>CM065390.1:20162500-21422500 GCA_033060915.1 Euryodendron excelsum | reverse complement strand
ATGGAAAGGCCCAATGTGACTAGGGTTTTTCTGTATATAGAGGCTAGGTCCCCTCTCTTCCCACAATCAGATAGTTTTCTATAAAATTCCGTCATACAGTAGTGGGCACAGAGAGGAAGACCAGCCTCCAAGAAGCTTTGTTCGAGTTTAATCGCAGCTCTAAAGAGATTCGTGAAACTATGGAGCAAACATGTAAGTTTCCGCATTTAGTTTTGTTTCCTGTTAAAGTTTCTATATTCACATATAATCTAGGTCAATATTATGATCTGTTTTGAAGTTTATAGGAGATATCATTCAGAGCTGGTTTTTAGGGGTTACTGCTCTGCTTGGGTTTGAAAAGTTGGCCCTTGCACCTAATAAGTTATGAGATAGCTGTGAAGTATGATAGATGGTGCATAGCCTATTGCTTGGAGTCCATCAGGTGATATATTCCTTATATTTCCTAAATGTAAAATGCAATATATGTATTTGTAAGATGAATGAGATAATGGAGAATGGGAAAAGTATTCTACGGAAACTCTTAAAAGTTAGAAATTAATCTTGAATTGTTTGAAACTATTTTGATCAAGCAATATATTGCAATAACTGGCAATAATCCACCTCCATTTGTTTTAAAAGTGATGCCATATGAACTCCCCAAATTTTCGAAGGTCTAAAAGCATAGATGTTGAAATGGTTTTTTGTTATCTGAGTTTTTTTCACCTGTGCCACTTTGTCTTTGAATATTGCCTTGCTTATCTTTACAGGCCAAACCTTGCTAAGAACATGTATGTTAGGTTTTCGTTTTCTTTTTTAATCAGGCTTACAACTTTTCTAGAGTGATGGAGGTTGGAGAAAGGATACACCATGTATTCATGTAGCCTTTGCTCACTGTGTTTGCTCCATCCTTAGCTGACAAGCAAGCTTTTCCATAGGTAGAACTTAAAATTCTTCCTCAAAAACCAATCATCATTTAATTCTAGATGTCAAAGTGACCGACTAGCTTATAGATCTGCAAAGGGTATGAGAGTTACTGAGTAAAATATAATGGCTGAGGAGCACAACTAGGAGGGAGGAGGTTTGAGATGAGTGGAGATATCAATACTTGTGTAGCTTTTGTATGATGGTAATTTTTTTGTGACATATGTTGTGATGGATCCTATCAATCTTCGACAATGACAACTCGACAAGACAAAGGGAGGACAAATATTAGCATTCGAAGATTTCAAATTTCCATATGTTACATATGAGTTGAAGATTTCAAACATGAGTATTCCAAAGATTTCAATTCTCGCTAAGCTTGAACTTTTGTTTAAGATCACTTAATAAATGTGCTCAGCCTTAGTTCCTATCACCTTAGTTGTTGTCATCTGCATGGTTTTACTTTTACCACTATATCCATTTCCAATTAGAAGTTTCCTATCACCTTTATTCTCTTTTTTGGTGTATGTTTCATCAGTCAATTTAGGACAGATTATGATTTTAAAATCAAATCTCTTGATGGAGTAACTGCTGGTGATGTGCAGAATTTACTTGGGACGATGTGAAGGTTGATATACCTCGAGAGAACTATCTAGGTCACAATATCAAGGCTCCTGTTGGAAGATGGCAGGAAGGTATTATCTTGTTTTTCCTTTTATGTTTTTCCATTTCAGCATGACACATTGATTGACATTCCTGCATCTTGACTTAAACATAGGTGAGCTGATATCAGAGAAATGTGCAATTGGATCATCTAGTTTTGTCTTGCCAGCACGATTATAACTTATGCTCATTGATCACTACAAAATTAGTTAGGTGGAGTGCTTATATTTTGGATTTACCAATGAGGAGGACCTCCGCACCCGCGGGCGATAAGTCAGACTCATTACATTAGAAAACATCCAAAATTTTAGAATTCCAAGAACTGCTAAGCAAGGGAATAACACATGGTCAGTAGTCTCTCCTCATTTCTGACCTGATAGACTATAGTGAGATGGGAGGTAAAGGTAGGATGGCTATTGAAAATTGTTTTTGATGACTATTTTTTTCTTATAAAAGAAGTAACAGAAGTCCGAGCATTGAAGAAATAGCAATCATAAAGTAGCAGAAAATTCAATGTTTTTGGAGATTTGAGGGATATAAAAATCTAAGAATGCTAACAAAAATAATAAATGCACATAATTATTAATATTGTTCTAGTATGTACCGATTTGACACAAAAACAGAAGAAGAGTTATTAAGTTCCATTCTGGTTTATGTCTCAAACTGTTTTGGCATTTTCCGTTATATACCGCCGTCTCGTTAAGTACCAAGTATCGGACCGTCCCGTGTCTTCAAATTTAAAAAAGGCTTTTGTCTAGCATTTATATCTATATATGTTGTACAACAGCTGTGATAGCCATAAATGCTTATTCACTGTCAGTGTACAAGAAGAAAGCATTATGAACAAAAGCTCTCTCTCTCTTGTACATACCACGTACAACTATAGAAGAGCTACTTTTATTATCTGAACGACATATATACACATATATGTACATACTTTGATTAATAATCATATTTATAAATAATACCATATTAATGTCAAGTATATTTATGTCAAAATAGTTTAGCAATAAACAATCTTTGATATAAATAATATGAAAAATTTTACTATATATTGTAGGTGAAATTTTTAGGAAGGCTTGATTGAACTCTCAAACCAATTCGACAAGCACGAGTAATCTGTAAGAGAAGAAGACAATAAAAATGACTCGACCCTCTATTGGACCGTAAGCACTCCGATAATTAAGTTAGCAAGCTTAATCACAATGAATCGAATAAAGTATTAAAAGCTATAACTCAAGTGAACATACCTTACACTTTTAGTGCATGGGAGTATTTATAGGTTTCGAAATGTCATGTTCCTATTGGGAATTGGAGTCACTTTCTTCTTGGGAGTCTTCCTTGTTTGATTCGGTTTAATGTATTGGACTTATCTTTTATTTGTCCTAGTTCACTTAGGAATAGGATTTGTATTCTTGACTTATGTAGTCCTTATATCTTTTGGATTAGAATCCCTGGATTAGCCCCTTTGGATCTTAGACTCTGATCGGTATGGGCCTGGCCTGCTAAGTCGGCGTCCTTTGGCCCATCCGGGCTGGTATTTTCTTTGTCTTGGGCATGGCTCTTATTGGGCCCACAATTGTCCCCCCATCCCTTGCACCCTATTTTGACTGATAAAGGGGACAAGGACTAAGGTCTGCATTTAAAACTCGTCCTTTGGCCTTCCCGTCATTTCAAGAACTTACGCACCATGTGGTAGATTCACACCAGTCTTGGAACTGAAGGGGTGCGCTGAATGGACTATAGGTGACGATTGGGTTGAACGACATGATTGCTGTAGTTTCTTGACCTCTGCACCGACAGCATGACTCACTATAAATTGGGTGAATCCTCGCCCATCCTCGTCATTTGAACCTGGCTTGAGATTTTTGGTGAGAGAGAGAGAGAGAGCAGATCTTGCCCTAACACTGTAAGTTCTTCTAATCTTTGCTCTATCCCTTTTCTGCCATCTTCTTTTGCGGTCGTCCCCTGATGGTGGCTTGCCTTAGGAAACTCGTGGATAGCTCGGCGACTATTGCTGCCTTTAAGTCTAGGTATAATATTGCCGACCAAGTCAGCCTTGAGTTGGTTACCCCTAATGATTATAGGATGGCAGAAACTGAAAAAGGGATACCCTTCCCCGTGATTGCCATCGTAGAGGGCGGCGTCAAGTTTTCCTTGCACCCTTTTCTAGTAAAATTCCTCCAGCACCACGACATGTGTTCTGTCCAAGTAAACCCAAATGCCTATAGGATTGTTATGGGGATACTTAAACAGAACCGAATTCTAGGTGTGAACCTGGGGCTTGCGGAGCTTGACTTCTGCTATACTCTGTGTAAGGTCGGGGGTGATAGTTGGAAAGTTTACCTTAGGGCAACCGATAAGAATAGAGAAATAATAAAATGCCGCCTGCCTTCGGGTAAGGGCGTAGATGACGTCAGAGTTTGGGTTTCCAGCCCTTGGGAATTTGGCAACCTTCCTATCAACCAAATACCGTTGGATCGATGCCGTAGAACTCCCAAAGAACTAGGTTGGTGCCGGCCCCTTACTTTTCATGTGCATATTAAATTGTTCGCCTTTAATCCCCTTCATTTTGCTTTTTTTAGAATCCGATAAGAAGAGCAAAAAGAAGGAGGCGTGGGTGTCAATTTAAGCGATTTGGATTAAGGTTCTGAACTACCGAGACTCTAGTCAACTTCGCAACATTACAAGGACCCCTCACATTTTGCTGAACTACCCACTCCGGGTTTTAATCTTTACTGCCTCCCCTAAGATCTCGTTAGGTGTAATTGTCAACTATTGAAGGAGGGTACGACTGGTGAGTTTGTTAAAATTCCAATTGGCATTATGATTGAACGAGTACTCCTCGATGATCAAGTGATTATTGCCGATCTACCTGCCGATGCATTACCACTAGTTCAGAGTGTGCGGACTCGAGTTGTTGGAAATTCTGTCCTAATGACCTCAGGAGTTGCTTTTCCAAGTTGGGCATCGTTTGAGTTACCCACAAATCTTACTGACAATCCTGTAGAACCTTTTGGTGGTGAGGGTAATTTAATCCATGGTATCTTCTCTGAGCGGTCAAGTTTCTCAGAATCGACATCAATGTCTACTCAATACACAACGTCAGATCACTGAGTTGTATCTAAGATTGGGCGGAAACAGAAATTAGTCTATCCTTCGTCTTCAGATTCAGATAGCTTTGACAAGATGAATCTGAAGGAGCTGGTGTTGCAGAAAGTGGCAAAAAAACTAAAAAAAACAAGGAGGCCAGAGACTGGTGTAGTAAAATCTACACCCCCTCCTACCGTTGTGGAACAATAGAAGAGGGAGACATGATCGTCGAAGAAAAAGTCAACAGTGGGGGATGTAGTTATTGAGCCAGCTTTGAAGAAACCAAAGGTCGCGCCGGCTGATCCCCATCCCAGTAGTAGTGATGTTGCTAACGATGCCGGCCGTGTGATCATAGAATCGGACATTGGTGGTTGTCCTTTGCTGTCGAGCGATTCCATGATCAGGTCGACTGAGGTAGCGATGGGGGTAGTTCAAAGTTCCCTCCAGCAAGTTGATATTAACTTGTTGAAATGTAATAATGACTTGTCGATCTTCTTGGGGGCTTTCTATGATTCCCTGCTGGTAAATTCTTCAGTCTTTATATTTTTTTTATTTTTATAGTGTTGGTTGTGTAGTTGATTTAACAGTTTTTTTTCATTTTCAGGGTTCTCTCAATGCTTTGGAGGCTATGCGCCACTTTCGAGTTCTACCCACAAAGCATGAGAAACTTATTGAAGAGCACGCCACGCTGAAGAAGGAATGGATCGAATCCAAGAAGGCCCAACTGGTAGCTACAAAAGAGGCCGAGAAGGCGAAAATTGTCTTGAACTAGGTCACTGTCGATCTAAGTAAAAGAGATGCCAACTTCTTGAAGCTAGAGGACGATAATGCCATACTCTTGGTGGACTTGTACAAGGCGAAAGCTGAAGTCGAGGGACTCAAAGCTGACGTTGCGAAGGCTAAGGTTGAGGCTGAGGAGAGATATAAACAAGGTATAACGGACAATGCTCACAGCAAATGGTTGATCTTTCCCAATTGATCTTTGTTAAAGGCTGGCAAGGGGCTCTGAAAGAAATGGAGGTCAAAAATTCCTTCCTCGTCTGGAAGAATATTCTAAATTACTTCAAGACTACCCTGGGGGTAATGCTGAGGATACTTCCAAGACAGGCGAAGGCACAATCATCCGAGTGGACTTGGCTATTGATGCCTCTAAGACGACTGAGGTTGATGTCTCTAAGACAACTGAGGTTGATGTCACTAAGACGATTGAGGCTGAACCTGCTGTGAAACATGCTGAAGATATTGTGCCTTAGCTTTCAGAACTTCCTTTTGTTTTTTGTTAGACTATTTGTATCTTTTTACTGCGAAACCTGCAATTCTGTTTTTCTTTTGAATGAATCCAGATTTTACTGTTTCAATTAATTCCGATATTGATATTTTTTGCTTCTTTTTAGCTTTCAATAAAATCGGATAGGTTTAGCCCTTGGTTTTTGCTTTGTTTGGCCTTTATTGGCCGACCTGACTAAGTTGGATAGGACCAAGGTCTTTATACTTGGTTTTGATGACCTTCATTGGCCGACCTGCCCAATTTACTCTTGGTTTTTGTGTGTCTCTTTTTTATGCTTGTCTTTTGGAATGGCATCAAGTACGTAGATCTACTAAATGACTTCCTATTTTATTGACAATACGCAGCTTTTGAAAGAAAAATAGTGTATTATTGTAGACCATTACATCATCTGGGAAATACATCTACTGATAGAATTTTCTGAGATTATTAGTGTTCCAATATCAGGGGTCGTTGTTGCCTTTCTTCGATAGTTTCTAGTCAGTATGCCCCCACGTTGACCAGGGACGCAACTCTATAGGAACCTTCCCAATTGGAGTCAAGCTTCCCATCTGTTGGATTTTTAGTTACCCCCAGTACCTTTCTTAGCAGTAAGTCACCAGGAAAAAATGCTCTTATCTGGACTCGCTTGTTATAGGATCAACTAAACTGCTGATGATATCCAGTAAGTTTAAACAGGGCAGCTTCTCTCTTTTCTTCAACAAAGTCGAGGTCTTTTGCCAAGGTCTAGTCATTAAGGCCGGTGTTGAATGCTGCTGATCTAATGGTTGGAAGTCCAACCTCTAAGGGTATTACTGCCTCCACCCTATATGCCATCAAGAAAGGGGTTTCTCCAGTAGATCTCCTTGGAGTGGTTCTATAAGACCGTAAGACACTGGGCAGTTCTTCTACCCATCTTCCCTTAGCTTTTTTCAGCCTCTTTTTAATACCATTCAATATGGTCTTGTTCGATATTTCGGCTTGGCCGTTACACTGAGGATAGGCCAGCGTTGAATAATAGTTTATAATCCTGAGATCGTTGCAAAATTCCCTGAACATGTTGCAGTTGAATTGGGTGCCGTTATCTGAAACCAGTGCATAGGGTATTCTGAATCTTGTGATGATGCTCCTCCATGCAAAAACCTCTTGGCGTCGACTTCTTTGATAGTCGATAAGATCATAGCCTGGTGTCTGTAAGGGTCTACTGTTGCTGACTTTGTTGACCCATGGAGGAAGTTGATTACTCGAGCTGGTTCTATTCTAGTCTCCTTTTACGGGACGACTTCCTACCTTATTTGCTCGGCCTCCCGCTTTGTCTTCTCCTGGTCAATGTACTGATCAAGATGACCAGCCCTCGCCAATTCCTCCAAGTAGTTCTTGAGATTTCGACAGTTTTCTGTCTGGTGCCCCTTTTTCTGTGGTAGGAGTAGAACTTTCTCTAGTCTTGGGTAGTAAGGTCCCTTCCTAACTTTGGGGGCACTTGAAAAAGGGCTTATCCCATATCTGAGGCAGAATATTGTAAATAAGGTCTTTAAAGATTGTGTTGACCCCTTGCGTTATCTTTTTCCCACGATTGTTGTTATTTTTCTAGCGTTTGGGCTTCTTGCTTCATGCCCATCTTTTTTCTCAGTTTTGTAGCCAGTCTTTTTCTACACTAGCTGAACAACATCTTCCTCTACCCGTGAGTACTGTTTAATCCTTAACATTAAGTCTTGTATTCGGGTGACTAGTTCCTTCATGAGGGATTGCCTCAGCTGGTGCTCCCTGAGAAGGCCGATCTTGAACTGTGCAATAGCCAGCTACTCGTTATAGTCTTCTATTTCATTGTAAGCTTCCTAGTATTGCCTTGCATACACCCGTAATCCTTTATTGTCTTTCTTCTGTAAGGTCAGTAAGTAGTCCACCTCCTTAGGCTGCTTGCTGTTTGCTATGAACTGGTTAGTAAATAGCTCAGCAAGTTGTCTCCAGCTTGACACTGATCTGGACAGCAGCTTGTCGAACCATCGTAGGGTCACCTCTCCTAGACTTGATGGAAAAACTCATCACATAAGTGACTTGTCCTCCCTCCATAGTTCCATCATTTGTTTGTAATGCCGAACATGAGTAATGAGATCTGTCTTCCAATCATAAGTGGTAAATTTTGATAGGATAAATTTCCTGGGAGGTTGGCGGCTCTCAATCTCTTCTATAAAAGGGGTGGATGCAATTTGGTCAAGGGCTCTTTTGGCTATATCTTGGGTTATTTGCCCTTTATGGTGCTTATCTCTGTTATCTAGCTACTCGTTCAGCCACTTTTCCCAATCCTACTGCTCTGGTTCGGCCCTTACATAATCTCTTGTTGGTGTCCAGTTTCTCTGAGGCTGCCAATCTTCCCATCGGTCAGTATAGTGCCCAATACTAGAAGCATAGCTCCCAATTAAGTGTGCGGTAGGGGGGCTCGTGTTTATTGAATTAGTCCTCTTCTTCTGTGTTGATATGAGGATCTATTAGGTACTCGTCCATCGCTTTTGGCAATTGCTTCCCTTATAGCTTCCACTGTTGATATGAGGTGGGCGATCTCTTCGTCCCATTGCTAGAGTTCCTGCTCGGCTGCTTGGGGCAATAAATTGTTGGGTACACATCCACTAGAAGGCGATGGTTTCAAGTTACTTCAATAGTTCCTTCGGCGATTAGGGATTCTAACATATTATGGAGCTTGTCGTAGACCCTTCTACTGGTTACCTCTAGGGACTTGTATCTTCGATCTAATAAAATGTCCTCCTGGAGTTTGTAATGAATCATCATGGTGACTTAACTAGTAAGTGCCGTCTTAACAACGAACATCATAGCTGTCTTCTAGCTCTTTGTTGGTGGGATCAACTTCTCCTCTGAAAAAGCTGGTACTTATTGTTGTCAGACCTTCCCATAGACAACGCCAATTGTAGGTGAGATTTTTAGGAAGGTCGGGTTGAACTATCGAACCAATTCGACGAGCATGAGCAATCTGCAAGAGAAGAAGACAATGAGAATGACTCGACCCCATATCGGACCGTAGGCACTCCGATAATTAAGTTAGCAAGCTTAATCACAATAAATCACATAAAGGATTGAGAGTTAGAACTCAAGTGAACGTACCTTACACCTTTAGTGCATGAGGGTATTTATAGATTTCGGAATGCCATGTTCGCAAAAAAAATTGGAGTCACTTTCCTCCTAGGAGTCTTCCTTGTTTGAGTCGGTTTAATATATTGAACTTATCATTTATTTGACCTGATTCACTTAGGAATAAAATTTGTATTCTGGACTTATTTAGTCCTTATATCTTTTGGATTAGAATCCCTGGGCTAGCCCCTTTGGGTCCTAACCTTTGATCGGCATGGGCACGGCCTACTAAATCGGCATCCTTTGGTCGACCTGGGCTGGTCTTCTCTCTATCTTGGGCTTGGCTCTTATTGGACCCACATATATAAATATAAATATTTACAACGATAAATCCGAAAGGGAATACCGTAACGTACCGTACTAATAACAAAAACTATACACTAATCGGTATGGGATTGACAATTATAGTTCAAACTGATAGAAAGAAATCAAACGGCACAGGATTAGAGACTAAGTGGGTGTGGATTTGACTTTTTTTAGTATGTTATGACTTAAACTTATGGCTTTTCTAAATTTTGTTTGGCTCCTCACTAAAAAAAAGTAGCTTTTTAAAACTAGTTTAAGTTTTGAAAAAGCCATTTAAAAAAGTGATTTTTTTAATACTAGCTTAAGCTTATAACTTGTGACTTTTTTAAGTAGCAATTCAAACACTTCTAAAGCGGACAACAGTTAAGATGGAGGACTAAAGGGGGTGTGAAAAATTCATTTGCTAGGGGGAAGTATAAAGGAGTAAAGGCAGTTTAGATGTCTAAGTATTCTGTATGTGTGGGGGCAGAATTTAAAATATATTGATATAGTCGAGTCGACTGGTCGTCAATTGGAGATTGATATTCTGAGCATGTTTTCCCAAGTCTCTTTTGCTTTCTTTGTTTAGAAAAAATAATGTTATTTAAAAAAATTTGTCTTGAATAGCGAAAAAAGGGTAAAAAATTTGTCCATTTTAAAAAAAAGAAAGATTTGATGAGATTCCGATTAGAGGACTCATTGTTTATGAATAAAACAATGTGTTATCCTATGCAGTTTATCATTTTCCCTTTATCTTACCCATTGAATTGGCTTACTATGGTTACACATACTGTGCATGTTTTGGTATTTTTCAATTTTTGGTGTATCACTTTAGAATTTTGTTAAAAGGGACTGGTTATTTGGAGATGTTTGCAGAAGTTTCTGGGAAAAGAATTGTTGATATTTTTTAGGCAGTACAAACATACATGACTATCTAATTGGTCATGTTGAGTCCCGATGACCCGTATTTACATTGAAAAATGCTATTCTTTCAGAATTTATAACCAGAATTTTAAACCAGAATGATGTAGCAATGACAGTTTTGTAATTAAAATGCATCTTGGTGGGTTCTTTGTTTTAAAGTGATAGACCCACAACTCAGCCACATCATTCTGGTTATATTTTTTGGTTATATATTCTGGTTGTATAGCATTCCTCATTTACATTTTATCATAATTTCTCCAAGTTTCTTTTAGTTATTGCTCATCAAATGCATTGCTTTTTGTTGTCTTCCACCTCATCACTTGACTAATTTGAGATGCTTTCCCAAGGAGAATGTCATATACGTTCTTGACAAATCCTATAGGAAAGGATCTACACTGTACACCAGGGATAAAAAATCTCAGTGTGTAGATATGGAGGCTGCAAAAGAAGAGATACGAAACATCAAGGAAGAGGAGGAGCAGTTGATGAGGGAGGCTTTCGTCTTGGCTCCTAAGCGTGCTAGCCGACCTCAAGGTACTTGTTGGATAAGCATGAGTTGTCAGAACTAGTGAAGCGAGGCTCTACTGCAGAGGACTTGGGCGCAGGTCATGCTGAAGCAGCTCGGGTTCAAGGTCTTGGTTTTTTAGCTGTCTCGGAAAAGAACTAACAGAATCTCTCTTGGTTATGGCGCTGCACTCTTCGGTTCCTCAAAAAATCAATTCAAATACTATTCCTTAACTGTTACTTGTTATACATGCTAATTTTCATTTACTAGAGCAACATTGATCAGACAGTGGATATATGATCCTGACTTGCCTGAGGTCTCCATCAAAGGATACCTACTCTCTCTTCTGTTACCTTCCTGCATGGTCCTCATGTGGAAAAAAGTTTAGTAGTAAAATAGTGCGAGATTCTTCAGTATTTATGCATAGCAGAATGTACCATGTGTTATTTATTAAATTAAAAGTCTGTTTATTAATTAAAAATTTATATTGTTAATGTAATAAAACACCCCGTATCCCAATTTAATAAGAATGAGTATTGAATAGTTAGTACTGGCTAACGACTTTTTCTCCTCTCATGCTGCTGTCGATGAGCTTAGTTCTGATGGTTCAACTTCTTAGGTTTACTTTCAATGGCCTTGAGTTCCAATTCTTACAATATAGTTATAATGTATGCCAAAACGTAAAAGAAATATATATATATATATATAGATATGGACCAAGCTAAGTTAAGGCCAAGGGAGGCCGCGGCCACCCTAATATTCAAAAAATACCAATATATATTGTACAAATCCAAGACCAAAAAAGTTTATATAATAAAGTGGGCCCCTTAATGGTAAAAAGTTATATTATATTTAGTACAGAATTAAGGCTCAAAAAATTCTACATAATAAAATAGTTCTTTTCATGTGTAATTAACATTGTGATTAATATTTGTTTGTTATGTGACCTTTTTTTTTATTTGTTTGTGGTCTAATTTGTCTGTGGCCCAAAACCTATATTTACCTATGTCTAATTAATTTAGGTTTAGTAAAAATTTTGAAAAAAAAAAACATAGCTCTCCAAGTCGTCTGAACCTTTCCTAAGACGAAATTCTGACTTCGTGCCTGTATATATGTATTATTCAAATGTGTCCTTTTGGTTTAATAATTTGGAACTTAGGGCTGTTTGGTTTGGCTTATTTTGAGCCATTTTTACTTGCCAAGATTTTGAAGCATTTTTGCTTTATTATTTTTTTTTTTTTGCTTTTCTACATATTTTATCATTGATTATTAGCTAAAAAAAACAAAATAAAAAAAATTACAAAAAAAAACAAACCAAACGGACCCTTGATGTCGCAGAGCACCCGTGCTTAATTGGGAAGAATCAAGTTCTCTTCAATACAACTTGATGGATGACTTGACCGAGAAGACGAATGCATCTGTGCAAACTCCAACTGCAAGGAACACAGCTGAGTCTGATGACGAAAGAAGACACAAAAAAAGGAGGCATGAGGCGAGGAAATGTGAAAGACATTGAGAAGCGAGAGAAATGCCTCATTCTTGATGTTCGGATGACAAGAGGGAAAGCAAGAAAGACGAGGATGAGAGAAGACGTGCATGATTCCGACTGAACTATTCTATCATCTTAACCCCCCTCTCTCTCTCTCTCTCTCTCTATATATATATATTATTTTTCTATTTTTGACAGTGTGGAAAAATCAAAATATAATGTTTTGCTTTGAAGTGGGGATTGTCTATGAGTTTATTTTGATGCACCGTAATGTAGAATATATTTACACAAGCAGAGTATTAGAGTACGACACGTGTTATTTAAAGTTTAAGTATAACATAAATAAGTCTATGCTTATGTAAAAAAAATTCTATATTTTCAGTCCATTATTGTTTGGCTTTTAACATCCCTTTGTTTGGTTGTGTTGTAGTTTCAAATATGTGACTGAGTGGTGGTATTTTGGAGGTGATGCATTGACAATGGTGTTGATTTTATTTTTAAATTTGAAAAATAATTGATTTCTCATATCTTATTGACATACACTTCTGCTTATATTGTTAGAAACTAGTAAAAGCAAGTACCTAAATTACAAGTTTTGGTATTAATTAATTTAAATTGTAAGCTATAAAATTATTAAATTTCAAGATTTGTTTGATTTGAATTTGCTTATAAAATGCTTTTATTTTTGGAATAATCTGATAATCTCCAACATATGTACTTAATTTCTCAATTTTTTTTTTCTTCCACAATTTGGTTTTGAAAGTCAATAAAAAAAGGGAAAAGAAACTGGAAAGTTTGGAAAAAGAAATCATTGTTGAACATAATTTGAAGTTCCTTGATTTTTGTAACTTGACTCAAAAATTTACATGTACTCGAAACAAGGATAGAACTAGGATCTTCTTTGAGGGTGTCAAAATTTACATGTACTCAGAAAAATTTACATGTGCTTGCATGATAATTATATTTTAAGTTTCCTTTGCATATTTCCACCGGCAGAGCCAGGAGGTATAGAGCTCATGGAGTACTTATCTTAAAATGCCTGCTATCTAACTTTTCTAAGTAGTGTTTGGATTGCATTTTAAAAAAAGCAATAAGCGATAAGTTTAAACTAGTTTTAAAAAGTCACTTATTTAAATGAATTTTTTAAATTTAAGTTGGTTTTAAAAAGTCACTTTTTTCAACGGACGCCAAACACAATCTAAAAAAATAATAAGTTTAAGCCATAAACCGCTAAAAAATACCACATCCAAACACCCCATATTTTTTGGATAAGCGCTTTCTCTCTTTTGTAACTATCCGGAAGAGTCCTTCATTTTCGCTATTTGAAACTCTTTGGCTGCCCATTGCAACTAAAACTCTTATACTAAACTTTTTACCCTCCTTTTTTTGGTTGAGAACTTTTTTACTTTCTTTTTTTTTTTTTTTTGGTAATCAGATGTTCGGACTAGTTTGCGCATACCTTGATTAATTTAGAAGTTTGCGTAGTCCCTCGTCAAATACAAATCAAATAATTATTAGGCCAAAAATCTTAGAAGAACTCTTTTACTTTCTTACTTTTTACTAATATAATAGTCTCAAAATTGAGGAAAGCAATACCAACGTTGCTTGGATTCTCTTTCACAATGGATACTACTTGCCAATTCTCCTTTTTTTTTTTCGTCTCAGAGTTACTAATTTTAATTGTGATAAAAACTTAAATACTATTGTTTTAACCTACGGTACCTGCCTCTCCTCTTGCACGTAACCTTTTGATTCCTATAAATGTTGCATGTAACATTCTTGTGAAAATGCAATAAAATATATTCTGCTAAAGCAATGCCATAAAAGTTGCTGCACATTTTGTATATAGCTTTATTCTTTAACTTATGTTGATGGCAAGAGTGTATTTCTTTCAATATGTTGATGAAAAAATGTACAATCTCATTGCAACCGATATTTTTCATATGTTCAAGTATGGAAAATATATTAAGATGTAAGATTAAATTTTTACATAAAACATAAAATTTATTCTATTCGGCCTCAGTAAAATATGAAAAACAGATAAATTAATTGTTTGGAGACAAAAAAAAGGTAGGATAGACATTCACCATAATACTATTTTACTGAGTTGGGTATACGAGGGTTTTAAGCTGGGGGAGAGAGCTAATAGAATAGTTCCCTGTTAGGTCATTATTATTGCATATTACATACAAGAGGGTCAATTAAGAGTTGAGAAGCTACTCAAGGTTACTCGATTAACACTTGTTTATGATCAACTCAAAAGTTAAACTAGTCAAATTTAAATACATTTTAAAGTTACAAAATTTCAAACCAAAATTAGAAAATCTAATATTCAGCTCTATTGACCAGCTTACAATCCTACTACATGTCTCTTTTGAACCCTTGAGGACAATAACTTTACTATGCGATCGAATTGGGCACTAAAATATTACACATGCACTAAGTCTGTAGATTTTGTCTTGGCGATTTAGGTCCTTTAATAAAAGAAAAAAGAAAAAAATTAAAAATAAACTCATCATCATACTTAGAGGGTGTTTGAATTGTTATTTAAAAATATCATAAGTTAAAAGATTAAGTTAGTTTTAAAAAATTAGTTTTTTAAAAAATTTATTATTTTTAATAGTCGAACAAAACACAGTTTAAAAAAATTATAAATTTAACTCATAAGGTGTTAAAAAAGTTGAATCCAAATACACTTGAAGACACACCTCAATTGTGTGTAATGCTATTTCTAAAAGTAGTTACGTAAACTCGAGCTCATCGAAAATTTTTCATGCCCTGTGATCCATAAATATATTTCAAATTAATTTTCAGCACATTTTTGTTTCATTTTCCCTGTAATTAAAATCAAACCAAAAAGATCGCTTTCCTCCCTCAAGTTTCAAATGGACTCAAAGGTAAGGACAATTTGAAAATAAAACAAAAAAATTTCAATTTCCATTCCAAGCGGAGAGAGGAGAGGAGAGACAGTAAACCAAAGAGAGTCCTCTTCCATTAAGCAAACCCGAAGCCTCATTCTCTCTTTAGAATGGAATCTGTATAAACACTAATTTATTAGTGTTTGTGATTAATGTAATTGACGGATCGATTATTCTTGTTCTTTATATATCGATCGGTTTTGTTTATTTTGAGACTAGCCATTTCTCTGAGAATCCTTAGAGACAGAAAGAGAGAAAAATGGTGTCGGCAAATAGAGAAATGGTGGTGTATTGCTTCGACACTCTGGTCGCTCACTACAACAGCGAAAAAGCCCCTCCCCCTGCTTTCGATGAGGGTCAACAGTATGCCGTTTCTCTCTCTACAAATTCCTCTCTCTCCGCATGAACATGGGTCTGTGGTGTCGGCAAAATGGGGAAAATGGTGGTGATTCATCTGCATGTTGAATGCTGTGGTTAAATTGTTTACTGAAAAATTAGATTTTTAAAGATTATTATTATCACCTCCAGGAATTTTTTAATTTTTTGGGGGGTATTTCTAGTTTTCATTACTTCTTGAAGTTCGTTTCCCATTTATGAGCGTTGCTTGCATTTAATTGCCTCATTAATAGTTATGTGTTTCTAATAATGAAATTTTTATTTCTCATCTGAGTTCCGTCTGGGCCCGTGAAAATAGTTCTTGGAAGGAATTTATTAATGAGAAAAAAAAAATCGTATGTTGATTTTGGTTTTTTGGCTGAAGTTTGTTAGCTTGGGAGGAGGAGAACTTTTCATGCTGGATTTCCTTTTTCTTAGAAAATGGTCATGTATATTCTTCAAAACAGAGTGATAGGTGATTATTTAGGCTTCTTTATGCTGTTCAGAGTATTATTTCTAGCATTTTATCCGAAAGTTGTTTTTTTTTTTTCCCCTTTTTCCTGTCATTGCGAAAAAGGATTTTACAAATGGGAAAGCGCAGAAGCCGTGTGGTTGGACAGTTTTGGAAGCGAATTTTGGCAGTTTGCTATGCAATTGTTATTTTATGGCCTAGTGAATTTGGAGCTTGAGCAATTTGTGATGTGGGTCCCATCTGTTTGTTGAGTGAAGTTAAAGGAAGGCATCTTAGACTATCGATGGATTCACAGAAATATTTGTTTTGAAAATGACTTAAAACATGAAATTTAAATCAAGAATTTTACTATGTTTGCTTGGGGATTTTCATTTGTTTCATGAATTTGTTGTTTTATTTCTTATCAGTAGTATGTTTTTTCTTTGTTCAATCCTTTAACCATGATATACCTGCACTTACTAAGATGATTTTGAGGTTTTAAGAACTATGCATTGACATCTTGCTCTATGAAGTTCATGTTGCTGCCAATAAGTCACCTTTTATTTATTAGAGATTGTGAATGTCATGCTATTATAACATATTGACATTTAATGACATACTATGTGGCACCATATTTTTTCTACATGTCATTCCACTGCCAAGTTGACATCTTAATGATATTTGGATGCTTGGCACTTCTACGAGAAGTGTCAACGTTTAATCTCGTTTATACTTGAATTACTTGGCACTTCTGTTAGATTCACATTACTTGCTATTGTTACTTGTACTGATGTAGATGAATCACAGACATCATTCGTATGTATAACAATGATTGGAATACTGTACTGGTTTTGTACGACTTTTGATTTGTATTGAAAATTCCACCATGTACAAAAAAAAACACAGTTTCGATATGAAAAAAGAGTTATGGTTTGTTATGTAGTATTTGAAAACTAATGCTGCTATGATATGAAAAATAATAATGCTGTTTAGTGGCTTAAGTTGCATTACGCTTTACCTTATGTATGCATATTCCATTTGCTGATGTATAGGAAGCATCCACTTTTGATCCTCCCTGATGTATCTTTGTATTAGGTGGTGCTCATAATCCAATTAAAATATAATTTTTGTGTTGATTTCTATTAGGTGGCACGAGACCAGTGCAGGCTGTTATGGTTATTTCATTCACTGGCTTTTTGTAAATGCCAACACTACCTTTTTTGAAGGGTGATACTTGTGGGCTATAGCAGCCAATTTCAATAACCAGGACTATGCTCAGGGTGCATTACTTGGAGGGCACAATATTCATAACATGAATGTCTTGAACAAAGTTAAATACTTGATACCATGGAAGAAGTACAACAAATTTTGTATGATTAGAGATGGTAACAGAGCAAGTTTGGGATGGGACACTCCTTTCCAGCTACCGACATTGCAACAGGGTATTTCTCCTGAAACCTGTCCCTAGCCTGTAGCAGGTGCGGTTTGGGCGAGATTAGTATTTTGTCAGGGAAGGCAGGTTGACGGTTGGGTTCCCTAATCATCTTGAAGTCTTAGGAATTAGAGTCTACAGGCAAGTCATCTATTGCATGACCAAAAACTCTATATGATTGAGAAATATAAGTCAATCCAAGTGGCAGAGAACTGGGGCCACTTAGGCAGTTACTTTAATCTATGTGGTGTAACCTGGGGTTAGTTAGGTACTTCCTTGCTAATATGGTTGTCACCTAAGAGGCATCGATGCGGACACAGGACGCATACAGCCATACATATAGACATTGGACACACGATTTTCAAAACATCAAAACAGATATATACATATGTAAATGTATTTATTTATTTATATGAATGTAACATCCACTAACCACCAAAAATATTGAGAAAAATCAAAGTAACTCAACGTAGAAAAGTAACAAAACCTATTTCATCAATAATAATAATAAGTTAAACACACATCCAGACAACAACTAGAAGACTTAAATTTGAAAAATGAAAAGAAACTACTCTTTGTATGAACAAAGAAAAGTAAAAAATTTGAAGGAAAAGAAGAGTAGATTTGGGGATTTCATATTTTGGATATTTCTATTTTGGTGTTTTAAAGTTATGTAATTTGTAAATTTGACCCATTTAAAATTTTTTAAGATAACATTTTAAACCCTGCAGTGTCCCCGGCATGTCCGGGACTTGTCCACTAAGTAAAAAAATAGGACACTCCAAAGGGCGTGTCTGACATGTGTCCCTGTCTATGTCCGACTTGTGTTAGACACACAAAAACACCTTAAACGGAGTGTCCATGCTTCTTAGGTTGTCACGATTGGTAACCACACTACTTAGACTCAATTGTCTTTCGCTTTTATTCTCATCTCCAATATGGAGAAAAAAAGCTAGTTCATCTATCTACTGCAGGATATGATGTAGTTCTACATTTGTATCTTTTATATTGCAAATATGCTATCCCAAATGGAAAGCAGCCCAAAGTTGTTAAAACTTCAAAGCCAGCATTGAACCATGCTTAAGGCCATGTTATAAGTGTAATGATGGGATGTTTTTTTGTAGACTTTTAATCAGTTAGAGATTGATCGTCAGTTGGATTTTGTTCAGGTATCTTTGTAAAATGGGGGAGAGGCGGCGTCTCTTGTATTGCAGCCGCACTCCGCCCTAAACCTATAGAGGTGAAGTACTTTCTCCGAACCTGCCCCTACCCTGCTGGATTGCTGCCCAAGCCTGTTCAATTAGGGCAGGGCGTGGTGGAGTAGGTTGATAATTATTGTCATCCCTATGTATCATAATTTTAAGGATCATGAATACTATGTGGGTTTTTATTTGTTATTCTTATTGTTATGTGTCTGCATCAATATATAAAGCTTGCACACCATTTTGGTTTTCCCCTTAAATTGAACCCCAGTCACAGCTAATATTTTAATTTCCCTCAAAACCAATAAAAAAATTAATGTAAGATCATTCAAGATCTTGCTGTAATATCCTAGGAATTATTACATTTTCAAGTCATTGAATTTGTATTTGAGAAAAGGGTCACTATTTTTTAGGAGAATGAGAAAAGTAGTTGAAGAGAGAGTGGAGAGGCAACTAATTTGAGATAATGAAGGAAGAGTTATATTCACGCAAGGCTGTAATTCTTCCTATTACCTATGATCAAGGTTTTAAAAAGAGGCTGAAACCGTTACGTAACGCCGTTACGTAATAGTTTCGCCCAGTGTTTAGTCTGTTATAGGCCGATATAGTGGAGGGAATGAAATTCACAATCGTATTGGCCGTTACGGCCTTAATGGCCAGTTACATCGTTTATGTTATGGTGACCACAATGGGAATATGGGTCTGTGAAATTTATATATCAGAATCAGATCCTATTAACCAACTAGGGCTAGCCTAGTTGGCCAGGATTCTGGCTTCTCTTAAGGAGGTCAAGAGTTCAATTGCCCTCCTCTTGATCCCCTTCTTGGCTTAAGCCCTTCCCAATGTAATCCCTTCCGATGTACCAAAAAAAAAAAAAAGAGTCAGATCCTATTTTTACCTTTTCTTTCACATTCTTTTGTTGTAGACTGTTATACTGCCTCTCCTAGGCACCATTCAGGTTCTTATACACCCAAGTCTCCCTGTAGATCTAAAGATCTTGAACTTCATCTCCCAAATATGCCCCTGTTTCATGAAGACAAAAACATTGAAGCGTGAATTTGAAGGGTGAAGACCGAAGATCAGAAGTTTGAATTGAAGATGGAAGCACTAAAGCACTGATCATCTCACACACACACACTCTCTCTCTCTATCTCCTCTATCCCTTTGTCTGTTTTTTTGTTGTTGATTTAGTCATTAGTGGCACTGGTTTGCAATCTCACACACAAACACAATCTCTCTTCAATGTGTGGTCCTGCCCTTACTAACTCTCCAACTTATTTTCTCCCTTTTTTTTTTTTGGCTTCTACTTTGGTTATAAAAATGTATAATGGCCTAGGATTATAATGTTTCTACCACAAACTTAACTTCTATAATGCAGTGGATGCTCTTCTTGTGTATCTTAATTGTGCTTTTGAAACATATGAATATTTATTACGTGACCCAAAAAAAAAGAATTTTCATTATTAAAGTTTTGTAAGCTTAGATATGACACATGAATCCTTAATAATTGAAAGCAAATATGTAAAACTCACCCAGTGTCGACTTATAAATAGTATAAAAGTTGGTACAATATTAAATCCTATATATAAATCAAACAAAAATCACCCCACAATACATGTGATTTTAGAGAAAAATAAAACACGCGTATTGGTAAAATTTGTGAAAGTTATGGCAACAACAAAAAAATTCACAACTCCAGTTTCCGCAATCATTACGCTACGACTATTACACCCCTAAACCACACCACCGCCACTGCCACCATTACTGTTACAGTTTCTCTACCGTTACTTAAAACCTTGCTCATGATATGCACACACTTACTCTAGTGTATGTACATACACATTTGAATGAAATTATAGGACTTCTAAAAGTTCAAACTTTTTAGTGCATTTCCTTCTCATTTATTTCTTTAGTTTCGGAAATTAAGACACTGTTATTGACATCCGATTTGGTGTTTCCTTATTCTAAATAATCCTGGCAGTTATGAAACTACTACACCTGAGGGTCAGTATGAAAATTTGCCCCCACCTCATCATTGTAAGCACCTCATCCTTTTGAAAAACCATCACTAACACCATAACCACTCCCTCCTTCTCCTCAGGTCTCCTACAGTTTTGACATTGTAATTCCTATATAGCTTGAATGACCGTTAATAATGAATCTAATGATAATGCACATGATGTATGCACCATGTCTTGAATGTATATATCTGTATCAATTTGTTTAATTGAATTCTTGATATTTAATTTTCCATTGTGAAAATTGGACTGGAAAGGAAAGGTAGGAGGAATGGATAATGTATATCTAGGCCCAGGAAAGAAAGGTGCATTTCCCTCCTTATTTTTGGAGAGAGAGAATCACTATATGCGAAAATTTAAAAAAGAGTATTATTCAAAACACAAAAGCATAAAAAGAGGCCCCCTTCCCATCCCGTACTTTCCGTCCAATTTTGGTCAAAACTTATATGGTGAGAATTGAGGGAAAGCCCTTCCTCCGTTTCTTACGTCTTACCAAACCTTGGATAGAATGTCAATTCCATTCTCTTCTCACCTCCCAAATTCTCCTTCCTCTGTGTCTTTGTCCCACTTGTCTCTCCTACAACTGGTCCATAAGTGACTTGACATACTTTTTGTGTTTGGGTCATTACTTGCATATTGAAGCTTTAACTTGAAGGAACGTTGCTTACATCTTGACCCTTGGCCACATCATTTCCTTCAGTTGTTTTAAATGCTTCTGAACTTACTATTGAGGATGAATACTGTTTTTTAAATTTTTTTGGTTATTTGATAAGTTAACTTGTTTTAGCTGAATTCCTGCCCGTACTAAATTCAGATGGGACTGGTGTCCTTTGTATTGATTGCTCAATAATCAAGCAAATGGTTCTTTTTCCCCGTCACATGGCTTATCGATATACTAAACCTTTTTTTTTTTATAAGTAAATGATCTATTAAAGAAAGGCACCAAGGGGGTGTCATCCATTTACATTATACAAAAAGCAAAAGAGAAGACTTCTATTCTCTGTACATCAAATCCTTACTCAAAAGAGTGAAAAATTCAAAATTTGGCCCAAAGATGGATCAACCCTTCCCAAAAAACCAATTATGCAAAAAAAAAAAAAAAAACTAATACTATTCAAATTAAAAGCAGGACCTTACAGACCATCAAAAGTCTTCCTGTTTTGCATGCCCCAATTGATTCACATCAATGCCAAAGGCACCGGAAACCAAGCCTTTTCCTCCTCTTCCTCACTCTAGCCCCTCTCCAAGATTGAAAAGATCCAATACATTCCTTGGGAACAGCCACGGCAAACCAAACATACAGAGTGTCAAAGACCTTAACTCTTAGCCATCAGAGGCCATAATTATTGATTTTCTTAAAGTTTCTTCGCATACATTACTTTGTGTTGTATTCATTCACTGTCTGGCACTTTTTAAATGTCCAAGTGGTCTTTCAGATTTTGCATGTTATTCCCCATTTCTGAATAACTTTTGTGGTGATCTAAAACATTTTTTTCTCTTCTACTTTTATCTCTGGCTGCACATGATTCTCAAAAACATTAACAAGTAACAAAGAGGAGATTTATTGGGAACTGGTATAACCAAAGGCAGGAATCTAAATTTTCAGCTCTTTGATTTTCTTTGATTCTTTTTTGTATGGATGAATCTATATCAATTTTGTTTCGTCTTATTTTTTAATTCAATTTTATATGGGTGTATATGTTTGATATCTAATTTAAACCATCAGCCACAGTCTTATCCCATAAGTTTTTGTTTTATAACAATATTAAATGTGTATCTACAAACCAGAACCCTGTTGGATGCGATGTCCTGATCTGGTCCAAATAACATTTCAGCCCATTGTTTGTCACTTGGAAGAAACTGGTGAATGGAGGGGAGCCTCGTCTACGTGGATGCATTGGAACTCTGGAAGCTCATTGCTTGATCGACGGTTTTCGTGACTATGCACTAACCAGGTAATTGCAAAGAAAGCATTTTGCAATCCAAAATAGTTGGGGTAAGGCTTTGGCACTATTGGTGTATTTGTTTCTTACTTTCACCTTTTCTTTTCCTAAATTTGTTCTAGTTCCTGTAGATATACAATATGTTCTAGACATGACTAGATGTAACGTGAACTATGAAATGCAAACTTGTTTTTTAAGGTTTTCTAGTTATTAAAGACTAGTGAATGCATAGTAGTGTTCAAAACTCTTTTTGAGAAGGTGCATATGTAGGTGCTTATAGCCATGCATTTCGAAGCTTCACCTTGTTGATTAATGTCAAATATTGTGTCTAGTGATCTTGTTGTTGAAGGTGCTTTTTTTCTTTTTTGTCATGTGCATGAAGGAAAAGAAAATCTTGTTAGACTGTCACTCAGTCGCATCATGGTTTTCTTCAGGTTGGATGTCATCATCATCTTGCTTGAGATCTATTATTTTTTGTTCTTTTACCTTTTCTATGTTGGCGCTCCCCTCTTGGGCTATATCCTTTTTTTTATTTTTTATGTTTTTCTTTGTTTTTTCTTTTCCTAAATTTGTTCTATTATTAAGCATTTTGCAATCCAAAATAGTTGCAGGAAGGCTTTGACCTCTCAACTTTTCATTTTGTCTCATTGTAGATGTAAGGTAGAGAAATTGATTTTCTTTGGATCAGCAACAATATATTCTTAATTTGATAATTCCTAGAATCCTAGGTTTATTTATTAGTCTTCTTCTTTATTTTGTGAAACTCTATTATCACCTTACTCTACATTCCATTTTCACATGTATCTGAACAGTAAGTTATTCAGATGCTATTGTCAGTAAGGTACTCTCAGACAATTATAAGGACTGAATATTCTAGGAGTTTTTAGTAGTCTTTACTAAACCTCACCCAGTATTCTGTGGGATTAACGATATTTAGGTATTGAAGACTTACTACGTGTAATTTCACCTAATGGTGAACATCTAATAATCCAGTTTACAATGTATGCCTGTAAATGTGTGAAATGGTTCAAGCCAAAATTGAAAAGTTGAGAGATCACAAGAGTTGCTGTTGAAAAAGCTCTTTTGTGTTGAATCCTTTGAAGCTATGAAGCCAAATGCATATGTATAACTTAACATCTATCATGTTAGATTATTGTAAATATTACCTTTTCCTTTTCATCGTTGATGGCTCCATCAATAAACGAAGGATCAAAATTTCTTGTTGGTGTGATGCTTCGATTAGCACAGAAATGGAAATGAAAATAGAAGCGTTTTGGAAACATTTTAGAAATATCTTGGGATGTTTCAGAAACATTTCAAACGTGATAAATATTAATATAATAAAATACAATCTTTTGTATTTTTCTCAATAAATATTGTACAACATGAAAAGTTCTAAATCATGTTGACACAACTTATTGTTTCGGTAGATACCATTGTATTTTGGTGCATTTTCTTGTGTTCCGAATTGTTTTGTGTTATTCCACTAGTGTTTCATTTCGCTCTCTTAGGAAACTGAAATGTTTCGGTTGTTCAATGTCAACAAATGGAAAATTTATTCCTTGTAATGAACAGCTAATAACCACTTGCTATCATACATCAAGAATATAAAATAAAAAAAAAAGAAACGAAAGAAGTCTGGAATAGATTGGCAGTTGTGGCCCTTCACACTATAGTGTGATTTATCTCAGATAGGTAGAAGAAAACAATTGTATGCAGCCTTTTAAGTCACTGAGCAACTTGGTTGCTCTGTTTCTAAGAAGTACAAACACAGGCATGCGACATGGACATGATTCTGTACGGATGAAAATGACAGACACGACATGACGGGGACGTGGCAAATTTTTTTTTTATTTTTATACTTTTATTTATCCTATATAGGAATATTTTACTCAAATAATGAAAAAATTACAAAATAACACTAATTAAAGTAAAAAATCATATATTTTATAGTTTGAACATTAAAATAAATATTAAATTATATTGTTTTTATTTTGCTATGGGATCCCAAATTAATTTTTTGAACTTGTAACATATTTTATGTGTGTCTAAGATATGGACAAGGGTGTTCATTTAATGGACACATGTGACTCCCAAGTGTCTGAAGCGTCCAATTCTTTAAAAATGAGAATTATAATACACTATTAAATGTCTGTCCGATACGTGTTGGAAAGTGTCCGACGAGTGTCAACATGGTGTCTAACATGGACACGCACCTTTTTAAAAGTGTCTATATTTCTTAGCTTTGTTTATTTGAAATATCAACGAAAGTTTAAGGTTGCTTATCATTTTAGCTTTGAAAGCAGTTCTTATGATTCTATGTGCTTTGATTCTTAAATTGGGGCTGCATCCAGCTTGTTGGTTATACTCAATTTTCAATGCTGTACATGATATAATACAGAACTATTTCTGTAATATTTTACAGCGCTCTGAGGGACCGGCGGTTTCCCCCAGTACAAGCTAAAGAGTTGCCTTCTTTGGAATGTACAGTTTCCATTCTGACTGATTACGAGACGGCTCTCCACTACCTTGACTGGGAGGTTTGTGCTTTCTAACTTTTTTTTTTTTTAAATTTTGGGGATGGGCAGGGTTGCACATTTCTTGCTAGCAGCAAATAAGGAATTAGTTGAGCCACATTTTCAGTCCCAGGTATCCAACAAGTAGATCCAAACGATCAGACTGTATTGTTGCTTGAAATCATGAAATCTTAAAAATGATGGATATTAGATAAATCCTAAAGAAGTAAAAAATGTTTCATCTCTATAGTTGTTTCTAAATTCACACATTGTTCAAATGTGTACCATTTGCAGAACTTACTAATATCCCTTGAATTGTGGAATTGGCTACTGAGATGCTGATTATAAGATTGTCTAGCTGGATATTAATTTACTCTTCTTTGCTAAATTTCTCGTATGGGTAACTCTCTTCATTTTGCTGTTCAAAAACTAGTTTTACTGGACTTTAATCCTAAATTAGCGGTGTTAAGAGTATTATGTTTTATTCATTAAGAATTTTATTGTTTCTTGCAGATCGGAAAGCATGGTATAATAATTGAGTTTACTGATCCGGACAACACTAGGCGAAGTGCCACATATCTGCCTGAGGTGGCTGCCGATGAAAGTGAGTTTGTCACTTGTATTTAGTTTAGTTTAATGTCTTATTACCACAAATGTAGAATATGTCCATGAGGTTTGACACGATGAAAGGTTGTATTAGTACTGGCTGGATTATTGGTTCCTTCTTTTGACTCCATGCTTTCTAGATGATTCTTATTGTTATATACTTCCTCTACATGCATTTCTATTTTAAAAACCCTAGAACATTGGAAATAAGTAATGTTTTGGTCTTCTGCACATGTTGCAGTAGAAAGCTAGGTGACATCATGATTATATTTTTCCAAACCCACAATTTTGGGTATTCCAACTTTGAATGTGGAGGACTAAAGAATAATGTCTGAAAGATTTGGACAGCCAGACTTTGTGTAGGATACAAATAAGGTTATTTATCCATTGTGATTGGTTAACTGGGTTAAGTGGTGAGCTCTCTTGATTATGTACCAAACTTCTGCATAAAGCATATTTTGTATTGGTAAAAATCTGAGTTTCTGATGTTCTGGCATATTTTGGTTTCAGGCTGGACAAAGACAGAAGCAATTGACTCGCTGGTGCGAAAAGCAGGTTACAACGGCACCATAACTGATTCACTACGAAAGGGTATCCAACTGACTCGTTATCAGAGTACATTATTCACTATGCATTATAGCGATTATGTCACCTATGTCAAAACCACCAGAGGTGCTACTCCCTCTGTTGTTGGGGCCAATCCCGGCAACCATTTCCATTGAAACCATTAAACTTGTTTTGTATGGAGGACATCCATTAGAAAAAAAAAAAATTTATTGGTTGGAATTGATTTGTTTGCGTTACAACCCGATACAGTAATTGTTGTTAACTCTATAAATTATTCTTCAAATTCATTTTATTTTGAAGAGTACACCAAAAACACTTGTAATTTGAACTTAGTTACTGTGCTTATTGCACCAAAATTCACATCTGCAGCGTACTTTGGATAGTTGCAGTGGTGTAAGACTGCATCACTCGTAATATAAGCTCATTCTGTGTGATTATTTATCACTGAAAAGCGTTACTTTTCTTCCTTTCAGGTTTGTAAGAAAATGTTATTTAGCTTAATCATTTGCAGAAGGTCATTAAATCAATTCTCTGTTTAAAAGTCAGAAGTTTGGCTTACAAAATGAGAATCCCCTTCTTGCAACACAAAAAATAGAAAAAGTAGTAAAACTTCATTGTCTATATAATTGGTTGCATACATGTATGGATACATATATTATAAAAACTCTGGTTGAAGGTAATGCAGCCATAAGGATTCTTTTCAACTTAATTCAGCAAATTCGTGTTGAGTAGTGCTTTTGATGAAAGTGTTATTTCCAATAGCGTTCTTATCTCTATTTTTTAGGAAGGTTTTATCTCTATTTTTTAGGGAGACATAAAATCACTATTTGTAATAGTGTTTTTTAATAAAAAACACTGAAAGATATAGCGTTCAACATGAGTTGTTGAATAAAATTAAAAAGAGTCTTTGTTATTGTATTAATTTCAAAAAAGGGCATTGTCAAGGAAACAAATCTAAAAACTCCGTACTCTTTTTTGGGTAGTGTAACTGCTCTATCGACTTGTATTTGCCTATATCGAGTTTATTGGATTGTATCAATGTTTGTATTTTTTGTACTAAAATAAATAATTTTTATTATACGTTTATGATAAATGTTTATTAAAATTTACGTTGGACATGTATTAGATAATTGATATGTCTTATAAGTATTTTAATTGTATTCTTGTGTTGCATAAAATGTTTATGTTATGGTAGAATAATTAAGTATTGAATAATTTATATAACAAAGTAGAGCATATCTTTTCAAAATGCCTTTCTAACACAATTCAATCTAATGGTGAGAAATAACTTTTTGCTTGCAATTTACGGCTGAGATCATCTCTGGGCTCCTCTTACTCCTTAATAAGCATTAGGAGATCGCTCATATTTTTTATAATGGGCAGCTGAAGGAAAAAACATTAGAGGAAATAGAAGTTGAAAACGGAGTTAAAAGATATAGGAAAAACGGAAAATAAGAAACGATTGAGAAACTTAATAGGAATTCTATTAAGAAGTTTTTGTAAAACTCCAAAGACGCCTTTACGCTTCGTTTGAAATCTAAATTTTTAGTGAAAAAGAACAAAGGAATAGGAAAATGCTTTTCCTACCAAAAATCTGAATTCCTAGCGGAGTTTTAAGAAATTTAGTGGAAACCTTTTGGATATTTAGTAAAAACTAACATGAATATAATTTCATAAATACTAAACTAGAACTTAACGAAAAAAAATATATAAAAATTAATATTTCAAGTTTCCGTAGTATTTTCTAAATTTTCATCAAGTATCTCAAACGTATCCTAATTGGTTTATAAGAGTTTCCGAAGGGTTTCTCATACGTTTTCAAAACACTTTTTTAAAATTTTCAAATGAGTTTTGTATTCGTACAAAAAGTGTGTTTCTGAAACGCTTCTCCCTTCTAAATTAGTTTTCCCTTCTAAATTAGTTTTCTGGCAACTATGTGGCCGGCCCATGACATACTTGGACCCACACATGCTATTTCATTTATCTTTTCTGCCATGGTATTTTGACAGTTTCTCTTTTCAATGCTCTGGACAATAATTCAAGTGCGTCAATCAAGTGCCTTTTAATTTAGTAATAAAAGTAAGCACAGAGGTGCCTTCAAGTTCTGCGGAACTTGGAATAAACAAATTTTTGATAATTTAAGAGTGGATAATCATATTAAATATGCGCCTTCAATTTGGGACCTATTAGATAGAAATTAGTTTTTATATTATGCACATTCTGTTGTTTACTAGCCACTGGCATAAATTAGCCTTGAAAATCTGGCAGGAATTTGGGAGGCAATATTGTTTTTTTATTTGGATGTGGCATTGATAAAGGGTTTGGCAAAAATGGAGAAAGATAGCAATACATGGATAAATAAAATTCAACTTTGAACAATATATAACTAGATATTACTAAAACTGTTCAGATTAACTTCGATTCCAATCCAACTGTCATGTAAATTTTTCATCTGCAATTTATTGCCAAAAATTGTGAAAGTCAGTTGGAATTCAATACCAATTTTATTGGTCATATGCCAAAAATTGTGAAAGTCGGTTGAAATTCAATACCAATTTTATTGGGAGCGCTATAAACATGAGTTATCGCAAAAATGCTACATACAAATGGTAAGATGTCCACATTCCACTTAGATTATTAAAATCCATTATCTGAGAATTAAAACAAAGTCTTGTGCCAAATGCATGCAGGCTTTTAAATTTTATTGGGAGTACTGCTGTAGGTACGAGTTATCTCTGCATGATATAGAATAGTCATATATTATGTACATCAAAATTTGTAATTAAATACTTGTTCTTTTAATATATAATAGACAGCGATAAATTTTCTCTTTGATGGAGATCTGTTCATTTGATAGATGTGTGTAGATATCTACATATGTATGATATATAAATGGAAAAATACTTGTAGTAAAATTATCAAGAACAAGTTTGTACATCAACAAGAAGCAGAAGAG
Source organism: Euryodendron excelsum (assembly GCA_033060915.1). Taxonomy (NCBI): domain Eukaryota; kingdom Viridiplantae; phylum Streptophyta; class Magnoliopsida; order Ericales; family Pentaphylacaceae; genus Euryodendron; species Euryodendron excelsum. The sequence goes on along the minus strand of CM065390.1, from coordinate 21,393,252 downwards.
AAGGTTGACTTGAAAGCTTAAAAGCTTTATCCAAATAATAGAATGCATACTGGATCTACTAACAATTGAATATCAACAAAATAAAATACTTGATTGATGGAATTTGTAAAATCAACATCGAATGTGTCTGAGGGTATTATTTTAAAAGTAATTGGGAAAAAAATGTTTCTTTTGTTTTGAAACCGAAGAAGGATTACAAATTTACAATGATGGATATCACCCTAGTGAAGGAATCTGATGGCTTTTCTAGGTTTTATTTGTAGACTTATGAAGAAGAGATATTAAAATTCAAAATTGAAATTATTTGAAAATGTATGCTATGTAAGGATAAAGGGTTTCTTAGAAATATTATAGCAATATCTTAGAGAACAAAATTAGCAAAAGTTAAAAAGGTAGAGGGTGGGTTGATGGGCTCACGCCTTTGTCCACATCATTGAAATATTCATTATTGTCTTTGAAGAAAATATAGTGATGACATTGTTATTTCCTCCATCAATATAAACCCACTAAACATTACCCAAAAGAAAAAAAGAAAATAAATTTATTAAATTCACATTCATATATTTACAACATCACATTCCTTCCGCTCGAGTTACTTGAACTGAAAAATAAGAAAAAATAACTAACTGAATTTTACATGCATTTGAGAGTTATGGAATTGTAAAAGGAAACAAAAAAAATCCCGGGTATGTATTATTTAATATCCTAAAAAAATAAAATTACTCTTTTACTTGCAAAACTATTGAAAAATACCTTATCTTGTAGTGCTTCTTATGGAATACAACAAAACTTGCGTTTAGATTAACCCTAATGGTGTACTCGTGTAATGCGTATATAAAGGAAAAAGCAGATAAATATATATATTAAAAAATTAGTCAATAAACAAACATGTGGTAGATAATATAAATTGACAAATATTAACAGAAAATTTTATATTTAAATACTTAGAAACTATAAAATAATAACGATTTAATTCTAAATTATGGGTCAAACAAATACGGACCCAAGCTAGTTTAGCAAGCCCAAGTCGATTGGCACTACTAAGTTGGGCCTTTGGCAGCCCAAGGGTGAGTATCACGCCACAGGCCTAGATCATTTCGTCCGTCCAAGCTGAAGTCCTCTTAGCCCAGCTTAGGAGCATAATCATGCAGAAGAACAGAGCATTAAATAGAGAACAGACCCGCATTGAATGCGGAGGAGGTGCTGCACACAACCGACGACGCTCATGTACGGTCAGTCAAGCTCTAGCAAAGCGATACAAGAGAAATTATGTCTGATCAACCAGCTCTAGCCAGCATAAGCCTGAGCAGTGAGTCATGATTATTGAGTAGGCTCAACAGAGAGCGCCACATTAGAAATACCAGCGCTAAGAGAAAGAAAGGTATGCTCATTCTTACTAAGTCATATACATTTGTAAATTCTACTCCATTCTCAAAGAAGCTAGCTAACTTGACCATTGGACTGTGATCGGCCCAAAGAGGGTCGACCCATTCTAATTCTTTTGTCTCTCTACAGCAGGTTGGAGACTCATCGATATTGGTTCGAGTGATCGGCCAGGCCTTTCCAAAAATCTCACTTACAACTGGCGCCGTCTGTGGAAAGGTCCAAATAAACATGAGTACTAGCCTCTTAGGGAGAAGAGGAGTTCATGCCGCTAGATGAGGGAACGAAATTCCCTCCAGCAATGATAACACTTACTCGTTTGGCCACCAAACCACCCCGGATAGAAGCAACAAGGGACAAACAAGGAGGTCGGAGACCCGGTCTCCTACTGGCAGCCCCTAAGGAACGCGAGACGAGTTACGAAGGGACCCATACTACGCTAGGGGCCCAAACTTTCGTAGAAATCATCACTGGGACTTGGGCCCTTCACTTTCCAGTGGATGTGTGCCCAGTGACTATTCACTTCATACTACTAAAAGGGAACTACGGCGACGTAACAATCAAATTGCCAGTCTTACTTCCCAGCTCAGGGCAATAAGAAACGAAATATCTAGGAGGGATGACGGAGCCAGGAGGAGATCACCAGCCCATCGCAATGAAAGGAGGGGTTGAGATCCCAAAAGTAGAAGCTCAACGCCTGTGCACACTGTCATGAGCCATGCCTCCAACACCAGCCGCAATAGTAAACAACAAGGAGATCGGCACCACAGGGGGAGCCAGACACCATAAGACGGGGAACGACTTGGAACCGGTCGACAGCAGAAGGAGTGGGAAAGATGGCTAAAAGAGAAACTTGATAGCAAAGAGCAGCTCCCCAAAGCGTGTACTACTTAGGACATGGTCAGTAGAGCCTTGGATCAGATAGCATCCACGCCTTTCACAGAGGAGATCGAAAGCTGACAGCCTCCGAGAAAGTTCGCCCCACCAAAATTCACACCATACAACGGAAAGGCTGACCCAATCAGTCACGTTCGCTACTATAAGCAAATGATGGCACTCTGGAGCGGGGATCAGTCCTTGATGTGTCGAGTGTTCCCATCCAGTTTGGGAGAAGTGGCCCTACGGTGGTTCGATAAGTTGCCTACCAAATTAGTATCAAATTGGAGACAACTTGCTGAACTGTTCACTGCTCGTTTCATAGCCAACAGCAAGCAACCTAAGGAAGTGGACTTCTTACTCACCCTACGGAAGAATGATGGAGAAGGATTACGAACATATGCGCAATGCTTCTGGGCGGCCTATAACGAGATTGACGAGTGCAGCGAGCAGCTGACTGTAACTCAGTTCAAAATCAGATTGCCCATAAAGCACCACATACGATAGTCCTTAATGAAGAAGCTAGCTCTCACGGTGCACGAACTGATATCGAGAATTGAGCGATATATGAGGTTGGAGGAGGATGTACATCAACCCGCTCCCGAGAAGGTTGGCATTATCACTGAAAAGAAGAATGGGCGTGACATGAAGAAGTTTTAGCGGGAAGACAACAACGGCCGGAGCAGTAAGGCAAATAATGGGGTTTACACTGTCTTCAAAGATCCTATTTATAAAATTTTGCCCCAAATTCGTGACAAGCCATTCTTCAAATGGCCCCCGAAGTTAGGAGGAGACCCTACAGCCCGAGACCAAGGGAAGTTTTGTTCCTATCACTAGGAGAGGGGGCATCAAATAGCAAATTACCGGCATTTGAAAAATCACCTTGAAGATTTGGTGAAGGCTGACCATCTTGACCAGTATATTGACAGGGAAAAGACGAAACAAGAGGCCGAGTAGCCAAAGCTAGAGGCCCCCCCGAAAGAAGAGTGAGCTGAACCAGTCCAGGTGATCAACGTGCTGCACGGGTCGGCGGAGTCAGAAGTTATCAACCGACACAAATACCGGACCAATATCCGAAAAGTTGTGCACCTACGGGAGGTGATGCAGGTCGGCCCCCCTCCCAAGAAAGCCAAGGTCGACAGTGACAGCGCGGCCATAACATTTATGGAGAAAGATCTCATGGGAGTTCAAACTCCCTATAATGATGCGCTGGTTGTTACTCTACGAATGGCCGAATGTGACGTGAAGTGACTACTCATTGATTAGGGAAGCTCCTTTGAGATTATGTACTATGACCTGTTTAAGAAACTAGAGTTGAAGGATGCCGACCTCCAGCCATCGCTCAACCCATTGATTGGGTTCAGCTCCGACCCAGTTTGGCCACTTGGGAAGGTAACCATCCCTATGACTACTGGGGGAATTACCTAACGGAAAGAATTCCTAGTGGTCGACGTACTTTCCCCATATAATGCAATCATGGGTCGAACATGATTGCACCTCATGAAAGCTATTCCTTCCTCCTACCATCAAATGATTCGATTCCCCGCCGTGGAGGGGGTCTAAGAGATAAGAGGGGACCAAGTTTTTGCCAAACAATGCTTCCTTACGACATACCCCACAAAAGATTGAAGAGCCCTTCCTTTACCCCACAGTTTTGGAGCCTGTGGTCGAGCTAAGAGAATTTGACACCAAGTTCGACCCTGAGTGGCAATTAGAGGTCAGGTATTGACTAATTTTATTGCTGAATTTTCTGTTGAACTTCCATAAGCAACCAATCCAACCCCGAGTTCTGACGTACAACATGGTGACATCTCCGAGCCAGTTTGGCAGAAAGGTGATCAATTGGAAGCCAGTCGCTGACAGAGCATCCAATGATCAGGGGGCAAATATAATTATCCCTTAATTATCAAACGATACGGCATTAGGGCAGGTCATTAAGCTGAAGTTCACAACAACAAAGATTCAGAACACGAAGCTTTGCGCGCAAGGTCGCGACAAGCTATTGATTGCAGAATTGCTGAAATCTTGATCCACTAGGTCCCCAACTAAGTCAGGGCATCAGAAAGGAAGCAACATGTAACATCCAATCGACGAGAAGTTGGGCCCTAGCTGGAGGCATATCAATTGGGAGCTGTCAAAGAAACGCAGCAACGACCCCGACCTTGGAATGCAAGTAATATTGGGAAATTCTACCTATAGGCCCTTTTATTCTCAAGGGATGTATCCGCCTGTAAGGGTGCAACTTCCTTCAATAAATATGTAACCTTTGCACAAATCAATGAAAATGGAAGCTACTCAGCAAATTTGATGCCACTCCAAACTGCAAAGTATTGAAAGAAGACAAAAATAACAAAAAAAATCAGGTGTAAAAACCTGGTCCTGGATCATTGATGACTAGGTCGGCCAATGAACATCATTAAAACAAAGTGTCAAAACTTGGTCCTGTCTAAGTTGGACAGGTCGGCCACTGAAGGTCACAAAAACCAGTTGCAAAAACCTAGTCCTGGATCATTTATGATTAGGTCGGGTAATGAAGGTCATTAAAACCAAGTGTCAAAACTTGGTCCTGTTTAAGTTGGGCAGGTCAGCCAATGAAGGTCACAAAAACCACATGTAAAAACCTGGTCCTGGATCATTTATGACTAGGTCGGCCAATGAAGGTCATTAAAATCAAGTGTCAAAACTTGGTCCTGTCTAAGTTGGACAGGTCGGCCAATGAAGGTCACAAAAACTAAGTGTAAAAACTTGGTTCTGGATCATTCATAACCAGGTCGGCCAATGAAAGTCACTAAAAAGCTAGCGCTTAAACTTGGTCCCTCCCAAGTCGGGTAGATCGGCAGGGATCTTCACCGAAACAACAAAGCTAAGTAACTTGACTCAACCCTAACCAAGCCTAATAAAACTAGGAGCACCTACTTCATTGCAAACAGATCCCCTTAGCCTAAGAAAGGTAGTTCATTAAATTTTTTCTCCTAAAATTGAGCAGGGGCTCTGTTTGGCGAAATCTGGTAGTTCAAACAAACAGATAACAATTTTTTTTTATTTAAACAAAGGATATGTTCATAAGAGCATGTGTACAAAATGGATTCATTACATGAATGCTTCTCGAAAGACTAAATACAGTTCAAACAAGAAAAGAAAAGGTAACTCTAAGCTAGCTCGGCGGATGGAGGGTCGACAGAGGATTGGCTAGCCGGTGGTAGTTCGGAGGTCGATGGCAATTCAGCTGAGGGAAGCTCGGCTGGATTGGCTTCTTTATCCACTTAAATCCTAGGGAAATTTTTTCCCCCTTGGGTTCAGCTTCTTCGTCGGCCTCGTCCTCTGACTCAAGTATCGCATCAGCATGGGTAGGAATTTCCACCCAGAGGGGAGAAGACTTGTCCAGCTTCAACTGCCTCAAAGCTGCCTTCCAACCGTCTTGGAATGTCTGTTCAACAATCTGCTCGACCTGGGCCTCGTAATGATCACCGGGATCCTCGAAGCCCTTGTCATACTTAGCCTCAACCTCCTTGCTTAGATGCTCTGCCTTCTTCCTTTTGCTTGAAGGAAGCCTGCGATTCAACAAAGCACCCTGGCTGTCCTGCCAAGCCTTCTGGAGATCTCTGGCCTCCCCATCTCTCTGGTGGAAGTTATCCTTCAGCTCGAAGTATCTCTTCAGAAAAGCCTCGTACCGATCTTGCAGGCTGCAAAACCGTTGCATAATTTTCAAGCCGTGAATGGCACCCTGAGGGGAACAAGGGAAAGCAAGCATTAATGTAGGATTGTCAAATTCAACAAATAGAAGAAGGAGTTTGGCATAGTGGGCTTACTGTGAACGCTGATCGAACTGCTCTAAGCATCAACTCCCCCGTGTCGATGCCGTCTAGTTCCTTGAAGTCTCTAGGCGGTATAATAGCCTGGAGGGCCTCGATAGCAGCGCTGGGGCAACGTAGCACCGAGTCCTCAATAGTCATAGCCCGCCCACTGATCTTGGGCTGTGCTATGAATTCCTCAGTCAACGGTCCTTCCACGGTGCCCTTGGCCTTCTCCGTAGTAGAAGGTCCCACCAATCTATGTGGGGTAGCTGTCGTGCATGAGGCCATCTCTCAGGCGGTGGCCTTCTCAGCCGTTTTCACTAACCTTTTTTCTTCACCACCACCGGGGCCGCTGCTTCCTCCACCGGATCGACCACCGCGGTGGTAGCGAGAACTCCAGCAGCAGGGGTCACAATGGGTGGTGAGGGAGCGTTGGTGTCATCGACCTGAGTAGCGGTTTCGGCAAAAGATGATGCCACACCCTTCCTCTTCCTGGAACCCCTCTGTCCCAGTGTAAGAGTTAGGTCTCGAACTTTGGGAGCCATTTCAAGAGCAGAGACAAGGACTGCGGCAATAGGCACGGAACTTAGAAGCGTGGGAGAGGTGAACGATCCCTAATGTCGTACCTAGGCCCTTTCGCTTTTTGGGTAGCAATTATGTCGGCAGATATCCTGTTTATTGCGGTGAAGGTCTAGTATCGAATTGGGTAGCCAGTAGTACGAGAGCAGCACGGCCTATCCCTTACAGCTCACCCTCGCTTTTGTACGCCCAGACTTGCTCTAAGGTAGCAAGATCGACGCCAAGATGTTTGGTCTCCTTGTCCCGGGGTCCAAAGGTAGCTGGGAAACACGGAAGCACAAAGTTAAACAACGAGCCAAGGGAAAACCAAAATAGAGAAAAAAATCACATCAAGTAGCGAAGAGAAATATATACCTATTCTCTTCGGCATTCTGGGGCACCTCATCTCTGGCGCCAGTTCTACGTGGATATCACCAAATTTCCATGGTCCCCTTACTCTCACTATAGCATCATCGATCCCTTTTCCCAAATTGGGAAGGAATCGGACTAGCTCCCTTGACCTAAAATAATACTTGTATCGCTCTGTTTTACTGCCACCGCCCACCTCCACAGCGGCATAACAATAATTGAATTCATGAAGACCCAGGTTTAGGCCCAGAAGGCTGTTCAACTCAATCATCACCATCACTATCCGATAACCGTTCGACAGTAATTGGATTGGGGCGATTTTGTAGTGGCTCAGGATTTGGGTCAAGAAGGGGTGGACGGGAAACCTGAGGCCACCCTCTACTATTGTAACGAGGGGAAACAGAGTCCCCTTTTCAGTCCCCCTCTAGCCGTCGTTGTTCGGCTCTACTATGCCTATATTTACCTCCTCCGAAAAATTATACCTCTGCTTGAAGGCGGTGATGGAGTTAGAATGACAAAGTATTCCCCTAAGTCTGGTGCCCATGATAACTAAGGGGTTCTAGGGTTCAAAGCAAGAACAATAAAGAAATAATACAAAGAGAGAGAGGACTTACAGAATGACGGTCTTCACGATAGAGATGAGTGCAAAGCGTGGGGGAGTTCTACGTTCGAACAATAGATACACCCTCTGGTTTGCGAAAAGAATGCTAGCACGGCAACCGCAGATCTGGGGCAGCCCAATGGTTACGTCCCATTTAAGAACGACTGACGGTTGACATCAGCGAGCCTTTGCAAGATATTAGCCTAAGACTCCTACAATTGGGGCATTAGGGCTAAGCAGAGACCACACATTGAAGAGATAAGGGCCCAAGCCAGTTTAGCAAGCCCAAGTCGATTGGCATTACCAAGTTGGGCTTGGGGCAGCCCAAGGGTGAGTATCACGCCACAGGCTTAGGTCATTTTGTCCGCCGAAGTTGAAGCCCTCTTAGCCCAGCTTAGAGGCGTAATCATGCAGAGGGACAGAGCATTAAATAGAGAAATGACCCGCATTGAATGCGGAGGAGGCATTGCACACAACCGACGACGCTCACGTCTGGTCAGTCACATGTCCGGTCAGTCAAGCTTTAGCAAAGTGATACAAGAGAAATTATGTCCGATTAGCCAGCTCTAACCAGCATAGAGCTAAGCAGTGAGTCATAATTATCAGGTAGGCTCAACATAGAGCGCCGCATTATAAATACCAGTGCTAAGAGAAAGCAAGGTATGATCATTTTTACTAAGTCATATACACTTGTAAATTCTACTCCATTCTCAAAGAAGCTAGCTTAATTAACTGTCAGAGTGTGATCGGCCCAAAGAGGGTCGACCCATTCTAACTCTTTTGTCTCTGTACAGCAGGTTGGAGACTCATCGATATTGATTCGAGTGATCGGCCAGGCCTTCCCAGAAATCTCACTTACATAAACCTACATAGATATCCACTTCTTCTAATGCTTTTTTGCAATACATAAGTTTTTCTAATATGCATGTTGTATAATACTATCTATTTACTTTAAAAAATCTTTTTGTAACATAAAAAAAACTGTAATAATACTAAACTTGCAGAAGTAATAACAATAATTAGACATATTGGTTAAAGTTAGAACTCAAAATTGTAGTGAAAAGATTAATTAAATTATTGTTATTTATTAATCAAAACATAATTACATATGTAAAAATTTAAACTATTGATGCATGTTTTGTAAATTATGGTGCTGGTAAGTAATATTGAGATAAACTTTGTTAAAATGCAAAGTTTATGTAATATACTAAGTGTCAACCCGTGCAACGTTTAGGGAGTAGAGCTTGTTCAAATCTACAATAAAAATGTTATATGTAATTAATTTAAAATATAAAATAATTCCAAAATTGACAACCCTAATTTGTTTTATGATAATAAAACAAATTAAAACTCTTTAAAATAGTAACATTGTTTTCACGGAAGAAAAACAAATAACATGCAAGTATAGTAGCCTCATGGATAAATTTTTTATTTAATTTTTAATCGTATAAGGCATAGCAATTATTTGAATTGGACTCCACTACTTTTTGATTTGTTTTCTTCTACTGTAGTAATTTTTTTAATAGAATTTAGTTACTTTATACGTATAAATGGGTTACTAAAGTTATGATTATAACTTTTTGAGTAAGACTCAATTGTTTATATATATATATATATATTTTCAAAATTAATAAAGTGAATGAAATAATCAAACAAATTCAATAGTTATCTAACCAATTGGCCTTATATCATGATATTTTAAAAGTATCAGAGCATTTAAAGCATCACGTAAGAAAGAGGCAAAATATAAGTACGAACACAACTTTTATATATACATATGATTAATTTTCTATGAATAACATGCATCAAATATAAGTCTTTTTAATATAAAGCTCTATTATAAATAGGAAATGGCTAGATTTTGATTGTATATAAGGAATTGTTTCTTATATATAATAGTAATTGAACCTGAGAGACATAATTGGATAGGACTTTGTACTTAAATTTAGATTATGTATTATGTTTTCTGAGATAATTTGTAGAGACATAATTTGATAAGACTTAGTACTTAAAATTAGATTACGTAATATGTTTTAATATGTTTCTTGAGATGATATATATAGACTTAATTGTATATGTGTTTATATTTAATAGGAAACTTTGTTAGATTTTAATAAGAGTTAGTGGTGTAATAGGACTTGTACTTAAATAGAAAATTTTATTGAATCATTACGAGAATATGTGGGCTAATTCTTATTGCCCATATGAGGTGGCATTTTAAATATATAAGAACATAAAGAGTGCAACATTACGTAATATGTTTCTTGAGATAATATGTGGAGATTTAATTGGATAGGAATTTATATTTAATAGGAAATTTTGTTACATTTTAATAAGAGTTAACGGGGTAATAAGACATGTACTTAAATAGGGACTTTCATTAGATCATTATGAAAATTGGTAGACCAATTCTTATTACTTCTATAAAGTGACATTTTAAAATTATAAGAATATAGGGAGTGCCATATAGGCACCACTTAAGAAAGAGAGTAGAAGTTTGGGTGAACACAACTTTTATATATATATATATACTAGCAGTAAACACATGTTATACAGAAATAAGAAAGAAAAAAATATTTTAAAAATAAACTTTTTACTTAAACTATGTTGGCATTTAATGGTGCGTAAAATTTATGAATATAATGAATGATTTAATAAGGTTGAGTGTGTTAGTTTCATAGTACATGTAGTATTTTAAATGAGCATTTTCACATGCTTTTGTTACCTATAGTCCTACCAAATGAAAAATTTATGATTAAGAGTATAACATTATAACAAAATCATAAAAATAGGCCTTTTTCTTCTAAAATTTAAAATACTTGTCACTTTTAATTAAAGTAATACAAAAAAATTATTGGTAATGGACATAAATTGAGGTAATAGCAAATAGAAATATTTGAATAGATTAAATTCTAAAATATTTGCTATAAAATCTATAATAGATTAATTTATTTTGACTCGATCATAAATGAATAGATCTTAATTAAATAGTTGGCCTAAATCATTAAACATTATAGAAAAGCAATTAATTGGCATATACATGCCACATTTAAATTAGTGTTATATATGAACCAATTATAAATGAATAGGTTTTAATCATATTGTTATATATAATTTAGTTTTATATACATATTTTAAAAATATTATGTCCAAAACTTTCTTTTAGATCGGATAATACGAACTTCTTATTGTTTGGACGCATGATGATTTCTGAAATTATCCATATATAAAGAGTTGATATAAAAAAGGGAACAAAAATTATACATAACTTTAACATATGCATATAGATATGTACATTTTAACATGTTGCTCACTTAGCATGTTGTCACGTATATTTTTATATTTTATTTTAAAAAAAGTAAGAATAAAAGAATAAATAATTTCATTATAAGCCTATTCATTTTATTTTATTCAAAAAAATTTAACAACATGTGTCATTTCTATTTTAAAAATTTAAGAAAAGATTCTTAAGAAAGATTCATAATTAAAAGAAATTTGACAATCCTACTATATCAATTGATTGATTGTTTTTTGAAAATTCAGAAGAAATAAACAAAAATTTAGATAGAATTAATAATAGTATGACACATGTATTTTATATTTTTAAAAATAAAAAAATTTGAGAAAAATGGATTAAAACTTTCAATTCAAAGACCTCCTACCAAATATAAAATATTACTTTTGTCCTTCTAAAAAATTAAAAAAAAAAAGGAATTGAGTACAAAATTCCCATTTCTTATTTAAAGGAAGATTTTTCTAAAATTATAAATGAAGAATTTTATGAAAATTTAAAATAGAATTCTAGTATTTTTTAAATTTATGTAAAAAAAATTTTAAAATAGCAAAAGATTTAACTAAGTTTTGGTAAAAATTTACTAATCATAGATAAAAGATAAAAGTTTCTAATTAGACCAATACTATTATAACATGTGTAATATTAATTCTTAAAAATTAAAAAATTAAGAAAATTAGATTGAGTCTTCCAACATTAAAAACCCAACAACGTATTGCTATAATATGTAATAGAAATTTAAGTAAATATAATCTATTAAAAAATTAAAATGTACATAAATATATATTCAGCTAAATACTAAATTGTAAGGAAGCTATAATATTCTGAAAAGACATCATATTTTACGAATTTGAAAAGGCTATTAGATTTAGTTACCATATTTATTTTTAAACAATCAATAATAACACATCTATGTAAATTTTGAATATTATCTTGAATGTTCAAAATTTCTATATTGAAGAAATGATATGTTAAAAAATATTACCATATTAATTAAATGACCAATGAGTTCATGACATGTGTATTTGTTTCTTTTTAAATTAAAAAACTTGAGAAAAAAGGAATCAATACTTTCAAGCTCAATCACCTAACAATATTTTGCTATAATATATAGTATAGAGAGATATTGATGCAGATAAAAAAAAAATCACAATAGATAGTTTAGAAGTTATTTATCTTATGCATTAATTATTAGTTTATAAGCTTATTAACATTTTTAATGTCATCTTCATTATGTTTGAGTAAATTAACCCACAAAAAAAAAATCGCTTTGAAGAATTATTTATAGAAATTTGAGTAGATTGATAGATTTAGTTACTATATTGATTATATTTTATCTTTAATGATTTTTAAAGTTTCCATATTGATAGGGTGATAATTTAAAAAATATTACTAAATTAATTTGAAAAGAGCATTATTTATAGGAATTTGAATAAATTGTTAGATTTAGTTACTATATTGATTATTTTTCATATTTAATGATTTTTAAAGTTTTTATATTGATAGGGTGACAATTCAAAAAATATTACTATATTAATTAAAGAACCAATGGCTTTATGACATTTGTGTTTTCATATTTTTTAAATTCAAAAATTGAGAAAAATATATCAAGACTTTGAAGCTCAAAGACCTCCTAACCAATTGCTATAATATATAGTATAGATATAGATTTGAGTAAATATAATCTATTTAAAAATTAAGATGTACATGAATATATATTAAGCTAAATACTAAATTGTAAGGAAGCTATAATATTTTGGAAAGACATCATATTTTACGAATTTGAAAAGACTATTAGATTTAGTTACCATATTTATTTTTAAAAAATTAATAATAACACATCTATGTAAATTTTGAATATTATATTGAATGCTCAAAGTTTCTATATTGAAGAAATGATATGTTAAAAAATATTATCATATTAATTAAATGACCAATGAGTTCATGACATGTGTATTTATTTATTTATTTTTTAAATTCAAAAACATGAGAAAAAAGGAATCAAGACTTTCAAGCTAAATGACCTAACAATATTTTGCTATAATATATAGTATAGATAGATATAGATATAGATAAAAAAAAAAATCATAATAGATAGTTTAAAAGTTATTTATCTTATGTATTAATTATTATTTTATAAGCTTATTAACATTTTTAATGTCATCTTTATTAGGTTTGAGTAAATTAACCCACAAAAAAATCCCTTTGAAAAGAGAATTATTTATAGGAATTTGAATAGATCAATAGATTTAGTTACTATATTGATTATATTTCATCTTTAATGATTTTTAAAGTTTCCATATCGATAGGGTGACAATTCAAAAAATATTACTAAATTGATTTGAAAAGAGCATTATTTATAAGAATTTGAATAAATTATTAGATTTAGTTACTATATTGATTATTTTTCATATTTAATGATTTTTAAAGTTTTCATATTGATAGGGTGGCAATTCAAAAAATATTACTATATTAATTAAAGAAACAATGGCTTTATGACATTTGTGTTTTCATATTTTTTAAATTCAAAAAATTGAGAAAAATGTATCAAGACTTTAAATCTTAAAGACCTCCTAACCAATTGCTATGATATATAATATAGGTGATATGATTTATTGATTTTTTAAACTAAATTTTAGTTGGGGTTTTTGGGGTAAAAAATTGAATTTAAGTGGTTTTGGTAAAAAGAAAAGCCAAAATTTAAAACTAAAAGCCATAAAAGGATAAAAAAAAGTATAATTTCAGTTGAGAAAATCTAGTAAAAATAAAAAAATAAAAAATACCGGAAAAAAGGCAAATGCTTATCTAAAGTCAAAACCAAATCGAAATTTAAACTGAAAAGTCCGTATTACAGATAAAAACTTCCATAGAAACATAAACATTATTTAATAAAAATTTGAAATCCACGTTCTTGACCTTGACTCCGACGTTAGAAATTCAGGACTCCACCTGGATAGTCTTCTACACCAAGCAAACGCCACATTTCCATCGCAGGTTCTCTCTCGCTCTCTCTCTCTCTCTCTCTCTAAATATATATATATATACAGATACATATATGTGTATCCTTATATTGCTGTGTGCGGATTGATTTGGAGATTAGCGTACTTCTGATTATTCGTTGTAATTGAATCTCGTGTGTCTTTGTTGTTTCCGCAATTCCCGAATCAGATCAAGGTTTAGTTCCACACTTTCGACTTCTGCGTGAAAATCATCCCACTCTTGAGTTAATTTGGTGTATTTTGAGAAAAATTTATGAATCTTTTTCCTGACGTGTGGTTTTATTGCAGCACCATTTCTTAGGGTTTATCTCGTTGTTGTTGTGTTTAACTTCTTCTTAACGTTAGATGTATCTGTGGTTCTTGGATGAATGCCATATTGTCGTCTTGAAATCATCTAGTTTTGTTTGCAAATTTGTTCTATGTAGATGTGCAAATGGTTGTTTCCCTAGGCTCTTTTCATTGAACTCTTGCCTATTTATGTATGTAGACGTATTTAAATGAATACCCATGACCAGGGACTGAGCTAGGAAATCATTCTAGATGGGGCAATCCTTGATTGATGGATAACAAGTTGTACACCAAATCATCAATTATAGAAATGAAAGAACTAAAAATAAAAGGAGAGCAATTACCATCATTCAAATTCTTTAAAATTGTCTGCTCTAATCATGTTTAACTGAAATATGTGAAATTGAAATTTTCACAAATAAAATTGAACTCAAATAATAGACCATGTATCATTGATCAAAATCATGAAAGTCCTTGTAATTCATAATATGTAGAAAGTAAATAAAAACTCACAATAGTCATCAATAAATACAGGCAACATACAAACTACTAATAATTGATGATATTTGTGGTTTATTTTCTGTAATTGATAGTTCTTAACAAATTATCCAGTAAAGAAGGGCATACAGATAAAATTTTCTTGAGGGTGAAACTAAAGTATAGAAAAAGAAACATTATAGAAAAAAAATTAGTCATTAGCCAAGCTTCTAATTTCTTCACATGTGGTAGCTCATGGATTTAATCTAAGCTTCTCTTTTTCTATCTCTTGATCTAGATGTTTGAAAGTTTCAAATACAAAGCATTTGACAAGCTGCTAAATTAAATCAAACTCCATCCAATTTTTTTGCAGTTCCCTCCTTTTGTTTTGTTCTTTTTTTATTTTGCACCTCAAAAACTTAATATGTAGAGAATTCAAAAGTTGAAATGTAAAGGAGTCTTGCTGAAGAAAACCACACAAAGAAACAAGTCCTTTGAAGATGAAGCTGTGATGGGAGGTTGTAAACATCAACTGGAGTTGTAAATGAATTTTGTATCTTTGACCAATCAAAAGTATAGCCTAGTCATTTTATGACACTCAACAAAACATATACGTGCGTGGCACCAGTTAACATATACGAACATGGCCTTACGGACTTTGTTGCTTGTATTATATGGTTCCGCTTTGTAGAAGCTGAATGCGCACTGGACTTTGATGAGTCTTCATACTATTTTTCAGTTGATTTTTAATTTGGCTATTTTTGATGGATTTCTATTTTTGGTAGGTTATTGTTGCTCAAAGGCTAATTGGACCGTGTTTGTGGGTCTTGGTGCTTTTGAGGTTATAGTCAAGAGATGAGTCAAAAGGGATTAATTTATAGCTTTGTTGCAAAAGGCACTGTTGTCCTAGCTGAGCACACTCCATATTCTGGCAACTTCAGTACCATTGCTGTGCAGTGCTTGCAGAAGCTACAATCAAATAGCAGCAAGTACACGTATTCGTGTGATGGGCACACATTCAACTTTCTCATTGACAAGGGATTTGGTATTGAATCTTCGTTCAAATTAATAATTTTTTTTTTGAAAAATAAACTATATTATGTGGATTTTAGTGGTTCAAAGTTTTACTTGGCAATGCAGTTTTTCTTGTTGTGGCGGATGAATCAGTTGGGAGGAGTGTGCCTTTTGTGTTTCTTGAGAGACTGAAGGATGACTTTATGCAGCGTTATGGTGCAAGTATAAAAACTGATAGTCCACATCCCTTTGTGGATGAAGATGACGAAGATGATGATTTATTTGAAGACCGATTTAGTATTGCATACAACCTTGATAGAGAATTTGGGTGTGTATTATCACATTTTTTATTTTTCAGCTTTTTTTTTTTGGTCTGGTTTGGGTGTTTTTTTTTTTTTTTTTGGGGGGGGGGGGGGGGGGGGTTTTAAGAAGTGCTTAATTCTCATACGAATCAAGTATTGTCTATGCCAATGATGTATTTACTAACCATTAGCTTTGTTTTTTTTGTTTAATAGGCCAAGGATTAAAGAGCACATGCAGTATTGTATGAACCATCCAGATGAAATAAGTAAGCTGTCCAAACTGAAGGCTCAAATAACAGAGGTCAAAGGTATAATGATGGACAATATTGAGAAGGTAGATCCTTTTCACTTGTTAGAGAGTTATTCAGGCTATAGAAACGTAGATTTGGAGTACACAAATTGAAACAAGTAGGGAAATTTCATTTTCGATGTTGTTTGGACAAGTTCAATTGTCATATAGCAATTCAAGCGACCAGACCTTGGAAAGCTGTTTTTGTGGAAATGGGTTATCTCAAATGGAGCTTGCACATAACTGTAGTCTATTTTGTCAATGTTCTGGGAATTGTGAGCATTTTTTGACTAGTTAAAATGATTGAGAGATTATCTTAGTTTGGTTCGGCTGGATGGTTTACATGAAAATTAGGTTACTGGATAAAAAATCCTAATGCTGTATTGTCAATTTCCATGAACTCTTTTACTGGTTTAGTTTTTATGTTCATTCATCCTTATATTTTTACTTACAAAAAATATATAAAAAAAAGATTCATCCTTGCATATGATCTTGGTTGTGTTGGAAACAACAGTTTTCAAAATCTGGAACCATGACCTCTTGCCTATGAAGCACAAGCACTTCTAAGAAGGTACCTTGCCCGTGTTGGACACCTATCGAACATGACACTCCTTGGACACTCCCTCGACACTTGTTGGGCACGCTTCCAAACTTGTCCTATTATTTAATGATTTTTTTTTTTAAATCGGACACGTTTCGGGCACTTAGGGACACAGATGTCCTTCACTTACACATATGAAACGTGTAGCAAATTTGAAAAAAAAAATTTGGAACCTAACTATAAAATAAAAGCAGTGTGCTTTTATACCTAATTTGATGTTTAAACTATAGAATAGATGGTTTTTAATTTTAATTAGTGTTGTTTTGCATTATCTTTAAGTAAAATTTTTCTATGTATGACAAATACAAAATAGATAAGATATATAATTTTGACATGTTTCCGCTGTGTTGTGTCTTGTGTTTTTTGAGAATTTTTGTGTTAGCGTGTCCATGCTTCTAAGCCTCTTGCTGGTTACAATGTATCACATCTGGTTCACATCACTCCGAAAAATTGTAAATCTTTGTGGCTTTCCATGAAACTCCCGTCAGTGATCATCCTAGCCTCTTAGATAGGTTATAGGATGTGATTTCCTGAAAAACATGTCACATGTTTAGGGATTAATCTTGTTATTTTCAGTGGGATGGTTAAACTGAATATGAGGAACAAAATTTTCATTTGTTTCCATTGAAACGGCAGAAAAGTTACCGCTTCCTAAGTGACTGAAACGATCACACTAGTGGAATAATGAAATTTTAGTGTTTCCATCGAAACACACAGAAACATGGCAAAATGTACACACAATGCAATACCGCAAAACAGTAAATTGTGTTGACACGAATTGAGAACTTTTCGTAAATGTTATACAATTTTTATTGAGAAAAAATACAAATGGTTGTATTTTACTATATTAGCATTTGTCAATTTTGAAATGCTTTTGAAACATTTCTGTTTTTATGCTAATTCAAAACAACATACCAAAGTGCTGATCCTTGAGTGAATATTTTTTTTAGTTTCTTCAGAAATTATTTTTGATGCTTAAGAAAGAATCCAATGGGCGGACTTGAATTCTTTTAGATTGAAGAGTGAATTAACAAGATAAAAAATACAAATATTCACAAGGGAGGGATAAAGCCTCAACACAGGCATAATATGGAATCCTCGAAATATCTCAAAACTTCTGTAAATCAAGAGCTTTTTCTGGTAGAGTGTATGAACCACAGACATCCCTTACAATCTTTAGTTTGATTTTACTTCTTAAATTGGAAGTTTTGACAGCTGCTTGCTTTGGCATCCTTAGGCCCTTCAGAAGTGCTAAAACCATAATAGCATTGGCGCTACTTAGCTCTGTAGGCTTAGAGAAAGCAGAAATAGTTCGTTTGAGGTCTTCCAATAATTGTCTTCTTCGCAGGTTGACCTGAATTTTGTGGAGCAGCAGCCATCTAGTGTAGGTTCCAAGATTTTATTTGAACCAATTTGATGGAGCTAGGACATAGCTGAACATGAGTGTAACATAAGAGACAAGCCTCCAATTGCTTTATGATTATGGCAAGAGGAACATCCGAATACACAAAAGGATGCACTTAGTAAGGTATTTGAGGTGTTTTGTATTTAAATTTCTCCAAAAGGCAAAGTTAGACACAATCAGTTAATAATAGGAAATATCTATATGCTGGTGCAAAACCTACCAGTTATTATGAGGAGCATAATAATAAACAGGTGTTTAGACAAATCAGTTTCACACATTATGTGAAGGAGATGAGATATTGAAGCTATTTTGCTAAAGTGATTGTGGAAGCTATAAAGAATGGAGAATTGGCTCACTATGATATTTTTTGCTTCTAAGAATTGTAATGGAATTTAGTATAGAGAGCTTGTCTGAGAATAATGTATAATAATAAAGGACTTGAATAATAAAGGGAGAAAATGGAATTAGACTCAAGTTAAGTGAGTACATTACGCTTCCAACTTTTTCCATTAGATATGGTCAACTAACTATAGGTCCATTGTTATATGTTATTCTTATGTTATACTTGCAAGCAAAATTAAGAGGGTAATCACTAATTAAAAAATATAGGGAGATTCTTTAGATTCAGAATGCTTTTAGAAAATTGTAACTTAAGACATTATCCTGATTTATATATAATTTGAGTACAGCCTAAGCGAAGTGTACCCTGTATATATATATGTATTTCTGTTTGAAACATGATTACTAGCTTAGTAGGTAGACTATTGCTTTACAGAATTGAGTGGCATGAGTGGTGTTGCTGCAGTATGTTGGGACTAAAATATATGAACTATATTGGGATCAAAATTGTGTAGTGGATAGATGATTTGGGATTAGAAGGTTTTCAGTAGCATGAAAACTATGGTGTTAAGAATTGTTTTATGGGTATAAGTTATAACCATTAGCTGGGAGGAGGCTGAGAGATACATAATACCTGGATATTTGTTTTTGTATCATATTTGATTTTCAATTTGGAGTTAAGTGTCCATGCAGAACCAGAGTGAGATGGATAGAGGTGTTTTTTCCCCCTTTAATGTTGTTGCATCGCTCACATATATCTATTAAACCTGAAATTATTTTTTAACAAGAGTAATTCTAAGAATTGTAATGTTGTGAGGAACATAATGTCGAGGTTCCGAGCCAACTTGATGTGTTTGTAGCTAACATGAGGCTGCGATAATGATAAGTGGCAGGAGTAGGACCATCAGTAATATGCGAGAAACATATCATTTGTGTGAGAACTGAAAATTTAAGGGAGCCCAATTTTGAACAAAACAACAATAGCTGCTACAAGGCTCTCAACTTTTTCCATTAAATAGGCGAAATTGACATTAATTAATTTGTAAAGTGGTGAAGCCTGTAAATTGTTAAATGCTATGTCAGGATTTGCGAAGAGATGCTTCAGAGTGAAGACTGGAGGCTGGAGCTAAATATCAATCCTGATTTGGGTGAAATTATGAGTAGAGATGAGTCCTACGGATAGCCCTCTTTTGATGTATTAAATATTGTTATCATCAAGGATGGTATGACATTCCTTATAGAATCAGGTTTGGAGGAATGGAGGGGCTGCATTACAGTATTCTGTTTGATTGAATACACATTAAACTGAGATCATTATTTTATAAGACAACTGTAAGAGTAGGGATGATGTTTTGTTATACATATTGTTGAGAGTTGAGAAATGATGTTTCACTGATATAGTTGAACTTTTGTATGTGAAATTGACGGGTTAAAACAATATGTAAAAGAATGAGAAACATATGCTTTTGTCACTCTGAGAGCTGAAGTTCTGGGAGCTCCCTTATTGCACACCAATGAAAACTGGTATTGTGGTTTGGACATTCAACAAAAACCAGTAACTCTCGATTAACGGTTTGTGAATTAGGAGACCACCAAGAAGGATCTTTGTCGAGGTGATTAGAATGGTCTCTCTTGTCTGTGATCAAATTAAAAATATGTGCTATTGTAGTTTAGAATGGTGAAAGAAGACTCTTGTTTTTAATCCCAAAGTAATAAGGTCAACATTCTTTGAATCCAAGCAATTGACAGAGCAGAATTTTAGAGTGGCAAAGCGTTATTTCTGCTTTTTAAGAGGTTAAGTGGAATGGCTGTTGAGTCCAACTTTTGGTCTCTCTCTTTGTGAAGTCATATTAGTTCCATCTGAATTTTTTGGAAACAAGGATAGTATAGTTTCAAAGTGGATTTCTGTATCAACTATTCTCACCAGGACATAAAATTGAAAAGAGAGATCTATTGGTTTGGACAATGAAGGACTAATTATCACACTCCAATGAGATTTTAGTGGAACCTAAGAGATGGCTGGCTGAAAATGGATAGACTTTTAGAAATAATAAAAGAAATAAAAAGAAATGAAAAAGATGAGCCTTTATAGAGGACATGCTTTCTAATTCCTCAAGTGGTAAGGATGAAGTTAATTTGCCAAGGCAAATGGATCAAGGGAAGAGAGTGAATTTTTTCGCCTACCCATATTTCTTCCCACGACCCATATTAATATTCTGATACACATTGTATTAAGCTTCTCTAGGTCCATTGTTTTTTCAACACAGTATGGAACTTGCCTACATTGAAAACAGTCTTATTACTGTGGTGGTGGATCAGTCGTTTTTTATGTCTATGGAGGGAAAATACTTTTCGAATGTTATATTTTGTGTATCAGGGGACCCCCATATCATGATTATTAAGCACTTATCTGACAAATGATTTTCTCTTTTCTTGCATTGCAGGTTTTGGATCGTGGGGAGAAAATTGAACTGCTGGTGGATAAAACAGAAAACCTCCAGTTCCAGGTATGCATTATTTCTCGTCTAGTGATACAAGTGTGCAAAGAATCTTGTTGTTCGTTGTTGATGTGCTTGTGATGTGTTTGAATTCAGGCTGACAGCTTCCAGAGGCAGGGAAGGCAACTGCGACGGAAGATGTGGCTGCAGAATCTCCAGATGAAGCTGATGGTCGGAGGAGGGATCCTTGTGCTGATTGTTATACTGTGGCTAATAGCTTGCAGAGGTTTCAAATGTTGATGGGTTTAAAAAAACTACCTGTAGTATTTGGGACGAGTTGGTGGTGGTGTACAAATATTTACATGTTCCTGTATATGAAGATTGTGGCTCGAATGTGGAATATCCTTCTTCCTGTTAAACCCTACGATCAAACCACTGTCTGACCTGATTGGTATGTCTGTATTTGTTCATCATCATAATAATAATTTACAGGATTTATAATCTGAGAGATACGTTATTAACTTTGTTCATCTATTTGGGTTGTTAGATAGTAGTATATTCATGGGTGGTTGTCCTTGACATTCTACGGTACCTCAACTCGTGATTTTGAGTAGAATTTGAAACTTGAAATTGAGGGTATGATTTACGTTTAGAATTGTCAAAATAGAATGGTTTGATATTGCAATGTTGGATCTGTACTAATTAAGACTTCTCCTATCAAAGTTTGGTCCATTGGATCGTTATGAAGAATGGTCCGTTGATGAGAATGATTTATTGATTAATTGCTATTCATTTGCTTCTAATTTTTACAACCTAACTAAATAAGACTTCTCTCTTTCCTTTCATTGTCTTTCCCCTTCCCGTAATAAATCCGCGATTCTAACCTAGCGTGACAGTTTCAACTATGACAACTGTCAAGTTTGGAGACATACTATTTTTTCTTTTTAATCTGGGTTGGTGTTTCTAAAAATTAATCATCTTCATATGGCAACAAACCTTGGGTAAAGAACGCAAAGAACACATCATTTACGTGGTTCAGCTTAGAACATTTCTGCCTACATCAACAAATTCGGCCTCTTCCACTACATTATGTAAGAGTTAAGAATACAGAGCTATGAAGCGTATTTATAAGCCATCATCAAAAATCACTGGCACATACTGTTGTTGTTAGTCAAGTTCCTCAAGCAGATCAGAGGCAGAGGGCGGGCCCAGTGGCCAACGCAGTTCTTGTTGAAAGCTTCACTGCCTTGTCACCTTGCATATCTGAACAACATATTGTTGCACCATATTTTGTTTATCTGCTCATTCAGTTTTCTTGTGATCTCCTACAATTTGTTGACAACTAAAAGAGGTATAAATTATGTAAGGTAAAAAAAGTCATGTAGCAACAAAATTTGTATGCAACCACAATTCACAACTTATAAGTCATTTTCAAACGCAAAAATTTACCAACATGAACTGAGTTCCATAGTTACCGGTGAAAATTCTTGATTTACTAACCTTTACAATGGGCTTTAATCTATTTCAATTTAAATCTAGATCTACCTACTTAACATATGTTCATGCATTCCACATGGCAAATAAATATAAAAGCAGTAAAAAACAAGACATAGAGATTTTTTCTCGTGAAAACCCAACTTGAAAAAAAATCACGTCTAGTAGGCCAAACATTATAATGAACAGGTTACACAAGTCCAACTTACAACCATAACAAACGAATTTCATGAATGCCGTCCGAATCTTCACGAACTTCGGTTGAAGTTTACTTGCTCGACTATTTAAGTTTTTGTTCTCCGTAGCTTTGACCTCAACACCGAATCATTGTGGTGTTCTTCCTCATTCTCAGAATCCACCAAGACAATTCTTCAAATAAGTAACAACAGTGAAGATGA
Source organism: Euryodendron excelsum (assembly GCA_033060915.1). Classification (NCBI taxonomy): domain Eukaryota; kingdom Viridiplantae; phylum Streptophyta; class Magnoliopsida; order Ericales; family Pentaphylacaceae; genus Euryodendron; species Euryodendron excelsum. Next base: position 21,370,335 of record CM065390.1, on the reverse strand, counting down.
TCTGTAAACTCAACAACACATATTATCTGCTCCACCACTTTGTTTCTTTCTCTTCGCTATGTTCTCTCTTTCTTTGTATTTTTCTATCTCAAAGAGAGATACAAACAATACATAAAACTCTAGGCCTTTCTATAGCTTATCTCTATAAATAAAACATAGGCCTAAACTCCCTCTTGATTGGTCGAATAGTGCTTGGATTAAGAGTCCTCAATAATGCAACTGTTTTTCCAAAGACTGAACCCTTTCTTGAACTAACCTGCCGCATGGCTCGAACCATTATAGGTTGGCTTGAGCGAACATGGCTCGAGCCATCATTGAGCCATTATTGAGTCATCATCTCTACATATTTAGATTGCTCTTAGAAAATTATATGGAATCCATATATTATGGAGTTTGAACGGACAACTGAGCATAGAGATATGACTTTCAAAAGTTTTAACTCTACATGCTTTAAAGGTTTGTACTGAAGCTTGGATTGCTTGTACTCTGACAGTTTGAACTTGAATCTTAAACTTATTTGACCCAAATACTACTTGAAACAAGATATAAGCAAGGAGTTTTTGTCTACAAAATTAGTCAATACTAAAAATTTTAACAATCTCCCCTTGACAATTTTGTGAGAAAACTCAATAACAACTCACTTGTCCCTCTTTACAAATTAACCCCATTCACATATCAACTTTAAAGCCAACTCTTTGACAAGTCAAGTCTCAATTACACTTCCAAATGACCTGCACACTTCATCAACAAGAATAACCTATGGAAAGCAAGTGTATAACTGTAGGTATACCAAATAAAGATAATTAAAACGCCAAACATTCAATCTATAACAAGCATTCACCATGCTCCCCCTTAATATTTCCATATATTAAACATCAAGACCAATAAAACACAATGAGGCGGCCTATAGGCTAAAGCATATAAATATCCATCGATTCTCTCTCTTTTTGACACAAAGAAAAAACACATATAAACACACAATAAGTAAACTAAACATGAAATGCAACACAAGCATCAACAATGAAGCTTAGCATATATTCCGATTTCATCAATAATCATGATAGAGCTATGTGAATCTAAACTATATGTAGACACTTTTTTTCTTCTAAGATTAAGCGTATGCACTAATGGAGATCAAGTCAAACAATTTGACACAAGATGAAATAGCTTATGAATGTGTGGGTGTGAGTGAGTGACTTTCAATTTTGCATCAACATATTGTTAAAACCCTAGTTGTGATCTATATTGCTGCATCACATTTGAGATCTAATGAGTCTCACATGCCAAAAGTCAAACCTATTGTGACCCATAATCATGTTGATTTAAAGAGCTTTGCTCCCCCTTAATTCAGGCATTTCTTGTGAAGCTTATTCAATTTTCTAGTAATCACATGGTGGCTTTCACTCTATTGACTATGGTAGCCCTAACTATTGACTTGAGACATGTTGTGTCTTTAACTTCATGTTAGATAGCGTCTTTCACACATAATCACAGGTAGCCTTTTCTATCATGTACAAGTTTCATAATCTTTTCAATTTTATAGAGGATCAACAAGAAAGGCATGCAATACATGGTCAATCTAGCACATGAAGATCATTAGACTCAGGAAAGACACATAGAAGGTTTTGATCACATATGTGAACAAACGACTTGTTAAAACAGATTGATATGTGTATAAAGAGCACACAATCATGAATTATCACTTGGATAGGTTGACATTGAATTGACTCGAGCAATACACATACACTTGTCTTGATTGAAAGTATTTATCATATTCAGAGTCACTTAACTCATACATGAATATCATGAAAATATGTAAAATGAAAAATAAAAAGAAAAAAAATATTTTGGGATGTTTCAAAAACAACGTAACAAAAAATAACTATTGTAACCATAATAATAGCTCTAGGATCGAAAAAATACTCTTGAAGAACATCCTAGGCAATGTGAATGGAACATCCACTTAATGACACAAACTCCCCTAGATTTACTAAGGGTTTCAATCTTAAGAGAATCTAAAGGTTTCGTGTAGATGTCACCTTTTCTCACCCAAATAGTCTTTGTCTTGGGTTTGACAATGGGTGATGGATGCTTGGGAGTTCTCCTTGGTATAGTCTTGGCAGTTCGGTTTCTCTAAAAATTTCTTCCATTTGACTGAACCTATTTAGGCTCAGAGAAAACATTGAATCTATTTTTGATAAATCCAGTTTGATACCTAGGATGATAGGATCTATTTGCTCTAGCATGAATGTATTCCACTGGGAGACCATAGAGCTTATGACATTGAGGCCTTATGTGACCTCTAATCCCACAATAGTGACACACATGAACAAATTGTGTGCACTGTGAAGGTCGTGTGGAAATAGGCCTAGTGTTGAATGGGTTAAAAGTTTTGAAGGAAGCATACCTGTTCTGTACTTTACCTTTTGGTTTGGATGAAGTAATATTCACTTTCTTCACATTTTCAACCTTTTTGCTCTTGATGTCCACCTTTCTCACACTTTTAACCTTTTTACTTTCTGCTTTAGCATATCCAATGCCTTGTCGATCACCAACAATCTTTTGCTTATCTAACATCTTATGTAACTTCTTAGAACTTGCATTTATCTTCTTAACATGAACTTGGGTTTTAGCCAAATCAAACTTAAGAAAAACAATTTTATGAACAAAAGACCTTTTCTCTTCTAGATGGTATGCAATTCTTTTTTAAGCTTAAGATTCTTGTTAGATAAGGTGACTTCTTGGTTTTTCAGTTGACTTACTAAGGAAGTTGACTTAAAAACTGCATGTTTCAGAATGTCATTTTTTTTTCAAGCGCTCTAAGCTTAACAGTCACATCAAACTTATATTTTTTCAAAATCAGACATTCTTCATGCAATTCAAAGTATGCAGATTTTAAAACAGAATGTTTGTCTGTATGCTCACCTTGACTATCAGTGCTCACATCATTTGAGTTTTTAGTCTTATAACATTCATTAGCCAACTCATTTGTAGGGCTACCTACTATGGACAATCCCTTCTTGAGTAAATCCATGTATCTGGAATTATAGGATCACACTCGAATAAAGATTTATGAGTGACCCCCTCTAATCTATTTTAATTTAAACCTAGATCTACCTACTTTCTTAACATATGTTCATGCATTTTACATGGCAAATAAACATAAAAGTAGTAAAGAACAAGACACAAAGATTTTTTCTAACAGGCCAAGCAGTATAATGAACAGGTTACACAAGTCCAACTTACAACCATAACAAACAAACTCCATGAATGCTATCTGAATCCTCCCGAACTTCGGTTGAAGTTTACTTGCTTGACTCCTCAAGTTTCTATTCTCCCTGGCTTTGACCTTAATATCGAATCATCACAGTGTTCTTCTTCGTCATTAGAATCCACCAAGACGATCTCTCCGCGTTGTTCTTCAAATCAGTAACAACGGTGAAGATGATTTGTAAACTCAACAATGCATATTATTTGCTCCACCACTTTGTTTCTTTCTTTTTAGCTATGTTCTCTCTTTTTCTATATTTTTCTATCTCAAGGAGAGATATAAACAATAAGTAAAACTCTAGGCCTTTCTATAGCTTATCTCTACACCTAAAACATAGGCCTAAACTCCCTCTTGATTGGTCGAATAGTGCTTGGATTAAGAGTCCTTAATGCAATTATTTTTCCAAAGATTGAACCCTTTCTCGAATTGACTTGCCGCATGGCTCGAGCCTTTATAGGTTGGCTAGAGCGAACATGACTTGAGCCATTATCGAGCCATTTTCTCTACATAATCAAATAGCTCTCGAAAAGTTATATAGAATCTATATATTGTGTAGCTTGAGCGGACACTTGAGCATAGAGATATGACTTTTCAAAATTTCAGCTCTGTATGCTTTAAAAGCTTGTATTGAAGCTTGAACAACTTATACTCTGACAGCTTGAACTTGAATCTTAAACTTATTTGACTTAAATACTACTTGAAACAAGATACAAGCAAGGAGTTTTTGTTTATAGAATTAGCCAATACTAAAAATCTTAACAATCGGGAAACTCATTTTGTAGGGGGAAACTCGTTTCTCCGGAAACGCATTTTCGATACTAGTACGAAACTCATTTTAAAAATTTGGGAAAATATTTTGAAAACGCTGGAGAATCGTTTCAAAAACTTTTGTGAAACGTTTGGGAAATAATTGGGATACTTAACAGAAATTCTTGGGAAACCTAAATGAAACTCTTGAGAAACCCTTCAGAAACTTGAAATATTAATTTTTATACTTTTTTTTTTCCTTAAGTTCTTACTACTTATCTATAAAATTATTCATGTAGGTTGTCACTAAGTTTCTTAAAGTCTCCATTAAGCTTCTCAAAAGTCTTTACTAAGTTTTCCAAAGGTCTCCACTAAGTTTTTTAAAAGTATCATTTGAGTTTCAGAAAAGTTTCCTACTAAGTTTGTCAATCATTTCCTGCTTCCCGTTTTCCCTTATATTTTTTGGTCGCATTTCTAGCATCCATTTCCCCTAATTTTTCCGCTTCTGCTTCCCATTTTGGTAACTATGGAACTAACACATACATGTACATATGGTAAACAAAATATAGCTTAATTTAAAGAACCAACACATTCATGCACATAAGATAGAAACAGGAAGGAATAGCTCCACAAGGAGATTCATACAGACATGTTCAAAGAGGAATGGGTCCTTGAGAAGAAGATCATAGGTGGAGGGTCTAGCCCTTGGCTGGCCAATGCATTTGTCGATGAAGGCCTTTACTTTTGGATCACTCAGTTTCTTCATGGCCTCAGGCTTCACTCGGCTTGTCACCTTCTTGTATATCTCGGCTACATTAATTGTGGCACTCACTGTAAGGAATCTCCCCACTTTCCATCTCCAACAAGCACATGCCAAACGAGCGAATGCTCTTAAAACCAGCGACGAAGCCATGATTTAGTCTTTGGGGGCGAAGACGAAATGAAAATTACTGCCAATGTTGGTTTGGAGACTTTGGATGAAATGGAGAGCTATGCTTTTCTACCATATTTTGCGTTAGACCTACTTAATTGGGCATGTGTAAGAATAGGCTTTGGGCCATAGAGAAATCAGACTAGTAACAAATAAAAAATAAAGTCATATAACAATAAAAATAGACCACAATGTAAATTGCATAATGAAAATAAATGGTCATTTTATTATTTATAATATTTTGGGCATTGATTCTGTAATAAATAGACATTTTAACATTAAGGGAGCTACTTTAGTATGTAAATTTTTTTGGACTTGGGTTTATACCATATATATTATGGCTTTTTGAACATTAAGGGGGGCCATGGCCCCCCTTGGCCCACACACACCTTCGTTGATGCTGTAAACCTCGTTGACAGTGCTAGTACTGAGCAAGTCATTCATTGTACTTGCCGAACAGTCCTGAAGGATCGACTTCGATGAAAGGTTCTCTATCTTCATTAGATGAAGAGGGAAGGAGAAGCTTCATATTTGAAGAAGCCGTAACTGGTTCTTAAGAAAAGGGAGTTGAGTTACAGTGAGAGGGATAGAGAATGAAAGGCAAGTATATATCAAGTACTAGAAGAACCTATCTGAAGAGAGAGAGAGAGAGAGAGAGAGAGAGAGAGAGAGAGAGAGAGAGTGAGAGTGTGTGTGTGTGTGTGTGTGTGAGTTATATGGAAAGAGCGATGGAGGATAAAATGCAACTATTACCGATTAGAAGATATATACCTAGTTTAATACGAATTAGGAATGTTTGGTGGTGATCCATGTCCTATTATTTATGGATATGGATTTCCTTCAATTTGGGTTGTAGAAATTCCTATTGCCATGTGTATGCTACATACTATTTAACCTTGTATTGATATATTTATTTTTATTTGAATATGCCTAAAATCTAAGGAGAATATCAATAAATTAATAACAAAGTTTTAATATGTGACAACTACACAGAGTATGAGGAATTGGAGTTCTCCAACCTGGGTTGCAAAAAATATTTGTCCATTATTTATTGGCTGCTTGAATCCTTAATATTTGGAAGATTACGTTTATAACCAACTTCTACTTGATTTGGTTTAAGAGGAGGAAATATCTTTAAAATCAAAGAAAAAAAGAAAAAAAAAAAAAGGAGTAGAAGAAGAGCAATTAACCAAAATAATAAAAGAGGAAAGGATAGCTGGCATAAGATTGATATATAAGCGGTGGTGGAGACTTCCGGATGTTGAACACCCTGGCTATCTTTCCATGCTCCAGTAGAGAGTTATATTGTTACTACAATATTTTATATGTAGTCCAAGTGTTTGCATTTACAATAAAGTTTGGTCTTGTTTGGAAAGGTTTAAATTCATGGCTAATGCAAAACACAAACTCAAAAATTCAAGATTCACTAGAGTTAGTGAACTTGTGTGAAATTTTGGATTTCTTTGTTTGGGGGTGTGTTTGATTATTTCTTGCTAAACACTCTAATCAATCACACACTAATTTAAATCTCATGCAAGGATAAATAAAAATAAATTAATCACACACAAGACAAGACAAGACACATGATATTTTTAGCATGAAAACCCAAATAAAAAAAAACCATGAGACCTAAGCTAGCCAAGCACTCATTATCAAAAGCTGAATACAAGATAGTCAACTGACAATCCAACCCTAGATATCCCAATCCTCAGGTGATGAATCCTCACGCTTTTAGGCATCATACCGAACAACCAACGATATGGTTCTTTAGTAATTACTTAAATATTGAACACCACAACACCGTCGGAATCCGCTAAACACTAGACATCCAGTCCAATCTCCAAGCACAACAAATAATGAATAGTTTACAAGAACAACTTACAACTGTACTAACTCGAAATTCACGAATCTATGTTGAGTTGAGCTTTCTCGCACATACTGCGATTCACCATTCTCCCATGCTTAGACCATGACTAATTTCTTGCCAGGAATTTCCATCTTGATGCACCACCAAGACCAAGTTTATGGGGGTGGGTGAAGGGTTTCTTTGAAAGGTAGTAGACATCTTTAATTGTAAAAAGCAATCCCTTCCTTTAAATTATAGCTGGCTTCGTGGAAAAGAAGGTATCTATCCATAGGTGGTGGACTAATACTGATCAAATCCACCCTGGCCAACTTACCCATATACTATCTTTCAATGTTTAGAGTCCAATCAAGGTGTGCAAGGAAATTGATAAATTACAGAAGAAATTCTTATGGGGGGACAAAAAGGATAAAAAAGGTATTCATTATGTTAGTTGGAGCAAAATTACTGTTAGCAAACAAAGAGGTGGTCTAGGCCTAACCCCTATAAGGGTGATGAACATGGCTCTTTTGGCCAAATGGAGGTGGAAGTTTGCAAATGATAGAGATGCTTTGTGGAGGAAATTGATTTGTAAGAAGTACAAATGGGATACTTCTAGATGAACTTTTTCTGTGGAGTCAAATAAAGGCCTTTCAATCTTTATAAAGGACATTCTTATGCTTAAAGATGATTTAAAAGGTTTTTCTGAACTATTGAGGAAACCTCAAGATTAACATAGGAAAGGGCCTTTCAACACTCTTTTGGGATGAACCTTGGGTGGAAGGAGAATTGCTACAAAAAAGGTTTCCTAGATTGTTCTTATTATTTGATAAAAAACAAGCAAAGATATCAGAGATAAGGTTGGATCCAGGTTCTTGGATTTTAAGCTTCAGAAGGAGGCTTCTTAGTTAGGAGCAAAGTAGCCTGGAGCATTTTAGACATTATCTTAATAGTGTATTAATATCCAATGATGGAAATGACTCAATCACTTAGACATCAAATTCTGATGGTATCTTCATAGTAAAATCCTTCTGTCAAATGGTTGAAGATTCAAGCCTTCAGGTATCTTTTGGAATGGCTTATTTATGGCATACTTGGGCCTTTTTAAAGTTCAAATTTTCAACTGGATGGCTCTACAAAAAGGATCAAAACTAGAGTATTCCTGCAACAAAGGAAAATACTGCATAGGATGTCAACCTTAATTGTGTTCTTTGCAATGAAGTTTTGGAAGACTCTGATAAGCTATTGTTGTAGTGTAGAGCTTCTTGGCTAATCTGGTGTAACATTCTCAAATGGTGGGGCATGGAATGGGTAAGTCCTAGTAGCATTGAACTACACTTTAAGTGGTGGTGGGATCAAAAGCAAAATTTCTAGGGAAGCACCTCTAGCGTGCTTTGTTCTTGGCCACTTTATGGAATATTTGGTGGTAAGAAACAAGGTAATCTTCACAAGTAGAGTATTTTGCTAGGAAGAAACAGTAGAAGATATCAAGCTACAGGTTTTATTGTGGGCACAAGCAAAATCAAGGGTTGGAAGCCTAAACTGCTATAACTTTTTTCACCATATTAAAGGAGTTAAATCTCTTGATCCTTCATTATTGTAATCTTTGTGTTTAAGTTATGATCGGTTTCATCTTTTTAAGGTTTGAGATCTTGTGGGATATTTGCAAAGCCTTCGGGCTTGTATTGTCCTCGTTGTGTATGATCTCTATATTTATCAATATCAATCGTTTGCTATTAAAAAAAAAAAAAAATTCATGAAGATTTAAAGTTCTTCATCTTGCTAAGGAATAGGGAGAGGTTCTAAGGCTTCAAAGATATCTTCTTCACATGAACAACAATCTTTCTCAATGATGCCTCTCTGATCATGTATATTCTTTTAGGATTACAGAGAGGAGGTGTAAAACCTACTTTTGGCCTTTTTCTAAGGTCATATTTATAGTAGAAGGCTTTGAGTAAACCTAGACTTTCAAATTGGTCCAAAACCCTTTTGAAACTCGTACATAGGCTTTTTATAGAAGTTGAGAATCAATAACAGCCGAGTAATAAAGATTTCCAAAACAATCTTCTAGTGGTGGCTGCAGTGCCAAGGTAGCTCCAGCCTACTGCCAAGAATAATAAGCTTTGGTCAATTCTGGTTGAGGCCCCAAGGGAGCTTCAAGGAGTGCCAACCTATTAGACTCATCCACATATCTAGCGACAACGCCAAGGGAGATTCAAGTGAGTGCTAACCGCTGGATCTTGAACTATATATGCCATTGGAACTCTTTTCACCACGATTTGCTGAAGCTTCCAACGGATATTCAAATATTTTGTAGCATTTTTTTGAACACCCAACCCTATTCAACTACATATCACTCAAGTTCTTAAAACTCATTTACATGAAAGATCAATGGAATTGATATTATAAAAGCTTTGTTCACAGAATTTGCCAAGACAATAGAAGTCCTAATAATCTTTCCCTTTGGCACTTTTGTAACAAAATATTTAACATATCTAATACATAGAAAAGAAAGAACTCTTATTTAACATAACACATTTAACTTGAAGAGGTTATAATTCACTTGAGTACTTGAAACGCTGTACACTAGCTAACAAAACTGCTCACTAAACAATTTGTTGCTTCACTAGATTAATGCCAAAAAGCAAGTTCCAAGTTCGAATTTGTTGTGCAATATATATCTCTTGATTGACTTGCACCTAATATTTAATGTGCTCATTTGCTCAAATAAAGGGATGGAAGATTTTTTTGCTCATCCTATGAATCGCGAAAAGCAAAAACTAGAGGACGACTTTCTTACAACTCGAGGAAAATGATGCAAAATGACACTAGTAGAATTCATGACGTTCTATCTCAAGATAATGTGAAATTTAGTATTCTAATTAACAACATGCTGGAGATCTAGATTCATTGTTTTACAATAGACCACCTCAGTTTGGCCGACTTCCACCATTTAGACTTGAAAATTTCTGTTTTTTACTATTTTAGAAAACTTATGTTTTACTTATAACTTTATTGGTGGAGTTTTAAATTTTCTCTAAGTTTTTTCTAACATGCTTTTTAGGTAATATCCCAATTTAGGCTTAACTTGAATTTCTTCTTTTTGGTATTTTAAGTCTTGGAATATTTTTGCTATACATTAATATATAAGGGCCTCTGCCCTAAACAACCCTTTTTGGGATGCACAAAATTGAAAATTTTACCTTGGTTTTCCATGCCCCTTAACAAATTCTTGATTCCTTCCTTGGTTAGAGTAAATCTAGCCAATTCATAGTATAGAGGACTTGGAAACTTTGTTGATAGACTTTGTGAAGTCGTTAAAAAAACTAATGGTATGGTTGAATTCATATATAACTGTATGTGCTATGCATATGACTTCTCAAAGGCAAGAAAGGAGATCAATGATGAGTTGCTTAACGCTCAATTGGCCCTGATGATCGATCTAGAGCACTTGAGATGATTATGTGGGATGGAAAAGGGTTGATTCTTCTTCAGCTTGTCAAAAGATGATACGATTTTTTTTTTTTTGCTTTTTTTTGTTATTAGGTTACTCTCCTAAATCTATATGAATCATGTTATTTGGTACTTCTTTGTGATGGACATGTTTTGTAATGACTAGTGATGGCATTGGCACATGACTTGTTTAATTATCTATTTATTTGCCTTGTTTGACACATATAGATGTGCGTACTTATGGTTAGCATGGGTTGCTAGCAACTTATGCATATTTGAATGAAAAGTATGGATGTTTGAATTAATCGTGAAAATTTTACATTAATTTACTCATTACTTTTGATGAATACTTTTTATTTTATTTAGGTATGGCAGGTGAAAAAACCTTGCATGACTATAGCTTTGATAACAGATACGCATTAACACAATATTAGGATAATTAAGACTATAAGTACTTGCATCCACAATGTATATCAAGATAAGTAAAACAAACCAATCACAGAATTGACACACAACATTTACTGTGGATAACTATAGGATATAAGCACCCCATTTTTACCAGCTTAGCAATTTTCGGTCTAAACCAATCTTCTAATAACACGTCACAACACAATCAAGCCCCGACTAGCTTTTCAAAGTTCCATTCAACCGTCAAAATCCATGTAGTCGCTTCTGGGGCCCTGAGGGCCCAATCGAAGCCAAAGTGACCAAAATGGCCATAGGAATTCTAGGCAGTTTTTCGAGACCAAGTGGTTGATTGCACTCCAAAAGTACAATTACAACATCTTAATTTGTACTTTGTTAGCCTTAGTTTAGGAGTTTATATGCCCTTGTAGTTAGATTTCAGTATTAACTAAGTTTATTTTGCTTTGTATAGGTTTTGAGCTTAAATCAGATGATTTCAAGTGCATTTTAGATGAAGAGAGAATGAGTTTGTTGTCATAGTACAAGCTGTTAAAGCTGTGGTACGAGCTGCTAAAGTATGTAGAGTTAAAACTTTGAAAGACCATATCTCTCAAATCAAAACTACTATAAGGGTTTATAATATATGCTTTTCATAAAACTTTTCAAGATCTAGAAAATCTATTGTTAGAATGCTCCATGTGACCGTTTGAACGGTCCATGAAGGCATTCGAATGCTTGGCAAACTTTAGAGATTGGTTTTTAGCATTTGAATTAGGTTTGCAAGGTGTTCGCTAGGTGTTTGAATGCCTTGCCAACGGTTTGCTCAGCTCTGTTATTTTTAGCATATTTAAGGCTATTTTTGGCCCAAATTTGGAGATCTCAGCTTATCTCATCTTATTTTTAATTTTAGGAGTAGTTTTAGAGAGAGAAATTATAGATTTCTTTGTATTTTTCATTTTCATTGTAATCAAGAACTATTTTTATTATTTCAATGCAAGTTCTTATGAATTCAAGTCAACTACTTATGGAGTCAAGTAGCTAATTCTTTCCCAATTGTGAAGATCATCAATGGGTTTCAAGGTTTTCAACGGAAGTAATGGGTTTAACATTGTTTTATCCTTTAAATCTCAAATTCTGAGAAATTAAAGCTTAGATACCTTTGAACACATAGATTATTGATTAGTTTGGTAATTTTAATGCATAATTCTATAATTGTTATTGTAATTGCACAAATCGATGGTATTACTCTATGATTCTCAAATTCACTATGAATCTAACTTCAAATTGCTATTAAATTGAATTTATGGAAATCACTTCTTAAATCCTATTCAAATCTTGTGTTCTTGACTAAGTCTTTGAGTGTCTACGCACGAACTTTTAATCTGGTATGTATGTTGATTAGATTGACGGTATGAACACAAGAATCTCATCATTTACAATTCTAAGTTGATTATAATTAATTTTATTATTTTAATACTCGAAATCCTTCGAATCAAAGGCTCACTGTGAAGCCACTGATTTGAGTTATCAAATCTCATTGGAATCTTGGGTGAATTGGGTGGTAGGATCAATTGGGTCCAAGATCTTTTTATCTTAATAGTTTAATTGTTTTAATAGTTTAATTTCACTTAGGTTGTTGCAAATCTTGAGAGAAATGGATGTGAGTTGAAGCCTATAGATTATATTGAGCTTGATCTTCGAGAGAATCGATATTTAAACTTACCGGATTTAACCTACATCGCCAATTGAATCTTGCGGTTATGCATTGCACATACTTGGAGCGATTCAGCGGTCTTCGAAACTAATCACCCACACCGTCGGAGTGACGAAAACACTCACAAATATTGAACGGTTAACTTCCGGCGCCTACTAGTGTTGGCCCGAAATAGCAAATCAAGAGGGAGGGTGAATTTAATTTTTTAGAACTTTAATCAATAATCACAGATTAACAATTTAAACCAGCATAATATAAGATATATATACAAGCACCTTATATATGTATTGTGAATGAAAAACAGAGCAGAGAATAAAGAGATGGAGATATACAAATTTTACAGAGGTTCGGCCAACCTTGCCTACATCCTCTTTTCCTCGATCCTCTCGAATGTATTCTACTATGTAAAGCCCTTTACGCAGCTGCTAGTTTTACTCCAAGTACCTAGCTCACTCTTACATAAGAGTTTACACCAAACTGTCAACTCCAAGTGATGTTTTTCAAGATCACTCAATCTTACAAGTGTATTACTGTCGCATCGCAGTTTTTGGGTTCAGGTTTTTTAGGCTCAGGAAAAACACGGAACTATGTCATTAGAACTCATCATCCTAGAAGGACGAGTGTGACTAGGTTTGAATTGAAAATTGGTTTGATTAACGGCTTTTTTTTTTTTGGAAAAAATTGAAGTCACTACCTAACTTGATTAAGGTGAGTTAGGTCACCTTAAACTAAGTGTTAATCGGAAAATTAAATTTAGGATTTTTGAAAAAGGTTTGGAAAAACTCCCTCAAGAGAGGGTTTTTGAGAAAATAGGTTGTTTGGCAACCTTTAGAAAGTTTTAAGCCCTTTTTGAAAGTAACTCCATTTTGGTCTTTCAAAAACAAAAATCTATGGTCCTGGGGTTGGTTACGTGTAGAGAAGATACCCTAAGATCATCACCCTATCCCACCATTTCGGTACCTACATGTCTAATCACCCTTTGTTCACTCACTAGAGTAACCGGTTACCATTATCCACTTAATATCCACTTTAGAGTTTTGAAAACGGGGTTTAGTCATCACTTTTCGAATGAATGATGCATGATGCAAGTTTTGGAAGAAGTTTGAAAACATAAGAGTTTTGAAGGGGTTTGAGATAAAAACTTTGAATCGAAAGAAACTTTTGAAAAAGGGATTGGGGTTGAAATAAAAATTATGACCGCACCATTTTAGGTTGCCTACTTATCTCATTTAGCGAGAATTAGGTCATTCATAGTTCGGGTAAGAGCCCGATGAAAAAATAGGCACATTGGGGCCTTTGAAAAGTTTGAAGACACTTTGAGGTCTTTGGAAAGTTTGAAGACACTTTGTGGTCTTTGGAAAGAGAGCATTTGAGAGTTTTGAAATTAGATGTTGGAGTGTTTTTGGAATAGGACTTGAATGGTTTTTGAAAAGTGCTCTTGAAATAGAGTTTTGAAGCGCTTTGAAATGTTTTGGAATAACTCGAAGGAGTTTTGGAAGTGCTTTGAAATAACTCAAGAGAGTTTTAGAAATGCTTTGAAGTCTTGTTTTTAAAACCTTCGAGGTAGGGTTTTGGAGTGCTTTAGTAAATTAGTTTTTAGAAAGTTTTTAAAAGTAGTTTTTGAAAACACTTACTACTTTGGGACTCTAACATGGACAACCTTGGAAGTTGTTTTTGATATATCATCTTCCTTTGGAATCTCTAACCATGAAAGAGGTAGGGACACCTTAGGGTTGTGAGTTTTTGAAAAATATTTTTAGAAATAATTTGAAGATAGAGTGTAAGAGCATTTGAAAAGGTTATGGAGTTGGTTTTTGAAAGCTCAAGAGAGTGAGAGGCTTTAGAAAAAGGGGTTATGAGAGTGGTTTTGAAAGACCATTTAAAAGGGATTCATGAATTGGAATCTTGAAGTATACTAACCGAGATTGGGTTGGCCTATGGTTAAGGGTGACCTAAGGTTAACTAGCTTGGATTAGGTTAACCTAGGATTAAGGCAACTAGGGTCAAGTTAATCTAGGGTGGATTGAATTAGGGTTAACTAACTAAGGTTGGGTTAACCTAGGGTTAAGGTGACCTAGAGTTAACTAACTAAGGTTAGGTTAACCTAGGGTTAGGCAACTAGGGTCAAGTTAACCTAGAATTGGACAACTAGGGTCAAGTTAACCTAGGGTTGAATTGGAAGATAGTTTTGAAAGGTGATTTTATGCACTTTTGAAAAGAGTTTTGGAAAACAAATCATGTTATGCAAAGGATTTTGGTGGACAACCCTTTTTGAAGATTATTTCTATGAAAATTTAACTCTAGCCAAGGATAGAGTTTATATGGTTGGTGTTTGAAAACCATTCCGAAGAAGATTTTCTTAGGACCATTATAACCTTTATCTTGACAAGAGTAGGGATTTTAAGAATCAACATGATAATGGCAACTTTTAAAAAACCATTTTTAATGCATAGATGGAGAGAAAGAATTTTTTGAAAACCATTTTTTAGAAAAAAAATTTTTAAAGACCATTTTTAAAGGAAACCATTCCAACAAGTTAGGATTCCTATGGCCAATGTAAAGGGAGACCACTCAAGAGAGGGTTCCATGGGGCCATTCCAACCACTAATTTTGAGAAAATGGTAACCTTAGGAATAAAAAAGCTTGAAAATCACTTTTGTGCCAGAACAAAAAGAGAAGGGAACCATTCTAACAATTTAGGGCTCCTATGGCCAATATAAAAGGGAGACCACTCAAGAGAGGGTTCCATGAGGCTATTTCAACCACTAAACTTAGAAGAATAGAAACCTTGAGAATTAGAGAATTTGAAAATCATTTTCATGCAAATGGGAATGCAAAGGTGCAAAAGTGCAAGTTAGAGGTTAATGGGTGGATTTTCTAAGGCACGATTACTTAGAGTCTCATTCTAAACTTCAAGGGACCAACTCTTAGGGCCATTTTGAAAGGAGTATTGAGCTTGAAAGTGGCATGAAAATGAGAATAGTGTAGATTTTAAAAAACATGGTCATAAATATGAAAATAAAGATAAGCACACAATACATGAACAAGATAGCAATATGCAAGAGGGTCATGAATTCATACAAGACCTTAGGCTACATCACATAATCAAGGGACTCTAAGGCCATACCATCTTAAAGTAGGCTAGTGAGAGATCCCCCTATACGGTGGCTCCCACTAGCTTTCCTCTAGGCATGAACTAAGAGCCCTTTTACTTCAAGCATATAAAAAAGGGGGGTAGAAGATGGGGATTAAAATAGAGAATAACCTAAGTAGGCTAGGAGGGAGAAGAGAGGAGTGGGGGAAGACAAAAACATAAAAGAAATACCACATTTTGCCTTCAATACACTTGCAACCTTCTATGGATGTTTTGACTTGAGCTAGGAGGGCTTCAAGTGTGCTTGAGGGGTTAGAAGGAGGTATTCTATGGTGTGGAAGGCTATGTATGTGAAGTGTATGGGTTAGGGGGAGGTGGAATCTATCTTAAGTGTTTGAGGTGTGGGATGTATATAGGAATTCGAGGTTCTGGAGCAGTTTTAGTAGAGTTTCACTTCAATTTTTGATTCTAGAATATGCAAAGGGGGAGGCCTGTATTTATAAGTAACCTGGGGGAACCCTGGCATATGTGCTATATGTGCTTGGCCAAAATTTGCCCTGATGTATGTAGCACATGCGCCAATATTGTTCCATTGCTAGAATGCAACGTGGTACTCAGTATACTAGTTAAATTTTGACGATTGATCGAAATTTGGTCGATCTGATCAAATTCTGGGCGCATGTAGCATACGCTCCATTACCGGGATTGTTCGTTTAAATTTTGCCTCGATAATTTGAGCGAATCGGGATGGTTTAAGAAGAATCAGTTGCATCCACGGTGTTCTCCTAGGGTTTCTCTTGAACTTTCGTGTTTTCGAAAAGTGTGAATGATGTTTGGAAGTGGGAGATATCGTCTTGAGAAATGTGCATAAAATTGCATCTCTGCGGAGCGTCTATGATATGCTCTGCAGGGGTTGGAAAGTAACTATTTTTGTGTCGCATGATCGAGGCCTTCGTGAACGATCTCTCCGATCGAACCATACCAATGGAAAGTACTGTAGAAATACTTTTGGGAATTTTCTAATTTAAGCATTTCTCAAGTCGTTTGACGATGTATTTCAATCAAGGAATTGGGAGAAAAGTCAATCTTGGCAAAGCGTCTCACAGACGCTTCAGGGGTTTCTGAAAGTTGCAGTTTTTGAGCCATGCGATGAGGAGCTTCAAAGAGCGATCTATCCGATCAAGCCGTATCGATGGAAAGACCTATGAATGATCTTTCGAGAATTCCTTGGTTTACGCATTTCTCAAGTCATTTAACAGTACGTTATAACCAGGGAATCGGTAGAAAAGGCAATTTTGTTGGAGCGTTAACGAGACGTTTCGGGAAACTTTTATCAAGTCGGGGGTGTTTAGTGTCATAAGATCCTCTCCAGGTTAAACAGCGGTGTATAGCAAGACTCGCTGTTCAATAGCTTGGGACTAGTGTTGTTTTTGGGGTGTGTTCAGGTTGTCAAGGGCAAAATGGTCATTTTGGTCGGATTTGGTTGAAAATGGTTAGGAATGGATCGGAGGGCTATATTAAGCGTGCCGGGTCGTTCAGGGATGATCTCAGGAGAGTCTTTTACTTTTTGGTGGGATTTGTGCAGTGCCGGGGCGTTTAGGGGTAAAATGGTCATTTTGATTAGAGTTAGCTGGAATGGGATCGAAATTGCACGGGAAGGCGCGTAGAGTATGCCTAAATTCTTAGTAGCACTTTGGAAGGGTGCACTTACCATTTTGAGGGATTTTAAACTTTCTGAAGATGTGCCTAAATACCCAATGGGTAGGTTTGGTCATTTTTCACCGAGTGAGGCTAGCAAGCGCCGGTGTTGACCTAGGTGTTGGTTCTCGAGACCGCCCGACCTCGAAAAACTACCTGTGTGGTGTTGGTCATTGAGACTGCCCGGTCTCAGAGCTACCTGTGATGGTGGTGTTGGTCTCTGAGAATGCCTGGTCTTGGAGAACTACCGAATGACAGATATTCTACATTAGCGGGCTAGCAGGCGCTAGAAATGAACCGTCTAGAACTTGACAAGGTGTTGGTCCTCGAGATCGCCCATTCTCGGGAAGCTACCCGGATGGTGTTGGTTCCCGACACCGCCCGGTCCCAGAAAGCTGCCTGGAATGCCTAGGGCATGATAGTATTTATGGCTTCAACGGGACCCTATGGGCCCGGGAAGTGACTAGTTGATTGGATTGGAGTTTGAAAGACCCGTCTTGGGTTTGCATGTGTTGGGATATTTGAAAACTGGGTCTGGTCGGGTCGAAGATTGCTGAGCAGGCAAAAATGGGGTGCTTACAATTACCCAAGCTACACTTAAGTTCACAAGGTTTACGAATGAAATAGATAAAACCAATACAATAGGTAGCTCTCTTAAAGAGTAGATATAGCAGATTTCAGGTCAATGCTTCCTCTCGGACTGTAACAGTTGTAGAGCAGTGAAGAATATTTAGGGCTTTTGGATTTTGGCACTTTTAGATTATCCTCCCATACCCATATATTGGTTCGAACCCATATATATAGCCTTCCATAGAAACTAGCCATTAGAGCCGTTGGAAGTGCACTGATAGTGTGGGCAGCTGAGACAGATTAAAAAATCTGACCGTTGGAGCGAATTTTTGAATTCCCATCGCCTATCGAGATTGTCAGCAATCTTCTTCTGATGCTGCCAAACTGGCTCCCCATTTTTTTCGCTGTGACTGTTTACCACGATTGTCTGCAATTGTTTTTCTTATGTCACCAATCTCGGCTTGCAACTGCATTTGACGTTGCTCTTCAACGATGTTGTTAATGAACTTCACTTCGTGCTTCCAATCTTTATCTCTACTTCTTTTATAGTTCGTTTTTCCACTTGGTTGTCAGCAATCTTTAACTTGTGCTACCAATCTGTCTCCCTATTTCTTTTGCCATTTTGCCTTTTATCAAGATTGTCAGCAATCTTATTTGGATTCAGCAATCTGGTTCTCTGCTGCAGTTGCTGTTGCTCTCCACAAACTTTAACCTATCCTCCTTGTCAATCAGTCTTCGATGGTGTGAACATGTCTGGGCTCTACCGATCTTCTTAATAGCTTTCCAAGCATCTTAGATATTTTTAACATTTTGGTGGACCTTGGTTCATCAACTCATTAGAAGTCAACAATCTACTTGCGCTGGCTTTGTCATATTATCAGGTGTTACCAATCTTTTGTATTGTCATCAATCTTGATAGATTTCTTCTTTTGACCTTCCTTCACAATGCTTTAAAGACGACATGTTTAAGCTATATACTTCTTTGGTGGAATGAGGATCGAAGGTCTTTATTGCGAATGAGTTGGCCATAGATGTAGTCGACCAGATTCATATCCAAAGCTCATTTCTTTTTCTGCAGGTGTCACCACTCTGATTGAGCTTCTGAAACTAACAGAATTGACTTGATCTTTCACAAAGTGCTCATGTGCTTTTTATGGTATCAGCAATATCTGAGTCCTTCCGTAAATCAGTCTTTGATGGTGTCAACAAATTCAGCATAATATCGACCATCCTCTGGGACTATTAACTTTGATAGCTCATTGACTTCATATTTTCGATCATCACTTGAAAATGTTGTGACAATCTGATCAACAGATCGCAATTATGCATTTCTTTAACATTGTCGACCATCATTTCAAGATGTTAGCAATTTGATTGAATTTCCAAATCTGAACTTTTGAAGGTGTCAACCATCTTGGAGTGTGTTGACCATAGCTTTGGGCATAAGCAGAGAATAACTTTACTTAGAGCAAGATGTCGACCATTTGTGTAGGGAGTCAACAATAACTTTCAGCATATTCAATCTTTCACATCAAGATATTAGCCATTGTGGATAAAGCCTAGCTTTTCTTTCTTTGGAGCTCAGGAATTTGTCAGCCATATATGCATGGTGTTAACAATTAATAGTGGACTTTTTGAACATTGAGGATCGAAGGTCTTCAGTAACCAAATGTTGTCCATATGGATAGAGTGATTTTCAAGGCTTTCCATACTTCTACATTTTGCAATCAGGTGTCAGCAATCAGATATAGTGTTGACAATTTCTTCCAGATCTTCAAGAGAGTTCTTTCACTAAGGCTCAAGGTGTCAACTATCTATACAGGTGTCAGCACCTCTGTCTGTACTTCAATCTTTCAAGAATTGATTCCAAGTCATCTTGAAATACTTCAAATGATATTCCATGAATGCTAGGTCAATGAATAAGTTCTTGAATCTTCATAAGCCATTCAGGTTCTTTGAAACGGAATTAATGTTTCTTCATCAATCTCCAAGCTCTTCTATCAATCTTCATGTTTCCACAAAGTCAACAAATCATCATGATAGAATTCCATAGCTTGCATCATTTTTTTCAATGCTTGTTGAACTTCTTGAGCATCTTCTATATCTTCAGGAATAAGATTACCCAAGTAATCTTTTTGTTGGATACTAATCAGCTCAATCATTTTCTTGTTATCAAATGATTATAATCTAACCTGCACACTCAATTAAAAGCATTAGATAACAACCACATGGTTTTGATATCATCAAAATCAACATGGGGATCAACCTTAACTCAACAACTAGCCTATCGATGTAAAATGGCCGTTATGCCCCTTGACATCAAGCAGCTTTGGTAGATCAAGTGATCTCTGAAACCAATCGCCAATACTGTCGAAGTGATGGAAAGAGACACAAATTATCAAATCGCTGGAGTGGCGAAAACACTCACAAACAGACTAACGCAGGCACGCCGCAAGTAACCCTATGTCAAAAGATCGACTACGCCCTTGACTGTGGTACTAACCTGTTATAACTATTGGAGTGATGGAACACTCGTAAACCAAGGTCAACACCCCAGGATCATCTTTTAGAAATATATGTAACCATCTTATTTTCTATCTCAAATTGAACCAAAATGTTCTCAAGATACTGAAAAAGATGAGTATTGGATTTTGGCCATGCACGAAGAATTGGACCAATTTGAGAGCAACGAGGTTTGGAACCTTATTCCTAGACCTAAAGATTATTAAGTTATTGGAACCAAATTGGTTTTCAAAAAAAAAAAGGATAAATATGGAATTGTAGTGAGAAACAAGCCTAGACTTGTAGCCCAAGACTATAATCAAGAAGAAGGAATTGATTTTGATAAAACCTATGCACCTATAGCTAGATTAGAAGCTATTAGAATGTTGCTTGCATTTTCATGTTTCAAAAATTTTAAACTTTATCAAATAGATGTTAAAAGTGTATTTTTGAATGGATTTATTTATGAGGAGGTGTATGTGGAGCAACCTCCTGATTTTAAAAATTCAAAGTTAGCAAATTATGTTTTCAAACTTACAAAAGCAATTTATGGTTTAAAATAGGCCCCAAGAGTTTGGTATGAGAGGTTGAGCAAATTTTTGATTAAAAATGATTTCATAAGAGGAAAGGTTGATACCACACTTTTTATAAAGATTAGAGACCATGATACGCTCATTGTGCAAATCTATATTGATGATATTATATTTGGCTTTACTACTGAGAAACTTTGTAAAGAATTTACTAAATGTATTGATGGTGAGCTTAAGATGAGCATGATGGGAGAACTTAACTACTTCCTTGGACTTCAAATCAAACAATCAAAGGAAGAAATTTTCATTAACCAAGCAAAATACATTAAAACTTACTCAAGAAGTTTGGTATAGAGGATGCAAAGCTATTGAGCACTTCCATAAGTACTTTAACAAAGCTTGACAAAGAGGAGAAATGTATCTCTGTTGATACCAAGCACTATAGAAGAATGTTGGCTCTTTACTCCACTTAACTGCTAGTAGGCCTGATATCATATTTAGTGTATGCCTATGTGCTAAATTTCAATATAATCCTAAGGAATCATATGTTATTACTGTTAAGTGGATATTTAGATATCTTAAACACACACCTAACCTAGGGTTGTGGTACCCTAAGGGTATTTCATTAAGTCTTATTGGTTACTCTAATGCTGATTATGCTGGGCGTAAAGTTGATAGAAAGAGCACTAGTGGTTTTTGTCAATTTCTTAGTAATATACTTGTTTCATAGTTTAACAATATGCAAAACTCAGTTGCACTCTCCACAGCTGAGGTTGAGTACATTGCAGCTGGAAGCTGTTGTACTTAAGTCTGTTGGATTAAACACCAATTGGAGGACTTTGGACTTACCTTTGAACACATCCCTATTAGATGTGATAACACAAGTGCCATTAATTTGACTAAAAACCGTATTCAACACTCTCGCACAAAATATATTGAGATTAGACATTATTTTATTAGAGACCATATGCAAAAAGGTGATATTAAACTTGATTTTGTGAGCACTAACCATCAATTAGCTGATATCTTCGTAAAACCACTAAGTGAGGATAGATTTTGTATGATTAGGAGAGAATTAGGGATGGGCAATCCATTATCTTAAGTGATTATCTTGTTATATATGTTTGACTATGTATTTGAATCATTTATATGTCAATTTGTTTCATTTTATACTATTTAAAAATTACTTCTGCATTTCATGAGAAAAAGAGTCGACCCATGCCTTCAAGGAGTCTTACCCATGTATTCTGCAAGTGGCTCCTGATGACTTCTGTTGAAAGGAGTTGACCCCTCTTGTTAAAAGAGTTAACCCATTTTAATAGAAAGCTTTGATAGTCCTTCAGTAGAAAATGATTCGAGCTTTTAAAGACAAGAGTCGACCCATTTGCAGGATTGCACAACACCTATAAATACCCCCTATTTTTGCCCAAATCAGATAAATTTCTCTTTCTCAATAAACCGTTGCCTTAACTGCCAATCCACCAAAAATCTCTCATCTAACCTCTATAAAACCTAGATTCAAACCACATTGAGTATTCCCCAACTGCTCTCAGTCACCATTGTAACCCCCAATGGCTCAAAAAACCGTAATGCTAAAGAAGGGGAAGAAAACCCTAGTGGAGTCGACTCCCAAATCCAAGGGAAGCAAGAAGAGGAAAGACAAATGGGAGTCTTCCAAGGCATCAAAGAAGAGGAAAGGAAAGAAAATTGTGGAGGAAGAAGAGGATTTTCTTGAGGGTAACATCTACTTTGAAAAACAATCCAATCTAGATAAGTATGCTCAAGACTTTTCCTTTAGAGTAATTTTGAATGGTAGATGGATTGATTATACACTCTTTGCCAAAGAGAAGTTTACTTTTGAACCTAAACTAAAAAAACTTGAATGAAAGTCCATGACATTGCTAAAAAAAGATGTATACCCTGAATTGGTTGCACAATTTTATTATCATGTTGAAAAAGAAATAGGGGAAGTTAATATTTTGAGTTATGTTAAAGGAATATCAATTACACTCACTAAATAAGTGATTTGTAGAATTTTGGGCATTAATAGTGGTGGAGAAGCAGGGCAGAAGAATATTGATAGATGTAGAGCCCTATCTCTTCTCATAGGAAAAGAGATCACTGATGATAGTCTCCAACACATTGCCAATAAATTCCCACTAGAATTGAGACTTGTCCACCATTTTGTGTGCCACATTCATATTCCTAAAGGTGAAAAGTTTGAATACATCTCTGAGAAAGAATTTTTTTTCATGTGGGCATATTTGATTGAGACAAAGTTTAATTTGGCTAACTTTGTTTTGAGCCACATGATTAAGGCAACAAGGACATAGGTGAATTTTTCTTATGGGATGTTTTTGACAAAGGTATTCCAACACTTCAAGGTTGACATGTCCAATGAGAAGAAAAGAACCCCTGATCCTAACTCAGATGAGTATAATCAGAAAACCTTATCTAGAATGAGGTATTTCTTTGACAAATAAACCAAGAAGTGGACCCTAAAGAAGGAAAGAGGTGGTGGTGGTGGTGGTGGTAGTGGTAGTACAACACCAAGGGCAAGAACATCTGAAAGAGGTGAATCCTCTAGAACTCCAAGGAAACTTTTCCCATGGACATTGTGTCTAGTAGCAGCTTTATGCAAATGGAAGTCTTGATGAACATAATGAAAGAAATGAAAAAGTATCAAGAGGAGATGTTCACAAAGATTGACAAGAAAGTGGATAATGGTGCAATAATGCTACTTTTTCTTGAGAAAAAGGTAAGGGAACTTAGCAAAGCTTTTGTAACTGAGGGAAATAAGCTGAAAGAGGGTATCTTCAATGACATTGCTATCTCAACTAAGCACATTGAGAAATATATCAAGAAAATGATTGGAGATGAGTACAAACCCCTCAACTATGAATCAACAAAGTTTGCAGAAGAGGACTTTAGCATTGATGAGATGGATGAATCCACAAAAAGAGTTAACACCTCACCTTATCTATCTCAGCCATCACTTGCAGCGCCATTAAATTCTTCTAGCCAAACCACTCATAAGCCAGTAGCTAGCACTTACAAGTATGGTTTGAGGCAAAGAACCCGGCTAAGTTTACCAATACTGCTGATGACCTTGTTAATCTCTTACAAAGCTCATCTCCCACAGCCAAATGAACACTTTGGCATTTGCATTGCCTTTTCTGAACAATATTTTTGAATAGGATGGTGTGCCATCCTTTAAGACAAAAATGTTTGTAATATTTTGTGGATGTTTATACTTTTCAAAACTCTATGGATGCCTATTATCTATAAATAGTTTGTTTTGAATTACCTTGTCTTATCTTTGCTAATTTGATGAGGTAATTGATGATTGCATTTGGTTGCTACCCTAACAATAGCATTATTCTTGTTTTAGGATTTTTTGCTATTTTATCTGTCTTTCTTATCTATTTATCATTATTTTTGATGAATTGAGAAAAAAGAAGAGAAATAAGTGAGATATGAATGATGCTTAGTATAATAGAGATCTTGTGTGCATAAGTAGTTTAACTTAACAGGAGAAAGAGGTTAACTAAAGGGGAGAGAATTTATATGAATAGTTTCCTTATTGGGATGCTTGATTGGCATCAATTATGTTTGAGTAAATCTGATAACAGTGCCACATTGCAAAAGAAAGGGGGAGCAAAAGCATTTATGTTCTGAACCTATGAATTTGTTGATTGTTTTACTCAGAACTTGGAAAATACTTTGAGGCATAAAGCATAGAAGAAAGGGGGAGCAAATTTCTGGTATGAAGCTTTCATTTTCTGTTTGTTGTTACACACTGTTTAGTCCAGTAGATTTTAAGCATATTGTCCACGTTAATTGAGGTTTTGTCATCATAAAAAAGGGAGAGATTGTTGACTCCATGCCTTGATTTTGATGATTACAAAACATGTGTTAGTTATCTAATGGTCCTACTTAGTGTGCAGGATATTTCTTATTGTCTATCAGATTATGACTTAAAGCTTGACAGTTTGAATATATTGAAAAACTTGTGTGCTCAGAAGCTTGTTAAAAAAAAGTAAAAAGGCGTCTGAAGATCTGGACTTGAAAAAGATATCGGTATCATTGAAAAGGATATCGACAACAAAGAGAAGAAGGTTGACAGCTCTTTTGGAAGAACTGACACCTTCTACAGTGTGGCATAATAAGATTAGAAAAGGATATTAGCAATAATAAGAAAAAGGTTGGCAGTCAGTATTGATGCCTAAATCAGAGATGCTGACAATATAAGAATAGAAGATTAGTTGAAGAAAAAATCACAAGACTTGGAAGCTCTTTTGAAAATTTTGGTAAAGGCTTGGATCAATAAAAGAAGTGATGACAGCGAAAGATTTGGAAACTTGAAATTTAGGAAAAAAAATTTAGATTAAGAAAGCGTCATTTTTGGAAAGTTGATTAAAGAATCCTACAAGTAATCAAAGTGGATTGATTTCATCTCGAAGAGATTGAAGGTGTTCTTAGAGATCAACATACCTTGAAGAAGTAATGTCAAGCCTTAGAAGCTTTAGTTGGATGATCCATGATGTGCTTAAAGACAATTGAAGAAGTCTTGCAAAATTTACGGACCTGAGCTAAAAAGAGTCAACTCATGGTTCCTAGGAGTTGACATATTTGCTCAGAATGTAAGGTCTTGACAAAGGTCCAAAAAGAGTTGACCCCTTGCTCTATAGGAGCTAACTCATTCAAATAGTACCTTGGTGAAGTCTGTCAAAACACAAGAAGAGTTGACCCCTTCAAGTAGAAGAGTCGACACATTTGAATAGAGGGTTGAGGACGTTGGCGCCAATGCAAAAGGGGTCGAACCCTTTAGAAAAAGAGTCGACTCCTTGACTGTAACAGCTAGTTTTTCAAACAGCCTATCAGTGTGATCTTAAATGCACTCCCAACTACCACCAATGACTATAATTAACTCAAGGCCATATATACAAGATCTCCATAGCATTTATACACAAGAATCCAAAGATTTACGTGGTATACCATTGATTGAGAGCTGAAATTCCTGATCCTACCTAAGAAACATTCTCTTTGTTAAAGTTTAGGGCATTTACTAAGTTGAATTCATTCATTCACACTTTAAGAGAGTTGACCCTTCTATAATCTTCATTTATTTGATTGAGAAGGTTTGTATACTTGAGAGTTCGAGTGTTATTAAGGCAAACATTTGTAAGTTTGAGTGAAGTTTGGACAAAATCACTTAGGGCTTTAAGAGTTTAGGAAGAACTCTTGTATAAAGTGAGCTGGGTACTTGGGCAATTAGCACCTGCTGTGTAAAGGAGTTTTTGCATAGTGGAAGGCTTTCAAGGGGATCTTGAGGGTGAGAACGTAGGTCACAAGCTGTGGCTGAACCTCGGTAAATTTGATGTTCATCTCTTGCTATGTTTTTCTTCTATTGCACTACATTGCATGCTTGTTTAGTTGATACATCTTTGATTTACTATTTTATTGATTAATTTGCTTTTGATTGCATTTGTGTGTATTTATTTTTGAAAAATCCAATTCACCCCCCTCTTGGGTAGCATATTTGGGCCAACACAAGTTCCGCAAAACGATAAGACCACCCTATACTACCTCTAAGTAGTTAGGCACACCTAACTGTCCACATAAAATCCATTCCGGCCTCGTTCCAGTAGGTTTTAGTTAAAATAACCATTTTGCCTGTGGTGACCCGAGCACACTTTCAGACTACACCGATCCTCGGTATTAAATCGGCATTCACTGCACTTTAATCAAGAAAAGCTTCACAGAGCATGTCACAGATGCTCTGCTAAAGTCGAATTTTCCTTTACTTCCCTAACTAAAATGCACCGTCAAACGATTGACGTAATGTGCAAATTAGGGAATTCTAAGAAGCCTAAGTGATAGGCTTTCCATCGATATGGTCCGATTGTCAATAATGTCGCTTGAAGGCTATGATCGGACAACTCATAGAAAGGGTACTTTTCGACGCTTGTGAAAAAATAAAATTACACCTCCCGTTTTATGTGTCGAATCCTGAGTCCCTGATTAAAATACACCGTCAAATGACTTGAGAAATGCGTAAATCAAAAAATTCTCGAAACACTTTTTGGAGGACTTCCCATCATTACGATTCAATCAAGATGATCGCTACCCGAAGGCCACGATTGTGTGGTGCAAAAATGGCCATTTTGGAAAATCGATCAAGCCTTTCACGAATGCTCTTGAAAGCTTATTTTTAGGCTCACTTCCCGGGGCAATATCTCCATCATGTGGAATCATCCAAGGCTCCTTTATGGTACCAAGTTCGAGAAAAATTGTAGGAGAACATTGTGAACGTGTCCGATTTCCCTAGATTTTTCCCAGATGACATGAATATCTAGGCAAAGTCAGCATAAAAGTTTCTGGTGGCAGAGCATGTGCTATATGCACCCAAATCTTAATTAGATCAAGACAAACTTGACTTGTAGCCCAAGATAGGATAGTACAAGGATGCCACGTGGCATCCTTTGAGTGGGAGAGGCTTAGTGTATGAATCACATGTGCCTAGCCTAATTTTGGCCAAGCGATGTGCTATATGCGCCCCCTTCGTTTTTTTTTTTTTGCCTATAAATACCAAGCCATCCCCTTGATATTTGTGAGACAAAAAGTAGTGGCTAAACTCTACCTAGTTCACTGTCGAAAATCTAAAATTAAAAAATACTTCAAATCTCTCAAATTCCAATAAAAACTCCAAGCCATGTAAAGCTCAAGCTCTCAACAATGGTGGATTGAAGGCCTCAAGACTAAAGGTATATCCTATTTAAGCTTAAGTATACCCTTACTATCTCTTCTCCCTCCTAACTCACTTAAGCTATTATCTATTCTAACCCCCATCTTCTACCTCATCTTTTTGCATGCTTGAAACAATAGTGCTCTATAGCCATGCCTGGATGAAAGCCTATGAGAATCATGGCATCCAGAAAACTATCATGGGCTTAATTGTAGATGGTATGACCTTGGAGCACCTTACAATTTGGTGAAGCCTAACCTTGTAGGTTCATGCCTCTTTCATTCTACTTGTTATAATGTTCATGTCATGCTTTTGATGGCTTTATTTTTGTGTTTAAAATCCCTTTTTCAAACTACTATTGTTGCTATCTTCAAGGGTTCTTCAAATTTTATGTCAAAATATTTTTTAAAATCTCTCTCTAAAGTGCTATAAATCATGGTTGCTAGCCAACAACCTTAGGTTTCTATGTCTTAGAGTGTCTTCCAAACCACCTAACCTTCTAACTTGCATTATTTCATTTCACTCTCTTGAGTTTTGCATAAAGTAGTTTTCAAAACAACCCTCTCTAAAAGAGGTTTTTCAAGTTTTTACTCTCTTGAGTTTGTGATTGAAATGGTCCCAATAAAACCCTCTCTTGAGTGATTTTCAAAAATCAACCTTATGAATCACCCTCTCACTAGAGTGGTTTTCCAAATATTCAAATGGTTTTCAAAATAACATTCTTTAAAAGAGGTTTTCATGTTTTCACTCCCTTAAATTTATGATTGAAATGGTTCCAGTAAAACTGTCTATTGAGTGGTTTCCAAAAATCAACCATATGAATCGCACTCTCCTTTGAGTGATTTTTCAAATGTTCATGTGGTTTTGAAAACAACCCTCTCTAAAGAGGTTCTCAAAACATTACTCTTTTAAGTTCATGTCAAAATGATTTCCATACTTGAAGTAAATTCCCGAGTTCTTTACAAATACCTTTCATTATCTTAAATTGATTTTCCAAGTATTTTACAAAACTCACAACTCTCTTAAGTTGGTTTTTCCTAAAGAGTTTCATATGAAATCATTGTTTTCAAAAACCTCTTTCAAATCTTTTGCATAAAATACCGCTCTCCAAGCTTTTAAAACCACTAGGTTCAAAACCCTAAATTCAAAAACTACTAGGTTCAAAACCTTAAGTTCAAAATCACCTTTCAAAACCCTAGTTCAAAACCACCTTTCTAAAATTCTACGTTCAGCTAACCCTAGTTAGCTAACCTTAGGTTGACCTAGCCTAAGTTAAGTTAACCCTAGGTTAATCTAATCCTAGTTAGTTTACCTTATGTCAACTTAACCCTGGTTAGTTAACCTTAGGTCAATCTAACCCAAATTAAGTTAACTTTAGGTCAATCTTACCTTAATTAGTTAACCTTAGACCAACATAACTCTAGTTAGTTAACCCTTGGTCAATCTAACCTAAGTTAGTTAACCTTACTTAGGTTAGTTAACCTCAAGTGATCTTCAATTCCAAACTCTTCTTCTAATCATATTTTCAAAATTCAAAAGTCATTCTCATACATGCTTTCAAAAATCATATCGAACCCTTTCAAATGTTTTCAAACACTTGCTATAGCCTTTTCAAACCATTTTCAAAAACTCTCTTAAACTTAGTATTTCAAAAATCACTATCCAAAAGTGTTCTAAAAACTCACAACCCTAAGGATGATTCTAATCCTCTTATGGTTAGGGTCTTCAAAGGAAGGTGATATAATGATTAAAATTTTCAAGATTCATATTAGGGTTCCATATCCTAAATGTTTTCAAAACTTCT
The DNA here is from genome assembly GCA_033060915.1 of Euryodendron excelsum. Lineage (NCBI taxonomy): Eukaryota > Viridiplantae > Streptophyta > Magnoliopsida > Ericales > Pentaphylacaceae > Euryodendron > Euryodendron excelsum. Next base: position 21,341,025 of record CM065390.1, on the reverse strand, counting down.
TTCATAAATGATTTTCAAAAAATCATACTCTTAAGATAACCTTAGTCCTTTTATGATTAAGGTTTTGAAAGAAGGTGAGATATCAAGTAGGGTTCTATAATCCTAAGACTTTCAGAAACATAAAAGGAAGTTTCTAGCCTTTGTTCTAAAAAAAAAAAAATGTTTTCTCAAGAGTCATGACCTCAAAAGAGTTTAGTTGTTCAATAACTAATCTCCAAAAGGTAATGAAATATTCAAACATACCTTAAGGTATACAAAAATGGTTTCCAAAACTTTTCAAAAACAAATTTACAAGATCTTTTACTTTATTCAAATTCAAATTCCATTTCCAAACCCTTCAAATCAAGTTTAAAAAACCCTCCAAAACTCCTTTAAGTTGTTTTCAAAACACTTCCAAAAAATCACTCGAGTTGTTTCAAAAACATTCTAAAACTCCATTGAGCTATTTTAAAAACTCTCCAAAACTTTCTTAAGTTTTATTTCAAAAGCATTGTCAAAACTTTCTTAAGTTTACTGTTAAGTCAAAACTCTCTTGAGTTTAAGTTACAAAACGTTCCAAGGCCCTCTTGAGTCCATTTGAAATCGTGCTCTTGCACGAATTATGAAAACAACCTAAATAGGTGTAGTCATAACCTTTATTCAAGTTAAACGTCATTTTAAAACTTTTCATCCAATCAAATTACTTTTCCAAAATCAAACTTAAAAAACTTCCAACTCCTTCAAAAACATTTCTAAAAACATGTATTACGTATTAGTCATCCCAAAAGTGATGACCAAACCTTAATTTCAAAATTTCAGTAAGTGGATATAAGTGAATATTAAGTGACCAAAAATTTAGTAAATAAATTAAGGGTGAATAGACATGTAGGTATCGAAAGAGCGGGATAAGGTGATGATCTTAGGATATATTCCCTACACGTAACTAACTTTCGGACCATAGATTTCTTGTATGAAGACCAATCCAAAGTCACATTTCTAAAGGACTTCAAAATATTTCAAAAAGTTGCTAAAAACGTCGTTTTCAAAGAACCTTCTTAAGAAGGCATTTTTAAAAATATTTTCGAAAAACCTAAGTTTAGTATTTGAATTTTACTTAGTTTTAGTTGACTTAGTGCATTTTTAATTATGTTAGGTAACAACTCTAAATTTTTTTAAAAAAATCTTTATTCAAATCAATTTTTAAGATTAAACTTCCATTGCACTTATCTTTTTTTAAGATGAGTTCAAATAAAGAGAGTACCGATTTAGCCCGGGTCAAGATTTGGGCCCGAGCTGAAAATTGGGGCGCAACATATGGGATAGGGTAAAAAATCACGTGTCAAATCTATTGGACAAAACCAAGCACTAAACCCAATGTCAAATGGTTAGAAGACCACTGACAACCATATTCCCAATATCAACTCCTCGTTCTTGGTTGTCTTGAATTTGCTTGATTCCTCGATACATGTTTACCTTGTTTGATCATCGTACACCTCCTTTAGTACAGATTTCACACATTGAACTCTTTCAAGACTTCAACTCTTCAATAGTGAAGAATATCGTTTGATGCTAAGAACCAATTCTGTGCATCTAAGATGATTAGAAAACTTCTTAGATGATTTCCTTAGGGGCTGCTCAGCTGTAAAACTTGAATAGTCATGCCTCTTACATAGGTAAATCAAATTCATGTAGGACACGATTTCCAAGAGTAGAAGCCTCGCGCGTCTTGTGGCTGCGAGAGGAAGTGAGATGAAGCAAAATTCAATTTCGTAGCAGCAACCAAAAGCGAGGGCAAGCGAAACTGTCAGTCATACACCATTTGTTGAATCTTCAAATGAGATGAAGCGATTGGAGGTGAGAGCAAGCAAAATAGACTAACATAGATCCCTTTTCTCAATCTTTAAGCGAACTCAGGCGACCAAAGGTGGACTTAGGCAAAATTCTGGAACTTCATATGCTTCAACTTTGTAGATCATCCAAACATCTTTTGGCTATTGCTTGAACGAGTAGACGTTTATCTAATCTCAAATACTTGTGATAAACTTCCCAACAACCCAAATTTCAATAAATTGAAAAGGTCACCAAATTAGCTAATTATATAACTTTATAATCTCCTCATTTGACAATTTCATGACAAAAACAACCTACGCAAAAGAGTGGAGTAAAATAAAGAGAGACATAGAAATTTAATCCAACTCAAAAATATTAAGGCACAAGATTTTAAGTTTATCATTCCACCAACACAAGCACCTACACCTGCATAATATATAAATAAACAAAGGCTTCAACTGATGCTAAAGAATGAAGGTTCTAGGCTAATCACCTCCATCACACCTCGAAGCCTGAGCAATAGTGTCCAAGGACGGAGCCAATGTCTCTTCCTCATAGGGAACTTAGCAGTAGGAGGACTCACAAGATTATGCAGCTAGCAAAATCTTGGCAATGGAGAAAACTAGAAATGTCCCTAGAATATAAAGACTTAAAAGTCCCATTGTTCTTCTCAATATCAAACATGTTGGCCTAGAATTCCCTTACCAATGCCTTAACAACAGAGCCACTAATAAAGACAAGTGTCGACTAGTGTCTCCTAACAAACTCAGTGTGAGTGAAAGTCCCAGCCAGACGATCAAAGATTGACACCCTGTTCTATAGACACAAGCCTATGGCAAAAAATGGTATTATATTGAGACTTAGCATTAGAGGCAGCCTAAATTTCACCGAAGGGGCTATTGGGGAAGAAGTAGGAGCTCTAGGATGCTTGGATTTTAGAGTCATGAGTGTCACACAACACACACTATGTAGAATCCTAGAATGACACTACTTAAGAATTAGAACACAAACCAAAGCAAAAACACAGGCTCAGAGAGAAACTATGAAAAAAACAACCTAGGTCACAAGGTCTAGAGGAAAAAATGAAAAACCAATCGATAGAAAAGATGAAGAACAATACCTAAATTAGAATGATCGGACTTAAATCAAGGCAATAAACCACTAGATAGAGATGATTCAAGCCCTAGCCAAGGTTGACTTCCCCGCTGCCTCAAATTTTTTGACTTTAGGGCACAAATTCGACTGTTCAGCCCTTTTAAGAAAAATTCCCAGATTTGCGATTCACTGGGCAAAGTCCAGTGTAATCCATAACAAAAAACATAATAATGAAACATATCACAAATAATCAAAGATAAAGTACTCATGAATATCAAAATACTGGTGGCGTAAAAAGATTAGTACCAAAATGCATGAGATCACAAAAACATAAGGACAATTGGTTATCAGGTGATCATTAGCATATAAATAAAATGTAATGGTGTTTGTGTGACCTTTAGGGAGACCAATGAGAATCAAGATCCTAAGTGGATTAACTTGGAGAAACTCACAAGCTAGAAGTCAACACTATTTCATCTCATACTCCAATATAACTTTGAGTCACACACCAATGGTGGCTTTCACACATGCGTAGACAGCCTTGTCAAAAGCAAAGTTGCAATATTTTATGAGACCACGATAGCTGCACTCACACTCACTAGTAGCATTCCTATTTAAGGTATGTGACTGTAAAGAGTGGAATCAATATAACCATGATCAATTTAGGCATGAGTCACTCCATAGAGTTTCAACAGTGGCATAGTCAATGAAAACATCGTAAACGCAGATTCTACATTCTAAGAAATCTTAAGAAGTGTGCTTAATTTTAGGTCTTATGCTTTTTGGCTAAATTCCGCAAACTAAAACATTTTCTCTGTAGCTTGCAATTTTTTCATGTAATCATGAGTTAAGTGTTTAGGAGAGTTATAAGTCATAAGAAATCAAGACTAAAATATGAGATGAAATGTTCATCATCTATGCATATACTAAAAAGTGCATGGTTGTACTTTAGAACAATTTGAAGCATCTCAGAGGATTTCACTTCCCATCGCTTGGGACAGTTAGTCTAAGGGCAAGAAATCTTAGGACTTCTAGTTCTTGGTTCCTTATTCATCAGTTAGCAAAACAAACGTTCGAAATGAGCCCTATAGTATTCACAATTATATTTACGTCCAATGTATTCGTATCCTTTCACATTACTAAACTCGCATATGGAGAACCGTGAACACAACCACTAAAGTTATTTTTTTAACATTATTCTTTGTTGTTTTTATGAATTTAATTTAGAAAATCTCCAAACCATAATTCGGATTCAATATGGCTTGGGATTAGCTCAACACATTGTTAAGAGGTAACACACTAAGAAGGATGGCTGTAGCACACTAAATCATCGATCATCAGTCAATTGGTAGATATGTAGTTGTTACTCTAACTTATCCTTTTAAAGATTGTGCACCTGACAACCAGTTTAACCTCTAATGCACACAGCTGACCATTACATTACTCTATAATCTTTACACGTGCTACATATTTTTTAGGTTTACTCAAATATCTCAACTATGCACTGACTTAAATTTTCTGTATCATTGGACAGTTGATGTGCAGCCATCTCTGGGAACATGAAATGACTTCTATGAACAAGGTCTTCAATGTTGATCTAAATGATACATACGAGTACAAGGTCTTTGGAGGACACAAAATTCATTTTGAGGTGGTTAGAGAAATGCCTATAAATGCTAATTCTTCACACACTAGTCATGTGATCATAAACATGAAGTAGGGATGGAAGTTGATCAGATAGTGTTAGTTTGGATTAGAAAAGCCAAAAACATATGATCGAGTTAATTCATTTAAGTTGGTCCTAGAGCAAGGAATGCAAGTACGATCAAACCACTTTTGACTGATCACAAGAAGGTACCTCTTTGTAAAATCCCATGACTAGTGTCCAAATTAAATGAAACAAGGGAAAATTACACCGATAGCCCTTACAATTTGTTCTTTGGTTCAATTTAGTCCTTATAGTTCTAATTGCAATACTTTTATTCTTTAATGTTCTGAAATATGCACAGTTGGTCCAAGTGATAGCAGATGTGAGCAAATTGGACGAAAATGCAGCACATGCTACCCATGCGAGAGGTATAATGATAAAATCGCATGTTAAAATACCAAATACCTACCGCATAACCAAACAACCCATACCCATCCCTCCCCCTCCTTTTATGCCTAACCAAACACACCGAAGCACCTCTTTTCTTCCTCTAGTTCTTCTTCTTCCCTCCACCCCATCTTACCAGCCGTACCTCCACTCACACGGCAACGACACCATATCAGCCTAGACCACCCTCACCTAGCTCGCACCACCACCGAACCACCCTTGAAAGGTGGTGGGGTGATCTAGTGTGGTAAGGTTTAATATCTCTTAAGTGAAAAGGTGATGTGGCAAGATATGGGTGGCTAATACGAATAGTTATGCATGAAAATGTGATGATTTTACCATTGTGCTTCTCACGTGTGATGCACATGCTACTTTTTTCCTCTAATTCTTAACTCTTGTTTTTAATTGGACTATTTTTCTACGTTTATAAAATTAAAGGATAAAATTGTTGCAACTAGAACTATGGGGACCAAATTATAATACTGGATAAAGTATAAGAACTACTAGTATAATTTGCTTATGAAACAAAGTCCAAATATGTATTTGGATCTCGAATTTATAGAAGGAAAAGAAATGAAAAAATTAAAAAAAAAGGAGAAGAAAATGAGAGATTTTAAATTTCATGCTCTTAGTTATGTAGTAACTATTTATTAACAAATTCGTTTTCAAACATCAATACAAATCAATAATATCATTATTCCCTTCTGAAAATCAACTGCCATGCAGATTGGAACGATGGTGTCTCAATGAATTTAGTTACAGACTACAGAGGTTGTGATCATGGGACAATGATGGACGGTTAGAACTGAGACATCTCTCTATATCTATATACATATATGTCACACACACATACATTCATATAAACATTAATTCATAATCATGATCAGAAGTAAGAGCTGGGTTGGCCGCTATTAGTTCTTGAAGATTCAAATACGGTGCTTCAAGCTGTGGTTACTTATTCTAGAATGTCCCTGATCTAATTGCTCAGCAGGGTCACCTTTTACTGACACATTTCTCAGCAAATTCATCATCAATTTATTTTCTTTCATCTAATAAGAGTGGGTCATAATCAAATTAGCTTTCACATTAATCAGAAATTTGGAATTGCCACTCTAATAAGTTAATGACCTTTCTCTTCTTTTCTTTTCTTCCCCTTTTTTCTTACAGTTCTATGAGGGGAATGTCATTTTATTTTCCCCTCCACTTCGCATCACAACTAAACAAGAGAAGTAATTTGATTTTCTTTTCCCTTTCATTTTCTCTCTGTCTAAGATCTAAACATAACTTGAACAAATAGATAAGAATGAGGATAACTTATACGTTGTTGCTGCCACCAGCTTTTTGTTTCCTTCATCATCTTAGAAAAACAAACGAAAGCTTTTTTTTTTTTTGGTTGGTAACATTTATTAATACTTACAATATCAACTGAAATATTCACTTGAATGTGTTATTTTATATATTTGTTGGCTAAATCCATAAACTAAAACAATTTCTTTGTATTTTGTAATTTTTTTATGTAATCATAAGTCAAGTGTTTAGGAGAGTTATAAGAAATCAAGAATACTGTATGAATTGAAGTGTTTATCTTCCCTACATATGCTAAGAAGTATATGGGTATTCTTAACAACAAATTTGAATCAAATCACAGAATTTCACTTCTTGTCGCTTGATGTCACTTCAACGAGATTCCTTCCCTTAGACCTCGCTTGTTCTCGCTTGAAGATTCAGAGCAGTATTGTTGTCTGAATATTTCGCTTCATATTGTTTCACTTCGCTCGAAGATTCAGGGAAGGGTTGTTGTCTCCAAATTTCACTTCCAGTCGCTCCAACGAAATTGATTTCGTTTCATCTCGCTTCTTGTCACTTCAGTGACGTGTGGCTGTGGCTGTGGCTGACCTAACGATTTGAGAACTCGGAAAAGTCAATTTGGGCAATGATTTTGATCAGTATGGAAAGCTAAAAATCTAAAATGCCTCTACTATAAATGTGAGGCTATAGGAAGACCAAAAGGAAAGTTCAAGACCCTTGAGAGATTAACTGAAGTTTTTTTTTATATTTAGAGGGTTTTCAAAAAGAGCTGGGCTTCATAAAAAAGTGTTCTTAAAGTTGTAAACATCTAGAAAAGTCTCTTAATTAGATTCTTAAAAAAATCAACCATCAGCCTTCACCGGTTGACGTCGTGAAAGAGTTCAAGCCAGTGGTGAATTTGAATTCAGTTGTGGAGAATTTCAGAGGTGTCGTGGAGTTCGTGGGTCCCATATTTTGAGCCACTAACTCCTAGTACGGCAAAATTGGTCCCTTCGATACAAAAAACACCTATAGTGGAAAGAAAACCCTTGTCATCCACACTGAAATATGCATTTCTAGGCGAGGGAGAATCCTACCCGGTTGTCATATCCTCTAACCTATCTGAAGACCAAGGGAGATTTTAGTGAAAGTCTTGAAGAAACATAGAAAAAAGCCTGAGGGTGGATAATAGCGGACTTACACGATGTTAGTTCTCTTGTATGTGCTCATTGTATTTATCTAGAAGAAGAGTCTAAGCCCGTGTGTCAAATGTAAAGACGCTTGAACCCGAAGATGAAAGAAGTAATGAGAGGATAAGTACCGAAATTTCTTGATGCGGGTATTATATACTCCATCTTTGATTCTAAGTGGGGTGAGTCCAACCCAAGTAGTCCCTAAGAAATCCGGCATAATGGTAGTCCAAAATGAGAAAAACGAGTTAATACCCATTAGGATTCAAATGGGGCAACGTATGTGGATAGACTACCGGAAGCTTAATGCGGTGAGTGACTAGGAAGTATCACTTTTTGCTCCCTTTCTTGGACCAAGTCCTTGAACGAGTGGCGGCCAAACTTTCTATTGGTTCTTAGATAGGTACTCCAGAAATAATCAGATAGAGAATGCACTGGAATACCAAGATACACCCTTCTTTTTTTTTAACCTCGCTTTTTGTTTCTAAAAATCGTCTTTACATATATTGCAACAAATCTTGGGTATGTCCAAAATTGTGATCTTCATTTTGCCAAGCAGAAAGATGGGAAGGGACAACAACCGTAGTAACACCTCTTGGACATGATCATCAGGATTCTAATTTGCTGCAGAATGTTCAATTTGAGTCGTAACTACTAAACATGGGAATGACATGCTCATCACGTAGCCCCACCACATGGCGAGCAAACATTAAGTCTCAAACCTCTTCTTAACAACATCTCATTTATATAACTACTACCGCAAGCATATTCGAGCATGCGACCATTGAGAGAATAGAAGACACTTATCCTAGATGCTTAAGCCAACTTGACCATCACGTAGTTGTGATCATTCCAATAATTTTTACAGAAACTTTCTCACATATAAAAAGAGATAAAGCCAAAGTCCAATCGAGTCTCTGTGTATGGAGTTATTGACTTTCATTTGACGAGCCATAACCAAAAATCCATTTCAATATGGAGTATTTTTTTTTTTTTTTAGAGTTAAAACATCAATTTCAGATTGGGAGTTTATTTTTTTAACAATAAACAGAGTTATAATGGAAAACTGAGGATTCAAAATTCAAACTATTTTATGCATGTTTCTAAGATTAATACAATGTTGTTACGCAGAAAGTAATAAACAGGAGCTAACTAGAAAGATAAAAGAATGCAAAGAACACATGATTTACGTGGTTCAGCACAAAACGATTGTACCTAAATCCACAGATAAGGCCTCTTCTACTATCTTACATAAGAGTAACAATGCAGAGAAGGGTAAAACTGCAGCAAATTCTGATCAGTCCAATGACTTCTAACCCGAATATTGTGTGCATCGTATTTATCAAAAATCAATTGCACATAAATGGATCATCAACAGGCCGATGAGAGGCAGAGGATCTAGCGCTTGGCTGGCCAGTGGCCAATGCAGTTCTTGTTGAAAGCCTTCAATTCTTGATCACCGATCACTTCGTTCATGGCTTGAGGCTTCACTAGTGCTGTTTTCAGCTTGCATATCTGATCAGTACAAATAGAATGTCTATAGTCAATGCAAGCGCCACTTGAACTTGTTGATCTGCTCTCTTTCAGTTTTCTTCTGATCTCCTTCAATTTGTTGACAAACAAAAGAAGTTTTTATTATTTAAGTTAAAAATATTCATGTAGATACAACCACCTAAGTCAAGTATAGGCCCCTTTACATCCCGAGTTTAATCGTTGAAGGAAACATCCTAGACTTCAATGGCAGATTCTATAGTCGGATGATAAGCCCTTGATGGTACAAGCAACTTTCAACGTATAGAATTCATACTTGAATACTACCAAAGGCTACAAGTAAGAGAGCTATTGAGATGATCAAAACCCGAATTTTTAATTTCTGGTGATCCAAGCAGCAGTTTTTGTAGTTGGCCTTTTCACCGTCATATCAATTTTACAATTACATTCAAAGTGTCAGTTCTAGGAAGAAAACAGCCACACAATTATATAAAGGAAAATGCTGAACCCTACACAGCCAAAATTTGCCTAAACGCAAAAATAGAGAGATGTCTGATTTTATTACTTATCACACATGCACAATACTCTGTTGATATCCAAAAATTGCTGGATCCCAAGTTTCTGGATATAGTATGCAACAACAATCTCCCTAAAGACGTTTTCAAATACAAGATTTTACCAACAGCTTGTACGTGTAGTTTACTCTCATCATATGCATCAGCAGCAACATATTATTCCAAGCACATATGAAACAGGAAGGAATATATGCATGGGTGGTCCTTAAAAAGATACATACATACAGGCTTCAGTTCTCAACACAGACAAGTTCAGAGAGGAATGGGTCCCTGAGAAGCAGATCAGAGGCCTTTTGGTGACAGACGTATCATGAATGAATTTCTTGAACGGCACCTGATTCCATGTAACGTCTATACCTTCCCGTTGATCGAATCCCTTGACGGCACCAGTACCTAGCAGGTTGTTGTAGCGGCCAAACCGTCCTGAAGGGTCGACTTCAACGAAAGGGTCTCTATCTAGATCATTAGATGTACAGGGAACGACAAGTTTCATCTTCTAGAACCGATACTGAAGAAGAGAGAGTTGGAGTTACAGGGAGATCTAGAGAGGGATGGATCATGGATGCAGAACAAAAAGCAAGAGACTGAGGTTTGAAGAAACCCTAAACGGAGGCTAAAGAAAAGAGAGAGAGAGAGATATATAACCTATATATAGGGAGAGGGATGGAGGATGAAAGACAAGTATCAAATAGTAAAACAAACCTATCTGATTCGGAAGATGTTTGAAGAAACCTGCTTAGGAAGACAGAGGGGGTTGGAGTTACATTGATGAGAGAGCCATGGGTAATAAAAGGCAACTATTACAGAGTAAAAAAGGGTCTACAAGTTAGCGGAGAGTAAGCACCAATTATAGATATGTATTTGGAACATACGTGTTTATAGATATTTGTTTGGAACATGCATGTAAATTATTACGTGTATATATTTATGGATAATTACAAAAGCACTACCTCAACTATGACTCATTAAATCTTTCTAAATTCTAAAATAAAATATATTGATCTCGTAAACTATTAATTTATATTAATCAACACATTTTATTAGTAATTCGTTTGAAAAATATATAAAAAATTGTCATGTGACTTGCATGTATTAACAAAATTATAATTTTGTATTTAAATTGACTTCCTCTTATTATAGTAATTATCCAAAGACTGAAATACTCCTTAGAATGATATATAAATAAAGCGGCAATTCAAGAAACATTTTAGTCATTAAACAATTATTACAAAAATAGATAGTAAATTTATATACAAAATCATACTTTGATGAATATGTGCAATTCACATGATAATTTTTCATTCACAATCTCCTAACGTATTATTAATATATTATTAATAAATGTGTTAATTTATATAAATTGATAGTTTAAAGACTTAATATGCTAAGTTTTATAATTTAAAGGAGTTTAATGATATGGAGTCATAATTAAAAATGTTCTAATAATTAACTCTATATATGTATATATACATATATACATGTTGGCCGCCAGAATCCATAGTATTTAGAAGACTGCGTTTACTCGGTTTCACGTGGGCATTTACCAACTTTTACTAAAACACTGCTGCTAAAAACCTGGTTAATTAGGTTTAAGAGCAAAAAATATTTTAAAAGAAAAGAGAAAAAGGAAAAAGAACAAAAGAACAAAAAGGCTATATTCGTTCACAAGAAACTGCGTTGGACCGAACAGGGCAGCTAATACAATTTTATTAGGGCATTTATTGCAAACAACACAATTTCCTCCGGGTTAGGAATCCAGCCCTCTCAGCCATACTAACAATACTAAGCCACTATTAAATGGTAGTTTAGGGTAAATAGAAACGTATCTACCAAGAAAAAAAAGTAAAAAAAAAAAAAGAGCAATTAACCAAAAGAGTAACAGAGGAAACGATGATTGGCAGAAGATTGATAAGCTATGTGGAGACTTCCGGATGTCCAACACTCTGGCAGCCTAGCTATCTTTCCATCCTCCAGCACAAATATATATTTATTTATTGATATTTTTTTTTATGATGTGGGAGAATTCATCCAAGGCAGGCCCTATGGACCCATTAGTAGACTATAAACTCCCCTAGAAATTAGCAAACGTATCAATTCACTAGTATCGAATAAGACTCAAGCCTACTTAAGGCTGTCAGGTTGATAAGAGTATCGCCACAGATTTAACTACAAATTGAATGATACCGTAGTACAAGCAAAATTCACATGCCCAACGGCTCTATAGTAACAATCTTATGGCTACGTGGCAGCAGTCAGCCTAGCTGATATTAGTTGAAGAAAGTGGTTAAATGAGTAAACGTGTCAAGTAATGATCGGAGGTTAGAACCCAAGTCGTTGCAACTGAATTAGCTTAGGGGCCAAAAACAAGAGCATCACGAGAATGTCACGTGAATGCGAGTTAGGAACTATTATTGCGTTAAGTAGTTAGAAGAGTTCCTTCGCGTAATTGAGGGTTATATAGCTCTACTGTAATTGGGTGGTTAGGCATTGAAGAATTATTCGAATATAATTTCTCCATTTTACAAGTTATCTCTTCTTTTTAATTAAACCAGTAACATTTGGTATCAGAGCAGCTTTCATGTCCTATGTTTAAGTTACGAAAATGGACAATCTGAGGAGGGCTGCTATCTATTGAAAAAAAAAGAAGAAAAAGGATCCGCGAAGTTACGTAGTTAGAAAAGATGGGCCACCATGTATATCGGTTGCGAAGCATGATGTTATGTTACAATTCCAATGAGCACAACCTATAATATGTGATATGGGTTGGACTATTCTAATGTGAAACGTGACGTAGGAATTGATCTCAAACGTTCCATCATACTTTGATCTTTTGGCGCATTGGTCACGTTCTTAACATTGAATTGTTGAGACTCGAACCTCAAATACATCTTCAATATCAGCTTCTGCAGCTCGCGGGTGTGCCATCTGAGCTAGCCTCGGGGCCAAATTTATATGTTATCTATAGAATTGTATATGTAGTCAAGTGTATGCGCGTGCAATGAAGTTTGTTCTGCTTTGGAAAGGTTGGCAATACCCCTTTTCACGCAAATTAAATTCCTACATATTTGTTCTGATTTTTCATTTGTTTGGTAGAAAGTAAAAACTTTATTTGTCCCCTTTTTTTGTTAAAATTTGATGAGACTTTCGTCTCCATTTGAAAGATGAATTTTCTAAAATGTGAGTTTCTCCTCTAAAAAAGAATTCTATGATAACTGTGGTGCAAAATTTACGGTAACAAAATCTTACCCTCTCTCTATCAAATGGTAAAATTTGAATCCATCTTATTTTGAATTTGGAATTGGAATGCATTGGTTAGCAAAATGTTTAGACGATCATCTTTACTCAAGAGTCAAGACCACATCCAACACCTTCTGTTTTGTGAAACATTAGCCCTTCAATTCATTTGCTCCATGATGGATTCGTGTTTACAGCTGAGGAAGACATGTAAATTATTATACACCTATTATACAAATGTAAATATGCAATAAAAATTAATCATTTGTCAGCAAAAAATTAATTTTCATCAAAATATTATTAACCCCAACTTACTCATTTTTCATGTCATTATTTCCTAAACCAACCACAAAATTTCAACCTTCACCTTGTTCAGTTGGTCTCCTTCGGCTTAGGTCAATCCTTCTTAATTAGATGCTCTCCCTCTCTTTATTCCGTTACTTCATCTCATTCCTGTTACTTAGGGGAACGACTACTTTTGAGTAAATACAAATGAAATACAAACAAGGGTGAATTTATGAGATTTGCTTTGTAAATTTTATTAAAAGCGGGGCAAGTATTGTCCAATTGATGATAAGTACTCGGTAAATTGGTAAATATATTAAGACTGCCAAGACTATTATAGTTGTTTGATTGTCACGCACAATAACCAGTGAGTTGTCCCACCATTCTGTGGAGCGTATATAAGAACACCCCACCCTAAGAAAATTGTCATAAGCGAAATATATATAAGTGAGTTTAATTTTAATGCGTTACCAGTGTAAAAATTTTTTTATATAAGCATGCACTAGAATAGGACATGTATCTAGAATTTGTTTTTCTATAGTGTACTTGAACTTTACAAAATGTAAGTATATCTCAATTAAACTTTGTATACACGACCACCGAGTGGTTGATTTAGCGGATAAGAATTTGAATTTTCTCACTTAATGCTTAGATTCGAAATTTTATAGTCACTCAGTGGAGCTAAACCTACTATTTAGCATTTAAAGCACGTGGTAAACTTAAGTTTCGATTCTAATAGAAGTGCAATGAAGTCCTTCGCAAATGATTATTAGTGCCTTTCATAGATGACTGTATGATGCCTAATACATTCAATTCCACTGTGATGTGCATTAGATGGGGTTAGTAAATACATAATCTAATCAATTTGAAAATTTGTCATGACCGAATTAAGAATGCTAATCTTGCCAAATGGCAGGTCAGTCTATTGTTGGTACAAATTTCTGTGTTATATAAAGTTTTTCATATAATCTATAGCCACAATAAAGTGAAATGAAACATAGTAATATTATTGTCATATAATCATCATAAGGTGAAATCATCAACAATAATTAACGTGTATGAAAATAACGTAATTTGATAAATTCAACAAGTCTCATGAAATAATAAAATATGCGATGCAGGGGAGATCAAGTCGAGTGTTTCCCACTCTTAGCTTAAGACAGATTCGTCCCCCACACAGGTGCTCATGGGATGAACGGACGTCTATCTCCAGGATAAAATGATCACAATCTTGAATAAGTAGCACTACAATAATCAAGATTCAGCGAATCAACCTTTTGATTTTACTCTCTCAATGTATGGAATGTATGCATCATGTATGATATAAAACAAAGAGGAATTTCTGTCTAATTCTACACAGAATTATGACATTTAATTCCATACAGAAACCTACGACGTTTCTGATAAAATCAACATGATATGAAAATGAATACACTGCATTTTCTACATAGAAAATTAGCAGTAATTTTGTAGAATTTCAACCTTGAAATTGACTACAGAAACACAGAAGAAAGTGATATAATTTTCACATAAATTAATCACACCGAATATAAAATTAATAGAATAAAACCTGGACAAAAATTTGTGTACGGAATTTCTAAGACAATCGCCGGAATTCTAGACTGAATGAAGCGTCAGAATATGTCTGGAACAATCGCCGGAATTCTGGACAGTACTTTGCCGGAGATTTCACCGTTGAATGTCGCCGGAATCTGGGCACGTCGTCGGAAGCCAAGAGAGAGAGAGAGAGAGAGAGAGAGAGAGAGAGAGAGAGAGAGAGAGAGAGACGGAAAATTATATTAAGTTCTCTTTTGTTTGGAGGGGGATTCTTTCTATATATAGAAAGAATCGCACCCCTTCGAAACGGTGCCAGCCAAACGCGCCCTTAGGAAGGGACGCAACCGTTGGAATTCAAATTCTGAATCGGTTCGGTTCAACCCGGTTCACTCTGGTATGATTTAATTCGCGTCCAAAAATATTAAACTGGCCCAAGCCATTTTAATATTAATCGCACCTGCACCCGCACCCGCACCCGAACCGAACAGAGCAGAGCCGAGCCGAGCCGAGCCGGCTGGCCAGACGGGCGGGCGGCGGCGGCGGTGCGCGCGTGTGTGGTTTATTGGGTCAACCCATGGGTTCCATAGGTCCTCCCCCTTCCACAAAAGTGGAGTGCCCCTTGGGGCCCAAACCCATATTTAAACTTAGCCTTTATGGGTGAAAATAAAGACTTGTCCCACATTGATTTTCTATGGGAAAAGTGATGGGTACCTACTTTGGACACCATTATCTCATTCAAACCTCCATGGATTTGAGCAAGTAAATGCTTGTTCTTCATCTCCTCATGGAGGAGAACACAAAGCATCTTGGACCCACTCAAAAGGACATGCGGGTCCCACCTTAACAATGGCTCAAAGTTGGTGTGAACACCAATTATTCCAACAATCCCCCACAGGAATGAGATTGGCTATCAAAAACAATGCACAAAGAAATGCAAATGCAAAAATGTATAAGAGAGAGAGGAAAGCGGAAAGTTGCCGCATCAGGAAATGTGGCTTTTGGCTTTGAACCTTCCTTAGTGAAATACTATCGAGTTTATTGGCTGACCAGTGAACATGATGTCTTGAACTGTTCTGCCGTTTGTATAAACCGAGACAATAGTACTCACACGAGTTCCTTCCTTATCTAAGGTTGTTCTCGGTTGTGTTCGTTTCGGCCATGAACTATCCTGTTTCATGAATGCTCTAGAGAATTGAAGCCTTTACAATTCTCATGGAAGCGGCCCCCATCACACTCATATAGGTGATTTTCCTTATAGACTTGGTATCCAAGTAATAAGAATAATTAAAAGCATAGGCTTATTAATATTAGTATCCTGCCATACTCGTTCTATATTAAAAGCTGTTGCTTATCCTTAAACAATTCAGGTAATCAATATTTCACCATAGAATTAGGCAGCAAAATAATGTCCTCCCATTGATTTATACTAAGTCGACCTTAATCTGTTGTCCCGTTGAACCTAGATCTTGGGATCTCTAGTCAACTAGGTTGGGTTGCCATTAAGGTAACTTTTAAGATAATAGGCTTTAAATACCTAATCCCCTCGATGAATGAATTTCGATCTCTTACCAAGCCTGATAGTAAGATGATCTCTCAATATCCTTTGATTAAATTATTAATCATTGAATATTATATTCCTGCAAGTAATGACCTTTAACCGACTTGTTTGTCGTGTTTTGTCATTATTAGGAATTCTCTGTGTCTTAAGACATTTAAGAAATCACGTGAAACTTCTTCTCTAGCTCTTGATTCTAGCGCAGAATCTAGCTGTTTATTTTCATTGCAAGAATTTCCTAAGAAATTAAAGCACTTCTTGTAAGACTTATCCATTTAAGGATTTAGCGTCTCCTGATTCATAAATCCAGTTTCCACGTTGTACCCTCTCTAGTACTTCTGGATGTATATGTAATCAGAGCTCATTTGTAGCACACGGCTATCACCTTCCAGTGGTTTAACCCTGGGTTTGAATAAAATACTTTATTCCCGCCAAGATATGTATACCCTTGTCACTTGCGTGAACTCATATCACGAAGTCACAACTACCGAGATTAGATCTCGTCACATATCTACTAAATATTTGAGTTTAGACTCTACTCCTTGAATCATTTAGATAACCTCATTCTTAGATCTATCAAGTAGATCGCCATTTAGCTTACCTCTATGTAAACTATTATGGTTCAGTTATAACGAAACTTCGTACATCTCTTTACTTTACTTTACTAAAGTTATCGAGGCTGTACTTAGTTCATTTTCTCTTGAGGTTTCACTTTTTAAAAGTTAGAAACATTCGGATCAATCATTATTTCCTTTATGTGTCTAGAACTATTCTTCCTTCCAACCATAGACTTTGAGTCTTGGAACTCTTGCTTATTCAAGAAGTCGTCAAGACTTTTAGTATGAAAAGCAAATGCACAAGGAAGTCCATTCTTAAAGAATGTCCCACTTCTAGATTTAGAAAATATTCTCTTGAATGATTTTAGAGTCTTAGACAAATTATCGTCTACTACAGCTTCCACATGCACAACTGTGTTCAAGTAAACCAAGGAATACACAATCACACCGTTTTATAAATTAGATTACAGATAACCCGATTCATAATTTTGTCGGTGTTAACACAGTGTTCTATGGGGTATCCTAATGAGAACGTGAGTTGGAGACACCAAAGTTTCCCCCCACATTTTTTGGATTATCCAGAATTTAACAAAGTAGTACACATCAACTCAATTAAGAGTTGGATTCCATTTTTTCAGCAATCAAGTTACTAAAACAACTAGGTATTTATAGACAGCGATTCTGGACGTTAAACAACTATAGCTACATCATCACCATGTTTAATACCTTTTCCTCGTTTACTACATTTGTTCTCAACCTCATTTGAACATTATAACATGTGCGTTAAATACATTAAGTATACTATGCCAGTATTACCATTAACTATGTGGAAAAGTATACTCTCGGATGGTACCTTCCTTAAGTTCATTATATTTCAAAGAACACTATGAAATATACTCAACATATGACAATTAACATAAAAGTTAGCTGTGTCATTACTATTACCAACATAGATATGCACATATACATATATGGTCACAAAAGGTGTTTCAAGTTGGCAATTAAATAAGTTAAGCAACTAAACAAGTCATACTAAAACACATGAATGATACTAAACCCTAACACGAGACTAGTAAGGAATAGACGATCCTCCTGAAGAGGAACTCTCAATCACTACCAACACAGGATCAATCGTCCTCTTCCGCGCACGCTCGAGGGTGTTTGGCCGATAAGGAGAGTCCACATCATGAGAACCCTCGGGTTGTGCTAGAAGCCTCAACCTCTGGAAATATGCAGGACACGGAACGCTCTTGCGAGCAGTGCATCGAATCTTCCCATAGTAGTTTCGATAGCGACTCGGTCCTGCCTCATTCGGTCCAATCACCTGTCCTCGCGGAATAGGCAATGCCACTGGCCTAGGAAGAGCAACGTCCTCTGGACCATGGAGATGATACATCGTGTGTAACACAGGAGGATTTGCTGGTTGTGCAGGATCCTCTGACCCATCCTCACCAAACCAGTTCTGACCCACCTCTTCCCAAATATCCATCATGTGATCTGCGAATACGTGGTAATATTCTTATGATTAGAAATCATAGAATAGCACAATTTAATTTCATACAAGAAATTAAATATTCTAGCAATTAGATTTTGCTAGTCCACACAGTATCATATGCTCATATTCTTTAAGGTTAGAAACCTTAGAATAACACCATTTTAATTTCTCAAATGAAATTAAAATTCTAGCAATTAAATTGCTTAACCACAAAATCATGCTTTCACCAAAAACCACATAAGCATGGCAAAACAATTAACATGCAGCATTTAAAATACATGAAGATGTACTGCTACACTATATCATGCTAACATGCAACGGAAATAGAACTTTAACTAATTAACACCCACTATCCAAGTTAAGTTCATCACAACACAAGGATTCATGTCAATTGTTATGCATTACGAAACTCAAGTTTCTAGATTTATAACAGGTTCATTTCAGATATGAACAATAGCTTTCTAAGTGGCAAATAAAATTAAATTTAGTGCCTTAGAATATGAAACCTTTATGTTCGTTTCAAATTTGAATTCACCCATTATTATAAACACCACGAAACTACATGCCATTTCACATTAATACTACACGCCATTTCACATTAATACTACACATGGAAAAATATACAGGGAGAAACAATAAATCTGTCTTAAGATTGTTGGTATAAATTTCTGCGTTGTATAAAGTTTTTCATATAATTTGTAGCCACAATAAAGTGAAATGAAACATAGTAATATTATTGTCATGTAATCATCATAAGGTGAAATCATCAACAATAATTAACGTGTATGAAAATAACGTAATATGATAAATTCAACAAGTCTCATGAAATAATAAAAGACGCGATGCAGGGGAGATCAAGTCGAGTGTTTCCCACTCTTAGCTTAAGACAGATTCGTCCCCCACACAGGTGTCATGGGATGAACAAACGTCTATCTCCAGGATAAAATGATCACAATCTTGAATAAGTAGCACTACAATAATCAAGATTCAGCGAATCAACCTTTTGATTTTACTCTCTCAATGTATGGAATGTATGCATCATGTATGATATAAAACAAAGAGGAATTTCTGTCTAATTCTACACAGAATTATGACATTTAATTCCATACAGAAACCTACGACGTTTCTGATAAAATCAACATGATATGAAAATGAATACACTGCATTTTCTACATAGAAAATTAGCAGTAATTCTGTAGAATTTCAACCTTGAAATTGACTACAGAAACACAGAAGAAAGTGATATAATTTTCACAGAAATTAATCACACCGAATATAAAATTAACCGAATAAAACCTGGACAGAAATTCGTGTACGGAATTTCTAAGACAATCGCCGGAATTCTGGACTGAATGAAGCGTCAGAATTTGTCTGGAACAGTCGCCGAAATTCTGGATAGTACTTCGCCGGAGATTTCACCGTTGAATGTCGCCGGAATCTGGGCACGTCGTCGGAAGCCGAGAGAGAGAGAGAGAGAGAGAGAGAGAGAGAGCGGAAAATTCTATTAAGTTCTCTTTTGTTCGGAGGGGGATTCTTTCTATATATAGAAAGAATCGCACCCCTTCGAAACGGTGCCAGCCAAACGCGCCCTTAGGAAGGGACGCAACCGTTGGAATTCAAATTCTGAACCGGTTCGGTTCAACCCGGTTCACTCTGGTATGATTTAACCCGTGTCCAAAAATATTAAACCGGCCCAAACCATTTTAATATTAATTTAATCGCACCCGCACCCGCACCCGCACCCAAACCGAACCGAGCCGAGTCGGCCGGCGGCGGCAGTGCGCGCGTGTGTGGTTTATTAGGTCAACCCATGGGTTCCATAAGTCCTCCCTCTTCCACAAAAATGGGGTGCCCATTGGGGCCCAAACCCATCTTTAAACTTAGCCTTTATATACCCATCACTATTTCCATAGAAAATCAATGTGGGACAAGCCTTTATTTCCACCCATAAATCATACTCATGGTACCTACTTTAGATACCATTATCTCATTCAAACCTCCATGGATTTGAGCAAGTAAATGCTTGTTCTTCATCTACTCATAGAGTAGAACACAAAGCATCTTGGACCCACTCAAAAGGACATGTGGGTCCCACCTTAACAATGGCTCAAAGTTGGTATTCACACCAATTATTCCAACATCTAATTCTGTGACATTATTGATTACTAACTTAAACTCTCAATGGATACTGATAAACGATCAGTCCGGCCTCCAGCCTCAATGGGGGGGGGGGGGGGGGGGGGGGGGGGGGGTTTGGAGGCAAATGGTCGCAAAACTACAAATTTTCTTAGGAAAAAGCTAGCTTGAGGTCAACCTCACGTAAACGGAAAAAGCTCTGCTTGAGATGTTAATGTACAATTTTTTTTTTTCAAATTCTTTAATTAAAATGAAAGCTCATAGAAAGTCCTGAGGTTGACTCCTCATGATTGACTTACCTTTTATTTTTTGTCGACTTACTCATAAAAATAGATGTATGCACTAAAAAAATGGGAAATAGGCAGAATATAAATAAAAAAACAAAAACAAAAAAGCCATTTTGGCTTTAACAATAACCATGGCCAAAATATGGTTACAAGAAAATTATCCTTTACAAGAAAATTCATTTCAGGATAGGGATGAAAGTCTCATGGAAATTTAAAGGAAACTTCTAGTTACGAAATATCTTAAAAACATTTTAATAACTCTAGCATAATTTAAAGAAAGTTGTCAGAAACTCTTTTTTTTTTTTTAAATGTGTGAAACTAAAAGCTCCTTAAAAACTCATTTCTTATAAATGTACTATTTTTCATGCTCTCAAAAATTTTTTCAACAGTAATGTAGAGTTGTTCTAATAAATTTCATATATAGTATGATGATGCAGTAAATTTACGATCTGCTCCAGGCCAAGACGAGCTAATGTAGTGGAAGATAAGGTGTCTCTGGACTATGGATACCATTATGGTGCTTGCCAAGAACACTCTAATATCAAAGTTAGGAAACTAGTTTAGAGGAATATGAGCAGAGTAATGGTAAGGAATTATGTATGCGTACCTATGAAAGTGGTGAAATCCTTTTTATATACCAATATAGATTGGAGTGATTCTTGGATAACGACTGCATGCATCATGGGCGTAATGGTGCCCCTAGCAAATGGGTGGTGGCTAATTTGTAGGCATAGATCTCGAAATGTACTGATGAGGAGCTTGATGCTACGCTTAGGATGTCTGACTGGTCTGTCTGGTATGGATGCTCGATTGGCGAAGGATGAGATTGGGATTTTGGGAGTGATCTGGTTTGGTATACAGGACTGGTACTTATCAGATGCCCCCAATTCATCTGGTTGTCTTGATTGCAATTGGGGGAATTACTCGATCGGCCAATCCTCGAGGCGAGGGCGCATTTATTGCGCCGCAGGTGTAATCATGGCAAGGGTTAGTGATGAGACGCGCCCTTTCGCATTATCACCACGTGGTTGCTTTTGATTGGTTTTCGGTCTAAGAAGCGTCCCTTCAACTGCTGACCGTTAGATTTGGGGCAAGTGTGATGATCCTGGCCCTTTAATTTGAACAAGAGAGGGTTTTGGCTTGGTGTTTTGGCTTTGCCCCTCATTTTGCCTTCAACGATTTTCTACAATTTTATCTTCCCCTTCATTTCATCCCTTGCTATGCATCTCGACTTTCAGAGTCTAGTGCGTTGATTCTTGCCTCGTTGGGTAAGATTCTTTTTCTTTCTGTCCTACTCTTGGGTCCTATGCCTTTTTTTGTTGCTCGGTGTCGTTGGTATTCTGAGCACGCTCGCAGGATTCCATCTCTTGAGGGCTTTGTCGATGATTCGAGTCTGCTTAAGGGTTTTCATAGGATTAGTGACACCTGCCTTAGATGGAATTAGAGATTTGAACATACTAGCAGGGGTGTGCATGGGTCGAGTTAGGTCAAATCTGTGTTAGTCCTAGAACCGACCCGATATTGATTAGTTTCAAAATTTTGTACCCAGAACTTAACCGATCTTTTCAAGAAACCGAACCGAACCAACCCAAGTCGATTTGGGTTGGTTCGGTTCGGTTTCATGCCTCGGTTGGTTAGGTTCAATATCAGGTTAGTTCAGGTCGGGTCCACTTTTATTGTTTAAAACATGGTTTTTTTAATTAAAAAAAATTAAAAACAATATTAATCTTGTATCCTAATTTTTTTTAAAAATAATAAAACCACATATAATCATAAATTAATAATAATTAAGTTTAAATAACCATGATTTAAAGGCATATATAGAATACATGTAAACTTTTTTGATAAATATAAGATCGGGTCTCGGTTCGATTCTAGAGTTAGGTCAGTTTGGTTCAGTTCGGGTCCAAAAAGTGTGAACCCAAGAACTAAATCGAACATTTGACAGACCGAACCAAACCAACTTAGAGAGGTTGGGTTGGTTCGATTCTTGGGTTTTTCAGTTCTTTTGTGGACCCCTACAGACTAGGGACCATGAATGACCTAGATGACATTAGTTTTGGTCCTGAGTGGACGTCAGGCGTGAGGCGAAGTGCTTCCATGGGCTACTCCGGGGCATCAATGGAGGAGGTGATGCTAGAGTTAGAGGCCACCACTTCTTCAATGGGGGCCATTGCCCCCAGACCCAGCAATCTAGTCATCCTAGGAGTTAGGGAGTTCGATTTCGTTGTGGCCTATGTGTCCTCCATCATGAAGGAGGTGAGAATTAGGAAGTTGTGGCAGGAATATCAGCTTCCTACAACCCTAAGTTAATAATTAGTTTGGGTAATTTTATTATTACTTTTGATCTAACCATTAGATATCCATGATTCTTATTGATATAAAAAGAATACTTCCAGGGCTACAATGTTTCTTTTATAGCCATTTTCAAATTCGAATGTTATAAGAAAGAAAATTGAGGTGGAAGTAAAGCCAACTCTACAGAAATTCAAATATGCCAACTGGGAGACAGCTTGAGTATTTTGATAATAACTTTTGATCTGACTATTGGATCGACATGATTCTTGAGGTTTTGAAAAGTTGACTTCCAAGTCTACAACTTTTTTCTTACAGATATTTTTAAATTTGAATGTTATCATGGCAAAAATTGAGGAGAAACAGAAGCAATTTGATTTGAAATTCAATTACATGACTGGCAGCAACATTGTTCAAACGGGAAAAAATGTGTTCAAATCTCTCCAACGAATAGAAGTTGATTTTAAGCTGCAAATAATCTATTACTCTTCCTCTATAAATAGAGATACACAAAAGAAGAAAGGAACACACAAGAGATTACAAAGATTAAGCATAGAAAGTGTTATTCATCAAGATCTTCAAGTTTTGAACTTTATTTCTTTATCATTCCATTTCATCTTTGAGCTTCATTGTTTTATTCAACTCTTGAGAGTTTTGTATCTATAGTTGTGAGCTTCAACTTTCCTATATCATTTGTAAAAAGGTTGCTAAACTCTTGTAATTTATTTCTTGAGTGATTGAGAGAAATACTTGGAGAAAAAAATCCTCTTGGTGCTTTGTTTTGAAGAGCAAAACCAAGGATTATTTTTTAAGTGTTTTTGGAACAAAACACTTGGTGTAAAGGTTTGTTAGCAACCGGACAAGTTAGTGGTGTAAATCTATATGAAGAATAGTGGATTTGCCCAAGGAAGGAGCCTTGGAGGTGGACGTAGGTTTGGCATAAGCGAAGCCAACTGAACCACTTTAAATTGTTGTGTTTGATCTCCTCTTTTCTCTCTTTATATCTCACTTAATATCTTTCTTATATATATAGTCTTGATATACTTGAGATATACACACATTTGAATTCATTATACTAATCTCACATTGATTATCTTATGTTGTTTTATTCATTACTTATCTAGCTTAATATTTTATATTTTTTCTATTGCATCTCACCTCTTGGAAATTAAGTGCATTAGATTATTTTAAATTTTAAATTTTAATTATAAACCCAATTTACCTCCTTCTTGGGTTACTACCTAGTCTAACTATTGGTATCAGAGTAAGGGCTCTAGCATTTGGCTTAACCATCATAGAGTATATAATGACAACCATAGTACGAACATCAATTGCCAAAGATCAATCTACCAATAGACCTCCTTTGTTTAATGACACAAATTATAATTATTGAAAAGCTATGATGAGAATTTACATTCAAGTTGTAGATTATGAATTATAGAGAGTTATAGTTAATGGTCCTAAAATACCAATCAAAACCATAGGTGAACAAAAAGTGCCTAAAAAAGAAAGTGAATGGAATGAGAATAACTAAAAAGGTTTTCAAATAAATTCCAAAGGTATGAACTTACTATATTGTACATTAGATCCTAATGAGTTTAATAGAATCTCTATATGTGAGTCGGCCAAGAAAATTTGAAATAAATTAGAAGTTACAAATGAGGGAACTAATCAAGTCAAAGAGTCTAGGTTTAGCATGCTTGTTCATAAATATGAATTGTTTAAAATGAATCAAGAGGAGTCTATTTTCTTATATGTTTACTAGATTTACTGATATTATAAATGCTTAAAATCTCTTGGTAAATGTTAAACTAATGTTGAAATGGTGAGAAAGATTATTAGATCTTTATTAAAGAGTTGCAAGCCAAAAGTAGCTGCAATACAAGAAGCCAAAGATCTCACGGGTTGGGTTCACTCATGACTCACGAGCTTACCATGAGAATGGATGGCGATGAAAACAAAAAGAAAAAAAGCATAGCATTGAAATCATTAACCACTTCCTCCATATTTGATAGCAATGATAGAGAAACTAACAATGAAAATGAGGAGCTTACCATGATTACAAAGAAATTCAAAAGATTTTTAAGAAAGAAGAAGCAAGCCTGACGAAAATTTTCAAAGAATAATGGAGCAAAAGAAGGTAACAAACATGATACAATAATTTGTTATGAATGCAAAAAGGCGGGTCATATAAAATTCGAGTGTTTTTAACTCAAAAATTCAAGAAAAAATGATAGAAAGAAAGCTATGGTAGCAGCTTGGGGAGAAAGCGATGATAGTAGTTCCGAAGAAAGCGATAATAAAGTTGACAACCTATGCTTAATAGCAAAGGAAGACAATAAGGTATGTGATACTTTTAATGAATATTTTTCTTATGAAGAATTACAAAATACTTTTGAGGAATTGCATGATGATCTTAAAAAATTCGGCATAAAAAATTTACCTCTCAAAAAGATTATTTCTTCTCTCTCTCAAGAAAATGAATTTTTGAAAAATGAAAATGAAATTTTGAAAAAAAAATATTGAAAACTTATATTCCAAACTTAAAACTTCAAATGATTTGAAAAATGAAAATAATACTTTGAAAATAAAAATTGACGAATTGAATAATACTCTTTCAAAGTTTGTAAAAGGAAGAGATAATTTGGATATATTACTCGGAAAACAAAAATGTGTTTTTGACAAAGTCAGAATTGGTTACAATCATTTTCAAAAGCAAAAGTTTTAGAAAAATTTCTTTGTTAAAGCAACATCATCTAATAATCCACACTCTACATGTTGTTATTACCATAAGAAAGGTCATCAATCACATTCTTGCCCACTTCAAAAAAATATATATTGGAGTCAAATAAGTTTGGGTTCCTAAGAAAATTGTCAGGTCAAATAACTTTAAAGCTAACCTCCATGGCCCCAAAAAAAGTTTGGGTACCAAAAATCAATTGTTGATTTGTTTTTATAGGTTCGCCTAAAATTTAAAAAAGCAAGATGGTTTCATGATAATTCTTGCTCAAGGCATATGACGGGTGAAGAATGTATGTTTACAATTCTAGTACGCAAAGATGGGGGATATGTGTCTTTTGGAGGCAATGGCAAAGGAAAGATTATTGGTGTTGGTAGTATCAATAAAAGTTCTTTTTTCTATTATTGAAAATGTTTTACTTGTTGAAGGCTTGAAACATAATTTGATTAGTTTCAGCCAATTATGTGATAAAGGAAATATAGTTATTTTTTAAAATACTCATTTCATAATAGAAAAAATCATAGATAATAAAATATTGTTTGTTGGTCATAGGCATGAAAATATATACATCACTAATCTTAATGATATATCTTCTAGTGATGTAAAATATTTTTTGGTTATGAGTGATACTAATTAGTTATAGCATAGAAGGCTTGCACATGCTAGCATGGATTTGATTTTAAAACTTTATAAAAATAATTTAGTTATTGGACTACCAAAAATTAAAAAAAGATAAATTTGTGATGCATGTCAAAATGGAAAACAAGCTAGAACTTCTTTTAAATCTAAAAATATTATTTCTACCTCTAGACCATTACAATTATTGCATATGGATTTGTTTGGTCTAGCTAGAACAATTAGCTTGGGCAGAAAGCAATATGCACTTGTCATTATTGATGATTATTCAAGGTATACATAGACATTTTTTCTTGCACATAAAGATGATACATTACACACTTTTGTAAAATTTTGTAGAAAAATTCAAAATGAAAAAGGTTTTATAATTACAACTATTAAAAGTGATCATGGTGGTGAATTTGACAATTTGCTATTTGAAAAATATTGTAATGAAAATAATTTTGAACATAACTTTTCGGCACTAAAAACAACACAACAAAATGTAGTAGAAAGAAAAAATAGAACTTTTGAAGAAATGGCTAGAACATTGTTATGTAAAAATAATCTACCAAAATATTTTTGGGCTGAAGCCGTTAATACCGCTTATTATATTATGAATCGTGCTATGATTAGATCTATTCTTAAGAAAACCACATATGAACTTTGGAAATGAAGAAAATATAATATTAGTTATTTCCATACTTTTGGATGTTGTTTTGAATAATAATAAAGATAATTTGAGTAAATTTGATGCTAAATCCGATAATGGCATATTTCTTGGGTATTCTATATCTAGTAAAGGTTTTAGAGTTTTTAACAAAAGAAACTTAATGGTGGAAAAATCTATTCATGTAGCATTTGATGAATCTAATAATGTTTCTTCCAAGAAAATTGCAAGTAATGATGATATAAATATTGAACAAAGTATAGAAGATTTTATCATTATGGAAAGAGAAGGTGGATCTTTAAAGCAATCTTTCACCAAAAAAAAATCAAAGAAAAAATTAAATTGAGTTTCCTCCAAGTGAAGAAGGATTCAAAGAAAATGCACAAGACTTGTCAAAAGACTGAAAGTATGCACACAATCATCCTAAGGAGTTGATTATTGGTAATCCCTCACAAGATATAAAAACTTGTTCTTCTTTTTGTAATATTTGTAGTAATTTAACATTTTTATCTCAAATTGAACCTAAATGTTTTAAAGAGGCTGAAAATGATGGAAGATAGATCTTAACTATGCAAGAAGAGTTAAATCAATTTGAAAAAAAATAATATTTGGACTTTAGTTCCAAGACCTAATGACTATCCCGTAATTGGTACAAAATGGATTTTTAGAAACAAAATGGATGAATCCGGGGTTGTTATTAGAAATAAAGCTCGATTGGTAGCTCAAGGTTACAACCAAGAAGAAGGAATTGATTTTGATGAAACATTTGCACCTGTAGATCAACTTGAAGCTATTAGAATGTTGCTTGCATTTACATGTTTTAATAATTTCAAACTTCACCAAATAGATGTTAAAAGCACATTTTTAAATGGCTATATTTCAGAATAGGTTTATGTTGAATACTCTCTTGGTCTTCAAAATCATGATTTTCCAAGTCATGTTTTCAAACTTACAAAAGTTTTATATGATTTAAAACAAGCTCCTAGAGTGGGTATAAAATATTAAATAATTTTTTGATTGATAATGGTTTTTCAAAAGGAAAATTTGATACTGCTCTTTTTATAAAATTAAAGATCATGATATGTTAGTAGTGCAAATATATTGATGTAATTATTTTTGGTGCTACTAACAAAGATATGTGCAAAGAATTTTATAAATGTATGCAGGGAGAATTTGAAATGAGTATGATGGGAGAATTAAATTTCTTTCTTGGACTCCAAATTTAGCAATCTAAGAAAGGCATTTTTATTAATCAATCCAAGAACATAAAGGATTTATTAAAAATGTTTGAAATGAAAAAATTTAAAACCTGTTGGGACTCCAATGGGTACTACTACAAATCTTAACAAAGATGAAAATGGTAAGCCAGTACATAAAAAGAAATACCGAGATATGATTGGTTCATTACTTTACTTAACTGCTAATAAACCTGATATCATGTTTAGTGTGTGCATGTGTGCTCAATTTCAATCATGTCCCAAAGAATCACATCTTACTGCTGTCAAAAAAATATTTCGTTATTTATTAGGAGCACAAAATATAAGATTGTGGTATCCTAAAGATATATCCTTCGACTCAATTGGATATTCTACTGCGGACTATGCTGGTAGTAAAATTGATAGAAAAAGTACTAGTGGCACATGTCAATTTCTTAGATACTATTTAATCTCATGGTTTAGTAAAAAACAAAATTCGGTTGTTTTATTCATTGCTAAAGCCGAATATATTGCAGCTGGAAGTTATTGTGCTTAAATTTTATGAATAAAACAACAATTAGAAGATTTAAGATTACATTTTGATCATATTCCTATTAGATGTGATAATACTAATGCTATTAACTTATCTAAAAATAAAATTCAATATTCTAAAACTAAACATATTGAAATTCGACATCATTTTATAAGAGATTATGTTCAAAAGAGTGATATTATTCTTGAATTTGTTAACACCGACCATTAATTAGCTGATATTTTCACAAAACCCCTAAGTGAAGATAAATTTTGTTTTATAAGAAGAAAACTTGGTATTGTTGAGTCAATGCCTTGATTTTGATGATAATAAAACATGGTTAAATGATCTAATAATTCTACTTAGTGTGCAGATGAATTATTAATTAGATCTTGACTTGAAGCTTATCATAATACAGGATTTATGATGAAAAGCACGATGAAGTGATGTAATCTACAAAGGTGATATTATAAGAAGAAAAAGAAATCTCAAGTTGATGAAAATCCTAGATTGAAGATTGATAAGCATGAAAGAATAGCATATTCAACAATGGTGATTTTATAAGGGAATGAAGATGATGGATATCAAAGAAGAAGAATGAAAATGATCAAAGTCTTGATTTAAAATATTGAAGACTTTGAGTACTTGAAGATATCTTGCAAGAATGGAGAAAGGAGAGACCAACTCAAAAACATAAAAGCTTTCTTGATAGATGTAAAGATGTCTTGAAGACATGGAAGGGATCACAAGATTTGGAAAGCTTTCTTGAGTTGTTGAAGTCCATGGAGAAGCCATGTTGATTGAAGAAATGAAGATTCTAAGTCATGGAAGCTCTCTTGAAGATATTGAAGAAGACTTGAATCAATGGATGAAGCTATGATAATGGAAGAGCTCTACAAGTGATGAAAATGAAGAAAACTCACCTTGAATGGATTGAAGATGCTCTTGGAGTCATCTAATCTTGAAGAAGTGTTTGCAAGCTTTAAAAAGCCTATTTAGATGATCCTTGAAGAGATTGGAAGCTTTGAAAAACAATGAAGAAAAGTTGCAAAAATATGGGTTTTGGTAAAAAGAGTCGACCCCTCAAGCAAGAAGAGTCGACTCATTCGAACAGAGCCTTGGAATTCTGCTGGAAGCTTAAAAGAGTCGACTCATTGCAACAGATAACAAACAATTCTACAGACTGCTGAAAAGAGTCGACTCCTGGGACAAAAGAGTCGACTCATTTGGACAGAAACTTGAAAAATCTGCTGAAATGCAAAAAGAGTCGACTCATTGTGAAAAGAGTCGACCCCTAGACCGTAACGGCTAGTTTTCTAACAGACGGTATGGGCAAAACTTCAACCAAATCTTCTCCCATACTTCTCCAACGGCTAGAATCGATCCATACCTATATATATGAGATACATACAGCTTCAAAGAAGAAGAAAAGAGCAATCATACCATTCATATCAAGTGCTTGAAGCTGAAAATCACCTGTACCTCACTGCCATATATTTTTGCTGAGTGTTTAAAGTTATCCATTGAGTTGTATTCATTCATATACTCACTAGGAGAGTCAATCTTTGTATAATCTTCATTCATTCTCATTTGGGTGGGTTTGTAACCGTGTAAGTTTGAGTGTTCTTGGAAAAACACTTGTAAGTTTAAGAGAAGCTTGGACAAAATCTCTTGGGTTTTGAAAGCTTGGGAAGAAGCTTTTGTAAAGAGTGAGCTGGGCACTCGTGGCACAACCAGCAGCTGTGTAAGGAGTATTACATAGTGGAATTCCTTCGAAAGGATCGAAGAAGAGAGGACGTAGGCAAGGTTGGCCGAACCTCTATAAATCTGATGCACTCCTTTTCTGCCTCTGTTTTGTTTAATTGCTCACTATACATGTTTGCATAAGTATATATATTGATATATATTCCACTTGCTTGATATACATATTTCGATTAATTGTTGTTAAAATACATAAACAAGTTTTAGTTGAAATTCTTGTTAAAAAATTCTATAAAACCCAATTCACCCCCCCCTCTTGGGTTGCCTACTTGGGCCAACAATTGGTATCAGAGCTAGTGCTCTAGTTTAAAGGCTTAACATCCTTAGAGTTGATCCATGGCAACCATATTTGGAAGCTTTCTAGGTGAGGGTCAATCCACTAACAGACCTCCAATGTTTAATGGTACAAACTACAACTATTGGAAGAATAGAATGAGGATTTATATTCAATCTGTTGATTATGAGTTATGGATGATTATCATTAATGGTCCTAAAACTCCCAGCAAAGTTATTGAAAGAGAAGTTATCCCTAAACCTGAAAATGAATGGGATGAGAATGACATGAAGCTTATGCAATCTAATGCTAAGGCTATGAATATCTTATATTGTGCATTAGATCCAAATGAGTTCAATAGAATTTCTACCTGTGAATCTGCCAAAGAAATTTGGGACAGACTTGAAGTAACTCATGAAGGAACAAATCAGGTCAAGGAGTCAAAAATTAACATTCTTGTGCATAACTATGAATTATTTAGAATGAAATCTGATGAGTCTATAACTGAGATGTTCACTAGATTCACTGACATTGTAAATGGCTTAAAGTCTCTTGAAAAAGTGTATCCTAACAGTGAACAGGTGAGGAAAATCTTAAGATCACTGCCAAAGACATGGGAAGCAAAGGTGACAGCCATTCAAGAAGCTAAAGACCTCAACATTCTACCTCTTGAAGAACTTCTTGGCTCTCTTATGACTTATGAGCTAACCCGAAAACAGAATTCTCAAGAAGAAGAGGACAAGAAAAAGAAGTCTGTTGCATTCAAGACCACCACATCAGAAAATGAATCTGGAAGTGAAGAAGAAGATGAGGAAGATCTTGCTCTCATCACAAGAAAATTCAAGAGATTCATGAGAAGAAGGTGGAAGGGAGGAAAGAAGATTGAAGCAAAGGGTGAATCCAACAACAAGGATTCTACCATCATATGTTACGAATGCAAAAAGCCAGGACACATGAGAAATGAGTGTCCCCAGCTGAAAAAGAAAGGAAAGAAAGAAAGAGGGAAGAAGGCTCTAGCTGCAACATGGAGTGACAGTGAGGATTCAAGCTTAGATGAATCTGAAACTCATGAAGTAGCCAACCTATGTCTTATGGCACATGAAGAAGAAACAGAGGTAACTAATTCTGATTTTTCTTTTAATGAATTGCAAGATGCTTTTGATGATTTGATAGTTGAATTTAAAAAGCTAAGCATAAAAAATAATCTTCTCAAGAATATGGTATTCACTCTCACAGAAGAAAGTGAAGGGTTACAAAATGAAAATGACATTTTGAAAAATGAAAACTCTGCTTTAAAAGAAAAAGTCACTGATTTAGAAAAATCTCTCTCTAAATGTGTCAATGGAAGAGATAAACTTGATGTTATGCTTGGAAAACGAAATTGCTCTCTTGACAAGGCTGGAATAGGTTACAATGTTTTTAAACATAAAAAGTTTTCAAAAGCACCAATCACATGCTTCTATTGTCATAAGAGAGGTCACTTTGCAAATCAATGTTTCCTTATACAACAATCTCATGCTGTCAAGAAAGCTTGGGTTCCAAAAGGAACATTGAAGACTAACTCCACTGGACCCAAGATGATTTGGGTACCAAAGGTCAAAGGTTGAGTTGCTTGTTTTGTAGGTGTGTCTTCAAGCCAATTCCAAAAAGGATCAATGGTACTTGGACAGTGGCTGTTCAAGACATATGACTGGAGATGAAACTCAATTCACTTCTCTCACACCAAAAGATGGAGGATTAGTCACTTTTGGAGATAATAGCAAAGGCAAGATCATCGGTATAGGTAGTATTGGTAAAAATTCTTCAACTTCTATTGAGAATGTTCTACTTGTTAAAGGTCTTAAACACAACCTGTTAAGCATCAGTCAATTATGTGACAAAGGTTGCAAAGTAGTGTTTGAATCATCTAAATGTAATGTAGTAAACATAAATGATAACAAGATCATATTGACTGGCCATAGACAAGGCAATATTTACACTTTCAACTTAAATGAATTATCTTCTTGTAAGATCAAATGCCTTGCTGCTGTAAGCAAAGAGGATAGTTGGTTGTGGCATAGAAGGCTTGGTCATATTAGTATGAGCATTCTTTCAAAAATTTCAAAAAATGAGTTAGTAAATGATCTTCCCAAACTCAATTTTGAAAAAGACAAGACTTGTGATGCATGTCAAATGGGAAAACAAACCAGAGTATCTTTTAAATCTACCAACATGCTCTCTACTTCTAGACCACTTCAACTATTGCATATGGATTTGTTTGGACCAACTAGAACTCTAAGCTTAGCTGGTAAACAATATGCTCTTGTCATTGTTGATGATTACTCAAGGTTTACATGGACATTCTTTCTAGCTCACAAAGATGAAACAATTGCTTTCTTTACCAAATTTTGTAAAAAGGTTCAAAACGAAAAAGGATTTACAATCACAGCAATTAGGACTGACCATGGTGGTGAGTTTGATTGCAATCCTTTTGAAACATATTGTGATGAAAATGGTTTTGAACATAACTTTTCAGCACCTAGAACTCCTCAACAAAATGGAGTTGTTGAGAGGAAAAACAGGACTTTGGAAGAAATGGGGAGAACAATGCTTTGTGAAAACAATTTGCCAAAATATTTCTGGGCTGAAGCTGTTAACACAGCTTGCTATGTGTTAAACAGAGTTTTGGTAAGAAAATTTTTAAATAAAACCCCATACGAGCTTTGGAAAAACAAGAAACCAAATGTTTCATATTTTAGAGCTTTTGGATGTAAATGCTTTGTGTTGAATAATAATAAGGACAACCTTGGTAAATTTGATGCAAAATCTGATGAAGCTATCTTTCTAGGATATTCCTCACATAGCAAGGCTTATAGAGTTTACAATAAGAAAACCTTAGTTGTTGAAGAATCAATTCATGTTACTTTTGATGAACTAAACTCTTTGTCTAGAAAGGCTGTGAATGATGATATAGATGATGTGGAGAAGAACTTGGATAAGATGAACATTGATCAAACTCAAAATGAAGCTTCACCACATGACAAAGGAAATCAAGATGACTCCTCAAGCCAACAAAATGAGAATGAAGGATTGCCAAAGAAGTGAAAATTTGTGCACAACCATCAAATAGAGCAAATACTAGGTGATCCATCACAAGGGGTAAGAACAAGATCATCTCTTAGAAATGTGTGTAATCATCTTGTTTTTCTTTCACAAATAGAACCAAAATGTTTTCAAGATGCTGAAAATGATGAGTCATGGATTATGGCCATGCAAGAAGAATTAAACCAATTTGAAAGGAATAAGGTTTGGAATCTTGTTCCTAGACCTAAAGATCATCCTGTAATTGGAACCAAATGGGTGTTCAGAAACAAGATGGATGAATCTGGAACCATTATTAGAAACAAGGCTAGACTTGTAGCTCAAGGCTATAGTCAAGAAGAAGGTATTGATTTTGATGAGACATATGCACCTGTAGCTAGATTAGAAGCCATTAGAATGTTGCTTGCATTCTCATGTTTCAAGAATTTCAAACTTTATCAAATGGATGTGAAGAGTGCATTCTTAAATGGTTTTATATCTGAAGAGGTGTATGTTGAACAACCTCCTGGTTTTGAAAATCCTATATTTCCAGAACATGTTTTCAAACTTACTAAAGCATTATATGGTTTAAAGCAAGCCCCAAGGGCCTGGTATGAAAGGCTAAGCAAATTTTTAACCGAAAATGATTTTACGAGAGGAAAGGTTGATACAACTCTTTTTATAAAGGTTCAAAATCATGACATGTTGCTTGTGCAAATTTATGTTGATGACATTATATTTGGCTCTACTAATGAAAAGCTTTGCAAAGAATTTGCTAAGTGTATGCAGGGTGAGTTTGAGATGAGCATGATGGGTGAGCTCAATTACTTCCTTGGACTTCAAATCAAACAATCAAGGGAAGGAATTTTCATTAACCAAGCTAAGTACATCAAAGATCTACTCAAGAAGTTTGGGCTGGAAAATGCGAAACCATTGGGCACTCCTATGAATACTTCAACAAAACTTGACAGTGATGAGAAAGGTATTTCGGTAGATACCAAGCTATATAGAAGTATGATAGGCTCATTGCTCTACTTGACTGCTAGTAGGCCTGATATTATGTTTAGTGTATGTTTGTGTGCTCAATTTCAATCTAATCCAAAGGAATCACATGTTGTTGCTGTTAAACGAATATTTAGATACCTTAAGCACACACCTAATCTTGGATTGTGGTATCCTAAAAACACATTTTTGAATTTAATTGGTTATTTAGATGCTGATTATGCTGGTAGCAAAGTTGATAGAAAAAGCACTAGTGGATCTTGTCAATTTCTTGGAAATATGCTTGTTTCATGGTCTAGTAAGTAACAAAACTCTGTTGCACTTTCTACAGCCGAGGCTGAGTATATTGCAGCCGGAAGTTGTTGTGCACAAGTGCTTTGGATAAAACATCAATTAGAGGACTTTGGTTTAACATTTGAACATATTCCAGTTAGATGTGATAACACAAGTGCCATCAATCTGACTAAAAACCCTATCCAACACTCTCGCACAAAGCACATTGAGATTAGACATCATTTTATACGTGACCATGTACAAAAAGGTAACATCTTACTTGATTTTGTGAGTACTGAACATCAACTTGCAGATATATTCACAAAACCCTTGAATGAAGACAGGTTTTGTATGATTAGGAGAGAATTGGGAATGAGCAACCCTTTATCTTGAATGCTTAGATGTCTATATATGTTTGATAAATGCATAAGTATCCTTGAAATTGATTACAAACTTGTTTGATGCATTTCATGGCTTTTAAAAACACATCTTTGCATTTCTGAAGAAAAAGAGTCGACTCATGCTCCAAAAGAGTCGACTCCTAGACTCTGGAATCAGCCCCAGATGTCCTCTGTTGAAAAGAGTCGACTCCTCCTGGCAAAAGAGTCGACTCATTTGAACAGAGAGCTCAGGAAGCTTTCTTCGCTCAAAAGAGTCGACCCTTTTTAACCATGAGTCGACTCATTTAAGTTAAAACTACTTTAAAACTGTAACACCCCTGTTTTATTCAAATCATTCCACCGTTTCAAATTTCTCTTTTCTTTCACGATCAACCGCCATCTCCACTTCCAACCACCGAAAAACTCTCCCTCAATCCTTACCCAACCTATATTTGATCATCCTAGAGTCTTTCTAACTTCCTTCAACCGTCATTTACAACCCTCCATGGCTCCTAAATCTGCTCCATCGAAGAAAGGCAAGAAAGCCCTAAAAGAGCCGACTCCCATATTCAAGAGAGGAACGAAGAGGAAGACTAAAGGGGACTCTTCTAAGCTTTCAAAGAGGAGAAAAAGGAAGCAAACTGAGGAGGAGGAAGATGTATTTCTCGACAACACCATTTACTTTGAGAAGAAATCAAATCAAGATAAGTATGAGAAAATTTTCTCTTCTAGAGTCATTTTAAATGGAAGATGGATAGATTATGCTTTCTTTGCTAAAGAGAAGTTTGCATTTGAACCAAAATTTGAAGCCCTTGGTTGGAAATCTATTACTTTGTTAAAGGATGATGTATATCCTGAAATTGTTAGACAATTCTATGCCCATGTAGAAAAGGAAACTGGAGAAGTAAATGTGATTAGTTATGTGAAGGGTGAAACCATTACCCTCACTAAAGGAGTGATTTGTCAAATTTTAAAAATTGGTAGTGGTGGGCAAATGGACAAGAAAGATGTTAGTAGAAAGACTGCTTTATCTGCTTTACTAGGAAAGGAAATTACTGATGATTCATTCCAACCCATGGCCAATGAGTTGCCTTTGGAACTGAGATTGATGCATCACTTTATCTGTCACATTCTCATTCCTAAAGGTGGGAAATTTGACTACATCACTGAAAGGGAATTGTTTTTCCTCTGGGCTTATTTGACAGACACCAAAATTGATTTACCTGAGTTTATTTTAGAGCACATTGTCAAAGCCTCAAGAACCAAAGTTAGCCTACCCTATGGGATCCTCTTGACCAAAATTTTTAAACACTTCAAGATAGACTTAAGGGGTGAAAAGCACAGAACTCCTAATTCTAATTCAGATGAGTATAATCAGAAAACTTTGTCAAGGATGGGCTATCACTTCAACCCACAGAGCAAGACCTGGACCCCTAGAAAAGAGAAACACAATGACAGTGGGACTCCTGGAATTGAATCCACTGAAAGAGGTGAACCTTCCTGTGCCATACCAGAAAGTGGTGAACCCTCTAGACCTGCCTCTTCTCCTACTCCAAGGGAACTTTTTTCAATGAGCATTGTTCTAGGTGGTCAATCAATGGATATGAGTATTTTGATGAGCATGGTAAGAGACTTGAAAAGGCATCAAGAAGAGATGTTCACCAAATTGGATAAGAAAATTGATAATGGGGCAACTAGATTATTCTTTGTTGAAAAGAAGGTAAGAGAATTGAGCAAGGCCTTTGTGTCTGAAGGAATCAAAATCAGAGAGAAAGTTGCCAATGACATTGCTCTTTCCACTGAGCATATTGGCAAATACATGAAGAAGCTGGTGGGAGACCAATACCAGCCTCTTTTCCCTTCAACAGCAGAATTTGCAGCAGAGGACTCAAGTACAGATGAGTTGGAAGGATCCAGTGGAAGGGCGCATACCTTTTCTCAGCCATCACCTGCAGACCCCTCTGATCCCCTTGACCAAACTCCTCCAAAGTCTTCTGTTGCTCCTCACAAATATGGCCTGAGACAAAGACCTTCAAGTAGCAAATTTTCAAACACTGCTGAAAATCCAGTTGATCTCTCTCAAACCCCTTCTCCTAAAAGAAAATGAAGACCTCTGCCTTTGAACTTCCTATTTTCTGTTTTTGAACAAGAAATTTTCTAAAGCATCATGTAATATGTTTGTGGATGGTTCTTTTTGTTAAACTCTTTCAATATTTCTTTATGAATGAATGGTGTGTTTTGAATCTCTTTATCTTAACATTGCTATCTCATTTGTGTTTGGTTGAATGAATGATTGCTTTAACAATGCTGAATGAATGATTGCTTTAACTGTACTAGTAAATGATCTTCACATAAACATCATTGTCTTCTATTTTTTTTGCTATTGTACCTGTCTCTTTTTCTCCATCTATTACTCTTCTTTTTGAGGATTTGACAAAAAGGGGGAGAAATTTTTCTCAAAAAGATCAAAAGGAGAGAAAACACTCCTAAATGCACTACCATGAATTATATCATAAGGCATCAACTGCAAAGGAAAGGGGGAGCATTGGTTTAATAAAGTTGAAGCACATGAACCTGATTCAGTGGATCTTACGCCATAAAACTCTCAAACAACAAGTACAAAAGAAAGGGGGAGCAAATGATTGGTATAAAAATCTTACTTTCTCTACATTTTTTTTTTGCTATTGCCAGTTATTAAGCCTCTTAGAATTTTGAGCATACTGTCTATACTCTTAAATTTTTTTAAAGCCATTTCAAAGAAAACTCCTTCATTAAGGGGGAGAAATTTCCTTATTTGGACTATGATTCTCCATTTTTCATTCCAAATTTGCATACCTTTTTGATTGATTAACAAAAAGGGGGAGAAATACTTATGAAAAATATATTGAAACAGGGAAGAAAACTGAAAATTTGAAGTACTGGACATTTGAAGTCTCATACTTCTCATACATATTAATCCTCATGTTTCATGTTGAAATTAATTGCATATATTTTTAATGTTTTGTCATCATCAAAAAGGGGGAGATTGTTGAGTCAATGCCTTGATTTTGATGATAACAAAATATGGTTAAATGATCTAATAATTCTACTTAGTGTGCAGATGAATTATTAATTAGATCTTGACTTGAAGCTTATCATAATACAGGATTTATGATGAAAAGCATGATGAAGTGATGTATTCTACAAAGGTGATATTATAAGAAGAAAAAGAAATCTCAAGTTGATGAAAATCCTAGATTGAAGATTGATAAGCATGAAAGAATAGCATATTCAACAATGATGATTTTATAAGGGAATAAAGATGATGGATATCAAAGAAGAAGAATGAAAATGATCAAAGTCTTGATTTAAAAGATTGAAGACTTTGAGTACTTGAAGATATCTTGCAAGAATGGAGAAAGGAGAGACCAACTCAAAAACATAAAAGCTTTCTTGATAGATGTAAAGATGTCTTGAAGACATGGAAGGGATCACAAGATTTGGAAAGCTTTCTTGAGTTGTTGAAGTCCATGGAGAAGCCATGTTGATTGAAGAAATGAAGATTCTAAGTCATGGAAGCTCTCTTGAAGATATTGAAGAAGACTTGAATCAATGGATGAAGCTATGATAATGGAAGAGCTCTACAAGTGATGAAAATGAAGAAAACTCACCTTGAATGGATTGAAGATGCTCTTGGAGTCATCTAATCTTGAAGAAGTGTTTGCAAGCTTTAAAAAGCCTATTTAGATGATCCTTGAAAAGATTGGAAGCTTTGAAAAAGAATGAAGAAAAGTTGCAAAAATATGAGTTTTGATAAAAAGAGTTGACCCCTCAAGCAAGAAGAGTCGACTCATTCGAACAGAGCCTTAGAATTCTGCTGGAAGCTTAAAAGAGTCGACTCCTGGCCAAAAAGAGTCGACTCATTGCAACAGAGAACAAACAATTCTGCAGACTGCTGAAAAGAGTCGACTCCTGGGACAAAAGAGTCGACTCATTTGGACAGAAACTTGAAAAATCTGCTGAAATGCAAAAAGAGTCGACTCATTGTGAAAAGAGTCGACCCCTAGACCGTAACGGCTAGTTTTCTAACAGACGATATGGGCAAAACTTCAACCAAATCTTCTCCCATACTTCTCCAACGGCTAGAATCGATCCATACCTATATATATGAGATATATACAGCTTCAAAGAAGAAGAAAAGAGCAATCATACCATTCATATCAAGTGCTTGAAGCTGAAAATCACTTGTACCTCACTGCCATATATTTTTGCTGAGTGTTTAAAGTTATTCATTGAGTTGTATTCATTCATATACTCACTAGGAGAGTCAATCTTTGTATAATCTTCATTCATTCTCATTTGGGTGGGTTTGTAACCGTGTAAGTTTGAGTGTTCTTGGAAAAACACTTGTAAGTTTAAGAGAAGCTTGGACAAAATCTCTTGGGTTTTGAAAGCTTGGAAAGAAGCTTTTGTAAAGAGTGAGCTGGGCACTCGTGGCACAACCAGCAGCTGTGTAAGGAGTATTACATAGTGGAATTCCTTCGAAAGGATCGAAGAAGAGAGGACGTAGGCAAGGTTGGCCGAACCTCTATAAATCTGATGCACTCCTTTTCTGCCTCTGTTTTGTTTAATTGCTCACTATACATGTTTGCATAAGTATATATATTGATATATATTCCACTTGCTTGATATACATATTTCGATTAATTGTTGTTAAAATACATAAACAAGTTTTAGTTGAAATTCTTGTTAAAAAATTCTATAAAACCCAATTCACCCCCCCCTCTTGGGTTGCCTACTTGGGCCAACAGGTATGTCTAAT
Source organism: Euryodendron excelsum (assembly GCA_033060915.1). NCBI lineage: Eukaryota > Viridiplantae > Streptophyta > Magnoliopsida > Ericales > Pentaphylacaceae > Euryodendron > Euryodendron excelsum. The sequence continues at coordinate 21,300,778 of CM065390.1, read as the reverse complement.
CCTATTATATAAGTACTTGATGTTGATAAATTTTTGCAAGAATGACAAATACTTCTATTCTCATTTTTGTAGGGGGAGCATATACTTGTTTACTATGTTTCTTTTTATTGTTGTCAAAGGGGGAGAAATATAGTGTTTCTAAAACACATTGAGATGTAAATATTGACTTATTAGGAGAAATCAAGTAGTAAGGGGGAGATATAATCAATTTTTTAACAAAATCTTGAGATAATTACCTCATATATGTTTCTAAATAATTAATGGTTGTCATCGTCAAAAATAGAGAATTTATTAGCCTCAAATTCTCATTAATTGATTTTGATGATAACAAATATAAATGTTTTAATGATTAAAATTTGATTAATCTCAAGATTTCATAATAAAGTATGTTTGATGTATGAGTTCAGATTTTAAAGAATATTATGTTAAAAATTTAAATATATTGTGCATTTCAATAATAAATCACTTAATTTTTTATTTATGTTTTAAATGTTAATTATCTAATATGTCTTGAAGTTATTGTTAGTCTTGGACTTAAAAAGAATGCATAGCGTGATGAAAAAGACTAAATCAAAGATAATGGTAAGAAAGCTCATTGGAGATAGTTTCAGTATTATGTATATAACTTTTAATCCAACCGTTGGATTGATATGACTTTTATGGCATTAAAAATAAGAATCGAATTCCTGCAAACGATATTTTATGAGAACTTCATGAAGAGATTGTCTTATGGGATAAAACTGGGCTAGAAGGTGATATATTGGAGTAGAAGTTCAAAATATGACAACTGAGAGATAGCTCGAGTAATTTTATCATTATTTTTAATCTAATCATTGGATATCCATGATTCTTATTGATCTTAAAATAATACTTCTAGGACTACAACATTTCTCTTATAGTCATTTTCAAATTCGAACGTTATAAGGAAGAAAATTAAGGTGAAAGTAAAGCTAACTATATAGAAATTCAAATATGCCAACTAGGAGACAATTTAAGTATTTTGATGATAACTTTTGATCTGACCATTGGATCGACATGACTCTTGAGGTTTTGAAAAGTGGACTTCCAATTCTATAACTTTTCTCTTATAGACATTTTCAAACTTGAATGTTATCAAGACAAAAATCGAGGAGGAACAGAAGTAATCTGATCTGAAATTCAATTACATAACTGGCAACAACTTTGTTCAAATGGATAGAAATGTGTTCAAATCTCTCCAACGGATAGAAGTTGGTTTTAAGCTACAAATAATCCACTACTCTTCCTCTATACATAGAGATGCACAAGAAAAGTAAGGGACACACAAGAGATTATAAAAATTGAGAATAGAAAATGATATTCATCAAGATCTTCAAGTTTTGAACTTTACTTATTCATCATTCCATTTCATCTTTGAGCTTCATTGTTTCATTCAACTCTTGACAGTTTTGTATTTATAGTTGTGAGTTTCAACTTTCCTATATCATTTGTAAAAGAGTTGCTAAACCCTTGTAATTTATTTCTTAAGTGATTGAGAGGAACACTTGAAGAAAAATATCCTCTTGGTGCTTTGTTTTGGAAAGTAAAACAAAGGGTTGTTTTTTGAGTGTTTTGGGAATAAAACACTTGGTGTAAATGTTTGCTAACAACCAAACAAGTTAGTGGTGTAAATCTATTTGAAAAATAGTGGATTTGCCTAAGGAAGGAGTCTTGAAAGTGAATGTAAGTTTGGCATAAGAATAGCCAACTGAACCATTTTAAATCGTTGTGTTTGATCTCTTCTCTTTTCTCTCTTTATATCTTACTTAATATCTTTATTATATATATAGTCTTAGTATACTTGAGATACACACACACACACTTGAATCGATTATATTAATCTCACATTAATTATATTTTGTGTTGTCTTATTCATTACTTATCTAACTTAATATTTTATATCTTTTCAATTGTATCTCACCTCTTGAAAATTAAGTACATTAGATTATTTTAAATTTTAAATTTTAATTATTAACCTAATTCACCCCTCCTTTTGGGTTGCTACCTGGTCTAACACTATGAAAGTGATGAAGTCCTCTTTATATATCAGGGTAGATTAGAATGATTCTTGGATAACGGTTACATGTATTATGAGTGTAATGGTGCCCCCGGTTAAGAGGTTGTGGTTAATTTGTAGGCGTGATTCTCAAAATGTGCTGGTGAAACGCCTGATGCTACGTTTAGAATGTCCGACTGGTCCATCCGGCTTGGATGCTCGACCGGTGAAGAATGAGATTGAGATTTTAAGAGTGATTTGCACTAATATACGAAATTGGTTCCTATCATAGTGTATATATCAATATTTTTAACGTTCCCAATAATTATTCTTATAAATATCTCAATTAATCTTGTACCATATTACCATCCGATTTCTGACAATATTTTTAGACAATGTTTCACATTTTTGTCTCCGTATTATTTTTCGCTTTTACACGCTGATAAGGACCAGAACTCAAAAATTGAAAAAAAAAAAAAACAGAAAAAGAAAAGTGGCTTTTCTGTAATTTATCATGAATTGAAGTATAATTACATCCAGTCCAACGACTACAAGGACGGGAGGCCCAGTTGATGCGCCCAGGAGCGTACCCCATGGCTGCCGATTGTGTCCAAAAAGGAGGGAGAGCTGAATCATTTCCTAATTAAGCTCTCTCTATAGATATCTGTACGTGTGTATATATATCTAAGTTTATCTACATAGTAGTTTATATTAACTCTCTCGCCGGCGACGTTCACGACCCACCAAAGTGCTATACAGCAACAACCCTCTCTCTCTCTCTCTCTCTCTCTCTCTCTCTCTCTCTCTCTCATTCAATCAAGATTGGATGAATCGTCATCAAGAGAGTCCTTTTCAGTTAGTTTATGCTCTCCCTAGACAGTCTTGCCAACTAAGCATCGTTTTCTAGTTTACCCTCCCTTGGTTCTCTGCATTTTCTTGATATAAACTCATCGTTTGGTAAATCAATTCCCCAGAATTTCAGTTGGGAAAAAAAATTCAATCATCTTCAATATTTTCCCAGAAAATTAGGGGGTTTTCTCATAGTTTCTCTCAGTTTCGTTCGATAGTCGTCCTCTGTTTCTTGATCTCTAACACAAAATGGGGAACTGTTTTGGACCGCTCAAGAAATCAACGGCTGAGATCGCACCGTCGGACTTCCTGAAAGGCTCTCCGGTCGTCCGATTGTACGGACCACCGACCGGCATTCTCACGTCCTACATCCGATTTGCCCTCCTCCACAAGCCCGTTTCGGTCCACTTCGTCCCTTCCGAAACGCCTCGTGTGGACTCCGAAACGCCGGTTCTCCAGTGCGGATCAGACACCGTTTCGGGCTCTCGCGAAACGCTGCTTCAGTACATGGACTCGAGGTTCCCGGACCCTCCGTTGATGAGGAGGTGCAGTTGGTCCGACAAGACGACGCCGTTCGTGGTGTCGGCGGCGGTGCTGCAGCACCGGAGCATGACCTGGCACATGGAGAGGCTGGTGAGGTGGGCGGAGGATCTGGTGACCCGTGGGGGGAGGACGAGGGGTGATCCGGTGATGGGGAGTCCACGGATGGAGGTGAGGAAGTTTGGTCGGAGCTACTCGCAGTTGCTGGAGGTAATGCTCGAGCATGCTCAGATGGAGGAGAGGATCGTGTTTCCGATCATGGAGAGGGCTGATCGAGGTAAGCCGTAACTTTACAGAACCGCTGCGCTTGGCACTGTATCAGAACTATAACAATGGCTTAGCCCCTCTCACTTGATTGTATAAAAAATGTTATTTCTGAATTGGTTAATTTACAAGTTAATAATTAATGTGAATGGACAGTAAAAATGAAACAAGTTAAAAAAATTTGTAAAATGCACAGCATGTTCACTGGAAGGAGTATTCATTTATTTATTTAATTATATTGTAAATGCTAGTAAGACTGCTTTATTTTACTTGTAATTTGTACAAATTTCCAATCAAAATTAACCTGACATCTTAATTGTATGTAATATCTTAGTCCTATAAAAAGACTCTAATTTTCAGTTCAATTTTGTACCGAAAACATGTATGTAAAGAGTTTGTTTATTTTTAATTTAGTGGAAGCATTTAATTTGTATATATAAAATTTGTTCACACGTTGTGGAATAGCCCTCTCACATGATTCCAAAAAATGCTTACATGTAAATTGTAAGGAGGTTATAGAAGAACCGGTAAACTACTCCTGAATATTCTAAAAGAAAATGTTACACTTTCGAGAAAATTGCTCAGATGGAAACAGGTTGGCCGAAATAGTTGGCTTTGGCAATAGCTTAACTTGAACAGAAATTTCACTGATCGTGGAATATTGTTTCTAGAACCCAAGATGAAATATTTTGTTGTCTTCTGGTTTTGTCTGTAATCTTCTTCACACAAGTCTTCGGAAAAGCCTAGTTTCACAACAATTTTTCAAATGTGATTGCTTGAAATTACCAAGTGGTTTCAGCTTAATGGGGCTACAAGAGAACTTATTTGGAAGAAAATAGACACCAAACCTCAAAATATGCTTAATAGGATATCTATTTACATTCATCTTTAGCTAACTTTTCCTTCAAAATGGACCAAGGGGGTGAAAAGAACCTGGAGCCCCCAAAAAAAAAAAAAAAATTGTCTTGGAAAAACAACGATCTACCTTAACAGGAGCTAGGTTTGTCCAGGATCCATAAGAGTCCAAAATTAGGACTGGTTACAGTTGGTGATACTTTGAGAATCTCTAATATCGTGGTTAGAACACCGTGTCCAGAGTGAATTACCTTCTCTAATGTTTTCCAGCAGCAGAATGTATTGCAATTATGAAGTTTTTAGGATGGCTTTCATAATGAAAAATGACATACAGAGTAACAGCTAAGAAATGCATGCTTATACCGCTCTTTCTTCGTCTCTAATGATTCACTAAACCTAGCTGCCAAATTGAAGAGTCACAGAAGTTCATTTCTCTTTTTACAATTAAAGTTCACCAATGTTGCATCCTAAATTTGGATTGCAAGTAATAAATTGCAAGAGCAAATAGAGCTAGTAGTTGGGGAGATTGGATGATCATATGAGCTCAGGAACAGAGAAAAGGTAATGAGTAGGAAGTAGAAGTGGAAGCTGATAAAATAGGTTATGGTATATGTGAAGAAAGAAAAAAGAGAGAAAAACTTGGAAAAAAAAAAAAAAAAACCTTCTAATAAATTATGCCGAGATTAGCTGGAACAGCTGGAAAATATGTGATTAGAAAGCGTTTCAAGAACCCTGATGTGCATGGTTTTGTAACTTTTAAAAGCACTGAGAAACCCTTTGTTCAGAAGTTTGCAGGATACTTTTATGTTTTTGTAGTAGTTAAATATGCTTAGAAGAAACAGGTTGATCCAAATGATTACCTTCAGTCGTTAGACTTGAAGAGAATTTCTGGTAACTATTTGATGGATTTCTATAACCGACTATTGTATGGAATTCTAGAACACAAGATTGATTTGATTTTATTTGTTTTTTTCCCTTTTTGTAGTTATGTCTATAATCATGCTTCTTTGAAAAAAAAAATGTTTTGCGATCTATTCTTTTCCACTAAAGCAATGAATGTATACTAAGATATTGGCCTCTCATTTTATGATGATTCAGGATTGACTAAAGTCGCGAATGAGGAACACGCAAGGGATCTACCCATCATGAATGGCATCAAAGAAGACATCAAATCCATTGGAGTTTTGGATTCAGGTAACCCTGCCTACCAAGAGGCCCTGTTCAGCCTTTCGACTCGGCTCAAAACATTACAGGTAAGTTCCGCTTAATTAAAATTGAATCATGATCATCATGTGGCCCACCAAAGATGTGGGATCCAACAAAAATTGTCTATTGTCATGCCCTTTGATTCCCTTTCAAGCTACTTCTTGTGTTGTATAGTGCATGTGAAGACTCATTACCATTTTACCACATCATCAACTTTGTTATTGCTGGCAGGACCATTGCAGAGAACACTTTGAGGAGGAGGAAAGAGAGCTACTGCCCTTGATGGAGGCAGAAGAATTGAGTAGAGAGCAGCAGGAGAAGGTGCTGGAGCAGTGTTTAGATACAATGCAGGGCACTCACTCACACCTGTTTCACTTTTTCATCGAAGGCCTCCTCCCTCAGGATGCCATCCACTACTTGGACTTGCTCATCAGAAGCAGCAACAAAGAACGGGTGGCCTCGATGCTCCGCATGATTGTTGAGTAGGATCCACAGCCCTTAATGAACATCTGGATGAATCATTGCATTCTTATGCTGATTAGAAAGCAATGATACAGTATATTTTTTTTTTTATGTCTCTGCTTCTAACTGAAACAAATGACACTGTTTTGGCTTGCTTGCCTCTGCCTATGTGGCCCTCGAGTGTGTAATCATCCAAAGAGAGCTGGTGAAATTATTGAGAAGGATCCAATGCGTAACTATGTACTATGAGTTCAATTTGGGCAAATTATAAGATTTGCTCCAGCTATTTCAAGAAGGTTTTTGTCTCTGAAAAGTGAAGATTATTGACATATCGAGAATTGAGACTTGCTGTTTAGAATGACTTGCAGGGGTGGGTGCTCGCGAAGACAATGGGATGATTCTATTACCTTTTGCTTTGAATGGTAATGATGCCAAGATGAATTGTAAAGGTCAATGTGATGTATAGAGTTGAATGCTGATCAAATGGCTCAGATAAAATAATAATAATTTCCTCAAATAAAAGAGAAATTTGATTTTCAATTGCCCCGCTTGCTCTGATTTGATTGAATTTTCAAAAAAAAATGTTGATTGTAAGAGAATCACACAATTAAGGCACGCGTTTTGATTTATGTGCAAAGATCAAATTCAAAAAGAAGAAATTAGATGAGGGAAGAGGCCAAGTTAGACTGTGAATTCGGCCGAGGCCCCTAGGTAGCCTTAGCCTGAAAAAAGCCTGTACCCTGAAGTTGGGTTGGACACCATATATGGGCCTCAGCCTGAAAAAGCTCTTCCCCTTGGGTGAGCTTGGGCCCACATATCTAAGCTTCACTCCCACCCAAATGCCCAAAGAAATTTAAAGAATAATATGCTAGCAGCTCAGGCCCATGGGTTGTTTGTGGGCTTAGGGGTTGGAAAATTAGCCCAGCTCAGCCCACTCAAACTTTGTCAGGAGCCCAACGGCCCCAACCTTGCCCAACCCGAGACCGCGTCCTACGATGGTTGTAGGGCCATGGCTAGGTCAACTCACACCATATTATTTTCCTTGCCAAGCAATGGCGCGCATAGACTGTTACCCTTTCGCCAACATACCTTCACTCACACTAACTGCTCATTTCTGGCGGGAAATATACGTACAGAATGAAGGAGATTGGCGACTGAGAAGACAAGATGGGATGGGAAGTCCCTGTCCCCAAACGGTCATCTGAGCCTTGCATCATGGGCATCGACGAAGCTGGACGCGGCCCCGTTTTAGGTTTTGCCCTTGTAACATCCACGTTTATATGTACATCTATCTATATAATATACGTATTTCCAGGTCTTGTTGGTTCTTCATGCTTCAATTGGTTGTTGTTTGGTGCTGGATTTGATCTTCATATCTCATGTTTTGTGTGATTTCTTGAGAACTAGTTTCTTACTACTATTTCTTTTCAGGACCCATGTTGTATGGACGCTTGTACTGTGCGCTCTCATACCGGAAGACCCTTTCCTCGTTGAACTTTGCTGGTATATTGGGGGTTTCAGTGCAAAAAATATTTGTTTTTGGTGATGGGTTTTTTTTATATGATTCCATTGTATGAATGTGAAAATAGACATGAATTGGTTGCCTTTCTAGATCGTTCTTGAAATGGACTATGCTGTCATCATTTATTTACAGAGTTTAGGATCTTCTATACAAATTCTTAAAGAGAACCAATTGCACATAACATAGCAATCTTCCTCTTAAAGTAGCAAGTTATAACGTCATGTACCACTCCCAGTAATTAACTAGACCAAACATTGTAAACTATCAGTAATTGAGAGTGATTGGATATGTCACAAATAAAATAGAAACACTTTTAGTTGGAAGTAATAAGGAACATAAGAAATGTTATGGAAACATATGCAGTTGGAAGTTATTGGGGACATTGGGCCATTCCATAAGAACAACCGTATCCTTAGGGCTGAAGCTTTTCGGTATGGAGGAAAGCAAGTAACTTCCTCGCCCTTTTTTATCCTGATACTATGAGTCTACTTTGCTAGGTAACAAATCTTGCAGAGGACACCTTCAAGCAACAGGTGCTTTGGGGTGAAGTCCTTTTATGACATGTTGGTGGGAGCTAGGGAGATGGATTTCCCTTGGCATAAGATATGGTCTAAAAGCCTATAATAGTGGCATTTGTTGTGTTGTGAGCGGCTCATGAGAAGATTTTGACTATTAATAATTTGGTCAAGAGGCATATTGTTTTGGTGAATTTGTGTTGTTTATATAAGCAGAAAGAGGAGTTAGTGGCCCAACTCCATTTACATTGTTTGATGGTTAGGGAATTTTGGGCCTTGTTGTTGGCCTTTGGGATGTCTTGGGTTTGTCCTTATGGAGTTAGGGAGACTTTTTATAGTTGGTGGTGTTACAGTAGTGGTGTTTGAAGAAGGCAGGCTTGTCGCTTAATTTTTTATTTTTTATTTTTTGTTTTGTCTTTTTTGGTTGGCTTGGGGAGAATGTAATAGGAGAACTTTTGAGGGCAAAGAGCTTCCGGTATATAAATGAAAGTCACTTTTTGTCTATTTCTTATAATCGGTTATTAGGGTGGGTCAGTCCCAACATAGGTCTACTTTTGGACTTCGTAGACAGTATGGAGGGGTAGGAGTGTATAACTTGATGTTCGGCAAGCACACTTTTGTTTAGTTTTGGTTGTTGCAAGTACCTTTGTGTTTAGCTTGTACATGGATGTATCCCCTTGTTGCTCTTTAATGAAATTTCTTATTACTTTTAAAAAAAAAGTTCCTGCTCTTCATGTTTTACCATATAATGTTGAACTTTAAAATTAAGGGAAAGCTATGGCACCACTAGACCTACTTCAAGTGATGCATTTTGTGTGTGTCATGCCAATCAATTGAGTTTTGAAGAGATGACTTGCTTTGCATCATTGGATTCATGCATTTTCTGTTCATCTTCTAGTTCTATGACTCATCTTTTCTTCAGAAGTTTGTTGGCTCAATCATATATGTATATAATAGCACTACCGAATCATTCATAAACATTTCTCCACACAAAGTAATCATTTCATTCTTCAATAGGCACACGGTCAGAACCCCAGGCTCTTTTAAATAAACAACCTGAAAAATCAACTAGTTCGTATTGAATAGATAAATGTGCCTTTCTCTTTTATTGCGTACGGATTTATATTTTATCTTTTACTTCCAACTGGTAGTTCAAAGTGCACTCTTTTATGATGATTAGTACATCTTACTTTAGATTCTGGTAACAAGGAATAAATTGTTGCATTGATAAAGAGGGGAGTGAAAATGTTGTGCTTTTTATGAAAAGGGGACTTGCAAGGGCAACCATTAACCAGAAACTAAGTATGCCTGCACATGCTTGTAAATCTATGTGCAAGTTTCTTACACATCATCAAATTTAGGACCATTAAAATCCTCATTACCTTCTTCCATCAGATTCATATACTTGCACAAATTTCCACCGAATATTATTACGGCTTTGAATATTCCACAATTTACTAAACCAATGAGTGGAAGCCCATGACAGGAACCTTATCACTTAGATTAGTCCAAATATGTTGAGATACTTACCATATTGGTGTATGAAAGTTGCTGGTGGATGAGATTTTTCATTCATTGAAATAGAAGGCAATAAACATGTCCTCAGAAGGGGGCACATACATATAAGAAAACAAAATCACAAACAGCTACTAAGAATCTTTCTAGAATAAAGCATAGATTCCAGGTTTCATCCTTCTCTACTGATGCCTGTTTGTAACGGCTTTATGTATTCGTATTTTTTATACATCCAGTTGTACCGTTGCATGCCTTCTCGATGGCAAAGTTTGGTTATCTTTCATTTTTTGTGCAAAATGTCAAGAGGTTATGCAGCTTCTTATTGGTTGTGTACTGTTCCTTCTGTTAATTTCCACTTCTTTGTGGTAGATTATTATCTTGACCGCATTTATTCTTTTAGCTTGTCTTCTTATCGATGTCCCGTATGTTGATACTTGATACAATTGCTGGTTCAGCTGTTGTGGATGTTCCCTACTTTCCACCCATCTTTTCAATAGTTGAAAAAAATGACCAAATGGTTCATTTGAAGCACATTTAGTTTACCTGTAACTCTACTTTATTTCCATTATGGATCATTGAGCAAGATAGTAAGATGATTCATTTTGTGTTTGCTCTTGGCAAATGATCATAAATCGTAGATATCTCTAATCCTAAGAAACACGGACACTTCTAAGAAGGTTCTATATCCATGTCATACACGTAAGAAACTCTCCGACATGTGCTGGGTAATTGTTTAAATTTTAAGAATTATTTATATCTTCCGTGCTAGAAAGTAAAAAGGAAAAATAATTCTAGATTGTATGAACGTGACCAAAAAAAAAAAAACACATGATGTTAAAAAATAATTTTTGGAAGAAGTTGCATTATTTTGAAGTTAATGAGTAAATGTACATTGCTTCAACCTTTTTTTTTCTCTTTCTTTCTTTCTTTTTTCCCCTGATGTTTAATTTTATATCTATTGTAATATCCCCATTGAGTTGTTTTGTGGTGATTGTTGAATTATTTCTATTTGGACATTTTTGTCTGATGGCACTGTTGCACCTGTGTAATTTTTTTTTTTTTTTTTAGTGGCTACTTGTTAAGTAAGAAATGTAATTATAAATTGTGTTGCTGGAACTTGGCTTTGAAGGAATATGCTCCATATGGTTAACTTGAAGGAGGTACATTGTAAAGCTTCAATTGCTGTTTGTTTGCTTGGGCTAGTGCATATTAGCTTTCTTTATCAATTGTTGGCATACTCTCTCTCTCTCTCTCTCTCTCTCTCCAACACAAACTCACACACACAGAGGCACGGATACTTGGGATCTCTTTGTTGGTTCCTTGTTGCCTTTTTGGCCTGTTTAACTCGTGGAGACATAAAATGGACTGGCCAATCTAACTGAATAGAACAGGTTTGGATTGATCAAGTTGGTGGTTACTGAGTTCAAGTTAGATATAAACGTGTTAGCTTCGACTTAGGCTTCGGATCAAAACAAGCTCATTAATACTTTTCAAACTGAGGTGGGATTATATTACGCCATGTAGAACTACTTATTCTTACACCCTATAGTGACTTTTTTTTGGGGCTCATGTTTTCTCAGACTAACTGCTGGAATACATGTCTATTGCCTCCAAAAATTTCAAGTTGCTGGTGAATATTGACCTGATATGGTTGTTAGTGTAACATTCCTTTAACTTGGTACATAATGATTGTACAGTTGTTAATCCGTGGTTCACTTTCAAGTTAATGAGCATGATGGCATGGGAAGGACACATAACTAACGGCAGATTTACTGAAATATGGTCTATAAAAGGTTATAAAGGGTTGTAATGATAAATCTAATAATTAAATGTTTCACATTAAGTGTAATTAGCTTTTTGACTCTTTCAAGAATATTAATTATAATGAACGATTCTTTTATATTTTTAAAAATGGGCTAGCTGTGGCTTGGTCTATTGATGAATGGGTTTAGACCCAGAATAGAATTTTTCAGTCCTTGTATATTGATGGTAAATTGGTTGTGAAATCTTCTGCCTCTTGTTAATTTGACTGAGATCCTGACCTGCTTGAACTGGTCCACTGCTAGCTTTATTCTTAGACTACTCATGCTATGTGCTTCTGGAAACGAGTATGTACTGAATGGAAATTATTCTTTGATCTTAATCTTTTTTTCTAATAACTTAAGAAGAATCTATCAATGCATTCTGAAACACCAAATTAAAGAAGAAACTGTCTTACCTGTCAGAATCTTACACACTTGGAATTTAACATGAGGAGAGGAATTGAGTCTTAGTTCTCCTCATGCTTTTATTGTCCCACTGAATGAGGTTTCTGGTCTCGTTTATTTTCTGCAGATTCAAAAACTTTGAAAGAAGAAAAGAGGGAGGAGTTATTTGAAAATTTGTAAGCTGATGAAGCTATTGGATGGGCGGTTGACGACATAGATCCAAGGGAGCTATCAGCTAAAATGTTAAAAAAGTTAGTGGAGAACATTTTTTGGTATTCTAATCTTGTGCCAATGAAGTTGCGTTCTAACAACATTCATTTTGCTTGATTTAACAGAAATAAGATAAACGTCAATGAAATATCACATGATTCTGCAATTGGCCTTATTAGTAGAGTACTGTACATGGGAGTTCTTGTAACAGAGGTAAATTTTATTGTAGGCTCTTCTTGGATGTTAGTAATCGAATGGAATAGAGATCCCATTTCCAAGAATCACATTGCTAATAATGAGATTCCTACATCAATGGTATTCAAGTGTGTGGAATAGTCATGAATGTTATGTGGCAAAGTGGTAAGATTTATTGCATGCCTGCCTGTCTTTTTTGTTCGCATATAGTTCAACAATGTAAGATTTCCATTAGGGAAGAGAGGAATTCTCACTTAGTTTGATCTCATTCCACCTTCGATGTCCAATCTTGAATAACTTTCCATGTCTCAACGCACCCAAATGACAGAATGAAAGATCATCCAAGCATTAGCCTTAAGGAAATGTTTGGAGATTCTGACAGAACATAACTACATCCTTGGCACACACCTAATGGAGGAACAATATAAGGCTGTTATATTATCTTACTCAAATCTTCAGGGTGTTGCTCTTGGATGTTATTTAATACAATAATAAGAACATAAATTTGAGAGATGATACTCTATAGATATGTTGACAAGGTCACATTAAAGAAAGAACCGCAATGTCTAAAATGAAAAATTCCATAGTAGATTAACTCTAAATGCAATAGCAGGACCAATGCACATGTATTATGCTCTTGAGGAGTCCACAGTTTTTAATTTCCTAGTGGTGTACTAAGAAGCATGGACACAAACACAACACATGGATACGACACGATATGGAGACACTGACATTGCAATTTACAGAGGGTCACTAATCGTGGAGACAAGTGTCTAACATGTGTTAAGCATGTGGACAAGTTTCTGACATGTGTCCGACTAATATCGATACTCGACCACGTATCTGACATTTGTCCAACTAATAGCAGAGTTCAACAACATATCTGACACGGACATAACACCTTCATTGAAGTGTCTCTGCTTCTTAGGTGGGGTCAATCGAAGCTTTATGTCTTTTGAATTTATTGAGCTTGCAAGTGGGTGGCAAGAAGCCTGTAGCTCTTATAAAATTGATAGATCATCTAATAAATCCTTCTCTAATTTCTATACCCCTGCTATCTTTTTAAAATCTGAAAGTCTCAACTGGAACCAAAAAAAATGAATATATATGTATACATAATCTATATATATATGGTTATGGAAAAGGAGATTGCTAAATCTATCGCAAAAATGGTTGTATCCACAGTCTCCTTTCCCATATGACCCTTGCGAGAAAGGGGATTGTAAATACAGCCATTTTGGCTTTAAATTCAGTAATTTCCAAAAAGAAAGTGGAAGAGGTGATAATTGTGTAACTAGACCAAACCCAAAAGCATTTGCAAATAGGACATTATGGCAGCCAATAAGTTTTTGAACTTTCGTGGATTGCTGATTAGTGTGTTGGATCAGGCTCAAAGATTCATACTAATAACTTAAAAAGAATAAAAGAAAAATGTTGAGGTGTGGATGTGTTTCAGGTTTACGTGGATACTGTGGGAGATGCATAAGTATACAGTTAAATTGTCTGATCGATTCCCAGCTATCAAATTTGTTGTTGCAAAGAAAGCCGATAGTCTTTTTCCAGTTGTAAGTGGAGCAAGCATAGTTGCAAAGGTGATTAACTCCCTTTTTTTAGCTGCCACAATTAAAGTCATATTAGATGATTCTCAATGTATGTTAATTTCACCTATTCAGGTCACAAGAGACCGAGCCTTGCGGGATTGGGTGCTTGATGAAACTGCCGAAGATATGCATAGGAACTTCGGATCTGGGTGTCTTGGTGGTAAAAACATTTGACTTCCTTTCATTTATTCTGAGTTTTGTAAATTTCAAATGAGTTTTGCCTTATGATTAAATGGATGCCTAATAATGTGTTAAGATCCTGAAACCAAGGTTTGGTTGAAACATCACAAACATTCGTTATTTGGCTTCCCAACATTGGTCCACTTCAGTTGGGGTACATGCACTTCCTACTTCAAGCACATTGTTGAAGCGACATGGTGAGTCTTCAATCAAAATTTTTTTGCAAATTACTTCCTCAAAATTCTTATTCATCTGTTTGTGTATGTGAGGGGACTGAGATACTTGTGTTGCCTTTTGCTTTTCATTCCATTTTCATTTCTTTATCCAGTGTCATAATGTGGTGAGGTATGCTCTATTCTAGAGCGTAGATGCAGTAAAGATGCTTATAATGACTGATATAGAGTTGTTACAATGGTAAACAAAGCAGAAATATCCCATTATAGGACAGTCAAAGTCTGATTAAAGAACAGTCCATATTGACCAGAATCACAGCCATAATGGCTGTGCCTTGTTATTTTTTTATTCTACTCATTGTTTTACTATTTTTGAATTTACAAAACAATTACTCCAGATATGTATTATTGAGGACCAATAGAATTTTGATTAAATTGACATTGTTAGAGGCCTTGAATAGAATGAGATTTGTTTTCATGGCGTTAGCATGATACTCTCTTTATTTAGTTCAACAGTTCAGGGATTGTTACCACCTCCAAGAGGATGCATGAATGCATGCAGTATTTATTTATTGTGTTTACCACGCTTTATTTGATCCCCTTTGTTGGTTTCTGCAGGGAATCCGACAAAATGGATGAAGTTGGTTCCTCTAATTAGAGTGGCAAGTGGCAATTGAAATTAAGCAGTGTTGGTTTCACTGGATTGAAGAGAAAAAGTGAAGAAATTGAATCTAGCGGGAAAGGTCGCTGCAAATTTTTCCAGGCTCATAAACTTGAGCAACTCTCTTATTTCTAAGGACAAATTTGGAATGTTTTTATTAAAATGAGAGCCATTATTTTCATTTTTGTTGCACAATCCATACCTATCTTACTAGTTGTAATTTAGATTCCAAAAGTAAAATATCAATGAATGAGTTGCTTGGCTTTGCACAACTTGTTATTCAAGTGTGCTTACCTGTGGTAGAATATGAGATATTTAACCTAATTAAACATAAACAAATTAGTTGGAAATGATAATATTGTTAGAAACATAACAATGTATTGCAGAAACCATTAAGGGCAGTTGAATTCTCATTTATTTTGTTGTCTTAATTCATCAACCACCGTCAAATTCATTCTCCTGTGAAGGCAACCTGTGTTTCTGATGCTGTATTCATCTCCCACTTAAATCAACTTTATTCGATCTGACATAGGTCATGCACTTGTAAAGTAGATTCAGTGGAGGAAAGTTCTGCTCAGTAAGGTAGCTGGTGGTCAATTGATAAACTGCAAAAGATTGAACCCAAGATTCTGTGTGAATAGAGAACGTTGTCGTTGCGCAGTTTGCCCCTTGGTCCAGTGTTCTACCCAGGAATATAATCTAGTACCCCATGACTGATTTGGATTTGTGCTGTGTTTTGAACCTGTGAGTGAACAGTGTCACCGGCATGGGGCCTGGAGCTCCAATGGAGGCAGAAAATGAAAGCTCCATTCAGAGGAAGGTTTAAAAGCCTTGTTAAACCTCCGGCCAATAACTATAAATGTCGTTGATGGTTTCCTTAGAGCTGTCCTTCCCCTTTTTCCCTAGGAATTGTTATTCACTTCGTGTATAGATGTGATATTAACCACTAGAAGTTCTTAGAAAGAAATTCTAAGTATGCCTCATGCAAAATTAAGGATACACCAATTAGATCAGTTCAAGAAGAATTTATCCACATCGAAGTCCCAGAAATTGCCAAATTCAGAATTAGAAGAAGAAGAAGAAAAAAAGATGAAGATTACTATTTCACACTATTCTTAAGACAATTACGCATTCACAGTGGTGCTCATGAATGAATGGATGCTCATCTCCTAGGATATAATAATTGACCCCATACAAAAGCAGCACTTCAATCTGTTTGTCCGGTGAACCAAATCTATGACTGACTCTCTCAACGCAATAGAAACGACTCGACAAAATCTAGCACTTGTATAGACAAGAAGGTAAGACTACTCAGAAAATACATTGACCCAAAGGATGACTTGAATAGTCACAACCATTCAAATTAAATGCAAGATTTAAATTTGAATTAAAATAAGAAATAAGAGAGTGTTTGGATACAAACACAATCCAAATCTCATACGCAAACAACCACAAATTTTCCAACTAGATATGCTGTAGCTGTTGTCCCGCTGACTTGGAACTACTTGAACGCTATCTTTCCTGGGGAGTCTCGCTTTGTAAAACAACCAATCCATTGGACCATAGGAAGGCTCAGGGCTAACTGTAGTGCTTAGATTAAGATTTAGCCACATTAGGATATCTTTTAAGTGCAATGGTTGTGGTGGTTAGTACGCTCACTAAAGGGAAAAGCTTGTTATGCATTGATGCCATGTAGTGGACTGTGAATCCAGTGTATTAATACATTTCTTTTCCATTACCAGACCCCAAAAGCAAGAAATCTGTGTGTCAAAACTACATATATGTGCTGATCATGTCTAGTTTTCAAAAATTCATTTCTTTCACATCTAGTTTAAACTATGATATGTGGGCTCTGTTGGTTTTTCGAAACTTTATGAATAACTTTGGTGGGCCTTTACTGGATGATTTTTATCCCTCGAGAGGCGGAAAGTAGTGGGAAACCTGGCCATTTTTTAATGAACTTTAAATCCTTAGCAGATAAACATATATATATCTGAATCATGATTATTCTGTGTTGGGATATCGGTTGGAAAATTAAAATCTCTTTTATTTGTTTACGGTAGTGTTGTTCTATTGTGGCTTGAGTGTCGGGAGTTTAAAATTTGAAACAACATCTCTCTTTGCATGATAAGGCTGAGCACATATGACCCCTCTCCAAACCCGCCGTGGTGGGAGCCTCGTGTTCTAGGCTCTTTTTATTTTTGCTTGCAGCGAAAAGTTTGTCTTTTGTTTTGGTATGTGGAGTCTCTATTCATTTCCTCAGGGACAGTGTTAGTGCTGGCGGTATAAACTGAATTATCATGATCCTTGTAAATTAGCTTTAATCCCAAAGGGAAGTTGTCGTACTAGTGAGAACAATCCCAAACATTACCATTCCTTTACTTTTAGATAGCTGATCACCACAGAAAGTTTCCTACGGTTACTTTTCAGGTGAAATTCCAATCTGATGTCCTTGGCAAGGTTTCTGGAGTACTTATCACTTCATTATACAAACTCTCTCTCTCTCTCTCTCTCTCTCTCTCTCTCTTGTTTGTGTGTGTGTTTGTGTGTTTGTGGTGCCATGGTGGCAAAATACAGTGTTAAATATGCCTAGAACATTTTGCACTCATATGGGTAGGTATATGCATAAAATACAGAGAAGCAATCACACAAATATGAAAGGACTTGCAAGGCAAAACATCAAAACATACAACTCTAGTCTCTGCTGTACATGCCAAAGCAGCACCACTTTTCTTTTATGTTTGGCTTAATTGATACCAAGTACTACATAAATATGCAGTGCAAGAGATCCCAAGATTAGTGCACACAAGGTGGGAAGCCCTACGCAGCTCCGGTTGGAGCTTCCGGCACTGTGGTGGTTGTTGTGATGGCTATTTGCAGCACCTGCTGCATATACGGGAATGACAGCCGCGCCTCCTGCCGTGTTGGGGGTTGTGGAGCTACCGCCATTTCCTTCCTCGCCACTAGCAACTGGTTGGCCACCACTCCCGCCACTGCCGGCAACACCGGAGGCAAAATTGCTGCGGCTGGCTATTCCATTTCCACCACCATGAGTAGAGCTATTCTGTTCATCCATCTCTTTATCTCCAACGTTTTCCTGCAAACGAGCTGTAGATACAAATATGGACTTAAAGTTCAGCTAAGAAAGTAACCTTAAACGGGCGTGGATTCGACGTAGAATTCCATTAACAATTCTGTCAATGGCCGGTTAGCTGTTGAAATAACTTGGGCCAAGAATCTCATTAATGCTGTGTTTGGAACCCAGATCTATTCAGGGAAGCAATATATATATATATATATATATATTATATTTTTTTTTTCATCACTAAATTTTTTATTCAAACACAGCATAAGAATATTCTCTGCAATGGTATTGTACAGAGAAAGTGTGACGCGGTTTGACACAAACTTCTCATCAGGAATTCGAGGACAGTATCCAACCCAGACACTAGTGGCAAAAAGAGTATAGCACCAACTTAATTTTGCTTTATTCCTTTCGAGTGCAGGGCATTTTCAAAAAGGAACGAACAAAGAATTAGAGCGAAGAAGAAAGTGAACTTTACCCTCAGCAATTAGTTTTATTTTCTAGCAGTGATTTCTAATAATTCTAGTATGAGATGTGTGTAAGCTAGATTTACTATGAAACGAAGTCTAGCTGCAAATTTATTGGGTTTGAAATTAGCTTTGTTTGAAACAGAAGCCAACTGAGACATGAGTCATGTCAGCAAAGAACTTCCGTTAAACAGAGCCCAAAGGGAGATCTTCAGTCTCTACTTGTCTCTCTATGGTTTTCTTCCACACAATCAGAGAGAGAGAGAGAGAGAGGGAGAGAGAGAGAGAGAACCATGCTATTCTCAAGGCATCATAACTATATAACTCATACTTCAAGAAAAAGGAAGTAATGAAAACAAATGAGACTGAAACAAACCTGAAGGTAAGGTATTTCCCAGAGGATAATAGAAGTGGAAGGAGACCATGAGGAACAATATGACTTGTTTACTTCCCATTTTTGCTTCCTCCTAGCTTGTAATCCCATGCATTCCAACCCTCGTTATATATTTAATATATAACTTCTTTTTCGGAATTAGCCTCAACTTTCTTTGTAGAATCTTTAATAAAGTATTGTAACACTTTTGCCTACTATTTTCTCCAAAGAGATCTTATCTTTTGTAAAAGCTTGATTGTGGGCTTAAAATCAGAGAGGTCCGAATCTTCTTTCCACTGTAATGTTTGTCACTACGTAAGAAATCGAAAGGTAAAAAGTTCCAAAGCTTAACTTATTCTGATCAAACCCGGATGCAAACCAGGAACAGGAACACGTTTCACGGGCTCTATGAACCTCATAATTAGGGATGGTAAAATAATTTGACATTTTAAGTATTGTTTCCAGAAAATATTTACACATGAACTGAAAGAGAGAAACAACTTTACTAAATGAATAAAACTGCTTACAAAGGAAGAGGAGGAAAGCTTCTTTACTCAACTAACGAAAAAAACTCTTTAAAACATACCTCACCATACTCTCAACGTTCTACCTTTTGGAGTATGTTTATCCTATACAACCTTGGAGACAAAAACTCTTGGATCCTCATTGAATCCCTTCTTTGGTGGAGACACTATCAATGGTGTATTGGAGTGTAGGGAAGAATCATTGATGGAGAAATTGCTTGCCAATGGATCCAATGAGAATCCAATGACATGGATCCAATAAAGAATCTAATGGCATGAGTTAAACAATTCTCCCCTTCAATGCCCATTAGAGAGGACTGTACCCTGTTAGTCTTCACTTGGAGTCCATTCTAGTCATGTCTCTGCATAGCTCAAGTTTTTTATATGTGACCACCTTTGTTAACATATCAGCTGGATTCTCCTTTGTGTGGATCTTCACCAACTTCAACAGTTGTTGCTAACCTTGCATATCCAATGATAGCGAATATCAATGTGCTTAGTGCGGGAGTGATTCGTTGAGTTCTTGCTCAAGTGCAGAGCACTCTGACTATCACAATGTACTTTATACTCATCCTGCTTGATTCCTAGTTCTTGGAGAAACCGCTTCATCTATAACATTTCTGTCACCACTTCTGCTGCGGTAATATACTCAGCTTTCATTGCAGATAAAGCTACACACTTTGCAGTTTGGAATGCCATGATATAACTCCCCTTGCGAAGGTGTAAAGAAATCCTGATGCAGATTTCCTACCATCAAGATCACCAGCCATATCTGAATCTCTATAACCTTTCAAGACTGGTTCAATTCCCTCAAAACACAAGCACAGCTTTGATTTACCCTTCAGGTACTTGAGAATCCACTTGACAGCTTCCCAATGTTCTTTCACAAGATTGGAGAGAAATCTACTCACAATGCCTACAACGTGATCAATGTCTATCCTTGTACACACCATTACATACATAACACTCCCAACTACTAAAAAGTATGGGGCTGCTTCCATCTCCTCCATCTCTGTCTTTGAGGATGGACACGAACTCTGGCTCAACTTAAAGTGATTAGCCAACTGTATACTGACTGGCTTGGCATTTCCCATGTTGAACGTCTTAATCACCTGTTCAACATATTTCTCCTGTGACAGCCACAATTTCTTGGCTTTTATGTCACGAACTATCTGCATGCCGAATATCTGCTAAGTTGAGCCTAAGTCCTTCATGTCAAAAGATTTGGCTAACTCCTTCTTCAGTTTGATGATCATGGTTGCATCCTGGCCAACTATCAGCATATCATCCACATAGAGTAAGAGTACAACAAAGTTGCCATCAGGGAATCTTTGAACATATACACACTGGTTTGTTGCAGTCCTCTTGTACCCATGACCCACTATAAATTAGTCAAACTTCTTGTACCATTGTCTTGGGGCTTGCTTAAGGCTGTAGAGATTCTTTTTCAACTTACGGACTATGTGTTCTTTCCCGAAAACTTCAAACTCTTCTAGCTGCTCCATGTAAATCTCTTCCTTCAGTTCTCTCGTGCAGAAAGTTGTCTTAACATCCATTTGTTCAAGTTCCAAATTCAAACTAGCTACCAATTCGAGTATAACTCGTATTGAGATCATCTTCACCACCGGTGAGAATATCTCGTCAAAGTCAATTCCTTTCTTCTGTTGGAATCCTTTGACAACCAATCGAACCTTGTGCCTCATTAGCTTTCCGTTGTCATCTTTTTTTTAGCTTAAACACCCATTTGTTTCTTAAGGCTTTTCTACATTTACGAAGCCTTACCAGATCACCGGTCTAATTCTTTTGTAAAGAACTCATCTCTTGTTGCATGACTTTCATCCATTTATCTTTGTCTGGATGGGTCTGTGCTTTCTTAAAGTCCTTTAGCTTCCCCTTATCAGTGAGCATGATGTAATCTGATTCTAGATATCTGGTCGATGGAATCAGGACATGATCTCTTACAGATCTCCTTGGCTGAGGCTCATCAGCTTGAGGAGGTGCTTTAACATTTGGTGGAGAGGGTTATTGCTCCCCCTACTCAACACCCTCTTCTTCTTCATCTTCTGAAATTGCCTCTTGTATTCCAGTGTCTACGGTAAGCTGGGCTGGTACTGGATCTGGAATCATGTTTGGAACACGAGAGTTGAAACCACTAGACTGAGTCGGTTCCTCATAAAACTGGTTCTCTTGAAACACAATGTCCCTGGTTCTGAATATCCTTTGTTTTATGGATCCCACAATCTGTATTCAAACTCTTCATTGTCATGGCTAATAAAGATGTATGGAGTAGACTTCAAGACTAGCTTCTGCCTCTGTTCCTTGGACACATGTACAAATGCCTTGCACCCAAGCACTCTCGGGTGAGAATAAGAGACATCATTCTTGCCAGACCACCCCATTTCTGGAACTTCGAACTTTAATGACACTGATGGTGATCTATTGATCAGGTAGCAGACAGCACGAACAACTTCACCCCAGAATGAATTTGGCAGATTAGCCATACTGAGCATACACCGGATTCTTTTCGTAATGGTTCGATTCATCCTCTTGACTACTCCATTGTATTGTGGGGTGCGTGAGACCGTCTTCTCGTGGCAGATACCGCATTCTGAGCAACATGCCTTGAACTCCTTGGATGTGTACTCACCTCTGTTGTCCGTCTAGAAGCACTTCAATTTCTTGCCAATCTCCCTTTCCACCATGGTGTGGAAGATCTTAAAGTACTCGAGTACTTAATCCTTAGTCTTCAGAAAATACACCCACACCTTCCGTGAAGCATCATCTATGAAGGTCATAAAATATCTGTTGCCGACCAATGACTCATCTTCTATGGGACCACACATATCAAAGTGTACTAGACTCAATAACTCTGATCTTTTCGCGTGGGGGAACTAAACGAGACTCAATGTTACTTGCCAAACAGGCAATGATTATAGGGGTTCAGTGCAATCTCTTTGTTTGCTAGAATGAGAGCCTTATTCATCAGTGTGAGCAACCCTTTCTCTCCCATATGACCGAGTCTTTTGTGCCACAGATTTAGTGACGCCTCATCTTCAGTTACATTGAGGCTATTTGAACAAACCTTCACATGAGTTCTATACAGCGTGCCATAGATTTGTCCTCAAGCAACAACCATGACACCTTTTGTTAGCTTCCAGGTGCCATTGCCGAAGTGATTATCAAAGGCCTGCCGATCAAGGGCTATTCCGAAAATCAGGTTCAGTCGAAGGCCAAGCACATGTCTGATGTCCTTCAACACCATAGTACAACTAATATTGGTCTTGATCCGAACATCACCAATGCCCATGATCTTTAAAAAACTGGTGTTCCCCATTCTCACAGTACCAAAATCTTCAGCTTTGTACATCATGAAGAACTTGCTGTAGCGAGTGGCGTGGTAGGAGGCTGCTGTGTCTACCACCCATTTAGAATCCTGGTTAGTAACGTGGAGGCATGTCTCTTCTTTCATAAAGAGTACTATGACATCTCCTTACCATCTTCCTTGTTTTGCCGGTGACTGCTTTGACCTTGCTCCTTTTTCAATATTTGGCAGTCCTTCTTTATGTGACCTTCAATACCACAATGATAGCAGGTAAACTTACCATGTTTATCACTAGATCTACCAGGATCATGTGACCTTCCTCTGCTTCTACTTCTGCCTCTACCTCTACCTCTACCTCTACCTCGACCTCTATCATTTTCCTGAGACCTTCCCCAGCTTTTTGTAGCAAAGGCATACGATTGCTCTATGCCAGCTTCCTTTTGTTTGGCTTCTTCATTGAACCTGACATCCTTAACCATTGTCATGGTGAGTTTGCCATTTGGAGCTGAGTTACTGAAGGACACCATCAATGTCTCCCAACTATCTTGTAGAGAACTGAGAAGTAAAAAGGCTTACTCTTCATCTTCCCGCGGCAAGTTCTATGGTTGCGAGCTAGTTCACTAGATTCTGAAATTCACTAGTGTGGTCGGCAATTGAGGTTCTGCTCTTTAATTTCAAGTTAACAAGTTGCCGCATCAAGAAAGTTTTGTTTCGAGTGGTTTTGGCTTGATACATATTCTCCAGTTTCTCCTAGAAGCTATATACATCTGTCTTTTAGGCAACATGGTGGAATACGCTGTGGTCAATGCATTGTCTGATTAGACCGATAGTCTTCTTGTTCTTCCTTTTTCCCTCTGCTTCCATTGTTGCCATCAATTTCACTCCTACTTCATCCAAAAGATCCAATGAATCCCAACAATTCAAGTAGTTCTCTATTCAAGACCTCCAAATAGTGTAATTTGAAGAGGTGAGCATGATCATGGCTCCTAAGGTTGACGTTGTTGGCTCCTCCATGAATTTAAAAAATCTGAGGCCGAACTGTACTTTTCAGAAAGTTATGAGTCTGAACTGTAATTTACAAACAGTTTTGGGGCCAAACTATAATTTTCAAAAGTTCTAGTGATGTGGCAACTAGGCGCTGATTGTGCAGGTGATTGGGTGTGACTAGGCACTGACGTGGCAGGTGACTGGGCACTGATGTGGTAGCTGACTAGGCGCTGACATCATTATTGATGCAACTGGACGCTAATGTGGTAGGTGACTGGGCTGGGCAGTGACATGACAGCTGATTAGGCGACGACATCACTATTGATACAAGGCTAATGTCACCCCTTCTTCTCCAGCGCCCCGGCTCCAAGAGTTTGCCGACGTTGACCTGCCAGAGAAAAACTTTGACCCGCTCATACGGACTCGTTTTAGCTTCGTTTTCGATGCAGTTTGCGGCGTTGGACTAGTATCATTGAGACGAATACACTGGTGTGGTCAAAACACGATTTTAAGCACTTTGATTTTTGGATAATGAGCAAAAATTGCTATGTTTTTGCTCTAACGACTCTAACAAGGCTTTGATAACACTTGTTGTGCCCAAAAAAATTCACACACTAACTAAGAGAGAGAAATAACTTCACTAAATGAAGAAAATTGCTTACAGAGGAGGAGGAGGAAAGCTTCTTCACTTAACTCACCTCAACTCACCAAAAAAAAAAAAAAAAACTCTTTAAAACACACCTCACCACAATCTCAACTTTTTACCTTTTGGAGTATGTTTATGCTACACAATGGTAATGGCTATTTATAACCACTACCTTGGAGACAAAAACCCTTGGATCCTCATGGGATCCCTTCTTTGATGGAGACACCATTAATGGTGTCTTAGAGTGTAGGGAAGACTAATTGATGGAGAAATTGCTTGCCAATGGATCCAATGAAGAATCCAATGGCATGGGTTCAACATTAGGTCCTCGTCCCGTCCCGCATCTCTTGGGACGAATATAGGGTGATATTTTAGGAAGGATGTGAGTTTGGGGAGAAGATGCAATAACCTGCCCCAATTGGAACTTGCCTCGTTTATATATATATATATATATATTTATTTTTTTATGTACATATTTTATTAAAATATGATTATTGTGATTTTTTTTTTCTCATTTTAGTAATTTTATTCCTTGCTTTGTCCATAATATTTTTGCAAAAAATACTAACATAGTGCAGGCGCTGGACAGGTGTAGGGAGAGATTAAGAGGGGCATGTTGGAGATGGAAGGAGGAGTTACCATAACGGGGAGAGGATGGGGTAGAGGTTTCCAGCCCAAACTCACTCCGTTGTCATCCCTACTCAAAACTACATTGATGCTCACATGGGGAACTACTCTTTGGGGAGAGGTGTTATGGCACCACACCAACTTTTGATTAATTGTGTTATATATTGTGTATATGTATAATCATACACGAAGCTATGTTTGGACCAAGGGTGCTGTGGTCTCCCTAACATTAAAAAAAAGAAACCCAATACATGGTATAAATTCAGGTATGAAATATTTTACTTAGTAAAGTGGCCCCCAATGTTTAAAAAGCCCTATTATATTTTTAAAAAATCATGCTCCAAAAAAATTATACATAATAAAATAGTCACTTTCATGTGCAATTTACATTGTGATCTATTTTTGTTAGTTGTGTGACCTTATTTTTTATTTGTTTGTGGTTTAATTTGTCTAAGGCCCGAAGCATATGCTTACCCATGCCCAATGAATGTCTAGGGAAAAATTAAATATATATATATATATATATAATTCCCCATTTTGTCTGGAGTTTCTAGGCCAACGCTATTGGTAATGTCCATTTTGTCTTGCACTCATAGACGAAATCCTAGCCTCGTTCTAGTATAATATTCTAGCCAAAAATTTATTCTACTGGTACCCTTTATAATTTTAGTCCCTCTTTAAGGTCAAAAGTGGTGACTCTAGAAATTTTTGTCAGTGATGTCATGTAAAATTCCTGGTGTCATGCAAAAAAGTAAATTCTATAAATTCAAAATTTTCCATTAATGACATCCATTACCTCTTTTTAATAAAATTGACAAATTAAGGGCCTGTTTGGTACAATTTTTTTAAACTATTTTTGTTTTGCTTTTTTGATTTATAAGCAAAAAATTTAGAATTTTTTTTTTGCTTTTATAAGCTAAAGATAAGAAAAAAATAAAAAGAAAAAAAGCAAAAAAGCAAAAAAACTAAAAAAATCTAGCTTTTTTTCTTATAAGCTAAAAAAAACATTAGGTAAAAAAGCCCTACCAAACGGGCCCTAATTTAAACTTCTGAAATCACAAACAAAGTTGAATTTTTATATAGTAATACTATTATTTTAACAAAATGACACCTAAAGACGTAAACTTTTAAAATTGACCTTGACAAGATTTAATATTTTGACGTTGCATAATACCCTCATTATCAATATTAATAAATAATTTTTTTTAATATATGTAACTAAACAATTATTAGAAAGAAAATAAATATATCAGGCCCGATCTAAAAAGGATAGGCCTAGCAATATGAATTGAGCCCAAAACATTCTATAGACAGGTCCAATAGACAAGAATCCCAAGCCGACCTGGACTAGGGCATATAAAGATAAGTCCAAATCTATCTTAAACCGACCCAAAAGTGATTGACTCGTGAAAGGAAAATGAATACCATTCCTAGATCGAATGGGCCGCTCGAAAACTTATAAATACCCCATGCAATTGAGAAGAAAGGTATGCTCATTGGAGCTAATATTGAGAGTACTTTTGTTCAATTCATTGAGGTTAAGTTTGTCTAACTTAATTATTGGAGTGTCATCGACCCAAAGAGGGTCAACGCATTTTCACAGTCTACCTCTTTTGTAGATTGTTTAGAACTCATCAACTTAGTTCGCAGAGCAGACCAAGTCTTCTTAAAAATTTCACTTACACAAACAATTTATGCATTCCATTGTCGAAAAAGCCATTTTCACGATGAAGTCAATTTGGGATATATATATATATATATATATAGGCTAATGTATATGACCCACACGTCTCACAATTTCAATTGATTAGGTTATACATTATGAAAATGATATATGTAATCCCATTTCTCACTCTTAAACACAAGTGAATGAATCTCACATAAATTTATTAATATGAGTCCTATAATCTTGTGTCTAGCTAAGAGTGAGAAAAGAAATTAAAAAATGAGATTACATATAATATTACACATACATAGTTTCAAAGTTTCAAATACCTCTATGTATAAAATACAAGCATTAAGTTCAATATATAGGTTCAGAGAGTTAAAACAAGAGGTTCAAATACCTTACAAAATAAAATTCATGCTTAGTGAGAAAATTTTTCATATTTCCAGTGAGTTCAAGTGACCGCACTGGCCAAAGGGTGAAGCCCTCTTGTAGGTCAATAAACCAATTGTAACATCATTTAATTGACTAAATTTCGTAATAAGTTTTATTCCTTATAATTTGGGATGCTGGGGTATCTATCACAAGCATTTGAGATGTACTTAATATTTATTCATTCAAATGCGTGCTAAGAGAGTCTTGAATGATACATAAAGTAATTAATTTTAAACTTTGATAGAAGTCAATGGATGTCGATGGATCTCGATAGAAGAAATAGATTGGGTGTAAATTTGTTGAGACTTCATTGGACATCGCTGGACTTCGAGACATCTCGATGGCAGAAAAGTGTACCTTCGATTTGAGGATTTAGACTACACTGGACCTCGCTGAATGTTGCGGCCATGAGGCTTGTGAGATTTAAAACTTAGGGACGCATGCCACAAGCTCTTTTTGACCATTTTGGAAGCCCAAAAATCCTAATTTGACTCCTCTATAAATATGAGGTTATGGGAATGTCAAAGTATAAGTCTAAGGAGGCCAAAATACTTTCGAAAGAATTAATTGCTCAATTGCTTTGGATTCAAAGGATTTGTATGAGAGCGTAGCTGTTGAGAAATTCTAAAATTTCTATATACCTAGAAGAGGCTCTCAACTAGATTCTTAATAAGATCAATCTTCATCTTCGTTGATTGAAGTCTTGAAGAAGTTTAAGACTCGAAATCCATAATAAGGAAAATTGTACGGTGATCAAGCTCGGTAATTGTGAATTGTGGAGTCAAGCAAGTTTCAGGTAACCAAGAGAATCGAGGAGTCAATTGAGGATTTGGTTGTAAAGATTCTTATAACCGTTTGGCGTTGGTTCAATTATTTAATCTATTGAATTGGAGTTCAGCTCTTGGAGGATTTCGGAGGTGTCGTAGAGTTCAACACTCAATCAGGCATTGAAGAATCGTATTAAGGGATAGATATATGATTTTAGGATTCGATCAATACAAGAAGGGCACACCCGCAAGCGTGTGGATTCGACACTCGTGGATTGAGAGTATCTAGAGTTGGATTGTAAGTTAAGTCTTTTGTATTCATTTTTCATAGTGCTTGGTTGACTATACTAGGTCTCGTGATTTTTTAACTAAGTTGAGTTTTTTACGATAAAATATCGTGTGTCTTGTTTGTATGTGATTGCTTTCATATTTATTTTTGACTCATGTATATTGCTTGTGGAAAATGCTACTCTTTCAAAATTTATAACAAGAATTTTGAATCAGAATGATGTGGCAGTGACAGTTTTGTAATTAAAGTGCATCTAGGTGGGTTAGTTGTTTTAAAGTGATAGGCCCATAACTCAGCCACATCATTCTAGTTATATTTTCTGGTTATATATTCTAGTTGTATAGCATTACTCATTGCTTGCACTAGATTATAGGATTAGGGTTAAAATTAAATAGTTAAATTGTGACCAATCCGAACAACCCTACAAAAGGTATTTTGACAAATTTATATATTCGATTTATATTTTTTCACCAATAAAATATCAAAATTGTTATGTAGTGGACTATAAATCTTCCCTATTTTTGCATGTGATCGATTCATTTGTTTCAAACCAAAAACCAGTATTTTGACTCATAATTTTAAAAATCTTTTACAACATATTTTGGTGAAAATTTCTTTATAAAAATTCTACAAAAATAGAATTTTTTATATAATAATTTTAGGAAAATGCTAGTTTTTTTTAAAAAAAAAAAAAAACTTATACAAAAAAACTCACTAGAAGATTATGATAATGGCATTTTTGTAATTACAAGTCATCATTATGCTGTTTTCTTTTAAAGTAAAAGGTAGATTTAACCCCATCATTCTGTATAATTTTTTTTTTTTTTGTATTTATAACATCACACATAATTTTATGAATAGCTGAAAATTTGTGTTTCATATTTTGTCACCCAGATACAAAATCCTGATTCCACTAGTAGTAGATTATTATTACATAGTATGACCAATACAATGCGTCCACGGCACATAAGCCACCTCCAAACACTCATCAATATCCTAAAGAGTGAGAAGGAATTATATAGACACCACCAATATGTATATATATTCTCATTACATTACATGTATGTTTGTTCTCCTATTTAGTTGCAATACATTTGGAACTTATGAGAGGAAAGAGGGGGGAAAATTTTAAACAAGAGAGAAAGGGAAAGTAAAGAGAAGAGAAGATGAGGAAAAAAAACACTCTCTTTGGTCCCCTCTAATTTTTTATTTTTATTTTTCTTGCAAAATCAAAAAAGGAAGAATAAATTTTTTTTTTCCTCTTTCCTTTAACAAGTTGGTACCGGATCAAACGCGCCTCGATTTGGGTCCATGACAAAAAACCAATACCCTCTAATTGTGGTTGTAAGGCTGTATTAATTAGCTTTCCATCTGGGCCGCTGTAACGGGAATCTGTCTTATTTTGCTTTAACCAGTTGTCTTCACCATTAATTCGATCTTTAAGGTTTAGTCATCTGACGTGTTTTTATTCATTCTTAGCATTATGCTTTGTTGAAAAAGTCTACACCCAAATTAAAGCCTCAATTTAGCCTTTTGTAGGTTTTGACGATCGGAACCAGAATATTTTTTCTTTTTCTTTTTCTTTTTCTGTTCCTTTTTTCTTTTTTCTGAGTCCACCTGTAATCGTTCACTTTGTTTTGTTAGCTGAAAATGTGATCTTGAAAAGATGAATATCATCACTTTTGGTAGAGAAAGTATTCACTTGATTGCGTGGTTGGCTTTACTACTTGATATACATAACATGCTAAGTTATCAAACTCTGCATCTCGTGAAATTGCCTATAATCATGAATGGAAAATTGATATTCTTTGAAAAAATTTATTCAAAAATTTCATCAGAATAATGTACTGTTAATATTTTATAATTAAGAGTTATTATAATAATATTTTGTTTTAAAACGAAAGTCTTTCATTCAATCCCATTATTGAAAATTTTCTTGTGCATTGCTCAGAAAGGAATACGTCTCTTACGTATCCGAATTTTAGATAGAAAAAGTAAAAAAAAAGAAAAATATGAGAAAAAAATAACAAAAATACTTTTTTATTTTATTATATTTTTCTATTCTTACAGAAAATTTAAATTCTAAATGGAGCTTTAAAGAAATGTAGAGAACTTGAGACCCTAATTCTATGTTTGGAGCTTGGTTTGTCAAGGAAAAGAGAAATATAATTGAAATGACCTACTTATACATATTCATTTTTATGGATAAGCATACAAAAAATTAAATTTTTTTGACAGAACTTATCCATTTTCTTCTTTTTTTATTTAATCCAAAAAAGAAATTTAGCTTATTTTATCTTTTTTTTTTCCCTATCTTTCTCCCATCATCAATCCTTGGCAGCAACTAATTCTCATTTTCTTTTCTTTTTTTTGGTGTTATTATCCTTTTTTTTTTTTTTGGTCCCTATTCACTCGATGTTATGTAGAGCCACCATCCAACCATATAAAAAATAGTTGGGCTGAGCGATAAACTTCAGGTCAGCAGTAAACGTTGTGTAAGCAACTCGGCAGTGGATGAGTATTGATCACTGTGCCAAGGGATGAGCTGTGACCATTAAAATCTTTTTTAAGGGAAGGAGAACGAAAGACAAGGTAAACATGATACTGTGCAGGAAGAGAATAATTTTAAAAAATTATAGGCATTATTCTAAGTAGATTTTTAAATTAAAAAATTTTATTATATAAATAATTTTACATGTGTCACATCTAAATGAAATATCACACCACCTTCTCATAATAACATAGTACAATAATCACCTTAGATAATTACTAAATACAGATATGATAACATGGTATGATAATTATTCTGAATAATTTATTTTGTATTTTTTTTATTTTTTCATCTATTCATCTTAAACTTGTTTGGAGCTTGAGAGAGAAAAGAAAAAGAAAAAAAAAATTTAAAAATTTTCCTGAGAAACGGGAAGGAGGGAAACATAAGGAAATATGGAGAAAAGAAAACAAGCTTTTTCTTTCGTTCTTTTACTTCTTTCCTCCAACTTTTCTTTTATTTTCTTTATAAAACCAATCAACAATAGGGAAATAAGTTTTCTTTCTTTCTTTCTTTTCTCCTTTCTTCCCCCCCCCCCCCCCCCCCTCTCAATTTCTCCAACTTTTCTTTTATTTTCTTTATAAAACCAACCCCCCCCCCCCCCCCTCAAATTTCAAACAAGCTGTTAGATAGAGTCAATAAAAAAAAGAATATTTTAATTATTTTCAATTCCCTCTCCTCCCCCACCCAAGTTCCAAACAGGTGGTAAGGATTTGATTCCAAACACTTCTCATGAGCATGTCCCCAATACCCTAGCTTTCATCCCATCTGAATTCTTCATTGCGCTCTAAACCTAGAAAGTTGCTGCTGGAACTTCATGGTATAACAAATCACAAGTTCATATTTTTCATTTATGTGTTTTGTGCTTTTAATTTCAGAAAGTAATTTCTTTCTTGTTATTAGGCCCGAAGAAGGATAAGGCTCCTCCGCCGTCGTCGAAGCCCACGAAGTCTGGCGGAGGAAAGCAGAAAAAGAAGGTAAGAAACATGGGTTTATTACGGCCGGGTTTATGAAGTTTGGTTTATATTCAGCTGTCCACTAGGGTTTCGTATGCCTGAAATTTGGGTGCTTTGAACTGTTGATTGATTGCTAATTATGATTGTTATTGGGCTTCCATTGGCATGTGTTGGGACTGGGTACATTGCTGAAATGGAGGACTTTGTTTTAGATTTGGGTCTTTTTTGCTGTGAAAAATCATTGTTTAGTTTGACATTTTAGGTTTCTATTTGTTAGCAATATGATCTTCATTGATTGCTGATTGAGGGGCCTTTTTGGGGGTTTTACTGGGTATTATTCCTATAGTTTGTTTGTTGAGTGTGCAAAATTGTTTCTCTCCATTGGTGACCGGAATCATTTTCAACAGATTTGGGGTTGAATGGGAGGCTGGCAACTTAGTTTGTGATGTGATTACAAGGGTTTGCTTGATAGCATTTTGCATCCAGAGCATTGCTTGACTACTAAATAAAGTACCCTTTAAGAGTACTTAAAAGAAAAAAGAAAAGAAAGAGTACCCCTTTAGTAGTATTTAGGGCTTAATTGCAATGAATTGGGTGTTACGGTGGTCAAATTCCATGTTGATTCAGAATCTTCTGAATCAGATTGGTGATTTTCTTGGGGAAAGGTTATTTTTTTATTTTTATTTTGTTGAAGAATTTAAAATTTTTGCTTGGTTGGATTGAGTGCTTATAATGGCTATGCTCAGTTTCCATCTTGATTAGGGTTGTCGTGTACCTTATTTTCTATCTTCGTAATCAATTATGTTTTATCAGAACTTTGTTGTCTGAATTAGTTTACCTATGTGGTGTATTGTGAACCTCTGTATATTCATAATAATTATGATTGCTGGTTTGATTATTGTTTTTACCCCGAGTACTATATGGCTTTATGTGCATTTTCTATACTGTGAGCTCGGAGTAGTTTAATTACATGAAGAGTGATGATCTCCCCAGGATGCGCTCATCGTACTATGATGGAGATGCCCCCGTGTCTTCCTGACAACCACAAATTTCTTAGCCTTTCCAAACTAAAGCCAGAATCTTTTGGAGAAATATGAAACCGAAGCTGAGGCATTTTGACCAGCTAAATGACTAGAAATACTGCAAAAGTACAACCCCCATCTTAACATGTCTTCAGGTTCAATCAGTACAACCTCCATCTTATATTTTCTTCTATTCACCAACAGACCAACAAAAAATGGAGGCCCAAACCAAAGCCATCTAGGCCCACATTCAATATATATATATGAATCTGGTTAAACATCTACAGGCTGGAAAAACCAGTAAATTTCGAGGTAACATAGACAGACTTGCAGGAAGAAAAAAAGAAAAGAAATATGGTTAGCAACCAAAAAAATGGACTGATATTCTCTGTAGTCAGCTGAAACTTCTTTTGGGTCACCATCAATACAGCCTTACTTAAGAATCCATAAGTTCATTTGAACAACCTTTTCTATGAAAACCCCATCGGTGTCAAACCCCATAGGTGACCGCGGCAATTCTCTTCTAACCCACCCCCAAAACTCTCAACGACAGATCCACCACCTCGACCACACCAAATCGACGACTGGGTTTTATTGAATTGGTTGTTTGAGGCCTTCTCGAAACAATGCATTGGGTTGTAGATTAACCAAACTAGGATTCTATGCAAACACAAACATTACAAATGTTTACTTTTTTATAACACTACAAATGTTTACTTTTTCAAAGTGCAAATCATTACAATGCTGCTTATTTTTATGTGAGAGATTTTAGGATGAGAATTTAGAAATCCAGCGCTTTGATCCTGCACACCCACAAAAGGACAAAATGAAGACATGCCAGCTTTATTGTGTTCAAAAGAGAGAAATCACTGAATAAATAGCTTAGCAATCTGTGTGTTCCAATACTAGGTTCATTATCTAATTTAAGGAATCTTGTATAGAAATGGAGCAAAGGCAAGCAAAAGGAGAAGGTGAACAACATGGTCCTTTTTGACAAGGCAACATATGATAAGCTTCTTTCTGAAGCTTCAAAGTACAAGCTTGTCACTCCTTCCATCTTGTCTGACAGATTGAGGGTATGCTTGAATTCTTCCTCCTCTTTTATCCTTGCTTGTATATTCTAGTGTTTCAAAACCATTATGATAGGTGTGCACTGTTAGATGAAAAAAAGATTGCTTCACTGGACTTCTATGTCTGGGTCAATACCTTTGTCTTGTCATTGTCACTCAACTTGTTTGCTTGCTGGACAGTCCAGTGTTGAAAATGGGTCTTTAGCGCTTCGTTTGGAACCCGAATTTTTACTGAAAAAAGTAAAGGAAAAGTGAACAAAAATACTCTTTATTTTTGTTCACTTTTCCTTCACATTTTTTTTTTCCCATCGAAAATCCGGTTTCTAAGCAAAGCCTAAGAGTTTTTATTGTTTATGTTTTCTTTTTCCCTCAGATCAATGGATCCCTAGAACGCAAGGCAATCAAGGATTTGATGGCAAGAGGGTCCATAAGGATGGTGTCTGCTCGTGCCAGCCAGCAGATCTACACTGGAGTCACTAATAATCAATAGACAGGATTTCTTGTTTCCCCTACTATCTAAAGAAACATCCTTGTTGGATGTCTACATTTTTGTCATCAACTCAAGGCTATGCTTACTTTATGTATCTTTTATTATTTAATTTCTTCTCCTTTGCTGATTGAGTAATGACTACCACAAGCTTGGAACTGATGAGAAATAGGTCTGTAGTTTTGTGTGTTGCAGGATTGACGACCAACTGGTTCGTCACTACGGTTCTGAAGCATTTTCTTATGCCTGGTTGTGCATCTTTTCTTTTCATTGGTGGTCATTCTATATTGTCTTTGCTTCTGTGTTTGGATGGTTCGATTGGCAAGGTCAGCATGTCAGTCTGAAACCAAAATCTTGAAGTTGAGAATGTCTTGACAACTAGAAAGCTTATATGTCATTTTATGAAATCAATTATTGGCACCTGAACGAGATTTACCTACCTTTTGAGATTTTACTGTGTCCGTAACGATATGGTATTTCCCTTCATTTTTATACATCTTGGTTACCCAAGTACTGAAACTCACCAGGTGCCTAAGATACGGGGTTCTTCCTGCTTCGTTGATCCAAAATCAAATTAATGAAAGCAGGAATTTTTTGGTTTTCAGTCTTTTGCTGCATCGACAGAACTTCCAGCTCATCAATGTAACATCTACAAATCATGCATTGATTTTGGATTGCTTATACTCCATTGGTTGATTTCCGGGAGTCGTTAAGTTCAAGTGTGGGCTTAGAGAATAAAGTGGTGTCATTAAGTTTAACTGACTTAGAAAAGTATTTAGGTTCGACTTCATTTAAGGGGAAAAAAAGTCAAGCAGTCGGGTAGTATTGAGTTTTCAGCACTCATAGGCCGGTGAACTGATATTTTAAAGTTCATCTGTTGAGTATTGAGTTTTCAGCACCCGTAGGCCGGCGAACTGATACTTTGAAGTTCATTTGTTGAGTGATGAATTCCTCATCCTAAATGGCATTCATAGCACCTACCAAAATTGAAAGGTGAGTTCTTCAGATCTAAATGGAAGTTATATCACCTATGGGATTTAATGAAATTCTTCTTCCAAATGGCTCGGCCAAAGAACGAAGTGAATGATCCAAAATTTAAGTTATTTAGGACGAAGATATGGCATATTTAGTCCCCTTCTAAAGTCCCTCACTTCCTATGGAATGCTGGTATAAATCTAGTGGAAACTGGGGAGATCGTGTTTTTGCGGAAAAAAATGTTTCAAGGATCCTATAGCCAAGTGCTTCATTGAATCGAAGGTGACAACTGAACTGAACCCTCAAACCCAAAACATACAAGAAGGTGACAACTGGACTGAAGCCTTAGCCGATGAACTAAGGGAGTGATCCAGAATTCAGGGGTTCCATTGACAAGTGCACTGGACAAACAAGGAACACATATACAACCTGTTTCTGTATCTCACTGCATCCCAAATTTTTTGAGATTCGTCCATGGTTTGGGCATGCCTCTGTGTTATCTATGAGTCCTTTTACTCACGCAATTTTGATCTTGATTTAAGCACATAATTCTATTTGCAGCCACGTAACCCTATAAATTAGGTAGACTTGAATTAATTATCTTCCCCGCCCCCCCCCCCCCCCCCCCCCCCCCCCCCCCCCCCCCCCCCCCCCCCCCCCCCCCAAAAAAAAAAAAAGGTAGACTCGAATTTTTCTGTTTCTAGCAGTCTAGCTGCAATTAGGTGAAAATATGGCAACACGGTTTACTCCTATTTTTCTTGTGTTTAATTAGCTAGGGAATTTGGACTTTGTTTTTACAACAAATCATAGTAGTTGCCTAATGTAATTCAAGAGACACCACCATATCAGTCTAAGGTGTGGATGGCTGTAGTGGTATTGCTTGCTCTTATGACCAACTTAATTTGAATGAATAGGGTTGTGTTTTAAGGTTTGCTAAGCCATCTCAAGTTTCATCCCTAAGTCATGTCTATGATCATAGGACCTGTATATAAAATTGGCATTCATGTGTGATAGTGCAGCAATCTTGTAAAATCTTGCCCGCAGGTATTCGACGAGCCCTCTCTCGTCTATTGATGGTCCCCTGTTCTAAAATACACTGGTGCGGTGCCTGCTAAAGGTCTTCTGACATTCAAGTTAGATTCAGGAGAATAATATTGCTAGGGAGTGTGTAGTTTGTAAGGGTTTTCTTTCATGCGTACCTGAGTAAGAGGGCTATGGTTCTTCTTTGTATGCCTGCATGGGAGTAGTTGGTGACCTCTCCACGTGGCGGCCTTTTGTTAGAGGGTCAGAACTGTGACAGGGCACTTGAGAGGGCCGTCTTTACACTCCATGGTGGCGTGTGTTAGAACTGTGTCAGAGGTAGGACAGTTGCCCCTCGTACACTCCGTGTCCATGCTTTGAGTGCGCGCTAGAGTATCTGATGTTAGATGTGGACCCTACCGATGTGACAATGAGGCTGACCAGAGTGGGAGGTCCCCGAACGGTTGGTCTGTTCGGGACTAGAGGGGATGTTGCATCAGGGTATGGTCAGGGCTTGACCAGATGACGCGGTGCGGCATGATCTGATCGGGGCCCGACTAGGCGTCCATGAGGTCTTTGCTCTGGCCGGAAAACATCACCACTAGATGCCCTCAACTCATTTGGCCACCTGCTCGGGGCTAGGAGAATTCCACGAGTCAGCCCACCCGTGAAATCCGTGGCACATTTATGGCAAGGCCAGCGCAATGATGGTTCCAACGGGTGCATCTTTTCGTGCACCATTACGTGGCGGCCGCCGATTGGTAGTAGTTAGTTGACGGGAAAGGTCGAATCTCGGCCATTGATATCTCGTCAGAGTAATTTATCTGGGCTGTTGGTTTCAAAGAAGAGGGGGAGTTTTGTTTGGCGGTTACACCCCTTGCCTTCTTGTTTGCCTTTGTTAGTTTTGCGCAAAAAGAACACAGAGGGATAGGGAGAGAGAAGAAAAACCTTCAATTGATTCGACGCTTAACAAGTTGGTCGATTGATCGATTGCTTCTAGCCATCCCTTGTCAATCGTTCTTCGAATGCTCGATTTGTGGCTCACTGTTGTGGTAAAGCTTTCTCTTCGGTTGTATGTATTGATCGGCAACCTGTTGCATCTGGGTTTACGAGGAAAGGGAAAAAATCCCCAACCTCCTAGGGTTTGTTGATAGGCTAGAGTTTGTTAGGTCGATATTCGAAGAAGTAGCTTCGTTGTTGATCGCTCCTTAATAGTGCAATTTATATCCGCCAGTGTGTGGTTGCGATGCAGTCATAATATCTCGGTAAGTCCGAGATCGATCCACAGGGAACACAAGAAATAAACTTTATGAATAAGGTCTGCAATCAGGACAAAATAATAATGAACTCAGAATCAATTAAAATTGAAAAAAAACTTCCAAAAAGAAAATAAAAATCAATTGTTGGAGATGATTGATCTAAATTATCCGACAATAAAATTAAACTAATTTTAGGATTATATTCAAATGTTATAAAAAGGTCTTGGCAAGGTTTGATTCGGTAATAGGCCTATAGGTAGGTTCCCAAGACAGTTTTGATTAACGGACTTTAAGATTCGATCACCCTTTTAGAGTCAATATTCAGTTATTTACTAGTGTTCATACCAGGGTCCCATTCATATTTGTCTGAGTTTATAAACCTGTCTACAAAATATGTTTGAAGCTTAATCAAGAACAGTAGATTCCTAAAGTACTCTTAATAGGAATATATATGTAATTGTAATCAATATTCTTATCAGAAATTCTAGGTATACGTATTCCTGCTTACAAATCAATCTATACGTACATGCTAGATATGATCAAGAATATTGTTTTCGAAGATATTCATGGGTAAGAAAATAAATCTTGATCCAAGGTCTTGAAACCTTGGAAAATAAATAACTATATTGAATATCTACTTGTAACCTGGTTACTTTCTTAACACATACCAAGAATGGATTTAGCTACTAAAAAACATGATAAATATTGTAAGAATGGAAATAATAATTAAAGAAATAAAATGCTGCATTAAGGAAATATAATCTGAAGTTCACAATAAGAACAAGAAAGAAAAACTAAATATAAAAAACTAAAGATTAAAGATACTCCATTGAAAGATGAAAAGATTCGTAGCCTCCAAAGGATTGGATGATTCCTCCTTCCAAACCCTAGAAAAACCCTAGAATTCTTCTCCTCCTTCAGAACATAGAACTCCTAAACCTATTTTATTACCTACTAATCTATATTTAACTAAAAAGTGAATTAATCTATATATCCCGTCATCAGTCGTATGGACGACTTCTACTAAGTGCTCAGATGGGCTGGGTCACTTTACAAAAGTTGTAGGTTTTGAAAAGTTATATAAAATCGACATATTATGGGCCTGAATAGCCTTTCTGGTTCGCGAGATATGATCTTCCAAAGTTTCATTTCTGCGTGCTTCAGCAGCTTGTACCACAGCTTCAGCAGCTGGTACTTTAATAGCAACCTCTTGAAACCTATGATTAAATTGCATTCAAACTCATTCCATTTAAGCTCAAAACCTACATAAAGTATTATAAACTTAATTAATATCAAAACATAATTAAAAAGACATATATACTCATAAACTAATAGTGACAAAGTATTAATTAAGGCCTTATAATTACACTTTTGAAGCGCAATCAGTTCTTTAAACTTGTATTAGATAGGATCGAGAATGAAAGGCGCTTGGTTACTATGGGGAACCTAAAGCATATAAGTTCAGACTCTGAAAGAACAAATTCAAATGAGTTCAGGGTAGTTAGGCGTGTGGCCGGAAAAGAGGCCTTTGTTGGTAACTTCGGGGCCTCTCTAGAGGTTTTAGAGTCGGGGGAGGTCGAGGCTACCTACTCCGATGCCAGAGAGGGAGAAGAGTTAGGAGAGCCAGACAACGAGGAAGAGAAGGGTCTTAGGTACGAGGCCATTGGGGTGACCTCCGTTCTAACCAAGGAGAGGGTCGAATATTTGTGGGCTATGTATCAGATCCCACGTGATTTGAGGCTCAGGATCCCCAAAAAGAAAGTCTGGGCATGCTCGGCCAGAGAGGATGAGATCACGGTGTATGAGGGTGCATTGGCCGGTGGCCTTCGTATGCCCTTTCCTTAGTCCATTAGAAAGATCCTGCAACAACTTCACCTTTCCCCGGGGCAGATCCAGCCGAACGGATGGAGAATTCTCCTTGGTTGTACGATCCTCTGGCAGATCGTCCATAAAAGGGACATTATGTTGGAAGAATTCTTGTTTTGTTATAGACTAACCGAAAGGGGTAGGGGTTGGTGGTACTTCTTGGGCAGGTCGAAGGAGTAGAACTTGGTCGGTGAGCTTCCTTCATCGAATAAGAACTGGAAGGATCAGTTTTTCTTTGTCAGCGGTAATGGATGGGAGTTTCAACTCTGAGAGACCGACTTCTCTGTTCGGGTCTTTAGGCAATGGGGCTACTCAAGCAAGAAGGGTACGTTATCTCTCTACTGAACTCTGTTTTCATTTCTTTTTGTTTGGCAAATGTCGGTGTCCTAACCTAGGTCTGCCTTGGGTGTCAGGTTGGTTCAAGCCCAATCTATCTAAAGAGTTGAGGATGGCCGTAAAGAAGGTCCAGGAACACGACGTCCATAATCAAAAGGAGCTGGTTACCGTCGAGAGCTTGTCCAACTACTTGCTAGGACCTAAGCCTACTAGAGAGGCTCTAGTTGCAGAACGTGAAAGGAGTGAGTGTTGAATTGTTTACTGAGCCTTCAAACGTTGTCTAACTAACGTTCTTGTTACTTGTAGCTGGTTCAGCGCTTGTTGACACTTTAACTCCGGCGCCTGTCCCTGACCTTACAGCTAAAGAAATGAGTTTCAACGTTGCTTTCCTAAAGAAGAGGAAGGCTGATGGGGATGGCGCCCAAGAGCGGCTGAGCCCTTAGACTCGACTAGGAAGGACCCCCCTTCGATGAAGGCTCCAGAGTTGAAGGCGAAGGAGGTGCCTCAGAAGGTTGTGTAGCCTCTTCCTCCCCCCATATTCGAGCTGAGGCAGAGCTCGGTCGCCCCAGTCGAACCTCAGGCAAGAGCTGAACCCACTACATCTTCCAAAAACATTTTTGACAGCGTGGATGAAGCGTGGGCCAGGACTGGGGATGTCATCAAAGCTGTTGACCTGCAGAGGATTGACAAGTACACCAACAACTAGTTGGTGAAATATATGAACCACGACCTCCTCAGGGTTCATACTGCTTTTCGATCTTTCCTTTACTTCATTCATAACTATTTCCTTGGTCGGTTCTGACATTTTGCTTCATTGCCAGTTTGCTTCTAGGAATATCAAGTTGGGCCACCATCTGGCCAGTCTTGAAAGGGCGGTCAATCAAGAAAAGAAGACCACCGCTTCTTTTGTTGCTGAGCTAAACGGCATGAAAGAGGAGATCATCGCCGCTCGTGCTCTGAAAGAGGAAGCTCGAGTCCTGAAAGAGGAACTGGTCACTGCTTGTGCCGAAAGGGATTTGATTATGGTGGATCTGAAAGCCGTGAAAGAAGAACAGAAGAAGCTGAACGCCACTGTTAGTAAGCTCCTGCTGGACTTCTAGGCCGAGCAGGCCTAGAGGCATGACTTGGAGAGGAAGGTAGCCGCTTTCAATGAAGAACTTGTGAAGGCAAAAACTGAAGCGGTAGAAGAGTTCAAGGATGGGGATGACTTCTAGGCCTTGTTGGCCCCCACCTTCCTCCAAGGTTTCGACTACGCCAAGGTCAAGGCATCCCAGAAGTATCATGAGTTGGACTTCTCTAGCCTTGACTCACTTGAGGAAGAAGCCCTGCCTGCCCTTGAAAGGGTCGATCAGGATGCTGTTGGCCAGACTACAGTGAAGGCCACTGAGGAGGCTCAGCAGAAGGCCCCAGAGGTGACGGCAACTGAAGAGGCTCAGCAGAAGGTCTTTTAGGGGAAAGAGGGAAAGTTGCTGAGGAGCAGACACAGACATGATTGTAATGTAAGTTTCCTTTTTTTTTTTTTTTTTGAACAGGGACATTCGCCTTTGTACTCCCTCAATATTTAATGGAAATTATTTTCTCAACCTAGTACTTGTCGAATGCTTTATTTAGATAACTTGTAGACTATCTATAGAATTCTTACTGTTTTTGTATGGTTGAATGCTGAAGTTGGGTGATGCTATTGTATGTCTGGCCCTACTCGGTCTATGTGTACCGAGTAGACCCTTTAGCT
Organism: Euryodendron excelsum; assembly: GCA_033060915.1. Classification (NCBI taxonomy): domain Eukaryota; kingdom Viridiplantae; phylum Streptophyta; class Magnoliopsida; order Ericales; family Pentaphylacaceae; genus Euryodendron; species Euryodendron excelsum. The sequence continues at coordinate 21,259,347 of CM065390.1, read as the reverse complement.
ATTGCTTCCAGGGCCTACTGGATCTGCTCGGCAAGTGGACCGGGCAGATCTTATGCCATTGTCATAAATGCCCTGGCTCTGCTCGATCATGTGGACCGTGCAGATTCTATGCCATTGCCATAAAGGCATCGGGTTCTGCTCGGTCATGTGGATCGAGAAAATTCTATGCCACTGCCATGAAAGCCATTTGGCTCTACTCAGTCACGTGGACCGAGCAGATTCTACGTTATTGCCATAAAGGCATCTGGCTTTGCTCGGTCATATGAATCGAGTAGATTCTATGCCATTACCATGAAGGCCATCTGGCTCTGCTCGGTCACGCGGACTGAGCAGATTCTACTCCATTGCCATAAAGGCATCTGGCTCTACTCGGTCATGTGAACCGAGTAGATTCATAGCCATTGCCATAAAGGCATTTGGCTCTACTCGGTCACATAGACTAAGCAGATTCTACGCCATTGTTATGAAGGGCATTTGGCTCTGCTCGGTCACCCAGACCGAGCAGATTCTATGCCATTGCCATAAAGGCATCTGGCTCTGCTCGGTCACGTGGACCGAGCAAATTCTATGCCATTGCCATATGCCATTGCCATAAAGGCATCTGGCTCTGCTTGGTCACGCGGACGAAGTAGATTCTATGCCATTGCTATGAAGGCCATCTGGCTCTTCTCGGTCACACGGACTGAGCAGATTCTATGCTATTGCCATGAAGGCCATTTGGCTCTACTCGATCGCGTGAACTGAGCAGGTTCTATGCCATTGCCATAAAGGCCATCTGGCTTTACTCGGTCATGTGGATCGAGTAGATTCTATGTTGATTTCATGGGAGTAGACAACTGTTGAACGGTCGCTTTTATTGATAGTTCGTTGAGTTACAATTATGAGCCTTTCAAAAGTAATGCTTTCTCAAATGCTCTATCTGCCATAGGTGTGGTAGTTCCTTACCCTTTAGATTCTTCAGTCTGTAGGTCCCTTTCCTAGTGCTGCCGATCACCTTGTAGGGGCCTTCCCAATTAGGCCCCAGCTTGCCCTCTCTCGGATCTTTGGTAGACTAGTTGACCTTTTTCAAAACAAAGTCCCCTGCCGAGAAGTCTTTCGGTCGAACTCTGGAGTTGTGGTATTGGGGCATCCTCTGCTGGTAGGATGCTACCCTCATAGCTGCATGTAGCCTCCGTTCTTCCAACAGATCTAGTTCCATATTCATAGCCTCATTGTTGGTCTCGGGGTCATACTGCACCGTCCTCGGGCTGGGTAGGCCAATCTCCACTGGGATGATCGCTTCGGTGCTGAAGGTCAGTGAGAACAACGTCTGTCCTGTAGACACTCTCTCCATTGTTCTGTAGGCCTAGAGAATGTTAAGGAGTACTTTTGCCCACAACCCCTTAGCTTTCTCCAGCTTCATCTTTAGGATCTTCAAGAGAGACTTATTCATGACTTTCACCTGCCCGTTAGCCTGAGGATGCTCATGGAATGAAGCGTGGTGACTGATTCCTAGGTCGCTGCATAATTGGTTGAATTGTCTGCCTTCGAATTGTTTTCCGTTGTCCATGATGACGATCCTGGGAATTTCGAATCTGCAAATAATATTCTGCTATAGGAATTTCTTCATTTTCTCTTTTGTAATAGTCGGTAGTGCCTCTGCTTCCGCCCACTAGGTGAAATAATCGATAGCCACCACCGCGAACTTTTTCTACCCCTTTCCAAGCGGTAACGGTCTTACAATGCCGATTCCTTATTGGGCCATTTCAGGTTCGAGTCGTCCCTTATCTCCATTAGTATATCCTTCAACTTTGTTGTGACGGGGGTGAACGCTCGATCTAGCCCGTGATAGTGCTTGCCCCTTTCTTCTCCCAGTCTCCATGTTCGGTTGTTGGTCTTGCTTGTCTTTGTCTCCCTTTCCTCATTTGAAGTACCACTCGACCTCTTCTTATCTGCGCATGAGCTGCTCTCTTCGTTATTTTCTTGCCTTGCGCTCATAACAGCTTCTACACTTATGTGCTTCTGAGCTCGAAGTATCAGCTTGACCATATCCTGGGGTGGCCTCTTTGACAAGGACAAGCGTAACTTTCCGGTTCTTATGCCGCTCATGAATACTGTGACGGCCACCTTATCCTCCATGTCATCTACTGTTAGAGTTTCCTGATTGAACCTCCCCATGTACTCTCTCAACGTCTCCTCTTTCTTCTGCCTCACAGTCAACAGGTATGCTACTGGCCTTTTTTGCCTCTGCGCCCCGATGTAGTGGCTCACAAAGAGTTTGATAAGTTTAGTAAAGGTGGAGACGGTTGTTGGCTTGATCTTGTTGAACCAGGTTCATGTCGAGCCTTTCAACGTGACGGGAAAAGCTCTGCACATGATCTCATCCGGCACTGCCTATAAGTGCATGAATGCCCTGAATGTCTCCAAGTGGTCCACCGGATCTTTGGAGCCGTCGAAGGCATCCACGGTCAGCATTTTGAACTTCAAGGGAAGTGGGTAGTCCATCATCTTCTGGGTGAACGACGAGGCCGTTCTACCAATGAGCGCGTCCACCGTGTTCAGAGCCTTGGCCTCCACAACGGCTAAGACCCCCACCATTTGGGCCTGCATAACCCTCAGTTGTTCATCCTAACCATGGGAGCTGTCTGGTTTATCGCTTACCATCTTTGTTCTCGATGGGACTGCATGGCTAGTTTGTGCTTCCTCGATGTAGGGCTCACGGCGAAGGAGTGGGTCCTCAACCCATCCTCCATTGCCGTTTTCGTTGCCGTTGGGGGGAATGGAAGGCTCTTTGTCAACCTCCTGATCCTCCCATTCCACTGCCGGGGGGGCAGCTGGGAGTGGAACCCCTTCAGATGGAGCTAGAGCTCGTTGGAGCAACTCTACGTTTTGGTAGGCCAACTATTGCATGTTAGCCATCATGTCAGCCACCGTCTTCTCTAGGGTGACTATCTTCTCTGCACTTGAATTTGCCATTGAGCTTCCTTCGAGATGAGTGCTAATCCCAGACCTAGTCAAGACTATGAAAAGTCACGAGAATCTTCAGTTCTCACAGATGGCGCCAGCTGATAGTGCAGCAATCTCGTGGAATCTTGCCCCCAGGTCTTCGACGAGCCCTCTCCCATCTATTAGTGATCCCCCGTTCTAAAACACACCGATGCAGTACCTATCAAAGGTCCTCCAGCGTTTAAGTTAGATTCAGGAGAATAATATTATTAGGGAGTGTGTAGTTTGTTAGGGTTTTCTTTCATGTGTACCTGAGTAAAAGGGTTGTGGTTCTTCTTTGTATGCTTGCATGGGAGTGGTTGGCGACCTCTACACGTGGTGTCTTTTTGTTGGAGGGTTAGAACTGTGACGTGGCACTTGAGAGGGTCGTCTTTACACTTCATGGTGGCGTGTGTTAGAATTGTGTCAGGGGTAGGACGGTTGCCCCTCGTACACTCCATGCCCATGCTCCGAGTGCGCACTAGAGTGTTCGGTGTCAGATGTGGACCCCACCGATGTGATAGTGAGACCGACTAGACGACACGGTGCAGCACGATCTAATTCGGGCCCAACCAGGCATCCATGAGGTCTCTGCTCTGGCTTGGAAAACATCACCACCAATGTGTATTTCTATCTTTGTTTTTAGCCATTTCCTTTGATATATTCAAATTTAGTATCATTTAGATCAATGACAAAGACATTATGTTTGTGACTATATTTCAGTTATACGGTGTTGATCCTGGAAAATTGAAAAGCTTGAGATATTTGAGAAAACCTAAAGTATATTTGCAATGTAGCAGATCAATAACTCTATCTTTCCATATATTAATACGAAGACATTCGGTATATTAAGTACCTAAAACAATTGACTAGCTTACTGAGTCTAATTGATAACACTAACTTAAACACCGCAATGAAGCTTGGGTAAGATGTTATGATCTTATAAGCCTCTTGTGTCGATTGAACTCCATCTCAGCTAATGTGTTGATTTAGATCGGAACAAACCGGAATCTCTGGAGCTCCACACATCCTAGTAAGAGTAGTCACCTCCAGCTCCACAACAAGATTTTAGCTCCACAACAAGCTTTCTGCGTGGATATGGCATCATATCCTATACATAATTAGAGTAAATTAAATTAATAATCATAAATGAATCAGCCTATAATTAGTTATATACTCTCTTTTATTTGTGAGATGTAGAGACTGAGATAGATGGGGAGCATTTTTGAAAAGCCACTAAAATGCATTGTAGTAATCACCATATACATTACTTGCATTAGAGAACTCTTTTATTAACTCTTCAATGGCCTTTTGTAGACGACCATTGTAATACGTTGAAAAGTGGTTTACTTGCGTAAAGGCATTAATATTCATCACAAGCCCCAGAGTTGTTAGTTTGGATTCCCATAAGATAGATTGGTAAACAATCTATTGAAAAATTTTCAAGGGACGACTTCATAATGAATAACTCTATGCAATTCATATAAAACAATTAGAATTAGAGTTGACAATAAATAATTAAGACAACATCAAATGAGGAAGTGCTCAATTAAATGAATGACTTTGAAAAAACAATTGACTAGTTTTGACTTTTTAATCCTCTTTAAGAAGTTTGATTTATTTATGAATCCAAAGAGTTGAACTTGGAAGTAATGGTAGAATTAAGCAACACTTACCATTACTCTATCTGAACTCTTGTGTTTTACTTTGTAATATAAATTATATTTAAGGTAAAATATAAATGAAAAAATAAAAATATATTTAATTTATAAAACCAATTGAACCACTGATTAAATTAATGAACCGTGAACTGGTAGCCTCACTAGTTTAACACCCGGTTCGGTTCTAATAACTATGATCTTACTAAATAAAAATGCTAGGTCTAGAGTTTTTGGGTAAGATGATGCACAAAAGGACATTTCAAAGTGCTAGTTTTAACTTTTACATATTAATTTTTAGATCTATAGAAAGTTTTTCCATTCTCGTCTCTCCCTATATATTCCAAAAAAACCACTAAATCACTTTCTATTTGGTGCAACTCCAATATTACGTTCTATGTTGTATATTGCATTATAAAGAAAGATAGAGCAAAAAAGATCCGTGGTTAAAATATGTACAACAATATCTAACAAAAGGAAAATAAAGATTGTATCTGATCATTTGATAATGGATACTTCAACAGTGCGCAAACGATGATTTTGATCATTTCGATTATGGATTACTATAACATTGTGCAAACAAGAGCTGGGAGAGAAATAACTCAATGTACATCAACAACATTGTAAGAACTATCACAACATCAAAATCAATAGCAATTATTAGACTCAACAATATTGAGCGAACCAACATTACTAAGAAAGAAATGCATAGGGGTGCATGGTAGAAAATGCCATCAACACCAAAGTGAAGCCTATTGTTATGTGATATATATATCTAGAAATTTGAATCATCAATTGCTATTGTGACATGTGAAAATGTAATTAAATCTCTTGAAACTATCCTTCTACATCAGAATTGTTTCTTAAAGAGCTGAAACAGTATCTCCAATATGGCTATGGTAGTGTTGACTGTTGGCCCGAAATAGCAACCCAAGAGCGGGGGTGAATTAAGTTTTCCGAACTTTAAAACAATAATCACAGATTAAGAAAAAATAAACTAATGAAACAACAACATAATACAAGATATATATGCAAGCAGGTTATGAAGATGCAGTGAATGAAAAATAGAGCAAAAAATGGAGATACAAAGATTTACAAAGGTTCGGCCCATTCCTTTACCTACGTCCTCTCTTTCTCAATCCTTTCGAAGGTATTCTCCACTATGTAAAGTTCCTTACACAGCTTGCTAGTTGCTCTAAGTGCCCAGCTCACTTCTTTATAAGAGGTCTTCCCAAACTCTCAAGCCCTAATGATTTTGTCCTAGATTACTCAATCTTACAAGTGTGTTTTCCAAGCTACACTCAAAACTCACAAAGTTTACAACCTTCTCCAAGTGTAATAAAGAGTTTAGATACAATGGGTGATCTCTCCAAAGAGTGGATAAGACAAGGTTTAGCTCATACAACAAAACCACCAATGAATAAAAATAGAGTATGAGATGTAAATGATGAATCTTCACTTCCAACACTTGATCTTATGTTCTTCGACTTCATAAATGAGTTGGGAGTCTTCTATATATAGCCATCCTTCAATTCTAGCCTTTGGAGATGATTTTGGTTTATTATAATACAAAATCGACTTGTCAAGTCACTCAAAAAATATAATAGTCGCGCCTAGAATTTTACTGTCTAAAGGCAAGGTGTCAACACTAGTGTTTGAAGTGTCAACCATATTAACAATTTTCAGCAAATCTATCTTTGAAGGTGTCAACCATATTTGCATGGTGTCGACCATCCTTTGTCCGAAATTTGAATTTTCTGACTATTGAAGCCAAGGTGTTGACACTAGCTCTAGAGGTGTCGACTATATCTATGTCTTGCAGTAAATTGGCCTTTGATGGTGTCGACCAAATTTGTATGGTGTTAATCAGGTTTGTGTTATCTTTTCTCATTTGCTCACTACCTCCAAGGTGTCGACCAGAGCTATTTCAGGTGTCGACAATGGCTTGAGGATGCTCAGGCACATCAAGGTCTTCCAATGGTGTCAACCATATTGGTATGGTGTTGACACTAGCAGGGGACTTCTTTTTTTTTAAGGATCTAAGGTCTTCAAGTGGAGTGTCGACTAAAGATGTAGATGGTTAGTAATAGTTTACAATAGCTTCATGAGATCTTCAATCAAGTGTCTGGTATTTCACCAATGTGTCAACACTTGCTGCCAATCTCCTTTTTTGATTGCCAATCTCCATTTATGATCTTCTTTGAAGTTAAATATCAGCATCTTTGAGTTGGGCATCAATGTTGGCTGCTGATCTCCATTTCTAATCTTCTTTGAAGTTAAATGTCATCATCTCCTTTTTATTGATACCAATCTCCTTTTCACTGATGCCGATCTCCGTTTCAAGTCTAGATCTTCACACGCCTTATTATAGAAGGTGTCAGCTCTTTTGAGCACCTTCAATATCTTCGAGATAAAATTACCTAAGTGATCTTCTTGTTGGATACTCAACCAATCAACTTAACCATTTTTGTAACGACTCAAATTTTCGAACCATTAATAAATTAAAATGATCTCAAATTATATTTCTGCTCTAATATCAACTTGTCACACCCCGAAAATTCCATATCTTAGAACCTTTGGAGGCATAATGTTGCAAAGCTAACCTATACATATCTCTTTGCACTCAAACTATTCTAATGCAATAAAGCTTTTGTAATTACAAAACTTATGAGTTTACTAATTATTCTTAACATACTCAAAACAAATATTCTACTCTTCTATTCTCTTCTGCAGGTTAACTGCTGATTATTGACTTATTTCTGGACTACTAGCTTTGCTTTGTCTATGTTATCTGAAATATTCAACCCATGAAAGGGGTAAGCCTATGAAGCTCGGTAGCAATATAAATTCTAATCAAACAACAAGTTTTAAGTGTATAAATAATAAACAGTTGGTAATTAAAGTATTATGTAATATCAATTCAGTATAATTGTAACAGTTCCAAAATCTTATACCACTAATAAAGCAATCCAATTTCAGCTTATACTATGAATGTCAACACAAAAATGTAAACATATACATGTATTTTCTTTCAGATAAACCCATTTACTGTAACCATCTCTATTTAACGAACTTCAAGCCACACCTAGAAGTTTCACCTATCACCCAGGCATACCATACTGGCCTAGCAGCCTGGCACATTCATATGTTGATTATTTGATTCAAAACTCACGTTTCAGATTTATTCCAAGCTTCACACCACGCTCGGAAGCTTCACCTTATCACCCAGGCATACTTGTAAGCACCCCATTTTTGACCGCTCGGCAATCTACACTCCGTCCAGACTTGTGTTCAAGTCATTATGGGCATATTCCTATCGAAACCAATTCTCTAGGTCTAAATCCCGTCTGTCCATCGCCTCGCGAGCCCACCAGTCCCAAATAGAGGCAAAATAACCAAAATGCCCTTAGGGGGCATTGTCCTTTCCTTTCCAATCCAGGCACGTCTCCTCGGAGACGGTAAGACGCCTTTCCAATCCCTCTCTCAAGACAGTTTATTCCTCGAGACGGTTCCAATCCAGGCACATCTCTTCGGAGACGATAAGTCCCTTTTCCAATCCTACTCTCAAGACAGTTTATTCCTCGAGACGGTTCCACTCCAGGCACGTCTCCTCGGAGACGATAAGTCCCCTTTCCAATCCCTCTCTTGAGACAGTTTATTCCTCGAGACGATTCCACTCCAGGCACGTCTCTTCGGAGACGATAAGTCCCCTTTCCAATCCCACTCTCGAGACAGTTTATTCCTCGAGACGGTTCCAATCCAGGCACGTCTCCTCGGAGACGATTAGTCCCCTTTCCAATCCCTCTTTCGAGACAGTTTATTCCTCGAAACGGTTCCACTCCAGGCATGTCTCCTCGGAGACGATAAGTCCCCTTTCCAATCCCTCTCTCGAGACAGTTTATTCCTCGAGACGGTTCGAGTAGCGAAACTACTCACAAAACCGTTAGAGTAGCGAAAATACTCACAAATAGGTCGATATAGGAAATTGGCAACAAACTCCTGTGTCACGACGACCGCCGTTAGAGTGGCGGAAACACTCAAAACCCAGGTCAACACCAGTGTCTATTAGCTCACTTCGGTGAAAAATGACCAAACTGCCCTTTGGACCTTTTTCGAGACTTTTCAGGTCAAGATGACCATTTTGCCCCTAAGCATCCGAATGCCCCGGGAACCACACCAGCTCCGGGTATCAAACCGGTAACCCTCTGAGATTGCTTTTTATAGTGTTCTCAACTTCCTTTTACCTTTCCGGATCATTCCGAGTCAGTTCCGGCCAACCCGGTACAAAATGACCGTTTTGCCCCTGGTGGGCCGGTCTCTTTTTTCGACCACACCGGCTCTGAGTATCAAACCGGTAACCTCCTGAGACTACTTTTTATAGTGTTCTCAACTTTCTTTTACCTTTCCGGATCATTCCGAGTTAGTTCCGACCAACCCAGTGCGAAATGACCGTTTAGCCCCTGGTGGGCCGGTCTCCTTTTCCGACCACGCCGGCTCTGGAAATCAAACAGGCAACCTCTGGGAACATTCTGAATAATGTTTTCAGATCCCAAGTCTTCTTCCGGAATAGTTCGAGTTTGTCCCGGCAGTTTCCCGGTCAGATTGATCGTTTTGCCCCTAAAGGCCCGGTCAACCTTTTCGACACATCTTATCCTCATTTCTCAAGTCAAATACCTCCAGGACACTATTTTAAGTGTTCCTGCTCCTTTCCAGCCTTCCGGGTCATTCCCAGCTCCTTCAAATCATTCCCAGACTTTCCGGAGTCACTCCTAGTGAAGCTAGGCTAAAAATTGCATGGTAGTCACTAGTACAGGCGCTCAAATCTAGTCAAAGATACGTTGCTTGCCGACCTTAAACATTTCCTAAATGGCTGGCACCACTAGAAGTGGTGTTAGTGTAAACTTTGGCCTGGCGCCACTGCAACAGGCGCTAGTATTGTCCAACCTCTATAAATACAGAGCCTCATTCAATGTGAAAAGGATTCGCAAACTCAACCTAAAAATCATATAATTCGATATACAGAGCTCGAGCACCCCCAAAACCCTAGCTTCCCTAGGTTTTCCAAACCCTAGCCACCCTACACAAACCCTAACCTGCTATACACTCATTCACACCCCCATACACTCATACACTAGCCTTCAACCATCCTTTGAAGACTTGAAGAGCTGCAATCCAAAGCTTGAAGACAACTCTTCAAGACTGAAGGTGAAGATCAAGACGAGGACCGAAGACCGAAGAAAGCAAGGCGCGCAAAATAACAAGACATACGGTAGGCTCCCTATTTAAATTTTTGTACTTCCCCCCTCTCTCTTCTCTCTCCTAACCCACTTGGGTTTTCTCTATTTTAATCTCCCATCTCTTTCCCCCCATTTCTTTGCATGCTTGAAACAAGGAGATTCTCGGTCCATGTGTAGGATTGGGCTATTGGAGAGTCACCGTGTCGAGGGCTTTCTTTTAGTTTAACGGGAGACCACGTGGGTTTGGCCCCCTTGATTATGTGGTAAAACCTTAGCCTTGTATGTTCACGACCCCAAATTGCATTGTGCGTTTCATGATCTTGCATCTTCCAAAAACCGTTTTCAAAGTTGTTCTTCAAAATCGTTTTCAAACTTGTTTTCAAAATTGCATCAAAATTTTCTTTTCAAAAACTTGTTTTCAAAACCGTAATCCTAGGGTGATTCTAGCTTTTCCATGGCTAGGATTGCTTTAGGAAAGTGTTACATTAAAAGTGACTTTTATGGTCTATATTTTCAAATCTTATTGTTTTTCAAAACCGCTTTCCTAAAGTGGTTTTAGCCCTCTTATGGTTAGAATTGCTTTAGGAAAGTGAGATGTTTTTATACCTTCTAAAAACTCTCTTTTCAAAAAGTCTTTCTTCCTAAAAATCTCTTTTTCAACATACTTTCCTAAAACTCTCCTCTCCAAAATTGTTTTCAAAAACTCCCTTCCAAAATCTATTTTTCACAACTCCCTTTTTCAACTCCTTTTCAAAATCCTCTCCCCAAAATCTACTTTCTAAAAACGTTCCCCAAAAATCTTTCTAAAAACTCTCTTCAACAATCTTCAACCAAAAATCTTCCCAGAAAAACTCTCTCAAAAAATCTTTCCAAAAACTCTCTTTCCAAAGTCTTCTTTCTAGAAATTCCCCTCTAGGATTTTTTTCTAAAATCTACGTTTCTAAAAACACACTTTCCAAAAACTCCTTCCTAGGATTCCTTTTTAGAAAACCTTCGTTTTCAAAAATGTACTTTCCAAAAACTCTTTCCTTAGAGCCCAAATCAAATCCTAGAACCCACAATTAAGAAACCCTAATTTTCTTTCCAAAAACATGATTTTCAAACTTTGTCCTAAACCTAGGTTTCCAAAACTTCTTGTTTTCACACCCAAACTATACACATGTTTCCAAAACCTCTTTTCTATGTCAAAACTATAATTTTCCAAATCTAGGGTTTCTAGAATCTCTCTTTCCAAATCCTTGCCAAATCCTATCTTTCCTTTAGGAAACCAAATCAAATCTCTCCGCTTAGGAAGCCAAATCCAATTCTCCCGTTTAGGAAACTAGATCCCGTCCTCCGTTTTTGGAAACGAAATCAAATCTTTTCTTTTAGAAACCAAATCCAATCCTTTCCTAATCCAAACATTTCTTAATTCAATTCCTTCCTAAACCATAAGTTTCCTAAACCTAAATTTTAAATCTTTCCTTAAATTTCAAAATCCAAATCTTTTCTAATTCGCATCCTTCCTAACTCCACTCCTTCCTAATTCTATCCCTTTCCAAATCTCAACTTTCCAAATCTAATTTTTCAAACCTTTCCTAATCTTAAGATTTTCTAAAAAAAACTCTAAAACTTTCAAAATCTTAAACTTTCCAAATTTCAAATCTTTCTAAAATTCTAAACTTTCTAAACTCAAAACTCTCTTGTTTTCGAATCTTTCCAAATTTCAAAACTTCCATGTTTTTGAAACATTCTAAATTCAAAACTTTCCTAATTCCAAAACTTTCCAAAAATGAAACTTTTTTAATTCGAAACTTTCCTAAATCGGACCTTTCCTAATTCGAACATTTCGTAAAATCTAATCTTTCCAAATCTTCCAAGCTAAGTCAAATCTTTTCTAAGTCTCTTCTCTTTCCTAAGTCTAGGTTTTCTTAAACCTTCTCTTTTCCAAAACAAGCCCAAATCTATCTCTTCGAATCAAAGTCCAATCTTTTCCAAAATTTCGATTTCCAATCTCCTTTTCTAATCTCAAATCAAATCCAATTTTTAATTCAATCTCTTTCTTCCAATCCAATCTCTCTCTTCAAATCAATCTCTTTTCAATCGGACTTCGGTCTGAACTACGACTGACCTGATTCCCCCAAAGGGATACGTAGACAACTTTCACAGGTGCGGTCACAATACTTTTCAAACTTTCAATTCCACCTTCATGGGTGCGCTCTCCACATTTTTCAAATCTCAAATTCCAATCAATTTTCAAAATTTCAATTTTCAAATTTTTATTTTCAAATTTTCAAGCTTTCCAATTTCAATTCCATTCCTTTAAATCTATTTTCAAATCAAATCAATTTCAAATCAATCTCTTTTCAAATCTATTTTTCAATTCTCTTAACTTGTACTTGTATATCATGCATCATGTTAGTTTCTTTTCAAACATTGTTTTTCAAAGTGGATAGGATTGACCATTAGTTAATTAGAGATTCTCATAGATGAACCTAGGGTAGATTGACATGTAGGTACTCGAAAGGACGGGGTAGGGTGATAGCTTATTGCATTTTCCCTACACGTAACTAACCTCCGAGTCTAGAATCACTGATTTCAAAGACCAAAACGGAGTTATTTTTCAAAAAGGGTTAAATGTTTTCTAAAGGTTGTCAAACAACCTGTTTTTCTTAAAAACCCTCTCTTGAAGAGATATTTTCAAAACCTTTTTTAAAAACCCTAAGTGTAGTCTTCGGATTATTCTTAGTTTTTAGGTGACCTAATTCACCTTAATCAAGTTAGGTGGTGACTCCAAATCTTTTTCAAAAGTCCTTTATTTCAAATCCATTTTCAATTCAAACTTAGTTACACTCATTCTTTTAGGAGAGTGAGTTCTAACAAGAGAGTACAGCATTTTTCCCGCTTTTGTGAGTATTCCTCGAGTGCAAAAAATCTGGGTGCGATAATACTATACTGGCCTGGTAGCCTGGCTCTCTTATTTGATTCAAGTGAACCCTTATCACTCCGGCACACCATATTACCTTGGCAGTTTGGCTCTCTAGCCCTCTTAAGCCCGGATCAAGGGATATTCACATAAACTTTTTCATTTAGATAAATTCATTAAGTGCTATTATGGTATGGAGTGCTAGTGTTAGATAAAACAGGACATTCTTTGCAAGTGATTAAAAAAAAAAGAAGAGTATTTCAACATAACTACGATAGTTCAAATTGATATAATAGTTTTAAGAGCAATAATACAAATTGTACGGATTGAAACAGTACCCCTATTTGATTGTTCTGTTGCTAGTTTGACAACGCTCTCGATTTTCATGCTAAATCTATAAAATCATAACCATCGATTCAATGTATGTTGGATCATTATCTAAATTGTTACATACGCACAAAATAACTCCTTAGTCCACTCCCTTAAGTCCGATTATAATTCCTGGATTTCCTAGCACTTGTATCGTTGGATTGACTTGACCGGTACCTTCATTAATTTTATACACTACTCTTTGTAAAAGAAAATGTTAAAAACTCTTCTAAATATAACTCGGGGTCAAAATCATTTTATAAGAATATGTTTAGATTTTTATATAATTATAGGTATGAAAATTACTATTTTCAAGACCAATTTAGTGCATAGAAAATAAAGAAATATCGGAGAATAATATTTTTATTTAATCTCTTTATTGAAGCCTTTGAAATAATATAAATAGGTTATAGTAATGTTCTTATAAGCTAAAAAAAACCCATAAGTAGAATTTTTAGAAAAATAGAAATTTTCAGGTGAACTTTAGTACATAAATAGAGAATAAATAGCAAAAATCCATATTTTACCTTACTTTATTTTCAAACAACTTTAATGAATAACTATAATTTTCTAAGCATGTTTAGAAGCTTGAAAATAATTTTTCTTAAATTTCCACAATGAAAATGTAATAAAAATAAAATGTAGTTGAACAAATTTTGGAAATGCACTACAAGCTACAACCAATCTGAAGGTCCAAAAGCCTACCACTCATCATTTTCATAGCTTGACAGATTTATCCCCTGTTTCACAACTCTTACTTTAAACCGCAATAACTTAGTTAGTTTTCAATAGATATTTGCGAATCAGGTGTCAAAAATGCTCCACTCTTCGAGACCTATCTACACATGGTCTCAGAATTGAGTTTCGTTAAGGTTGGAGGCTTAAAAAACGTCCCCGACAGTGGCTGTTGCTGGGAAAATTCGCAGCAGGGTCCATCTTTGTCACTCATTTTTCTTCGTCAATCCTCTATCAAATTGAGCAAAGTTTGGGTCTAAAAGGAATAACTCTCCGAGCTCTTTCTAACTACATTTGCAGAATAAGAGAATGGAGTCCGTTTGATTACTCTAAATGGGTTCCGAAAATCGCTGCGTAAAAATGCAATTTACACCGCAACCCAATATTTTGCCAATTCTTCATATCTAAAGTTACCCACTAAATCTGAGGTTTATGCATCTCTAAAACAACTACATGATTAAAACCAAATTTGACATTCATGGATGATGCTTAAGCTTTTAAGACATACTCTGATTCCATTTAAACCCAAGAAGATGAATATTAACCCACTGAAATTCATTCTATTACACCTCAATTATACATGCATGGCTATATATCCCATTTTTCATATTATTCCAAGTTGACAGTGTGTTGAGAAACCATGGATTCCTATCGGTTTATGGTAATTTTCAGCTACAATAAGTGCATGCAAAGCCTTATAGCAGCAAGGAAAGAATGGTTTTACCTGAAATCAGCTTTTCCTTTCTTTGTTCTTGCTTTCCCGAAAACCCCCTCCTCTCCGATTCCCTCGCTCAGCCTCCGCAAGCTCTCTCTCTCTCTCTCTTTCTCTCTCGCAAAGCATAATGCCCACTCCCTATTAGTTGCTGGCTCGCAAAGCATAATGCCCACTCCCTTTTAGTTGCTGGATGATCAGCTATCCATGAAGAGAAATACAAGGACTTGTGTCACGGGACGACTCTAGCGGGTCAAGTATGTCTGTTACCGGCTAGGGACATCCACGTGTGGCACTTACTATGCCCCCGAGCAAGCCCACCAAGCAACAAAACACTCTCTACAATTTACAGCGGTTGCACGAAATTTAAGACAAATGACACTGGAATATGAACATTCTCATTAATTGAAAGACAACATTTACAACGCTTACAATGCTAGAAAGCAAGTAAGAAAATAGCTTGAAAGCTTTACAATTCACCGGGTAGGAGGTGGTCAATACATGTACCCCCCCTAATATAGCATTTTTAGCCATTACAAAACTGACAGGAGGAAACATTAACATGGCCGAGGAGTTATAATGCCTCGGTAGAAAATCTAAACGAAATCCAAAAATTACAAGATTTGACAATGGAAAACTAAATGGAAAAAGCTATACATGGAAAAAAAACCTAGCTTAATTTGCCCTCCGGAGCTAGGAGAAATGCCACGCCAAAGTTTGACAAAAAGGAGAAGAATGTGCAAATCTTGGCATTGGCCTTTCTCATAGCTCAGAGGGAATTACATCGAGAGCTTGCTAGGCCAAAAGGTCCTAACTATATACAATGTTTTGGACCCGGGGTTGTGCGGCAAATTATGCACGAATCATCATGTTGACAAGGGGCCTTTGTTATGGCCTGCTGTTATGGCCACTTGTTAGGCACGGCTGGGCACCAGGGCGCGCAAGTGTTGGGGCATTGGGGCGCTGCTGGGCGCTAGGGTGCGCAGGTGCTGGGACGTTGGGGCGCGCAAGTGTGGGGCGCTGCTGGGCGTAGGGGCGCGTAGGTGCTGGGCCCTGCGGCGCTGCTGGGAGCAGGGGCGCGCAGGTGCTGGAAGGCGGCCCGTGACATTCTCCCCCACTCGAAGGGTCGCCGTCCTCGGTGACTTCTGGGCTAGATAGGCTTCAATGTGATCTGCAAATTCTGTTAAGTCTGTGGCCTTTTCCCAGCTGGTCTCGTCGTCTCCAAGTCCCTCCCATTTCACCAAGTATTCGAGGAATGTTTTGCAAGAAGCAGTGTTCATTCGATCTGCTAGAATTGCTTTTACCTGCTTCTTTGGAGGCTTGGCCGTGATCAATGGCCGTCGAGGAACATTGCGGGATAAGTCTTCCATGTCGGCATGATAGGGCTTGAGGAAGCTAACATGAAAGACAGGATGAATCTTCATCCAGGAAGGAGGGTCAACCTTGTAAGCACACTTACCAATCTTTTTGACAATTGTAACTGGTCCTTCATACTTGCGAGCAAGTCGTTGATCTCGCCCTTGAATAAATTTGTGTTGTTCTGACAAGAGCTTGACCAGAACTTGATCCCCCACCTTGAACTCTAACGGCCGCCTTTTTTCATCAGCCCACTTCTTCATCTTGTTGGCTGCTTTATTTAGGTAGGCTTTGACAATATCAACATCTCTCTATCAATCTCTTGCAAACTGAAAGGCTCTTGGTGACTTCCCTGTGTAAGGTCCTTCCACTGTATGGGGTAACAGGGGTTGTTGGCCAGATATTACCTCAAAAGCACTCTTCCCAGTGGAGCTACTCTTTTGAGCATTGAAACATAGTTGAGCAATGTTAAGGAGTGGAACCCAATTGCATTGGTTGGCATTAACAAAGTGACGTAAGTACTCCTCTAGCATATTGTTGAACCGCTCAGTCTGGCCATCTGTCTCTGGGTGGTAACTCGAAGACATGTTTAGTTGTGAACCGAGAAGCTTGAAAAGTTCAGACCAAAAGTTGCCAGTGAAGCGTGTATCTCGGTCACTAACAACACTCTTTGGCATGCCCCAATATTTGACCACGTACTTGAAAAAGAGTCTGGCCGTTTCTTCAGCTGATAGATACTTGGGTGCAGGCACAAAGGTAGCATATTTGGAGAATCTGTCAACAATCAAAAGAATAGTCCCAATATCTCCTACTTTGGGCAAGCCGGTGATGAAGTCAAGTGATACACTCTCCCATGGTCGAGATGGCTCTGGCAAAGGCTCAAGCAAACCAGCTTTTTTTTTATGTTCAGGCTTGTCCTGCTGATAGATGAGACAAGTGCGCACATATTCATCAACATCATCCCGCATATGAGGCCAATAATATCCCTGCTCTAGCAAGGCAAAAGTTCGCTCAGTCCCTGGATGACCTGCCCATTGTGTATCATGACACTCAGTCAAGAGTGCCCTTCTCAATCCCCCGGCTCTTGGTACATAGAGTCGATTGCTCGTTGTTGTAAGCAAACCATCTTGCACCCAGAACTGGCGGGTTTTGCCCCCCTTGACAAGGTACACTAGGCTTTGGGCCATTGAGTCCTTATTCAAGTGAGCATGGATGCGATCACGTACCCCAGTCGATGGAGTAAAGATGGTGCAAACACGTTGACAAGAGGCAAGCTCTGCCCTCCTGCTCAGTGCATCTGCCACATGGTTGGTGGTGCCGGCCTTGTACTCTAAGGCCACATCAAACTCGGCCAACTTCTCTTGCCACCTAGCTTGTCTGGCGTTGAGCTTGGGTTGTGATAAAAAGTGACTCACAGCTGTGTTGTCGGTTTTCACCACAAACCGCTATCCCAACAAATAATGCCTTCACACTCTGAGGCAATGAATTACAGCTAGGAGTTCCTTCTCGTGTGCTGTATATCGCCGCTCAGCATCACTTAACTTTCGACTTTCATAGGCCACTGGATGCCCCTCCTGTAATAAGACTCCCCCAAGTGCGAAATCAGAAGCATCTGTCTGTACTTCGAATGGCTTGGAGACATCCGGAAGAACCAAGACCGGGTCATTGGACATAGACCGCTTCAACTCGTCAAAGGCTTGTTGACACTTCTCTGACCAAACCCACCCGTTGTTCTGCTTCAACAATTCTGTCAATGAGGTGGCAATCTTCGAGTAGCCTTCCACAAACCGCCTGCAGTAATTTGCTAAGCCTAAGAAAGATCTTAGCTCAGAAACACCTGTAGGAGCCTGCCACTCTTGGATTGCTTTGACTTTGTCTAAGTCCATCCGAATTCTCCCCCACTCCACAATATGTCCCAAGAATTTGATGCACTCTTGGGCAAATGAACACTTCTCCAGCTTGGCATACAACTGATTCTCCCTTAGCTTCTGGAATACAAGTTTCAAATGCTTCATGTGCTCCTCTAAAGTTGAACTGTACACCACGATATCATCAAGGTATACCACCACAAATTTGTCTAGATACTCTCGGAACACTTCATTCATGAGAGTAGAAAATGTGGCTGGTGCATTTGTGAGGCCAAACGGCATGACCAAGAACTCGAATGAGCCATACCGAGTGACACACGTAGTCTTCGCTTCATCCCCCTCCTTGATTCTCACCTGATAATAGCCTGACCGTAAATCTAACTTCGAGAAATACCTCGCCTGGCTCAACTAATCAAATGAATCTGCAATAAGAGGAAGAGGATACCGGTTCTTAATGGTAATCTTGTTGAGAGCTCTATAGTCAATACACATCCTCAGACTACCATCGTGTTTCTTCTAAAATAGCACAGGTGCTCCATATGGTGCTTTGGAAGGCCGTATGAAACCCGATTCAATCAATTCTGAGAGCTGCTTCCTCAATTCTTGCAACTCGGGAATGGCCATCCTATATGGTGCACGTGCTGGTGGTTTTCCCCTTGACAAGAGCTCAATCTCATGATCTATGCTCCTCCGGGACGGAAGTCTCTTGGGCAGTTCTTCAGGCATCACATCTTTGAACTCCTTTAAGACCTTCTCGATGGATTTGGGAATAGGCCCCGCCTCCATAAACTCCTCAATAGATAGGGCAGCGATCCACGTTGGTTCATGTCTCCTGACCCCTTTCTTTAACTGCATGGCTGAAATAAACTTTTCAGCGTTATTGGTTGACATAGTGGAAATGAGGCATGACTTCTTTCCTATTATACACATCGTGTGATTGTATGGCATCACGACTGTCATGGTCTCTCTTAAGAATTCCAACCCAAGGATAGCTTGAAAGTCATCCATGGGCACCGCTGTGAAGTTTATGCGCCCCTCCCATGAGCTCACTTTAACAGCGACTGACTTGGCAATACCATAGATTGGTTGGGCTGCCGAATTCACTGCTTTGATCCTACTAGTGTCCTTCTCTAAGGACAAGCCCAGTCTCTCCACCTCCGTACCAGCCACAAAGTTGTGGGTGGCTCCAGTGTCCACAAGTGCACGGATGGGCTTACCGTTGACTTTGATGTCGACAAACATAAGCCCCATGGTGGTTACCTTCTTCTTCTTTCCCTCAACGGGATCCCTTAGCTCCTCAATCTGTCTAGGCTTGGAATCAACTCCTTTACCCTTTCTGACTTTAGAACTAGAAGCTTGCTTCTTCACTGCATTCACCATGTGAAATGCCCCTACTCTGGAGCCCGTCTTCGAACCATGCTTCCCATTATGCCTCGATCTAGTGTCCCCCTCACTCTCGCTGCCACTGTCCTCGCTCTCTTCCCAGCATAGATCAGAACTAGAAGATTGGAGGGCGTTCAGCGCTTTCTTTTGAGGACAGTCTGCTATCTTGTGCGGCCCTTGGCATAGATAACAAGTAATTGGCCCCCTGGGCTTGTCTCGATTCTAGTCCTTCCCTTGTCCTTTGGAGTAGTTGTTGTTGCCCTTGCTTCCATCTCCCTTGTGAAAAGACCCTTTATCGGTTCCCCCACTCTTGGGTTTACCATGCCCAACTGACTTATTGCCTCCCCTACTCTTGCTAGAAGAACTCCTGTCTTGCTGGCATTGCGGTTCAGTAGCATAATCAATTAGGCATTCTGCTGCGGACTGAGCACTAGACAAGTCTTGTACCCTCTGACGGTGTAGTTCAACTCTAGCCTAGGGCTTCAGCCCTTCAAGAAAACAAAAGAGCTTATCCTTTTCTGACATGTCTCGGATGTCGAGCATCAGGGCAGAAAATTGCTTGACGTAGTCTCTAATGGTTCCTGTGTGTGCCAATTTGCGTAGAGCACGCCTGGCATTGTACTCCACATTTTTAGGAAAGAACTGTAGTTTGAGCTCCCCCTTCAGCTCCTCCCACGTTGTTATTGTGCAGATTCCCTGTTGAATCTCATCATACTTGGTGCGCTACCAAAGCTTGGCATCACCACTGAGATACATGTGGCCATCGAAACTTTTTGCTCCTCCTCAGCACGAACAGCTTTGAAATACTGTTCCATGTCAAAGAGAAAGTTATCAAGTTCCTTGGCATCCCTGGCACCCCCGTAGGCACGAGGCTCCGGCACCCGTAAGCGAGGCGCGTCAGACATCGTCGCCACCGTTGGGCCACGGTTGCCATTTCCTCCGTTGCCGCCTCCCAAGGCAACGAGGCGTGTCACCACATTGACACGGTTGTTTGCATCCTCTAAATCATGCCGAAGGCTAACAATCTCTGCCCGAAGGGCTTCGGCATCTCCGGATGGGGCAGAGCTGGCTGAAGCCCCTATTTCAGCCCTCTGTTGCTCCATTGCCCTAATCCGTTCCTCCAGTCGTGAGACCACTCCGGCAAATCCCTCGACATTGTTTTCCAAAATGTCAATTCTCTGTGCTTGAGTCACCATGCTGAAATTGTTTTGGCTACACGAAAGCTGCTAGGCCACAGTAATGTTGTGGCTCTGATACCAATTGTCACGGGACGACTTTAGCGGGTCAAGTATGTCTGTTACCGGCTAGGAACGTCCACGTGTGGCGCTTGCTATGCCCCCGAGCAAGCCCGCCAAGCAACAAAACACTCCCCACAATTTACAGCGGCTGCATGAAATTTAAGACAAATGGCATTGGAATATGAACATTCTCATTAATTGAAAGGCAACATTTACAACCCTTACAATGCTAGAAAACAAGTAAGAAAATAGCTTGAAAGCTTTACAATTCACCGGGTAGGAGGTGGTCAATACATGTACCCCCTCTAATATAGCATTTTTAGCCATTACAAAACTGACAGGAGGAAACATTAACATGGCCGAGGAGTTATAATGCCTCGACAGAAAATCTAAACGAAATCCAAAAATTACAAGATTTGACAATGGAAAACTACATGGAAAAAGCTATACATGGAAAAAAAACCTAGCTTAATTTGCCCTCCGGAGCTAGGAGAAATGCCACGCCAAAGTTTGAAAAAAAGGATAAGAATGTGCAAATCTTGGCATTGGCCTTTCTCATAGCTTGGAGGGAATTACATCCAGAGCTTGCTAGGCCAAAAGGTCCTAACTATATACAATGTTTTGGACCCCGGGTTGTGTGGCAAATTATGCACGAATCATCATGTTGACACGGGGCCTTTGTTACGGCCTGCTGTTATGGCCACTTGTTAGGCACGGCTGGGCACCAGGGCGCGCAAATGTTGGGGCACTAGGGCGCTGCTGGGCGCTAGGGCGCGCAGGTGCTGGGACGTTGGGGCGCGCAAGTGTGAGGCACTGCTGGGCGCAGGGGCGCGAAGGTGCTGGGCGCTGGGGCGCGCAGGTGCTGGAAGGCGGCCCGTGACAACTTGCCTTGTTTATATAGGCCTAGAGTGAGTGAGTTCAGTTGGCCCATGTGTGTCACTTGGTGCCATGTGTTTTAAATGATATAAGCATCATTTGTGGGGATTTACAACAATTACCCAACTTCCTATCTTCATGTTAATTACATCTGAATCCCCATCTTCTTTTACCTTAACTCTTGAACATCCTTCTCCCCTTTTGATTTATACCCTTGAGCATTCTTCTCTTCCTCTCTTTTATCACTCATCCGAGCTTTCTTGTTCCCAATTTTTTTTTACCCGATTCTACTTCATTCGACAAGTAAGTCCATTTTCCATGGTAGTTATGTGTTAACATAATTGTGCTCAAGATAATTCCTTTCTTAAAGCTTATTTTAAAAAAAAAACGCAAAATTCAACTAGTGAAAATTCTAAGGGTATTGTTATAATTTTCTTGTTATTAAATGATTATAATCTAAACTGTACACTTAATTGAAAATATTAAATAACAACCATATGGTTTTGTTATCATCAAAATTAGCATGGGGATTAATCTTGAGTCAATATTGACATCATTTGATGGAATAGTTGAGGCAGACATCCCTAACATGCATTACTCTGATAGCTGGTCATTTTTTTGTTGCTAGTAAGCTTTTTACTAGATGGGATTTTAGTTCATTGTTTTGGCTAACTGAATAGCTGTACCAGACATTATGAATCTTTTACTTGTAAGTGTTAAATATTTTTGAATATACTTAGCCCTCTAGGTTTTCATAGTTATAATCTAAATTACCTAAACTCTTTTAAAATGTATATGAAATATTTATGTCGAACATTCAACACCAAGATTCTGACACTTGCATAAGGATATATACTGACACTTGCATGAGGATATATATTGTACGGATATGTGTCTAACTTGTATTATTGGATATTCACTTAACAAAAATACATGATAATTTAAGTTACCATACAAATATGCATGATGTAACTATCATATTACACTAGAAATGCTTTGTAACAATTTGTAAACACTATTGCATTGAGCAAAAAGTAAAAGAAAAAAGAAAAAAGAAAAAAGAGAAAAAGGAGAGAGACAAGAATAGAATAGGTAATCCTCAAAAGTTGAGATCCAACAGTTTACAACACCTGTCATTTTTATTCTGATTCTTTTTATAGCACATAACTAGAAGTATTGCATTCCATTCTTGCTCCTAGGAAGTTGCATTATAAATTGCTTCACTCTTTTTGCCTATGAAAGTAGCTTCTGTCACATATGCAACCTATTATTATTAAGGGAGGGGATTTTTGTTTTTACCCCAAAAATCAAGTTAAACCCTAAACTATAAATGCTTTAAACTCTACAGTTTCTTATTTATCAAAAGTGGTGGCATATATAATGTGTGTGCCCATAACTCTTACTAACCCATGTACTGCCAGTCATGGTGTGGGTGTTTTAGAAAATTGCAATTGTGACAGGTTTCAGAAAGGCTTCAGTAAATAGGTTTCATCAAACTCTCAAGTATTTGCTTTATAATAGTACTAGAAATGATGACACACACAATGTGTGCATCTATAACTCCCACTCATCCCACTAACTCCATACACTAACAGGGTGTTAGTGTTTTGAAAATTTTCATTTGCGACAGGCTTTAAAAAACAATCAGTAAACAGGTTTTACCAAACTTTTTGGTGTTTATTTTATAATAGTACTAGAAGTGATGATGTGTGCTCATAACTCCCACTAACCCATTAATTTCATTTGAAAAACTGCAATTATGACAAGTTTCTAAAAGCCTTCAGTAAATAGGCCTTTGAAGCCTTCAATAAATAGATTTCACCAAACTTAGTTGTTTGTTTTATAATAGCAAGTATAGATATGCACATTTTTTTTTGCAGATGTATATTGTCCTTATGGTTACTTTGGTCATGTCTTGATAGGGGAATCTAGAGATGAACTTGAATCGATCATATAATTATGCTGAAGGGATTAGTATTACTGATTAAAAACAGTCCATCCTTGCAGAATAGTAAAGTTACTTTGTTAGTGTATATGGTATGACGTACCACTCACTTAGTTAAGCTTTCCCCCACAAGTGAGTAGTGATTGTGGATTTTCTATGGGAATGGTTTATGAGGTAATTAATCCTATTTTCTTGGATTGGCTAAACTAATTAATCTTCAATAAGCTTAAATAAGTTGAGTCAAAATTGAAACAAGATGTCAATAGAAATGAACAGCTAGATGTTAATATAATTTACAAATTATGGATCAAAGTTTAACGTTAAACCAAAAGTTCACAATGCAGGCAATAATTATTGTACCCGATATATAGTTTGGTTTGGATCAGTGGTACACCCAATTTTTTGCTTCTTTCGTTTTGTCCATGTTAAACCTAGTCTACACCAAAATGCTTCTTTTGGCTTATAACAATGTCCACAATCATGCTTTCATCTTGACGGCTAGAATGTAACACTGCTTGCTTTCTTTTTCTCGCTCTTTTTATGAGTTAATTAGAGTCTGCACCAGAGTAATTTATACAAAATATCACTTCAAATCTCTATTTTTATTTTTATCACTTAAATTCTTATATTTTTAATTTGTGCAATGTCAACCTTCTGCTAACTTCTGATTGAAAATTAAATGAAAATCAGCATGTAGAAAGAATGAAAAAATGCCACTATTTATCCTAGAAATAAAAAAAGTATTTAAGAAACATGAAATATAGCTTTGTCGTGGTGTTTTTAGGCATGAAAATTAGATGAGTCCCACATTTAACATATATGTCCACCAAACACCTAGTGTAAGATCTGAACCAAAGACAATATTGTATGCATGGAACTATCTTTTTGGAGCCAGCTTATATCTCTATTTCTCAGAACATCCAAAAGTAACAAATTGAGTGTACGAGTTATTTCTGCATTAGAGCTGAGGAAACACAGTAACCCATAGTGTCAGTGATCCATGTTATACCACAATTTGGAGAATGAAACAAGCAACATCAAGTTTATTTGAGAAACACTAGGTAGAAATAGAATCAACTTAAATGGATGCATGTCTTTATTATGTGCAAACAAATGCTACAACCTTTTGAAGGGGAGAGGTCTGTTGAATTCAGGTATTACATAGAATATATATATATATATATCTGATGGAAAGAATGAGAAGATATGGAAGATCCCTAGATCCCATTAGTCGAGATTTTTACTTCTTTTCACCAAAACCGTCTTCTCCCTTTTAAGCTCTAGTTTCATATCTCATTGACTCATGATTTTATGAAATGGGATGGACAAATCTAGTAGAAACTTGGGAGCTAGTCAGCTAGACCTTAATTTTGAGAGAATGTTTCAAGGATCCTATGTCCATAGGATTCGTGGAATTGAAGGTGACAACTGAAGTGAAGCCATAAGCAAAGACACAAGAAAGTGACACCTGCAGTGAAGCTTAAGACGAACAATGAAGTGACTGATCCTAAATTCAAGGCTTTCATTGACAAGTGCAAGCATGGACAGAACCAGGAATTTTGTTAAGGGAGGCTAGGGTGAAAAAATTTTAATTTTGAAAGATTAAGATAAAATATTCTGAATTTTGAATGAACCAATAGGTCCAATACACTATTTGGAATACAATTGTAGCCCCGTTTTTTGAGATTTGTCCATGGTTTGAGAGCTATGCTGAAAGCCTGCTGGGCATGCCTGTATGTTATATATTATAAGTCCATTTACTCATACAATTTGATCTTGATTTAAGCGCGCAATTCAGTTTTTGGTCACACACAAGTTTCATCCCTGTCAGGTCTATGGTCACATGACCTGCATGTGCATAATCTCTAGCCACTCAAAATCATCGTGTCGGAGGGGTCTGATCTTATCCTCTCTCTTTTTTTAACCACTTCCTTTAATTGATTGAAAATTGGGTATCATTTAGATCAATGAAGAAGACCTTGCTCAAATTTAGCTTAAGACAACATAAGATATTTCATGTTCAGCACTTGGCTCCTCCAACAAGGTGATTGGAGATCAGTCGTATGATTCTGAAAAACTGATGATAATTATTATTAGTGCATAGTTGAGATATTTGAGGAGGCCTAAAATATATTTGTAATGTAGAACATGAATTCATTATTGCCCGCAGCACTATCCTTTTGGGGCCATACTGTTACGAGCTATATTCAAGTTCAACGGGAAGAGAAGGATGAGTGCTTTTTTTTTTTTTTTTTGAAAAGCAAAATTTTATTGAGAAGATGAAGAGGATACAAGAGATGGAGGTGAACTAAGGAGCTCAACACATAGGAAGAGCAGCCAAGAGAATACACAGCCAGGAAGGCATCAATACATAGAGAGGACAAAATTGAAATAAAACATAGTCAAGGTAAGCTCAGCAGATCAAAGTTAGAGATAATCATTTTATTCTTTTACAGGTAGCGCAAACATGGTCCCATCCAATGCTGGTCACAGCCTTGAAGATCTCATGCGTGCCAAATTTGGCCCAGCCAAGGTAGAACTCAAAAGCTTGATCAACAGGAGCAGATTCTCCACTACCTTCATTCCAACAGCCTTTACTGCTTTAACACCAATACCGATCAACTGCTATTTCTGACCCCCTTTTATGCATAGCAAAAAGTCATTTACAGAGTAGGAAGAGGCAACCCCATCAGCTTTGGTCCAGAGGGCAATGTGCATTTTGATTTCATATACAACCTCCATCCAATCAGGTTTGAGCTTATTGAAAGTGGAGTTGTTTCTCATTTTCCAAATAAACCAGATTGTTGCCAAGAATAGAGCTTGCCATATTCTCTTCTTCAGCTTTTTGAACTTGATGCTAAACCACCAGCTAGCTACTTGATGAAGGCTAGAGTTACAGACCCAATGTAGACCCCACCAGTCCAAAATTGCAGACCAGATAAGCCATGAAATTTTGCAGGTAACTAAAAGGTGGTTTGAGTCTTTGTGAATGGAATTACAGAGGGAGCACTTCAAATTAGAATCCATTGAAAGAATTTTTCTGTGAAAAAGGAGGATTTTGGTCTTAATCTTTTCCTTGAGAGTCATCCAGCCAAAACGTTTCACTTTAAGGGGAGCTCTAATTTTCCAGATGAAAGAGTAATTTGGGGTGACAAGGGTTAACAGTTTTTCATAGGAATCAAAAAGAGATTTGACTGAGAATGATCCTTTTTGGTTAGCTAGCCAAACACAAGAATCTTCATTGCTGTTTAGACAAGAATTCCCCATCAAGTGAACAGCTAGAGTGTCAAAAAGCTCCAGTTTCCATACATATAAGGCTCTTCGAAAGGATAGTTTTTCTTTCCAGGATAAGACATTACCTGAGTTGAAGATGTTGGCTACTGTTTCATCCTTCTGGGAGGATAGGTAGAACAATCTTTGAAAGCAATCTTTTAGGATGCCAATCTTTAGCCAATGGTCCTGCCAAAATCGAGTGAGAGTGCCATTCCCAATCTTGATAGATAGGTTTCCTCGCAAGCATATACCAAAATCATCGGGTCTTACATAAACGAAGAAAATATCTTTCCAAATGTTAGAACAGTAGGGGGATTGGGAGAGTTTTGGTAGCCATGCACCTCTATCCAGATTGTTTACATCGCACAAAGTTTTCCTCCATAGGGCTCCCTTTTCTGTTGCGAATCTCCACAACCATTTTGAGAGTAAGGCTCTATTCTTTAATTTTGTAGGGATCATACCAATTCCTCCATATTTTGTACTTCTTGATAACTGGTCCCAACTAACACAGTGGAGTTTTTTCTTCCCATTACTGGATCCCTATAAGAAGCTCCTAAATAATTTGTCAAGAGCTTCGCACACCTTTTGAGGAGCCTTATACAGGGATAGATGATAGTTAGGGAGGGCACTTAGGACAGATTTGATTAACACTAGCCTTCCTCCCATTGATAGAAATTTGTGCTTCCATCCATTAATTTTGTTCCTACATTTTTCAACCACTCCATTCCACATTTTTGAGTGTCGTGGGTTGGCACCCAACAGTAATCCCAGATATTTGATAGGGAGATCACCATGCTTGCATTTGAGAGTGTTCACCATTTCTCTCATGAACCAATCACTGACTCCAATTCAACTAACAGTGCTTTTATGGAAGTTGATTGTTAGTCCTGAAACAAGCTCGAAGCATCTCAAAATCCTTTTATAATTAAGGACTTCTTCCATATTGGCATTGCAGAAAAGGAGAGTGTCATCAGCAAATTGAAGATGTGAAACCATAGATCTATTTGAGCCAATAGGAACTCCATTAATCAATCTGATATCTATAGCCATCTTTATCATCATGTTAAGACTTTTTGAAGCTATGTTGAAAAGAAAGGGAGATAGTGGATCTCCTTGCCTCAGCCCTCTAGACATACTAAATTGCTTGGAGGCCGAGCCATTCACAAGGACTAACATTGAGGCAGATGAAAGGCATTCTAATATCCATTGGCACCATTTATTCCCAAATCCTAATTTTTTCATCATAAAAATCAAGAAATTCCAATTAACAGAGTCAAAGGCTTTATGAAAGTCAAGTTTGATCATGATGCCTGTTAACTTGTGCCTTTTCCAATAGTTTAGTACCTCATTAGCAATGATGACACCATTAAGAATTTGCCTACCTTTGACAAAAGCTAACTGAGACCCACTAATAACTTCATAGATGACAAGCCTCAGTCTATTTGCCAAAGACTTAGTAAGAATTTTATAGGTGGAGCTGATAAGGCTGATAGGTCTGTAGTCCATTAGAGACTCAGGAGACTGAATTTTAGGAATTAAAGTGATGAAGGATGCATTTAAGCCACTAACCAGTTTTCCATTGGGGAAAAATTCGTGCATAAACTTCAAGATGTAAGGCTTTAGCAAGGTCCAGAACTTCCTGATGAAACTGAAATTAAAACCATTTGGCCCTGGGCTTTTACACCAGCACAACCTGAAATTGCTGAAAGAACTTCCTCCTCTAAAAAGACTTGCTCCAACATTAAGTTGCTTGATTCTGGAAGTTTAAGAATTCAATCGCATTCCAATGATAGCCTAAACCTCAAATTTTCTTTAAAGATGGATTGAAAGTGATTAACCACTTCAGCTTTAATTTCTTCTGGTTCAGATAATATCCTGCCTCTGCTAAAAATTTGAGAGATGAAGTTCCTTCTTACCTTGCTCCTGAAAGCAGCATGGAAGAAAGCTGTGTTATTATCCCCTTTCTACAGCCAAAACACTCTTGACTTCTATTTGATCATGGACTCTTTTGCTCTGTAAAGTCTACATAATTCAAATTTCAGGGCCTTCCTTTTTGTCATGTCTTCCTCGCATGGCTGGGAATTTTCAGCTGCCAAATATAAATTGTGGAGGAGATCTTCTAGTTCCTTTTTCCTTTTTTGAGAATTGCCCAAGTTCTTGGAGTTCCATTCCTTTATTGCCTACTTCATATGTTGTAGTTTCTTCATGACTATAAAACCAGCCCAACCTTTAGGTTCTGGGGCATTCCAGGATTTGTGGACAAGGTCTTTGAAAGATTTTTTGTTGAGCTAGGTATTGAAGATCTTGAAAGGTTTAGGAAGCTAACAAGCCGTTCATATGAGAGATTCTATGCAGATTTATAATTATCATTTCAGAAAATTCATTTGAATAAAATTCTCTATAAATTTTTTTTTTTATTTATTTTGTTGGTATATATACTGTATATGAATACATTAAGCTCTTTGGTTTATGTTTAGGCAAAGTTTTTGAAGATATATATTAATATACGAGGTATGGTTTATAAAGTCATTTGATTTTCATGGATTGCTCAAACTAAACTTGAATAAGCTTAAATAAGTAGAGTCTAATTTGAAGTATGTTTGTACCCAATTTCATGGTTGGATAAATGTTACACGGAAATTATCACTTTCAACTTTTCTATGTTAAACCTAATCTAAACCAAAATGCTTTCTTTGGCCCACACGTCATTAATGTGCTTCCTTAGCACGGGTGTAAAAATGTGTATAAGTGTTGAATTCATCTAATTTTGATGTCTAAGGACACCAAAACATTGTTATAATTTATATAGTTTAAATATTTTTATTTGTCTACAGTAAAATGTTTACAAATCAAAATAGAGTATTTATGCATAGAATGAAATTCATATACATAATTCCATAATAAAGTTGACTACTAATACATGTTGGTTGGTCTAACTTGTAGAATTGTCTATGTAACATGAGTTCAAATTAACCAACTCCTTTTCTAGCTCCTGTTTACTGAGGCACAAAATTGTCAAAATTTTGCTAATATATACTACACTCTGATTATTAAATTTTGAGTGCAACTCCATTTTTATTTGGTACAGTTTTAAATCTTTTATTCATTGTCAATGACCTCTCAAACGTAATATGGATTGATTTTTGCTGTTAACAGTAGTACTTGGGTTTGCACACAAGTGAGAGAGAATAAAGTTAGCTTGAGGGAATTATAGCCATTGTTGGTATACGGGATGATTCGAGCACCCATGGGCATGCCCAACCCAAGACCCATGGGAGGTAGTTATTACAACTACGCACTTCTCTCTCTAGTAGACCACTAACTCTCGATTTGTATATACATAGATAAATATACCCACTTGCTCTCTCTTTTATGCTATGTAGAAACTCTCCCAAAAATATGAATTATAAGAAGGCACTTAAGTTGTGAACTATGCTGGTGTTGTTGGCCTTCAAGGGTTAATTTGATTTCACTCCACCGTGGGTTGATACGTGGAACACTTTCGGTTCAAGATCTCGGGCTTGTCTTCAGATTACGCGTCAAGTGGTATGCCCGATTTATGCTTGCGCAAACTTGTAGTTAATTCTACAGCCATAAAACAATTCATGTAGTAAAACATAACGAAAGTGTTTCTCGCACCTACAAGGTTTGAGTAGGGTTAGATCTGGGAGTGAAATGTTTTGCAGGCTTATTAGTTACAAACATGATTTGCTCGATAAAACAACATCAAATGGCCACTTTAATGTTGATGGTACTTGGTACTATTTGCCACTTAACCACTTTGACTAGGCTTAGGCAATGCATTGGGCTCTGGTGATTAAACTTTTATCCAATCCCACAAATAAAATTCATATACATAATAATGTGGTAGAATAAGGGTCATTCATTTTAAAACATTATATTTATCACAATGACTCTTAATTACAAAAATGCTCCACGTCATTCCAGTGTGATTTTTTGTACAATTCTTTTGGAAGAATGATATTTTCCTCTTCAATTCACTATTAGATTGCATGCAGTTTACAATTGGCAGTCCAAACTCCATTAAAGCAGTATGACTCCAAGAACATATAATTAACAATTCGTTTGTAGTCAATGCATTCAAGATTTTGTTGTTTTTAATGTTTAGATTGGTAATATTTGTGTATTCCACTTTTGAAAATGATTTACATTCATCTCTTCCTAGTAGCCCTTTTTTTGTTTTTTGGTTACCAAGATCTTGTTTTCATCCCGAGGACTTTAACTTAGTGACAACTTCATAATAGGGCATAGGGCATGACTATAATTTTTGCTTTTCTTTTATATTGGGATGGGAAATTTTGGGTGGATTTGAATTGATAATGGTTGAGCCCTAAAATGAGAATTGAACCAGGCAGAGTTTTGACATTCAAACTAGTTTGTCTACACATCATCTTAGTATTTTTCTATTCAAATTAGATTACAAAGCACCTAAATTTTACTAGGAATACACAGTGACAGACAAAGGAGTTCTGTTGAGGAGGGCAACGTAAATTTTTTGAATATTTGGGAGTGAATTTCTTATTATAAATACTCACAAAAAAAAAAAAACTGTAGCAATTGAAAAAAATTTAAAAAACTGAAGGAGCCCCAGCCCGTTTGATCTACACATAGTTCAGACCTTGAATTACTTTGTTTGGCATATTGGATATTTTTATACAACTAAAAAATTTATACAAAATTTTTATGCAAATGATGTAGTTGAATGAGAATTTTTTACTTTAAAATAAAATCCCCATTACGATGGCTCTTAAATAAATAAAAAAAACACTAATTCTATTTTGATTCATCTCAATTTCCCAAATACTGTAAGTCACCAGGTGCCTGAGATATGGGGTTCTTCCTGCTTCATTGATCAATTGTGGTTGTTAAACACTCATCCAAAATCAAATTAATGAAAATAAGAACTTTATGGTTTTCATGTCTTTTTCCACACAAGCAGTGATAGAACTTCTAGCACATCAATGTAACATCTACAAATCATGCATTGATTTTGGATTGCCCATACTCCATTGGTTGTTTCTTTAACTTATTGCATCCCCATTTTTTTGAGATTTGTCTATGGTTTGGGAGCTATATGTGTTTGAGGCTAGCTGGGCGTGCCTCTGTGTTATCTATGAGTCCCTTTACTCGTGCAATTTTGATCGTTGATTTAAGTGTAAAATTCTATTCCCGGCTTTGTAACCTTATAAATTAGGTAGACTTGAATCAATTACCCAAACAAGTTTTCAATTACTCCAAAAAAAGGTAGGCTAAATTTTTTCTGTTTTTAGGTGAAGATATGGCAACACGGTAACCACGGACATTGTCTATGTAGTTAGGTAAACCACATGTTCCTCATTCTTTTCAGTTTATTCCTATTTATTGTGTTTAATGAGCTAGGGAATTTGGACTTTGTTTTTATAACAAAATCACAGTAATTGATACCACCATATCAGTCTGAGGTGTGGATGTCTGTACTGGTATTACTTGCTTTATGACCAACTTCATTTGAATGAATAGGGTCATGTGTTTTAGGCTTTCCTAAGCCATCTCAAGTTTCATCCGTAAATCATGTCTATGATCATTGGACCTGTATGTAAAATTGGCATTTTTGTGTATTCTTGTCTTTGTTTTTAACCATTTCCTTTGACCGATTCAAAATGTAGTACCATTTAGATCAATGAGACAATATGGTTGCGAC
Source organism: Euryodendron excelsum (assembly GCA_033060915.1). Lineage (NCBI taxonomy): Eukaryota > Viridiplantae > Streptophyta > Magnoliopsida > Ericales > Pentaphylacaceae > Euryodendron > Euryodendron excelsum. The sequence goes on along the minus strand of CM065390.1, from coordinate 21,227,127 downwards.
TATATTTCAGTTGCACAATGGATCGTGGAAAATTGAGAACCTTGAGATATTTGAGAAAAACTAAAGTATATTTGCAATGGAGCAAATTAGTATATTAATACTGGGAGCTCTATCTTAAACACCGCATTGAAGCTTGGGTAAAATGCCATGATCTTATAAGCCTCTTATGTCAAGTGAACGTATTGGAACAAACCAGAACCTCCCAAAGTCCACACATCCTAGTGAGACTAAAGTTGTAGATACTTCTAGTTCCATAACAAGCTTTTTGTGTAGACATGACATCAAATCTTGTGTACAATTAGAGGAAATGCAATTAATAATCATAAATGGATCAATTTATAATTATATAGTCTTTTCTATATTGTAAGATGTAGAGACTGACCAAGGGGAGCATTTTTTGACAAGCCACTAGAATGCAATGTAGTAATCGCCATATACAATAATTGCATTAGGGAACTCTTTATTTAACTCTACAATGGCCTTTTGTTGACAACCAAAAAATGGTTTAGTTGCTTAAGGCATTGATACTCATCATAAGTCTCAGAATTGTTAGTATGGAATTCCATAAGATAGATTGGTAAACAATCTATCGAAACATTTCCAAGGGACTGCCACTCTGACAGCTCCATAATGAATCTCCTTGCCATTCGTATAAAACAATTAGAATTAGTGTTGATGATAAGTAACTATGACAAATACAGCAAATAAAAAAATGCTAAATTAAATGAATGACACACTTCGGTATATTCTCCTCATTCATTTCATTGAGCACTTCTTGCAGTTGATGTTAACAAAGAATTAGAGTTAGATTGATAATAAGTAATTTCGAATTGAGCGCATCTTGTACTTGTGTTTCATGTCTATAAGTGGATTAAACATGTAACAAAACATAAGTTGATGTTATAATAGTTCTTTTTGTATTACTCTATGTACTATAAATAAGTTTCTAAATCATATTGTTATTTTGTTCAACAAGAATCCATCACAGATTAGAACTTGTAATACAAAGACACACCATGGAGGTCACTGAAGCTGTTGAATAGAAGAACAATAGCTACTGTGATGGAGTAACAAGTTATCGTGGCTTCACCTCACTTCAAACTTTATACATGTGTGATAGGGCCAGGAGTTCTTTGCATTATCTAGTTAGAATACACTTACTAACACTTTGTTTGGATTGAGGAGATGGGAAGGGAAGTGAATGATTTGAAAGGGAGAAGTTAGTTATATTGTGATTGGGTAATTTTTAAAGATGGAAGAAGAAGTGGATGGAGGGGTGAGAGAGCTCATTTTTAAACATCTTTCTTCCCCTCCCTTCCCCTCCAAAATTGGGAGGAAACGGAGGGGAAATGAAGTGCTTGCTATTATTTATTTTAAATACCAATTATACCCATTAATTTATGGTTAAAAAATATTAGGGTTTCATACTCAAGATATATATAATAGTAAAATTGTATTATATCCTTCCCTTCTCTTTATTAATTTTTGTCAAACTAAACAAGAGGAAGGGAATGTCTCCCCCTCCTCCCTCTTGAATATTCAAACAAGATATGAGTACTTGTCCTCCCTTCCCTTCCTCTCCTAACTAACACTTCCCTTCACCTTCCCTCCCTTCCATCCAAACAAAGCGTAAATCCCCTCAACACAAGGCTATACAAAAGAATAAAGACGAGCTCACTCAGGTAAAAAATGCTAGGTCTAGAGTTTTGGGTAACTTAGTTGATACACAAAATGACATTTCAAGGTGCTAGTTATAATGTTTCATATCACCTTTTAAGTATTTACAAAGTCTTTGCATTCTTATCTCACACTATATATTGCAAAAAAACCACTAAATCACTTTCTATTTGGTGAAGCTCAAATATTATGTTCTGTGTTATATGTTGCATGATTGTGCTCCAAAAGTATAGTCACAATCCTCTAACTAGCTAGTTGTTGGCCTTAGTATTGTAGTATTTCATTCTTTTAGCTATATTTTGATCCTAACTTAGTTTTATGGTTGTTTTATAGGTATTGGGGTTAAAAGGGACAAAGTAGAGCATTGGAGGGCAAAAATGTAAAGAGCCCGTTCGAACGCTTCTCAACCGTTCAACAGCCCCCAAGGGGGATACGAACGCTTCTCTAGATACTGAAGCCAGAAGAGACCCTTTGTGAAACCGTTCACTATTACAAAGGCTCGATTTCAACGATCTAAAGCCCGTTTGAAGGAGGCTGTTTGAACAGTTTATGGTAGCGCTTTTTTTTTTTTTTAGCCTATAAATTCATTTTTTGTACTTGAAAGAGGGATCTATCAATTTATGAGCGTATTTTTGCTTATAGTAGGTAGTTTTAGAGTTTTGTGTTAGGAGAAATATATTGTAATTCGCTTCAATTCTAATTCCAATTCAATATCTAGCTTTGATTTCTCTTGTATTTCACTTTAAAGTGTTGAATTCTCCATGGATATGAGTAGCTAAACTCCTAATTGGGTTCAATTGGGAAGATCACTCAAGGACTTTAAGGTTTCATTGAAAGTATCTCATAGATTCATTGTCTAATCTTCTAGATTCTTAAGTCCTAGCAATTGATTGTTAGATATCTTACAACACTTAGGTTATTAATTATGTTTGGTGAATTCAATTCATGATTCTTCAATTATGAATTGAGTTCATCCAAATTAATGGTATTAGCCTAAGATCCTTTATTAGATTTTGATTCTATCATCAATTGCTATAGAATCCTTTTTTTTTTTATCTAAAGATAAAAATTTTCGAATCAAACTTTCTTGATTGAGGAGTTTAATTTGAGTTATAAACCTCTTAAAAACCTTGATTGAATTGAGTGATTGAAATAATTAAATCCAATCCCCTTTTTAAAGCTAGTTCAATTCTCATTTGACTTGCTAATTAGTTAAATCACATTTCCAAACCCAAATAATTTTTGGTTTACCATACTTTTTTTTTATTTTTTTTATAGAAGTAGTTAATTGATTGTGCTTAATTCAAGAGAAGTTCATGTTCGTGATTGCCATGGTCTATATTTGACCTTGTTTCCTAAGGAGAAATACGATATCCAAAATCCCAAATTTAACTACTTCGCCACCCTACTCTTGCAATACATCTTTGGAGGTGAATCATAGCTCCCACATGACTATGGTATTGTTGAAAGCATTTATTGGACAGAGTTGAGGCAAACATGCCTAACATGCAATACTCTGATAGCTAGCCAGTTTTTCAATACTAGTCAGCTTTTTATGAAATGGGATTCTAGTTCATTGTTTAGGCTAAGAGATCAGTAGTAGTAACAGGCATTTAGGTACTACATGGAATATATATATATATATATATTAGAAAGAATGAGAAGATATGAGAAGATCCCTAGATCCCATTTGTCAAGGTTTATACTTATCTTTGCCGAAACCATATTCTCCATCTAAAGTTCTAGTGTCATTGACTCATCCTCTGAAATATGATGGAAAAATCTAATAGAAACTTTGGAGACCTAGATTTTTAAAGAATGGATCAAGGATCTTATAGCCAAGGGCTTCATCGAATTGAAGTGAAGCCTTAAGCGTAGATATACAAGAAGGTGACAACATGAGTGAAGCCTTAACCGATGAATTAAGGGAGTGAATCAATGATCTAAAACTTAAGGCTTCGATTGGCAAGTGCACTGGACACGCAAGGAACACATATACAAGTTGTTTCTGTATCTCACTGCATCCCCAATTTTTTTAGATTTGTCCATGGTTTGGGAGCTATGCGTCACGCCTCGGTTTTTGGACCTAAGTCTAGGTCTTGACTCGGGCCATACCCGTTACTCTGTCTGTTAGAACTCACCCTCCCAAGAGGACAAGTGCAACGGGATTTGAAATTGAAATTGATTTGATCAAAGACTTTTTTGAAAAAGGTTTGAAGTCACCACCTAACATAGTTAAAGGTGTGTTAGGACACCTAAAACTAAGTGTAATCAGAAGATTAACTCAGCTTTTTGAAAATGATTTGAAAATATCTTCTTAAGACATGTTTTAAAAAATATGGTTGTTTGGCAAGCTTTGAAAATGTTTTAAACCCTTTTGAAAAATGACTCCAGTTTTGGTCTTTGAAATAGATATCTGTGGTCTGGGGGTTGGTTATGTGTAGAGATGATATCCTAAGATCATCACCTTACCTCGCCTTTGCGGTACCTACATGTCTATTCACCATAAGTTTCATTCACTTGAATATTCGGTTCTTAAATATTCACTTATGTCTACCTTTAAAAAGTTTTGAAAAGGAGTTTTTGTCATCACTTTTGGACAGAATGATGCATGATATAATTTGAAAAATAGTTTGGAAGAAAGTTGAGATTGGATTTCAAAAAGTCCTTGTGAACTTGTCTCGAAAAGGTTTTTGAAAATAGCTTTTTATGTACCTTATGAAAGGTGTGTTGACGTTTCATTGCCTTTGAGAAGTTAGTTATGTAAGAACTAAACTCTTTCAAGACCATGAGTTTTACAAAGCATTTTTGGAAAGAGGGTCTAAAAAATTTCCTTGTTTGAATATCTCACTTGATCTTGGACAACCCTAACCATAGAAGTCCTAGGGTCAGAGTTACAATCTTGAAGCCTCCTAAACTAGGTTGGGCAAACTAGGGTTAAGGTAACAAAGGGTTAGGTTGACCTAGGGTTGGACCAATTAGGGTTATGTTAACCTAGAGTTAGACCACCTAGTATTAGGTTACTTAGGGTTGGACCACCTAAGGCTTGGTTACAGAAGGTTAGATGACCTAAGGCTGACAGTTGAATTAAGGGTTAGCATTTGACCTTAATGGTTTAGTTAACCTAAGGTTTTAGGTAACCTAGGTTTGGAGATGACTTGGGGAGGTGGCTGCATGCATGCACTTGAAGTGGCAACTTTGAAATCTATGATTTTATGTAAGAGAAGGAAAGATATGATTTGAAATTAAAAAAGAAAAGATATGATCTTATTTCCAAACTGGGAGATTTGATTTTGTTTTCAAAAATAGAAGATTGGATTTTGTTTCCAAAAATAGAAGATTTGATTTGAAAATCTCTATGATTTCATGTGAAGCTCTTTGATTTGGAAATCCATGCTTGTTGCGCCCCGATTTTTAACCAAGCCTTTTTGGCTTGGGAAAAAGCATAGTACTCACTCGTTAGAACTCATTCTCCTAGAAGGACAAGTGCGACTAAGTTTGAATTGAAAATTAATTTGAACAAGGGCTTTTGGAAAAAATTTGGAGTCACCACCTATCATAGTTAAAGATGCGTTAAGTCACCTAAAACTAAGTATAATCTGAAGACTAAACTTATGTTTTTTGAAATTATTTTGAAAATGTCCTTCCTAGGAAGGTTTTCAAAAAAGAGGTTTTTTAGAAACCTTTTAAAATGGTTTAAAGCCCCTTTTGAAAACATGACTCCGTGTTATTCTTTGAAACTAGAAATCTATGACCCAGGGGTTGGTTACATGTAGGGAAGACATCCTAAGATCATCATCCTACCCCCGCCCTTTCGGTACCAACATATCTAACAACCCTTAATTCACCCACTTGAATAACCGGTTATCAATATCCACTTAATATCCACTTTAGAATTTTAAAAAATGGGTTTGGTCATTACTTTTTGGATGAATGATGCATGTTGTATGTTTTGAAAAAGATGTTTGAAAATATGAAAGTTTTGAAGGGATTTGGGATAGAAATCTTGAATTGATAGAAACTTTTGAAAAGAAAACTTGGGTTGAAATAAAGGTTATGACCGCACTATTTTAGGTTGCCTACATATTTCATTTGACAAGAATCTGGTCTTTCGTAGTTCGGGCAAGGGCCTAATAGAAAATAGGCCATTGGAAGACACGTTGGGGTCTTTGGAAAGTTTTGAAGATACTTTGAGGTCTTTGAAAAAAGAAGAACTTGAGAGTTTAGAAAAATGCCTTTGAAATAGGACTTGGGATATTTGAAGTGTTTTTGAAATCAGGTTTAAAGATGATTTTAAATATTTCTGGAATTAACTCAAGAGAGTTTTGAAATGTTTTGAAACAATTTAAGGGAGTTTTGGAAGTACTTTGAAACAACTCAAAGGAGTTTTGGAAAGGTTTTGAAATAACTTAAGGGAGTTTTGGAAAGGTTTTGAAATAATTCAAAGGAGTTTTGAAAATGTTTTGAAGTCTTATTTTCAAAACTTTAGATGTAGAGTTTGAATTAGAAGTACTCTTGTGAACTACTCTTCGAAAAGCTTTTGAAAGTAGTTTTAGAATACCTTATGAAAGACACGTTTAATGTTCCATCACCTTTAAGAGGTTAGTTATTGAAGAACTAAACTCTTTTAGGGCTCTGAGTTTTGAAAACAAGTTTGGAAAATAGGCTAGATATTTTCTTTTGGTTTTTAAACCTTTGGGGTTATAGAACCCTTTCTGAATATCTCACTTACACTTGAACCATCCTAACCATGGAAGGATTAGGGTTGTTTTAAGAATGTGATGTTTAAAAATTATTTTTGAAAAGAACTTTTGAAAACACTTAGGGTTTTGGAACCCTAACGTGGACAACCTCAAAGGTTATATTCAATGTATCACCTTCCCTTAGAATCCCTAACAATAAAGGGTTAAGGACACTTCAGGATTGTGAGTTTTTTGAAAACATTTTGAAAATGGTTTTTAAAAAATGTTAAGTGTCTAGCCATTTTAGTCGAGACAAGTTTAATAGAACTTCTTGGAAGCATTTTTGAAGATAGAGTATGAAAGTATTTGAAAAGATTTTGGAGTTGATTTTTGAAATTTTAAGAGAGTAGGACATTTTTTAAAGTATGCTATGACAATGGTTTTTAATTGAAAGCTCATTTGAAAAGGGGTATTTGAATTGGAGCCTTAAAGCTTACTAACCTTGGTTAGGTTGGCCTAGGGTTAACTAACTTAGGTTAGGTTAACTTATGGTTGGACAATTAGGGTTAGGTTGGACTAGGGTCAGATTAACCTAGGATTAACTAATTAGATTTAGGTTAACCTAGGGTTAAGGTGACCTAGGGCTAACTAAATTAGGTTAGATTAACCTATGGTTGGACAACTAGGGTCAAGTTACCCCAGGGCCGGAAGGTGGTTTTGTGCATGTACTTTTAAATTGGGTTTTGAAAACCATGGTGTAAATGTAGAGAACTTGGAAAACAAATTCAAAGAATTATGCAAATTAAAGAATATCATTTCCATGAAAATTGGCTCTAGTGAGTATAAGGTTCATATGGTCAAAAGTAGGGAGCCATTTCAAAGAAGGCTTTGTGGGAACCATTCCAACCTCTAACTTAAGAGAGTGAAAACTTTGAAAACCAATATGGAAATGATGATTTTGAAAAACCATTTTTATGCAAAATGAAGAAAATGAATTTTTGAAAATCTTGCTTGAAAAGAGTGTTTTAGAAACCATTTTTTAAGTGTAGAAAACTCAACCTAATGAGCTAAGATTTTTATAGCCAAGATGATAGGAAGACCACTAAAGAAAGGGTTCCATGGGGGTCATTCCAACCTTACAACTCAAAAGAGCCAAGTCTTAGAAATTCATATAGAAATAGAGAGTTCAAAAACTATTTTAACAATAATGAAGACAAATGCCCTTTTGAAAACTTCTCTTAAAGAGAGTTGTTTTGAAAACCACCCTTAGGGTGAAGAAAATCAACTCGAATAAACTAGGGTTCATATGGTCAAGATAATGAGAAAATCACTCAAGAAAGGATTTCAAGGGACCATTTGAACCACAAAGCTCAAGAGAGTAAATTCTTAAAAAATTAATATAGAAAAGAAGGGTTTGAAAACCATTTTAATGCAACTTGAAAAGTAATAAAATGTAAAGATGCAAAATGAGACTAGGGGTGAAAGGGAAACTTCCCAAGGCATGAAAGTCTAGGGTTTATCCTTAAGCTTCAAGAAATCAAATGTTTGAACCATTTTAAGGGGAATGCTTGAATATGGGGTTTGAGAAAGACATAGAAGTAAAAATAGTGAAGGCTTTTGAAAAATGATGATGAACATAAAAATGGAGTTAAGCATGCAAAACATGAACATAATTGACTCGCTTCAAAAACTACAAAATGAAGTTAGTACCCCGCAAGAGTACGAGGGTCGCGATGAAGTATAAATCGGTAATCCAGTATCATTCTCTCCCAAGGGAACTAGTCAAATATAGGCTCTAGCACTCAACTCACACTAACCCAACCTAGGATTGATTTGCAATTATGTGAGGAATTGAATCTAAAAAAAAGAAAAAATAAAAGGACCGAAAATCTTTAGGTTTTTTTATTGGGTTTTGATTTACTAAACTAGTGTAATGAAAATTAAAGCAATTAACTAGGCAATTGATTTAAATGTAAAGCAATTAAAATGGAAAGATTGGATATGATTTATTCAATTCACCAATTCACAACAAGAATTTCAATAGAGGATTTTTATAACTAAAATCAAGAATCACACCGTGGATTCTTGATTCGGAATATTTTGACCATAAAACCTTGAGTTCATATTTAGTTGAGTGGAGGGATTAAACCAATTAATAGAACCCTAGAAGCAAACCTTAGAAATGTGTAAGATCAATACCAATTGTTGAATTGTGCATAAATATTACCAAATGGGTTATAAATCTAAGTTTTCGAATAAATCCAACACCCAACCAAATCGAACTATACAAATCTAGAAATAAAACTTTAAAGTTCATGAATCCCCATTGAAATACCTGAAGATCCTTGGTGGATATTCACAATCACACCTAAAATAAATCTAACTACTTGAATTCATTATAAAAGCATGTAGAAATGTAAAGAAAGCATAAAGAGAATTAAATCTAAATTTTACTACAACAACAAATATGTTGGGTTACAAGAAAAGTACAAGAAAATGCAAGAAAGTGAAGGAAAATATATTATAATGAAAAAAAGTTACAATTTCTACTCCTACATTAACATTACAAACATAAATCTAAACTAAAAATGAACAAAAACATGAAAAACCAACCTTGGAGGAGCTCTCCTGCCGCCCCCTTAACTGCTACCAACCCTCATTACTTAAAAACTATACAAAAAATCCTAAAAACGCAGCTTCAGACGCAAAAAATGCATTTTGAATAAACAATAATCGTTCGAATATTGTCCGGACGGTGCATCTAACGACCGTCTAAAGTGTGTCCAGATGGTGAACAGTAACCGTCACCATTCGGACCTGTGACTAGTAACCGTCCGAACGGTGAACAGTAATCGTTCGAACGCATAGTTCGAATGAATACTATTGATCCCTGTTCGACCTAGCAACTTTGAAGCTTGATTTGACCACCCTAGAGCTCGATTCAGCCAATGCACATTAGAGGCAAAATTGTAGAGCTTGAAGTCTTCTTTCCAATGGCCTAAAAATTAGCTCAATCGGACATCAGAGTAAAAAGATATGGCTAGAATAACGAGACAGGTATGAATTTCATGAACAAATTATTCGCCTTGAACCCGCTTTGATTATTCTTGCTTTCTTTTTGCCTTTATTAGCTTATATAACCTAAAAAACATATACAAAACATACTCAAACAAATATCTAACTAAAACAAGATAATTAATTACAATATAAGTCTAACAAAGTACAAATTAAGGGCTTATGATTACACTTTTAGGGTGTAATCACAACCCCCAACTTAAATTTTGCTAGTCCCTAGCAAAAGCTATCCAAAAAAAAAAAAATAAAGAATAATCTTCACTTTCGTAGGAGCCACGGGTACATTTAGCTCATGCACCAAGCCTTTAAACCCATAGGTTACTCCTAGTGGACAAGTGGTGTCTTGTGAGGGTTTATAGTGATGATACCCACAAACATCCTTTTGTGAATTGCCAATCAAGATAAGAATAAGAAATGAATGCATAATCATACTCAAGTTAACATTGATGCCACTCCAAACTCCTACCACTTACAAGAATATGCAACAATTCATACAAAAGAGAGGTTCATGTGTGTGGGTGATGAATCATGCTAAACAACACAAATGAACTCACTTATGTAAATCCTCCCCTTTAAAGCTTTAATTCAATCCTCACCGGACATACACTTGCAATTAAAGACCCACACAGTTTTCACAATGATATGCTCAATAATAGAGCAAATGTAAAAAGACAATTCAAGTGAGCATGTCAATTACAAAAATCGAAAAGAATAGTTGTATCGACTTTAGCATAACTCCATGAAAAAATGTTCAAAGTTAAGTATTGATTCAAATAAATTGACAAAAAATAGCTTATATTCTATTAAAAACTTCAATTAAGCACAACTTGGATCAACTAAGCCATGTAAGGTGAGAAGGGCGATGTAGAATAGATGAAAGGTAAGGGTAAGGAGAGGGAGCAAATGGTCATATCATGTGTGATCAAAGCATGACATGATGAATGCAAAACAACTACAACTCTTCCTTTTCAACTTTTAATACACAAAATCCACTTCTCACTCTTCTCTTAAAATATTTTCAACTTTTGAACTCCTCTTTCACTCTTTTCTTCCTCTTATTCTCTTTTTTTTTTTCTTTTCTTACTTCTTTTTTTGTTTCCATCCTTTTATCATCCCCTTTAGAATCAACAACTACTTCTCATATTTCACTATTCTCTTTTTGCATTAAATTCCCCAAATCAATCTCTTCTTCTTCTTCTTCAAAATTTTTTTTTTTAGCAATGCAAAAACACTTTTTTCTCACATAGGCGTCCCTTTACAAAACAAGAGATGAAATTACTATGCACTTTCTAAAAGTAAAAGATCAACAAAGGTCAAGGAAAATGTACGGTTTGGCATGAGAAACTTATGGCTATCAAGAGGAAAAAGGCCTAGTATCCTATCTCAAGTTATACAATCGAAGCATTTCATAGAGTAGAAGTGTCAATAACAAGATCAAAATTCGACTCATGAACCAAATACAAGCATAATGAAGCTAATGAATGAAATGAGGGTGAAGAACTATCCTTGAGTAAATGTAAACGCTCCAAAAGACGATAAATGCTCTAAAGCTCACATGGTAATAATCTCCACTAATGTAAGGATGGAAAAGCAAAAACTAGTAACAACTATTTTGTAAATCATGATTGTGCACAATGATGTATTCCCCTCTACAAATGCATGAATTAAACAACCCCCACAACGTATTGGGTATAAGGAGTGAATCAACATCATCTTGAGTAAAGAAGCATGTAAAAATTCCTTTCTTCTAATCTCAAAAGGTACTTTCACAAGTAAAAAGATTTTTTTTTTTATAGGGTGCAAAACAAAGAAACAAAAACAAAACAATAGAGGCAAAGCTTTTTTTTTTTTTTTTTTATAAGGTGCAAAACAATAGGGGCAAAGCCTCTACCCCACCCCCAACTTAAAGTGATGAATTGTCTTCAATGCATGAGAACAAAGTATTGAATGTAATTCAATGGTGAAAAAAAGACAAAAATAGAGTGCAAAAGGCACCCCCAACTTATAATGCAAAATAAACTAAGAAAATAAAGAAACTAAACAATTTAAAGCACCCCCAACTTAAAATGAGAAAATAAACTAAGAAAACAAAGAAATAAAACTACTCCTATTCCTACACAAATGAGAGAGAGAATGGATCACCTAATGTCACAAAGTGGAAATTTGCCATCATCCCACACCCACAACTTAGAGATTTTAAAGAGTTCAAACAAAAATAAAAATAGACAATGGCCACTTGTTTGATAAACTCTATGATATAACCTTGAAGCACATAAGGGAAACAAGGGACATGATATGTAGAAAATAAAGAATAATCATGCACAAATGTGCCAATGATGCACATGCCATGAAGTGCTTGACCCTCCCCTTCTTTTGATTGGTCGGCCATTAGAATGATATTTGGTTCCAATATTGGGACATGGAGCTCCAAAGGCTCCATTAGAATAGGACTGGGTATTAGAGGAGTAATAGTAGGGATTACATGATTCCAAGACACGATAGGGATGATCTCCAAACCATTAACATCCTCTTTGACATACACATCCCCAACATTAGACAAACCAAAGTCATCATTAAGGGTAAACTCATCACTACCCTTCTCCTCTTGTTGGGAGTCCTCAATTTCGGACTCCCCTCTCTCATACTCTTCATCCCTAAATTTATTTTCAATTATTTCCTCACTTACCTAAGGAACATCCTCCTTAGACTCCAAGTCTTGAGGAAGGGTGGTTTGATCAATGGTGTCCTCAATCCTAAGGTTAGTGATGGGATGGACTTGTTCATTTGGATGGAATTGCTCTTGGTTAGAGTAAAAATCAAGGTGATTTTCATTAAAGCTCACTTGGGGTGGAGGTGGATATTCAACGTGCTCATGGTGGTAATAAATTCATGAAGCTTCACGAAAATAGTCAAAGAGGTTCTTGTAGGTTTGAAGGGATTCTTGATAATGCTTTGAAAATGCTCTCTCATGTTCCTTATCAATGTTAAATTCATTACACTCCCTAAGATTGGGAGGTGGTCAAGGAGTTTCCCTTTGACCATTAACTCTAAGGCATTCTCTAAGAGGCATGTTGGATGGTTCTTGTGCTCTAAGCCTATTGGCCCGAATGCAGTCTCTAAGAGATTTATATGGAGGTGTTTCCACACAACCATTCTCATAAATGCTCTCATTACCACCATGGGGGGTGTGATTATGTCTCCCAAAATCGGGAGGTAGTCGGGGAGGCTCCCTTAGGCCATTGGCTATAAGGTGTTCCCTCATTGTCATGTTAAATGATGGATGGTTTGAAAATGTGCCTCCAAACATAATGAATGCACGATGGAAAATTGATGCAATGCACAAACAAGAGTAGCGCATCGCGCCTCAACACATCATACACAACAGTGCTCAATAATTGTCCATCCAAACCTCCAATCTCACAAGATATATATATACCACAAATTTACAATCAAACACAATCACTAACTCTCCACTAGCAATCCTCTAATCAATTATTAAAAAACAACATATATACAAATGAAAAAAAATGAATCTAAAATAAAGAGAAAAAGAAATAATGAAAATCTAACATGGTATTTACACAAAAAAATAGAACGAAATTACCGATGACCTAAGCCGAAGATTCCTCCGTTGTGGTAGATTGATAGAGATCCAATCCACCAATTAATCTTCAACCACAAGCTAGTAGTGCTCATCTCATGCCATTGGTCCCTGGCAACAGCGCCAAAACTTGACTCGCTCGAAAAACTACAAAATGGAGTTAGTACCCTGTAAGAGTACGGGGGTCGTGATGAAATATAAACTGGTAATCCGGTATCATTCTCTCCAAAGGGACCTAGTCAAATATAGGCTCTAACACTCAACTCACACTAACCCAACCTAGGATTGATTTGCAATTATGTGGGGAATTGAATCTAAAAAAAAAGAAAAAATAAAAGGACCGAAAATCTTTAGGTTTTTTTTATTGGGTTTTGATTTACTAAACTAGTGTAATGAAAATTAAAGCAATTAACTAGGCAATTGATTTAAATGTAAAGTAATTAAAATGGAAAGATTGGATATGATTGATTCAATCTACCAATTCACAACAAGAATTTCAATAGAGGATTTTTATAACTCAAATTAAGAATCACACCGTGGATTCTTAATTCGGAATATTTTGACCATAAAACCTTGAGTTCATATTTAGTTGAGTGGAGGGATTAAACCAATTAATAGAACCCTAGAAGCAAACCTTAGAAATGTGTAAGATCTATACCAATTGTTGAATTGTGCATAAATATTACCAAATGTGTTATGAATCTAAGTTTTCGAATAAATCCAACACCCAACCAAATAGAACTATACAAATCTAGAAATAAAACTTTGAAATTCATGAATCCCCATTAAAATACTTGAAAATCTTTGGTAGATATTCACAATCACACCTAAGATAAATCTAACTACTTGAATTCATTATAAAAGCATGTAGAAATGTAAAGAAAGCATAAAGAGAATTAAATCTAAATTTTACTACAACAATAAATCTGTTTGGTTACAAGAAAAGTATAAGAAAATGCAAGAAAGTGAAGGAAAATATATTACAATAAAAGAAAGTTACAATTTCTACTCCTACATTAACATTACAAACATAAATCTAAGCTAAAAATGAATAAAAATATGAAAAACTAACATTGGAGGAGCTCTCCCGCAGCCCCCTTGGCTGCTACTAACCCTCACTACTAAAAAACTATACAAAAAACCCTAAAAACACAGCTTCGGACCCAAAAAATACATTCTGGATGAACGGTAACCATCCGAATATTGTCTGGACGGTGCGTCTAACGGCCGCAAGAAGTGCATCCAGACGGTGAACAGTAACCGTCCGGACTCACTATTCACCGTCCAGACTGTACTATTCACCGTTCGGAGGGGTACTATTCACCGTTCGGACGGGTACTATTCACCGTTCGGACGGGTGACCAGTAACCGTCCGAACGGTGAACAGTAACCATTTGAACGCACAGTTCAAACGAATACTATTCATCCCTGTTCGACCCAACAATTTTGAAGCTTGATTTGACCACTCTAGAGCTTGATTCAGCCGATACACATTAGAGCCAAAATTATAGAGCTTGAAGTCTTCTTGCCAATGGCACAAAAATTAACTCAACCGGACATCGGAGGAAAAAGATATGGCCAGAATACCGAGACAGGTATGAATTTTCATGAACAAATTATTCGCCTTGAACCCGCTTTGATTATTCTTGCTTTCTTTTTGCCTTTATTAGCTTATATAACCTACAAAACACATATAAAATATACTCAAACAAATATCTAACTAAAATAAGATAATTAATTACAATATAAGTCTAGCAAAGTACAAATTAAGGGATTATGATTACACTTTTAGGGTGTAATCAATGATAACCATATCCAAAGGGGGTCATGAAATCATACAAGGCTAAGAGGTCACACCACATTACAAGATGCTCCAAGGCCATACCATCTCAAAATAGGCTTGTGAGAGATCCCCCTACATGGTGGCTCCTATAAGCTTTCCTCTAGGTATGACCTAGGAGTTCTATTATTTCAAGCTTGTAAGAAAGAAGGGTAGAAGATAGGGGTTAAAAGAGAAGAATAATCCAAGTGGACTAGGAGGGAGAAGAGAGAAGTGGGAGAGACATAAATCATAAGGGAATAACACCTTTGTCTTCAAACCAGTTTCAAGCTTCTATGGATGACTTATCTTGAACTTGAATAACCTTGGAAAGGCTTGAGGTGGCTGAAAATGACTCTTTTATGGCCTTGAAAACTTTGTAGATGGCGTGTATAAGCTAGAGAGAGGTTGAATCTAACTTAGATACTTGGAGGGTGAAGTGTATAGGATATTTAAGAGTTTTGAGGCTATTTTTACAGAGATTCACTACTGTTTTAGTTTCTAGAATACATAGAGGGGGATGCCTGTATTTATAAGCAAACTGTTGGGAGCTAGTGCATGTGTTACATGCGCCTAGGCAGTTTTAACCCTAGTGCACATAACGCATGCACAAGTACTATTCCATTGTTTGAATGCCACGTAGCGCACTTTGTACTGACTCAACTTGGGGAGCAAGCAAAGTTTTGATCAATCTGATCACAATCTGGGTGCATGTAGTATACGCTCCCCTGCCAGAAACTTTCGTGTTAACTTTGCCTGCATAATTGTGCAATTCGGGAAAGCTTTAGGAAAATCAGTCACATCCACGATGTTCTTTTATTGTTTTTCAAGGATCGAAAACTTCCGGGGATATTCAAAGGAGTTTAGAAGAGTGAAATATTACCTTAGAAAGCATTTATGAAAACACACTTTTATTGAGCGTCTGTGATACGCTCCGTAGATGTTCAAAAGTAATAGTTTTTGGGCCACGTGATCAGGGCCTTTGGGGGATGATCTCTCCGATCAGACCTTACCGATGGAAAGTGCTCTGGAAATACTTTTGGTAATTTTCTAATTTACGTATTTCTCAAGTCGTTTGACGGTGCGTTATAATCAAGGAATCAAAAGAAAAGACAATCCTAGCAGAGCGTCTGTGAAACGCTCTAGGGTTTCTAAAAGTAGCAATTTTCGAGCCATGTGATCAAGGGCTTAGGGAAACAATTTATTCAATTGAGCCGTATCAATGGAAAGACCTATGGACAGGCTTTTGGGAATTTCCTAATTTATGCATTTCTTAAGTCATTTGATGCTGCGTTTTAATTAGGAAATCGAGAGAAAATATAACCCTAGCAGAGCGTCAGTGAGATGCTCCAAGGGACTTTCGTCGACCTAAAAGTGGTTAGAGTCATGAGACTCATCTTGGATTGAACATGGGTGTATAATAGGATCTACCGGTTTGGTACCCAAAGCCAGTATGGTTTCGAGGCGCGCTCGGGCCACGAGAGGTAAAATGGTTATTTTGACTAGAATTGGTCAGAAAGGGTCAGGTTGGGTTGGGATAGCATATTAAGCATGCTAGACTATTCGGGGATGGTCCTGGAAGGTGTGTTCACTATCTGGAGGGATTTGTACCATGTTGGCGTGCTTAAGGGCAAAACGGTCATTTTGACCAGAGTTGACTGGAACGAGACCAAAATTGGTCAGGATAGCATATTGAGTATGCCTAATTGCCTAAAAAAAGGGTGGAATTATTGTCTTGAGTGATTTTGAACTTTCTCAAAGATGTGCCTAGAGGCCCAAGGGGCGGGTTTGGTCATTTTTCACCAAGTTAGGCTAGCAAGCGCCGGTGTTAACCTAGGTGTTGGTTCCCAAGACCGCCCTGTCTCAGAAAGCTACTTGTACGGTGTTGGTCCTTGAGACCGCCCAATCTCAGAGAGCTACCTGTAAGGTGGTGTTGGTTCCTAAGATCGCCCGATCTCAAAAAGCTACTTGGAGGGTGGCGTTGGTCCCCGAGATCGCCTAGTCTCGGAGAACTATCGGATAACGGACATTCAATATTGGTGGGCTAGCAGTGCTAGAAGTGAACCGTCTAAAATTTGATAAGGCGTTGGTTCCTGAGATCGCCAGATCTCGGGAAGCTATCTGGATGGAGATGGTTCCCAAGATAGCCCAGTTTCGAAAAGCTGGTTGGATGGCTTTGGATTGCGCGACCGCCTAGTCTCGAAAAGCTGCTTGGAATGCCTAAGAGCAATATGGTCTTTTTAACTTCAATTGGGTCTTATAAGCCTGGGAAGTGACTAGTTCACTAGATTGGAGTTTGAAAGAGTCGACCTGGGCTCGTATGTGTTATGATGTCTTAAACTGGATTCGGTCAAGCCAGAGATTACTGAGCGAGCAAAAAGGGGTGCTTACAGCTACCCCTCTTTTTCTGTATTTACTTGTCGAAGATAGAAAACGATGACGTAAGGGTCCCATTTTGATCGCAAGGCGATCAGACTAGAGTAGTAGGAATTTGGAAATTTGAATTTGAAAACTGGATTGTCTTGATTTTTAAAATCTAAAATTTTGAAAACTTGATTTTTGAAATTAATTTTTCTTGAATCGACATTTCAACCCATGGAATGACACTCCTTTGGGGAGATTCAGGATTTTAAAATTGATACTTTGAAACTGAAGATGATTTTGAAATTAAAGTTGATTATTTGAAACGGCTTTCTGTAATGAAGGGATTTGGATTTGAATTGGAAGGGTTTGGAAAACCTTTGAAATGTGGAACAAAACTTTTGAGGAAAAATGTTTAAAAACCAAGAATTTTGAAATTAAACTTTTGAAGGAAAAAGTTTAGAAAACCTAGAATTTGATTTTGGAAAGAAACTTTTTTTTGGAGAAAGTTTTGACAACCTGAACACTTTTTTGAAAGTAGGCTTTTTGAGACAAAAGCTTGAAAACCTGAAATTTAAAAAGTTAAACTTTTTTAGGTGAAAGCTTCCAAACCCAAGTTTTTTAAAAAATGAAGCTTTTGAAGGAAAAAAACTCGAGAAACCCAAGAAAATGTTTTAAAAATAGAGCTTTTGAAAGAAAAAGCTCAAGAAACCTGAGAAGATATTTTGAAAATGGAGCTTTTGAAGGAAAAAGCTTGAGAAATCCAAAAATTTTAGAAAGCTAGGCTTTTGAGGTAAAAGCTAGAAAACTCAAAATTTTTGAAAAACAGAGCTTTTGAAGGAAAAAACTCGAGAAACCCGAGAAGTTGTTTTGAAAACGGAGCTTTTGAAGGTGAAAGCTCGGGAAACCCAAAAAGATTGGAAAGCTAGGCTTTTTGAGGCGAAAGCTAGAAAACTGGAGATTTTTTTTGGAAAACGTAGCTTTTGAAGGAAAAAGCTCGAGAAACTTGAGAAGATGTTTTAAAAAAAGGAGCTTTTGAAGGAGAAAACTCAAAAAATCCAAAATTTTTTTGGAAATCTAGGCTTTTTGAGGCAAAAGCTAGAAAACTCGAGATTTTTTGAAAAATAGAGCTTTTGGAGGAAAAAGCTCGAGAAACAGATTAAACTTTTTGAAGAAAAAAGCTTTGAAAAACTGGTGAAATGATTTTGAAATGAAACTTTTTTAAAGGAAAATGTTTGGAAAACATAGAGACTGATTAGAAAGGAAACTTTTCGAAGGATGAAGTTTAGAAAACCTAGAGATTGATTTTTGAGTTGAAACTTTTTGAAGGAAAAAGTTTGGAAAACCTAGAATTTGACTAGCATTGAAATTTTTTTTTTCTTTTTTTGTGGGAGTGAAAAAGATTAGAAAACCTTGAAATTGATTTGACTTGAAACTTGTTTTATTGAAGGCAAAATGTTTAGAAAATTTGACTCAAAATTTGAATTCTCGAAGACAAAATGTTAGGAAATTCATTTTGACTTAAAACTTTTGAATTTTTTGAAAGCAAAAAATTTAGAAAATTCGTTTTGACTTTGAAAATTTATTTTGACTCGAAATTTAAACTTTTAAATACACAATGTATAGAGAATTCATTTTGACTCAGAACTTTTGATTTTTGTTTGGAAGTAAAACGTTCAAGAAATTCGTTTTGACTCAAAACTTGAAACTTTTTGCAAAAAAATTTTAGAAAAACTTATTTGACTTTTGAAAATTGATTTTGAATGTGAAAGAAAGCAAGAGCTTTAATCTTTTGAATTTGAAACGTTTTTGTAAAAAAGTTTTGAAAACTTTTAAAATTGACTTTGAAATTTTAAAATTTTGGTAGACGAAGCCTTAAAAGTTTTTGGACTTTTGAAAACTGAATTTTGGATTTGAAAGAAAGCCATGGCTTTGTTTTAAAAGTTGATTTTGAGACAAGTCGGTTAGAACTATACATTGGCTTTACCTTGAAGCTTTGGAGATGGTTGAGCTTGGTAAATCATCAGAAACTGCTCCATACTTGTAATTTTTCTGTCTCGAAGCTTGAAGGGGAGATATTTGTGGCCTCTTGGATTGAGATTTTTTGAGAACGGAATATTAAGTGTTTGTTTGATTGTTGAGTTTTGCTTTTGCTAAGCATATTAGGATTCTTGCTGACATATCTTCTGAGGAGTTGTGCTTCTCTGAAGTCAAACGTCTCAAGTTTGTTTCTGGAGGGGCTGAGGTCTCTTTTGAAAGGTTTGAAGGGTCTGGAGGGTCAAACAACTTTGGTGGGTTTTTTTTTTTTTTTAATGGATCGACAGGTTTGAAATTGAATGAGAGGTGTAGGGTGGGTCATTACCCCAGTTTTAATGATTTGAGAAGGTTGAATCAGGCTTTTTAAAGTTAATTGAGAAGGTCGAGGGTGGGACATTGCCCCAGTTTTCAGTATTTGAAAAAGGTCGGATTAAGCTATTTAAAGTTTTCATAGGAAGTTAGAACGATGTATGTTATACCCATGGATGGATACACAGATTAGATAGGAATATGAATAAATGAATATATGAGTTTACACAGGGATTGAAATGAATGCATGTCAAACTTTTTGATGAATGCACAGGCTTGTACATAAATGGAATTACATAAGTGTCATACTTTTTGATGAATGCATACAGATGAAATTTTGTATGCATGTCATACTTTTTTATGAATACATGAACATATATGGTTGTACAGGAATTGAAATGAATGCACGTCATGTAGGTTGATACAGATATAGAAATGAGTGCACAGGTTTTATACATAGAATGGAATTTAATGCATGTTATACTTTTTGATGAATGCATGAACATGTATGGTTTATACAGGGAATTGAAATGAATGCATGTCATACTTTTTGATGAATACATAGGTTTATACAGGAAATTGAATGCATGTCATACTTTTCAATAAATACATATGTTTATACAGGAATGGAATTGAATGTATATCATACTTATTGATGAATGCACATGTTTGATATATAGATAGAAATGGACGTATGTTTGGGGGGGTTGCCCCAAGGTTCATGTTCAGTTATGAGCATTATATCTGAGGATCATGCAGTCTTTAAATTTCTATTTTTCTCTTGGGGTTCCCCTTTCTAACTCTGCCCTTTTCTTGCCAGGATGTGATAGTACTTGCACCATTTTCAGAGATTTAACCCATTGAATCTTGTTTTTTTTTTTTTTTAATCTTGTGAAAGGAAAAACTCTCTTGGGTAGGCCTTTAATCTTTTTCTAGGAATTTCTTTTAGGATTTGGTGACAGCCAACATCTCCCTTTGGCAAAGCAACAGGTAGCTTCTGTCCTTAGTCCGAGAAGACCTTAAAAGCTATTTAAAAGTGCAAGAAAGCCTAGAATTTTTTGTAGAACCATTGAACTTTTCAAATTATAAGAGCCCTATAAAGACATGATCAATTAATGTAGGGAAAATATCGATTCATAAATATCAAGATGCGGCTTAGCTTAAAAAGATCAACATCAAATATGCACGAAACCACATAAAACAAGCACAATTGGTCATGAGATGATCAAAATCATATTAGTGACGATATAGTGGTGTAAGTGTGAACTTCACAAAAACTGATGAGAATATAGACCCTGGGCTTGACCTTGGATGGTGTACCATGTCTAATAGCTTGTAGATTGACACACCTAGAAGTCAAACCTGTCTCATCCCATGATCCTCTTTTTTTTTTTTAGGGAATTTCGACCCCATCTCTCTAATGATAGAAACATTGAAATATAAAAATATGGTGGCTTTCACACTAATGAGTAGGTAGCCTTCCCTTCTTATCACATAACAATGGTAGCTGCACTCACACTCACTGGTGGCCCTTTCCATACGTAATGAGAGAGGGAAATGACAAAAGGTCAATCTCGGTGTGCGATAGTTTGCAAATTTTTTAAGAATGGCAAAATTAGCTAAAATAGATCATAAAGGGGAATTCCAGATTCTAAGAAGTCTCGAAAAGTGTGCGTTAAGTTGAATATGAATCACTAATATGATAAAGATCATTAAAACCATTGACTTATATTTATGTAAGTGATCATGCACACAAGATTCAATTTCAAACAAGCACACACATCAATTTGTTCATAATTGAATATTTGCCCCAGTGATTGTTCACGTTTAGGACAAATACTATCAAAAATCATTTTGATTTTTCTAATTTTTTCAAAGATTCAATCAACCCGTGGTTGCCAACATGCGCTAATATTCTTTTTAAAGGTGTAGCTACTTGCTACTTTCCAAGACATCCTTTGGAGGTCACTCCTTGAACTTTAACGAGATACATGATTGATTCTCATATCTCACCCCTTTGTATTTTTCTTTTCTCTACACTTCCTATTCCTCTCTCCCTTCTTTTCAGAGTTAGAGATTATTTCTGCTGAAGGTGGTGCTTATGCTATCCTATCCTCCAAGTCAGGGTAAAACATTTTGAAGGACAAATTCCTAGAAAAGAAAACATCATTCATGAAGTGCCATGAGCCAATGATAAAAACATGAAAACTTTGGATCATTTTCATTTAGATGATGTTATTTTTATGCTCAAATTCGAATTGAAAGTTGAAAGACGGGTTCAAAAGAAATTTTCCTTTTTCAGGATAAACCCCTCAAGACTGGTTTTGGAGTCACACTAGCGTCCTTCATACTCCATTTGCCATGTGTGTCATCTGATTGCACAGGGATGGTTTTTAGAGTTTGAGGTATGGTAGAGTGGCAACATGGTGTCAAGGTTGTGGCTTTGCATGAATTATGAATTAGGCGGGATGTTAGAGGGATTCCATCGGTTTGACTGTGTTTTTGGACTTGAAAAAAGAAAAACAAAATGCAGTCAGCATATGGAGTTCAAGATTTTATGCAATGCATGTCCTATGGAGGTCCCTTATTTGAAGGAATCTAGGTATGATGTTGAGTCCATATTAGAGGTGGGGTTTTGGTACTGTGTGCAAGACAATACCTCTTCGGCATGGGTCAGTTAATGCTTCTTCGTTTAGGCAATCTTGCCTTCATGAATGGAGAGAGATTTGAGCCTCTCTTGAGATATGGTTCTATGCATGCCATGAATTCTTAGGGTTAGAGAAACCCTTAGGAGTTTAGGTAGGTTTGATTAGTATAAGATTGGATCATCCCTTTCTCTCTACGATTGATTAAATGCATAAGAATGCAATAACTTAAGTTTCTTGAAACTCTTGTCCTGGGATGGATATTAATGCACGAGCATAATAGTGGTGAATATGTGAGTAACATAATGGCAGTTGATGAGTAGGTTCCAATGACCCTTTTTTTTATCCTTACTTCAGCCTCTGGCCTTCTTGGCCTTTGGAAATGAGAGAGATGATAAAAGAATGTCAAAAGAAAAATAAAAAGAAGAAGTTAGTGCCTTTCGATTGGAATTCTTTATGCGATGCATGCCTTAGGGATGCCCTTTTTTCGAGAAGGGGACTAAGCCTAATGTTTTGACTCATTATTGGAGATAGAGCCTTGCCCTTGTTATGCAATACTATACCTGTGCCTGTAGCCATTCATTTGTATACTCATTCATTCAATAGGAATGATGACTTTATTGAGGTGAATTTCCTTTGTACATGAAATTTTCAAAAGTACATTGAAATGGGGAGAAGGGACATTTTTCTTAGGACTTTCGCCTATTTAATTTTTACATTTGAAATTCTAAACTATTCTTTAGTCTTCGAATACGCCTTCTTTAGTAGAGGTCGGTGAAAGACCTTCCTTTAGGATTGCTCTTTGCCTTCTTGGTAGCCCTATCTCCGTGAGCGAAGAGGGATTGGGACCCCTCTCATGGGATGAGATTTAATACATGTTATGAATCCTTAGGGTTGCTTGGAACCCTTAGGAATTTTGGTTGGCTGGATTTAAGTAAGAAGGACTTTGGGCCATTCTTTGGGGGTTAATCAAATGCATAGAGATACAATGACTTGAATTACTTTGGAACTGTTGTCTTGAAATTGATAATGAATGTATGAACAGTTATGATGTTGAGAGATGCATGAGTAGTATGAAATTTGTATAACAAAGGAAAATGCACAAGTAGTGTAATAGCAGGAATTTAAGTAGTTAAACTGGACAAAAAGTAAGGGAAAGTAAAGCGGTCGCCCTTTTCTCCCTGTTTTTGAAATTGAAGCACGTGTCTTAAATCCAATAGACGTTCGGATATGCATGAGATGCTATATGAGCATGAGGTTGGGGGTTTACTAATACTTACTAAAAAGCTCGGTTCCCGAAACTTCAAACCTCTAGCGTCTATCCCCGAAAGGATGAACTCCATCTTTGGTTGGTGATTCGAGCGGGGAAACTATCAAGAGACATAGACTAAGAAACTGACACAGCATCCCCCCATAATCAATATATTGTTCCCCCTTCTATCTAGAAAGGTAGTAAACAGGTCATTATGCAGAGATACAAATGCAAGTGAGCGCACCAAGTGTGTGTGAAAGTTTTAAAAATGGAGGAAATGACCCAACAACACACATCCCATTCTATTCATTCATCACATGCATGACAATTAATATGATATAAAATAAAGTGTGAACAAAGGTCCACCTACAAAAGAAAATGGAAGGAGTTAATAACGTTTCAAAAAAGTCAATGCAAGAGTATGAATATAAGCAATGAATGCAAGTGATGACACTTATTTGAAAAAATGATTTTTTTTGGAAAAATAATGTTTATTTTTAAAAACTTAGGATTTTGAAAAACTTTTTAGGAATTTAGAAAATTTTTGAAAACTAGATAAAACTAGACAAAGTAACTAGAGATTCTAGGTGAGTGAGGGATGAAGAGATATGACAATGGCCTAACCTACTAAGTGTCCCCAACGGAGTTGCCAGCTGTCGCGCCCTAATTTTTAACCAAGCCCTCTTGGCTTAGGAAAAAACATGGTACTCTCTCATTAGAACTCATCCTCCTAGAAAGACAAGTGTGACTAAGTTTGTGTTGAAAACTAATTTGAACAAGGGCTTTTAGACAAGATTTGAAGTTGTCATCTAATATAGTTAAAGATGTGTTAAGTCACCTAAAACTAATTATAATCTGAAGACTAAACTTAGATTTTTTTAAATCATTTTGAAATGCCCTTCTTAGGAAAGTTTTTAGAAAAAAGGTTTTTTACCAACCTTTTAAAATGTTTTAAAGCCCCTTTTGAAAACATGACTTCGTGTTGGTTTTTAAAACTAGAAATCTATGGCCCGGGGGTTGATTACGTATAGGGAAGACATTCTAAGATCATCACGTATCCTGCCCTGCCTTTTCGGTACCTACATATCTAATCACCCTTAATTCACTCACTTGAATAACCGGTTACCAATATCCACTTAATATCTACTTTAGAATTTTAAAAAATAGGTTTGGTCTTCACTTTTTAGATGAATGAAGCATGATGTGTGTTTTGAAAAAGATGTTTGAAAATATGAAAGTTTTGAAGGAATTTGAGATAGAAATCTTGGGTTGGGTTAAAAGGAACTTAGGTTAAAATAAAAGTTATGACCGCACTATTTTAGGTTGTTTACGTATCTCATTTGGTGAGAATCAAATCATTCATAGTTCGGGCAAGAGTCTAATAAAAAAATAGGCACCTTGAGGCCATTGGAGAAGATATTGGGGTCATTGGAAGGTTTTAAAGACACTTTGAGGTTTTTGAAAAAAGAGAACTTGAGAGTTTTAAAAAATGCCTTTGAAATAAGACTTGGGATGTCAAAGTGTTTTTGAAATCGGGTTTGAAGATGATTTTAAATGTTTTTGGAATTAACTCAAGAGAGTTTTAAAATATTTTTGAAACAATTCAAGGGAGTTTTGAAAGTACTTTGAAACAACTCAATGGAGTTTTGGAAAGGTTTTGAAACAACTCAAAGGAGTTTTGGAAAGGTTTTGAAACAACTCAAAGGAGTTTTGAAAAGGTTTTGAAATAACTCAAGGGAGTTTTGGAAAGGTTTTGAAGTCTTATTTTGAAAACTTTGGAGGTAGAGTTTGAATTGAAAATACTCTTGTGAACTTGTCTTCAAAATGCTTTTGAAAATAGTTTTTAAATACTTTATGAAAGCTATGTTTAATGTTTCATCACCTTTAAGAGATTAGTCATTAAAAAACTAAACTCCTTTAGGGCTATGAGTTTTGAAAACAAGTTTAGAAAAGGAGCTAGAGGCTTCCCTTTGGTTTTTAAAACTTTGGTGTTATAAAACTCTTATTGAATATTTTACTTACATTTGAACCATTCTAACCATGAAAGGATTAGGGTTGCTTCAAGAATGTGATGTTCGAAAATAATTTTTGAAAAGAACTTTTGAAAACACTTAGAGTTTTGGAATCCTAATGTGGACAACCTTAAAGGTTGTATTCAATATATCACCGTGTCTTGGAATCTCAAACCATGAAGGGTTAGGGACATTTTAGGGTTGTGAGTTTTTTGGAAACACTTTGAAAATGGTTTTTCAAAAATGTTAAGTGTCTAGCCATTTTGGTCCAGACAAGTTTAAGAGAACTCCTTGGAAGCATTTTTGAAGATAAAGTATGGAAGTATTTGAAAAGATTTTAGAGTTGATTTTTGAAATCTTAAGAGAGTATGACATTTTTAAAAGTATGCTATGACAATGGTTTTCAATTAAAAGATCATTTGAAAAAATGTCTTTGAATCGGAGCCTTGAAGGTTACTAACTTTAGTTGGGTTGATCTAGGGTTAACAAACTCGGGTTAGGTTAACCTAGGGTTGGACAACTAGAGTTAGGTTGGACTAGGGTTGGATTGACCTAGGGTTAACTAAGAAGATTTAGGTTAAGGTGACCTAGGGTTGACTAACTTGAGTTAGGTTAACCTAAGGTTGGACAACTATAATCAAGTTAACCTAGAGTTGGAAGGTGGTTTTGAACTAGGGTTTAGGGCCTAATGGTTTTGGAAAGGTGGTTTTGTGCATATACTTTGGAAATGGGTTTTGAAAACCATGGTGTAAATGTAGAGAACTTGGACAACAAATTCAAGAAATTATGCAAATTTAAAGAATAACATTTCCATGAAAATTGGCTTTAGTAAGTATAGGGTTCATATGGTCAAGAGTAGGGAGCCATTCTAAGGAAGGCTTCAAGGGGACCATTCCAACCTCTAACTTAAGAGAGTGAAAACTTTAAAAATCAATATGTAAATGATAATTTTGGAAAACCATTTTTATGCAAAATGAAGAAAATTAATTTTTGAAAATCTTACTTGAAAAGAGTGTTTTAGAAACCATTTTCTGGGTGTAGAAAACTCAACCTAATGAGCTAGGTTTTCTATAGCCAAGATAATGGGAAGACCACTCAAGATAGAGTTCCATTGGGGCCATTCCAACCTTACAACTCAAAAGAGTCAAGTCTTTGAAATTCATATGGAAATAGAGAGTTTGAAAACCATTTTAACAATAATGAAGAGAAATGCCCTTTTGAAAACCCTGCTGAAGAGAGTTGTTTTGAAAACCACCCTTAGGGTGAAAAAAACCAACTTTAATGAATTAGGGCTTATATGGTCAAGATAATGGGAAAATCACTCAAGAGAGGGTTCCAATTGACCGTTTCAACCACAAAGCTCAAGAGAGTAGATTTTTAAAAAAATTAATATAGAAAAGAAGGGTTTAAAATCCATTTTAATGCAACTTGAAAAGTAATGAAATGTAAAGATGCAAAATGAGGCTAGGGGTGAAAAGGAAGCTTCCTAAGCCATGAAAGTCTAGGGTTTATCCTTAAGCTTCAAGAAACCAAATGTTTGAACCATTTTGAGGGGAATGCTTGAATATGGGATTTGAGAAAGACATAGAAGTGGAAATAATAAAGGCTTTTGAAAAATGATGATAAACATAAACATGGAGTCAAGCATGCAAAACATGAACATAGTAACCATATGTAAAGGGGGTCATGAAATCATACAAGGCTAAAAGGCCACACCACATTGTAACATGCTCCAAGGCCATACCAACACAAAGTAGGATTGTGAGAGATTCCCCTACACGGTAACTCTCACAAGCTTTTCTTTAGACATGACTTAGGAGCTCTCTTGTTTCAAGCATACAAGAAAGAAGGGTAGAAGATGGGGGTTAAAAGAGAAGAATAATCCAAGTGGACCAGGAGGGAGAAGAGAGAAGTGGGAGAGACATAAATAAAAAAGGAATACCACCTTTATCTTCAAACCACTTTTAAGCTTCCATGGATGACTTATCTTGAACTTGAATAACCTTGGAGAGGTTTGAGAGGGCTGGAAATGGCTCTTTTATAGCCTTGAAAGCTTTGTAGATGAAGTGTATAGGCTAGAGAGAGGTTGAATCTAACTTAGATGCTTGGAGGGTGAAGTGTATAGGATATTTCGGAGTTCTAAGGCTATTTTTGCAAAGCTTCACTACTATTTTCGATTCTAGATTATGCAGAGGGAGAGACTAATATTTATAAGCAAATTGTTAGGAGCTGGCGCATGTGCGCCTAGGTAATTTTTTCCTTGACGCATGTAGCACATGCACTAGTACCGTTCCATTATTTGAATGCCACGTGGTGCACTCTGTATTGACTCAACTTGGGGAGCAAACAAAGTTTTAATCGATCTTATCATAATCTGGGCGCATGTAGCATACGTTTTGCCCCCGGAAACTCTTGTATTAACTTTGCTTGATAATTTTACAATCTGGGAATGATTTAGGAAAATCAATCACCTCCACGATGTTCTCCTATTGTTTCTTAAGGACCAAAAACTTTTGGAGATCTTCAAAGGAGTTCAAAAGAGTGAGATATCACCTTGAGAAGCGTGTATGAAAATACACTTTTGCAAAGCATTTATGATTACACGGATGTTCAAAAGTAGCAGTTTTTTGGCCACATGATTAGGGCCTTTGGGGGATGATCTCTTCGATCAGACTGATGGAAAGTGCTCTACAAATAATTTTGAAAATTTTCTAATTTACGCATTTCTCAAGTCCTTTGATGGTGCGTTATAATTAGGAAATCGGAAGAAAAGACAACCTAGTGGAGCATTTTCTAGACGCTCCAGGGGTTTCTAAAAGTGGTAATTTTTTAGCCATGCAATCAGGGGCTTTGGGAAGCGATCTACTCAATCGAGTCGTATCGATAGAAAGACCTATGGATAGGCTTTTAAGAATTCCCTGATTTACGCATGTCTTAAGTCATTTGATAGTACGTTATAATTAGGGAATCGAGAGAAAAGTCAACCCTAGCAAAGCATTTGTGAGACGCTCCAGGAGACTTTCGTCAACTTAGAAATGTTTAGAGTCACGGGACTCACCTTGGATTGAACATAGGTGTATAATAGGATATGCCGGTTTAGTACCCAGAGTTGGTGTGGTTTCAGGGCGCACTCGGGCCACTCGGGATAAAATGGTCATTTTGACTGGAATTAGTCAAAAAGCGTCAGGATGGTTGGGATAGCATATTAAGCATGCCGGACTATTCAGGGATGGTCCTGGAAGGTGTGTTCACTCTTTAGAGAGATTTCTACCATATTGGTGTGTTGAGGGGCAAAATGGTCATTTTGGCCGCAATAGATCGGAACGGGACCAAAATTGGTCAGGATGGTGTGTTGAGACACCTAATTCCCTAAGAACATTTTGGAAGGGTTGACTTACCATCTTGTGGGATTTTGAAGTTTATGAAAGATGTGCCTAAAGGCCCAAGGGGCAAGTTTGGTCATTTTTTACCGAGTCGAGCTAGTAGGCACCGGTGTTGACTTATGTGTTGGTTCCCAAGACTGCTCGATGTTGAAAAGTTACTTATGCGGTGTTGGTTCATGGGACCGCCCGGTCTGAGAGAGCTACCTGTATGGTGATGTTAATTCCTGAGATCGCCCGATCTTAGAAAGCTACCTGGACGGTGGCGTTGGTTCCTAAGATCGCCCGATCTCAGAAAGCTACTTGTAGAGTGGTGTTGGTCCCTGAGATCGCTTAGTCTTGGAGAATTATCAGATAACGGACATTTTACATTGGCGGGCCAACAAGCACTTGAAGTGAATCGTCTGGAATTTGATAAGATATTGGTCTCCGAGATTGCCCGATCTCGGGAAGCTACTTGGATGGCGTTGGTTCCCGAAACTGTCCAATCTTGGAAAGCTGCCTAGATGGCGTTGGTTCCCGAGATCGCCCGGTCTCGAAAAGCTACCTGGAATGCCTAATGGCAACATGGTCTTTTCAGCTTCAATTGGGCCTTACAAGCCTGAAAAGTGACCAGTTGACTAGATTGGAGTTTGAAAGAACCAGCATAGGCTCATATGTGTTATGATATCTGAAACTGGATTCAATCAGACCAAAGATTGCTGAGCAAGCAAAAATAGGGTGCTTACAATGCTTTCATGTGAAACTTTTTGAAAATAACTCAAGAGAGTTATGCACTTTTTGAAAACATGATGCAATAATAACTTTGAAAACCTTTTTGATGCAATGAAAAAAGTTGAAAATGCAAGGATGAATATTAGGGGATAAAGTTAGGGTTTCCTAAGGCATGAACCTCTAGTGCTTCAAGAAGACAACTCTTGGACTAATTTTGGAAAACAGCCTTTGAACATGTAATTTAAAGAGGTTTGAAAACCAAAGTTTGAAAGAGATGTTTTAGGGCTTAAAATCCTAATGTGCCCTTTGGAGGCCTCTTTAAATATATCACTTTCCTAAAGCAATCCTAACCATGACAAAGGCTAGAATCACTCTAAGGTTGTGATTTTGAAGAACAAGCTAGGTTTTTGAAACCCTAATATGGACCTTGGTGGCCATTTTAAATATGTTACTTTCCTAGGGAAACCCTTACCATGAGGAGGTTAGAATTACCCAAGTGTAGAACAATACATTAACATGACAAATATAAGGCATATGGATAGTGAATATACAAAGTTGAAGGTTTCACTACATTACAAAGGGCCTTAAGATCATACCGTGATTAGTTAGGCTAAAAAAAGACCCTTGACATTGTGATCTTCCCAAAGCTTCCCCTAGGCATGCACCTAAGGTCCTTTTGTTTCAAGCATGCAAGAAAAGGAGGGTTGAAGATGGGGATTAAAAGAAAGAATAGTCCAAGTGGACTAGGAGGGAGAAGAGAAGGAGTGGGAGAGCATGAAAGTAAAATAGAAACCCTACCTTATCTTCAACCTTCAATGGAGCTTCAATGAAGACTTGGCCTGAGCTTGAAGAATACTTGAGAGTCATGAAGGCTAAGGAACCTTGAAGAAACTAGGGTTTTAGGGGATTTTTGAGGGCTATCTTGAGAGAGGCAGCATTTCTTTACACTTTTTTGGACCTAGAATATGCTGGAGGTGGTCTGTATTTATAGGCCAATTTTTGGAGGAGGTGGCGCCACAAGGAGTGGCACCTAGCCAATTTTTGGCCTTACCTTCATATGGCAATGATCCTGAAGATTTGATTCGCTTTGGGCTAAAAGGTAAAGATTTGGGCGCTACTTTTAATGGCTCCAAGCCATTTTTTGGCCTGGCTCCACCTTGGTTTGGAAAGCTTTCAAGCTACGGGGCCCAACTAAAAAAGGATAAGGGCACCTGGGAGTGCCCCGAGGGTAGTCGGTTTGATACCCAGAGTCAGGATGGTTAAAAAAGATGACAGATCCACTAGGGGCAAAGCAGTCATTTGGACCGAAAAATACTGGAATGGGCGTGAAATGGACCAGGATGGCACTTGGAGATTGGGGATACTTATGGGAGTACTCCGGGGGTTTATCAATTTGATACCCAAAGCCGGTGTATTTGAAAAGGATGACCGGACCACCAGGGACAAAATGGTTATTTAAACTAGGAAACACCAAAATTGGTTCAGAGTCGACCAGGATGGGATTCAAAGGTTAGAAACACTA
Organism: Euryodendron excelsum; assembly: GCA_033060915.1. NCBI lineage: Eukaryota > Viridiplantae > Streptophyta > Magnoliopsida > Ericales > Pentaphylacaceae > Euryodendron > Euryodendron excelsum. Next base: position 21,196,041 of record CM065390.1, on the reverse strand, counting down.
TTAAGAGTGTCCTAGGGGATTACCAATTTGATACCCAAGGCCGGCATGATTGAAAGGGTTGACCGACCTATAAAGGAAAAAATGGTTATTTTGACTGGAAAACACCAGAACGGGTTCAAAATTAAGTGCAAGGGCATTTGGAGGTTGGGGATACTCTTAGGAGTGCCTCTAAAGGTTTACTGGTTTGATACCTAGAGCCGGTATGGTTGACGAGGGCAATCAGGATGCCCAGGGGTAGAATGGCCATTTTGACTAGGAACCATCGGAATAGGTCCGAAATTGGTGCGAATGGAATTCTGAGCATGCTGGATTATCTAGAACAATATTGGAGAGGTTAGACTTATTGTTCTGAGGACTTAGGCATCCTCTTGAAGAGCGTGTCGAATTTGAGATAAATTAGATAATGCCTCATGGGCATTCTGGTCTTTTGGCTTTAGATGGGCCTGACGGGCCCAGGATGCAACCGGTTGAGTGGACTGGAGTTTGAAGGGTTGATTTGAGTTTGAATGTATTGTGGTATTTGAAAGTGAGTCTGGTTGGGTTGGAGATTACGTAGCGGGCAAAAATAGGGTGCTTACAGATACCCCTCTTTTTGTCTTTACTTGTCGAAGATAGAAAACAATAGAGTAAGGGTCCCGGGTTGGCCACGAGGCGATCGGAGGGACCGAATAGATATCTTAACCAGTGGAATGACATTCCTTTGGGGATATTCAGGGTTCTAAAATTGACTGGAATTGACACTTTTTGAAGGAAAAAAGTTATTAAAAAATTGAGAATTCTAAAAACAAACTTTTGATGGAGAAAGCTTGGAAACCTAATATGCTTTTGAAGAAAAAAGCTCAAAAACCAAATTTGCTTTTGAATGAGAAAGCTTGAAAACTCAATCTGCTTTTAAAGGAGAAAGCTCAGAAACTGAATATGCTTTTAAAAGAGAAAGCTCGAAAACCCAAATCTACTTTTGAAGGAGAAAGCTCAGAAACCTAATATGCTTTTGGAAGAGAAAGCTCGAAAACCAAATCTTCTTTGAGCATGGGATGTCACGAAAAATTGCTTCATGCTTGTGATTTTTTTGCCTTGGGGTTTGAAGGACAGGTCATTCGTCCTAACTTTGCTTGAGATCCCTTGAGGTTAGAATACATGATGTTGGCTTGACTGTCTGGTTCCACTTTTACCAGGCATGACAGAATAATGATTGACTTGTCTTTTGAGGCATTTTGTTTCTCTAAAGTTGAGCATCTTAAGCTAGTTTCTAAAGGGGATGAGGTCTCCTTTTGAAAGGTTTGAAGTATCTGGAAGATCAAACGCCTTTGGCTGGTTCATTTTGAATGGACCAACTGGTTTGAAATTATATGGGAGTTGTAATCTAGGACCTCGCCTAGTCCATTTATGGCTCATGTCGAGGAGCATCATGGATGAAGCATGGATAGTTTAATCTTTTGTCCAGGAGAAGCATAGATAGTTTAGGCTCTCATCTAGGAGTTGGCTGAGTTGAAGTTAGTTACCTTAGGTTGATTTACGGAAGGCTCTGGCACTATGCTAGAGATTAGAAGACTAGGATGCTGTGATCACTGAGTTATGTAGTGCGCGAGGGCATGCCTTATGGAGTCAGAGAATTGCTTTGATGATGACTAGCTAATGTGGTTAGCTGAGATGGACTTATTGTGAGTTGAGCTATGTTGGAGACTTTGGGCTTCTGACTTGCCCTATGGATGGCTAGATGCTTATAGATAGCGGGATGCTCTAAATTCCCTAGATGGCTGGATTTTGGACTTGGTCGAGCTGCAACATCAGGATGTTGGCTTGAAGACACCTTGGATCCTAAGAAAGCTTTGGGAGATGCCCCCTGCACTTATATCTATCTCAGTGTTTTGTCAGCAATATCAAGATGTAACAGACTAATCTTAATAAATGATTTATCACATTCATGCTAATTTCTTTGTCATGCAGAGTTCAGAAATTTGTTATCGATGTAGGCTTTCCACAGTTTGGCATCTCTTGACCCATTGTTGAGGCATGAGATTTTGCTATTTTACTAAGGCCGTCTTGTTGTTACTGCTTGGACAGCTGATCGCGAGAACTAACTCCACCCCTACCACTTTTTTTTTTTAAAACCATTTTTTTCACTCGTGCCCTCGCGGGTTTTCACGGATGCCGGTTCTACCATTTTTGCATATCAGTGCCTGTTTTTGGGTTTTCACTGCATCGGTAGTTTTGTATCTTGCCATGACCCTACTTTTTTACCCATAGCACCCCGAAGGGTTTTCACTATGTCTTCAAGCTATAATTTTTCTCTTAATTTCTATTGTTGATGCCGATGAGGACGATTCCTTGCTGAATAAGGATAGAAGTGTTGAGTGTTTATGATTGATGGAATGATTGAAGCTGGAGATAGTTGTTAATTGATGTAGCTGCTACTTTAACTAAAGACTTTTGAGGTTGCTTTTGAGCTAAGTTGTGATGGAAGTTGTTTTTTTAGAATTCGTTTTGTGGGATAGAGCACTTTCTAATATAATCGTCTTTCCCTGAAAGGTAATGATAGCAATGATCGATCTGAAAGGTTTTTGTTTTGGACTGTAATGTGGGCTTGGTTATGGGGTATTTGAAAGGAAGGGATAAAGGCTCAAAACATTGTGCTTTTACTTAGCTATTAATACTTATTATCACCTTTGACAGCTCGAGTCTCCCTTTCTCTCTTTCTTGTTACTATTCAGTTTCCTCCCTCTTGTTGTTTTTTGCAAGCTTTCACTCTTCCCTTCTATTTTTGGACGTAAACATACCTCGATCCTTGTATTCCCTTTGCTAGATCCTAATTCAATATCATCTCTCTCTCTCTCTCTCTCTTTTCCATGATCCTAGATCTGTTACTTTTGCACCATGGTGTTCTTATGGATTTTTATCAGGTTGATAATCTTTGTATCCTGTTATGCCTCTACCTTTTTACCCACAGCGCCCTTTCATGATTTCACTGTGTCCTTGAGGTCATGCTATTTATAATTATTTTCTATCATTCCTATGAAGGTCAGTATTCTCTCTATTGTAATGCTGACTTTCCTCTTTTAAGTAATGAAAAGTTTGGGATTTCCTTTCTCTTTTTTTGCTTTCTCTTTTGAGCATTCCTTAAACCTATATTCGCTCTCTCTATTTTTTTGTTTTCCTTTTTACTTTTCTTTAACCCATTGTGGGCGGTGATCACTAGGTCGGGTTTTTTTGAAGTAAAGTAATTGGCTCAACTGGGCTTTGTAGGGGGATGCTTTTAACTGTATGGTAGAGGAATTGAGGGCCTCTCTTCATTTCATTTATTACTGTCATTGCTCTGTTAGAGTTTTTGATTACACATAGTAGTGCTTTACCAAACCTAAGTTAATGGATGCTAGGAAGATTTCTCTGTCCACCTCTACTAGGATTAATGCTCCTCTTGTCATGAGTTTCTGAACCAAGAATAGGCTTTCATAGGTGGGGATAAATTTGCCTTTGGTTTTTTGTGAACATGGAAGTATCTTTTGAGAATGAGGCCTTCTTCCTTGAACTGACGAGACTCGTTAAAAGATCCAGCGATACGTTTCTAATAGCAGTGAGCGTGGTAGATGGCTGATATTCTCTTTGATATGGTTTGCTTCGGTGAGTAGAGTTTCCAAGAGGATTTGGAGAGAGGAGATATTTACTTTGACTGGTAGAACTATCTCGTTGCCACAGACTAATGAGGATGGTGTTGCCCTAGTTGAGACTCTAAGTGAGGTTCTATATGTCATCAACGCAAAGGGTAGCAGCTCATGCCAATCCTTATGGTTGTTATTTTTCTTGCGAGGGATTTGTATTAATTCTCCTTTTGTTTCTGCTGCTTCAATGGCTCCATTTGTTTATGGACGGTAGGATACCGATTTTTGGGGATTGATCTTGAAGGTTTAGTAAAGCTTGGCCATCATGTCATCGATGAAGTTGCTTGTATTTTATGTGATGATGGACTCTAAGAGGCTAAATCTGCAGCAGACCTCTAAAAGTCTTTAAGGTCAAAAGATGCCATGCTTTAGATACCCTATGTTTTGTCTTTCTGAAAAAGACTTTAGCATGACAAAAAAAGCATTTCATGATCAATAGTCATTTCTTTCAAATCAGCCTGTTATATACTTGATATTCTACAAAGTACTTTAACAGGCTAATGTTAAAGGATTCCTCTTGTAGGCTTCACCAGGGCCAAGGAATATGAGAGGCGGTCCAATTGACCTTCTCCTTGTCTGATGTAGCTAGATAGATGAAACTTTGAGTAAGGTAAGCTGATGCTAGAGGGTCAATGTCCAAGATTGAGACATCTTCTTTGTGGAACAAGCTTAATAGTTACTCTTATGGGATTTGAACTGATTTGCAATTAATGATTAGGACTAGAATGGTTGACTGTTGATTTGCTATCTACTGATTAACGGTTGGATTTCGGGTCAAACCTTTTGCTTAGTCTCCTTTCGAGGGGGACAATATCCTAGCTTACGAGTAGGACACTAACCGTTGAAATCCTTCAGAAAAGGATCTCCCTGTAGTTGTGCCCCTAGCCCTTTCCCAAGTTGGTAGCCTCTACTGCTAAAGTGTTGGTGATAATTTTCTCAACTGTTGAGTGACTGGTATGGGCCGAATCTTTTTGGGCAGTTGAAATGCGCTTGAAAGCTTGAAAGTTGGAGGGTTCTTTTACGGCAATGCATTGGGCTGATAGAACTTTGCAAATGGTGTAATCCTCTTCCACATGGATGGTGCTTGTCGCGACATGGTGCAGAAGTAATTACTTAGAGGTAATGTCTTGCAGATAAATGGCCAGTTCTTCTTACTCTTTAATGTAGGTTAGGTTTCTTCCAATAACTAGGCTCATCCTTGCATGAGTTTGAATTAGGTGGAATGCTGGAGGGATTCCATAAGTCCAGCTGTGCATTTTAACCTAAAAAAAGAAAAGGAAAAACAAAATGCAGTTAGCATATGGAGTTGGAGATTTTATGTGATGTATGTCCTATGAAGGTCCCTTTTTTTAGGGAATATAGGCCTGATGTTGAGTCCATTTTGGAGGTAGGGTTTTACCTCTGTATATAATACAATACATTTTTAACGTATGCCGGTTGATGCTTCTTTGTTTAGATAATCACACCTCCATGGAAAGAGAGAGAGAATTGAATGACTCGAGTTATCTTAGAACTCTTATCTTAGAATGGATATCGATGCATAAGTATAACAATAATGAATATGTGAGCAATATAATGGCAACTGATGAGCAGTTTTAGAATACCTCTTTTTGTCCTTGCTTCAGTCTCTAGCTTTCTTGGCCTTTGAATATGAGGGAGAAGACAAGAGAATGTCAAAAGAAAAACAAAAATAAGAAGTTAGGGCCTTTGGATTGGAAAACGTTAAACAATGCATGCCTTAGGGATGCCCCTTCTTTGAGAAAGGGACAAAGCATGATGTTTTGGCTCATTTTTAAAAATAGGGGGTTGCCTCTGTATGCAATACTGTACCTGTGCAATCCTGTCCATTCAATCATTCATGCATTTATTCGATGAAAGTAAGAAAGTGTTTTCATTGCATCTGACTTTTGTACATGAAATTAAAAGTACATTTGAAGGGGAAGGGCAACATTTTCCTTAGGACTTTCACTTATCTACTTTTATATTTGAAATCCTAAACTACTCTTGAGTCTTTGAATTCTCCCTCTCTGATGGAGGTCAATGGGAGATCTTGATTCCAGATTGCCTATTGTTTTCTTAGCAGCCCTATTTCCATGACTGGAGAGGGATTAGGGCCCCTCCATATGAGATGATTTCGATGCATGTTATAAAACCTTAGGGTCATTTGGTACCCTTAGGAATTTAAATAAGCTTTGAATGAGCGAGACTAGCTTTGGGGCCACTCTTTGAGGGTTGATCCTATGCATGGAATTTAGTGACTTGAGCTACTTTAAAACTCTTGTCATGAAATGGACAATGGATGAATGAGAAGTATAACAGAAGTGAATTCATGAGATAAAAAAATGCGTGGGCAGTATAACAGCAAGAATTAAGTAGTTAAATTAGGTATAAGGTAAAGAAAAGTAAAACGATCGCCTTTTCCTCCTTAATTTTGAAGTCAACATGTGTGTCTTAAATCCAGCAGAGGTTCGACTATGCATAGGGTGCTACATGAGCATAAGGTTAGGGGTTACTAATGTTTCCTAAAAAGCTTGGTTCCCAAACCTTCAAACCTTCGATGTCCGCCCCCAAAAGGGGTGAACCCCATCTTTGGTTGGTGGTTCATGCGGGAAAACTATTAAGAGGCCGTAGGCTAAGAAACCAACACAACATCCTCCCACAACAAATATATTGTTCCCCCTTCTAACTAGAAAGGTAGCAACTAAGTAATAATGCACAAATGAATGACATGCAAGGTAAGCTAATGTCAGAAGGTTTGGAATACTATTAGAAGCATCCTGGAAAGGTAACTGATTTGATACCTAGAGCCAGTGTGGTTCTTAGAGGCGATTAGATGCTTAGGGGCAAAATGGTCATTTGACCGGATGCTCTTGAAATCGATCCGGAAACGACTAAAAGGCACTAAAATATGCTAGATTATTTTTGGAACAATCTTGGAAGGGTAAACTTACCGCCTTAAGGACTTAGGTACTTTTTCAATAAGCATGTCGGTGGGGTCTAAGGGGCAATTTGGTCATTTTTCACCAAAGTGGGCTAGCAGGCACGGCACTAGTGTTAACCTAGGTTTTGAGTGTTTTCGCCACTCTGATGGTGTGTGACGAGTTGGTTGCCAAAGGTATCCCGTTCTTTGATAAATGTGTCACGGCCAATAGGCGTGTTCGGTCCCATGACATAGAGGGTTTGTTGGCAATTTTCAGTATCGACCTGTTTGTGAGTGTTTCTGTCACTCTAACGGTTGTGATATTTGTGTGTGTTTCCATCACTCTGACGGTGTGCTTTCATTCCGAAGACTGCTGATCTCAGGAAGCTGCTGGATGGTCTTATCGTTTTGGGGCCTTAGGTACTTTTCTAATCGACGTGCTGAATGAACCGCATTACTATCTCGAGGACTTGGGTTCCGTCCCAGTCGACAGGTTTGAAGGGACTTACCATTTTAAGGAGTTTTCTCGATAAATGTGCCAGATTAAATTTGACTTGTCTAGGCTAGAACTATTATTGGAATTAAAGTTAAAATACAGACTTACCGTCTTCAGGAAGATGTGCTGACTGGAATTGGGATGAGTAATGCTCCAAGGGCATTTTGGTCATTTTGTCTCGTCGAGCCCACAAAGCGGTTAATTAACTGGATTGAGTCTGGAAAGCTAGTTTGGGCTTAGATGTGTCTGTGTCAGTTTGAATGTGAGTCTGATCGGGCCGGAGATTATCGAGCAGGCAAAAAATGGGGTGCTTACACCATCCATGCAGAATAATGAACTTACTTTGTTAGCATATTTGGTATGACTTACCACTCACTTAGTTTTTTCTTTGAATAGCAAAAACAGTAAATATTCTTTCGTGATGAATAGGGAATACAGAGTTTTGGGAAGGCTGTTGGGTGTGTGTCTTGTATTCTGTAGGTCCATATAATTGTTGGTTTGTACATGTATTTGGGTCAGGTTAGGGGATCCAATATGTGTAGGGTATCCAAATTATAGGGGGACTAGGGTTTCTAAAGTTTGCCTATAAATAGGGACTTATAAAACTCCAGGTAAGGAGATCAGAGAGAGACGCAGAGGCTTGTAGAGAGCGAGTAGTGATTACTCTCTTCCTTTAATGTAGTGGAATTTTGCTCCCTTACCCGTGGACGTAGGTAAATCGTTGTTCTACTGAACCACCTTAACTCTTTGTTGTGTTTCTCTTTGTTTGTGTGTGTGATTGTTTTGCTTTCGTTTATGCATGGGTTTAAAATTCCAACAAGTGGTATCAAAGCCTTAGGTTGACGAGTTTTTTTATTTTGTCAATATAAATAAAAAATTCCTTACACACAGCACAAGAAGAGAAACCAAAAAAAAAATTTTTGGTAGTGGACTAGTAGCAAAGTAGATTGAAAACTAAACAGAACTAGTTCGTGCACAAGGTGTTGCAATGTGAGTAGAAGGCAAGATGAACATAGGTGGTGTTCATCCTTTTTTATTATTATTCTTTTGTTCAGAACAAGAAGTAAAAGAAAATGACTGAACCGTAGGCTTTGTCTTGGTTGCTTGCATAGGAAATAATCTAGTGTTTTGCAGTGCATTAGATTGTGTATCGTGATTGGTTAGGTCATCAGAAAATTTTAGACCCAACGTGGTTTGACGTAGATTATCTGGAATTCAAGGAGTGTCCGTAAGGGTTTTCAAGCACTGCGGATTCACCGGCGGGTACAGATTTTGTAGATTATATATGGTTTGACGGGTTGTAAGGGACAAGGGGTTGGTACATGTTTGATACTGAGACTGCGACAAGTTCAAATTATGTAGAATTATTGTACAACAACCGAATAGCAAGGAAGAGTTCAGGTTTTGTGATAAAGCTCTTCAACGAAAACAATGACTTCACTTTATGGTAGCAATGGGTGAAGAACATTTTGACGCGTGAAGGATTGGTTAAGGCTCTCAGGAAGAAGTCTGAAAAACCAGAGAAGATGAATGAGGATAAGTGGGAAGAGATAAGAGAACTAGCAAACAGTATGATTCAGTTGTATCTTGGGAATAGCACTCTTCGAGAAGTCATCAACAAAAGTGATCCGACAAAACTTTGGGCTAAGTTGGAGAACAAGTATAAATCCAAGTTCTTGACAAACAGGCTGTCATTGAAGAAGCAGTTGTATGCACTTCATATGATTGAAGGAGTAAGCTTCACAGACCATTTGGATGAGTACAACAGGATAGTAACGGAATTAGAAGCTATCGGTGCAAAGATCGAAGATGAAGATAAAGCAATTCTCTTGTTGGTTTCTTACTTCCATCATATGAGCATTTGAGGACCACATTATTGTACGGGAAAGATACCCTTGGATTAGATGACGTGATTGCTGCTCTTATATCTCATGAGATATTAAAGAAGAGAGAGAATAACAAATCATCAGGGGAGGGGCTCATCGTTACATTGGGCAGTGATCAAGCTAGAGGCATGATAGCATGAAAACAGGATGGTCTGGGAAGAAGAACTGTTCTAAGTCAAGGGTGTCGCGCCCAGATTTTTCACACTCAAGGAATACTCACCCAAGCGGGAAAAATGTTGTACTCTCTCGTTAGAACTCACCCTCCTAGAAGAATGAGTGCGACTAGGTTTGAATTGAAAAATGGATTTAAATAAAGGGCTTTTGAAAAAGATTCGGAGTCGCCACCTAACTTGATTAAGGTGAGTTAGGTCAACTAAAAACTAAGAATAATCCGAAGACTACACTTAGGGTTTTTGGAAAACGATTTTAAAAATACCTCCTCAAGAGAGGGTTTTTAGGAAAACAAGTTGTTTGGAAACCTTTGGAAAACATTTAGCCCTTTTTGAAAAATAACTCCTTTTTGGTCTTTGAAAACAGTGATTCGAGGTTCGGAGGTTAGTTACGTGTAAGGAAGACGCACTTAGCTATCACCCTACCCCGCCCTTTCGGTGCCTACATGTCAATCTACCCTAGATTCACCTATGAGAGTCTTCAACTAACTATTGGCCAATCTTATCCACTTTGAAAAACAATGTTTATAAATTATCATGATGCATGATATGCAAGTGCAAGAAAAGAGACTTGAAAAATAGATTTGAAAAGAGATTTGAAGAGATAATATTGAAATTGAAAAGTTTGAAAATTTGGAAATAGAAATTTGAAAATAAAAATTTTGAAATTAGAATTTTGAAAATAGATTGGAATTTGAGATTTGGAAAGATTTTGGAAACCGCACCCATGAGAGTGGAATTGAAAGTTTGAAAAGTGTTGTGACCGCACCTATGAAGGTTGCCTACGTATCCCTTTGGGGGAATCAGGTCAGTCGTAGTTCGGACCGGAGTCCGATTGAAAAGAGATTGACTTGAAGAGAGAGATTGGATTGGGAGAAAGAGATTGAATTGAAAATTGGATTTGATTTGAGATTAGAAGAGGAGATTGGAAATTGAAATTTTGGAAAAGATTGGACTTTGATTTGAAAAGATAGATTTGGACTTGTTTTGGAAAAGAGAAGGTTTAAGAAAACCTACACTTACGAAAGAGAAGAGACTTAGGAAAGATTTGACTTGGCTTGGAAGATTTGGAAAGATTAGCTTTTAGAAAAAATTAGATTTAGGAAATGTTCAAATTAGGAAACGTCCGATTTAAAAAAGTTTCGAATTAGGAAAGTTTCATTTTTGGAAAATTTCAAATTAAGAAAGTTTTGAATTGAGGAAAGTTTTAGGTTTAGGAAAATTTTGAATTTAAGAAAGTTTGGAAATTGGAAAGTTTTGAATTTAGAAAGTTTTGAAATAGGGAAGTTTTGTTTTAGGAAAGGCCTAAAAAAAGGAAAGTTTTCAATTTAGGAAATGTTTGAATTAATAAAGTTTCAACTAAAGAAAGTCTTAAATTAAGAAAGTTTTGAGTTTAGAAAAGTTCTAGATTTGAAAAGATTTTGAAGTTTAAGAAAGTTTAGAATTTAGAAAGTTTTTAGATTTAGAAAGTCTTAACTTAAGAAAGTTTTGAACTTGGAAAGCTTAGAATTTTAGAAAGATTTAACATTTAAAAAGTTTAGGATTTTGAAAGTTTTAAAGTTTTTAGAAAATCTTGAAATTAGGAAAGGTTTGAGTTTAAGAAAAGGTTTGAAAACTTAGATTTGAAAAGTTAAGATTTGAAAAGAGGGTAGAATTAGGAAAAGGTTGAATTAGGAAAGAATTGAAAGTTGAGTTTTAAAATTTAAGAAAGATTTTTATGTTCAAGTTTTGGAAACTTAAGATTTAGGAAAGTGGAAGTTTAAGAAAGATTTGAGTTAGGAAAGAGTTGGATTAGGAAGGGATTGGATTTGGTTTCTAAAAGAGAAAGGTTGATTTTGTTTCCAAAAACGAAGGACGGGATCTAGTTTCCTAAACGGGTAAATTAGATTTAGTTTCCTAAAGGGAAGATAGGATTTAACAAAGATTTGGAAAGGGAGATTCTAGAAACCCTAGATTTGAAAGTGTGGAATTTTAACGTAGAAAAGAGGTTTTGGAAATGTGTATAGTTTGGATGTGAAAACGAGAGATTTTGGAAACCTAGGTCTGAGGCAAAGTTTGAAAATCATGTTTTTCGAAAGAAAATTAGGGTTTCCTAATCGTGAGTTTTAGGGCTTGACTTGGGCTCGAAGGCAAGAGTTTTTGAAAAGTGCGTTTTTGGAAACGAAGGTTTTCTAGAAGGGAATCCTAGGGAGGAGTTTTTGGAAAATAAATTTGAAGAGAGAGTTGTTGAAAAGAGATTTTAAAGAGAAGGAGTTTTGGAAAGTGTGTTTTTGGAAACGAAGGTTTTTAGAAGGGAATCCTAGAGGAGTTTCTAGAAGGAAGATTTTGGAAAGAGAGTTTTTGGAAAGATTCTTGGAAGGAGATTGTTTGAGAGAGTTTTTAGGAAAGTGAATTTAGAGAATGTTTTTAGAAAGAGATTTTAAAGAGAATGAGTTTTGGAAAGGAGTTGAAAAAGGGAATTTTGAAAAATAGATTTTGGAAGAGAGTTTTTGAAATCAATTTTGGTGAGGAGAGTCTTAGGAAAGTATGTTGAAAAAGAGATTTTTAGGAGGAAAGACTTTTTGAAAAGAGAGTTTTTAAAAGGTGTAAAAATATTTCACTTTCCTAAAGCAATTCTAACCATAAGAGGGCTAGAACCACTTTAGGAAAGCGGTTTTGAAAAACAATAAGATTTGAAAATATAGACCATAAAAGTCACTTTTAATGTAACACTTTCCTAAAGCAACCCTAGCCATGGAAAGGCTAGAATCACCCTAGAATTATGGTTTTGAAAACAAGTTTTTGAAAAAGAGATTTTGATGTAATTTTGAAAACAAGTTTGAAAACGGTTTTGAAAACGAACTTTGGAAGATGCAAGACTATGATATGCACAATGCAATTTGGGGTCGTGAACATGCAAGGCTAAGGCTTCACCACATAATCAAGAGGGCCGGACCCACGTGGTCTCTGGTTAGACTAGAAAAAAGCCCCCGACACGGTGACTCTCCAATAACTCAATCCTACACATGGACCGGGAATCCCCTTGTTTCAAGCATGCAAAGAAAGAGGGGGAAAGAGATAGGGGATTAAAATAGAGAAAACCCAAGTGGGTTAGGAGAGAGAAGAGAGGGGGAATTGCGGAAATTTAAATGGAGAACCTACCTTGTATCTTGTTTATTTTGCGCGCCTTGCTTGTCTTCAGTTTTCGGCCTTCGTCTTGATCTTTGTCTTCAATCTTCAAAAGTTGTCTTCAAGCTTTAGCTTGCAGCTTTTCAAGTTTTCAAAGGAGGGTTGAAGGCTAGTATATGAGTGTATGGGGGTGTATAGGAGTGTATAGGAGGCTAGAGTTTAGTGTATGGTGGTTAGGGTTTGGAAAACCTAGGGAGGCTAGGGTTAGGAGGTGCTCGAGCTCTGTATATCGAATTATATGATTTTTAGGTTGAATTTGCGGATCCTTTCACGTTGAATGAGGCTCTGTATTTATAGAGGTTGGACAATACTGGCGCTTGTTGCAGTGGCGCCAGGCCAAAGTTTACACTGGCGCCACTAGGAGTGGCACCAGGCCAATTTTTGGCTTGGCGCCACTACTAGCAGCGCCAGCCACTTAGGAAACATTTAAGGTCAGTAAGCAACGTATCTTTGACTAGATTTGGGCGCCTGTACTAGTGATTACCATGCAATTTTTAGCCTAGCTTTATTTGGAGTGGATCCGGAAAGTCCGGGAATGATTTGAAGGAGCCGGGAATGACCCGGAAGGCCAGAAAGGAGCAGGAACACTTAAAATAGTGCCCTGAAGGTATTTGACTTGAAAAGTGAGGATAAGATGTGTCGGAAAGGTTGACCGGGCCTTTAGGGGCAAAACGGTCAATTGGACTGGGAAATTGCCAGGACAAACTCGGACTGTCCTGGAAGAAGACTTGGGATCTGGAAACATTATTTAGAATATTCTCAGAGGTTGCTGGTTTGATTCCCAGAGCCGGTGTGGTCGGAAAAGGAGACTAGCCTACCAGGGGCAAAACGGTCATTTCGCAATGGGTTGGCAAAACTGACTCGGAATGATCCGGAAACGTAAAAGAAGGTTGAGAACACCATAAAAAGTAGTCTCAGGAGGTTACCAGTTTGATACCCAGAGCCGGTGTGGTCAAAAAAGGAGACCGGCCCACTAGGGGCAAAACGGTCATTTTGTACCAGGTTTGGCGGAACTGACTCGGAATGATCTGGAAAGGTAAAGGAAGGTTGAGAATACTATAAAAAGTATTCTCAGGACATTACCAGTTTGATACCCAGAGCCGGTGTGGTTCCCGGGGCATTCGGATGCCTAGGAGCAAAATGGTCATCTTGACCGGAAAGTCTCGGAAAAGGTCCAAAGGGCAGTTTGGTCATTTTTCACCGAAGTGGGCTAACAGACACTGGTGTTGACCTGGGTTTTTAGTGTTTTTGCCACTCTAACGGCGGTCGTCGTGACACAGGGGTTTGTTGGCCATTCCCTATATCGACCTATTTGTGAGTATTTCCGCTACTCTAATGGTTTTGTGAGTAGTTTCGCTACTCGGACCGTCTCGAGGAATAAACTATCTCGAGAGAGGGATTTGGAAAGGGGACTTATCGACTCCGAAAAGACGCACCTGGAGTGGAACCGTCTCGAGGAATAAACTGTCTCGAGAGAGGGATTGGAAAGGGGTCTTACCGTCTCCAAAAAGACGTGCTTGGATTGGAACCGTCTCGAGGAATAAACTGTCTCGAGAGAGGGAATGGAAAGGGGTCTTACCGTCTCCGAAGAGACGTGCCTGGATTGGAATTGTCTTGAGGAATAAACTGTCTCGAGAGAGGGACTAGAAAGGGGACTTATCGTCTCCGAAGAGACGTGCCTGGATTGGAACCGTCTCAAGTAATAAACTGTCTCGAGAGTGGGACTGGAAAGGGGTCTTACCGTCTCCGAAGAGATGTGCCTGGATTAGAACCGTCTCAAGAAATAAGCTGTCTCGAGAGTGGGATTAGAAAAGGGACTTATCGTCTCCGAAGAGACGTGCCTGGAGTGGAACCGTCTCGAGGAATAAACTGTCTTGAGAGTGGGACTGGAAAGGGGTCTTACCATCTCCGAAGAGACATGCCTGGATTGGAACCATCTCGAGGAATAAACTGTCTCAAGAGTGGGATTGGAAAGGAAAGGATAATGCCCCTAAGAGCATTTTGGTCATTTTGCCTCTATTTGGGCCTGACAGGCCCGCGAAGCGATGGACAGATGGGATTTGGACTTAGAATGTTGGTTTCGATAGGAATATGCCCACAATGACTTGAACACAAGTCTGGACGGAGTGTAGACTGCCGAGCGATCAAAAATGGGGTGCTTACAAAGGGGTCACAAGATGAGTTGTTATTATTGTGATCAAGAGGGTCATATACAGAGGAACTGTGAAACATATAATGCAGACAGGGCGAAAGTCCATTCATCAAAGGCAGCAATTACAGAGGAGTTTCACATTGAAGAAAAATAAGTTATGCTCACAGTTTCTTCAATTACAAAGAATTTATATTTGGTGTTAGATTCTGGATGTTCATTTCATGTGTTTTCAGTTAGAAAATACTTTGCGGCATATCAGGCTTGTGATGGGGGTACTATCAGGATGGCTAACAACACAAGGAGCAGAGTTATTGGTGTAGGGACAGTGCAGTTATGTATGCTTAATGGGAAAGTTTTGACTTTGACTGAGGTTAGGCATGTGCTAGATCTTAAGAATAATCTAATTTCTCTAGGGATGTTAGCTTCGAGAGGTTGTAAGTTCTCAGCTAAAGGTGGAGCTCTTGGGGTTTCTAAGGGGAGCAAGGTCGTGCTACATGGATAGAAGATTGGCAATCTATACAGACTTGTGGAGAGTGTTGTGACAAGTGGGGCTACTGTTAAACATAGGAGGAGGAGTACAGATAGACGACGTACGTATGCAAAGCGTAGATGTGGATAGGGTGATGAGCAACAGCTGCAGAGAGACACATTAATAGGCGCAGAGGTACACAAAAGCGTAGAGGTGCGTGGGTGAGCAAGTTGAAAAATGTGAAAGATTCTTGGTTGAAAAATGTGAAAGATTCTTGCTAGAAAAGGAAACAACAGTTGTTAGATGTTCACAAGAAGGCTCCTAATAGCAAAATTGAGACAGTTGACGCAGTGAAAACGCACGTGCCTGGTACGAAGCAAGTCTTTGTTGCTATTGATTTGATTAGTTGTGACGATCTCTCTAGTTGTGCTTGAGCAGGAGGAGAGGTGGAGCCACTTCATTCAGCAAAGTAGTGAGCTTTGCAAGGCACCCTGGTGAGAGGGTGTTGGCACCTCGATATGGAGGTGCAAGCCACGCTAGATCAAATGTGGTGAATACAACGGCAGCAGAATCAACATCGATACTAGTTGTCTTAAAGGTGGTTTACAGAATTCAAGCCAAAGTGGAGATTGTTGGGTATGTGTCTTATATTTTGTAGGCCCATATAATTGTTGGGTTGTACATGTATTTGGGTGGGGTTAAGGGATCCAATATGTGTAGGGTTTCCAAATTATATGGAGACTAGGGTTTTTAAAGTTTGCCTATAAATAGGGACTTATAGAACTCTCAATAAGGAGATCAGAGAAAGACAGAAAGGCTTGTAGAGAGTGAGTAGTGATTGTACTCTTCCTTTGACGTAGTAGAATTTTTCTCTCTCACCTGTGGACGTAAATAGATCGTTGTTCTCCTGGACCACCTTAACTCTTTATTGTGTTTCTCTTTCTTTGTGCATGTGATTGTTTTACTTCTGTTTATGCGTGGGGTTAAAATTCCAACAAAGACACCAAGACTAAACAAGCAACATCATCTTGACAAAAAAAGGAGGCTATCAGCCAAAACACAAGGAAAAAATGGAAAATAAAGAAGAAGGACAAGATGGCAAGAAGCCATAAACAACACAATAAAATCAATTTGAGCAGAAGTTCAACTCTCGAACTCCCTGGATATTATAAAGGAAATCATTGATGCTGAAGGCTGTATTCATTTTCTCTTGTCACAGGCTTAAGACTTAAACACCACAACTCGTGTGACCTTAGACTACTTATGCCCAAACGTTGTTAAGCCTAAGAATAACCAAAAGAAATGCTAAGAGAGCAAGTGAGCAATACTTAAGAGAATAAGAGAATAAGATAGCACAAGTGAGAGCTTGGAGAATGATTTGCTTGTATTCACAACTTGATGGTTACAAATGAGGGGCTACCCCCTATTTATACTTGTCCACCTCCTCAATGGACATTAAGGATCATTTTCATCCAACGATTGGGAATCCCCCTCTAGAATCACCTATACAAATATCTAAGATATTTATAAATAAAGCTTCTTAAGGAAGCCTCTCCCAAGTTCTATAACCTCTCACGCTCTTCCTATATTTACACATGTACAAAAATGTCTAGAACCCTCTCCAAATGCCCCATGTGATGAAATGCCCATGAATGGCCTAGAATGTTCTAGACTTGGTGGGCTCTTTGGTATCCTCATGGGCCTATATTTGGGCTATTTTGGTGGGCTTGTGACATCCTCCCTTACCTAATCTAGCAACGCCCTCATCGCAGCTTTTTGAAATTCGACACTCTTGTCCAAAAACTACCACAAGGACTCCTTGTGCTCCCAGCGGCTTCACTATTTGGTTGTCCCTTCCATTTCACCAAGTACTCCATGTGCCTTGGTGCTTTGCCCTTCTTTGATATCACTTGGTGGGTAAGGATAGTATTTACTTCTTTACCAAATGATGCCGTGATGGATGTGGGAGCTCTACTTGATTCACCACAGCTCCACGTCCGCATAGTAAGGCATGAGAAGACTTACGTGAAAGACTGGATGGATCTTTAATTTTGGAGGCAACTCAAGTTGGTAAGGATACCTTACCAACTCTCTTGGTGATGGGAAATGGTCCCTGGTACTTCCGTGCCAGTCTTTTGTAAAGCCCTTAAATGCTTTGGCTTGAAGAGTGAGAAGCTGAAACATGACAAGGTCTCCTTCTTGGTACTCCTTGTGCTGCCATTTCTTCATCCTTTTGGCGGCCTTGGCCATATCGGTCTTCTCATGCCACCTTTGGCAAACTTATAAGCTCTGGGCTTTTGCCTGAATACCCGCTAGTAATGGTGGTAGGCATCAAAGGTTGTTGGCCCGTAGCAAGCTTGAACGGGCTAGTGTTGGTTGCCTCGCTTCTTTGAAGATTGTAAAAGAATTGGGCAACATCAAGCAACTTAGCCCAATCCCTTTGGTTGGCACTCACATAGTGCCTCAAATATAGTTCCAACAAGGCATTCACCTTCTCAGTTTAGCCATCGATTTGGGGGTGAAAACTAGTGGAGAAGTTAAGCTTCGTGCCCAAACGCTTGAAAAGCTCAATCCAAAACTGCCCAGTAAATCAAGAGTCCCTATCACTAACGATGGTCTTTGGAACTCCCTAATACTTAACCATGTGGACTAAGAATAACTGAGTTGTCTCCTTTGCGGTGCACTCTTTGGTGGCTGGTATAAACATGGCATACTTGGAAAGCCGGTCGACCACCACAATGATGGTGCACTTCCCTTCAGGCTTAGGAAGGCAAGTGATGAAGTCCATAAAGATACTTTCCCAAGGCCAATCCAGGATAGGCAAGGGCTCTAGCAAGTCCACGGGATGACTTTGCTCCACCTTATCTTGTTAGCACACAAGACAAGTCTTCACATAAAGCTCCACATCGTCCCGTATTCATGGCCAATAGTAGGCATCCTCCAATAATGCCAATGTGTGGCGAACGCCCAGATGTCCAGCCCACTTAGAGTCATGGCACTCCTTTAGAATCTCTTTCTGAAGCATCCCCCACTTGGGCACATACATCCGATCCCCTTTCGCAAAGAGAAGATCATTTTTGATCCAAAATTGCCTTGTCTTACCTTGCTTGACGCCATCAATGAGAGTCTTGGCCACTTGGTCATGTTGAAGCCCCTCCTTGACTCGATCAACCAGTGGACATTGGGGTCAGCTAATGGTAACAAGCTCGGCCTTTCTGCTTAATGCGTCCGCCACCAAATTGATTTTTCCTGGCTTGTACTCCAAGGTGTAGTCAAACTCGACAAGGAAGTCTTGCCACCGTGCTTGCTTAGGAGTTAACTTCTTTTGAGTCAAGAAGTAAATCGTTGATATGTTATCCATCAAGACCACGAACTTAGAGCCAAGTAAGTAGTGTATGCATGTGCGCAAGCAATGAACCACAACGATCATCTCCTTTTCTTGCACCATATATCTCTTATCGGTGTCATTAAGCTTGCGACTTTCAAAAGCAATGGGGTGGCCTTCTTACATGAGCACCCCTCCAATGGTAAAGTTTGAGGCATCCGTGTGTACCTCAAATGGCTTGGTGTGGTCGGGCAATGCTAGCACGGGCTCCTCCATGATAGCCTTCTTTAGTCGTTCACTTCCATGGATGATTCTTCTTGAGAAGATCCATCAAAGGTGCCGCAATAGCCGAATATCCATGGATGAACCAGCGATAATAATTAGCAAGGCCAAGGAAAGATCATAGCTCGGTTACCTTCTTTGGCGGCTCCCACTCTTGGATAGCTTGCACTTTGGCCTTGTCCATGCGAATCTTGCTACCCCCAACCACATGCCCCAAGAAGTTCACCTCCGGTTGAACAAAAGCACATTTCTCCCTTTTTACATATAGCTTATTCTCCCTTAACCCTTGGAAGACCCGTCGTAGATGTTCCACATGCTCATCCAAGGATGAACTATATATGACAATATCGTCCAAATATACTATGACAAACCGATCCAAGAAAGGTTGGAGAACTTGATTCATAAGTGTGCAAAAAGTGGCCAGAGTATTGGTAAGGCCAAAGGGCATGACTAGAAATTCAAAGAAGCCATACCTTGTGACAGAAGCGGTCTTGGCCACGTCCTCCTTGGTGATCCTCACTTGATAGTACTCTGATCGTAAGTCAAGCTTGGAGAACCACCTTGCACCACCAAGTCTATCAAACAAGTAGGCAATAAGAGGGATGGGTACTTTTTTTTAATAGTTACCTTATTGAGTGTCCGGTAGTCGATGCAAAGGGACCCATCATGCTTCTGTTGAACCAACACCAGTGCACCATAAGGACTCTTTGATGGTTGGATGAAGCCGGTATCCAACATGCCATCCATGATGCTAGAAGATTCCTCATTAAGCTTCAAGGTAGTAAAGAATGTTGGCTTATTCTTCTTAAGTTCCTTGGAGAGTTGCATGGCAGATAAAGCCTTACCCTTCAAAGCTGTCTTTCGAGCTAATGGTAACATGCAAACATTGCCTTTGCCTATGATGCACATTGTCTTGGCAAAGGAAATAGGGAATGCCCGCACCCCATCCAAGAACTCCATCCCAAGTACAATGGGATAGTTATCCATTGGTACTACCAAGAAGTCCACTTGGCCACACTACTCCCTGATGTGTAGCCGTATGTCCAAAGCAACTCCATAAATAGGTTGTGCCTTCAAGTTGACGGCCTTAAGCCAACCTTGCTCTTCCTTCTATTGGAGACCTAGCCTTTTGGCCTCCTTGACTTTAATAAAATTGTGAGAAGCGCTGGTATCAACTAATGCACGAGTGTTGAAACTACATACCTTTGCCTAAATGTACATACACCCCTTCTTTGCCGCCTTGTTTAAGTCCACCTTGGCCTTGATTGTATTAAGCAACCGCAATAATCCCATCTTTGTCTCCTCTTGATGGGGCTCTTTCTCGTCATCTTGAATGAGGGCTGTTAGCTTTGCTTGTTTTAGACAATCCCTAACAAAGTGGTTGTCGTCACACAGGAAGCATGTAAGCTTGGGCTTGTCACCACTCCTCTTGTCTTTGTTAAACCTACCATGGCTTGAAGAGGATGGCTTATGTCATCCCTCCTTTAATTGGCCTACATTTTCTCCCTCACCTTTGCCTGGTTTACACTTTTGAAACTTGGACTTAGAAGAGGAGGACTCACCTTTCTTGAAGTCTGTCAAAGACTCCACAAGAGATGGCTATTGCTAGATCTCGTGGTCCTCGTCATTGCACTTCAAGGTTGGCCCAAGATTATAGTCCATTAATGAAAGTGAAGAGAGACTCCTTCTCGAACATGTCGGGGATCTCTAGCATAAGCTCGGAGAACTCCTTTACATAATCTCGAATGGTGCCCATGTGAGAGAGATGTCGTAGTCTTACCCTAGCTTCATGCTCCTAATTTTCTGGGTAGAACTGCCTCTTAATTTCCCTCTTGAAGTCTTCCCATGTGGCTATAGTGCATATCTTTCATTTGACATCCGCGTGTCTCCTCCTCCACCATAGCGTGGCCGCATTTGCCAAAAAGAGAGAGTCATCTTAATTTTCTTATCTTCCTCATTGATGCCCATGGCACCAAAGTGTTGTTCCAAGCTCCATAAGAAATTATCCAACTCTCTAGCAATCCTTGACCCATTATAGCTCTTGGGCCTAGGAATGTCTACCTTAGGAGAGGGAGAGGAAGTAACCGTACCTTGTGTAATTGCCATCTTGCACAAGGACCAATCACCCTTCATCTCCTTTATTTCCTCCCTTATAGCAGCGATCTCGGCTTGGACCATCTCCTTGACAGCCTCTATTTGAGTCCTCAAAAGCTCTGCCATGGTGTTAAGGTTGCCTTGCACCTCCCCTTGGAACTCCTCACCCCCATTGTTGATCCCCTCAATGCGTTGGTTGAGTCCCTCGATGCTTTGGTCTATCTCCTCAAACTTATCAAATCCGTCGGCCACTGCGAGCTCCAGCCTCATAACCCGTGACTCCAATGAAGACAAGGCATCCCTTGACTTGTCCTTCCGCCCTTTGCCGATCAAAGGAGGAGGAGGAGGATCCCTCTCTTGAATACCGCCATGCTCGGTGATGTCGAAACTGGTTGTCATTGCTTAGCCTTCACGAACCTAGCTTTGTTACCAACTGTTACGGGCTTAAGACTTGAACACCACAACCCATGCGACCTTAGATAACTTATGTCTAAAAGTTGCTAAGCAAGCATAAGAACAGCTGAAAGAAAGGCTAAGAGAGCAAGTGAGCAACACTTAAGAGAATAAAAGAATAAAAGAGCACAAGTGAGAGCTTAGAGAATGCTTTGCTTGTATTTACAACTTGATGGTTACAAATGAGGAGCTACCCTCTATTTATACTTATCCACCTCCTCAATGGACAGTGGGGATCGTTTTGATCCAACAGTTGCGAATCCTCCTCTAAAATCATCTATAAAAATATCTAAGATATTTATATACAAAGCTTCTTAAGGAACCCTCCCCCAAGTTCTAGAACCTCTCATACTCTTTTTATATTTACACATGTGAGAAAAAATCTAGAACCCTCTCCAAATGTCACATGTGATGGAATACCCATGAATGGCTTAGAATGTTCTAGACTTGGTGAGCTCTTTGACATTCTCATGGGCCTATATTTGGGCTCTTTTGCTGGGCTTGTGACACTCTGCTTTGACCCAATAGGCAATGAGCAGCTTGATGCTTTCCACAATTTGTGAACAATCTTGGTGGATCTGATAAAAGATGAGGTCGTTTCTTGACAGCCAGATTCTCCATATGACAGCAACAAACAAAGGTTGCCATTAACTTTTTTGAGTTTCCTAAACTTAAAATTGAACCACCAGTCCACATGAGATGATAAGTTTAAAGTGCAAACCCATATAAGACCCCACCATTTCATAATCTCGGACCCAACTTGCCATGAGAAGCTGCAACGTAATAGTAGGTGGTATGAGGTTTCAGACTCCTTGTTACAGAAAACACATAATGGATCAACATCTGGGGGAAGGCAGGACAAATCAGCCAGCATGGCCTTTGTTACCACTCACTTAGTTAAGCTTTCCCCCACAAGTGAGTAGTGATTGTGGATTTTATTTGGGTGTGGTTTATAAGGTAATCTTATTTTCTTGGATTGGCCAAACTAATTAAACTTGAATAAGCTTCAATAAGTTAAGTCAAAACTGAAACAAGACGTTAATAGAATGAACAACCAGATGTTCATTCACTAATGTTGTGTTTGGAAACTAGATTTATTAAGGGAAAATGAAAGAAAAAAAAATGTGAGGAAAATGAGAACAAAAAGAAATAGGATTTTTATTTCTCTTTTCCCTCACCTTTTCCTTTTCTTTTCTTTTTCCTCACCAAATTATTGATCCAAACACAGCGTAAAGTTCAAAGTTTAATCTAAAACTAAACGTTCAAAATACGGCTTCAGTGATACACCCAATTTTTCACTTCTTTCGTTATTTCTATGTTAAACCTAGTCTACACCAAAATGCTTCCTTTGGCCTATATGTCTTTAATGTGCTTCCTCAGCTCTATTGCAGATACAGCTCATACGTACACTCAATTTGTTACGTTTGGATGTTCTGAGAAATAGTGGTATAAGGGGGCTCCAAAAAGTCAATTCCATGCATACAGTATTGTGTTTAGTTCAGATCATGTTACACTGGTGTTTGGTGGAGATGTGTGTCAAGTGTCGGATTTATATGATTTTTATGTTTAAAGACATCATGACAAGACTATATTTTATGTTTTTTAAATACTTTTTTTATTTTTTAGGACAAAATAATATTTATAAGCTAAAATAGAGCATTTATCCATCAAATGAAAGTCATATGTATAGTTATATATATAATAAATTTGATTATTTGTACATACTTGTTGATTAGATGTCCAATAACATAAATACACATATCACATACTTTTACCTGAGTTTCATGGGTCATTTACAAATTAAGAAGTGTTCATGTGAATTAGGACTATATTAACAATGTCGATCCTTTTCTAGCTATTGTTTATTGAAGCAAAAAAATTGTCAAAATTTTGTACGTATCATCTGCACTCCAGACACCAAAATTTTGGGTGCCACTCTATTTTTATTTGGTACGTGCAATTTCGAATCTTTTATTCATTTTCAGTGACCTCTCAATTTAATTTAGATTGATTTGGATAATTTTTGTTATCAACAGTAGTACTAGGGTTTGCGCGTTCATGAGAGAGAGGGTGAAGAACTAGTTTGAGGCAATTCTTGCTGCAAAACAACTATTGTTCTGGAATATAATGAAAGGGTTAGTTATGTATATAAATCTATAAATAATTGAAATGTTTTTTGGACAAAAAATTAATAATAATAATAATTGAAAGATTTCGCAGGCTTACAAACATGATTTGCTTGAGAAAACATCATCAAATGCCTGCTTTATGGTCGTTGGTACTTGGCAGTTGGTACTATATGTCACTCAACCATTTTGACTAGGCTGTTGTTCCCTCGCCACCTTAAACTCCAAAATTTAATGTATTATAATGGGGCAAAAATTAAGAACCTGCTTCAAGTTAAATTTGTGAAATTCAGTATCTATTATAACTAGGCAATGCATTTGGCTCTGTTGTAATAAAACTTTTATATGGTCACATAAACAAAATTAAGTGCACAAACTATAAATCCTAAAGCATTGGTAAAAGTAGGCTTCAAAATTAAGAGTCACATGAATTATGTGACACTCCTAGCCTCTTGACTCTTCATCCAGAATGTACAATTTTTTGTCGTGTGGCCTTTTTCCATTCTTTCCACATGCATATTTTTATTTATTTTTCAATCAAAAGTTATCAGAAAGTTGACATTACACAAATTAAAAATATAAAAACTTAATTGATACCCAAAAAAAATAGAGATTTAAAGTGAAATTTCGTGTAAAGTACTCTGGTTAACTCATAAAAAAAGTGAGGAAAAATGGAAAGCAGTGTTACATTCTAGCCATAGAGATGAAAGCATGATTTTGGACATTGTTATTGAACCCATATTGGCAGTGATCTATGTTATACCACAATTTGGAGAATAAGACAAGCAACATCAAGTTTATTTGAGAAACACTTGGTAGAAATAGAATCAACTCAAATGGAAGCATGTCTTTATTATGTGCAAACAGATGCTACAACCTTTTGATGGGGAGGGGTCTGCTGAATTCCGATATTACATGGAATATATATATCTGATGGAAATAATGAGAAGATATTGGAAAATCCCTAGAACCCATTAGTCAAGATTTTTATTTCTTTTTCTCAAAACCATCTTCTCCCATTGAAGCTCTAGTTTCAGATCTCATTGACTCGTGATTTTGTGAAATATATGATGGAAAAATCTAGTAGAAACTTGGGAGATCGACCTTAATTTTGAGAGAATGCATGTTTTCAAGGATCCTATAGCAAAGGGCTTCATGGAATTGAAGGTGACAGCTGAAGTGAAGCCTTAAGCAAAGATATACAAGAAAGTGACAATTGGAGTGAAGCCTAAGATGAAGAATGAAGCGAACGATCCAGAATTCAAGGCTTTCATTGACAAGTGAAGGCATGGACGACCCAAAAAAAATTTTGAGGGAGTCTAGGGTGAAAAAAATTTAATTTTGAAAGGTCAAGATTAAATTTTCTTAATTCTGAAGGGACCAATAGGTCCAACACACTATTAGGTATCAACTTGCAGCCCGGTTTTTCTAAGATTTTATTGAAAATATTTTCAAAATATATAATATATGTAGTAGTTTTGGAGTTTTTCAAAATGGTTTTGATTAGCTTTGAAGAAAGTCTTTATTGCCTTATTAAATAAATCTCACATTCAAAAGTGAGAAGTTTGGTAAGGTATTTATAAATGTCAATAACTTTCTATGTATTGCTTTAGAGTAATGATTGGGTGTAACACTCAAGTGTGAGCATGTGTGCCAAGCCACATGTGCGTCAAGCCACATGTGCGCCACACGCACATCTCGCGTGCGGGTCGCATGGTGCAATGTGGCGTTTTAGTGGCGCACTTGGCACTTTGACACGTGGCGTGTGATCAAGACTATTGATTTTTCTCAATCATGATAATCAACGATCGGATGGCTAATACATAAGCAAAAAGGATCGTATGGTGAGAATCACACCTGATCATAAAGGTGTAATGAATGATCTAATCAAACAATGAATAGATGCAATCTACACTGTTAAATTAGAAAAGGAGCGATCCGACGGCTGTGTTTAAACCTGCAAGTGACTGTTAAAAATCAGTTATTATTTGAATTCTAACAGTCATGTCTAATCCAAAAAGACACCAAAATGTCTATAAAAACATGGCAGATTCGCAGACAATATATATATGTATATTTCCTGCAACTTCTCTCTATATTACAAGGCATTATAATCCTTGATTCTTTCTAGTTTTTATTGTTCATCATCTCTGAAGTCTGTTTCTGCAGAAATAGACATTCAGATTCTTGGCAGACTTGATAATCAGAGGGTATTCGAGTCTGATTTCATGTGTGTAATATGCAATCAGAATTACAGATTTTCTAGGCTCCATTGTATCCTGGAGGTGATTCGCCATTAACTCGGTGCACACCAGATTCTGAGAATTGGTAGGGGCGAATATCGTCTCAAGGAAAGCGATATTAATCGTGCCTTGAATGTGATTATTCATCTTGTTCTTCCTTTTACAGATTTCTACACTAACAGATTTGCCCATGTTTTGAGAGCTATGCTCAAGGCCTGCTGGGCATTGTGTTTTATGTTTATGAGTCCGTTTACTCATACAATTTGATCTTGATTTAAGAGCGGAATTCAGTTTTTTTTTTTGGTTAAACTCCACAATACACACAAATTAACAACCTTAACAAATTAAGTAGAGTCAAGTGTCACATACCGTTTCTAGCTGAAATTAGGTAAAAATATAGCAACATGGTAACCAGCGTCCATCCTCCCTGTAATTAGATAAGACCACAGGTTGCTGATTCTTTTTAGTTTACTCCTATTTCTTATGTTCAGGGAATTAGAGTTTGTGCTAATTAATCTAAATTCATCAGGTTTTACAACAGTTCATATTGCCTAGTGTAAGATAACTATGATGAAGGAATGCCATCCTATGACTCTGAAGTTTGGAGGGTTGTGTTATGTAACCACCATTCCTACAAGCTTAACTATTAGATAAGAGGTCCAATCATACATATCAAGTTCTTGAACACCCTCTCTCACTTGTAATCAAAGCATGTGAAGATGTAACATCCAAAAGTAAAAAGAAACGAATTGTAATTGAGGAACAAATGCAAATGAAAAGATGTGAACCCAAGATCTCCCACATCTTGAGCTTTGATAGTATGTTAGGTTATTTTTAGTCCCAAAAGCTTAAAATATTAGGTAAGAGGCTCAACAATACATATCAAGCTCTTCAATACTCGTTGTCACATGTAACACAAACATCAAGCGATTAACGAGAAACAAAATACAACCGGAAAAGAAATTATAAATGGAGGGAATTGAACCCAAAATTTCTTCTCAATTTGAGTTCTAATAATAAAGCTTAAATAGTTAGGTAAGAGGTCCGATAATACATATCGAGCTCTCCAACACATTATATTGGTATTGCTTACCATATGACCAACTTCAGATAAATTGGGCCATGTGTTTTAGGTTTTGCTGAGGCAAACACTCCACTATCTCAATGATCACATGACCTGCATGTGCAAGATTAGCATTTATATATATGTATTTCTCTAACCACCTCAAAATCATCAATATGGTGTCGGAGGGATCTGATCTTATCCTCTCTTCTTTTTTTTTAACCACTTCCTTTGATTGATTGAATATTGAGAATTATTTAGATCAATGAAGAAGACCTTGTTCAAATTTAACTGATGAAGATAGAAGATATTTCATGTTCAGCACTTGGCTCCTCCAACAAGATGATTGGAGATCAGTCTTATGATTCTGAAAGTTTGATAATTATTATTAGTGCGTAGTCGAGATATTTGAGGAAACCTAAAATATATTTGTAATGTGGAACATGACTTCATTACTGGCAGCAGCACTATCCTTTCGGTACACTCTCTTTCTTCCATTTAATCCTATTGCATTTCTCTCGTTTTGCGATAATTCAGCTACAATTTGTGGTCATACTGTTACGAGCTGCTTTCAAGTTCAGCGGATGAGTTGGAAATAACTAGAATTGGAAGCATAAGAAAGCTCAACTAAAGATTAGTGATGAACTTAGTTATATAATTAATTAGTTAGTTAGAGAAACTAGTAGTCCGTTTCTATTCAGATTTTGTGAGTTTTATTTTGTTGTTTCGGTCAATCTGGGCTCATTTATGATGGAAATTAAACCCACCAAACTTGCAGATTTACCGAGCCTACAATATCTGAATTCTAGTTTTTGATTTGTTTCCATTTGATTCTACATGTATTGTTTATGTGAATTTCCTGATAAGTAAAGATAACTAGGTGGATAGTTGTTGCGAAATATTAAACGAGTAGTATAATTGACAATTTCAGAAAGTTCATTTGACTAAAATTCTCTATAAAATATTTTCATTAGTTTGTTGGTATATATGAATACATTAAGGTCTACAGTTTAAGAAGTCGTCTGATTTTCATGGATATATTGCTCAAACTAAACTTGAATAACTTAAATAAGTTGAGTCTAATTTGAATTATGTTTGTACCCAATTTCATGGTTGGATAAATGTTACACTCAAATTACCACTTCCGATTTTTCTTTGTTAAATCTAATCTAAACCAAAATGTTTTCTTTGGCCCACGTTTCATTAAGGTGGTTCTGGTGTCCAAGGACACCAAAACGCTGTCTTAGTTTATATAGTTTAAATATTTTTATTTGTTTAGGGTAAAATGCTTTTTACAAATCAAAATTGAGTATTTATGAATAAAATAAAAGTCTCTCGCACCTACAAAGATTAGGAGGGTTAAATGTGTGAGTGAAATGTTTTGCCGCCTTGCAAGATACAAACATGATTTGCTTGATAAAACATCAAATGGCCACTTTCATGTTGATGGTACTTGGTACTGTTTGTCACTTGACCACTTTGACTTGGCTTAGGCAATGCATTTGGCTCTGGTGATGAAACTTTTAACCGATTT
This sequence comes from Euryodendron excelsum, assembly GCA_033060915.1. Taxonomy (NCBI): domain Eukaryota; kingdom Viridiplantae; phylum Streptophyta; class Magnoliopsida; order Ericales; family Pentaphylacaceae; genus Euryodendron; species Euryodendron excelsum. The sequence continues at coordinate 21,168,004 of CM065390.1, read as the reverse complement.
CACAAATAAAATTTATATAGAATGATGTAGTTGAGTACTATTTATTTTAAAATAAAACATTCACTACTATAATTTTTAATTATAAAAATATTACTGTCACATCATTCTAATATAATTTTTTGTATAATATTTTTGAAAGAATGACATTTTCCTCTTCAATTCACCATTAGATTGCATACAGTTTACAATTGGTAGTCAAAACTTCATCAAAACAATCACGGGACTCCAAGAACATGTAATTAACAACTTCTTGTAGTCAATGTGATCAAGAATTTGTTGTTTTATGTTTGGATGTATATATATATAGATATATATTCCACTTCTTAAAATGATTTACATCCATCTCTTCATAGCAGCATTTCTGTTTTTTTACAAATATCTTGTTTTTCATGCCGTGGACTTTAGCTCAGTGACAACCCCATAATAGGCATAAGGCATGACTATAATTTATGCTCCTCTTTTATGTTAGGATGGGAAATTTTGGGTGGCTTTCAATGGATAATGGATTGGCCCTATAATGAGAAATGAACCAGGATGGGGTTTTGACAGTTAAACTTATAGTTATCAAAACCAATTCAACCAAAGTACCAAAGTACCAATTCAAAGTACCAATTCAACCAGTTATACAATAAATAAACAATAAAAATATATTTGAATAAAAATAATAGTTAAAAAAATTATCAATGGGTTAAATAATACTCCATTTCGTTCAATAACTCACAATAATTATAAAAATAAATACTTTATAAGAAAAAATATTCAAATAAATAAGTATAGAAACATTCAAGTGTACTTATTTTTTTTCTCTAATTTAATATTTTTTTAATCTAGTGTCTACTAGTACTTTTATTTTTAAAATAAATTGCGTAAAACTTGACAATAATATGTGTTATTAAGAAAATAATGTTCATTATTTTTTGCCTATTATCTTTTTTTTTATCATATACCATCCTTTTTCTCATCTTTATTTTTTTATTTTTGTTTTATTTTATAGTTTATAAATTTTAATTATTATTTTTTATAATAATTATATCGATATATCTAATTATAATATGTAAAGCGTACAAAAATATATGTTTAAAATGAGAAAATCATGCAAAATAGGAAGTAAGATTGTGCATTATTTGTCTTGTCCTTTTTTTTTTTATCCACCTCTTTCTTCCTTTTTTTTTTTTTTGGGTTTTAGTTTAAAGTTTTTAAATTTTTATTATATTTTTCATCAAAATACCACAAAAAACATGTTTCTAAAAAAAAAACATATGATTTTAAATCATGCTTAATTTATGTTATTTTGACTCTTTTTTTTTAAATCGTTCGATTCTTTAAATACCAGCCAGTTCACCGATTTTTTAAAATGCCAATCAATTTTTTCAATTAACTCGGTTCGTATGCATTTTGGATATTTTAATTAAACCGGATCGATTCAAGATCCGATTTTTTGTTTAACCGGTTGAACCGGCCAATCTAGTCTAGTTCTAATCACTATGGTCAAACTAGTTTGTCTACACAAAAGAATGACAGTGCACCATTCATATGCATCACCTTAGTAATTTTCTATTCACCTAAATTTTGCTTATGACTACACAGTGGCGGACGAAGGAGTTCTGCTAAGGAGGGCAAGGTAAAAATTTTTAAATATTTGAGATTGAATTTCTTATAATAAATACTCACAAAAAAAAAAAAACAAAACTATGGCACTTAGAACAGATTTTAAAAAACTGAGGGATCCCCAGCCAATTTGGTCTACACATAGTTCAGACCTTGAATTACTTTGTTATGCTTATATGGGTAATCTTATACAACTAGAAAACTTGTACAAAATTTCTATGCAAATGATTTTGTTGAATAATAATTTTTTTACTTTAAAATAAAACCCTCATTATAATAGCTCTTAATTACAATTAAAAAAATAAAAAAATCATCATCACATAATTATAGTGGGATTTTTTGTACAACTTTTCTAGAAAATAGCATTTTCCTAATCTTTATCATTAGTGTGGACCCAATGAGAGTCAAGCCCAAAACAAGGGATGACTAGCCCAGGAAGATCGGCCCAAGATTGCTGACAAAATAGCCCAGCCCTGTGCCAACCCTGGGCCTATCCAAGAGGATTGATTCAAGAATTATAGTCCAAATACTATAGGGACTAATGAGTTCAACAGATACAAATTTCATGTTTCAATGGGTTAGGACACGGAAAGGTAAGTCCAACATATTGTAAATAGCCCCAAAAGGAGAAACTCTTAGGAGGAGATTGATTACAATTCTCAAAGAGAATATGGCATTTCAAAAACTATAAATACTTCATACACTAAAGAGGCAAGGTACGTTCACTTAAGTTCTAATTGAGAGTTTTTTATTCAATTCATTGTGATTAAGTTTGCTAACTTAATTATCAGAGTGTCATCGATTCAAGGGAGTCGACGCATTTTTATTGTCTCCTTGTAAATTGTTCGTACATATCAATTTAATTCACACATTGATTCAAGTTTTCGTAAAAATTTTACTTACAGGTTGTATTCACATAATATTGGACAAAAGAAATTTTTTTTTTTGGGTAGAAATACAAGGAATATCAATAAGTTATATCTACTATTATCTAATTGGGACACCCCTTCGCTCATCTATATAAAGTAAGTTCAAAGCTACAAGAGATTTCACAACACAACCCATTAAGAACTGTTGACCCAGATGCCTCTGACAACCCTTAGATTGCGAGCTGAACGGTTTAAACTAGATAAGAAAGAAATTTTAGGAGATTGCGAGCTAGTTAGAAAGGCAGTGAATGAAAATGGTGAAGAATATTGAGTAAAACAGAGCATTAAACAACAAATGTTCCTAACTTATGCGTGACATAGTATGATCAAAATTTTTTGGTTTTTTGCATTTGGTCCAGCAAGCTTGGTTTTGTCTGTGATATGAATAAATAATGAAGGCCTGTCAGTGTCATATGGGCACCATGTCCAATCTACATGTCCTGCCTTCCCAACCTTTGAAAATTCCCTCCAACCTTTGTCTATACATGGCAGGCATCACTTCTCTTCCCATACTTCTCATTGCATTTTCTCTCTCTAAAACTCTCTCTCTCTCTCTCTCTCTCTCTCTCTCTCTCTCTCTCTCTCAATGCCACCACAATCTGATGATGATCTCCTGAACTCATTTAGCCGTGCCACCGATCCCAGTTTAACCCACAATGATCCCTCATATGATGAACCAAGTTCAGAAATTCCAGATCTTCCACCTGAATCGTTTTGGGTACCCGAAGAGCAAGCGCTCGATTGGTTCAACCGCAATGGATTCATCGAGAGAAAGGGCTCAACCAAGATCACCTCCTTTGGTAACGTGAATTCCGGCCCACGTCACAGTTTTCACGGTTCACCTTCTCAAAGGTTCTCTCTAAATTCAAAAGCCAAAGCATCAATCATTGGGTTGCCAAAGTTTCAAAAGTCTTCCTTTGCCGATGGTAATCGGCGAAGCTTCAAGCCGGAAAACGTTAGGTTGTTCCGGAGTCGGTCCGAACCAGGTGGAAAACCGGTGGCACAGGTGTGTGAACCGGGTTCTCCAAGGGTTTCATGCATGGGAAAAGTTAGGTCCAAGAAGGGTAAGTGCAAGCGAACCGGGCTGTGGGCGAGTTTAAGGGCCATATTTAGAAGCGGGCATCGAGGGAAGCGGGTGGTGAATAATAAGGGAAGTTCTGAGTCACATGAGCCGGATATTGGACCAGCCGGGTTCGTGAGGTCCAAGCGGATGGAGTCTGGTACGAGGTCAGAGTCGTGGGGCGGCAATGATATGGATGAGAAGCTGACCGTACACGTGAAATCGTAGTCCGGCGATGGCGGGCCCACAAAAATTGGGGCCCACTTGGCCCACTTTTGTTGAATAACTATTACAACCAGAAAATTCCCACATCTGTTTTGTTTTTTTTTTTTCCAAACCCTACTTCTGTTTTTGTTTCTCTTGTTTTTTTTTTTTTACAGTTGTAGCCATTATGATAGGTCCAGTATTGTACGCATGAATTTGGTATAAGACTTTATAGGAATATGTTGTGAAGTTGTACTTTAGTAAAAAGAAATTAAAGTTTTTTTACACAAGTATTGATCTCCATTTAAAGAGGGCAATGAACTAAAAAAAAGTGAAGTTTCAACTGAATTCACTTTGTTTGGAGCGGGAATAGAGGATACAAAATGAAAATAGAGATAAAAATGAAAGTTGAAATGAAAATTCATGTAGGGATAGGCTATGTTTTTTTCCCTACTCTACCCCAGCTCCGATTTTTCCTCTTTTAACATTTTTTTATATTTTTTGTATATAGGTTATTTGAAATGTTTGGTGTGCTAGTGATAAGTTTTGTGTTGATTGGTATTCAATTTATATTTAATAGTTTTTTAATATTTTTGTTGAATAGATTTTTAATTTATTATTTTAAGCTTTAGTTCTTTTTATTTCTTTGGGTTTCAGTTTGGAGTGAGGGTGGAGGTGGAGATAGAAGTGGAGGTGGAGGTAAGTTTGTATTCGTGAGGTGAGGATGGAGGTCCAAATTAATTCCCATGCAAAGATGCAGGGAGATATTTTAGATGAAGACAAGAAAAAAAATTTCAACTTTCGCACCGCCCCAATCTATTGTCATCCTTACCTCCATTACATTGGATGGGCTTTGATCCAATCATCATTTTAAAAAATGTGATTTTTTTTAGATTCAATCCAAAAAAAAAATTAATTTTCAACTTTATGACGGAATGAAACACTTAATTTTTTAATTTTCTTATTTTTGACCATTTCTTTTTCCCGAATTTCAATTGAAGTTTTTGAAATTTAGCCAACTTCTCAACTGAACTAATGACATCTTAAAATTTAAATTCTTACCCACTTTTCAATTTTGAATTTTTTTCAAATCTTGCTAAATATTCTAACTTTTTGGCGGAATATTTGCTTAAAGTCAATAAATTTTAAAACTAGTGGTGAAAAATAAGCTAGGGTTCAGCTTTATGCTTTCAATATGCTAAGGCTTTATAATATAATATTACACCGTGGCATTTTATAATATAATATTGCACCGTGGTATTTTGGTCCTCATGCTTAGATCTTAGTTCAATCCGTACTTGCGGTTTCTATAGTCATGATCAAACATTATTTATGTAAATTTTAAAGTTTATCTTGTTTGTATAGATAGTGACCATACACGATCTTGAAAAAATAAACGATAAAAATAACTGAACAGCCTATAGGAAATTTAAAAACTAAAATATGAAATATTATTTTATGTTCAAATTAAAAATAACATGGTATGGTATCTACTTCTGCCCTCAAGCTCGAGGGAGGAGGTGCATGGTTCAAGTACCAATTGAAACGCATGACACCTTTGCCTTAACCCTAAAAAATAGAATTAATTATAAATACATTCCTTAAATTTTGACTAAATATCACTAAATTCTTTAAATTTTAAAATGTAATACATTAACTCTTAAACTATTAATTTGTCTTAATCAATTTCTTCGAGTAACAATATATTATCAATCTGTTAGGAAAATAAATGAAAAATTATCATATAACTTGAACGTAATTACAATAGTTTATTTTATACCTAAATTATTTTCTCCTTTTTGTAATTAAGGACATGCAAAAATATGTACAATACAATGATTATTTAAGTCATTAAACAATTATTATACCAAAAGAAAATCAAGTTAGGTATAATATCATACTCTTGGGAACATCTACAAGTCACAGAATAATTTTTCATTAATTTTCTTAACGGATTGTTACCAAAAGGTGTTGATTGATACAAATTAGTAATTAAGGGTCATTGTGTAACGTTTTAGAGTTTAAAAAGTTTAGTGATACTGAGTCATAGTATAACGGGTGTGTTTGTAATTAATCATAAAAAAATAACCCTTCATGATATACTTCCATTGATGGCACGGTACCATGGTCCAAAAATAACTATTCCCGTCACTGATAACACAGTATCATGCTTTGCACGTTCATATGATAATCTTACTTAGATTAGAAGAAAATAAATAAGTATTTGTCAAAAACTTAATTTTATGTTTGGTTACTTATAAAAATATATATAATTTCATTTTTTTTACTTTATTTTCTTTTTATAAATTCAAGATCGAGGAGCAAGTGAACTTTGATGAGCTTGCAATTCCCCTATCAGCTCCAAGGTTCAAACCTTGGTAATTCGACATCATTGAGAAGTAATCAGAAACAAAATCAGCGAGTGAGAAGTAATCCTTGTCAAGTTACCAGTTAATAGCCATTTGAGGTTGTGTCTTCTCTGAACAAGCATAGGCATTTTCTTCAGGCAATTAAGCATGACTCCGCTTGGCATTTGAGGTTTAATTCGACAAAATCATATTTGGCAAACTAGTTTTAAATACAGTTTCCGTCAAAATTACATTTAATAAACTGGTTTCGGAACATGTTGGGGTAAAACTTTTCAAAAAAACCCTAATTTTAGGAATAAATAAAATATATATATTTTTTGAGTTTTTGGAATTGTTTTCATTCGAAAATGAAAACGATAATATTTTCGATGACCTCATTTTTTTTTTGTTTCGATGCAAAAAAACAAGATGTTCTCGAGAAATGAAAACGGAACAGAAACTAAAATCATAACCAAACATGACTGTTAATCAAGCATAGATTTGGCTAATTTTTTCCTCCAATACCAAGCAACTTCATTGATTATCAAATTAGAAACGAAGACAGATAAGAACATTGTCTCATACGCTAAATAGCCAACAGCACCATCTTGCTACAATTTTCCTAAGTACTTTCCCCACAATCACACTGCAACAGACATGACCCATAACATCATTCAATAGAGATCGGTTTCCTTATGGGTGTGAATCACACAATCGGAAGTTGGGTATGAGATACAGGTCAAGACATACCCCTTCTCCATCTGATGCTCGTCAAGGAATGATCCATCCGATTGGTCAACCGATCCAGAAACCATCATCCCAGCGCACGTAGAACAAGCACCAGCCCTGCAAGAGTACGGCAACTCCAGTCCTTCATTTTCGGCTGAGTCAAGGATGTATGCATCATCAGGAGCCTCAAACTCGCTCTCTTGGCCATCCGGTCCAATTAGCTTCACTTTGTAGACTGCCATGGCTGATACTTTGAAGGAGGACGAGGACTTCAAGCCAAATGCTTTAGAACTCTTTATTGAACCCAAAGACCGTGGATTCTTGATCAACACACGTGATCTGGTCATGGGTGCGCTATTGAACGCGCAAGGTGAAGGAATTGTCACAGTCGACATATTTAGACCTATTCCGAAACAAGAACTTTAGTCATTGATGTAGAACTAGCTTCCATTGATGAGAAATCATGAAAGGTGACATATATCTATAACAACATAAATGTTATAATCATTTGCTATACTACAAACAAGGACCCAAGGCCTCCATATGGCTGATATAAAAGGCAGCAAATGCTCAAAGCCAAGGGTGAAAAGTCAACTTAGAGGCTCTCAGCGCTTCACCAGAGGTGAGACTGATGTAAACATTATCAAAGTAGGTTAATAACTAGAAAAGGGAATCTCTGTTTATCCAAAGACCTACAAGTCTGCATATCCAAATGAATTAAGGCTTGTCTCGGACAGAAGTCTAGCGGCTATATGTCTATTGGATATCTAAGCCAGAAGGTGACATTAGAAGCTACTATACGCGTAAGAGTCCACACAACAACTAAAAAGGTTGACTGCAGAACTAACTCAAGGAAACCATTTCCATCAATTATTCCTTCCAAGACTAAAGTTGAGGCAGCTCTACAGCCTCAAAATTGATGCATTCTTCAGATGCCATGTCTTTAATATTTAACTAACATATTACTGCTGGAGTAAAATAAGATGATATTATGGATATGCACTGCAGTGCTGTAACTTTTTTTTCTTTTGTTGATAAATCACTGCACTGTTATAACTTATATACATAAAATGAACTTGATGGAAAATCCTCCATGAAAATTTATTGGAATTTTGGAATTTTCATCCCTCTACCTCTCTCTCACAGACCATATTAATTCCAAAATTTTAATTCAGATGAAACAAAACTTCTCAGTGAAACATACAAATTGAGAGAGAGAGAGAGAAGAAAACCCAACAAAACCCAGCAACATAAACAGTACAATAGTAAGAGCAGGATTTAAGGACGTGTGATTTAGGCTTTGGGCAATTCTACTTCCATAACTCCATTGAAAAGCCAGAGGTGCATCGTTCTTTTACCCTATGTTTCAATCTTAGATTTGGGAAAGAAAAGAAAAAGGCAATAGTATATATGGGAAAAGAAAATAAAATGAAAGAAGCTAAATTAGGGGAAAAAAAAATGTATTTGTCAAAAAAATCATTTTTAGTTTTATTACTCATAAAAAATGAAAGACGTAGAAGTAATTTCATTTCCCTGACAAATCGAGATCAAAACATACATATCATTAGAGGAATATGCCCCGTGGAAAATGTGTCAAATAAATAGTAGATAAACCCTGATGGGGCTTTATGCATCAGCCAGAACACAAATACAATGATTATCAAAGAAAATTATTTTGGCTATCATCTTGTCCTACTGACCTAACGCCTTCCTGCTACACCTAACCCAGGGTTTAGGGTTTATAGCCCATAATTATACAATTCATGTTTTAGCATTTAAATAAATGTATATTATGATAAATAAAAAAAACGAAGAATTGCAGTTCATACAGCTGAAGAACACAACATCATCATAAATTAAGGAACCATTTCAGTTTAAATTTATACAGGAATATTTATGCATAGAACCCATAAACAAAAATCTGAAATTATCACATAACAAACAAAATGAAACCCAAAATAAAAAATAAATGCCTAAAGTTTGAAGAACTAATCAAACTCTGCTATAAAACACAAATCTAAAAACCAATAAAACAAAAATGACCCGCATTTCTGGATTACCAACTAGATATAATCACACAACAAAAAGGAAGAAGAAGAAGAAACAGAAATGTAATACAGAATCAGCATAGAGATCAAACAAATCCATGACAAATGCAAATCAAGAAAAGCGAAAAGAAAGGAGAGGGAGATCTCACAAGCACAGGAGATCCGAACAACTTCCACTCCGAACGTTGAGAGGAAATCTGAGAACAGAAAGTTCAGAGAGAGAGAGAGAGAGGAATCCAGTGAGAATCACTGTGGCTCAGCTAGTGTGTGCGCATGTGTCTTTTATGGAGGCAGAGTCAAATGAGGTGAGTTTATATGCAATTGACGCACAGGTACAAACGAGGCACTCCAATCACGTGGATCCTACTGGGCTTAGCTTGTTTTTGGCATTTTTAACGTAGGGTCAGTGCCATAAAACCTACTTAACTCTGGCCCGGTGACGTGCTTTTTCCAAAATTCTCATATTGTAAATGTGCTATTAATTCTTTTAAACTATTTTACAGCCTTTAGAACAGTAATTATTTAATTGGTGTGGGATAAGGGCTATACAAATCTCAAAATTAATTTTAATATGTTAAAGTTGACAAGAACACCTCATCACAAAAATAAATAAATAACTAAAACTAATTAAATTTGATTGTGTGTCATAGGTTCAACTTACTCTCCCACTCCTTTAAAATTTTGACCCTTCAATATACTAAAAAAAACTTTTGACTTTGTGTTCAGGCTCCTGGACCCATTCAAGATAAACTCATTATGAAGCTAACTTTAAATATATTTTGAAACTAATTAATTATTTAAGCTGAGATAAAACTTGACTAGATATGATTTTATGCATTAATAAAAATCAAGTTATTCGAGGTTAACTTAAGAAAAGTCTGTTTAAAATCGGCTACAAACCAAGCACGCTTAAACATGTTTTAAACCATAAAAATTTGCAAGTCTAGCGTAAAAAACTTACGACTAGCTCATTTAAACAGTATTTGTATGAAGTTCACGCATTGAAATTGATAGAATACTTGCCACTCTATTGATCAATCACTATTGATTTATCAAGGACCAAACACTTGCCACTATTGATTAATCCTTGTTGATTTATCTAGGACCAAAAGTTAGCAATTACAGACTAGTCAAGTGCCACACGTTAAGGCACGCTTGTAGATGATGATTGAATTGAGCAACCTACAACCGGAAGAAAAAGCTTATTTTGTTGGGTACACGCAAACGAGTGTCGAATAGTAGGTACTACCAACTTTGGTTACCAGAAACAGTTTCTTAGCGGAGACCATATTCTCATTAAATTTAAGTACTCGCTTGGTTTGGTTTATAAGTTAGTTTTTTAACTTAATTTTTTTTATTTATAAGTAAAAAAGTTAATATTTTAAAATTTTTTTACTTTTTTTTTGGACTTTTTTTGCATATCTTATCTGTTAAAAGTAAAAAAATTAAAAAAAACTTAATTTTTTTGTTTATAAGTTAAAAAAGTAAAAGTAAAACAAAAAAAAATTGCAAAAGTCAAACCAAACGAGCTCTAAGTAAAACTCTTAAAAAATATATTTTTAAAATATTTCAAAAACTTTAACATAATTTTAAAAAATTTATTAAAGTCTTTAAAAAAAAATATTACAAAAACTCCGATAAAACACGTATCTAATAATTTTTACTACTTTTTATGTTCTCAAATATAATTTTTTAGCAATAATATATAGAATAAGTTTTTAAAAATATTGTGTAGTATTAATATTTTAATTAATTACGAAAGTATTCTAAGAACTTTTGTTACTATTATTAAGGTTGTTAATAAAGTATTTTATAAATATTTTATTTAATTTTATATCATTTTAACGTTTTTCGTTTTCATAATAATTTTGGACTACGTTTCATCTTTTCATTTCTTTTGCTATTTTCTTGTTTGTTTTTTTTTTCTTTTTTTAAGCCAAAACTTAAAAAAAAAAAAAAAAAAAAAGGAGGTTTAGTCGAACATTGTCGGCATGGGTGGAAGTGAGAACCCACTGAGCTCATGTTTTCCTTTAGTTTAATCTATTCTTTACGTACACGGTTTGATTTTGTCTTTGATTTGATTTCATATTACTTGGGCAGTTGGCTTTGCTAGAATGAAGCATTAAGCTTTGAACATTCACAAGGTGGGCCCATGAAGCTCACATAATTTAACATAAAACCTAAGTGGGTCTACTGTGATGTCACACAATGCAAGAAAAAAGTGAGATTAGTTTATTGGCCAAATGATTTGCATTGTCCAATTTATGAGCCTAATCAAAATAGTTGAAACTTTGGAAAATCTCTATTATAATATCCATGAACTTAACGTGTAAGATGGTTGTAGAGTTATAAGGTATTATAATATGATATGTCCGCCCTCCCCACGCTTTCTCGTTTGTTGACAGGTTGGTTGGGGTTGTGGATTGGGGTTGTGGATTCTATACCCGGTATGTGTGGTTTTATTTGTGTGCTGTGTGTGCAAGTTCTCTTATCAAAAAGATGCTTGCCCCCTATGTGTGTATTTTTTACATCGCTCTGATAACTCTACGGGGTTTCGTATTTAGTTTCTTCACACGCTTCTCATTTCTTAACTGGTTGGTTAGGATTGTGGACTCTATTCGGTGTGTGTGTGTGGTGTTGCTTGTGTGTGTGTGAGTTCTCTTATCAAAAAGAAGCTTACCCTCTGTGTGTGTGTGTTTTCCACATCACTCTAATAACTCTTTGAGATTCGGTATTTAGTCTCTCCCCACCCTTCTCGTTTCTTGATGGGTTGGTTGAGGTTGTGGACTCTATATCTGGTGTGTGTGTGTGGTGTTGCTTGTATGCTGTGTATGTGAGTTCTCTTATCAAAAAAAACTATGACGTATTAAAGATAGGTAAGTTGTGGTATTTACTATTTCATCCTTCCAATAGCCTTCTTTTTTTAGGAGTTGGTTAGTGGTAAATCTTTATACCCGCTTGATCGTGGTTTGACTTTAATGTGTGCGCGTGTATGTTGTTTTTGCACTATCATGAAATTTTTGAATTACTTAGATTTATGATCACTTGGAGATGTGCTTAATTAATATTAATTAACTAAGCTAATCAATTACACTCTAATTAAATTGCATGCATGTAAAGTAAATCAATCACACAATAGACACGATTTTTATCGTGGAAATCCAAACCGAAAAAAAATTACGGTTTAGCCCAAGTTTCAAGCACTATAAATAATCAATAGTTTACAAGAACACTTACAACTGTATCAATCCGAAATCCACGAATCTAAGTTGAAGTCGATACTCGCTTGCACACTCGCAACTCACTGTTTTTCCTTGCTTGAACCACAATGAACACCACGTCGTAAATCCTTGCCTTGATAAATCAACAAGACTTTGTTGTCAATTAAGATTTGAAGTTCTTCTTCTTGCTAAGAAGACTAGGGTTTTTCTTTATATGTCCCTTAATATGTTTATTAAGTGTATAAACCCTAAGAGACCCATCCTTCAAGTATATATAGGACTTGAAGCTTTTTGAGATCAAATAGGAATAATTTTCTAAATTCGTGCAAAAGTTCGCTAGAGCGAGAAGGTAGCAAGCAAGTAGCAAGAAATTCTTCGTGGTCTCAATGGGGGCGAAAAGGTAGTGAGCAGGTGGCGAAAGCTACTCGTCGAAAACTCCAATTCTCGCTAGGGCGAGAAGGTGGTGATGCTCACTGCCCAAAATCCTCAAGTCTCGCTGGGGCGAGAAGGTGGCGAGGAGGTAGCGATGCTCACTAGACAAGATTCTCAATTCGTGTTGGGGCGAGCAGGTGGCGAGAAGGTGACGAACTCGGCAAACTTTGAATTTGAACTCCTTTTGTCCTTGAATGAATGTCCAAACCCTCCTTAGCATTGGTTTGAATATACAGGAAATATAAGGACATAAATACAACATTTTTTACCACAAGGTTGTGCCAATTACAATCTAGATTTTACAATCTCCCCCTTTGGCCAATCTGTGGTAAAAATCCAACCCATTTAAACAATTACACCTCAAAAATTCAAATAGAACTCAAACCAATGGCAATCAAGTTCTCAATGACCTATCAAAAATATTTGAAATCTATACATCCAAAGCATCGTCATTAAATGCAAAAATGGCATCAATATAATTTCTCCCCTTTTTTGTCACAAGAGGACAAAGGAAAACACAAAAATATAGAGATTAAACAAGTAAGCATTAAGAATCAAAGCAAGCTATATCCATATGAAACAAAGTTAGCCCATTAGAGAGAAGCATCAAAATATTAAAACCTAGAAACCAAAGTACCAAACCATCCAAAACATGACAACAAAGTACCAAAAACATAACCATGAGCAAAGTTGCAAAATCAAAACAGTACTAAAAGCCCCAAAACAAATCCAACCAATAGTGTCTAGCACATAACACCAACAAAGGATTAAGTAAAGCGAGAGTTAATAGAAGCAAGCATTGACATCTCAAAATACATCTCATTCAACACTCGATCTTGTGAATCAACACGTCCATTTAACAGATCAACTTTGGTATGCGGAGAATCAAGATTGCCTTCAACTTACTTAAGATAGTCCATAGAGACCCTAATGCCAACATGCAAAGCCTCTTCTTCAGATTGAGCCGATGCACTAACTCGACTAGAATTAGCGCACTTCTTGAACTTACTCTTGGTGCCACTTATAGAAGTACTCAGGTTAAGTGTAAGGTTCAAAGGACCTATAATATACTCAATGTGGTCAGAAGGAAGACAAGGAATACTCTTACGCTCTAAGAATCAAGTTATGAAGAAGGGATAGGGAAGACCTGCTCGTTTTAACTTAGTTTTGGAAGCACGATTCATGGTTTCTATCATAAACTTAGGAAGGTCAATGGAAAGACCTGTGCCAATAGCATACATCCAAAATACACCTTTGAGAATCACAATCAAAATTGTGTGATGTGGGGTCGATGTTATCTGAGATGATGAGCTGCAACATACCATATGGAATAGGAAAGGAGTTATAGGGAATGTTTTTTTTTTTGCCAAATTTCCTAATTATTAGTGAGAAGGGGAACCACCCTATCAATAGGAGTAAAAGAAGTCCAATCAAAAGGAGGGAAATCCGGATGTGGGGACCTGAGAAGATTATAAAACTCACAGATATCATTCACAGAGAAAGTAAAGAGTTGACCCTGAACAAAAGTGACAAAAGTGAGATTATCAGGGTCCCACTTGTGAATGTGAGTATAAAATTCCCTAACCATTTCAACAACCACCTCACCATCCACCTTAAGAATGGAATCTCACTTCCTATTAATGATAGTAATGGTCAAAAAAGTATCAGGAAAATCAGTGAGGGTCACATCCCTTTTAATCAACACAAGGCAAGTTTTGAAATATTTGTTGGATTGTGTTTCATAGTGGGTGGTGTGAAATCTCTCAACTTCCTCAACCCTAGGACATTTCCCATGAGATTTGGAAGCCATAGGGATAAGAAATACACTCATATATGAAGAAAATAGAAAACCCCCAATTTCAAGAACCCTAGGTTAGGAAAACTAGAATTCAAGATGAAATTACCTGAAATGGATCAGAGAGGAGAGAAAGTCAACCTTAGACCGGATTAATCGAAGCAGAATCCAAGGAAAATCACCTAGAAAGCCAAATCATAAACAGATTGCGACTTGCGCTGTCTTTTAAAACCTAGTTAGCTTCTCGTTGGGGCGAGCAGCTAATAAGAGCCTAGCGAGATCAATTTTTAAAAAAAAAAAACTACAAATCAAAAGAAATAATAAGATCATAAATTATCATAGATATTCAATAAGATAGGAAAATAATTGACAATCACACACAGAAATATTGAAAGATATCTAAAATTTAAGAGACAACGAAGCATCTAAGTAAAATCAGCTTTGAAAACAAATTGTCATGAAAATGACACAACCTCATGTAGATGGGAATATCAGTGTGTTGTTTGAAGTGCCAAAATGCTCATATGAGTTAAGGTGCATAGAGGGATCTCTCGGTCTACTCTCTCTTAGAATCATGAAACTCAACAGACAATAAGAAAGCAGACCAGTTAGAATCCAATTGAAAAGTAAGAAGATGCCTAGCACTTACTCCCTCTCAATAGCATCACCAATTTTTTTTTCAAATGTGGAGAATGAATCAAAAGACTCTTGACATGTGGTGGCTTTCATACTTTTAAAGATAGTAGCCCTCTACACTGATTTATCCAGAAGATGTGTATTTTGATATACCTCAGTAGTAGCTTTCACATATAATCAAAGGTAGCCCTTTCTAACATGAAACATGGCACAAGGTGAATATGCAAGAGAATGAGAGAAATACTATTAGTATTGTGCATATCTAACCATAGGTCAGTCTAGCATATTAGAATCCAAGACCAAAGTCAAAGTGTAACACCTAGAATGATCCCAGTTTCAGTAAAAGCAAACAAGACTCAGCACCAATACACATATTGTAATACCCATAAGCATGAAGATTGTCATTAAAGCTATTAGTCAACAAGCTAAATCAAAATGTAAACTCAAAGCCAATTAAGACATTTAGAGATCACAATCAACATTTAAGTATAAGATATATAAACAGCTCCATAAGTTAAAGAATATCAAAGATAATCAAAAATCTTTTTGGGCTTTTTTTAAAACATTTTATAAAACAAAGAAAATACAAAGAGACAAACCTCAAGAGATTTCCTAAGGAAGTCAAACCTAAGGGAATTTAGAGGCCTGGTAAAGATATTCATAAGTTGATTTTCAGTATGAACATACTTTAAAGAGATTATGTTATCTTCAATGAGCTCATGAATGAAAGGATGCCTAATGTCGATATGCTTGGTTCTAGAATGTTGAACAGGATTCTTGGAGATGCTTATAGCACACAAATTATCACAATGCAAACCATCATATTCTGATCTAGACCATAATCACTGAGCATCTAATTCATCCAAATTAACTGAGTACAGTCACTACCAACAGCTACATACTTAGTTTCAACAGTGGACAGAGAGATAGAATTCTGTTTCTTACTAAACCAAGCAACAAAGTTGTTGCCAACATAAAAGCATCTACTAGAGGTGCTTTTTCTATCATCTACACATCCTATTCTAATCTGTATTAGAAAATTCAACCAAGGTAGCATTTGTATCAAACGAAAACCAAATCCCAAAATTCACAGTCCCACTAACATATTTGGTAACACGTTTCACAACAAGCAAGTGTGACTCTTTGGGACACACTTGATACCTAGCACAAATACTAACACTAAAAGCAATATCGGGTCAACTAGCAATAAGGTACAATAAGCTACCTATCATGCTTCTAAACTTAGTTTGATTAACATCAATACCTGAAGCATCTCTGCTCAGTTTCATATTAGTACTCAGTAGTTCTAGCATGTTTAGCAAACTCAGGACCAAATATCTTCACAAGGTCTTTAGCATACTTAGATTTTGAGATAAAGATCCCACTATCTGTCTGTTTAACTTGAGACCTAAGAAATATGTGAGCTCACCCATCATATTCATTTCAAATTCAGTCTTCATATAATCAAAAAATTCATGGGCAAGAGTGTCAAAAATGGAGCCAAACACAATATCATCAACACAAATCTGTGCAATCAAAATGTGTTTAGAGTCCTTTTTGATGAAAAGAGTTTTGTTAGACCCTCCCCTAGTAAAATCGAACTCTAAGAGAAAGGTGATAAGTCTCTTATACCAAGTTCTATGAGCTTGTTTCAACCCATATAAAGCCTTTTTTAAATTTGTAAACATGATTAGGGTAGTGTGGATCCTCAAACCCCTTGGAATGTTCCACAAAGGCTTCTTCTTGAAGAATGCCATTAAGAATAGCACTATTCACATCCATCTGATAAAGCTTAAATTTCAAGTAACAAGCAATAGCAAATAAGATTCTAATTGATTCAAGCCTAGTTATCGGAGCAAAAGTTCATCAAAGTTAATACCCTCAATTTGAGTATACCCTTGGGCCATAAGCCTAGCCTTATTCCTAATAACAGTATCATGTTCATCAGTTTTATTTTTATAAATCCATTTGGTTCCTATCACATTATAATATCTAGGTCTAGGTACAAGAGTCCATGCATTATTACACATAAATTGTTAAAGTTCCTCTTGCATGACACTTAACCAACATTCATTAGTTAAAGTTTCCTTCACATTCTTAGGCTCAAGATTAGAAATATAGCATAAGAAGTTTATCTCATCTTTACATGCCTTCTTGTTTTCGTTCCATAAGTGACATCCCTAACAACTTGAGTAATGGGATGATGAAGCTTTACTCTAGATGAAGATTCCAATGCTTCCTTTGGTTCTTCAAGATTTAATATCTCTTCTTCAGGTTGTTGCTTATCCTTCTCATCCAAACTCGTAATTTGTTCAGTTATTTTATTATAAGCAATCTCATCATCATTATTCAAATCCTTAGAAACAATCAAGACCTGTATCATCAACAACCACATTAATCGATTCTATAATAGTAGATGTTTTAAACTCTAAATGCTCTACTATTTAGGGATTCCTAAGAATTATCCCTTCATCGCTTTGGGAGTCAAACTTACCAAGATGCTCTCTATCGCTAAGGATGTAGCATTTGCTCCTAAACACTAGAAAATATTTTACATTGGGTTTCTTACCATTCCAAAGCTCATAGGCGCTATGTTTTGTGCTAGGTCTCATATACACATGGTTAATAGTATAACACGTAGTGTTTACGACTTTGGCCTAAAATTTAGAGGGTAGACATTTTGCTTGAAGCATAACTCTAGCAATCTCTTGTATCACTCGATTCTTTCTTTCCACCACGTCATTCTGTTATGGAGTCTTTGGTGTAGAGAATGCATACCGAATGCCTTGCTTATCACAGAATTTCGTAAATTTTGAGTTTTCAAACTCTTTGCCATGATTTGATGAAATTCTTATGATGCAGTCAATTTTGATTGCTTTCTCTTTTTGCAATCTCACACACGAGTTCCTGAAAATTGTGAAAGTATCAGATTTCTCTTTAATAAAATCAACTTAAGTGAATCTAGAGAAATCATCAACTGCAACAAAAATGTACTTCTTACCTCTTATGCTTTTTGTTCTTATAAGGCCCATCAAATTTATGTGCACAAGTTTAAGTGGTAAGATGTGGACATATGTGTGCAATCTTAATTTGTTACCAAGTTGATATGGACCACACACACTACTTGAGGGCTTTCCAAGCTTAGGAACCCTTGTATCAATTTAGAACTAGATAACCTAGATAGGTCTTTGAAATTTATGTGACCTAATCTCTTATGTCATAAATCAGTTCCATCAAACTTTGCAGAGTTACACATAACTCCACTATCAGACATAATACCATAACAGTTATCTAATGTACAAGCACCAGTCATCACACATTCATCGTTCATGTTCATAATTAGGTATTTATCTTTAGAAAAGTGAACATCATGCTTGGCATCACAAAGTTGACTAATGCTAATAAGATTTGCTTTTAAGCCATTGACAAATAAGACATCATTCAACTTTGGTATACCAAGAGCCATTATACTTCCTTTTCTAACAACCTTTGAAATGTTACCATCACCAAAAGTCATAAACCCTCCGTCATAACTGTCGCGCCCAGGTTTTCCAGCTTCGTCGGGTCTCCGTGACCCGGGGGCAGAGAAGCACGATGCTCTGTCATGCTAGAACTTATACTCTTAAGAAGGACAAGCATGATGGGATTTGAACTTGAAATGTATTTGATTGAGGGCTTTTAAAAAAAAAGGTTTGGAGTCGCCACCTAATATGATTAAAGGTGTGGCAGACCACCCGAAACTAAGTAAAGTCCAAAAACTAAATTTAGGATTTTTGAAAAGCTTTTGGAAAACTTTCTCAACAAAGGGCTTTTAGAAAATAGGTTGGTTGGCAATCTTTGGAGAATGTTTAAGCCCTTTTGAAAATGTGACTCTGATTTTCGTCTTTGAAATAGTGATTCTAGATACGGAGGTTGGTTACGTGTAAAAAAGATGACTGAAGACTATCACCCTACCCCACCCTTGTGGTACCTACATGTCCTAACACCCTATATTCACTCACTTGAATATCTGGTTCCTAAATGTCCATCTATGTCTGCTTTAAAAAAAGTTTTGAAAAAAGAATTTTGTCATCACTTTTAGGATGAATGATGCATGATGCAGGTTGAAAAGAATTTGAAAAATAATTGGGGTTAGATTTTGAAAAGGGGTATTTGATTTGGAAAATGGGTTATGACCGCATCTATGGAGGTTACCTACATATCTTGTTTTGATAAGAATCAAGTCAGTCGTCGTTCGAACTCAAGGCCTGATTGAAAATAGGCACATTGGGGCCTTTGAAAAGTTTTGAAGACTCAATGGGGACTTGTTTGAAAAAGAGAACTTGAGAGAGTTTTGATTAAACTTGGATTTTAGAGTGTTTTTTAAAGTGCTTTTGAAATAGGATTTGAAAGCTGGATTTTGACTTGTAAAAGCTCTTATAAACTTATCTTGAAAAGGATTTTGAAAATTATTTTTATGTACCTTACAAAATGTATGTTGATGTTTCATTGCTCTTTGGGAGATTAGTTAATTGAGAGCTAAACTCCTTTAAGATTACGAAAAGGGGCTAAAAACTTCCCTTAGGGTTTGAATATCTCACTTTGCCTTGAGCAACCCTGACCATAGGAAGTTTAGGACCATTTTAAGAATGTAATGTTTGAAAATAGTTTCTGAAAAAAGGTTTTGAAAAACGTTCAGGGTTTGAAACCCTAATGTGAACTTTATAGGTTCTATTTAATGTATCACTTTCCTTAGGAAACCTTAACCAAGAAAAGGTTAAGATCACTCTAGAATCGTGAGTTTTTAAAATTATTTTCAAAATAATTTTTTGAAAAGTGGTTAGTGTCTAGGCAGTTTGGATTGAGACAAGCTTTAGAGAGCTTTTGAAAACATTTTTGAAGAAATCATTTTTGGGTTTGAGTTAGGGTTTGAAAAAGGGTCCTAGAGTTAGAATCTTGAAGCCACCTAACCTTGGTTGGGCAAAACTATGGTTTCGCGAAAGGAAGTGACTTGGGATGCAAGTAACCTTGGTTAGACCTTCTACGATTGGAAGTGACTTAGGATGCAAGTAACCTAAGGTTTTGAAAGAAATCCTTGAAGTAAAAAGATTTGATTTGACGCAATATGGAAAGATATGATTTTTAGTTAAAAAAAGAAAGTTTTATTTTTGAAAAGATGGAAAAAGGAAAGTTTTATTTTTGAAAAGTTTTGAAAAATGAAAGTTCCATTTTTGAAAAGTTTCGCAAAAGGAAAGTTTTGAAAAATGAAAGTTTTATTTTAGAAAAGTTGCAATTTTGTTTCCAAAAATAAAGGATTGGATTTTATTTCTAAAAATAGAGAGATTCGATTTTGTTTCCAAAAGAAAAATATTTGATTTGGTTATCAAAATGAAAAGATTTGATTTTGAGTTAAAAAAAGAAGTATTTGATTTTGTTTCCAAAATGGAACAAATTTGATTTTGTTTTCAAAAATAGAAGATTGGATTTGTTTCAAAAAATGAAAAAATTTGAATCGAAGGAGGAAAGATTTGATTTTAATAAAGGAAAGATTTGAGTTGAAAATATTATGATTTTATGTGTGACTTTTGAGAGACAACTCAAGTAAATTATGCAATTTTTGAAAATATGATTTGAAGACCATTTTGAATGCAAGGATGCAAGAATGAAGGTTAGAGGGCAAAACTAGACTTCCTTAAACATGGACTTCTAGGGTTTCAAGAAAACAACAACTCTTGGACCAATTTTTAAAAAATTATTTGAACATAGAATTTTGAGGGGCTTGAAAACTGAAGTTTGAAAGAGAGGTTTTAAGGCTTAAAACCCTAATGTGGCTTTTGAAGGCTTCTTTAAATATGTCACTTTCTTAAAGTAATCCTAACCATGGAAAAGCTTGAATCACTTTAGGGTAATGATTTTGAAAACAAGTTAGGGCTTGAAACCCTAATGTGGACCTTGGTGGTCACTTTGAATGTGTCACTTTCCTAAAGAAACCCTAACCATGGAAATGCTAAAATCACCCTAGGCTTGTGAGCCTGAAAATAAAAAGAATGCATGAACATGACAATTATAATGCAATAGGGGCATGAACATACAAGGTTGAAGGTTTCATCACATTGCAAGGGGCCTCAAGACCATATCATGATTGTTTAGGCTAAAAGAAGACCCTCAATACGGTGGTCTCCCCAAAACTTTCCCAAGGCATAGACCAAAGGTCCTCTTGTTTTATGCATGTAAGAAGAGGGAGTAGCAGATAGGGATTAAAAGAGAGAATAACCTAAATGGACTAGGAGAGAGAAAAGAGAAAGAAGGGGAGAGTATAAATTTAAAGAAACCCTACCTTTGTCTTTAATTTTCTCTGAGCTACAATGGGAGATCATGCTTGAACTTCAAGAGGTCTTCAATCGCTTCCAAGGCCTAGACTTGATTTTCAATGGGTGAAGGAGGCTAGGGTTTGAAAAGTATAAGTTAGGGTTTGAGTGTATGGGGCTAAAGAGGCTAGAACCTTAGAGAGAAACTAGGATTTTTAGAAGATTTCGGGGGCTGTCTTAAGAGAGGCAGCATTTCTTTGTAATTTTTCAGACCTGGAGTACTCATAGGATGGCCTGTATTTATAGGCAAAAATTAAGGAAGTTGCGTCACTAGCCATTTTTTAGCTAGGCGCCACTAGTAGTGGCACTAAGCCAATATTTGGCCAAACGCCACTAGGAATGGTGCCACCTTGTTATGGCAATGATTCTAAAGACTTTATTCGGCTTCGGCTTCAAGGAAAAGATCTGGGCGCCACTCCTAGTGGCTCCCAACCAATTTTTGGCATGGTTCCACTGTGAGTGGCTCCAATTTGAGTTGGAAGGCTACCAAGCTGTGGGGCCTAGCTAAAAAAAGAGATGAAGGCACCCAGAAGCACCTTGAGAGTTTTCGGTTTGATACATAGAGCTGGAATAGTTAAAAAAGATGACCGGTCCACCAAGAACAAAACGATCATTTGACCGAAAAATACTAGAATGGACCTAGAACGAACCGGGATAGCATCAGAGGGTCAAAAACACTATTAAGAGTGTTTCAGAGGATTATCGGTTAGATACTCAGAGCCAGAATGATTGAAAAGGATGACCAGCCCACTAGGGGCAAAAAGGTCATTTGACTAGAAAACACCGGAATAGGTCCGAGATTGACTGGGAAAGGATTTGGAGGTTGGGGGCACTTGTGGGAGTGCCCCATCTACCGGTTTGACACCCAAAGCCGGTGTGGTTGACGAGGGTGATCGAGGCACCTAGGGGTAAAATGGTCGTCTTGACCAAGAATTACCGAAACTGGCCCGGAGTTGATTTAAATGGCATTTTGAGTATGCCGGATTGTTTGAGAAAATCTCAGAAGGGGTGGACTTATCTCTCTAAGGACTTAGGTACCTTCTCAAAGATCATGCCAAATTAAATTGAAATGGAATAATGCCTTAGGAGTATTTTGGTCATTTAGCTTCAAGTGAGCCCGACGGGCCTGAAAAGCAACTGATTGATTGAATTGGAGTTTGGAAGGTCAGTTTTGGGTTTGAATGTGTGTTCGGTCAGACCGGAGATTATCGAGTGAGCAAAAATGCGGTGCTTACAATAATCCTCGATATTAGTAAAAAAAGATTTATCACCACTCATTTGTTTAGAGTATCCATTATCTAGATACCACATATGAAAATTATGAGCTTTCAATGCAATATGGACATCATTGCACTTAAGGTCTGAAGTCCTCACCCAAATAGCCCTAGTCTTTGGTTTTTCAATTTTTCTAGTGGACTTAGGTATTGATCTAGTTAAAGCTTTGGCATTTCTATTAACAGCTTTCTTTCTTCTTTCACGCCTCTACTGTTGTGGTTTTCTATACCCTGTATGATGGTTAAAAGTCCACCCAAACACGTCAAACCTATTATGCATGCATCCATTATTTTGTTGTGGTCTAACTTGTCTTCTAGATTGGGTTTGAACATAATCCCAAGGTAGACCATGCAACTTATGACAGAAAGGTCTTTTGTGTCCTCTAATACCATAATAATGACATTAGGGGACATATTGAGTGGTGTAAGAGTGATAAGGTTTATAGGATGCATCATATCTATTTGAAGAAGGAACATACCTATTATTACCTTTAGATGATGATGTTTGAGGCTTACTAACTTTGGATTTTTGCTTTGAAGATGACTCTGGATTAGAATATCCAATTCCAGTCATGTTGGTAGTACGCCTCTAAACATTCCAAATTTCATCAATCTTATTCGATCATGCATTCAACTTCTTGAAGACATCATTAGCTTTAGCACTAGAAGTTTCAAGTTTTGTAACTTTATCTTCAAGTGCCTTTTTAGTTTCTACACGTGAATGATGTTCTTTCTCAAGAGCAATAAGCTTATCAGATAAAATGACTCGATGAGTTTCAATTAACTTATAAGAGCTTGAGCTTCAACAGCCTCCTTTTCCAATATCTCAACTCCTAAAACCTTTTTTTAACTTGAGACCAAGTTTTCCATGAACTTTGGTCAATTTGAAATATTGTGAGTACAACTGATCATAGACCCGTTGAAGATCACCCTTCTCATCATTATTAGATTCAATTTCATCAGCCTTAACAGTCTCATCTGACTTAACTAGACTTTCAGTTTCATGCACAGTTAGAGATGTTCCATCATGCATAGGTGCAGTAAAAGCAGTAAAGTTACCCGAGTCTGGTTCAGTTTTCGGCTTATTATCATCTTCAGGATCAGAATCATCCTAAGTTACAGTAAACCCCTAAGGCTTTCTTTTTAGTTTATTTTGACATTTTTGTGCAAACTGACCATACCCATGACATTCAAAACACTGAGGTTTTTTAGACTGTTTACCTCCACTTTTGTCGGGATTTTTTTTGTAGACTTCTTCTTGTCAAAAAGTTTTCATTTGTTATTCTCAAAGTTAGAGGATTGACCTTATCAAAACTAGAGAATTGAGCTTTGTTTCAGTTTTTAAAAATTTTCTTAAATTTATTTACAATAAAGGCCAATTCCTCTTGTCTTAATTCATAATCATCCTCATCTGAGGCATTATCTCCGTATTCCAAAATAGTTTTCAAAGCAAGATCTTTAAGATAATTTTTCTTTGGTTGACGTAGATTCACCTCAAAAGTTTGTAAAGAACCAACTCCTCTACTTTCATAGAATCAACATCTCTACTCTTTTCTATAACAATAACTGTGGCTTGGAATCTATCTAATAAAGATTTCAAAATTTTTCATACAACTTTTGAAGAGGATAGTCTTTCACTAAGGTTAAAACTTGAGTTGACAATGTCATTTACTTTTGCATAAAACTGATCAAAAGTCTCATTATTTTCCATTTTCAAATTCTTAAAGTTCATTGTCAATCGTTAGAGTTTAGCAATTTTGACAGAGGTAGTTCCCTCATGGGTAACTTCATGTATATCGCATGCCTCTTCAGCAGTCTCACACGTTGACACACGTCTGAATTCATTAGGTGATACCATTATTGTTCCAACCACTATTTTCGTAATCAAGTTTGTCCTAATCTTTTGCTTCCTTAAAAGTGGTAGTTGTGACAGTAGGGGTATACAAAGTAGACAAAGATGTACTTGTAGTAGTGGGGGAACTCCAACCATACGCAACTGACAACCAAACTCGCTCATCTATAGATTTAAGAAAAGCTCTCATTCAAACTTTTTAGTAGGCATAGTTGGTTCCATCAAACAATGGAAGTCTAGTGGTAGAGTCTCCTTCCAGCGATAAATCCATGTAGATCTCACTCTTTGAAAATAAAACTATTTTTTAGTGTCTTGTTTTGATAGTAATTGAAATTTCTAAACTACTTGAATTTACGATCACTTACAGCTATGCTTGATTAATATCAATTAACTAAGTTAATCAATCAAACTCTAATTAAATTGCATGCATGTAAAGTAAAGTATTCACACGACAGACACTATTTTTGACGTGGAAATCCAAACCGGAAAAAAATCACGGGATTTAGTCCAGCTCAAGTTCCAAGCACTGTAAATAATCGAACAATTCACATGAACACTTGCAACTGTACAAATTTGAAATCCACGAAGCTAAGTTGAAGTTGATAGTTGCTTGCACACCCACAACTCACTGCTCTCCCATGCTTGAACCATGACGAACACCACGCCGTGAATTCTTGCCTTGATGAACCATCAAGACTTTGTTGCCAAGGAGACTAGGGTTTTTTTTCTTTTTTTGGAGGCTCTCAATGTATTTCTTAAGTGTGTAAACCCTAAAAGACCCGTCCTTTTAAGTATATATAAGAATTGAAACTCTTTGAGATAAAATAAGAATAGTTTTCTAAATTTCGTCCAGGAGTTCGCTCGATCAATAAGGTACCGAGCATTTAGCGAGAAGTTCTTTGTGATCTCGCTGGGGCGAGAAAGTAACGAGCAGGTGACGAATGCTACTGACCGAAAACTCCAATTCTCGCTGGGGTGAGAAGGTGGCGATGCTCACTGCCTAAAATCCTCAAGCCTCGCTGAGGCGAGGAGGTAGCGATGCTCATTGGCCAAGATTATCAATTCTCGCTAGGGCGAGCAGGTGGCAAGAAGGTAGCAAACTCTGCAAACTTTGAATTTGAACTCCTTTTGACCTTGAATAAATGTCCAAGCCCTCCTTAGCATTGATTTGAATATACAAAAAATATAAAGACATAAATACATATTTTTAACCACAAGATTGTGCCAATTACAATCTAAATATTACATATAAAAAATAACTAATGCCGTTGCTAGATGTCTTTGTCCCACATCAAGGGTCTTTTACTTGCAGTTGGGGTATTTAGTCTTTCTTTTGAAAAGTTGACTAGTGATAAGTCTTTATACTACCTTAATCCTAGGTAATATAAATGATTTCCATTGACATAAAAGAAATGGATATATTGAGTTGATATTTTTATAAATGACTAACATCTTAGGATAGGAACTCTCAATGTGGCAACCTTGGTAGTTTTCGGAGTTTTGTGGAATTTTTCAAAGATTGTTATGACTCCTTAAGTACGGGCTTGTTTCTCGTGCCAGTTCGAAAATGGTTAAAAATCCTATAATAGGGGACAATAAGGTAGGAGGCTCTCGTTTTCAAGACTTGCACACATGTTTTTGTTTTTAACTTTATAAAATTAATTTTCAAAATAAGGTTCAAAGTGAAACGAGAAAGAAATACAAGTGAAAACACCCAAATAAATAATAAAAGAAAGTCTATTGTCACTTTCAACTCTCTTGAAAAATAAAAATATGTTTCATATTTCTTAAAACAAAAAACAAGTAACGCCGCCAAATGACTCTTATTTTTTTTAGAAGAGGAAACTCAGTTATTTTTTAAAAATGCCAACTAAATAGTCCTAAGATTTAAAAGAGGAGATAAAAAAAATAAAAAGAGCATTAATGTGGAGGCAAAGAAAATACTTGAAAATAGAATTCGCGTCTACATTTTGGTAAAATTAGAATTGGTCATGAAATGTTATGTGAAAAATGAGATTCGATAATAGGAAATGAGATTCAACCATACTCTTCAAATCTACCAATCAATCTCCCAAATGAACTTAGTCAAGTGTTAAAATTATATAACTTTATATGTACATTATATACGAGCCAAAATTTTAGCTATTTAGTAATAAAACTATTTTATTTTATAAAAATTAGTGATACATTCTTAATTAGAATAACAATCGAGATATTTTAATTATTCAATTTCATAACAAGGCTGGGGTCAGCCGATTGTCACCTAAACCATAACCCCTCACTCCAAACCCTTTGGAATTATAATTTTTTCCCAATGACGTACGTATTAAAATTGTAAACCGTTTATGTTAGGAATAAGGAGGATTGGAGACCCATTTTGCTTTTTTTTGAGTAAATTTGTCATTCCTAAACTCAATGGAATTTGGATTGAATCCCATTTTTAGCAAAAATACTCCCATTTTCATTTTCTTTCCCTGCTAATATGAAACAAAATGTAATCACAACAACTCCTATTAAATTATAACTCAATATCATTAGACTCTCTTAAACTATAAAATATAACATATTGAATCCTTGAACTATTAATTTGTATTAATTAATACCTTTTGTTAGCAATATATTAGGAATATGTTAGAAGAGTATATGAAAAACTATGATGCAACTTGCACATATTTACAAGATACGATTTTATATCTAAATTAATAATCTCTTTTTGTAATAATTATTTAATGAACAAAATGACCCTTCAATTACTCTTATATTTACAAGTCATTTTAAGCGATATTTTAATTATTAGATAATTATTATAATAAAAAAATATTATTTTTGATAAAAATATATATTTTTATAAATATGTGTAATTTATATAATAATTTTTTATTTATTTTTTTGAAAAAAATTAATTAATATAAATTAATAATTTAAAGGTTGAAGTGTCACGTTTTAAAGATTAAGGGTATTGATGCCGAGTTAATTAACTAAAAAAAAGGTAAAAAGAAGACGCGAGACAGGAAAATGGCCTCAAGGCGGTCACTGGTTTCAGTCAGTTCTGTTGTCATCACATTTTAGAGAGAGAGAGAGATAGAGAAATGGCAGCTGCCGCAGCTTCGTCTTCTAATATTATGGCAGCAGCCGCCGAGAAGGTGGGAACCGCCGTCCGGCGGCAAGCGCTAACCCTTACGGACGAGGCGGCCGCTAGAATACGTCACCTTCTGCAGCAGCGGCAACGTCCTTTCCTCAAGCTCGGCGTCAAGGCTCGTGGCTGCAACGGCTTATCCTACACCCTCAATTATGCTGGTTCTCATTCCCTTCTCGCTGTCTCGTCTATCTATACATGCATATATCATATATGTCCATGTTTTGTATATTCATGCAGATTATTTGTAGTGCGATAGAACATAATTGAATCTCATATCACATCGGGCTGGAAAGATTATAATATATGTGAATTTAGGAAAGATTTAGTATTTTTCTTTTTAGGACTATTTATTATGAGTTCTAAACTAATATTGTACCCTGGGACAAAATCTTGCAATAAATTTGATTTCTGTACTACAATTTCAATCTGAATGCGTAAGAAGAGGTTTTTTTTTTTTTTGGCTTGCACGCTTGAAATTGTTTTTATTACCCCTATGGCTTTTATCGATTTCGTGTAATTTGGAAGCCCCATAAGAGAGAGAAAAAAAAGTTAATAGTTTTGTTAATGGATCGTGTGTATTGCAGTATTGTTTGACCTATATGTAACAGAAATTGGGAAATTTATTGTTTTCCAGATGTTAATTGGTGTTTTTTTTTTCTTTTTGGTGGAATTCTAACCTGGAATTTCTAAAGATGTACCGAACTTAGGGGAATTTGACAAAACACGAACTTCTACATTTCCATGATTTATTGTTTGCTTATTTTTACATGATTTCTACAAGTGTGGCCAGTGTAATTTTCTCGCTCAACTTAAAGATTTTGTTATATGCAAGCAACCTTATGCTAATCATAGATTAGTCAATCAGGTGATAGTCCAAAGGTATCCAACTTTATCCAGATTCTTTGCCTTCAAATTGGGGATGTCAAGATATTTGGGGATTTAGAAAGTGGAATACGTTGTTGAGGGTCTGATATTAAGTCATGCTTGGATGAGGGCAGGGTGTTCACACCCAGCTTGTAGTAGAAACCTCCATGATCATAAGCATGTTTTGCCTGTTGGTTGCTTATGTGCAGGCTGGAGGGTAATGGCATTTGGTTACTTCTAACATTATTTGGGGACCTCTTGTGTCTAAGGAAATAGATTTTTTTTTTTGCTTGGCAGCTATTGGATAGATTCTTGCGGTGGATTGCCCATATCTGGTAATCTGATTAGTCTGGAAGCTTCAGTATCTATGAGAAAATTGTGATAGTACCTTTTCTTATAAAAAAAATTGAGAAAATTGATATAAAGTGATGGCAAATATGGAAAGAAGAGAAATGGGAAATCTGGAATTTTACATGGAGCACATGTAGGAGCACATGTAGGGCTTTGTATATTCGTGTTTAGGGTCAATTTGAGATTTATTTTTATGTCTTTTGTAAGTATAAATGCTGCTGGACAGATTTAGTGTTCTTTATTATGTTTTAAGTGTCAAGGATACTTTGATAATTTTGCAAATTGTTGTAAATGGGCAGTAGGGCACCTATGGATTGTCTTATGCATGAAGTGATGTTATTTGGGTTTTACAGGTGGTACACAATAGGTCTACAATTTTTTCAGTAGTCAAAGCCTATTAATTTTCAAATTTATTAGTCCTTTGCAATTACAAGAACCAACAACTTATAGATATGTATGTATTTTCTCTATTCTAAGGAGTTGGATCTTGGAGAATTCCTTTGAAGCTTATAGGGCTTTGTGTTTAGCTTTATGCTAATTCCTTGGGAGGCATAACTGTAGAGGTGGAATTCTATTTAGTTTTCTTCGTTTTCTCTTTCATAAATTTACTATTGTCAGGTTATTGTTCACAACCCCACAACAACCCTTTTTTTCAACCCCAGGCACCCATTTGTGCCCAAATAATTCCAACCCCATTCCCATACCCTTTAGCCATTAAATCCACATCATAATTAGGTGATATTGGCTTTTATGAGGTAATTTCTACAGCTAATTCTATAAATCCTATGACTTATGACTTTTAAAGATCAAACCAAACCACGCCTTTTCTATTTGGAAACCTTATAAACCTTCTCCTATCTTATAAAGGCAAAACCCATCACAAAATCCACTTGAAGGCAACCTAGGGCCTAGTTTCTGTAGATGTCCTAAATCATAGAATTGATTGTTTTGGATACACATGTACAACTCTCCTATGTGGAATGTCATGCCCATCATCACGTGATCACCATATCATCTTTATTTTCATAGACTTGGTCTCATGTGTTAGCCTCATACGGTGATATGCATGGGTGACGCCACTCATTGTTGAAGGGTATCAATTGAACCCACTGAAAAGGTAAAAAAGAATGTTGAACTCAGTACTAGAAGGGGTTCGAACCGTATATTGTCTGCCCAAAAAATCTAGTAGGTAAGTAGCAAAAATGATTTTTTGGGTACCAACTCCATCCTTATTTTTACCCTCCGTGTATAGGATGGATACCCCACTGAAAAACTTGAATCTTAATGACAGTAGTTGGTACTACCTTATATATTTATCCATGAATCTGGGTGTACATATATATATGGCTTGAATTACTCTATATAATTTCCTTTAAATTGTGTTTGTACATTGAATGCTTTGGCCTTTGTTATTTTATTTTATTTTATTTAAACCAACATTCGTTTGTTTTATTTACTTAATACAAATATGGGTTTTTGGGGCTTTGATAAGCAAAAGTTAATGCATCTTGCTAAATTTTATCCATCTGATTTTACACAGTAGTTTGCACGACACCTGACAATCTACTTTAGAACTACATTGTTGACATGTGCTCGAAGATCAAATTTTACAAACTCAAAGGAATTGATAACATTGCTAAAAATTTTGTAGAGACAAAAAAGGATTTCATATATTCATTAATCTATTTGCTTGTGAAGTTGACTATATTTCTACCTGTCGCGACTGCAACCATGGAAAGTTTTTTTCAGTAGTGAAATTTATAAAGAAGCAATTGCGTAACTGAATTGGAGATCAATGAATAGATGGTTGTTTGGTTATATATATTCAAAGGAATGTATTTGACAGTATTAGTTCTCCATCTCCATGCATGCAAGGAAAGACCACCAATACGATACTAAGCTCCTCCGGCGAGCCCTAAATTGCTTAGGTCTCCATTACCACTCTCTTCCCCCATCTAAGACCACCTTAGCTCTTATATTCTACACCTCTAATGGTCCTTTTCCATATCAGTATCTACAAAACTTCCCAAAGGGCTCCACAAGTAGCCCATTGACCATCTTTCATCCACAATTTTTTGTTACTTTGTTTTGATGTTGCTTTCAATATTTGATTCCATTGCTTAAAATTCAACACTTGTTGGGTGATGCCATAAAATTGGTGATATATTAGCTTCAACCTTCATGAAAGATGAGGTTGTACAAAAGTGCACCTTAATTCTTAGGGGCTGAGTAGCAGGAAAAACATAGATAACTAAATAGAGACTCATGAAATATGCCTTAGGTAATTTATTGGAAGGAATGATTGATTATTTGATGAATGGACCTGCATTATGGATTTGGTTAACCTTCTTAATGTCACCATTCTCTTTTCAGCTTCATATTATACCATTTCTAAAGATGCATTATGTATGTGTGTGTGTATTTAGTAGTGCCCATAAGCTCAAAAGTCTCCCTATGCCCAACTCATAGGAGGGTCGCAAATCCCTCCATCCTATGTGTGGTGCAATGCTCTATGAGTGGCTAGTCTATATGAGATTAGGAACTAAGTTTTATTAGTTTATATCTGATTAATAAATGCTTTAGAATTACCTCTCATAATGGGATTTCATGTGAGTTTAATCCTTGTGACTATTTAAATACCCCTGGGTGAAATTTTAGGTGTCTAATGTTCAAACTTGTTATCAAAGCATTCTTTGGGGAATTCCATAGTGGTTTTTCCAGTGATTCCTTCCAATCAACTTATTTTATGTCCTTGCCCAAAATCAGATAAGAGACAATTCCTTTTTTATATAGCTTTTATCACATGTATTTTATCGAAGTAAGAAATAAGCATCTCTTGCACATGTTGTGTATTAATCAATTATAGCAAGGTTACCCTCACAATTATTGCACTTATCTAAGTAATCCAAGGATGATAAAAACTACCTTTTCACCTAACTTTATTACATGAGGAGTTAAAGCCGTGTGATTGGGTTCTAGGTAGACCAGCGAAGTGGGTTTCTTAAGATTGTGAACAAGTTTGAGCTCTAGTAAACTACATGAAGGGAGCTTGACTTCAGCTGGTCAATTTTAACTGAGCTAGTTTGAGCAGCCATCTACATGGATGCTCTACAGACGTTATTTGCAACTGCAGCATCAGAGCTGGACTTGAATGATTATAACAACTGCTTCTAGAGGCAGTTATTTTCTTGAAGCCTATTCCAAAATTTTGCTTTTCTGGGCAGGTGTTGGTAAAAACATTCTTTAGAAAATATATCCTCTTTAACCTCAGTTACTCTTTCTTCTTTGGAGATTCTGATCAGGCATATGATCTTCCTCGCCTTTGCTAATTGCTTGACTTCTTTTACACGGCTTTCCAGTATGGGGAACCTTAAAATGCTGCATTTTGAAGTTCAAACTATTACTCATTTTCTTCTTGTTTGAATCTTCATCTCTATCTCCGTTCCCTCTTCATTTTAGTAAAAGACTCAATTTATATACTATATCTTTCTTGACTCTGATTTTTACAGAGGTATTTCTGGACACTATTATGTGATTCACCAACTTCTGACCTCTTCTCCTTCAGTGGCAGGAACAGTAGTTGTTAACAATCAGGCTGCAAATCCAGATGCATCCCCAAGATGCAAATTTGTTTTCATGTCCTGCCATAACCATGTTTTAGTGTTAATTTCTTTACCATATTGATAGGTTAACTATGCCTTTGGTTCCATCAACCTTGCTT
Organism: Euryodendron excelsum; assembly: GCA_033060915.1. Taxonomy (NCBI): domain Eukaryota; kingdom Viridiplantae; phylum Streptophyta; class Magnoliopsida; order Ericales; family Pentaphylacaceae; genus Euryodendron; species Euryodendron excelsum. The sequence goes on along the minus strand of CM065390.1, from coordinate 21,135,446 downwards.
TCAATAAAGCTTTTTGTTGAACCTATCAAATCGGTTTCTGTGCTTCAAGCTAATTGGATGCAACTTAAGTGCAATTATTGCTTCAATGTAATCAGTTTCCTAATGTGCTGATACATCAAATATACAGATGAAAAAGGGAAGTTTGATGAGTTGATTGAGGACAAGGGTTTGAAAATATTGATTGATCCAAAGGCTCTCATGCATGTCATAGGAACCAAGATGGATTTTGTCAATGACAAACTCAGGTATGGGCAACATCAATCGTGTTTGTTTCTGCAGACATGATGTATCACATAATTCAAGTGGCTGACAGCACCTTGATTTTATTTCTGTCCAAGGTTTTTTTGCCTATTGAGTGGAGAGTAAAAGACTTCCACTTCCTAATATCCCATTTATATTCCAATGTTAATATAGTTTAGAAGCAAATGAAATCGAACTCAAATTTGTTGTCTCCATAAAAATTCAGAATTTTGTTAACTTTTATTATTATTGTTATTCTTATTATTATTATTAACTTACTACTACTAAATGGTGATTTTTATTCTCTCACGTTGGGGCGTTGGGGGTGGGAGAATATGCATGACAATAATGGGACTTGAACCCTTGGCATTATGGTTGAGAGGCTAACCTCATCTATACCACTTGGCTGACAAGGCCAGTTGAGGAGTTGAGTTTTAACATTCAATAAACTTCCATAAACGTCAGAGGTATGAAGTCGACTTTCATAAATGATATGCAAGCTTGCTCGAGAAAAAGTATTTTTCATATATTGAATGTCACCAATTTTCTTACTTTGGTAGATCCTGGTTTTAGGTTTTCTGATCCCTTTTTTGGCCCCTAGTGCCTCTGTTCACCACCTTTGACACATTCTCTATTTGGTTTCTGAGCAGATCTGAGTTTATATTTATCAATCCAAACTCTAAAGGGCAATGTGGTTGTGGAGAATCCTTCATGACAACAAGCAGTGCAGAAGCTGCAAAGCCTCGTTGTAGTTCAGGCTCATAAATCATGACAATTTTGAAAATAACTCAAATACAAGCTTTCAATTGAACCCAAATACATATGTAGCTTATATCAGTTAGGTCTTATTTGTTAGGACGACTAATTCATGGTCTAGAAATAGTGGAACCTAGTCCTTTTTATATTTGTTGCAAGTATTTCCTGTCACATTGTATACGATTTGCTTCTAGTTATGTACATATTCGTTATATTCAAAGGTGATTACCTGAATCAGCAACATACTCTGAGCCTATTGTAAATGTGAATTAAATTGTTCTGCATTTGAGATCTGTACAATCTGTTATAATGTTGGAGGAAAATTTAATCGATGAAGGCCATGGCTCATGGGAATTGGAAGGATCCAAACTAGAGAGACATGCATTGTTATCCTTCAAAATAAATTCGTGATCCTCTGATCTAGAAGCTCTGAAAGGCTGAAGATGAAGTCCCAGTGTGCATTTCAGTTCCAGAGTTCTCGTTTTTTTTTTTTTTTTTTAAAGTGCTGAGCAGTTTCAGAGATTGCGGGTTGGTGAGTCCAGTTTTTAATCTAAGCTGCCACAATTCAGTGGAATCACTCTAGCAGCACTCGGTAATGAGTTTAGCTTGAAGATTGCTAAAATGCTGAATCAATCACAGAATTCAAGATGAGATATCATTGTGTATCATAGTAAGAGAGAATTACATCTATGCTCCATGGATTTATGCAGCATCTTAACATAAGAGGAAAAGGGATCCATTGCCTGAATGCTGGAAAATCAAGCTTTAACAACACCATTGACAATAATTTCAAACCCAGCTGTCAAAAGACAATCTTGCATCCACTTCCTCCATCTCATACCAAAGCCTTAATTCTCAAGAAAGTCTAGAAATACCATAGGTTATCTAACGACAAGTCATCATCAGTACTAAAAAAAAAAGTTATTATTTTTTATTGTGGGTGTCCTAAACGATTATTTTCACTATCTAATGCCATGTCACGGGCACATTCTATTAGTATAAATCAACTGCAAATTTAACCTACATACATTGTGTTAATGGTGTGATGTTTAATAACAACGATAAATTTTTCCCGTTCGAGGTTATCTACCTGAGAACATATATCTTTTAAGTCAAGCAAGCTGTTCAGTATACCATCAATTTTGAGAGATCCTATATCGCCTTAAGACCGGTATTTACCGCCCAGAGGGAAACCAAGATAGGAGGATGGGAGGCAGCCCACCTTGCTCATCAAATCTTGATGACAGAATGAGGCAATAATCAGATTTTATAACCAACTTATACAAAAGGTAATGTCGATGATATAATTCTTCCCAATAAACAGATAGACGATAAGAATTTATATAGTAATTGGAAGTCGAGAATAGTGAATCTACTTTTTTCCATCTGGCCTATTGGATTGAGCGCGCCCAGAAGCATTAGACAAAACTACAGAACTCACGCCAATTTTTTCCTCCCTTTTTGGAGGATATAACCGGTACTTAGACTATTCATCCATGGCTTTATGGTGGAGAGCATTCATTCGAATATAATATAAGGCCGCCTTCCTCTAATTATTTTCTCAGCATTTTTCCAATCTTCTGCCACACCTACAGCTACCAAGAGCGCACACATCACCGCAACACTTCGTCCATGACCTAGAGCAAGCATTTTGTAAATTATGAAACAAAAAATGATCACAAGCCTTGGAATACCACATCTCTCATCTAGAAACTTCGAAAATTGGGTAAGTTTCCAAGTTGTCAGAAGGTTAGAGTAGAAAACAGAAAGAAATCTCGGAATCAGTAAACCTCCTGTCAGTATTGATACCTTCAAGAGTGCACCAAAGTCAATCAAAAGCTTTTCTTGATTTACAGGAAAAACTTAGTCCTCTCCCGACAGACATACACCAGTCGACCTTTAGCTAAAGCCGCTAAATGGAACGGGATCTTTTCAACTAAAAACTTTATGCCAATGGTGATAGTAGTCTTATAAATAATAATTGAAATCATAGCATGCCAAATTTCTTCAATTTTTGTCAAGATAGCATAAGTTTTGCAAAAATAAGTTGTTGAAACCAAACTATGTTTAAATGGCAGACCTTTTTGAATTAGCACAGACCAAAATGGAATGCCGACATTTCAGAAATTGATGAAATTCGCAAAGCCACTGTTTGGCCTCATGTCTTCACAAAGAAATCACTCCCAGGTCGGCGTATTTTGGTTCTCAGTTAGTTAACCCATTGAGCTCAAGCTCTGTCCTTTTCTGGCATTCTGCCATCATCAGACAAGGCAGTTCCAATGCTTCACCTTGGATCACACTGCCATCTATCCTACGTAAACATTATGATTCATCACTTCCTTAAACCAGTAACTGCTAAATTGAACCACAGTTTTGGAAGCAGGCATTCCATCCCACACTTATCCTTGCTGAAAAACCTGAAGCAACGTCTTCCAGTGATACCATTGTGGGTTGAAATTTTAATGGTACACCACATTCTGGGAGTTTGCATGAACTTAGCATGAAATGATAAATCTAACAAAGCCAAGGCAATCACTGATTTGCCACACTCTACAATGGGGAAGCTGAGCTAAAGGCATCGGCACTACAAGAAAAAGGACAGCACCTTGATTACTACCTTTATTTCAGTTGGCCCCACGAAAACTTTTTATATCATTTGGTTCACACTTCAATGAGGAGAAAAATAACAAAGAGGTGTGAAAAGAAGAGAGTAGAAACCTTGAAATATACCACCAGGTTGGTTATAGAGAAGAAACGGATAGAAGGAGGCTCACACAAGTCCACTTTTACTGGCACCTTCTCCTGAAATTATTACCCCTCTCCAATCGCTCATAATCACCTCACAATTAAAGTTCTTGTTGGCGCACAGAGAGAGAGAAAGAGAGAGAGAGAATTTCTTTATGTATCACTACTTTTCTCTTGTTAAACAAACCATACTGTGGAGAAGGGAAGAACTTAGGTCTTTGAAGCTTCCACTTCCCTCAAACCAAACCTTGTGTTCGTATTAACATTCTTAATCAGCCCAGCATGCTTATTAAAGCAAACCCATATGAAAATTCTAATATTTTAAAAATTACCCACCTACAACTTCCTAAATTTTTGAAATGAACCTTATAGAACCTTGGGAAAATATAAATATTATGCTTGTGTCAAAGTGAAAATCCCTGGGGTCATTGAACATAATATGTGCACAAGCCTATGCAAACAGGGTTACAAGCCGAACTTTCATATAAAAAGGATTTATCAAATATTTTTTTGAAGGTACTTAAAAAAGGTCTCTGAAAAAAATTAACTTCCCACCGTACGTCATCTTTAAGATTGTCTCCACATCTTCAAGCAATTATTGACATAAAATATTAGGCTCATATTTATCAGGTTATAAATAATCAACCATTTGAATAAGTGACAAAGAGTACACCGTTTTGTTCAAACGGAAGACCAAATGATGGTGGTGGGCACGAAAATTAAGATCAGAATAAAAGTTAAAAAAGAAACTCTTTCCTATAATTTAAACTTTAATGGGAACAAAAAAGAAGACTACCCTTCTTATCAATATTACTTTACAGCCCACACCAGAACATACAAAAGAATAAGAAGAGTTCGAAATGACCCCTCGAAGTAATAATAGAGAAGACCCAATATCCTGTATTTCAATCTATAGACAGGAAGTTAGTTATTTTCAAAAGACCTACCATTACGCTCCCCCCAAATCAAATGCATCAAGCAGAAGGAGCCAGATGCCATGTCTTCCTAATTCACATTGGAAACAACTTCCACACAATTGCCCAGTTAGCCAAAAACATAAACAAGGATGAGCCACCCTACTCCAACAACTGAGAATAACAAGCACCAGAAATACCTCTCAAAATCAAAGGGAATAACTCTTGTTGACGCACACTACATTAATCAGTAATGAAATATGCCCGCTTCTTGAGATTATTAACCATTAAAATGGCTTCAAATAGTGATGTCTAGACAAAGAACCATCTTTCAAAGGGGCCTTGTATACCAGAGTCCCAGTCTCCAGACCCCTTTCGAAGGAAAGAAGGGGACTCCCCTCCCATTAAATAAAATAAAATAAACTTAATAATCTAAGTAAAAGAATAACTTTTAAAGGGACCCCATTTTGCCTCTGCTAGGCCCCTCAAACAAGATCTTCCGAAAGAATCTCTTACGGCGGAGCAATCAAATGTCAAGCACTGGGCTTCCTTTTTGTCATTTGAATGTGTCCAACAATCTTAGTGTACTAAGATATAGAAAGCAGGGAGAAATTAGATTATGCATTACAATCAAGCCAAGGCTCCTTGGTTATCAGATAGCGTTTAGAAAAACTGTAGTTGCATGCATTTCTTTTCTCTTGGAAGGAGAGTAAACAATGTTATCCTGATCTCTAACAAAGGATTTCGTCATTAGTTGCATGATGATTTGAAGATCAAGAATCTGGGTCAATGTTCTCTACCATGGTCTGATGTTGTAACAAAGAAATAAATGTTGGCAAACAGAAGTTTGATGCGAATTTACCTGGTTTCTAGAGTTTAAAGCTTTAGTAGTTAATTCTAGCTTCCTTCCTCCAATTAATTTCAATTTTTCTACAAGGAAGTCTATTTCTCATCTTTGTGTTGAGCTTAGAGTCTGCAAAAAATTTCAAACAAGGACCTCATCTCATCTTAAGAAGCTTTCAGTGAGAAACTGAAAGAGTTAAAAGGCATTAGGCACCCCTCCTGAGACTTGAATTATAAGATTCGAAATTGTGGTAAAATTGGAGTTCTGTGACAATCAGCTCATCCTAAGTCGAGATGCTTTGGAAAAGATAAGAAGACATGAAAGACCCAATTATATATCCATTTAAACTTATAGAACAAGCATGTTGGCGGTATCTCTTAATTTCAGTTAGTTGCTCGAGCAAATGCGAGAACCCAGCAATGCCATGAAAGTGGAGGAACTATAACAATACCCTTCTATATGTACAAACGCGACAGTCAACTTAGCACCCTTAAGAGACCTAAGAAGCACGAACATTTGTAAGAAGGTGTTGTGTTCGTGTCAAACACGACACTTGTTGGATAGTCCCCCGACACGTGTCAGAGACACGTCAAATCGTGTTTAATTATTCTTAAATTCTTTAAGAACTAGACATGTTATGATACTTGAAGGACATATGTATCCATATCTTCAAAATACATAACATATGTTACAAATATAAAGAAAATAACTTGAAATTCAATTTTAAAATAAATAATGTGGATTTATTACAGAATAATTAATTTTTAATTTTAATCATTATCTTTGAGTAAAATACTCATATAAATAAGTTTAAAAAATATATAAAATATTCTTCTGCATCCCACATCTTCTTGGATATATATTATTCTTATATATAAAATAAAATTATTAGATTATGGGTAATGTGCAACACAGACTACAGTGCACCAAGTAATGCACTTAAAGCTGAGGACTCCATAAAGATAAGGGGAGAACAAAAAGGATTTCCATAAAGGAAAGACATTTCGGCCCATGATTCAATACGTAAGTACGAGCTTGATCATGTTGGCTTAATATCATTCGTTCCCCAACCCAAACTAATGACATAAGGTCATGGACAACAATCAAACAAATTTCTTATATGTGTCTAAGACTCTAAATGTGTTCATAGATATTATTAATTCTCAGATGATTATAGGACTTGATTTAACGTATACTTCCATTTGATATCAAAACAGAAACCATATTTCAGGTTTGAGTCACGTAAAGGGCTACCTTGGAGACAAGAGTCAAAGCTATTCAAGGGTAGAAAAGGGTTATCTATTGCCATATTGAAACTACTGTCGGGAGAACTGCCAAAAAAATGAAAAGAGGGTTACCTGGAGCAGAGCCAAAGCCAAGAAAAAAGGGGCTCCTGCCACTAGATTAATAGCCGACTAGAGCAAGAGCTGCCAATGACTATGGCTATAGTACAGTCACAAAGATTAGTGGCCTTGGTTTCTTGTGTTCTGTCGGTCCTTGGGCTTGAACCATATCTCATATGGATATACACGAATAAGTGTCCATTTTCATCTGGTGATACTAGAAGTTCATATTTAGGCTACTCCCTATCGACCCTTACTTAAAAAGACATTGATGCTAGAAACTAGAAAAAGAAACAGGTTTTCATGGTCAGTTTATCAACAAAATAAAATCAAATGAGGAACCAAGCAATTTTGTAAGAACATAAAAACATCAAGGATTAGAAACAAGTACTTCATAAACCAAGTGTGTATCAATACTAAAACATGAAACTCACAGAAAGTTCAAATCATACCATATGCACAGTGAATGAAGATTGGTATCTCCTGAGCTCTCTTCCTACAAGCCCACCAAACCACCGATTTAATTTCACCTGGCTGAGGTGACCTTGTATCCCAAGTTGGAATGCACAAACATGCATGTCCTGACAATTCTAATTTCCTTGGCAATTCACAAGTGCAATCAATAATAGCAGGGTTACCAGGAGGCAGTTTTTCAGGTGAATAAGGCCACCCTCCAACATACAAACCCTCACAAATTTCAACATAAGGAGCTTCACCACTCTTCAATCTTCGCAATGCTGAGAAACCTCGGGCAAAATACAAAAATGGACTGAACATAATCAATAACCAAATGGGGAATGTCCCATCTCGATTCTTACCCAAAAGCATGGGAAGATTAACGGTTGGGTGAGAAGCAATTGAGACCAAAATTGACAACAAAGAACCATATAGTAAGGGCAGTGACAACAATGCGAAGCCAAGGCTTATAAGGTAAGCAAATGCCAAAAAAAGAACTATTGCCTTCATTCCTATCAGCACAGATAAACCAAAACCCATGTTTTTCTTCGCCAACAAAACAAGATTGGAACAAAATATCAAGTTCAAATTTGATAATTGTTAAAGGATTTCTACAGTATTCACAATTCAAAGCAATTTCTTATATGGGTTCCACGTATCAACCACAGAACAAGATGATGTAGATGATAGAATAAGCAGCTCTGTTGCGACAAAGACACCCAGAATCGAGAAAAGAGAAATTAATAATCACAAAACCAGCACAGAGAAGGAGAACGGTATTGAAAATATAGGCAGGGTATACTGAATACTTTATGCGAATAACAATATGATGTGCGGATCGTCTTGCTTGCTTTACGAGCCCTTCGCACAATATGTGCAATACACCACGAATCAATCTAAGATCTCCTTTGTGTCTTCCTCGTCGTACAGTAGAGGGCTACTAGAGTCCAATACGAAGAACACACGTTTCAAATCTTAAAGCTCTTAGATGGTAGCCTTAAAGTGAACTAGAGAGAGAAAGTAAGTTTAGAGAGAGAGTCTGGAGCAGATATTACGGTAGTTCTTGTTTGATGCAATATGTGTATAATAAATATACACCATGATAAAGATAAGACCCACTTATTTTTATCTTCTAAGAGTCCAAATCTGATAAGGATAACACATTATCTACTTATCAATAGGAGATGAAATATATATTGAATATATATCCATGTGCCCATGTGGACATACCGTGGGCCCCATGCAACATCTTCCATTTGGACACAAGGGGTATCAATAATCTCATCTCATAAATCTCTCATCTTGTTCAACTCTTCATACAATAAATGGAATGTGCGACAGACGAGAAAGGCACCGGTGAGGAATGTTATATTAAGTTACCATCTAACTAACATAACACTACAACTCAATCATCTCGTGTATACCCCAAATCACCAAACCACACCAAATCTTACACCTCTAACCCCTCTTGTAACTAATACAGAGTCATGCAAGACCTCTAAATGCATTTGTGTTCATGATCATATTAAAAAAAACTAATATTAACACGATCGCCCGGGCTTTGAGCAACAAATCATGAGTGTGATGTTAAATAATCTTTCCTTAGCCACTTATGTCAATTCATCTAAACTCAACTGTTTTCCTAGACATGCTCCGCTGGATCATATTCCTCATAACTCTTGAATAACTTGCTAAAGTAGCAACATCAAGCTTCAAATTCATGACATAGTGCTAAGTCTCAAAGGGTATAAACTTGGACTTAAAGTCCATAAGGCTCACATAGTGACAAAGCAGGGATCTATTTTGTCACTCCCACAATGGTTGTCTTATAGCACATACAGTATGATATGTATGCTATGATGGAGCTCTCACTCAGGGTCTGTCACACTCTAACACCATACAGATTTTAGTCTAGTCGCTCTCACCAGCGCCTAACTTGAACTTCTCGAGAATCTCATATCCGGCTTTTTGCAGGCTTCATGGAGGTGTGGATAACTTCATGTTCGACTCATACAATCTCATCTTAGCTCTTACTAAGACGACATTTTAAATAAACATTAACCCTTGATCGCCTTTTAAGCGTGAAGGAGATCACATTATCATGGTACCTATGTGATCGTTTAGTGTCTCATCCTACTCGCTATCTCAGCGCCAGGGCGATCGCCCGTGTGAGAGGGCCGATCATAAAGCCTGGTGACATCTACTCATAATATAAGATATGTGCACTAACTAAATCAATTATCAATCATACCCATTAAATGAAAACTCATCTCATAATGCATAAGATATTATCCAAAGCGTCCAACAAAATAAGCATATCAAACCCTACGTAATCCCAAACCCCTAACATGCCAATGAAAAACATCTCTAGCAATAGGTTTGGTTAATGGGTCAGCAATCATATCGCTGGTGGAGACATGCCTTAGGACTACTTGCCCTTGCGCAATGATGTCTCAAATGAAGTGATACCGAGTATCAATGTGCTTAGTCCTACCATGGTACTTGAGATCCTTTGCATAAGCTATAGCGGCTATGCGATCACAATGAATTACAATAGCCTCATCAAGATGCCCTGTGATACTGAAACTCTGCAAGAATCTCCTCAACCATATACTCTGACTCCATGGTGGATAGGGAGACACACTGTTGTTTCTTACTACACCAAAAAATAGCTCCACCTCTGAGTATGAAGGCGTAACCCGTGACGGATTTACGCTCATCTCTATCAACAGATCCATCTGCATCACTGTATCCGGCCAATCTGAGACTACCACCTTGGTAGCATAAAACGAGGTCTGCAGTCCCTCTCAAATACCAAAATATCCTCTTAACTGCAACCCAATGTGCAGCTCCTGGATTACTTTGATATCGGCTGACCATACCAACTACAAAACATATGTTGGGTCGAGTACACATCATAGCATACATCAGACTGCCGACTGCACTGGCATATGGAACATTGGTCATTTGCTTCTTTTCTTCCTCTGTCTTAGGACACTGCTCAATGCTAAGAATTTGACCCTTGTCCATTAGAGTGTCTATGGGTCTAAAATAGTGCATACGAAACCGTTCTAAAATCTTCTTTATGTAAGTCTCTTGAGACAAACTAAGAAGCCTCTTAGACTGATCTCTTGAGATCTTAACCCCAAGCACATAATTTGCCCGACCCATGTCCTTCATCTCAAATGTGGAGGACAACCACTCTTGAGTGGCGATAATTATCTCCATGTCATTTCCAACTAACAAAATATCGTCCACATAAAGTGAGAGAATAAGAAACTTATTCTTATTCTTTTTAACATACACACAATGGTCCTCTTCAGTCATCGTGAAGCCCATAGAGATAATGGCTCGATGAAATCAAAAGTACCACTGCCTAGACGATTATTTTAGGCAATAGATGGAGCGCTTCAAGCGACAAACCTTATGCTCTTGTCCCTCTGCCTGAAAACCAATGGGTTGATCCATGTAGATCTCCTTGTCTAGGTCTCCATTGAGAAATGATGTCTTTACATCCATTTGGAACAATTCCAAATCTAAATGTGCAACGATAGCTAGAATTAGGCGAATTGAGGCAAATCTCACCACAGGGGAGAACGTCTCCTCATAGTCTACACCCTCCTGTTGGGTATAACCTTTCGCCACAAGACGGGCCTTGTACTTGCCAGTTGACCCATCAGCCTTTCATTTAATCTTTAAGACCCATTTGTTACCAATGGTCTCATGCCCAGGCGGAAGATCAACTAACTTCCATACATTATTCTTAGTCATTGAGCTCATCTCTTCCTGCATAGCCACTAGCCATTTCTCAGAAGCAGGTGAAGTTATAGCTTCAGCATAAAAAGGTGGCTCATCAGCATCCACAGATATACTTATGAAAGACTCTCCTTCAATATCGAAGCGGCGACGAGGGACTATTCCTCGAGTGCTCCTATGTAATTGTGAATCATGAGAGTCACTTAATGGTATACTCCCACTAGGTAAGGGATTGCTCCCACTGTCTCCAGCAACTACAGGATAAGGTTGGGTTTCCTCATCATGCCTATGAGATAAAAGTGCGTCTCCTTGGTGTTCCTTTAACTCATAGAGTTCAAGATCCCTTTTAACTTCACCAATGCTTGAGAAATCCTTCTCTAGGAAATCAACATCGCGTGACTCAATCTTAGTCATTCCCCCATCTGGGTGTTCACCGTACATAACATAGCCCTTAAAATGTTCTGAATATCTAATAAAAATACATTTATTAGCTCTAGGGCCTAATTTCCCATACTTATGGAAAGAATTGTGAACATAACCAGCAGATCCCAATGAGCGCAAACCATCCAAGTTAGGCTTTTCACCTTTTCATAACTCATATGGAGTGGTCGGAACTGACTTTGAAGGCACTCGATTAAGGATATAGGCGGCAGTCAAAAGAGCATCTCCCCATAAACTTATTGGGAGGTTTGCTTGTGCCATCATTGACCTACCCATATCTAGAAGAGTACGATTCCTTCTCTCTGCAACACCATTTTGTTGCGGAGTACCAGGAATCGTTAACTGCCTGCGTATCCCCTTTTCTTTACATATATCTTTGAACTGATCAGATAAATATTCTCGACCTCTATCAGTTCGAAGAACTTTCAAAGTTTTATCTTTCTGATTTTCAACCTCTGCTACAAAGCGTTTGAAACAATCCAAAGCCTCATAGCGGTGAGACAACAGAAATACTGAACCAAATTGAGAGAAGTCATCTATAAATGTAATAAAGAAGGATGTGCCATGCTGTGCCTTAACATTCATTGGTCCGCATATGTCATAATGGACTAGCTCTAACGGATGAGAAGCCCTAATTGCCTTACCAAAAGGTTTTCTGCATGACTTTCCAACTAAACAAGGCTCACAAATAGGTAGGCTTACTTTGGCGACAGAGCCCAAAAGCCCTTCTCTAGACAGTCTAGCCATTCTTTCTTGTCCTATGTGATCGAGTCTAGTATGCCATTTAATTGAAACAGACATCACATCAGAAGAAGAAGAAGATGCTGCACAAATAACAGAATTATTTGAATCCAAATCCAACATAAAGAAATCATCCTTTAATGTACCATGACCATAAAGCTCACTACCGAGACAAATAGACAAACTACTGTTCTCGAATTGGAAAGAAAATCCTAACTGCAATAATGAGATAACTGAAAGTAGATTATATTGGACAGTGGGTGCATGAAGCACATCATGAAGGAGCAGATTGTGCCCAGTGCGCATCTTGAGTTGATAAGTGCCAACTCCCAGAACATCTTCCTGTGCTCCATTTTCCATAATCACTTGGTGTCTACCCACTAGGACCCGACGGTAATCTATATATCTAGCTCTATCTCTTGCTATATGTTTGGTTGCTCCTGTGTCTCTAATCCAACCAGGGAGACAATGAATCACAAACACATGTGAGCAAACAAAAATATTAAGAGAGCTAGAATCAGGGTTTATCTTCTTCGGCTCAATATAATCCTGAGCAAAGTGACCCTTTTGTCCACAGTTATAGCACTTCAGCTTGGACTTATCTTTCTTCCCGCCATGCCTGCCTCTGCGACATTTGGACACTTTGCCATCTTTTGGCGCCAGATTCTTTGGTTTTCCCTATCTAACTCCACCTCGTTGTCCATTGCATTGGAGCTTATAACCACTACGATGTCCAGCTTAGGCGACAAGTGCAGTGCTGCGGATCGCTTCAACACATTTTGCCTCAAGCTCCAAATGGCGAGATATGTCATCAAAGTTTTGATCCCCTCATTGTGCGTGAGCATAAGTTTCACCTGTCTCCATGTAGGTTCAGGTAAGGACCAGATGATAGCTAGAATCTACTGCTCGTCTGTAAGATCGTTGCCAGCTGCTTTCATCTCTCTGATCATAGTAGACATCACCCTAAGTTGCTCAGTCATAGTATGCTTTGGGTCCATTACATACTGATTGAACCTCAAAGTCAAGGCATGCAGCCGAGTGGTAGTGGTGCCACCATACTTAATACACAACTGTTCCCACATTTCTTTGGTAGTAAGAAATTTCTTAAATTCTCCCATAAGCTCATCATGCATACAGCTTTGCATAGTAAAGCGCACAGTTTTGTCCCTCTTAAACCAAGTGTCATAAGCCTGTTCATCACAGCGATGCTGGGCCGTGCTGCCTGACTCAGGCAGAGTCATGCTATTGGTCAGATGGTGAAGCAACTCTTGCTCGTTGAGGAGGTATTGAACCTTCCTCTGCCAGATATCACAGTTCTTTCCATCAAGTTTTTATCCCTTATTAAGGTCAGCAATTATGTTCTTTGAGGCAATTGCACTACATACATTGCGCAAGAAATTAATTAGGCACATATCTTTAATATTTCACCCTAAATCCAATTAGACCACAAAATTCTTTCCTACATCAAAAGATCGAAAATTTCACATTTTTTAAGTGCTTGTAATCATCTCCCATGATGTAAGTTAAAATTAAATGTTCAATTAATTTAGAATAAAATATGGGGAACTATTCCCTCTATTCACAATGTCAATTTATAAGCATACAATAAAAAATTGAGCCCAACTTAGGACTCCATTGGTAATTTGTGCATCATGCCAAAATAATTCAATATTTACAAATTTGGTGCGAAACACATCCTCTTATAAGGCTTCTCATAAATAATTAAAAATTACATCACTTTTTACAAATGAGAAAAACCTACTACATCAAATCTAATAAACAATGAGCAAATGGGAATGCCGCACCTCCTTTGTATCCAAAGAATTATTTTGTAACAACAATAAATAAACAACATACATTCATCACATGAGCACCTCAAAATACCAATGTCACCTCCATTCTTTTTCATACATAATATACATTGGTCACTTGAATGGAGGGTAACCACACTCACCACCTATGGGAATGAGTATATGGTCCAAAATTAATCCTAAGGTGTCAAAATATAGTATGCCCAAGTGGCACACAAAATATCACATCATTATACAGTAGATAATTAAATAAATGTGACCAGAAATAATTTAAATACTACTACTACAACAAAAGTGATGTAATTACCCTAGGAAAAAATTTAGAACCATTATATTATTTTAAAACTCATTTAAAATATTTTTTTAAAAAAATATTATTTATTTATAAAAAATAATATAATATTTTTAAAAAGTATTTACGTCAAATAAAACACACAATTATGACGTACATGTTAAAACGAGTCCATAAAAAAAAAACCACGTAAAAAAACAAAGCTCCTGAGCCTTATAACGCAACACACGCAACTCATGTGTGTGAAATTAAATTTGACTGGCAATATAGCGCCATGTGGCAAACATTGATTCGTCAAGGCAAATTCAAAGTCATACCCGCGTGTGTTCAACAATGATGCACAACAGTAGCCAAGACAAACCATGCACGACAGTGGCTAACGCGCATTGTGGGATCATACCCGCGTGTTCACGTAGGACAAGCATCACATGCAAGTAACATCAACAATGATGTCTTACAGTGACATAAGCATGACGTCACCAAAAATTTTGGCATCACTTACGCGCCATCAACCTTGGCCAGGACAAACCTACAAATTCAATTTCGAAATTCGACAGATTCGACGATCTGCGAACACCAGTTCGGGCCTTTGTTTCTTACTCATTCGAGATCGATTTTTTACAAACTTTATATGGACAGAAAGCTCTTTCGACATAGAACATATCTATGTAAATTTTAAAATTCAAAAAATAAATTTTCTAATTCAAAAATAAGGTCAAAGTTTCGGGTTTAACAAAGGTTTTCGAAAACTTTAAATCAAGATTTCTCCAAAACCGTGCAATGAAAAATTACAAAATTTTCAGAATGAGTTCCTGACACTATAAAGAATATTTTGATATAATTTCGTCACCCGAAACTCAATATATAAAAATATGCCATTAACACCCAAAGGTATGCATGCATGCAACATGTTTATATTCATGGCATAATATAGGCGAAAACAAGCATAATAAAGCTCTGATACCAATGTAAGAAAATATAGGTGGGGTATACGGAATACTTTATGCGGATAACAATACGATGTGCGGATCGTCTTGCTTGCTTTACGAGTTCTTTGCGCAACATGTGCAATGCACCACAAATCAATCCAAGATCTCCTTTGTGTCTTCCTCATCGTACAGTAGAGGGCTACTAGAGTCCAATACAAAAAACATACATTTCAAATCTTAAGGCTCTTAGATGGTAGCCTTAGAGAGAACTAGAGAGAGAAAGTAACTTTAAAGAGAGAGTCTATAGCAGATATTACATTAGTTCTTTTCTGATGCAATCTATGTATAATAAATATACACCATGATAAAGATAAGACTCACTTATCTTTATCTTCTAGGAGTCCAAATCTGATAAGGATAACATATTATCTCCTTATCAATAGGAGATGAAATATATACTAAATATATATCCATGTGCCCATGTGGACATACCGTGGGTCCCATGCAACAATAATCAAAAAACCAGCACAGAGAAGGAGAATGGTATTGAAGGCGCTGATTAGAAGAATACTAAGCTCACTGACGACATTTGATCTTGGCTCATGAAAAGAACAGTGTTGACAGTCTTAGGTCTGGGTGCAAGGCTTTTAATAGGTAAATTTATTTTGTTGCACTAACTAATTGTATTAAAGTTTTTTTTTTCTTTATGAAAAATAAAAATTCAAGAATCAAAACATCAATTATTATTGTTCTCAATAATTGTTATATAAATATTTTCATTTAACAGTTGACAAAAAAAAATATATTTTTATTTGATATTTGCCTAGTTGGTTTGTCCTTCTACTATGCTAACTCCTCGCGTTCTCTTGTGATCGACCATCATTTATGCAATACATAAAGTTTATATAGTTTATGTAAACAGTAACCCTATATGAACTCGAAGGAGTAGTCGGCTAAAAGCCTGATCTCCTGCTGCAAAATATATCACTCCATTTTTGTCTTTTCTACAAATTTCAATAAAAATAACTATTTTGATTTTGCTCCTGACAGGCATCTCATGGCCAAGTGGTCCTTCAATGTGAAAATTCACCCCAACTACTTCTCTATAGTCTGACATACACAAAATGTCATTCGAGTGCACACCGATCGTGTTTCGGTTTTTTATCAAAATGATTATTTTACTCATCAGCACCTTACGCCAATAATTCACTCTCTAAGACAATAAATGCTACAAAAAAATCTTATGCCATCTATAAGTTTTTCTTATTCAATTTAAGACACTTTGTATTATATTTAGGCCTTTTTCTCATATCATATTTAGACATTATCATAATTATCAAAATGAAAAGCAAAAGTGGAAAATGAAAGCGGAAAGCACATCGAAAAAATGTAAGACGATACAAAAAGCTAAAAATTATTGAGAAACTTATAGAAATTTTATTAGAAAGATTTCGCGAAACTTAAAAGAGATATTTAAAAAACTTAGTAAAGACCTTTAATTACCTTAATGAAAACTTTTAGAAAACTTAGTGGAAACCTACATGAATAATTTTATAGCTACCTAATTAGAACTTAAGGAAAAATATATATATAATTACTATTTAAAGTTTCCTAAGCGTTTTTCATAAATTTTTCAAGTGTTTCCGTTAAGTATCCTAAGAGTTCCCTAAACATTTCCTAGGAGTTTTCGAAACATTTTCTCAAGTTTTTCAAAACGTTTCTAAAAAATTTTAAAAAGAGTTTTGTACCGGTACCAGAAGCACGTTTCCACCTCCCAAATGAGTTTTCAGCAACTATGAACATTATCCACTGGTTCATGTCCATGTGCTTCGCACTTGGGCTCTTTCCGTCCATTAAAGTAACAGTCATTAACAATACGACCAATTATAGACGAAAACTTAAATTAAAGGGCATTTTTGTCCAAATTGAAACTTCAGAGATCAAATGGAGATTTCAGTGAAACTACAGAGACTAATGGTGTTATTTGGCCTGAATTAATCATCCATTACTATCATTTGTTTCATTATTTTTTGATATATGGTCCATATTTTTGATACCTTAACTATTATCTTTTTATTTTATATTTTGAAACATTGTTTTGTCAATTCTTTTATTATTGATACATTAGATATTTTGTCATATATCGCCAAAATTTAAAAATGTTACTTAAGTGTGTGTATGTATTTTGTAGCCTTATGTAATTTTTAGGCTTTTAATGTGTACAAATTTGGGTGCGAAGTTCAAAACCCGTCAAAATTATTGGTGTTTTTTTTTCATGTGGTACAAAAATATTTTTTTTATAACAAGAAATTGAAATTATATTAAAATGGAAGAAAGTACATGAGAGTGCAGATTAGTTACAAAAAAAGTAGCTGAAACTCACAATACATCATTCTTAGCAAAAACAAGTTATATCATCAGAGAGACTATCATAAACTTCAAAAAGATAAAGATTATTAGCAGCGAAAGTGGCTAGGACATCCACAACCCCATTAGCCTCACCATGACAAGTCTTAATCTGAAGATGTAGGAATTGAGAGATCAGCTCCAAACACTCTTGAAGTAGAAGGGCGAGTAAAGTCGAGACGGCTTTTTTTCTTTCAAATGATTGAATAGACAATAAATGAGTTAGTCTCAATGAGAAGATCTGTAATACCTCTAGCTAGAGTAAGACGAATGCCTTATTAGGGAGCCCACAGTTCTGCCACTATGTTAGAGTTGTGACCAATAGACTTTGCAAAAGCAGCCAAAATAAGACCATCAGAATTGCAAACAACCCCCTATGCCAGCCTAACTAGGGTTGTTTCTAGAGGTACCATCAATGTTAAGCTTATGCAGCGGTTGTATAGGAGGTTCCCATCGTATAGTAATGAGATTGTGCTTAGCATGTATGACTTGCTTCGACAATGTGGTCCTGAAACTGTTAGCTAGGGCTTTAATAGAAATACTAATAGTAGGACGATGGAGAGCCTCCTTGTTGAATAAAAAGTCATTTCAACACCTCCAAATAGTCCAAGGAAGCAAGAATGGGATAATATTGCAACCTGAATGGGATACTATTGCATAGTATGTTGAAAAAACACAAGAAAGTTTAACATTGAAGATGGAAAAACTTGCCCCATAGTTGATTTTAGAAATGCCTAGGCAGGGCACTAATGAAAAACATGTCTTGAATCGTCCAACACAATATTGCATAGGTGACGAAGAGACTTTTGATGAAAGTCATGCGATGTGCAAAACTCGAGTTGCAAAAACGACTGGTAGCATGAAAAGAAGGAAAAGAAGAAGAACACATAAAACAGAAACAATGTCAAAAGAGAAGAAAAGAAAAAGAAAAGAAGATGTGCAATACTGACCCATCTTAGAGTTTGGCTAGGCTAACATTGGGTGTGGCACAAAAATTTGTGCAAATGGTCATTCCTTCTAAAGGAAAAAAGTTCAGTCATTAGGTAGTACCAACTGCTCCATACTTATCTCTATTAAATTAGGATATGTGGTGTTTTATTACATCAGTCATCATTAACATGAATTTATAATTAATAAAGAGATTTTTAATGCAGTAAATAACACATGACAAAATATAATATGCATGAGTACCGAAAAATTTCATAGTACCTAACTACTAGACTTTTTTCCTTTACCTAAGTAATAGCACTATAGAGGTTTTCAAGCCCTACAAATTCATCGGTTGGTACAGATTCTATAAGGTTTGGTTGTATTAGATTGATTTGTAGAATCAGGTTTGTTTAGGATCATTTGATCAGAGATGCATAGAACTGCGAGTACAGGGGGCCATGGGCCTAATGGATCACTAGGCCTGCCCGTTATTTATAGGGCTTGAAAACTTTTTTACGCCCGATTATGTTAAAGGGTGGGCTTGAAAATTTTTTTTGAAACCCGACTTTGCACAAGATAAATGTACATTAATTTGTTAGTTTACTATGTATATTTAATTTCAATTAGACGTATTCTTTCCTCAATCTTGGCCAATTAATAGAAAAATGTTACCTAAAAAGCAACCCAAGAGAATTGTGAATCGAGTTTATCTAAAGATTAACCAACTATAAGCAATTTTAGATTATTTAGTAAAATGAGCAAACTCACAACAGAAATGAGAAGTCTGAAAAACTTCAGAGAGAAGTTTTCACAAACAAAGACATGAACAGACTCAATCCTTTAAATGAGCAATCTTATAAACTTGAAACAGCTATTTCAACAACTTGTTATATGATCAAACCCAGACTCAATTTCTTGAGAAAATTCTCAAGACAAGATATTCAAATTTTTTCATAATGCTTTAATATCAACTAAACTCATGCAATATGAGAGCAAATATAGATCAACCTTACAAATAAAGTATGACAATCAAGCTTAAATAATCTAAAGCATAATAAAAGAGGAGATAGAAATAAAAGAATACAACGTAAAGAATTTATCATGGTTCGGTCCCCAGACCTACCTCCATTTTCCAAGACTCCTTCCTTAAGATTTTCTCTCCACTATATCCAAACATTAATACAATACACTAGCCTTTCTCATGCGCTAGTCCTTCATTCACAAGTCAATAAATACTCTAACTAGTTGAACCTAGGCACTATTCAAGCCTAAACCCCTAGCTATATTCCCTAGCTAGTTTCTCTCTTACAAGAAGAAAGATCAAGAGTACAAACACTTTTAAGTACAAAAAATTTCTCTCACAAAATAAATATGCCGATGAAATACAAGGGTTACAAGAATGAACTCTATAAAGGCTCGAAAATTTTGCAGGATGAGAATTTCACTTTTAGAGAATGAATTGTTATTCTTCCTTTGCAGCCATGTGTGTATATATAAGACTCTATCCATGTCTTTCTCTTCTAGCCGTTAGATGAGATATTCCTCAATATATTGTTATTGAAAATACCTTGATCTCAAGCTCCTCAATCTTTGCTGATTTGTTTCTTGAATTTGAAAAACTTTCATACTCAAAAATCCAGCAATCTTATTTATTTGATAAACACAATCTTCATATGCTCCTCAAATCTAGATTTGTTTCTTGAATTGAAAAGCTTCCATACCTAAAATATTCAACGCATTGAGTTTTCTTGCTTTGACAATATGTATCTTTTTTTTATTATATTGTTAGTTTTTGAAGAAGTCTTGACCTAATCAAATCTTGTATCTTTCCTTTTATCTTCAATTAATCTTTAATCAATCTTCAAGTAAATCTCCAATCAAGTTTTAGTCAATCTTCTAGAAGTCTTCAATATATCTCTCTAAAATATTCTTGATTGCTGACACAAATCTTTCCTTTAACAAAATCTGTTGTGCACATCTTTCTAAGAAGAAAGAGTTGTATCATTAGATATAATATCTTCAAAGTTCATTTACAAGAGAAAACCAAGTTTCCTTAAAACTTGATTTCCATTTTTGCAAATCCAAAATCCTTCATGTTGGCCCGAAATAGCTAACCAAAAGCAGGGGATGAATTGGGTTTTTAGAACTTTAATCAATAATCACAGATTAACAAAACACACTAATGGAACAATCAACACAATACAAGATATATATGCAGGCAGCTTATGTCATGTCCGCTCCTAATCAAGCGTCATTAACGCCGTCTTAGAACGAACATAATCGCACAGGTTACCTACCTGTAAGCGAAACCTCAACATAATCCTAAAGATAAAAAATTTAAAAGAATAAATAACATTATATGGAATAAATAAAAACCATCTCATAATCCTCCAACATACATTATTAAAAGAACTCTAAATGCATAATTATGAATATTACAAAATCACAAAATAAACAAACTCCAACAAGACTTTAATACAATATACAACAATGTACATGACTAATAACTCAACTAAAAAGCTGCTTGAATCTCCCCAACTCAACACCAATATCAACACCAACACCAACAATGGACTAAACATCTCCTATTTTCCTGTAAACTAACATGGTGGGTGTGAGCTATGTATCAACGTGCTCATAAAGATACTCAAACTCATAATGATTAAATGACAGATATTAAATAAATAATCCACCAATAGATAAACCACCACTGAAATATAATATCTCCTCATGTGATGCAATGTATGATACACCACAAATATGTTCGCTATTTATAATAATATTGACCCAATATATCAATAGCTTGTTATCGTAGGATATCTATTTTTCAACACCCTTCAGGTTAGCCCCCAATCAGCTGAACCTTAGGTTAGCTCTCACTCGGCTAAACCTCCTCTGTACAATACAAAGTATACACACAATGTGTGAATTGTATGCAATTATCACCTCATAATCAAGCAATCACCACCAATATAGATAATAAGATATTCAAGTCCATGTGAGAAAGAATATATTTAATTCCCACCTAATCCCATCTTATACACACCATCGAGTCACTCTTTTGGTTGAACCAGAGTGTTTTGATCTGCTTTTGAACCTATCAAACACCATCACATCAAACTGGATGAAATAGATGTTATAATTCATAACCAATGCATAACTATAACTTATACACATTGAACATGTAATTTGGAACACCAATAATGCATTAGAACTCAATGAGATATTAAACCCCTCCCCAATGCAATGTAAGGTCAACTTTAAACTACCATAACTCTCAATTTACAAGTAATTAGAGTGCCCACTTTATATCAATAGAAAGCCCCATGAGTCTAGTTTTTAAGGTTTTAAACGGTGCGCCATTTCGAGTTCCCTAGAGAGAGTTATGACTATTTTATTAAAGAGTGTCAAAGCTGTCAGCCACAGGTGTTGACCCCTCAGTCACATATGTCGACACCTTTGGACAGTGAGTGAAATTTTGGTCAATGTATCGACTCCTCTGCTCCAGGTGTCAACACCTGGGGATAAAGAACAAATGTTTGAAGAAAAATGTTGGATGTATCGACTCGTTAAGGTCAAGGGTCGACTTCCCCTACCTTTGCTCGAAAATATAACTTCTTAAAACATGTCTTCAAGCTTCCTAACCAACCCAAACACAACAATAAGTATTCCAAAGTTTCATAATGAATTCCTAAGGTCTCAAACACGTTTTTAATGTTTCAAAACTCAATAATATGTAAGATTCAAGGCTTCCACTTGAAACTTCTAATCACCCTTTCCTGCTTCACCTTAACCTCACTTCCATGGCATGCAAAAGTATGCTAGCATATAACAATTAATAAAAATACAATGAAACAAGCATAGACTTAAGATTCCTCACCTCAAATCAAGGGCACACAACTTCCTCCTTCAATTCCCTTCTTCTTATCTTCTTTTTCTCTCTTTTTCTCTCACTTTCTTTCTTGCCAAACAATTTTACTACACAAGCTCGTCTCTTCTCTCTCCTCTTCTTGTCTTGAAGACAATTATAGATACAAAATATATCTATCATTCCATATGTCACACACACACACTTGGTAGCAACAAGCACACACCTCACTTAAGTGAAGCACATACCTAGGTGACTTAGGGTTAACCCCCCACCTAGCACCTCCTTAATTCACTAATCCACCCCCAATCCACATGATTATCATAATTGATCACACTTATAATAGTTAATCATCATTAACATAAACTAAGCATAGAGATTAATTAAGCTAACTAATCGTGAATTAAGCTAATTAATTGTGTTAAAAAATATAATAATCCCCCCAATACAAGCCCTCATTAAACCATGCTAAACAAGTACCTTGATTAAGGATAATCATACACCATAAACATGCTATTAAGTTAAGCATGATGCAAACCAAGTTAGGGTTTTACAACTTATAAATATGCAGTGAATGAAAATAGAGCAAAAAATAAAGAATGAGAGACACATAGATTTTACAGAGGTTCGACCAATCTTGCATACGTCCTCTCTTTCTCGATCCTCTCAAAGATATTCAACTACGGGAAGCCCCTTACACAACTGCTGGTTTTGCTCCAAGTATCTATCTCACTCTTACACAAAAGTTTACACCAAACTCTCAATTCCAAATGATGTTGTCCAAGATCACTCAATCTTACAAGTGTATTACCTAAGCTACACTCAAGCTCATAAGTGTTTTTCTCAATAACACTCAAACTCTTAGGTTTACAAACCAATCCAAGTAAAATAGATAAAGGTTATATACTGGATATCACTCTTAGAAGTGAAATAATGTAGATTCAAGTTCAATGTTTCATCTCCGACTGTAGCAATTGCAGATTAGTAAGGAATATTTAAGGCTTTTAGATTTTGGCACTTTTAGATCCTTCCCTCTGACCCATATATGAGTTTGAACCCTCATATATATAGCCTTCCACATAAACTAGCCGTTAAAGCCATTAGAAGGGCACTGACAGCGCGGGCAGCTAAGACTGATTCAAAAATCTGATCGTTGGAGAGAATTCCCGTTGTCACCCGAGATTGCCAGCAATCTCTGATTGTGCTGCCAATCTGGCTTCCTCCTTTCTTTGGTTGTGGCACTTCAATGATATTGTCAACAATTGTTTTTCTAGTGTCGCCAATCCTGACTTGCCATTTCTTTTGACATTGCTCTTCAATAAGATTGTCAGCAATCAGGTTTCTTACTAAAGTTGTTGTTGCTCTCCATAAGCCGCCTTTTATGCCTTTTGTAAATCAGTCTTTGATGTTGAGAATAAGTCTGCGCTCTACTGATCTTTTTGGTAGTTTTCTAAACTACTTACGCATTTTTAACCTTTGGTAGGTCTTTGTTCATCAAGCCATTAGAAGTCAACAATCTATATGTGCTTGTAAAGTCTTTTCACTTTGTCAAGTCTTTTCACTTTGTCAAATCATTAGGTGTCACCAATCTTCTGTATTGTCATCAATCTCGATAAACTTTTCTTCCTTTATAATTGCTTTGAAGACAGCATGTTCACTAATGAAGTCTTTCGGTTAGTCAGACCATTAGGTGTCACCAATCTAATGTATTGTCGTCAATCTCCATAGACTTCTCTTTTGAGCTTCCTTCACAATACTTCCAAGACAGCATGTTTAACCTTCATGCTCCTTTAATAGATAGATATAAACATGAGGATCAAGGGTCTTCATTGTGAATGAGTTGGCCATGAATATTGTCAACCTTATCCATATCCAAATCTAATTTCTTCTTCTACAGGTGTCATCAATCTGATTGAAGTTCTGGCACTAATAGATTTGACTTGTTCTTCTTGAAACTTCACATGTGCCCTTCATGGTGTCGACACTCTTATGAGGTTCTAATAAGATCTTCATAGTTCATGATGTCAGCATTCATGTTTGTACTTTAGTCTTCAAGAATTGATTCTTTGAATAATTTCTTAAATCTTCATAAGAACTTCAGTCACTTGCATCTTTCTTTTTAATAGTTGTTGAACTTTCTTTAGCATCTTTTATATTTTTAAGAATAAGATTACCTAAGTAATATTGTTGTTGGATACTAATAAGCTCAATCATTTCCTTGTTATCAAATTATTATAATATAGCATGCACACTCAATTGAAATCATTAGATAACAATCACATGGTTTTATTATCATTAAAATCAATATGGGGATCAACCTTAAATCAACAATCTCTCCCTTTTTTATGATGACAAAATCTTAAAAATATATGCAATTAAGTTCAAAATAAGTGAAGTATAAGAATTAATAAAATTAAAGAATTTAAATAACATGTTTCTTATAAGGCTCCCCCTTACTATAAGGATATTCTTTACACATAATATTTCTCCCTTGTGTTCATATATTTTTCATAGAGTATCTCTCCCTCTTTTGTCAATCAGTCAAAAAGGATAAAAAAAAAAAATAGAATGCAAATTTAGAATAAAAAAAACATTCATGCATATTTCAGATTTTCTCCAAAAAAAAATATTTTTCCCCTTATGAAGGACATAAAAAATATTTCTCCCTTATTTTTATAAAGATTATCTTTTTCCCTTAATAGAGGATTTCTCCTTATTCAGCATATAATCATTCTACAAGTTCTCCCTCTTTTTATTAATTTATCAAAAAGAATTTATGAAAGACTTATGATAGGTACAATTTGAAAAAATGTTAAGGTAGAATTATAAGGATTGAAAGTGCAGCAAATATCCAAGTAAAACTGCATCACAGCAAGCAATCATCAACCAATCAATAATTAAGCAAGCAGTGAACAACCAATCAGCAAGCAATCAGATAGCAACTAAGCAAGAAGTATGGACAGAAACATAAAAAGTGCATTCAACCATTTAAAACATTAATCCATCAAAATTAAGAAGAATAATAACTATCCAAACATATACTGGCATGCAAAATATTCAAAACGAATGATAGTCATTCAAAATTTAAAAAATATTGCAAACTAAAATAATTTTTTCACAACCCATATGATTAGCAAGTTTAAATGTATAAATGCAAATCATGTAAATGAGGATTTACGAATAAGGTCCCATTGGTGTGCATTCAGCTGGAATAGAACCTACTATTCCAAATTGCCATGAAACTCAATGACCAAGAATTGGCAGGATTGGCGAGATTTTATCTCTCCCCCAAAAACCATGTTTTTTTTAATTAACGCACAAAGAAAATGTTAAAAATTTTCTCTCTTTAAAAAATATTTCAAAACCCTATCTCTCTTGAGTTTTCTCTCTAAAATGGTTCTCAAAATTCTAACTGTCTTGAGTTTCTTTTCATAGAAAATAATTTTACATAAAATCGCACTCTCTCAAGTTGTATTTTATAGACTCTATTTGAAACTCTCTTGGGTTATTTTGCACAATATGACACTCACTTCCTAATACCCTATAATATTTTGCTGACTTTAAAATTATTCAAGTAAGATCTGCAATAGCTTTATGGTAATAAAAATATTAAAATAATATTTATGGAGATTAATCAAGAGTCAAAAGTAAGGCTGACTCCTTTGAGGTTTAGAAGTGTAATGTGACCCAATTTAAAATGATTTTTGGAGCTAAAACATAAATAAAATTAAATATATTGACAAAATCTATAATTTTTATAGTAAGGCAAATCTATTAAACATATTATAATAATACGTTAGAAGGCCATTGAATTTGATAGTTCTAATCCAATTTTTTTATATTTTTTAATTAGTAAAATATAAAAATACACGTCTTGATCCTATTGGTTGTTTCAAACTTATTATTTTTACTTTAAATTTCATTCTATTTTGTCACTTAGTTTATATGATAAGTTTTTTAAATTTCTGTCAATTATGCTCTTTACATAAATTCTTCAATAAAAAATAGAAATGATTTTAAATTTTTGTGAGAGGAAGAACAAATGTATCAAAATTATTAATATTGTTATTGCCTATCAATTACCTCTTAAAAAATGACTTAAAAAATAAATCGCAATATGTATTTGTTTCTCAATATAAGAATGATTGGTACATATTTTAAAATTTTAAGCATGAAATTGAATTAATAGTGATTGAGTTGTCTTACTTTAGTAGCCAGACTGAATCCAATGCAAAATTCCTAATTGTGCTAATATTAGTAGGAAAATATTCTTAAATTTTTTTAAATTTTTTTAGCAACTTCATATTATTTTATTTTTAAAAAATCTAATAAAAAATAATTTAAATTTTTTTAAAGTATATCATAGACTACAAAGAAACAAAAGTTAAGAACAATTTTTCTAGCACATCTCAAAGAAGAATGATGTGGTTGTATATCATCCTTTCATTTCAAACCAAAACACCCACTGTTTTGGCTTGTAATTTAAATATAAAAAAATTCACTCCCATATGCAATTTTTTGTACAAAAGTTCAATAGAATTTTCCTTTTATGACAATTGTTCCTTTTATATGTGCAATTTGTGCACTGGATTGCGGAGAAATTATTCAATGCTCCACCATTCACCAGTGCTGCATCACTAACATGAGTGGATTCCCCCACTAATTAAGTGAAATATTTGAACTCACCTAACAAGAAATACCCCACCTAACAAAGGGCCACCACTATGAGAGTGGTGGAGTAGGGACAACTAGTGCTTCAGGAATATTGAATAATTTTTTAGGATTGGAACCGACGGCTATGGGATTAACACATTTGGGCCACTTCAAGGGCAGATCTAAACAGTAGCCCAAGTGAAAACCCAAACTCAACCACTAGCCCGGCCTCTACAGTGCCCATTGGACGACTTTTGGCGGGTAGCAGAGTGGAAGCGAGCGGCAACATAGGCAACAAGAATCAACCTCAGTGATATATGTATATATACACACACATGCATATATGCAACGATCGGAAGCAAAGAAAGCTCGCGACTGTTACAAAATGGAATTACAAAAGGGCGTCCAGAGGTGGGTAGTTGACATATCTCAGTGGAATCCTTCTCCCCACCAGTTCTCTTATACCATGTCTTTTCTTCCTCAACACGAGCACCCTTCCATCACCAGGTCAGCTTCTATACACACAAAAATACGTATATATATATATATATGTATATTAAAAAATATCTTCATATGCATATATGTTAAGTTGTCCCTGCGTTACCCTTTTGATGATACATCAAAAAATCTCAAGAAGTATTCCAATCTTTTTGTGGGTAGTTGAAATTAGTTTGTTGTAGATTGTTGTATAAGCGTGAAAATGATAATTTGCCACTTGATTAGATATGTGAAATTGGAAGATCAAAAACGTGCACTCGTGAGCAGGTTGCTTCAGTATGCAATTGTGCATGAGGTCTTGGGAATCCCATTTGATGAAATTTTGATTAAGCGCACTGTGGAGGGCAAACCCTATCTGGTATGAATCCCACCTTATCATGCACTTCGAAGTTGTGGTTCTTACCTTCTTGGTTCATAAATTTGTTTAAAGGCGTGTTTGTTAAGAGGTTTGGTGCTATAAGTTGCTTTAAGGCACTATATTTTGACTTTTAGTGTGCTCAAATGGAACTATGGATAAGTTCGAAGGGAAATTTTTTTTTTTCCCCATTTGTTTAAGCAGTTCAGCCAATTAAGGGAAATTTTGAGTAAAATTCAGAAATTCATCCATGTTGATATTATAAGTTTATTTGGCTGAAATTTCTAGAAAGAAGCTGGGATTATCAATGATAAAGCCTGAAAATTGAAAAATTAGAGAAAATAGGTTGCACTAATTAGGAAATTTAGTGTGTGTGCATAGATTGAAGATGTTTTGAAGTGTATGTTTCTTGCATGGTTTAATATTTTGTAATTTTTGTTAATTTTCACAAGGAAATTTCTCAATCTGATCGACATTTGTTAGTTTGATTTAGGGGCTGCTGTTCTGTCATTCTTCTAAGCTTTTGCATTCACACCCACTTCCCCTCCCCCTTTGTGTTTCTTTGCCCAATCTTCCTCAAGTTTTCCAATCTAACTTTAGGCCTTACCTCTTTAACTACATTATCACATTTGGAGTTCCTCTTCTTGTGCTTTTAAAGTTTCCTTCAATTATACACAGTTGCTGTAAAATGGTACTAGCCTTGTGATGAAAGAATTTCAGATTTGATTGGATGCACCGACGGACACACGTGGAGGGCGGGCGGTGCCCACAGCCCCCCCTAAATTTGAAATTGCTATGATCGACCATGTATTTTGGGTATTTAGGGGGAGAAATAATACATTGGCCACCCCTAAAATTTAAACAATATTACCTTGCCACTTCAAAGTTCAGAAAATTTTGCTTAGGTCCTACATATTTCTGAGTATTTGTGATAAAAAATGATATATTTGCCCTCTTCAAATGCAAAGGATTTTGCCTTGTCCCCTTCCAAAAAGTTTCTTACATGATTTTTTTTTTACTCATTCCAACCTTTGTCATTGATCATCCAACTCTTTATCTTTTGAATTTAACTCTCTTAGATTATTTGCTTTACCTTCCACGTATTTACATATATGTATTAGTATTTGTTTTAGTGATATCTTTTCGGGTAAAGGTAAAAATTTCATTACCCTGTTTTAACATTTTCTTTATTAATTTATTTACACTTGTTATATCTATTTGGAAATAGTAGTAAGGATTTCATTGATAATCAAACAATTTATATTATAACAATCTAATACTTTTGTATATATAATTAAAGTGAACTATAGATAGCATTAAATATTTTCAAAGTAAAATTAAAATATTTTTAATAAAATAGGATAATCATACATTTATAAGAGGTCAAAAAAATTCAGAGAAAATAGCATTTTTATTTTTAAATACTACTTTATTACGATTTTTATTTTTGTGTATTCGATGGGTTCTTCACTATAAAGCTTAAACTTGAGTCTTCCGTACCACTAAACAAAATTTCTGCCTTGGCCTCAGTGAAATTCCTGGGTCCACCACTGATTGGATAAGTTTTTGCATCTCTCAATCTCCCTTTCTCTAGTCTTCTCCTCCATTGCTTTTATCTCCTCCTCTCCTTTCTGTATCTACATTATCTTTTCTCATCTCCATCACCTTGAACTTCTTCATTTTGTCTCTATCTTTAATTCTTGCCTTCTTGTGATCTCTTTCTCTCGTGTCTCTTATCTCCTCTACTTCTTTTCCTATCTTCTATTGTCCCCCTCTTTCTAGTTTCTTTTGTTCTTCTCTTCTTGTGATCTCTGTCTATCGGTCTCTTATCATGTCTTCTAGATCTCTGCTCTTATATTCCTGTTGGGACTGTCCAATTTTTAGTTTCACATACTACTTTCTCTTCCTCTTTCCTTTTGTTTCCTTTTGTCTGTTATCTTTTATTTGATTTAGAAAATCCTAGAGGTTACATCAAAAGCTTGCTGGCTTGTCCCTCATGAATAGTTTTTCTTTTTAAGATTTTGTCTTGCTCAATCTAGCAATATAAATTGATCTGCTGTTTTAGGAAATGAAGATATTAACTTTTTCTTGTTTGGACTTGATGAATTGTCATTTTAGTCTCTTCTAACCTATACCTTGCCGTGACCTTTGTCATTCTAATCGTATCTGAAATGTTATGTATGTGGTGCTTGTTTTATAGGCAGGTTATAAAGTGGACTCAGGATTCCCAAATTTCAACTTCAATGCATCCCACCATGGCGACTATGTAGCGATAGCTTCAGAACCAATATGCATTGTGGGCTTGGATATTGTTTCTCATTTCATTCCTGGGAATGAGACAATTCCAGAATTTATTGAAAACTTCTCATCATACTTCTCCAGAGTTGAATGGGATAATATCGTTAACGCTGGCAGTTGTGATGATATGTTAGATGAGTTTCACAGGTACATTGTATCTTGTATTGTTTAAGTGGAACTCTACATACCAGTCAACTTCAAGGATTTCATATTATTTGATCTTTTATTATTTGGCGCCTCAAAATCCTTTCCCATTTGATTCGTTTATTAACATGGATCATTATGTTTTCATGAGCAGGCCAAATAGTTTGGACTTTACAAACACTCAAATCCACGAAAGTCCACCCAAACTCAATTCAGTGCATGCTTTCCTCCTATAATGCCACTAGCCAATTCAACCGTTGCTCACCTTCTTACCTATTCTCTTCTTTAACTATATTACGTCCATGTTTTGGTTTCTTCTAATGACATACTAGATATTCAATATGCATACATATAATATAAAATAGATGTGTTTCACTGTTGACTACTTAAAATATCAAAGCACATCTTACTGACCACTTTAGACCATTATGCAGGTATTGGTGTCTGAAGGAAGCATTTGTCAAGGCCATAGGAACTGGAGTGGGGTATCGATTGGATTCCGTGGAATTTCATCACACTATGTGGACCAACATATTTGTTAAAGTTGATGGAAAAGAATTGGAGGAGTGGAGATTTTCGCTTT
Organism: Euryodendron excelsum; assembly: GCA_033060915.1. NCBI lineage: Eukaryota > Viridiplantae > Streptophyta > Magnoliopsida > Ericales > Pentaphylacaceae > Euryodendron > Euryodendron excelsum. The sequence continues at coordinate 21,104,443 of CM065390.1, read as the reverse complement.
ATGAGCTGGGGAAAAGCCATATGGTTAGTTTTTCGATGATTTTCCATCTTTTCTTTCAATGTTCCTCTTCCTTGAATAATAGCTCATGAAGTAATGAAAGGAATGTTTTAATGCCGTTTGATGAGGCAATACGATCATAGACGTTCGTGGCTGTATGCTGTTATAGTGTTGCAATGTTTGCATAAGTATGAGTTGAGTTTGAAATGTGCTCTGGCAAACCTATGGCACTCAAGGAACCCGACGTTGGGGTAAGCTTTTGTTTTGAGGCCACCATTGTATCACATGAGATGACCCTTGTCATTTATGTAAGGGGATTTTGCATCAATTTGGATGTTGGTGTGGGTTGCTTCACAGCTCGGTTTGTGGATCATGCAGCAACCGTGTCCAATCATTGTGAGCTTTGTGGCATGACATACATCAGTGGCATGTTGTCCGTCATTGGCTTCAGTGTAATATTAGGGGGACAGATCTTTTCATGTAAGAATATCAAAGCCTAATAAGAGTAACACAACTCTGGTGTAGGCATAGTGGAATGTTTGTGGTTGTCCCTGTTAGTTCTTATCCAGATTGCCAACATGCACACTTTCAGGCACACCAATGGGTGTACTCACTGCCTAAAAGTAAGTCTTAAGAATGAATCAACCATGTTGTTTCGTAAATGGGATCTTGCGGATTTTGTTTACTTGGCTCGACTGGTAGAAGTAAAAATTGAATTGATTTAAGGTTCCCCGCTAAATATCTGATACAAGGAGATGAAATATTTAAGTTATGATGTCCTCTTTGCCACGCTTAAAAATGACAGATTCGATATTAACCTCATCTTACAGAGGTGAGGATGTCTGGCTCGGTCTATATATCCCATTGAGCATAGTAATCAGAACTGGAATCTTTCACATTCTGAATTATAGCACCTCTTGCCAATTAGAAGGCAAATGAGAATAATTGCATTTCTATGAGCCAAGAAGACATTCAGTGCCCCTGGGGGAAAGTGTCATATAAGTTTGGCCATGTATAGAGCTGACTGGAGAGAACAGATCCTGTAGCCAAACCAAGTGATTGGTGTGTTAAGGATAATGAACTCGAGTTGTATATCTACTTTGTTATGTTATTGCCTTACATTAAATTCTCTATGCACCGCAGGTATCTATTGCCCGGGGTCACCCAAGGAATGCCACGGAGAGTTACAAGAGAACATTAAAGAGGACACAGTTTGACAAAGAGCAGTACCATTTGGGTCTTCATCTTCCGGATGCAAGTTTTGTGCTGCGAACAGTAGAACAACTCATCCCAGTCTCGTGTAAAGCAGGTGAAATACCTCTTGATGTAAGACAAGAACATTATATATATCATGCTGAAGAAATAGCTAAGGGGGAGTGATGACATACTAGTGTTAGAAAGAAAAGCATGCCTGGAGCGTCTTGTCTGAAACAGATTAGTTTATAACATAGATTGCAGCACTGTCATCAAAACTCTTATTCTGTCCAGGCTAGCCCTTCTTCGGTTGGTGTCTCTCTTTCATTTGATGAGCATTTGAAGCAGGTTGCGGTACAATGTCCCCTGCCATCATTTTGCCTATAGATGGTGGGCATTTCGTTAGGTAATTCACTTGTCTTGTGAAGTTACAGAACGAATCACCCCTCCCTACTCGAAGGCAGCATGCTGGAAAGAAAGACCAATAGTCGAGTAGTATCAACTTATCAGTCTCATTCCTATTAAAATGTGACATTTCATTACATCAACAACATTAATTTATTTTAAATAGAGACTTTTAAGGAACTAAATGTCACATTGCAAAATCTGATAGGAACATAACCACAACAGGAGTCATATCAAAGCTTGTAAACTGTTTATGCCGAAGATGCTTTTCAGTTGTCTCAACTGAAGACACTATCACCATATCAAGTTTTCAATGTACAACTTATTTCTTTTTCTTTCTTTCAGCATCTGCGCTAGTTCTTTCCAGATTCTCATTGTTTTAGAGGTATGCTAAGCCTGTGACCAAAATTGCAATACTTCTCTTTCAGAGTTTCAATGTTTCAAAATAACCATGAAGCTAGAGCAAGCCAAAAATCTCAAACATGAACAGTTAGTTGATGACCGAATTTTGAACCAAAAAACTAATATCGAGTACCTAGCCCGGAAAAAATAAGAGAAATAGTAAGCTCAGGTTTCAAAGTTATTGCAAACTATACAGTCTGAGCCCTAGAATGAGTAGCCCAAGCAGTGGAGTTTGGGGGGTAGCATCACCCGCATTGATACATAACTAAGATTTCTTTACCTGTCGGCATAAAAAGGGCAAAAAAAAAAAAAAAAACACAAAAAAGACAAATACATATATATATACTTGCACCATTCTCATTTGAGTGAGAATCCTGTAGACTACTAATAAGAAAACCTTAGTCTGAACAAGATGATCCTGCACTACAATGAAAATAGAGCATTACCAATACCATATAGAATATAAGCAGTCGAATGCTCTATGAAAAGGCAATGACATTATTTTGTCTTCTTCGACTATCAGAAAGCCATTTCTTGCATTTAGGATTACAGGACAAACTTAGAAAGCTGAGAAAAATACTGTCCTAAGAAATTTTTTATTAGCCACTGCACAAAAACCAAAAAGAAAAAAAAAGAAAGGAAAAGGTTAATAGCTATAGCAAACCATGATTTGGATAAAATTATAAATTTACCTCTTTCTAAGTACATAACTAGTATTGCTCCAAATGCAATTGTAAATAGATTTTTACCAGGCAAGCATGACCATCAAACGAAGCTTCATTAACAAGCAGAAGCTAGTAATGAAGAAACTCTTCCCATCTGGTTCATCATCCTCTACCAGTTCCAGCAGAATGCAGGTTATCAACTGCTACCAGAAAACTTCTGCAAGACAATTCCGCAGACATAAAGGCCTATGTTTCTAGTGCACGAACACACATGCATGTCCATTATCAATTTGCAACAATATTAGTAAACGTTGCATAAATACATTAATTGAAATTGCACTGCAACTAAATTGATTAATTTATGTTCAAGTTATCAATAAATTGAAAGAAAAAGGATTACTTCAAAAGTCAAGAACAAAAATTTAGAGAAGTTAAAGGAGCATTAAAACAACCCTGCAAGCAAACAAGCATGTCTTCACCTATAATTCATGCTAGAAGTGTCTTCACTGTCTTGTAAGTGCTCTTGCTTGCTGTTTTATTACACAAAGATGTAATACCGTGGTGTTGAAGAATGACATAAAAACTAGATATAATCTTCCCAATCACCAATAGCATCCTCCCTGTGAGCAATTCTTATCTATCTTTTCTTTAGCTGCATCATCATCATTATCATCTTCCCAATTTTTTGGCTCTTCCCCTGCTTTCACATCTCCCTCTAAGCCCCTTGATACACTCTTGTCTTACACACAAATTAAAGCATTCAGCCTTCTTACATCCATAATCCATATCATCTAAAAAACATATGACCACAGGTAGGAAAGAAATATAAAACTTGCTTAATTGCTTTCGTAGTGTCTACAAAAATTTCTTAGGGTATCACTGACACATATTAGCTATCACTGACAATTGGCTTTGGACCATAGTAAGGGAGTCCTTTGAAATCAGTGGGCATTTCTCAATAGCAGACACCCATCTCAATACATTTCAATGCCTGCAAAACTGCTGAACTAATATTGAGTGAACTATTATTACTGTGGGTGCAATAGAACTACCCAAGTGTCGGTCACATATCAAAAGATTTTAGTACAAGTTTTATCATTATTTCTCTGTAGTGAACTATGCATCCATTTCAAGGACTCCCAAATATAAATGGATTCTTAAAGAGAGAATACACATTAAAATGCAATCAACGAATTCTTTTTTTCTTTTTCGGATCTGGTTCATATAAGGATTAGAGGGGCACGATCATTTCCCAATGGATAAAACAATGGGTTGTACAATAAGAAGTACCATCCACTTTGTTAGATATGATTTGTTAGTGTTGAAAGTCAAATATTAGGTGATCATAATAATATCATTTGAATTTCTTGATAACTCAATCTTATCTCCAGTTAGTTCAAGATTTTAAATTCCCATATTCAGAAATTGACAAAATTCTGACTGCATGCAAATCCACAATTTTACAGTGGGTCTCACCCAATTACAGGATTTATGTGAATAAGCTTCAGCTTGCTATTCCTTCCTACCTTCAATCTTGATGCATTAAACAAAAAACTCCAAACAATTAAGTGTTACTTCGACTTCATAATGCTGAAACTACATCCCAACATGATTGCTAATTAGCAAATAATGTGAGGTAACATAAGGTCACTACCAGCCAAAGAGAAAACTGGAATGGAAATAAATGATGATATTCATTGTTTTCTGACAAGGAATGCTACAATCCAACAGAGTATCATATAATAGTTCTTTTATTTCCTGGACCTTTTGTCATTCCTCTAACTGACTTTCAACTGCAACGTACATATCAAAAATGACCATTTCAGGGAATCATGAAGAATCACAAGGATATTGAATGTCATGACAGTGTAATGAATAATGCTATGACAACCCAGTTTCAGGTAATTAAGATACTGACAGAAGTTATGATATTAGAAATAGCAATATCATATGAGGTACAGCATTCACCAGATCAATAACCCAGTCCTTTGCAAGTTTAATCGAAGGTAAATTGTTCCTCATCAAGTCAGTAAGCTGTTATATACAGAACCCAATATGAGGAAGGAATGCAGACCAATTTTGTCTCCTAAATGCATAATACCGGCATACGATTGTAAAAGATAGAGGAATCAAATAAGAAAACTGCTGAATGTATTCACTTGTCAATAGTGGAAGGGATTCTCTCATGTTTCTTTTTCCTGACAACTAAAATAGGTGAACAATCGATGAACAACTACACTAATTTTCCTTTAGAGGAGACTCAAAACCTAGCTGTGAATTCTCCATCACAATCAAAAGCAAGAAATTCCTATAACAATTTCTGAAAACCTATTCTGCCACATGGATTGGATTGTGGTTACCTTTTTTCTAGAGCTATTAAATGGAATATCTTATAACTTTTTACATATCTTATGACAATAAGTAATTTCACAATTTCTGGATAACTTGCATAGGAGAGAAACTAGAAGAAGAACTGCAATTTTTGGAATTACAAGAAGAGTAGGGAACAGAAAGTACAAAGATAATTTGAATGGGGAAGAGAAGCCCAACTTATGCTCTTCTTACCTTAGCACCCTTAGTTGTGTCATAAGGAAAGATCAAACATAAAGTAATTAGTCTTGATAATAATAATTAGGAGTGTACATAATTTCTCTTGTCCAGAGTGCCCCTCAAGATGAAGTGTTAGGACTTTACTGGTAAATTCTGTAAACAAAATATTTTGATTGTAATTCAATTTTGAGTGTGTATTTGAGTCAATTAATTCCAATTTTGAGTTATAATTGTGCCTTGAGTATGTAATCGAGTCGATTGAAAAGAGATCGTGTAAGTTGCCAAAGTCTCAAAACCTTAGAGTACAAGTCTTTACAACCTATGTTACATGGACACTTCTAAAATGAGTGAAGTACCAGTGTTGAACACTCGATACTTGGATTCCGACACTTGGGTAAGGATATGGTTATGAATGTGTGTCTAACATGTATTACTGGACATTCACCTTACAAGAATGTTTAGTAATTCGAATTTACCATGTAAATATTATAATATGCGTAATCCACCCATTATATACATGAAATACACTGTAGCAACTTGTAAACTCTATTTTATCATATAAATTGATAAATATGAATATTTTTCGATGTCCAAGGTATTAGATGAATCCGACACTTAAACACATAACAGCACCCGACGTTCATACCCAAGTCCATGTACCTATTTTACAACATGCAGCAACAAAACTTTGGATAGTCATAACTTAAGGCTTGAAAATCTAGTTGAGGCGAATTTTTTTTTTTATATTTTATTTTGGGTAACTTTTCAAGATCAACATGATTATGGCAACAAGAGGCACTGCTACGAGTGCGGTCGAGCAAGAATTGGCCAGCCAGGCTGGTCCCCCGAAGCCGTTCAAAGCCAGCTCCAGCGGAAGGCAACAATTTTGAGTTTCCTATCCTACTATGACTCAGAAGTCGTGCCAAAAAGAAAGTTGTGCTTCTCCAAACTTCTTCCAATATAAATAGGAGTGCAAGGGCCGACATAAAGAAGCAAGACTTCAGATACAGAGTGATTCTACCTCTTAGGGGAGTTGTCTGAGTGAATTTCCAAACTGCGGAGGATCTGGACTAGTGCTTGATGGGTTTCGGTGATTACACTCGCAAGTTCGTAGATTCAGCACTTAAAGGCGCAATGATTTGGCTAAGTTTGGGTTTGTAAGTTGCGTCTTTGGATTTGGTTCTTTATACTGCATTGGTTGGCTAGTCCAAGACCCTTCCTTGGTTTTTCCTTTAGGGGCTTACAACAGAAAAATCATGTGTCCTCATTGTGCAATTTCTTGCTTCTACGTTTTTACCTTTGACATACGATTGTTGCAAGCACTTAGATTCAAGAATTAGATTTAGTTGAATTAAGACCAATCCCACCACCTCCAAGGTTTGGTAAATCCACATCCAAGGACTGGTATGAGAGCATACAATTTTCTTTCTTTTTTTTCCAGACCATTTCTCTTTCAGCATACCAATTTAAAGGAGTGTACATATTGCTCTCACCCAAAGTGCCTCTCAAGCTGAAACATAAATGATATGATAGCAAATTGCAATTGCTTCATAAGAGAAGACATTTTTTCTGATAAGTAGATTCTTTAGAGAAGACATGCCCTTTTGAAAGTTTGAAATCTTGGCCTTGGGTTCCACTTCAGTGAAGAAGTAATTTAGGTCCAAGAAAAAAAAATGCCTATGGTAGTATAGATCTTTAATTGTTTGATTCTAAGTCATATTTATTGAACTTATCTATTCACAGTTTTTTTCTATATTGAAAAGTGAATATATTTTGAGTTAGTCTAGAGATACCATAGTAATTATAGCAACATGCTAACACGCTACTGTATCTATGTTTGCAGTACTGCAGCAAGTTATTACTCTGTTCCCCTAGCAAGATATTCAAACTATTCTAGCAGTGAACTAGTTGGGCTATTTTGGACTTTGAAAATTCTTTCGCACAGGCAATACTTGGGGGTTAAGATTAGATTGATTTTAGGATTAGTAAAATTGTTATCTGGGTTTGTCTCCAAGGAAGATTCTCATTACTCCTTTTAAGTGAACGAATATTTTGAATGAAAACTGCAAATTGAAAGCTTTATTAAAGAGATTATGAGTGTATTATCTCTTTCTTTTTCCTCTCTCCTCTTTCTTCTAATCCTTTTTTATCTTTCTTTTTCTTCTTGACCTGTTATTTCTATTTTCTTTTCAATAAATAAAGTCTTCTTTTTAGTCCTTTTTCTAGCTTAAACTGTAGCTTAAGCTATTAAAACAACCTTTGATGAACCTTAGCTCACCCATGCCCTCTTCCATCAATTCCCAAACATCTTTCATATATTTCCAGCAAAAACTTAGCCTAATTCTTTTTTAACTGCTAGATTTCAGAAAGTTCCTGCATCAATTTAATTTTCAAGCTGTACATCCTCTCAGCCTATTAAATTTTCTTGTAAACTCTATCATTGGCCTATGTTTCCCTCGAACTTTTACCATATTTTTACACCCGCTGTTCTGATATTTTGCAGCCATGGCAAGTAAAAACAGTTCATTACTTGAAATCAAGCACTTACAACAGAAAATGGTTGCTGTGAGGTGAAACTCAAATCAAGACTAAAATGTTTCATGGCTATATTGCAATCACAAAAGGACTCAATTGAAACTCTTCCTTGTCAACCTCGAGGAGTGCAATGGGGCAGCTAAAATAAAACTTCGAACTTTGAAATTCAAAATTCAAGGATAAAGCAATTCTCTACCTTATATGCTAGTTCTTTGGTAAATTCTCCCCAGATTATAAGATACCAAGAAGCAAACCGCAGCAGATTCCAAAAAAAACCAACTCCTCTTCCATAGCCTTGACATTTTGTCCAAGAAAAAGAATGACATTAGTAATGTGATGCAGAAGACACCTAATTGGCAACACACAAAAAGACTCAAGAAGATTGGCATAGGAGTGTTATTCTCCTGACTAGTATTCCATGTAGCGTACAATTAGTTACTGTGATTATAAATACTACTCTCTGCACCAAGACAACATCATATATAACCTTAGGGTTTTTGTGCAACATCCTGGACTTTTTATCGCATGTTATGCACTAGAAGATGCATTATGTGTGTGCTTTGCTAGTTTAAGTTGGATAGAAATACCATGCATACATAGATTCAGTTAGGGATTTTCATAACTCATTAGGATTGGATATTATATGCTATAGGTGGGTTCTAATACTTCAAACAAGGTGCTTAATTGACTTCCTTTAATGTCAATTGAATTTTTGTAGACTCTTGTAAAAAGTGATTTTAAGTAATTAAGACTAATTATGCTTAATTATGATTGATTAGCCTTTAGTGTAAATAACTAGTAAGTGGGATTAGTTAGTCTAAACCTTGATTAACTAAGTTAATCTAGATTAGTTGATTAAGTGGTGAGTCATCACTTACTAATATGTAAGGATAACACCTCCTCCTTACGCATTTGTCACCTTGTGAGGATGAACCTAGTCTATTTGATGAGACCTCCTACTTTTATCATTTACACCTCACAATCTAAATGCATGACAAGTATCTTACTATATGACACCTCTTGCTTGGAGTTTACACCTCATCATTTTATTAGGCAACAAGTGTCTTGCTAAATTCTATTTAGATGATGCCACCTCTTCAAAAAATGGCACCTCACCCTTGCACTAAACGATGTAGGTATAAGTGTCCAGCTCTCCTCCATACAAGGACACCTAAGCGACTCAATAACTCCTCTGTATCGCTCCTCCTCTCAAGCTTGGCTCTACGTGGCAACCTATTAAGGCGACATATGCACCAAATCAGCTCACTTATCGAGGACAGCGCGAAGAGTACCTTCTCAAGCTAAGACATCAAGAGTCCCTCGCCTACAGGTAACCTCGGGACACCTCCGCAGCGTTCGCTCATAACTTTGCGCTCAGCATTTCCTGGCTCGGCCATGGAACCTCTCCGCCGAGCTCATCTCGATACTTAGTATAATTCTCCACACAAGCATATCTTCATAACCTAAGTTGGGAGCAGAACCTAAGGACCTCCGCGCGAGATCATCAAGAGACAAGTGGATTGAATGCTGGAGTTGAGGGCTCGTCGAGGGGCCTACCCCTCCAGCTGGTCTTAGAGAGAGAGGGATCTCCAAACAAACGACAAACCATATTTAATACCTGAACCATCTGAATCACTGTCGCCTACAAAGATACAGAGTTGACATTTAGAATGTCGGTTTTTTAGAAGCCTCAGACTGAGGAGCCAATCAACAAAGGGCTCTATCTTAGGTCTGAGGAACCAATCGTCAAAGACCTCGACAGCCAAACAACCAATCATGGAGTACCTCCTTCACCTATATAAATGGAACCTTCATTCGCTATTGACAAGACATTCATTCCACATTAAATGCTCACCATCAACCCTTAGAGAATCTCTCTAAGTCTCTCTAATTCCTTAGGACACTACCACTCTCTCTCTCTTCCTAGGACCGCCTCAACCCTCTCTCCTCGACCTTCGGTGGTCCTCCGCCTAAACAGCGCCTGTCGTTAACTTCCCAGAGGGTCACCCTCTACAAGTTTAACCACTCACCACTCACCCCTCACATGGCTCTACACACAAACGACAAGTGTTGTGTCAGCTGGCATCCAAAGCTTAGTATGTGGATAGCATAAATAGAAGTCTAGCGGTAAAGTTGGAAAAGGGAAAAAAAAAAAAAAAAAAAAAAAGGAGAAGAAAGTAAGAGAGAGATATAGAAAAAAGAGAAGAAGCTAGATTAAGATAAAAGGATTTTGAAGGCTACCAAAATACGAGGGGAGTGTTATGGATGCTTGGATATATTCCTTTTAACTTGATTCATCTCTAAATAATTATTATTTTACATTTCAATAGCAAATGTATATTTTTAACTTAAATGTTTTACTTCACAAAGATATTTGAATTCTCTGGCCATATATACTTGTGAAATGCTTTGGAAACATGTTTAAGTATTGTGTGCCACACTCAAAGGACCTAAAAGAAACCGTTAAATGAATTGGTAGAGACATTCCCTAGGGGTCACATGATTCCTTGTGGGTTCTACATGTATAAGAATCGATCAGGGGTTTCGGTTCATTGTACCCAAAGAGTATGAATACATGCTAAGAAGTGGAGTTTATTTTGAAATATAAATATTACTTTATAATGGAACGTGAACGATCCTCCACTACTTCAATAGAAAGCTATTGTTGTTATACTATGCTTTCGAATGGAAATGTTTTATGAATTGTTCATGGGATTAACTAGAATATATTCCTTATATCTATATCATTCACTAGGCTTTGTTCATATTGTGGATTACCCCCTTTCAAGATATGGGAACTAGAGATCATAGCCATGATTCCTTCCGGGTTTACGGAAGATGTTTGGTTGCGAATGTTTTATGGAGCCATGATATTTGTCATGAGATGTAGATCATGTCTTATCGAAGAATTATGGTATATCTTGTCAAGGATGGTGATTGTGATTTAATCATAGTTGTCTTAGACACTTGCTCTGATTCTATGGAATGCACACTCACTACTATGTTTATATATCAAATTTTCGCTGATTTCTTATTATAAAAAGATTATAAGATACAGGTGATCAACCCGACGATGTGACGGCCTTCGGTATCCACGCTACTGGCCGGTTACAGTCCCTAATCCACATAAGGTGGGTTTTGGGTCGTGATATTTTGAGTATCTCATTAAGTGAACCTTAGGGTTTTTTATAACCTTATGATTAAGTGCTGAAAGCTGAAACGTTCCAACAGATTTTGTATCAAGTGCTTTTGGTAATGCACAATTAACTTTTTACCTGAAGAACATTCATGTGCATGAACTTTAGGCACTGACGGGAAGCGACTTATCAATAAACGTTGAAACGCTTAGTGGAAGGTGGATTTATTGTTAATCATAACACGTAAATTAAGTCTTAAACTTTCAGCACAGTTCACCTACTAAATGTTTTCAACATCAATTCATCACCAGAACTATTGGTACTAACTGTCAGTTTTATCTAACAGCATGAGGTAGGACAGTTTTAGAAAATCTATAATTGCTAGATTCTCAGATAATAGGCACTGCAATATTCTGGATAGCAATAATTTTAAGGTTTCTTGGTGTTAATTCAAAGGCCAAAGGATAGGGAAAGTGGCTAGAATTAATTGGGACTTAATAGGCTAGTGCTTTGGAATAAAAAGAGCTGCTGTTTGGGGATAGTGAACAGTAGACCCAAAAATAGTGACCCACTAGTTTAATGAAATAGGATGAAGAGGAGATAATAGGACTTACCCTTAGCTAAGCAAAATCTCAAATTCCCTAAATTTACTCTTCTTAATAAAAACATTACATGATATTTATTATAGTTTGGTAGAATTCTAGTACGACCATGAACCACAAATTGAAAACTAAAACAAATAGACTAAATAGAACAATTTAGACATAACATAGACTACATACAAAACCGAAAAGAAAAACCATGACCTGTAATACGACCCAACAACCAAAATTACAAACCATGTTCAGAGGGACCAATGAAGTTGGAAGTAAGGAGACAAGAATAAAAAATTTAGAGGACTCTCTAAGAGGACTCTCAACCTAAAGAGAAATGATCAAATTCTGGTTGAGATAAATTACTTCAGATATGGGTATGACAACAATCAACCACAATCAGTGAAAAAATACAGATAAACATAGAGATGTCAAAACTCTAAGTATGGAGATATCAGTAGAGATACCGGAATTCAATACATCACAGGAAAAATGATGAAAATCAGTGGTAAAATATAGCTATTTGAATCTCAAGCATATTAAAATTGATCGACACATCACTCAACTTGAATTGTTATGAAGCAGAAGATTACATGGAGGAGTTGGCTTTTCTATAATGTTTAACAATAAAGGATAAATGACACTACACCTAATTGAAGTCTAAAAGAAGAGTGAAAATTGCTTAGAGAAGATCATAGCTATTTGCACATGAACGCAAGACTCCTTTAACATCAAACATGAATAAGCTTAAAGCCCAGAATTGGAAAATCTTATTCGTTTCTTGAGAAAGGAAAAACAAGAATTCAAATCTCAGGAAAGATATGATTTTAAGAACAACTCAAAGCTCTAACCTTGTAAATTATTTTGCCAATCACAATAGATGTCAAAGACTCCATGTGTGTGCATGTGCACGCATGTGTGTGTGTGTGTGTGTGTGTGTAAAAGAGAGAAAGAGAGAGAGAGAGAGTTGTATAATTGGAGGAATCCCCTACTTTTTTTTTTTGACAAGAATAATTGGAGGAAGCCATTGCAAACATCCCAACGACAAGAGGTGGAATATGGACAGAGTAAGAGGAGCTCCAGATGGATTCATCTTCCCACCATTGATAAAGAATAAAGAGCATACCCTTACATACTTATGCGGTTGCACACATGGACAAAGTGTGCAAGCATAAGCTCACATAAGAACTTGTTGACACCGTGAGGAAAGTTGATGATGATCGAAAGATCCTTTCTTGCCTCTCTTTACCCCAATGTCTCTTAGATCATTAAGGAAACAGAAAGGAAAGGGGAGCACCGTCAGGGTATGGTCTTTCCTGTTATGGGGTAATCTTGCTACTCAACTACAAATGCACGGGCAGCAAGGATGGAGCTACATGTATCCTAAAAGGGTTGTCAAATTCCTTTTCTTATCATTTGTATTTGAGGCCTGTATTCAAAAAACTATTACCGGCGAGGTGTCCACGTGCAGCATCAAATTTAAAAATCCTGGCTCTGACCCTGATAGTACCAAGGCTCATCCAACATTAACTTGGTAACATAATGCATCTTCCATTTTACAAAACTAGCAAATTCTCTTAAGCACCATTTTGACCAGGGCTCATCTTGCGCCTTTCTGCAATATGTATGACCACCAGGTCAACTTTGATAACTGTTTTTGAAGTTCTAAATAGTCATTTTATTTTGAACTGCAGGTATTTTCAGTTTTATAAGAGTGAATTTCCTCTACACAAAAGGAGGTGCTTGGCCCAACACAAAGCATAGATACTAAGAAGCACGGACACGGACACGATACGTGTCGGACACGCTGACACGGCAATTTTCAAAAAATCCTGGACACGACACGGCAGGAACATGACAAAAGACTATATTTTTATATTCCTTATATGTTATACATATAAATATTATATAAAAGAAGTAAAAGATATAGAAGATTACACGAATTAAAAATAAAATTAAAAAACACATTTCAATACTTAATCGGCAAAAAATTCATAATTAATCAATTATATTCCATAAAAAATATAAAGTAAACAAACACATTAACACACATTAACAACAAAAAAGTTGTTCTATCAATACACAATACTATAAAGTCATAAACTACAAAAAATATTAAAACGTCATTACATTTAATCAACTATCCATCATCATAGCATACTTGTTTTTCTTCTTCTTCTTGTTTGTTTTTCTTCTTCTTCGAACCAAGAATTAGTTTCAAAATTTATAGTTGAGGCCCCGCGTGTTCCTAAAGTGTCCAAAACGAGACACGCGTGTCTAAGCCATCTCCGTGGAGTGTCCAATGTAAAAATAAATAATAAATAATTGGACTCGTAGAATGGAGTGTTCGACACGTGTCCGATGAGTGTCCCACGCGTGTCGGTGTCCAACAAGTGTCGGACACAGGTACTGCTCCTCCAACGAAGTGTCCGTGCTTCCTAGCATAAATATAGATGGAGCCCATGAAGAGCCATGCACTTAATAGTGCATGGATGACGGAGACTGAAACACCACTCGATCTTTTGGAAAACAAATTTTATATACAGCTTGATTTACATCCTCTTAACTCCTAGTGAAAGGCCAAAATAATGTGCTCCAAGATAATGGCCCCACAAAACCAACTTTGCGGCAAACTTATATCTTCCATGATCCCAATACCTATGTCCGCACTTATGATCGAGCTTGAGGCAAAACAACAAAATGAAAACAAATCAACCAGCATTTTGCACATCCTATAAGTAAGCAGTACAGATGCATATAAGCTCAATACATGATTTGACAGCATCCTATACTATTCACGGCAAACCATCAGTTTTTATGAACCCATTACCAATGACCTCACTCATCTTAAGATTTATATTAAGAATTGACAAACACAAACAAATAAATAAACAAACAAAATCAACTAACCATCCTTCATGGCCCAATCAAGATTCAGCTCAACCATTCTTGAGTACAGTTAATGGAATGTTGAAGGAGGATACCTTTTCAAAAAGCTTCTATACTCCTTTAAAGTTCCACCGGATAATTATTAACCGTCTAATGGTGGACACTCCAATGCTTTATGCGTGATGATGAGGAGGAGAAAGAAGAAGAAGAAGAAGATGATGACGATGATGAAGCTCGTTTGATAGCAGAGAACGGTTTTCCCTGCTTATCACATGGAGAGACAAATAGAGAACCCCTTTACACACAACATTCTAAGTATCTTTTTCGTTTAGGTAAATATTCATTTTGTCCCTTCAACTGTGTATACGATTTCAATGTCATCTCTAAGCTTTGATTTGTTCTATTGTCTTAAAACTTTTCAAAGTAAGTCAATTGAATCCAACATTTTAACATAGTTGAATATAATAACACTTTGACCCTTTCAACTATAATTCAATTTTACTTTACCCTCTTGAACTAAAAATCATTACGTTTTTTCTCCCTAAACTGTTGCAAACTAATAAACACTTTTAACCATGTTCGTCAGATACAATACAAGAAATTGTGATTTTTCTCTTCACTTAACGAATCTATAATTTCAAAAATACCTTTGATATTGACAGCTATTGAGGGCAATAGCAGGTGATGGATAAAAGTAATATTATTTAGATGATCTTGGCCATTTTTAATCTTCTGAGAGTACTTACAACCTTCATAGCCATAAATCCTCTTTTTTATTCTTTGCTTAACAAAGTAATATATAATTTTGGCCAAACAATATCTCAACTTAGAATTCTGACCGTCTATAGGGTAAAAATGTAAAAAAATGTAGTTTAGTGTGGTAAAATGTAATATTGAGCTATAAATGAGATGTCATAGTGCAATTAACTGTTAACTTTTCTCACCTACGTTAAAATATTGGACTAGATTAGTTTACTTTTAAAAATTGGGGGGCTTCAATAGAATAAATCAAAGTTGGAGGATGGTATTGAATTTTTAGGCGAAGTTGGAAGGACAAAATGATTATTTACCCTTTTTTTGTTATAAGCACAACATTCTAAGATCTGATTCAAGCATATCTAGAAATGACCATATCATCATACGTTATAGTCTTACTAAAGTCCATTAGGACATGCAAGACAACATACTCTTACCCAACTCTTGAACATATTTAATGCTGATTCCATATGGAGAGATAAATAGAAACCCATTTATCTATATATGGTAATTATCTTATTCCACTGTCTATTTAAATAAACCATATTATCATCAAACCTTACCAATTTATATAAATGTATTTGAATGTACAAGATATGCCCGCATACTCTCACCCAGTGTTTGGACATTTTTCAAGCCCAGTCCCTAAGCTAAAATTTGGGGTTATAGGATACACGTCACATAGGCAACCACCCACACCAAATACAGATACTGAGTCCATGAAAGTAAGCAATATCCATATCTTCTCTTTCCCAACAACTCAACACATTTTTAACAATACCCGCAACAGGGGCTTATTTCCTCCAGAGACGGGTTCCGCATATTTTCCCAACCACGATTAGGGAATTCTAAGAAACCTCGTACTATTATAAACTTACTCCACGGTACTCCACAGCCACATCATCACCATAGCATCATTACTCATTCATTCATCACTGTATACATCCGATTGTTTTGGATATTCAAACATTCACAACATACTTTTTATCTCTAAGCACCTAGGATGAATTCAGGGTGCATCAACCACACTAACAAGAGATTAGTACATCAAGTACACATTCACGTCATTGAGTTGAATAACCCACAGCCACAGGTTACCGTGACAAATTAAAGACACCTTCAACCAACAACATTGCTTCGTAGAGTTTAACTCACCAGATCAATCAAAATGTAACTGTGAAATATTTGATCAGGTAGAAATAGCAAGAGGAATCCTAGTACTTAAAATTAAGAAGCAACAGCACGCAAGATGTACCCTCCAGAAACTTAGCAAACATGACTACAATGTGCCCACCACCAATATTACCGTGATGTTCCCAATCAGAGATGGCCTAACCAAGCACAAGACCTAGATTTGCAATAGTTAGAAAAGAGGTCCATAAAAATTAAGGTCAATCCTCTATTTATCCAAGGATTCATTAAAACATTAGGTTCAGGAGGCCTGAGTGCATGACATGTACCTCCTTGTACAAATATGTACAGCCTACTGATTCTGTCATCAGCAAAGCTTAATACAGCGCCCCCCCCCCCCCCCCCCCCCCCCCCCCAAAAAAGAAAACTAAAAAAAACAAAAAAAAAAAAAAAAAAAAAAAAAACAACCCACCCCTTCTTCTCCCCCTCTTTGCCATTTTCCATGGAAGAGTTTTATGGATCAATCTCTCTAATGTACACACCTCCAGCAAGGAATCCCTAGTTTGGCCTAAACAACATTGTCCAGTATAGCCAAATTATAACCAAATAAGCATCGCATATACGAGGCATTTGTTTTCTTCAGTTGACAAAAAGGAGGGTTGGTGGAAGGGACTGTGTTGTAAGTATTGCAGGAGCCAGAACAGTAGCAAATGCAGTTTTTGAAATTTATATCAAAAATCCATGATATTCAGCACTAACAGATTAAAATAAATGTCCAGATAACTAAAACGCAGATAAACAACAACTCCAAAACAGAAGCCAAAGCAACAACACCAAAATACGAAATATATCTTCCATATAACAATTCGAAATAAAGTAACCATGGGAGCTAAAATTTAGCACATATAACTGCATATGCTAACAGAAATTGCTACACATACTTCATTACTATAGATAGGAAGCAAGGGGGAGCAGTGGTAGCAGTGGTAAAACATTACATCGTAAACTAAAAACATCTACAAAAAGCCAAACTGTAATGGCACAAAGAACCTATAAGATCTACTGGAAGCCACCTGACTAATTCTAAGCAGAATAAGCAACTATGTCTCAAATGGCATGACAAACTAAAGAATTGAACATACCTCTCCTCAAAGCTGTTTAAGATGGGCATCATAAATAGAATTCAAGGCCCCACTCAGGTACAGGCTCCAAAATTTCCTAGCATCAAAATGAGTCCTCCACGAGTGATCTTGTCATTCCCAAATAGGATATCAGTAAAGTCCTCACACCAAGCTAGCTCAATGGTGGAGATGAAGAAAACTGTAAGGAGAAATTTTAGTGACGATGAATTTATACTGCAAAGTTCTCTCAGAAACAATTGTTTACAGGGTGAACTATCTCCTCAAGCACCAACAAGTGGTCTAGAACATCTGGAAAATCAAACCAATTAGAGAAAGAAACATGGTGCATTAAGTTAAATAAAACAATGTCCCTGTATTTGGTCAATTACATTCTAAATGCAAAAATGCAATATTAGCAGCAGAACACACTTATCATTCGATTGTAAAAAATTAATACTTGCGTGCATGGTTGAAAACTGATGTGAACGCATAAAGGCCTCAAAATATCAACAATACAACAAATGAGCAATCCGCAATATAGACACCAATATCTATTAAAAGTGAAGCTCCTGGGAGGCTAGTATAGCTGGAAAGACTCAGAAGAAGAGATAAACAAAAGAGGCCTTAAAAGAAATTGGAATTCATTATAATTAGAAATTTTCTGGATCACATAAACAATGAGAATTTTTTAATGACTTCTGTAAGAAGTATACAAAAGAATGGCCATAATTACAAGTGCCAATTGGCCTAAGACAATTGATAAGTAGCCCTCCCACCCCACCCCACCCCACCTCCCAAAAAAACCCAAAACAATTATTCTCACCTAAACAGTTAAATCATCAACAAGAATGTACAATTTAGTGCCATCATCAAAACATGTTCAACTCTGAAAGGTCATCCATAGGTATTTCAAGGCCCGCTGAATCATGGTCTTGTAAACCATCTTCATCAAAGTTCAACCAAGAGGTTAGATCTTGATGCCCTCCTAGGTCAGTGACTACACCTAGTCCGTCAATCGGGTCTAATTCAGGCAGCTGCAAATTTGTGAAGTCCATGGCTTCCCTGGTCTCCTTCGATGAATCCTGAGGAATGGTACTGTGGGAAATCAACCCAACCTCTCTTTTTTTGTTGCTACCATTAGTGATCAAATTACCAGAACCAGTAGTTGAGGGGTACACAGGATGCATTGTTTCAGTAAATTTGTTAACAAATCCATTTCCAGATGTTGATAGCTGAGCTGTCTTCTGCTTGGGCTTTGTTTTTGATTTCCGCTCGCCCCTAAAGTTACTCAATGACAGACGGCCAGCTTTGGCAACAGTACTTCTGCTTGAGACATCTTTGTCCCTCTCTCTCTCACTTCTCTTTCCCTTTGTACCACCCAAAAGAGTGCTAGCTAGAGTTGATGTGGGTCTGAAGGCAGCACTGCCACCAACATCACCAAGCAATACTTCTTTCTTCTTCCCTCTATTAGATATTGGGCCATTTTTGGCAAAAGCCTGATCAGATTGAAGGGTAAAATTTTCAAATGCATCTAATGAATCCCTCCGAAGATCACGCTGCTCAGCATTGCTGTGGAAGGATCCTGTAAGAGAAAATCCACTCATTAAATACAGCTGAGCTGAAGGAGTAAACTAGAATAAACAACCCATAATCCAGGAGTGTTAGGAAACATCATACAGGAGCAAAGAACAAGATCTACACATTTCTGCCAATATAAATGGCCCCCAACCAAACACCTCTTTGTCTCCAAGAAAAATTTGGAGCAAACAGTTATGAATTGCCAAAAGTATGCAATTTTCATTAAGAGAATCAAGATAAAACTACTATGGCAATTTGTCATAATAGAATAACATTTACTTAAAGTGGCAGACCTGATGCCCTGGGGGATGTCACAGGGTTAAGAGATTCTGGAAGCTTATTACCAGCTCCCAAGCCATCACAAGTCAAAGGTCCTGTGTCATTGCCCAGAGGAGGTGCAGCAAAAATTGCATCCCGAAGTGCAGGTTCGTTAAAGCAACTTATTCCTGAATCTTCAAATGCCCGGCATCTAGCAAGGATCCTCTTTGCAAAAGCCAAAGCAACCTGCTTTGAAACTTTAGCAATTCTATATTTAGAAGCAATACTTCCTCGAGTGACCTGTCAAATTTAATCAAAGAGAGTTTTCATGGTTCAAATCTGCAGCGACCCAGCTAATCAAACATCTAACTACTAGTATAATAGAGGTACATAGCACATACAAGTAAAATCTTCACTTCTGTTTGAAATAAATAAATCCAAAGAGCCTTATTTGTGTGGTCAACATGGACTCGGACAAAAAAATGGTTATTGGAAAAATAAAAGCTTTGGACAAGCTATCTTACATAACCAACCCCTAATTACTGGACGGAAGAGAATGCTTACACAATGTCAAAGATCTTTACAGCCATTTAAGTAACAAATTACAAAGGTTTTTTTGACCATGGTTTGACAGACTATATGAATTGAAGTAAGTTTTACAAAGTACATAGAGAGAGGAGCGGGGAGCATGTTTTAGTGACAGAAAGAAAATAACAATTTGGTGGATGGATAACAAACTCTATAAAAATAAATTTAAAATAAAAATTGTAGGAGATTATGTACATCAATTCTGCATTATGCTTCCCCTGCCTCTAAAATATGTAGTAGAAACCATCCAGTGTAAAGTATATCACCAAGCAATATCAATACAAGAATAAGCAAATAAAGGCTTGGCGAAAAAATGAGATAATTACCAAAAGCTTTTTGTAAGCCAACTCCACAAGCCTATCCATTGCAACCTGCTCAATTTCCCTGCACAACAACCACAATGCAATCATCTCAAGAAGATTTGAACAAATAATTTTGAAACTTAAAGTTCATCATGAAAAGCTTAAAAGTCTAATATAAGAAAGATGTTCAAATAATGAGTATTACCGTGCTTCTGCCTCCGCCTCCTTCCCTTGCTGAATTGCTTCATATACTTTATCTAAGCATGCCTTCTTTTTACTAATCTGTGAAATCGATGAAGAAATAAAAAATTAAGAACAAAGCATGCTTGTAATACAACTGAGATTGACGTATAAGGACAAGAATATTTAAACAAGGTTGTAACAACATTTTCCTTGAAAAAAATTGACTTTCTTGAAGTTTCTACTTGGAAATAGTGTAATAATATGGTGGAGAAAAAAGGAGATATTGGAAGCAAGTGCCACAGCCTAACCTGTTGGTGGAGTCCCTTCTTCAGCTGAACAATTTCTTGATTAATCGCTTCATCCTCTCCGTCATCCAAACCAGGCTGTAGCAAAAATCCAGAAAGAAGGGAGGGAATGCAATGTAAAAATAAAACAATGAAAATGGAAAAGAAAAAAATAAAATCAGAGAAGTGGGAAGAAAGTACTAGCCGGCTGCAAAATTAGAATGCTGTGATCCAGAAAAGATATTTTGAAAGTGGAAGGATGCATCCCACAACATGAACCCCCCAAAGGAGCCTTTACAAAGAAGAGAAGGGCAAAAAAAAACCAAAACTAGGAAGCAAGGACACACCTACAAGGGAGCCACATAAGTGTCCAACAAGAGGAACATCGACATTCCTAAGAGTCTAAGACACACACTAACAAGCATCCAAATGTGTCCCATTAATTTTTTAGTTTTTCAAAGACATGTTTTGGACACACATGGTCCATTGCCTGGACACAAATGAGACATATCTAGGGTCTTGGCACAACTTTGTATAAAAAATAAAATGACAGCCGTAGAAATATCTATATATACATACTCTTTTCCTTTTTGCCTGTCCTTTGGGTTTTTTAATATATTGAAACTCTAAACCTTTAAAACTTTCCTTGCTTGCGAATAATTAAAACTTGTATAAGTAGACGTTACGGTTTTCTATTCTCACTTCTTTTCTAACATATATATATGAAATGATTTGTTCTTATTTTCAAATAATAAATAGAAACTTATTTTCAATATAAAAACAAAATATATCAATAAATATTTATTTATGGTTGTATCCCCCCATTTAGAAGTCCTAATCTTTTGGAAATTGCTATGTCAATGCACCTCTATTGTGTCGTAACCATGCTTCATAGAACCAAATAGTGGGGAGCCCTTTTATTGAAAGATGAGAAACACCATTCAAATAAGCACCATCTACATATAAGAAAAACCTACCACTGTGTCCAGATGTATGCCAATACTCTGCAGCTCCAGCAAGATTTTGTCTTCCATACATGATTTCTCATATTGGCTATCGAAGGAAGATATGCTGAAACCATTTGTTTGTACAGTTTGTGGCCCATCCAGACCATTACCAGAAAGCCCAGCCAATGCCCCAACCTCCGAATGCACAAATCCAGTTTCTCCTTGCAACAGTTCTTGATTCTGTGGAGGATTCGGGATGACTGGGCTTCTAAAAGATGAATTACTCCCATTACAAGAAAAAAATCTGTTGCCAGCACATTGTTTCAGAGTTTGAGCACCAAATGTTGTCTCACATTCAAATTCCATTCTATCCCACTTTCTAGGTTCAACATCGCAACATAAATCATCTGTAGCATATTGAACAGAAGCATTTCTTCCCATGCTGTTTTCTTCAAATTCTTCAATTTCATCTTCTATAATCAAGGCTGATAATATTCTTTGGTACAATGGGGTAACTTTATTTAATCTTCTTTCTGAATCCAAATTTCCACAAAAAGTATCAAAATCTTGAAATTGGTCAGCGAACTCCACCATCCTAGCTGACTCCTTTGATTCAATTTGATTTTGCAGGCTTCTATTTATTTCTCCAGAACCAGCTGTGTCAGATGCATAAATTTCTTCATGCACAAGATCACCCTACAAAAGCAAAAGAATGTGAGAACTACTACATGCACAGATCCATGAACCATTCAAAATTTAAGAAAACCTTCTCGCAAGCAAATTATTACAGTTCCTTCTTAGTTTTGATGACTAATGTGACCAACTAAGAAGCATGGACAGGGACACATGATATGGACACAACATGGACACAGACCTGGCAATTTTAAAAAAATGTAGGACACGAAACAGCGAAGACATAGCTAAAATATATATTCTAATTACATATTTTTATATGTCATATATATGACCAATTTACTCAAAGCTAATAAAAAATTGCAAGATAATGCTAGTGAAAATTAAAAACCATGTATTCCATAGCTTAACAGCCAAATTAGATATAAATCCCCTTTGTTTTGATTTTACAATTAGATCCCAAGTTATTTCTTCAAGCTTGTAATGTGTTTCATGTGGGTTAAGCGATTGACAAGTGCGTCCCTCAAGTAATCAAAGTGTGTCCGATTCTAAAAAAAATTTAATAATTATAAGGACACATTTGTACATATGTCTGAATCGTGCCGGAGGAATGTCTAACAAGCCCGACAAAGACACAGCATCTTCTTAGAAGTATCCGTGCTTCTTAGGCCACCAATAATAAGATGTCTACGATAACATGTTTAATAGAAGTAGCCGACAACGTGTTCCTTTTCTCTCTTTTTTTCCCTCCTTTCTGCAATTAATAAAAGCAATTCATTCAAAAAAAATAAAGTTCCAAGTAAAAAAAGTGCACACCAAGACAAAAGCAATAAAAGAGATCAGAGATTATGAACAAAAATCACTTCAGTGTTAAGACAAATAAAAAAAGAATGCATTCTCAAAGTACAAACAACTAGGTTAGGTGATACTCCATCCATCCAGAATTATTGCTCCATCTTCCTTTTTGGGATGTTTCAAAACTGTTGGTAATTTTAAAAAGTCAATAGAAAAGATTTGGAAAATTCCTAAATTATCCTTTTGGAGTAGTTTTGTGAAGAGTTGCCCACAAGATTACAATTTGTGATATTAAATCGAGGGATACTCTCGGGAACTTGTACTTTTCACTCTGAATGCATTAAATGCTTGAGTTTCTAAAGCAGACAAACAATACGGTAACTAGGAGTAAATAAACAATGCATCACGAACATAAAAAATGATCATGTGGACTGATAACAGTACTAAAGACAAAATATAATTTAATGCAAACCAGAAGTGCCATAGAGGGGGAAACAGATGATGCAAGGAACAGATCAGTAAAAAGGAACACAAAAACTCATTCTGTACCAAAAGAAACAGCTGCTTACAGGATAATATTGTCTCATCAAGCCTAAGAGTAAGTCTTGAGATGTAGAAACATGAATTTCTTTTGAACCAGAAACAAATCAATTGAGGCAAAAAGATGATACAAAAACAAAAAGCCTAAGAGTAAGTTTTGAGACAAAGAATCATGAATTTTCTTTTGAATCAGAAAAAAAAAATAATTGAGGCAGAAAGAAGATACAAAAACAAACGCCTAAGAGTAAGTCTTAAGACATAGAAATAAATTCAATGAGGCAGAAAAGCAATATAGAAACAACAAATAAGACTCCATGTAAAACAACAAAAACTCGGGATCCTTTATAGCGTTGTCACATTCAATGAAAATCACTTGATGGAGATTTAGAAGGCATTTGCTCCCTATGGCATTGGAAATAAGCTTTACATCAATGCATCCCTAGGATAAGTGAATCCTTTGCAATTTTTCCCATAAAGTATAATGATTAATCCTCTTCCATTTTATCTTTTTGTCTTGTAATGAGAAGAAGAGATCAAAATCGGTTGAAATGACCTACAGCGCTGGTTAAATTCTATACAATTCAAAGAATTCTCTGGCAAGATAGGAGAACATGTCTCCTCAATGGCTAAATTAACTAACAACACCGCAAAATATGCACATATCTGCCTGTAGGAAATACCAAAATGTCCCTCTGCAGATTTTACCTTGTACAAAATAGAAGGATATAAAAATGTAAAGTCAGAACAGCCACTTAACACACATAACAAAGAAATAAATAAATAAAGCACCGCTATTGTTGCAGAAGATTCTGGTTACCACCTGTTGTGAAAAGATGGATGTGTCCAGTAAGCTAACAGAAGCAAAAATTGGTTCTATTTTCTTCCAGAATGGACTAGAACAAGCATGATCTGCAGAATCAAGCAAAATCCTAGAATAAAATATCCTCTTATAAGAGTGATAATAAAATCTTCTGCAAAAAATAGAAAAACAAAGTTGATGTCAGGCACATACTACTAGCATTACGGGCTAAATTTGCAGCTGCCAAGAGTTCTTCATGATCATCATCTGATTCCCCTGGAATATCATGTGCAAAGGCACTGTCATAGTCACGCATTTAAAAGAAACAAAAACCTGATGGGCAGGGGGAGATGATAGAAACTATATATTGAGAAATACGAAAGCATCAACTTCATGTAACAAATTTAACAGAAAACTTTTCATCAACTACCCAAATCCCAAGAGGTCATGAAGTGCATACCTCTCTCTATGAATCTATTAAAAGCCAACAAACTTCCAATAATAATGGAACAGATAATAACTAACCACAGCAATGTATACGCTCATATTTGGTGGGTCATTGTGAAAATACCATAGAAATCTGGGGAACCACTATTTGGCATATGCCCACGACGAGAAAAGCCTTTACGATCCAACAACTTTTTTAAAGGCCGGCCTGTCTTACTGCAACAACTTAACAAATATTTTATCAACATTGAAAACCATAAGAAAAGGTAAAAGTGGGATTTTAATGCCATTATCTTGGAAAGGGGGGCAGGGTTCAGCACCTTCCATTCTTATCAGAACCAGGCCTTGTACTTCGAAGTGGCTTAGTTGTGGCTGTATTCTCCAACTTCTCCCTTTCTGGTGAAATACTAGCTGTAGAAACTAAAGAGCCCCTTCCACTCCGCCCTTGTCTCCGCACACCATCGCTAATTTCTTCCTTTATAAGTGATTTATTCTTCTTTGTAAGAAATACAGAAGGCCCAGCATTCTGAACAGCAATAACAGCTTTTTCCTCAACTTCACCACTACCCATAACTCTCTCCTTCAATCTATTTTCACCGGCACCAGATGCTTCAGTTTCAGAAAACCTGGCAGGAGATGAAACATTTTCAAGTTTCACCTTAAACTGCTGGGTGCCATTAGCCATGCCCCTGAAGAAAAGTGAACCATTTGTTCCACTAGAATTTATTCTAGTACCGAAATCAGAAGGAGATCCTTCAGATGATATCTGCATTTCCTCATGGTTTGAGACTGGAGACACCAAATTAGCTCTCCTGGTGCGAGAAATTTTTTGTGGTCTCTGACCAACCCACTGAGCCATGGGTGGCGAAGATGATCCTGAGGGCATAGCACGTTTGCGATTGTTAGCCCCACCAATTGAGTGGATTTTGTCTACACTTGAAGGCTGTTCCCAGCTCTCAGGTGCTCCAGATACACGGGGAATATTAGGAGATGAGTCTGGAGCTGTTACAGAGCCACTTCGTGGTGCCCTGGAAGCCTTTCCTTTTGTCACTGGACTAGGACTGATGATGTGGTTGTCCTCACGGATATTTAACCTAGAAATTGATATATGCTTGTATCAACCATCAGAAAATGGAGTTGCAACAAGCTATCACATCATCCAAGCAACCAAAAAGCAAATGAAGCTTGACTTTAACTAAAATGAGTCAGCTATGGACCAAGTCTGACACTGATTTTGAGCATCGTAAGTCTAAATTCATAAAAATTAAAATTAAAAAAAAAACATACTTATTGTTTCCCTTTGCAAGAAGTTTCTCCTTATTTAATCCAGCCGTCAAATCCCTCGTAAGAGTAGCCTTTTCTTGTTCATGCTTGGGCGTTGCACGAGCAAAAGAACTAGCAAGTGAAGAACTGCTATCTAACTTGTTAGTGCCACTACTACCATTTGTAGATCCTGATCTGTGAAAGGTGTAAAGTTTCAAGAATATAATAACTATTTACAATTTTCTGAGCAATGTAAAATTAAAAACATAAATAACCATGGGTAAATACAATATAGATCCAAAATAAAAGTAAAACAATAGGTCCAAAAAAATATGTACACAAAAATAATTAATAATCATGAAAGTTATCCCTTAGAAATTCATCCCGGATGCAGCCAAGTCCACACAAAGGAACATGACAAAATTAGGCATGCATAATGCCTAATAATAGAAAGATTAACATTTTTTTGGTCCAACAGTGATGGGCTACACAACAGGGGTTAGCCCTCCCCCTACCTATAACCCCTTCTAACTTGGGTGAAGGGAATTTGATCTCAAGTCTCTAATACAATAACAATACCAAGAGACTTTACCAACTAAGCTAGCTAGCGCTTTCAATTTTTTAATTTTGATTCATACTTACCAAAAAAATTTTAATTTTAGTCCCCTACAAATGAAATTACCAATTTTAATAATTGGAGTTCATTTTGTGCTAGATGCCTCTCAATCCAAACTATTTGATGATTCATTTATTTTGGGCCAGGCACTGGGCAAATTTCCAAGCATGGTTCAGTGTCTGTTTTTGAAAGAAACATTTCAAATTTCTCATTCAACTAGAAGCAATTGACCTGGAAATGGCTTATTTATTTTCTAAAAAGCATTTGCACAACTTGAAGCAATTGATGTGGAAAGGGTATATTTATGTTCTTCAAAGCATTAAGAAAATAATGTGTTTTCTACAATAAGTTTCCAAATTCTTTTCAAAAAGATTAGCACCATTTATCGGGCAAATCAAATATCAATATCAAACCTTAAATGGAGACTGGAGAGTGAAGAGGAAAAAGTCCTACACCAGCAGCAATATGACACCTCACAACATTGTCTTATAATAAGAGATGTTACCTAAAACCATGGACATCACAAGATTGCAAGACAGATTCATTGCTAATCTTATGTTGCATGGGTCGTTTCAATTCTCCATCACTATCTACAGGTCTTGAGAAAGCTGCGCCTACTGAACGTTTTCTTTTCATTTTTTTGTCCCATCCTTCCCCTCCAGCAGGTAGTCTGCGAATCTTTTCTTCAACCAGATCAGAAACGGGACTACCATCCTTAAGCATATCACGATCTTTTGCCATGACCAAAGGCTGCCTTGTTAACCCATTACTCCGGCATTCAGCCTGAAATAATAATTAGGAGAAAGATCAAACTAATACCTTGCAACAATCAACTTGTACAAAAATTTAGTGATACCTTCAAAAAGTAATAAAATTGTGGTGCATACGGATCAATAAGATTGAGCAAAAAAGAGCACTAGGATGTGAGATAAGAATTCAGACACTCTAACCTTCTACATATATAGGTGAGTTAGCTACATTATTTATATAAAGCAATGAGTTCATTAGCTTTTCCAAGCCACTGTTACCAGAAATCGGGGGTTCCGAAACATGGTACACTTTCATTCCAAAATGGTGAATTTAGCGATCTAAAGTGATTCCAAACCTTTTTCTTATTTATGTTCTTATAGCTCATATAAAGAGGGGAAAAAAATATAGATAATTAATGAAAATCTCCGAAATATGGTACACTTCCGTTCCAATACAGTGAATTTAGTGATCTAAAGCAATCCCAAAACTTTTTCTTATGTATTTGCTTATAGCCTATAAGTTGTGTAAAGAGGAAAATAAATCACATATAACAAATGAAAATCTTAGGAGAGTAAAGTTTTGGTAGGACAAAATATAAAAAAATGGCCATAAAGCTTATAGAAATGTGCTTTTACATGATTAATTTTAAAAAATAGACTGTATTTTATTGGTTGTCTAATTGTTAAAAAAAATTGCTCTAAAAGTATCTTAAATTTTAATAGTATGTATACAAGGCTACCCCTATCATACCATATTTCAAGGCATATAGCGTACCACATTCTCATTCTCATTCTGCGTACAGGAACAATCCGCGTTCCAGGTAACATTGTTCCAATGCTTGCATAAGAAAAGGCATTTTAAGGATTTCTATAAAAAAAACTAACTTGCACTTGTCATTTTCTATAAATAACTTTATTTGCTACCCTCTTTGTGATAATGATGGCATCTCCAAAATGCATTTTCAGCTTGCATACTGAAATGAATGTATACACAAATTTATTTATTCTTTTTTCCCTGAGAAACATACAATCATTGTTTAATATCTTTATCAACTAAAGTGTCTTGCATGGAAAAATAATCAAAGTATCAACCATAGCCCAAGGACAAAGGTTGGAATACAAAACATGAAAAAGAATAATTTATGAATGCATCAATGGAAATTTTGAAGTTAGATGAAAGACGGTACAAGCAACTTGCAGTATCAATGCAATGTTATATCAGTTACAAACCTTTGTTTCTGCCACTGATGTGCGTACACGCTTATTAGGAACAGCATTCTTAGCCCGATCCTCCACTCTTTGAGTTACAAGATCTGGAGGGTTTCGATGGATTTGGGTCCCCATCTTCAAGTTCAATCCACCTGATCGTTCATTTGTTGACAGCTCATTCCTTTGCTGCCTCTTGGAGTTCACAGCTTCAAAATACTTGTTTAATTTATGCAAATGTTCATCCAACTTTTTTGCTCTACTCCTGAACAAAATTTCAAATCTTCAGCAAGCAATATCAGGAAATCCATTGTGTGTCCAAAGCACCAATAACAACAAAAGCATGTCTTGTTTTCTGTCAAGGGCAAATACAGATAAGACAACTGATAGTGAAGTATGTTAACTAACACAGGGAATTATAAGATCTCAATAGAATAAATAGCATATAGCAGATCAACGCCAATTCAATATGAAGTTTGTACATCATAAATACATAACAGGGACAAAAACAAAATACCTGGCCTTGTTATTGGCATCTAGAATACTTTCTTTGTAACGCTTTAGTTCTTCCATAGCCACCATAGGTGAAGGCTTAGAATGAGCAGTTCCAAATGAATTTTCTTCCAAGGCACTCCCAACAGAAAAGCCCAGAACTCTCCTTAATTCACCTGACCGCGTATACTTTTGATCACCAATTATAATAGGCTCTAGCATCAGACATTGTGACAAGGGAGGTAAATTTCCCATCATCGTCCCACTCACCCAAGATGTACCAGCCCCAGAACCAAACATCCGACTTTCACCACCCTCTCGGAAGCTTCCAGACCTATCCAAACTGGGACCAGGGTAATTTCCTCTTGTTCCACTTGGATAGTTACCCACAAACCCCGGTTCTGCACAATCTGAAGTTAACTCAAATCTCGCATTTCCAGCCATTATTCAAACCCAGTAGTAGAGATCAATGTGTACAAAGGTTTTCCCTCAACAGCTTGTTTCACTGTCTAAATCCACTAGTTTTGAAGGGTGACCTGTCATAGCCCAAATAAGAACAAGGTACAAATCGAAAGCAGAACTTGTACTAGCACAACATATTTACATCAACAGTACCCAAGTAAAAAATCAGTTTCAAATCATGAATTCCCCTAACTTATTGTCAGTATCAGACTATCAGTAATTTACATCTATTCTAATATATAAAGGGAGAACCCATTGGTGTCTTTGAAGCTGGGTTAACAGCAATTATTCTAATAATTGCTGCAGTTACTTATAAATTTTAAATTGCAATTATTTACAAATTACAAATTGTGTCTATTCGATTTACTTGCACATATTGATATGAATGATCTTTTATCTGGTGATTCAATCCACTATGACGGTGATTCAATGCCAACTATCATATCTAGTAATATCATCTCCGATAATAATCGATAATTGCACACGCATTGCGTGTGTCTACCCTCTAGTAATCAATTAAGGTGCTACAAAATTGATAGTTTTTGAGCCCTGATAGGTACAACAGAGTGAAAACAATTACAACACCAATAATCCGAGATTGGGTACGAATTTATGAAAACAATGCAACAATGCAAAATTCATTGAGTGTTTAAGCATGTAAAACACTGGAATTCCATACAATTGTCAGTGACCTGCCATACATTGTATGGTGAGGAATAAAAATTTCAAAAAGGGTTGCCAGTTAAACAAAAAAAAAAAAAGACCATCAATAAAATCTACAGTACCCAAAAGTAGAAACAAGTCTTGAGTAAGTTGTTCAACGTCTATAACTCGGAAACTCCAATCCCGAAAGTTGCAAGTAAACATAGACCCATTGACCCAATAACTAGAAAAACTGACGGTAAAAGCAATTGCAAAGCAATTATTAGCCAATATATCATAGAAACACAGCAGTGATACAAAAACTAGAAAATTGAAAGCTCCGGTTAGTGTTAAAGCACTCCAAACACACAAATTCAATTAAATTCCACGAAATCACACAAATTAAACTCCAATTCAGCTAAAAAAAATTTAAAAAAAATAATTCAAAACTTCCGGAAATTCCAAATTCGAATATGAGCTTTCGTTGAGAAGTAAACACACAATCAAACAATCACACAAGTTCAACGAATTCCCAAACCCTAGCTCCACCCAGAAAAACAATTTAGGGTTTATCGTCGAATCCACCGAAATTCAACACAACCCACTTCAAAACTCGAATTTAACACAACATTGCATAGTTCAAGAGACTCGAAACGTACCGGCATTCATCGATCTTACGGGATCGAAGAGCGAGAGACAGAAAAGAGAGTGAGAAACGAGACTTCGTTCGAAGAGAGAGAAAAAGAAAGTACAAGTCAAAACGGTGGCTTTGTTTTTTTTTTTTTTTTTTTCTTTCGCTTCGAAGCTGTCGTCTAGAGATTCTTCACAGATAGAGAGAGAGAGAGGGGGGGTCCGCTAAATTTAGGGGTAAGTACTACCAGCGCCGCTAAAATTTGGGGTCTGTGCGAGAGTTTTGAATCGCCCGGACAAGCCCCCGACTTCAATTTAGAGGCCACTCTTGTCTTGGAATATACTCCCTTATTAGTTCGGTCCAGCTGATATAAGCCATAAGTTATGAAAGTGTTTGGTACTTGTTATACAATGTACAAAGGTATTTTTAAAATATTATTTTTTAAAAAAATTTTTTTAAAAAAATATAATTAAATATAAATTATTTTTTAAGCTTTTACATAAATAAATTTTAAAAAAATATAAGTTATTAAATAAATTAGTCTCAACATTTTTTAAAAATAATGTATCAGTTATTTTTAAAAATAATTTTTTTCAAAAAATGTAATTAAATATACCCTATTTTTTTAAGTCATTTATTCAAAAACATTTCAAAAAAAATCATAAATATAAGTTATAAACTATTAAATAAATTACATTTAAACACCTTCTTAATATTCAAAAATTTCTAAATTTTATCTTATTACATCACGTGTTAATCACTTAAATTTAACAAATAATGTTATTATTCTATTTAAATTTATGTTCTCATTTTATTAATTTTTTTAATATTAAATAAAATTATAAATTTAAATAAAATATATTATTTGTTGAATTTAAATAATTCACATCTCGTAATTAGATAAAAATTCTAAAAGATTCTAAATACTGACATTGGAGTTGGGCAGATTCTTTGAGAATATGCTGAATCTATATCTATGTCCCCACGTATATTAATTATATATATACGTGTACGTATTGATTAGGGCAGAAGTGTGTAAGGGATTTGGGGGTAATGTGGAAGTTGGGTGAATTTGGGCAAGGGAATTGTCTTGATCTAGATTGTTATGGTCGTTTGATGGGACCAAAACTGATTTGACAAGGCGGATAAAAGAATGTGTTGGTGATATAGAATTGACAACG
The DNA here is from genome assembly GCA_033060915.1 of Euryodendron excelsum. Classification (NCBI taxonomy): domain Eukaryota; kingdom Viridiplantae; phylum Streptophyta; class Magnoliopsida; order Ericales; family Pentaphylacaceae; genus Euryodendron; species Euryodendron excelsum. The sequence goes on along the minus strand of CM065390.1, from coordinate 21,072,472 downwards.
GAGTCGAAGTAGGGGTGTTTGGATTGGTGCAACTTTACTTCATGGTAAAAGTCAAAATGTCGATTTTGATTTCAGTTTTGTTTTTATTTTTTGTATTCTCAAAAATAAAAAATTAAAAACTTGTCTTTTTTCGTGTTTTTAAAAAAAATGAGATTAGGAAAAATACCATTGTTTTCATTTGTCTATAAAAACAGTTAAAGAATACATTTTCCTTAATATCTAGAATTACAGGGCTCTTAGAAAAATTTCTTCGAAAATAAGTTGTAGAACCGGTTTATCAAATGTAGTATTGATAAAAGTAGTTTTTGGAACTAGGTTATCAAATAGGATTTTGACGAATTTTAAAAAATAAAAACAAAAAAGATAAACCAAAATCATAACTCTCAAATATGAGAATTGGAATCCAATTGTTTGAGCATGGAAGGCGAAAGTTTTGATCTTTTATCTCTAAATATACAAATTCACTTCATTTGTGTTTTATCTTCGATTTAGTAATTCGTTCCAATTTTATCAGCTGGTCTCCAAACGTCTCCAAAGAAAAATTTTTGTGCAACTATGTAAGTTCTTTCAAGTCACATATGATAAAGTGTTAGACACTTCGAAAACAAATTTAGGTTTTATATATGAACTTATTTCACTATTACATGCTATGAATTAATGAAATAGTGCTTCTTTATTGATACTTTGAAGAATATGAAGCTCCATACACTAGAAAAGTTAAGATACATATTTTAGTAATCCAATAAATTGTGAGCTTAGTTAATAAAATTATAGTATTCCAATAAATAAACAGAAAAAGAACGCAGACAAAATGGTCACTTTGAGATAGGAATGTACAAAAGGAGCATAACCCATGAATCAAAGAAACTGTGTCTTTATGAGTTGGGTTGATTCGATACTTACAAAGACTCATTTGATTATGGGTCCAAAAATCACATAACTAATTAAATTGGTTTGGTTAGCTATTAGGTAACCTGAGAAATTATCCATTATTCATATTTTATAAAATTTTGTAAATTATGCAGTATAATTGACATGTCTAAAGGTCATTAGTTATAATTATTATAAAACCCCAAATTTTTTAATTATTTTTCCCATGAAGTATTACACATAATTTAAATTGAATCGCATGTATGATTTGGCTAGTGAATTATAGGGCTAACAATTACACGATGTCTCTCTTATTAGGACTTGGGTAATCTTGGTAATTTTAAGCTTAAAATTTAATATTATTGTAAGTTGCTAGACATAATATAATACTAGGTATCAACCTGTGCAATGCACGGGAGTAAGTTATTCAAATCATAAATAATTATTTTAAAATTACAATAATTAATTATACAATCATTTTGTATCTTTAAAATATAAATAAATATTGACATATATGGTATCTTATTTAATTATAATCACATTTTTAAATATTAAGTTCAGAAAAAGTCTTAACAATCTGATATTATATATATATAGACCTAACACTATAATATTCAATAGTTATCTAATTTTTTTTTTTTCGATAAGCCAGTAGTTATCTAATATATAATATGTATTAATCCAAACATATTATATTATCATGTAAGCTAACTAATATTAAAGGACTATTTATAGCTAACTAATAGTTTTCTATTTTTCTTCTTTGGGTTTATAATATATTCAATATTTATCTAACTAATTGCCCTATCGTATATCTAAAATGTAAATAGATATTGATATATATATAATATATTTTATTTAATTATAATAACTTTTTTTTTATAGATATTAATTTTAGAAAGAGGCCTAACAATTTAATATGATATATATTATATCTTATCTATATTACAAAATTAATCTTATCTTATCTTATCTTATCTTATATATATATATATATTACAAAACTAATACAGTAAGTTTAATAAAATAATAAATTTAATAGTTATCTAATAAATTGTCCTGTGACGTGACATTTGAAAAGTATTTGAACATTTAGAGCGCCACATAAAAAAGAAACAAAATATAAAGACAAACACAATTTATTTATATATATATATTAGGGTTTTAACTGTTAGTACATATTTATGTACATGCGTATAGGGAGTGAGGGGGTGAGTTCTTTGTTTTATTGGAGAGTTGTTTGTGGAAAAGCAGCCACAACATGGAGGAAACCCAAGAGAGAGAAGGGTCCGCGGTTTGCAGAGGAAACCATGGTGTGTGCGACTGTGAGTCTCCAACGAGATTTCCGGCGATAAACTACGTAGGGTGATGAAATAATTCCTCCGTGCATCCTTTGTTCTTGTTGCTTATATGTCCATGGATTCCTACGAATATATTTATGTATATAAATAGCATATATATTCATGCATCACCGTGTAGGGTTAAGGAATCCTTTATTTTTCTTTGCTGTTGGATGCATATACCGATATGTGTGATGATGTGTTTGTATATATCTGGTGTTCAATATGGAACTGTAGAATGAGAGTTCACCTAATTAGTTCGTTGCTTTGGTTCACATATGCATGTGCACGATGGGTTCATTTATTTGGCTTCTATACACAGAAACATATATATATATATATATATATATATATTCTAGTGCATGTGTAAGAATGAGTTCGGTGGGTCTGTGAATATTTGGGTGACCTCAGCTTCGTGGGCAGCGTTGAGGTCTTGCTGGGTCTTCCCATGGGTATACATTGAGTGGAGAATAATCACAGATAAAATAAAGGATTAAGAAAGAGAGAGAGAGGGAGCACTAGTGCGGTTAGGTGGAAGCTGATTTCGGGGTCACTAGTTGTAAGATCTGTGGCTTGTGTGCATGGCTTCGGCGTGGAAGAGAACCCATAAGTTTTTGAGTATGTGTGTGAAAATTCTTGATTCTTGATTCTTGAATTTACTAACCTTTAGTGTGTGCTTTGATCTATTTCAATTTAAATTTAGGTCTCTTTATTTACTACGTGTAAGAGATAGATTTTTTCGTGAAAATTCAACTTAGAAAAAAATCACGTTCAGCAAGTCAAGTACTAAATTAAGCAGTTTACACAAGTACAATTTACAACCCTTGATAATTGAACTCCACAACTATCGTCCGAATTCTTTCGAACTCCGGTTCTAATCTTATTAGATCGACTCCTTGAGTTTCTGCTCTCCGCGCTTTGACTTCAATACTGAATCTCCACGACTTTTCTGTCTTCAGAATCCTCTCAAGACGATCTCGATTTGATTTGCTTCAGTTTAAAATTAATGGTGAAGAAGCTCTATATGCTCAAATAATCATCAAGATTTTTACCTTCTCTCTTGTTTCTCTCTTGATCTCACGTTTCGCTTCTCTGTAACTTTTTCCAATTCAAGAGATCTATCTAACAATTAATTCTCTTGACTCTTATTGCATTCCTAGGATCACAAAAAACGTAGGCTGAAACTACCTCTTGATTAACTAAAAAGATCTGATTAAAGAGTTCTCAAAACTTGACTTACTTGGATGAAAGAGTATTTCAATTCGAACACAATTATGCCGCATCGCTCAAGCCAACTTAATATCGTTCAAGCGAACTTCGAGCGATGCTCTCTAGAATTTTATTCTTGATGACATTGACCACTTCGCTCCAACGAACTTAAGTCAACTCGAGCGAACTTCTTCTAGCTATTTTCTCTACATATTCACATTGCTATCGAAAAGTTACATGAAATTTATATATTATGGAGTTTGAACAAACACTTGAGCAAAGAGTTGTACTGTAATTTGGATAACTTATACTTTGACAGTTTGAACTTGAATCTTAGACTTTTTAACCCAAATACAACTTGAAATAAGATTACAAATAAAATGTTTTTATCCACAAAATTAGTTAATACTAAAAATCCTTATAGTGTGTATATATATTGGGTGTGGTTTGTGTATGCACAGGTTTGTATGTATGAGTGAGTGTGGTTGGTGCATGTAAATTGGAGTGATGGCAGCAGTGGGTGTTGATTTGTATAAGAGCTGGTGTTGGTTTAATAGCCATTTATGGTCTTAAGAGTTCTGGCCAATCATTGATCGTAGGGATAAAGAGGGGTATGCAAGCAAAGAACAAGGTGAAGTAATGGAACCCAGCAGCTTGTGGTTTGGAATGGTTTAAAGAAATGTTATAAAATCTGTATGTATGTGTATAGGAGTGTTTGGTGGATGTATAAATAGGAACATATTTTAAAGCAAGAAAAGAATAAGGAGAAGAGGGAAAAGAGCATACAAAAAGAAAGGGAAGGAAAGAAAGAGAGAAAGAGGAAAGAGAAAGTGAAAGGAAAAGATAAGGAAAAAGAGAGAGGTTTAAAGATTTTAGAGGAAGACACCCAGAATTTTAGAGAGTGAAAGAGTTTTTGTGATCCTGTTCTATTGGGGAAGAAGATTATAGTGCAAAAAATCTAGCATGAATAGATTCTCCATAGTTACAGTGCACCATCAGCTTATTCGGGAAATTTAGGTCGACTTTGTCATGCTCCGTAATCTAGCCTAAGCGGATTTAGAGTACATGACCGACCAGTAGTAAGGTTACCCAAGACCGCGTTACATAAACCAATTGAACACCTATGCATTAATCATTTAAAATGATATGTAGTTGCGGAAATAGGATTTTATAAACTTAAAATAAAACGTGTCATACATAGTACAGCTGTGTCTAATTTTTAAAACATAAACATATATATGGGTTTAATGCAAGGCCACCACAAATGTATACCATTATAAGTTATAAAACATTAAGGGTCCAACCCAATATCATTACATAACATAAGGCCTGTGAGCAGTAGTCTAATATCCACATAATGGGTCTCCCTCTAAGGCTTCCTAGTTTGGTTATCTAAAAACATTTTTAGAAAACGTAAGCTAATGGTTAGTAAATGACAATGATGCACGAGCATAAAATACCATAGACTAAAATTTCTATTTAATGTACATTGTCGCGCCCCAGTTTTTGGGTGTCCAAGATCTTTTTGGCTCGGAGACCCTAAAGCACGGAACTTTGTCACTAGAACTCGTTCCCCCTAGAAGAACAAGTGCTACTAGGTTTGAAAATTGATTTGACTAAGGGTTTTTTAGAAAAATAGGAGTCGCCACCTAACTTGATAAAGGTGAGTTAGGGCACCTAAAACTAAACATTAATCCGAAGATTAAACTTAGAGTTTTTGAAAAAGATTTTTGAAAATTCCCTCAAGAGAGGGTTTTTAGGAAAATAGGTTGTTTGGCAACCTTTTGAAATGTTTAAGCCCTTTTTGAAAATAATTTCATTTTTGGTCTTTCGAAAACAAAAATCTAAAGTTCGGGGGTTGGTTACGTGTAGGGAAGATATCCTAAGATCATCACCCTACCTCGCCCTTTCGGTACCTACATGTCTAATCACCCTTTGTTCACTCATTAGAATAACCGGTTACCATTGTCCACTTAATATCCACTTTTAGAAAAACAGGGTTTAGTCATCACTTTTCGAATGAATTATGCAAGTTTTTGGAAAAGTTTGAAAATAATGGAGGTTTTGAAAGAGTTTGGAATAGAAACTTTGAATTGATTTGGAATTTTTCAAAAAGGGATTGGGGTTGAAATAAAAGTTATGACCGCATTATTTTAGGTTGCCTACGTATCTCATTTGGCGAGAATCAGGTCATTCGTAGTTCGGGCAAGAGCCTGATGGAAAATAAGCGCATTAGGGCCTTTGGAAGGTTTGAAGACACTTTGGGGTTTTTGGAAAAGCTTAAGACACTTTGAAGTCTTTGAAAAAGTTTAAGACACTTTGAAATCTTTAGAAAAGTTTAAGACATTTTGAGGTCTTTGGAAAAATTTAAGACACTTTGAGATCTTTAGAAAAGTTTAAGACACTTTGAGGTCTTGGAAGTTTTGACTTGAAATTGGAAGTGAAGTGTTTGTCGCGCCCAGATTTTTTGCACTCGAGGAATAGACACACAAGTGGGAAAAACACTGTACTATCTCGTTAGAACTCACCCTCCTAGAAGAATGAGTGCGATTAGATTTGAATTGAAAATTTAATTTGAATAAAGGGCTATTAGAAAAAGATTTGGAGTCGCCACCTAATTTGATTAAGGTGAGTTAGGTCACCTAAAAACTAAGAATAATCCGAAGACTATACTTAGGGTTTTTAGAAAACGATTTTGAAAATATCTCCTCAAGAAAGGGTTTTTACGAAAAATAGGTTGTTTGGCAACCTTTGGAAAACATTTAGCCCTTTTTGAAAAATAACTCCCTTTGGTCTTTGAAATCAGTGATCCTAGATTCGGAGGTTGGTTACGTGTAGGGAAGACGCACTAAACCATCACCCTACCCTACCCTTTCGGTACCTACATGTCAATCTACCCTAGATTCACCTATGAGAGTCTTTAACTAACTAATATTCAATCCTACCCACTTTGAAAAAACAATGTTTGAAAAGAAACTAACATGATGCATGATATGCAAGTGCAAGAAAAGAGACTTGATTTGGAAGTAGATTTGAAAAGAAGAATTTGATTTGATTTGAAAAGAGATTTGAAAAGATGGGTTTGAAATTGGAAAGTTTTAGAAATTGGAAATAGAGATTTGGAAATTGAAATTTGAAATTGGAAGTTTGAAATAGATCATGGAATTTGAGATTTGAAAAAGATTGTAGAATTGGATATTTGAAAAAGATTGTGGAAATAAAAATTTGAAAAATATTGTGACCGCACCCATGAGGGTTGTCTACGTATCCTTCTGGAGGAATCAAGGTCAGTCGTAGTTCGGATAAGAGTCCGATTGAAAATAGAAGGGTTGATTTGGAAAAAAGATTGAATTGGAAATTGGATTGAAAGATTGAAAGATTGAACTTTGAATAGAGGATTGAAAATTGGAATTTAGAATTTTGGAATTGAAAAGGTTGAATTTTGATTTGAAAAGATAGAACTTGGAAGAAAAATTTAGATTTGTTTTGGAAAGACGAAGGTTTAGAAAACCTAGACTTAGGAACTTAGAAAAGAAGAATTGGACTCGACTTGAAAAATTTTTAGAAAAGATTTGACTCGAATGTTGGACTTGGAAGATTTAGGAAATGATTGAATTTAGAAAAGATTCTAATTAGGAAAGGTCCGATTTAGAAAAGTTTCGAATTAGGAAAGTTTTATTTTTGGAAAGTTTTTAAGTTAGGAAAGTTTTCGACTTAGGAAAGTTTTGGAATTAGGAAAGTTTTCATTTTAGGAAAGTTTTGAAATTGAAAAGTGTTGAATTTAAAAATGTTTTGAATTAGGAAAGTTTAGTTTAAGAAAGATTTAGAATTTGGAAAGTTTCAAGTTAAGAAAGTTTTGAATTTGGAAAGTTTAGAATTTTAGAAAGATTTTAAATTAGGAAAGATTTAAAGTTTTGAATTTAGAAAGTTTTAGAGTTTGAGTTTTAGAAAACCTTGAGATTAGGAAAGGTTGAGTTTAGGAAAGATTTAAAAACTCGGATTTGGAAAGGGGTAAAATTAGGAAAGATTTGAAGGCCTAATGTTTAAGGAAAGATTTGAAAGTTTTAGGAAACTTACGGTTTAGGAAGGTGGAAAATTAGGAGAGAGTTGAATTTGGAAAGATGTAGATTTTGAGTCTAAAAGAGAATGTTTGATTTTGTTTCCAAAAACAGAGGATAGGATTTAGTTTCCTAAACGGGAAGATTGAATTTAAAGGGAAAATTGGATTTGGCAAGGATTTGGAAAGGGAAGTTTCTAGAAACCCTAGATTTGGAAAACTATAGTTTTGATGTAGAAAATAGGTTTTGGAAATATGCATAGTTTTAATGTAGAAAAACAAGAGGTTTTGGAGACCTAGGTTTGGGGCAAAGTTTGAAAATCATGTTTTTGGAAAGAACATTAGGGTTTCCTAATTGTGAGTTCTAGGGCTTGACTTGGGCTCTAAGGAAAGAATTTTTGGAAAGTGCGTTTTTGGAAACGAAGGTTTTTAGAAGAGAATCCTAGAGGGGAATTTCTATAAGGGAGATTTTTGGAAAGAGAGTTTTTGGAAAGAAAATTGGAGAGAGCTTTCTAGGAAAGAGACCTAGGGAACGTTTTTGGAAAGTGGACTTTGAAGAGAGTGTTTTGGAAAGAAGTTGAAAAGGGGAGTTTGGAAAAATAGATTTTTGGAGGGAGTTTTTGAAAACAATTTTGGAAAGAAGAGTTTTTTGGGAAATATGTTGAAAAAGAGATTTTTGAAAAGAGAGCTTCTTAGAAAGTATAAAAACATCTCACTTTCCTAAAACGATTCTAACCATAAGAAGGCTAGAACCACTTTAAGAAAGTGGTTTTGAAAACAACAAGGGTTGAAAATATGGACCATGTTGGTCACTTTGAATGTAATACTTTCCTAAAGAAATCCTAGCCATGGAAAGGCTAGAACCACCCTAGGATTGTGATTTTGAAAACATGTTTTGAAAAATGAGATTTTGATGCAATTTTGAAAACAAGTTTGAAAACAATTTTGAAAACAACTTTGAAAACGACTTTTGGAAGATGCAACACCATGATATGCACAATGCAATTTTAGGGTCGTGAACATACAAGGTTAAGGCTTCACCACATAATCAAGGGGGCCGGACCCACGTGGTCTTCAATTAGACTAGAAGAAAGCCCCCGACAAGATAACTCTCCAATAGCCCAATCCTACACATGGACCGGGAATCCCCTTATTTCAAGCATGCAAAGAAAGGGGGGGAAAGAAATGGGAGATTAAAATAAAGAAAACTCAAGTGGGTTAGGAGAGAGAAGACAGAAGGGAAAGTGCAGAAATTTAAAGAGAAAGCCTACCGTATGTCTTGTTTATTTTGCGCGCCTTGCTTGTCTTCGGTCTTCGTCTTGATCTTTGTCTTCAATCTTCAAGAGTTGTCTTCAAACTTTAGATTGCATCTCTTCACGTCTTCAAAGAAGGGTTGAAGGCTAGTGTATGAGTGTATGGGGGTGTGTATGAGTGTATAGAAGGCTAGGGTTTAGTGTATGGTGGCTAGGGTTTGGAAAACCTAGGGAGCTAGGGTTTAGGGAGTGCACGAGCTCTGTATATCAAATTATATGATTTTTAGACTGAGTTTGTGGACCCCTTTCAGGTTGGAGGAGGCTCTGTATTTATAGAGAGAGGAATACACTAGCGCCTGTTACAGTGGCGTTAGGCCAAACTTTACACTGGCGCTACTAGGAGTGGCTCCAGGCCATTTTTTGGCTTGGCGCCACTACTAGTGGCGCCAGCCATTTAGGAAATATTTAAGGTCGGCAAGCAACGTATCTTTGACTAGATTTGGGCGCCTGTACTAGTGACTACCAAGTAATTTTTAGCCTGGTTTCACTAGGAGTGACTTCGAAAAGTTCGGAAATGATTTTAAGAGACTGAAATCAACCCGGATGGTTGGAAAAGAGTAGGAACACTTAGAATAGTGTCTCGGAGGTATTTGACTTGAAAAATGAGAATAAGATATGTCGGAAGGGTTGATCGGGCCTTTAGGGGCAAAACGGTCAATCGGATCGGGAAGCTGCTAGGACGGACTTGGACTGTCCCGGAAGAAGACTCGAGATTTGGAAACATTATTCAGAATGTTCCCAAAGGTTTCCGGTTTGATTCCCAGAGCCGGTGTGGTCGGAAAAGGAGACCGACCCACCAAGGGCAAAACGGTCATTTTGTACTAAGTTGGCCGGAACTGACTCGGAATGATCCGGAAAAATAAAGGGAGGTTGAAAACACTATAAAAAGCATTCTCGGGAGGTTACCGATTTGATACCCAGAGCCGGTGTGGTCGAAAAAGGAGACCGGCCCACCAGGGGCAAAACGGTCATTTTATACTGGGTTGGCCAGAACTGACTCGGAATGATCCGAAAAGATAAAGGGTGGCTGAGAACACTATAAAAAACATTCTCGGGAGGTTACCGGCTTGATACCCAGAGCCCGTGTGGTTCCCGGGGCGTTTGGATGTCTAGGGGCAGAATGGTCATCTTGATTGGAAAGTCTCGGAAAAGGCCCAAGGGGCAGTTTGGGTCATTTTTTACCGAAGTGGGCTAGCAGACACTGGTGTTGACCTAGGTTTTGAGTGTTTCCGCCACTTTAACGGCGGTCGTCGTGACATAGGGGTTTGTTGGCAATTCAAGAGTTGCAACCTTAAAGTGTATTAACCTTAGTTAGGTTAGCCTTAGGTTAGGGAGAACCTAAGGTTAACTAACTTAGGTTAGGTTGACCTAAGGTTAAGAAGACTTAGGGTTAAGTTAACCTAAGGTGAGGTAACTAGGGTCAAGTTAACCTAGGATTGGACAACTACGGTCAAGTTAAATAGGATTGGACAACTAGGGTCAAATTAACCTAGGATTGGATTGGAAGTTGGTTTTGAAAATTGGTTTAATGCATTTTTGGAGAGAATTTTAAAAGACAAAACATGCCATGCAATGGACTTTGGTGGACAACACTTTTGAAGATTATTTCCATGAAAATTTTGACTCTAGCCAAGAGCATGGTTTACATGGTTGGTGATTGGAGACCATTCCAAGGAATGTTTCCTTATGAACATCATAACCTTTATCTTGGCAAGAGTGGGGGTTTCAAAAATCAACATAATGATAGTAATTTTTTAAAAATCATTTTTGATGCAAAGATGGAGAGAATGCATTTTTTAAAATCATCTTTTGATAAGGATTTTGAAAATCATTTTTTAAGGGGAACATTCCATCAAGAAAGGGTTCATATGACCAACAAAAGGAAAACCACTCAAAAGAGAGTTCCATGGGACTATTCCAACCACTAAACTTGAGAGAATAGAAACTATAGAATTCAAAGAGTTTGAACATCATTCTTAGGCAAGCATAAAGAGAAAAGGGAGCCATTCTAACAATTTATGGCTCCTATGGCCAATTTAAAGGGAGACCACTCAAGAGAGGGTTCCATGGGTCCATTTTAGCCACTAAATTTGAGAGAATAGAAACCTTGAAAATTAGAGAGTTTGAAAGCAACTTTTGTGCAAATTGAAATGTAATGATGCAAAAGTGTAAATTAAGGGGTAATGAGGACTTTTCTAAGGCATGACTCCTAAGGTCTCATCCTAGACTTCAAGGGGCCAACTCTTGGAACAATTTTTGAAAGAAATGTAGAGTTTGGAAATGGTATAAAATTAAGAGTAATGTAAGTATTGTGGAGCATGACAATAAGCATAAAATCAAGCCAAGCATACAAGACATGATCAAAATAGGAATATGCAAGGGGTCATGATTTACATACAAGGCTTTTAGGCTACACCACATAAACAAGAGGCTCTTAGGCCATACCATCTTAAAGTAGGCTAGTGAGAGGTCCCCCTACACGGTGGCTCTCACTTACTATCCTCTAGGCATGATCTAAGAGCCCTCTTGGCTCAAGCATACAAGAAAGCGGGGTTGAAGATGGGGATTAAAATAGAGAATAGGCTAAGTAGGCTAGGAGGGAGAAGAGAAGAATGGGGGAGAGCATAAATGTAAAAGGGTTACCACCTTTTGCCTTCAACACATTTGTAGTCTTCAATGGATGTCTTGATTGGAGCTTGAGTGACTTCAAGAAGGCTTGAGAGGCTAGAATGGAGTGTATAAGTGTGTATGAGGCCTTGTATATGGAGTGTATAGGCTTAGGAGGGGTAGAATCTAGCCTAAGTGTTGGAGGGGAGGAATATACGTAGAGATTCGAGTTTCTAGAGTGATTTCAGTAGAGTTTCGTATCAATTTCGAACATGGAATATGCAAGGGGGAAGGCCTCTATTTATAGCAATCTAGAACAGGCCCTGCGCATGTGCTATATGTGCATGGCCAAATTTTGGCCTTGCGTATATAGGACATGCGCAGGTACTGTTTCATTGCCAGAATAACACGTGGCACCCTGTGTACTGGTTAAATCTCGACTGTTGATCGAAGTCAGTCAATCTGATCGAAATTTTGGCCTTGCGCATGTAGCATATGCTCCATCACCGGGAAGGTTCGTCCAAACTTTGCCTCGATAATTGGGTCAATCGAGAAGGTTCCGGGGGAATCGGTTGCACTTGGGATGTTCTCCTAGTGCTTCCGATGAACTTTCATGTTTTCGAAAAGTTTAAATTATGTTTGGAGGTGAGTGATATCATCCTGGGAAGTATGCCAAAAAGAACACTTTCGCGGAGCGTCTGTGATACGCTCCGTGGGTGTTCGAAAATGGCTTTCTTCATTTCGCGTGATCGAGGCCTTCGATAAGCGATCTTTTCGATCAGACCATACCGATGGAAAGTACTCTAGAAACACTTTTTGGAATTCCCAAATTTACGCATTTCTCAAGTCGTTTGACAGTGCGTTTTGATTAGGGAATTGGGAGAAAAGTCAACCTTGACAGAGCGTCTGTGAGACGCTCTAGGGGTTGCTGAAAGTTATGGTTTTCGCACCGTACGATGGAGGGCTTCGGGAGGTGATCTACTTGATCGAGCCGTATTAATAGAAAGATCTATGGATGAGCTTTTGAAAATTCCCTGATTTACGCATTTCTCAAGTCGTTTGACGATGCGTTATAACCAGGGAATCGAGGGAAAAGACAATTCAGGCGGAGCGTCTGCGAGACGCTCCAAGGAACTTTTATCGCGTCGTGTGAGCTTAGTGTCGTAGGGTGCTCCTTGGGTTAAACAAGGACATGTGGTGAAACCCTTTGCTCGAAACCCCAATGTTGGTGTTGTTTCGGGGCATTTTTGGGCTTTTAGGGGCAAAACAGTCATTTTGACCGGAGTTGGTTGGAAATGGTCAGGAATGGTTTGGTATGCTGTGTTAAGTGTGTAGGACTATTCAGGGATGATTTGAGAGAGTCCTTTATCATTCAGTGGGGTTTGTGCCGTGCCGAGGCGCTTGGGGGCAAAACGGTCATTTTGACCGAAATGGGCCAGAATAGGACCGGATTTGGACCAAATGGCGTGTGGGGGACACCTAATGGTTTAGTAACATTTTGGAAGGATGGACTTATCGTTTTGAGAGATTTTGAACTTTCTCAAAACGTGCCTGGAGGCCCAAGGGGCAGATTTGGTCATTTTTCACCAAGTCGGGCTAGTAGGGCCAGTGTTGACTTAGGTGTTGGTTTCCGAGACTGCCCGGTCTCGAAAAACTACCTGTGCGGTGTTGGTCTCCAAGAACGCCCGTTCTTAGAGAGCTACCTGTAGGGCTGGTGTTGGTTCTTGAGAACGCTTAGTCCTAGAAAGCTACCTAGAAGGGTGGTGTTGGTCTCCGAGAAAGCCTGGTCCCGGAGAACTACTAAATGACGGACATTCTACATTGGCAGGCTAGCAGGCGCCAGAAGTGAACCATCTGGAATTTTTGATGAGGTGTTGGTCCCCGAGATCACCCAATCTCAGGAAGCTACCTGGATGGCGTTGGTTTCCGGGACCGTCCAGTCTGAAAAACTGCCTGGAATAATGGTGCTTAAGGCTCCAGCGGATCTTTGTGGACCCGAGAAGCGACCAGTTGATTGGATTAGAGATTGAAAAGCTCATCTTGAGCTTGCATGTGTTGTGATGTTGAAAACTGAATCCGGTCGGGCTGGAGATTGCCGAACGGGCAAAAATGGGGTGCTTACATACATGATAATAGAAATACATTTATGCATATATGGCATGAACTTAAAAACGTATAAGCGTAAGCTTAAAAACACATGTGGCATAGGCTTTCGTATTAAATCATTCCATCATTTCTAAAACATAATGTTAAAAAAAAAAAGAGACGTGTCGTAGCATGATCTCGTAGAACATGACATAACGTAAAAGTATATCTTAACTCATCTTATAACATTAGACACATCAAATATCATCGTTCTCGAAAACATATAAAGCGTAGATTTGGAAACATAGGTAGCATAAGAAGTATAAACATCATATTAAAACATTAGATCATAAGCTTTCATAATGACATATTATAACATTTCAGATATAGTATCATAAGAGTGAGATGCAAAAAATAACATGATCATGTATGGCATAATGTAGCCTGTCAAAAGCATACTATGGCATAGTATTGTAAGGCATATCATAATATCGTAAAGAGGAAGGATACATAGTGACATTAATACTCGTGGGGACATACATAACTTGTCGTGAAGCATATGAACAAATCATATCTCTCGTTCTAGAACATAAGTTACATTAGAGTTAGGCTCCGCTTTGGGCTAATTGTCGTAAACTGGCAGGGCCTAACTCCCTACACACGCATAGCGGTCCTTATGGCTTTAAACAAGTAATACAAACAAACGGTCACGCATGGGGCTCTTGAGGCCAATATAATAACCGCAAAGGTCACGCATAGGCTCTTTAAGCTAGTCATGAGAGCTAAGCTCAGTTATTAAGAGCTACGTTTAGTTCATTAGCAACATAAAGTGCTTTAAGCTAATCAAGAGAGCAGGGCTCAATCATGAGAGAAGGGCTCAGTTCATTAGCAACATAGAGTGCTTTAGGCCAATCATGAGAGCAGAGCTCAATCACGAGAACTAGACTCAGTCATTAGGAGCTATACTCAGTTCATTAGCAACCATAAAGGTCACACATAGACTCTTGAAGCCAATCATAAGAGCTAAGCTCAGTTATAGTAACCATAAAAGTCATAAATAGGCTCTTTAATCCAAGGGACATCTCCCAACATGGCGATAGATTATTTCATAACCCCTACCATAGGAACATCGTTGCTAATTTAGGGTCTTGCCACAAAAGATCTCGAGTTGGCACCGTACACTGAAAATCTTGCATTTTTTTCATTAAATATTCTAGTCCATGGGTCTCGGTTCATAACGTAAGTATAACTTGTATGCATTTAAAAATATGACATTTATAATTAAGCATAAACATTAATGCATTAAAATTATATGGAAAACGCTGCATGAAATGTAATTGGACTTAAAACATTTGAAAAGTAATAAGGTTTTGCTCATGGCATATCATTACTCACATCTATTTTTGAGAATTGGTGTCAAACAAGCGTATTCCTACACATAGAGTACATAGAAGTATCAAACATAAGACCCCAATACAAAGCAAGAACATAAAGTTGAGGTTTGAAACAAGAATCCCTAAACACCGATTCATTCATTGCATCTCATTCACATCAAGATAATGAGTCTACATTCTAAGTCAATTTCATTTGAAAATAGGCTTAAAGACATTTTATTTGATAGGTCATGAGTTACAAATACATTTCAGATAAAGAAGTTGTGTCTCATAAAAAATGGACTAAAATCTGAAGGATAATGTTGCTAATAGAAATTTAGGTCAAATTTAAAATTCAATATCTCCCAATCTATAAGGAATTAGAGCACAATCTTTATATGGGTACAAAGTTATATGAGTCTATTCTTCAATACTTCAAATGGTGCATCAATTTGAGTTTTCTAGAGTAAGTTATGCCCGTTTTACTAAATAGTGTCGGAGTTATTAGCAACCCGTCCGAACACCCTGTCTGAACGACCTGTAGCCACCCCTGTCCGAACACCCATTCGAATGACCTGTAGCCACCCCAAACTATGATGTCAACAACCCGTCTGAATGACTCGTGGCCACCCCAAACTCTGCACATTTTGGTTCGAAAATAAATTCTCTAAGCCGAAGATTTTCAAATCCAAACCACTCCAAACTCCACCAATGCTTCTAGGGTTCAAAGATTGACCTAAGAAGACTCAATATCTCAAAATGATCCTAAATTAACAAGTAAATCAAAGGGATCTCTCAAACCCAACATGCACAAATTTTGGAGTTTTCAACCCTAACTCCCAATCCATCTATCGGAGCTTACAAACTCTTAAAATCTAACTAATTGGGACTCAAAGGAGTCATGCAACACAACTACAACACATATATATACATGCTTATACAAGGGTTGGTGAAATCTTACCTTCTTCCAAGCTCCCTCAAGCTTCATCAATGGTGGTTTCTAGCATAGGTTGGGATTGTTAAGCTTCTACTTGGCATCTTCTCTCTTGATTCCTTTCTCTTTCTTTCTCCTTCCCTGCTTCTTCTCCTCCCTCTTTTGTTCTTTCTCTCTTCTTTTCTTCCTTCCCTGAAAGTGTGTATGGGTGAGTGTATGTGAGTGTGAAAGTAGGAGACAACCATGGAAATTAATCTCATTTGTCTCACACACAACGCATAAGTTACAACATAAGTTTTAATTGGTCAACTTTGACTCCAAAATAAAAGAAAATAATACAGGAGTTAAAACTCCACTTTTATTTAGGAAACAAAGGTTCGAGGTATTACAGGCTTTAAGTTATATAAATTGCCCTACTCTAGGTTGTTAAACACGCTAAATCTATTTTGTTATTAGTTTGATCATTTTTTGATCATAGGATCGTCATATAGAATAATAGCAAATAAACAGTTAAAAATTGTAATTGTGATGGTTTGTCGGTTAGAATTGCTACAAGATTTTAATATGTGGATCTTGATGACAAAATTTAATGTTCCAATGGAGTGGGTAAGATAGGAAGATGCTACTAAATTTTATTCACATAAGATGGTATTGTTCGGTATTTTAGGTACTTGAGTTGTGAAGATTGATTTTCTTATATCATCGTATATGATTTAGAGAATATGATGATTGTTGTGTGTGATTAAAATGCCATGTAATTTATGATTATTGTTTTTCGTTAGATATATTATTTGAATAACACTATTATCCTTATACGCATTGAGTTATTGAATTATGATGATTGGAATATAATGATTATTGAATTATAATGATTGCAATATAATGATTATTGAATTATGAATTACATTGAGTCGCATAACTCATGATGAGACAATGAAGATACTAATTTTAGAGGTTGAACGAGAATTATGAAAGATGGACTATCAAGGATAAGATAATATTAGAAACTATAAAATAATGGCAAGCATGGGAATGTAAGCAAGTAGAAATTGTTCCTCCCTCAGGTGAAAAGCTCAGAATTAAATCCTGGTCACCGTGTTTAGCGTCCTTAGAAGCGTGTTGGTCCACTCGTACCATAGATGAGAGTTCTAAAAACATGGTTAGTGGATGGCACAATGAATTAGAGCTTCGAAAGCCATTATTTCTCCTAAAAAATTAATATATAACAGTGAGTAAGGAAATGTAACAGTTGGAAATGTCTTGGATAATGAGATTGCATGACATTGAGCAGAATAAACGGTTAGAAACCCAGATAAAAGGGAAAACAAGAACATTATCATATTAGTATGAAAGAAGGAATATCATATGCATTGCATTCATATTGCATTACTAACATGTATTATTCACATGCCTCTATCATATTTTATATGCTATTTATTGTATGTTTGGTCTTATGGACTACTGGGCATAAACTCACACTCTACCAGGCCTTACATGTGTAGGTTGAACACGAAAAAGATGTTTTGGACTAATTGGATGTTAGTTATACATTTTGTTTCTAGTGTATATTTTATTAGCATTGGGAATAATCTTATTGTGTGTTTTTTTTATTTCAGTTATACTTGAGATTTTGAGATTTAGATTATTCGTTGAGTGATGGGTAGTTGTTATGTTGTACTTTTAGACTTTATTAAATTGGACTTTCTTTAATTTATTAAATTTTCTTTTAAACTGTTGAAAATTTGATTTATTTTTATTAAATTAGTTATTTTTACGATAAACCACCCAGGATTTTGGGGTGTGACAACTATGATTTATATAGATGCTCTTACACATAATTATCATATATAATAGGTCTTTATCATTTAGCATTATAAGGATAGTAAAAGTTTTGTATATATTCAAGTCATATACAATAAAATTAGACCTGCAAGCCAACTTAAATTAATTTAAATTTTCTCAGGTTATGTTAGTTTAATTCTATACCTGAATCAATCCGGCTTTGGTCCAAAACTTAAGAATCGACCATAGAAGTTCAGTTTTAAGTTTGCTTCTAATCTGAACCAAACCAACCATGCGCATCGTACTTGAAGAAGTGGTGATGGCGGCAAAATAAATAATCAAATAACCTATTGCGCATTTTTTAAATAGCAAGAACCAAAAGAAGAAAACAAAATCCCATTATTAGGAATCTCTTTCACAATAATAAAATTCATGTACTATGTAAAGCAATTCAATGAAAAAAATATTAAATATCATCGACCTAAGTTTCTTTTTTACTTTTTAATGCTCCAAGAATGTGAGATCCCATGAGATTTATATTTTTTACATTAGAAAGATAACTTAGAATCACATTTCATATCTTAAATGCACCAAAACAAAATCACATATGTATATAGCTCTATCTTAATCCCAGACAAGCTCAAGACTTGTTAAAGTTTAAGATCGTATGAGCTACAATGTGGCTTTGTGGAATGAGCTAATAGTAAGAAAACTTTTAATTCAAAGGTAGTTTTTGTTATTCTTTCTATTCTTTAAAGAAATTAGGATTCTTAAAGAAAATTAATGTGGAAGTATTGCAAAAATGACTATCAGGCGATTAGGAATATATAGCCCCCTTACAAAATGGTTATGCCCCATCACAAAGAATTCTTAGCCATGAATTTTTGGCATGTATAGGGCATAAAAGTACCAAATAAGATCAAGAATATTAAATGAAAAGCAAAATACAATTTTTTTTATTAACGAGAGAAAACTTTTTGACTCCCTTATATATGTTACTTGCTCTGTAGAAGTTGTATCTGTTAAGCAAGTATTCATTTTTTACTTCCCTTAATTAGAGGACTTGGTCTCAGTTTTTAAAATTTTCATATCTTAAATGCACCAAAACATGATCACATGTGTATATAGATCCATCTTAATCCCAAACAAGCTCAAGACTTGTCAAAGTTTAAGATCTTATAAGCCACAATGTGGCCATATTAGGAGACGTCCCTTGACCTAAAAAAAACCCTATGTTCGACCTAAGAAGGTTGCTAATGACGGAGCTTAGCTTTAATATCTAGATGTAGCACACTTATGTTTTTAGAACAAAGTGTATGATGTGTTCTAATGTTATATGACAAACTATGCTATGCTTTATCAAGAACAATGTTATAGTGCATCTCTCTTTTACAGTATCATATTTGAAATGATGAAATGTTTCAATTCGAAAACTTATGCCACACATGTTTTCAAGCATACGCTATATGCGTTTCCAAGTTCATGCTATATATGCATAAATGTTTATCTATTTATATTTATTAGATATAAAATTATGGTCCATGGTATTTTCTCGCTCATGCATTATTGTTATTCACTAAGCATATAGCTTACGTTTCCAAAATGATTTTCAAGTAACCAAGCCAAGAGGCCCTAGGAGGAGGCTTATACATGGATGGTTGAGTTGTGGCCCACAGGCCTTATGATTTTGGGCTGGACCCTTCATGTTTTGTAATTTTAATGGTGTACTTGTGGTGACCTTGCATAGGCCCACATGGTACGTTTATTTATTTTGAGATTAAGCACAGCTCTAGTATGTATGACACGTATTATTTTAAGTTTAAGTTTTAAATTCCATAACTATGTATCATTTTAAATGATCATGCACTAGTGTTCAACCAGTTTATGTAATGCCGCCTTAGGTAACTAAGCTACTGGCCGATCATACACCCTAAATCCGCATATGTCAGGTTACGGGGCGTGACAAACCTAGTTTAAACTAAGGTACGTACTTAATTTATGTGTTCATACTCATGCATTTAATTGGTTAGAAAATCCTCTAAAACTCTTTTGTGATGAGAAATTGAGGGTTTATATTATTAAAGGAGACCATGCTTTAATCAAGTCCTTAATTTTGAAAGGAAGCAATGTTTTATGAAAATTTTGGGAAACCCTTTTCATAAAAGTTGTTTTAAAGATCTTTTGTGATTATAACCATGTTATGACCTTCCTTTACCTAGGGTTTGGAACCATAAGATTTTATTAGAGATATTGGGTTCTCCATTTTGATATTCGACCATATAGAAGAAAATCATTTTTGAATGAGACCAAGATTTAAGGTGTGTATTCTATGCCATTGAAAAATAGAATTTTATACCTTTCTATTAATATTTTATGGACCAAAATCCGAGTTAAAATGAATGAGTTATGGTTATTTGAAATTAGCACCGTGTTTATGTCCTAAACTTACTTTTTGTATCCAAGAGTCAACATCTGTGTTAAAGAGTCAACACTTCTGAATCCATAATTTGGACTTGAGCAATATGTTAAAAAGAGTAGATACTTTCAGCACAAGAGTCGACACTTTCAGCTAAGAGTAGACACCTTCTATTCAAAAGTAGACATTTTAATTAGGAGTCTACACTTTAGTTAGAACATCAAAGTTTTTCACTTTAGAATACTTAGGACCTATTATTGAGAACTAAGATTTGTTCCTGGAACATTATATCTTGATTGTGTAGGATTACTAAGTGTTTAAGTCTCAAAGGTTGTTTGATCAAGGACTATAAAATTACCTTAAAATGCTAAGAACTCAAGGTGAGTAACTTGACTTCCAGAGTTATATTTCTAAATTAACCCTCATAGCAAGCGTGTTTTATGGAATGATTGTTTAAAATAACTTCTGATAATTATGTTTCACATGTTAAATGTTTTCAAAAGCATATTATAAATACCATTGATATTGAATAGCTATGATTTGACTTAAAGTAAAATGTATAGTTTCTATCATATGTTTATCTCAGAATCCCGTGCAAGTGGGACGATAATCTAAACTCATTTAGGTCCCGTGTGAGTGGGATAATAATCTAAACTAGTTTTGGTCCCATGCGAATGGGATAATAATCTAAACTCATTTTGGTCTCATGCGAGTGGGACTATAGTCTAAACTCATTTTGGTCTCATACTAGTGGGACTATAATCTAAACGCATTCTGTATATTTTGCATGAGACAAGTCTTCCTGTTGCCAAAGATCAACATTTTCACACTATGAAAACGGTGTGCCTATTTAATATTCGGGTCGACACAGATATGTCTGTGTTTGTTTCTGTTCAATCTTAAATGACATGTGAGATATGATATTTGCTATGTTTATGAAAAATATAATATTCGAAAAGCATGTTTTATCTATCTTATTTGAAATACTGAATACTTGTAATGTAATTTGGAAATGCAAATGATCTCTATTATGTTCTAACTCTTTTTGAAAATGGTATTCATGGTAAAATCTTGCCGGTTCTCAAGTTATTCAATTGGATGTGAGTTCAAGAAATTCTTTAATATTTTTTTTCTAGGTCACTAAGTTCAAGTGGAGACTTAAGGAGCCATAATGCATAGAAGCCCTCGACTTGCATTGTAATAAAAGACTTTTGAGTGGTTAGCATTTGTAATGCTTAGAGCTTGGATGCATGGACTATCATTTAATAATTGGGTATAATTCTTTATTACATGGAGTATATGGTTGATATATCTTTTGATGTAGCATTTGGATGTAATATTGACCTTATTATCTTAAGGCCATAAGATAGTACTACATGTATGACTTTGGCAATTGTACTTTTTATAATATTTAATCATTTTATAAATGTGTTTGACTTGGGATGGACTTATACACAACTCTATTATCCAATGACCTCATTGGGTCCAAGTTATTTGAATTAGGCATGCTTCTGTTGTAATACTAAATTTATTGTATTAGATTAACTAGATGAATGCAATAATCTAATTGCACTCTTGTCTATTTTGAATTTGAGGCCATTGATAGCTTTTAGAATGTTAGCTATCGGCCGATCATAGCACCAAATCCGCATAAGGTGGGTTGGGGTCGTGACAAAGACAACTTTTAATTCAAAGGTAATTTCTATTATTCTTTTTATTCCTTAAAGCAATTAGGCTTCTCAAGAAAAATTATTATGGAAGTATTGCAAAATTTACTATCATACGGTCAAGAATATAAAGCCCCCTTGCAAAATGGTTATGCCCTATCACAGAGAATTCTTAGCCATGAGTTCTTAACATGTATAGAGCTTAAAAGTACCACCTAAGATCAAGAATATTAAATGGAAGGCAAAATTCAATTTTTTAATTAACGAGAGAAAACTTGTTGACTCTTACAGGTCAAACAAATCCGGGCCCAAACCAACTCAGCTAGCCCAAGCCGGTTGGCATTACTAAGTTGGGCCTGGGGTAACCAAGGGTGAGTATTACACCACAGGCTTAGGTCATTTTGTCTACCCAAACTGAAGTCCTCATAGCTCAACTTAGGGGAGTAATTATGTAGGGTGACAAAGCATTAAATAGAGAACAGGCCCGCATTGAATGCGGAGGAGGCGTTACACACAACCAATGATGCTCACGTCCTGTCAGTCAAGCTCTAGCAAAGCGATACAGGAGAAATTGTATTCGATTAGCCGGCTCTAGCCAGTATAGCCTTGAGCGGTAAATCATGAGTATGGGCTAGGCTCTACAGAGAGCGCCACATTATAAATACCAGAGCTAAAAGAAAGCAAAGTATGATGATTCTGACTAAGTCATATACACTTGAAAATTCTATTCCGTTCTCGGAGAAGTTAATTTGACCGTCGGAGTGTGATCGTCTCAAAGAGGGTTGACCCATTATAATTCTTTTGTCTCTCTGCAACAGGTTGGAGACTCATCAATAGTGGTTTGAGAGATAGGTTCGACCTTCCCAGAAATCCCATTTACAATTGGCACCGTCTGTGGGAATATTCAAATAAACATGAATACCAGCCTCTTAGGGAGAAGAGGAGTCCGGGGCTGCCAGACGAGGGAACGAAACTCCTTTCGACAATGATAACACTTACTCGCCTGGCCACCAAACCACCCAGGAGAGAAGCAACAGGGGATGAACGAGGAGGTCGAAGACTCGATCTCTTACTGGCAACCCCCGAGGAACGCGAGACGAGTTACGAAAGGACCCATACTACGCTACGAGGCCAAACCGCCGTAGAAATCATCATCGGGACCTGGGCCCTTCACTTTCCAGTAGACGTGTGCCTAGTGACCATTCACTTCATACCACAGAAAGGGAATTACGGCAACGTGGCAATCAAATTGTCAGGCTTACTTCCCAGCTTAGAGCAATGAGGGACGCCATATCTAGGAAGGATGACGGAGCCAGGAGGAGATCATCAACCCATCGCAATGAAAGGAGGAATTGAGATCCCAGAAGCAGAAGCCCAACGCCTGTGCACACTGTCAGGAGGCATGCCTCCAACACCAGCCGTAACAGTAAAAGACAAGGAGATCGGCACCATAGGAGGAGCCGAACACTGCAAGATGGAGAACGGCCTGGAACCGGTCGAAATCAGAAAGAATGGGAGAGACAGCTAAACGAGAAACTTGATAGCAAAGAGCAGCTCCCCAAAGCACGCACTACTTAGGACATGGTCAGTAGAGCCTTGGATCAGATAATGTCCACACCTTTTATGAAGGAGATCGAAAGCCGACAGCCTCCAAGAAAGTTTACCCCACCAAAATTCACGCCATACGATAGAAGAGCCGACCCAATTAGTCATGTTCGCCACTACAAGTAAATGATGGCACTTTGGAGCGGGGATCAGTCCTTGATGTGTTGAGTGTTTCCGTCTAGTTTGGGAGAGGTGGCTCTACGGTGGTTCAACAAGTTGCCTACCATATCAATATCAAATTGGAGACAACTTGCCAAACTGTTCATTGCTCGCTTCATAGCCAATAATAAGCAACTTAAGGAAGTGGACTTCTTACTCACCCTACGAAAGAATGATAGAGACGGATTACAGATGTATGCGCAATGCTACTGGGCGGCCTACAACGAGATTGATGAATGCAGCGAGCAACTGGCTGTAACTCAGTTCAAAATCGGCCTGCCCAGAGAACACCGCCCGCATGCGACAATCCTTAATGAAAAAACCAGCCCTCACAATTCACGAACTGATGTCAAGAATCGAGCGATACGCGAGGTTGGAGGAGGATGTACTGCAGCCCACTCTCAAGAAGGTCAACACTATCACTGAGAAGAAGAATAAGCATGACACGAAGATGTTTTGGCAAGAGGACAACAACGGCCGAAGCAATAAGGCAAGTAATGGGGTTTATACTGTCTTTGAAAACCCCATTTATAAAATTTTGCCCTAAATTCGCAGCAATCTGTTCTTCAAATGGCCCCCAAAGTTGGGAGGAGACCTTACAACTCGAGACCAGGGAAAATTTTGCTCCTATTACAAGGAGAGGGGGCATCACGCAGCAAATTACCGACATCTAAAAAATCACCTTGAAGATTTGGCAAAGGCTGGCCATCTTGACCAGTATATTGACAGGGAAAAGATGAAATAAGAGGCCGAGCAGCCAAAGCTGGAGGCCCCCCTAAAAGAGGGCCAAGCTGAACCAGTCCAAGTGATCAACATGCTGCACGAATCAGTAAAATCAAAAGCTATCAACCGGAACAAGTACCGGGTAAATATTCAAAAATTCGAGCATTTGAAGGAGAAATTGCAAATTGGTCCTCCTCCCAAAAAAGCCAAGGTCGGCAGTGATACTGTGGCCATAACCTTCACTGATGAAGACCTCGTGGAAGTTCAGACCCCCCACAATGACGCACTCGTCGTGACTCTACACCTGGCAAGTTGTGATGTGAAGAGGCTGCTCATTAACCCGGGAAGCTTATCTGAGATCATGTACTACGACCTGCTTAAGAAGTTAGAATTAAAGGATACCGACCTCCAGCCCTCGCTCAATCCGTTGATTGGGTTCAGCTCCGACCCAGTTTGGCCACTTGGGAAGGTAACCATCCCTGTGTCTGCTGAAGAGATTACCCTACAAACAGAATTCTTGGTGGTCAACGTACCCTACCCATATAATGCAATCATGGGCCGAACATGGTTGCATCTCATGAAAGTCATCCCCTCCTCCTACCACCAGCTGATTCGATTCCCCTCCACGACAGGAGTCTAAGAGATAAAAGGGGACTAAGTTGTTGCCAAGCAATGCTTTCTTACGGCATATGCCACAAACAATTGAAGAGCTCTTCCTTTACCCCACTGTTTTGGAGCATACGTTAGACTCGGACAAATTAATGCCAAGTTAACCCCAGGCGGCAGTTAGAAGCCAGGTATTAACTAACTTTATTGAAAAAAAATTTAAACTTCCACAAGCAACCAATCCAACCCCAATTTACGACGTATAACATAATGACATCTTCCTGACAATTCGGCAGAGAAATGATCCATTGGACGCCATTCGCTGAAAAGCATCCAATGATTAGGGGGCAAGTCAGGGATAATTATCAAACGCTATGACATTGGGGCAGGTCATTAAGCTGAAGTTCACTACAACAAAGATTCAGAATACGAAGCTCTACATGTGGGGTTGCACCAAGCTATTGATTGCCGAATCGCCGAAATCATGATCCACTCGGACAGGTCCCCAGCAAAGTTAGAGCATCAGAAAGTATGCAACATACAACATCCAATCAACAAGAAGTTGGGCCCCAACTGGGGGCATATCAATTGGGAGCTATCAAAGAAAAGCAACAACAACCCCGACCTTGGAACGCAAGTAATATCGGGAAATTTTACCCATAGGCCCCTTTTATTTCTCAAGGGATGTATCCGCCTGTAAGGGAGCAATTTCTTTCGACAAATATGTAATCTTTGCACAAATCAATGAAATTTGTAAGCGACTCACCAAATTTGAGGCCACTCCAAACTGCAAAATATTAAAGGAAGACCAAAAAAAAATAAAAACCAGGTGTAAAAACTTGGTCCCGGATCATTCATGACCAGGTCGGCCAATGAAGGTCATTAAAACTAAGTGTAAAAACTTGGTCCTATCTAAATTTGACAGGTCGGCCAATGAAGGTCACAAAAACCAAGTGTAAAAACCTAGTCTTGGATCATTCATGACCAGGTCGGCCAATGAAGGTCATTAAAACCAAGTGTAAAAACTTGGTCTTGTCTAAGTTTGACAGGTCGGCCAATGAAGGTCACAAAAATTAGGTGTAAAAACCTGGTCCTGGATCATTCATGACCAAGTCGGTTAATGAAGGTCATTAAAACCAAGTGTAAAAACTTGATCCTGTCTAAGTTTGACGGGTCAACCAATAAAGGTCATTAAAATCAAGTGTAAAAACTTGGTCCTGTTTAAGTTTGACAGGTCAGCCAATGAAGGTCATTTAAACAAACTGTAAAAACTTGGTCCTGCCTAAGTTTAACAAGTCGACCAATGAAGGCCATTAAAGCCAAGTGTCAAAACTTGGTCCTGTATAAGTTGGACAGGTCGGCCAAAGAAGGTCAAGAAAAAGCTAACATTCACACCTGCCTTAGCCGAATAAGTCAGCAGAGATCTTCACCAAAACAACAAAGCTAAGTAACTTGCCTTAACCCTAACCAAATCTGGTAACTCTAGGGGTAGCAAGGTTTATATTTGGCTATATTTGCGTGTGGGCTGAAGCAAGGAGCACCTGCTTTGTTATAAACAGATCCCCTTAGCCTAAGAGAGGTAGCCCGTTAAATTTTTCCCTAAAAATTGGGCAAGGGCTTGGGTTGGCTGAATTCAGTAGCTCAAACAAATATATATAAAAAATAATAATAATAATTTATTTTATCTAAACAAAGGATATGTTGGTAAAAATATATGTACAAAATGGGTTCATTGCATAAATACTTCCCGCAAAACTAAATACAAATCAAATAAGAAAAGAAAAGGGAACTCTAAGCTAGTTCGATGGATGGAGGGTTAGCATAGGATTGGCTAGCTGGCGGTAGTTAGGAGGTCAATAGCAGCTCGGCTGAGGGAAGCTCGACTGGATTGGCTTCTATATCCACTTGAAGCTTAGGGGCAACTTTTTCCCCCTCACGTTTAGCTTCTTCGTCGGCCTCATCCTTCGACTCAAGTACCACATCAGCACGGGTAGGAATTTTCGCCTAAAGGGAAGAAGACTTGTCCAGCTTCAACTGCCTCAAAGCTGCCCTCCAACCATCTTGAAATATCTGTTCAGCAATCTGCTTGACCTGAGCCTCGTATTGATCCCCGACATCCTCGAAACCCTTATCATACTTGGCTTCAACCTCCTTGTTTAAACGCTCCACCTCTAGTCAGGCTTCAACCAGAGACGCTCTTGCCTCAATCGCCGACTCCTCGGTTTTAGCCAACCTGGGCTTCAGGTCGACGGCCTTAGCTTTAGCTTTCCAGCAATCTTCCTCCTTCTACTTGAAGGAAACCTGAGATTCGGCAAGAGCACCCTGGCTGTCCTGCCAAGCCTATTGGAGACCCCTGGCTTCCCGATCTCTCTGGTGGAATTTATCCTTCAGCTCAGAGTATCTCTTTAGAGCAGCCTCGTGCCGATCTTGCAAGCTACAGAATCGTTGCATAATTTCCAAGCCGTGAATGGCACCCTAAGGGGAACAAGGGAAAGCAGGCATTAGTGCGGAATTGTCAAATTCAAACAGGCAGAAAAAGGAGTTTGGCATAGTGGGCTTACCGCAAACGCTGACCAAATTTCTCCTAGCATCAACTCCCCTGTGTCAATGCCATCTACTTCCTTAACATCCCTAGGCGATATAATACCCTGGAGGGCCCCAATAGCAGCGTCGGGGTAGCGTAGCACCGAGTCCTCCACCGTTATAGCCTACCTGCCGATCTTGGGTCCTGCTACGAATTCCTCAGCCAACGGTCCCTCCGCAATGCCCTTGCCCTTCTCCCTAGCAGAAGGTCCCACCAGTCTATACGGGGTAGCGGCCGTGCTAACGGCCATCTCTCAGGCGGTGGCCTTCTCAGCTGTTTTCACCAATCTCTTTTTCGTCACCACCACCGGGGCTGCTGCTTCCTCCACCGGATCGACCACCGCAGTGGTAGTAGAAACTCCAGTGGCAAGGGGCACGATGGGTGGTGGAAGAGCATTGGTGTCACCAACCTGGGTAGCGGTGTCGGCAAACGATGAGGCCGTACCCTTCCTTTTCCTAGAACCCCTCTACCCCAGTGTTAGAGTTAGGTCTCAAACTTTGGGAGCCATTTCAAGGGCAGAAACAGGGACTGCAACAATGGGTCCAGAACTTCGAGATGGAGGGAGAGATGAGCAATCCCCAATGTCGTGCCTAGCCCCTTCCACTTTTTGGGCAGTAATCACGTCGACAGACACCCCATTCATCGCGGTGAAGGTTTGGTACCGAATTAGGTAACCCAGGAGTACGTGTGCAACACGGCCTATCCCTTGCAGCTCACCCTCGCCTTTATATGCCCAGACTCACTCCAAGGCAGTAAGATCGACGCTAAGTTGTTTGATCTCCTTATCCCGGGGTCCAAAGGTAGTTGGAAAACACAGAAGCACAAAGTAAGCAACAAGCTAAGGAAAAATCAAAACAGAGACAAAATTACATCAAGTAGTGAAGAGAAAGGTAAACCTATTCTCTTCGACGTCATGGGGCACCTCATCTCTGACGCCAGTTCTATGGGGATATCACCAAATTCCCATGGCCCCCTTACTCTCACTATGGCATCGTCGATCCCCTTCCCCGAACTAGAAAGGAATTGGACTAGCTCCCTTAACCCATGCCTAGCCCTAAAATAATACTTGCACCGCTCCATTTTACTGCCACTGCCCATCTCCATGGCGCCGTAACAATAATTGAATTCATGAAGACATAGGTTTAGGCCCAGAAGGCGGTTCAACTCAATCATCCCCATCACTATCCTATAACCATTCTGAAGTAATTAGATTTGGGCGATTTTGTAGTGACTTAGGATTTGGGTCAAGAAGGGGTGGACGGGAAACCTAAGGCTACCCTCTACTATTGCGATGAGGGGAAACGAAGTCCCCTCTTCGGTCACCCTCCAGCCGTCGTCGTTCGGCCCTACTAAGCCTATATTTACCCCCTCAAGAAAAGTATACCTCTTCTTGAAGGTCGTGATGGAGTCAGAAGTCTGGTGCCTATGGTAACTAAAGGATTCTAGGGTTCAAAGCAAGAATAATGAAGTAGGAATACAAAGACAGGGAGGACTTACAGAAGGACAGTCTTCGCGATAGAGATGAGTGCAAAGCGTGGGGGAATGTTGCGTTCAAACAGTGGATACACCTGCTGGTTTGCGAAAAGAGTGCTAGCACGGCAACTGCAGATCTGGGGCAGCCCAATGGTCACGTCCCATTTAAGAATGTCTGACGGCTGATGTCACTAAGCCATTGCAAGATACTAGCCCAAGACCCCTACAATCAGGGCACTAGGGCTAAGGGGTAATTGTGGCTCAAACAAATCCGGGCCTAAACCAACTCAGCAAGCCCAAGCCAGTTGGCATTACTAAGTTGGGCCTAAGGCAGCCCAAGGGTGAGTATTACGCTACAAGCCCAAGTCATTTTGTCAGCCCAAACTGAAGTCCTCATAGCCCAGCTTAGGGGCGTAATCATGCAAGGTGACAGAGCATTAAATAGAGAACAGACCCGCATTGAATGCGAAAGAGGCGCTGGACACAGCCAACGACGCTCAAGTCCGGTCAGTCAAGCTCTAGTAAAGCGATAGAAGAGAAATTGTGTCCGATCAGCCGGCTCTAGCCAGCATAGTCCTGAGCGGTAAATCATAAGTATGGGGTAGGCTCTACAGAGAGCGCCACATTATAAATATCAAAGCTAAGAGAGAGTAAGGTATGATGATTCTGACTAAGTCATATACACTTGAAAATTCTATTCCATTCTCGGAGAAGCAAGCTAATTTGATTGTCAGAGTGTGATCAGCCCAAAGAGGGTCAACCCATTCTAACTCTTCTGTCTCTCTGCAGCTAGTTGGAGACTCATCAATAGTGGTTCAAAAGATTGGCTCAATGATTCCACTCTAAAAGTGTAATCTTTGTCCCTTAATTGGTTATTTGTTAGCGTCAATATGGGTATTCGAATAAGTTTTTAGTAATAATTAATCTAAAGTGATTTTCTTTGTGTATTATAGGTTTTTGGTGATAAAATGGTGAAAATGGGCTTAAAGTAAAAGGGTCCGTTCGAATGGTCCATTCAGACGAACAAAAGAGCATTCGGACGATCATATCGTTCAGACGGGCACAGGCATTCGGACAGTATGTTGGGACGGACGAAAGAGCGTTTGGACGCTACGACAGGAATTGGAGTTCTAGAGTCGAGTTTTTCAGTTCTCAGCTATTACAGAGTCGTGTTTTTCCATTCGAAGGAAATACAGAGCCGTGATTTCGCGTTTGAATAACGTCTGAACGATGAAATAACCGTCCCAACGGTTACTTCACCATCCGGACGCATATCAGACGGCCGTTGGACGCACTTCGGACGGGGAGCGCAGATTTGCCCTACAATCCAGCAGTCGAGACAAAGGGATGGGATGTTATGTTTTTTAGGTTTCCAACCGCGGGGATAAGGAGATAAAGAGAGGAAAAGTTGTATTTTGCTTAGATTTACTTTATCTTGTTGTATTTAGGACTTTGGAAAGGGTTTAGTTAGATTTCTAGTGTTATTTTATTGTAATCCTTCACATTCTCTCTAGTTCAATATATATGTCTCTTCGATTTAACGTTGAGATGTTATTTCTACACTTTCACAAGCTTTCAACCTTGGAATCAACAAGCTAACTTCATTGTTTGGGGACGAATGTAAAGATCTACCAAGGAAAGCATATGAAATGAAAGGGAAGTCCTATATCTCATTGAATATCTTGTTTATATCTTCTCTCTAATTATTTTGAAATTGATTATTGTAGAAATCTTGGATCTATAATCTTAGTTAGTAACATGTGATTTATTTCTAAAGAACCCATGAATGATGATAAAATTTAATTCCAAAATAATTAGAGATTTCTAAATCTTCAAAGCTAAACTTTCCGAATCAAGGTCCTTTGGACGGTTCATGATTTGAATTAATCCAAACTCCCCCTTTCAAATTCCGTACTAGAATTGGTAGATTGGAACATTTGAACCCAAACCCCCTTTTTTAATCAAATTAAATCCCTACTTGTTTTCATTGGAATTTCGGTTAGATCAAAGATTTATTTAGTTATAATTGTTGTTATTATTGTAGAATTCTCATGTTTGTCAAATTGCCCTAACTAGAGTCAAGTTAGTATTTTTACTTTCATTTCAATTAATTGCCTAATTGTTAGCAAAAACATATCCACAAATACCAAAAGATTTTCGATTAATTTTAGTTACCATAGCCATCAATTCCGTCTTTGGCTTGCAACTTCGATTTGCATAGTTTTCTAAACTTTGCTCGTTTTTATTGTTAGATTAGTACAAGTCCCATGGGAGAACACGATAGTGGAGATACCCCCACTTAAACTATAAACTTTCTAAAGCGGTGAGCGAGGAGAGTGAAGTCACCCGACCTTTCCTGAAATCCCACTTACAACTCCCTTATATGTGCTACTTGCTTTGTAGAAGTTGTATCTATTAAGCAACTATTCATTTTTTACGTCCTTAAATTAGAGTACTTAGTTTCAGTATTTAAAATTTCATCTTGTAAATGCACCAAAACATAATCACATGTGTGTATGGATCTATCTTAATCCTAGACAAGCTCAAGACTTATCAAAGTTTAAGATCTTACAAGCCACAATGTCGCTTTATGAAATAAGTTAATAGTAAGACAGCTCTTAATTCAAAGGTAATTTATGTTATTTTTTTAATTCCTTCAAGCAATTACGCTTCTCAAGGAAGATTAATATGGAAGTATTGCAAAAATGACTATCATACGACCAGGAATATAGAGTCCCTTTGTTAAATAGTTATGCCCCATCATAGAAAAATCTTAGCCATGAATTCTTGGTATGTATAGGGCTTAAAAGTACCACCTAAGATCAAGAATATTAAATGGAAGGCAAAATATGATTTTTTTTATTAATGAGAGAAAAATTGCTAGCTCTCTTATATGTGCTACTTACTCTGTAGAAATTGTATCTTTGGAACAACTATTCATTTTTTACGTCCCTAAATTAGAGTACTTGAATTTAGTTTTTAAATTTCCACGTCAACAAAATTTTCCTCTATAAGCACCCTATTTTGACGAACTATAGACTTAGATTCCATTTTTGAGTTCTCCTAGTTATGAGAAAGCAAAAATACCCAAATGGCAAAAATTAAAGAAAATGAAGGGCAATTTTGATAAAAAAAAAATAACAATTACTCAAAATATGGTTAAAAAAACCCTAAGATATGTTATTAGTTAGCACACAACATTCAAGTATTTTCTTCATTGATTTTAGTAAAAACAACCTAACACCATTGAGGGGCACGGTCTAGTAGTCCTAAGTTTTCGAGAAAAATCTAGTAGTCCAGTAGTACAAGAGTCTTCGATACTTATGCATACCAGATTTTGTCATGTATTATTTATTACATTAAAAAAATTTTCATTGATTACAAATTCATATTGTTATTGTAATAAAATATTCAATGTATCAATTTAATTATGGATGAGTACTGAATAATTGATACTACTTAACCACTGGGCTTTGTTGCCCAAGTTCCCACTGATCCCTTTGTCATTGGGATATTCTTACAGCGATTGGGCAAATAAGATTCAAAAAAAAAAAAATGTCTATTTGCAAGTAAAGCGGGGTGTAACTTGTAAGAGCCTACTCTCCCATATCAGGGCTAACGGTGGTTCCCTTCCTGCCCATTTGATTAAGCAAAATGGTAACGATAGCCTAATGGAAAGGGTAGAAGTGTCATAGGTCAATACTATAAGGTTATGTTTGGTAGAAAAAAATGAAATGAAATAGAATAATCATTTTCATTCTCTTGTTTGTTACGTACAACTATTTAAAGTTTGAATAGTCATTTCTTATGAATGACCATTTTTACATGTTGTTGGAATGATCATTTTTTTTTAAGAGTGAAAATGATTATTTTATTTCTTCATAAAATAAGAATGTGAAATAAAACTTGGTAAAACAAAGTCTTCCTACCTTCTATCACCGAACACAACCTGCAGTGGCCACCACTATTCACCAATCACCACCATCACTTGCCATGGCTGATTCGTTTATTAACTGCTGATTCCTTTTTTTAACAACTGCTGATTTGTTTTTTTTTAAAATTGTTTTAGCAACTCTGAGACTTTAATTCGTTCATTTCACCTTATATTTATCACATTGGAGTCCCCCTTTTGATTTTCTCATCATCTATATAAGCTTCTCTCTATACATATACATGTGTATATATATATATAGTGAGAGATGTTTTGCTGTTTGTTTAATTGATTATATTTCTGCACTTCCTCTTTCTATTTTGTTTCTAATATTTTATATATAATATTGAATTTTCATTTATATCCTAAAATTTTCTTTTATTCTAGTATTATTGGTCTTACCAAACAATGAAATAAGAACGATCATTCCATTCTCACTAAGCAAACAAATAAGGGAATAGAAATAACCATTTTATTTCATTCTATTCTCATTATATTTCATTTCATTTCTTTTTACCAAACATAGCCTAAGGGGTCAAACCATCAAATAAAATTTTGAGTTAAGCAAATATAGTTAAGGTGGGTGTTGACATTATCACCGCTTTTTTTTTTATGGAAAATCTAATAAAAATAATTTGGTTGAGTTGTAACTTATGAGTTCTACATTATTATAGGCGCACACACCATATTTTGTGTATAAACAAAATAGTGTCAATTACAAAATTTGGTAATTAATTTAAATAAATTGAGTAGGATCTAAATTCTAAACTTGCTTAAACAAAAGACTAGTAGTCCTTTAATTATTCTCTTTTGAAATATGAACTTAAGACTTGATAAAATGTTTCCAAAAAAAATGTCCAAATCTTTCCCAACTTAATCGGAAAGGTTACGATTTTGTACATCATTGACTTTGGAATTTGACATGTGCTCGTAAATCAAATTGTGAGATCTTCTACAAGGTAAAAGAAGATCAGATTTCACTGTAAATTTTGACTTTAATCTCTAAGCTCCAATTAATATTGGTAATGAAAGACTAATGGAGTTTCAATTTTAATGATCGTCTCAAGATGTAAATTTTATACGAGAAAGTTCAAGATTTTAGAGGTTTTAATTTAGTGGAACCTTTTTCTGTTGCTAGATTTTTTTATTCATATGTAAAAAAAATTATTCTTATTGATAGTTGTAATACAGATTTTGTCCAATTAATACAAAATTTTCGAAAGAGTTATCAAAGGTATAAATTTCTTTGATAATGGTGTGTTTACTTTTTATTCATTTTAAGAAAATAAAAAATTAATTATTTTGTAGAGGACACATGAGGCCTTTAATTGGAGATCAAAATTATTCTATGAGGGTTCCATGTAACAAGTAGTTTTATTTGATTGGACAGGAACTCAAAATTACATTTATTTAGGAGAAAATATTTTAAATGCAATTGCGTAGGCGCATGATGGCCATTAAAAGTAAGACCTGTTATTATTTTGTTCACTCATAATCGTTAGCTTTAATGTTGTGTGCTTCCAACATTGACTTGATGAATTGCAGAAATAATAATTTTTTTAATGGTTACTTGCAACCTTGCTCAATATTTGGATTTGAGTCTCCATAATTATTTGGTGAACTAATCATATTTTTCAACGCCTAATCTAATAGGACCTAAGTTTCGGGCCCGACATAGTTATGGTGAAATATTTGACAGATGACTGTATAGTGATGATAAGTAATACTCCTGGACAGATATTTAGAATAACCTATTTACACATCTATTTTATATATATATAAAAAAACAAGTGGTCACTTTCACCACTTGTGGCTAAAAAATTGTTCTTATATCTTTTTTAACTTTTTACATGAATAATTCAATCTTAGTCATTTGATAGTGACTCGATAGACATATAACAATATTAATTCATCAATTATTTTGTTTTTTTAGCTGATGACACATCTCAATAATCTCACCTTTATATCACAGCCCCTTTGGAACTTGAGAAAGAAAAATAATAATAACAATAATAATAATAATTTTTGCCTTTCTCAAATTATTTGGTTTCTAACTTGAGAGAAGAAAAAGAAAGGGTGAAGAGAGACAAGTAAAAAGTTATTTTTTTTACTTTTCTTTCATTTTATTTTGTTTTCCTCCTATTTCTTTTTTAAATAGTTATCTTGTTATTTGTGTTCCTTATTCTTTTTAAAAACTTATTCTATTATTTTTCTCCTTTCTTTTTATATTCTTTATAAAACCAACTAGAGTAAAGAAACCACTTTCCTTACAATATGTGCCTCACTTTCTTCCCTTTTTATTTCCCTTCCCAAGTTCTTGCTCCAAAGTTTTTCTCACTGAGGCCATAAGAAAATTCTTCAAGTGAGAATAAGAAAAACAAGATTCACAACCCCTTTTGGAACTTGTGGAAAGTAATAAGAATAAAAATGGAATGGGAAAGGCAAATAAAAAAAAAAGAAAAAGAAAAAAGAAAAGAAAGTGAAAGGGAAATGGCAGGGAAAGTGATTTCTTTTCCCAATATGGTATAAAAAAACAGAAAACAAAGGTGGAAGGAAGTGTGCCAAAATTTTCCCCTATTTTCAAACACTTTTTTTTTTTTCACTCTCTCTTTCTCTCTTTTTTTCCTTTCACTTTCCTATCATTTTCTTTATAAAATCAAACATGTTATGAAAAATATTTTTTCTTATTTTCGTTTCCTTTCTCTTTTCGCTCGCAAGTTTCAAACAGGCTCTTTCCTTTATCTGTTCCTTTTCTTTTTCCTTTCCAGTAGAACCAAAGTAGGTAAGAAAGATAAGAACTAAAACATAGGAAGGGAAAAAAATTTATTACTTTCCCTATTTTCTCCCTTAAGTTTCAAAATCCAAGCAGGATGTAAACACACAAAAACAGAAAGGGAGCTGGTGAAATCAGACGCTACTACTCTGACGCAATCCGGCACTCGGTGTCACACAACAACAGCCAAGCTCGCTGAAAAAATCCCCCCAAGTGACCAATAATCTCTCTCTCTCCTCTGTCTCTCTCTCTCTCTCTCTCTCTGTCAGTTATATACACTGTAAGTCTGTTTCTATATATTAACATCAACGATCACAGGTCCATCTTCACTAATTGAAAAGAAAAAAAATTACCCAAACAACGGAAAACAAGTTCGTACAGAATTTAATTTCCCTTTTCCATGGCCATCGCCGGCGCTTTGTTCTCCTCCTCCTCCTACGCTCTCCGTCGATCTAGATTTCATGATGTCGTTCATATTTCCGCTCGCAAAACCTTTCTCTTAGAACCGGCGAAGATGGGAACGGTTGTTCCCTTAATTCGCGACGGATTTCCTGGATTCGGAATCGCCTTTTGCGGGAGAAAGTAAGGAAACGAGAATCTCTCTGTTTGGCTGCTCGAAAAATAAGATTTCGAGTTTTAATATGAATTTGTAGTGCTGCTATCAAAGTGAAACGGCGAACACCCATCAGTCTCAGCAACTATTCCGGAATCGTAGTTGATATTAGACAGAGCTCACTGAAGTCCTTACGTTCCTAGAAATGTCCGACTAATGAGAAATTTGGTGATTTATATGTGTGCGTGGGTGGGTGTGGGTTTATACATATATATGCATATATAAATGTTCTAACGCTCTTTCATCACTCACTTCATTTTCTAAGCAGCAAAATCATCATGATCATCTGTTGATTTGGAATGAAATAAAACGTTTTGGAATCCGATGAAGTGATTGAGGCTTAGACAGTTTTCTTTTCTGTTCTTGCAGTATCTTGGTAATCAAGGGGGGGATTAGATTTTATTTTAGGGCACTGAGCGATTCCTAGTGGTTAGATGGAATTTTTTGTTTGGTTTTTAAATAACTGGTTGTGGTTTGATTACTTTAATTCGTATTCTTGCAATTGTTTGCTGTACTCACATTGCAAATGTCTTCTAGAAAATTGTATGTGTATGATTGCTGCTATTTAATGGAACTGATTTTGTGGGTTTGTTAAAAAAACCGAAGTCTATAAAATTTTCAGCTTGCGAAGGGTCACATATTTAAAACTTTTCTTGTTGAAAAAATTGCACTTTTTAAAGCATTTGGTATATGCATCTTTTTAGTGCAGTGTTGTGCATAGATGGGTTTCTTTTTATTCCGATTATCAACTATCTGTGATGAAATTGTTGGTGGTGCTTGATCTTCTTGATACTTTTATGTAGGAACATTGTGCATGCTTCTGTAGATGGTGTGGATTCAGTGGGTTCAACCTCATTGGTCAGTTAAATAATTCCTACTTTTTCTGTTTGCTTACAAGTTTTATTTGTGACTATAAATGCATGAATATCCCTAATCACATAATTATGAACTCAGTGTTTTAGTGTTAATTCTGCTCACTGCAATTGCTTTCCGTGGTTGATGTAATGAAACTATAAAATGCTTTAGAGCTGCAAGGAAGCAACTTAGCTTTCTGTATTTCTGCCTATCTAGTAATGCAATTTTTCAGGGGAATAATATGCAGCATATGAAATAAGTTGCATTAGACATTTTGCTGGTTGACTCAATCTCTTATTGTATTAGAAATTTTATTGTTCACATGTCTTATAGATGACCTCAGGCTTTTACTGACACGTGGGCTTTGCTATTGTTTGTTTTGGTGTCCAATGGGTATTCCCTAGGATGGTGATAGAGTTGATGCAATGTGGGAGTGGTGTTAGAGTTGGCAAGAACATAAAGAATGCATGGAAGGTGGCTGCCTAGGAAGCACGGACACACCGTTTAGGGTGCCGTTTGCGTGTCGGACACACCGTGGACACGGATACTCCTAGGACACGTCAAAATACGGGTCGGACACGCCAGGTGGCGTGTCCTGTTTTTTTTTTTTTTTTAAGCTGTGGACACGCTGGGGACACGGCTGGGACACGTCGAGGACACGGCTGGGACATATTTAGGACACGGCAGGGATTAAAGTGTAATTATGAAAATTTTTAAATGGGGTATATTTTTTAATTTTCTTAACTTCAATATAAAATGTACAAAATATTCCAAATCAAAACATTTCTTCTTCTTCTTCTTCACTGTCCAAACTGCTGCTACTATATTTATTCTTTTTTCTTTTCTTTTTTTGTTCTTATTTTTCTTATTTACTGCCCTTTCTATTGCTTGTTTTACTACTGCTTATGTTTAATGTGGGTATTGCCCTGCAAAATCAACTAAATAAATTGGTACTGCTTACCTGCCACTGCTATTTTTTTTTTTTTTTTTTTTTGTGGAAGTTGGATACTTGCTAGTTCATGCTTTAGATAGTAATGAATCTAATGATGTATTGGATGATAATCTTCTTTAACTTGTAT
Organism: Euryodendron excelsum; assembly: GCA_033060915.1. Taxonomy (NCBI): domain Eukaryota; kingdom Viridiplantae; phylum Streptophyta; class Magnoliopsida; order Ericales; family Pentaphylacaceae; genus Euryodendron; species Euryodendron excelsum. Next base: position 21,034,418 of record CM065390.1, on the reverse strand, counting down.
TTTTTTCTGTGCTTGATGGATAATGAATTGATGACCTGTTGTCTATTATATTGAGTATTGAATTTTTTAATATTTTTGGTGGTAGGTGAATGTTATATTTATAGACATGGAAAATAAAATATATAAAAATAATAATTTTTTGCCGTGTCCTCGCCGTATCTGTGTCCCCTATTTTTTGAAATTGCCGTGTCCCGTGTCCCGTGTCCGTATCTGTGTCCGTGTCTGTATCCGTGCTTCTTAGGTGGCTGCTCTGGGCTTAATGTGTAGTGTTTGGGGGGAGAGGAACTGACAGTTTTTCAATGAAGTGGAGATACTACTTCTCTGTTCTAGAGTCGTAAGCTCTTAGTTTACATATTGTGCAAATATTTGTGATAATAACTGTATAGGTTTTGAATGTGATGTTAGTGGTCAAAATTTTTATGGAAAAGTATTTTTATAATTGCTCATCAAGTGGTAATGGTATTTGTAGCTAATGTTTTTGTACACCTTTGGTGAGGATTAACCCCTAAAAGTATATCTTAGAAGGAAAATTTTTATGATGAGGGGTAATTTGGTAATTTTCTGGATCAGCGGTATGTGTGTAAGTTTCAGATCTGGGGTTATTTTGGTTATTCAGTTAGGTTTTCATATAGTAGATTTGTTTTCTCCTTGTTGAATTTGATTATGTTTGAGTCCTAGCTAGTTTTAGAAATCCTTTACTACTAGGAGTATTTAGAAAATCCTAAGTTCCTAAATATATCAATATGATGTCCCTGAATGTATCTTTAATATATCTTTGGGTTAGGGAAATGCAGTGGCTTTTCAGTTATTCGTTTTGACATATTTGATTCTCATGGTGCTACCTTGATATCCTTGATGCTAAATATATCATCTTTAATAGAAGGATAGAACACAAGAATTTTTAAAGTGTTTTTGCATCGCTTTTTCACAAGTTGCCATTGATGACTTAATCATCCACCAAAGAAATTTGCCATTAGAAGTCTTTTTTATCTTCAATTTTCATAAGCTTATGGGTCACTGAAAATGGTTGAGGCTTTCTCTTGTTGTTAAATATGTCATTCATAAACCTTAAATGCACCAATACACTGTAAAAAAAGGAAGTATCATGTCCAGCATGATGATAAACTGACCTTTTCATTTTGTATTTTTTGGATCTTTGGTTTTTCAATTTTCCGTAGTGAGCTAGGAGCGTTACAGTTTCCTTTTCAATCTCTCTCTCATGTACTGGTTGGCAACTGTATACTGCTCATCCTCCTCCCCCAGATCATTAAACCTAATCAGGGTTGTCCACACCCATCCCTCTCTCCAAATTTGATCTAATGAAATATGAATTGTTCACCACTTCTGTTGTGCTTCATTTGGTGTGGGAAGCTATCCAAAGTACTGAAAGTTGAGGTGCCCAGTGTAACAAGAACCTTGGCCCCTTTGCCTTGGTAGTATTTGTGGACTTGGATTACTTGCACTTGAAGGTTCTGTAGTTATGATCTTTCCACAGAACATTGCAATTTGTGATTTTTTTTTTTCCCCAGAAACATCTCTTGCATGTGTCCATCTCTCTTGGGGAACCGTTAGAAGGACATTCTTCTATTTATTTCCTCCAGAGGAGTTGTTAGATTTTCATTTGTTGGCTAATTATAAGACTCCTGAAGAGATGCAACTGACTAAGAGTATTGATTTCTTGAATTTCAGGGAGGTATCGGCAAGCAGTTTTCAATCTGAGTGCAAATGGACTTGACTGCATTCTCAACTTTAGAATAGAAGATATACAGAGCCTTTCATCGGAAGTAGCCACCTAGTCCTAGATTTATAGGGAGATATCGAGCAGCTAAAAATAGATTCCAAACTTCCTGGCCACCTTAACTTGTTTGGTTCTTAAAATTTCGCTGATGAAAAATGTTTATCCTTCATCAAAGCTGTTGGAACAACATTTAAGTGATCCATTATGTTGCTTATTTTGAAGAACTTGTATCTTTTATGGCTTGTCATGTTAAGCCATTGTTGTGTATAATTCTGTATTGGTAAATTGACTCAACAGATATTAGGATAAAGTTATTAACTTCTGACTTATTCTTTATCATAGCTGTGGCATCTTTGAAGGTTTCTATAGCAACAAAATCATGTCATTTACAATTGTATTGTGTGTATTATCTTTGACTCAATATCTGCATTTTAAACAGATGTTTCTCTATTATATGTCATTGTTTTTGTTTATATTGTTATAGGAATACTGTTTTGTAACCCTCTTTGTCCTTTTCTTTGCCTTTAAATTACAGTTCATGTTATCCTATAAAGTAATTGCATTTTTTTTTCATTGGTTTTTCTTGTCTGCAGAGCAGGGCGAAAGCCCTGTGCTGCCCCTCTTCATTCCCCCTCCCTTTCCCTAAGAAGGAACACTCTCAAAGTTGGATTTGATCCTAGGTCTCTGGTATGAATGCATGGAGACTTTTCCTGTTGTTCATATGTTCCTATGCTGCCTTAAGTATTGTTGAAGCTTTTTAAATTTGAAATTTGACCGAGTGTTATTTTAGAGGGTGCTCCAGCTAAAGATCCATCACAATTTTATATATCTTAGCGATTATAATGTCCAAATTCATAAAGCATCTGCAGTACTCTGTAGAATTACACTTTAAATGCTGTATAACTATATTGTCTCCTGTGAGGAGTATGACTGAAGTTCTACTTATTTTGTGTCACTTGCCAAGGTCAAAACATTAACAATATATTTCCATTTCAGAAGTCTGAGCAGGATGCTGATTCTGTTCCAATGCCGATTGTTCTGATAAACCAAGATTCAGATTCTGATGCAACAATTGTGCAAGTTAGCTTTGGAGATCGCCTTGGAGCTCTAATTGACACGGTGAAGTGACTGTGGCAACTCATTGAAATTATTTCTCAAAATCCTTTAGAATATTTTTTTTTTTGTGGGTTAAAAATAGGGTATATGTTATCCGAACATATATGTGCTGTATTTTCTCTGCATTGCTAGCTGGATGGTTTCTCATTTCCTTGAAAAGCTGTCATTTTGAGGCTTTGGTGCTATATATGATATTATCTTATCTTTATTCTTTAGTTATTTAACCTTCAGCCAAGCTCAATAATAGATTTATCTTAAATTGCTTGGGCAGATGAAGGCACTAAAAGATTTAGGCTTGGATGTGGCAAAGGGAACTGTTACTACGGAAGGATCTGCAAAACAAACAAAAATATTTATTACACAATTGTGAGTAATTATAATAGCATTATGTATTTTCTATGGTGCTTAGATAGAACTTATTGTACAGTTAGAAGTGGATGTACTTGCTGGAAGTTTTCTGGAGTATTAGAATGGCTTGTCAATTTCACTGGTTGATACAGCAAGTTGTTGATTTTTGTGACTCTCATACATGGAATCTAGTGGGTGGTGAGTTTCTTCCTTTATTGGTTTTAGTGGATCAAAGCTATTCCATATGCGTGATGTGTCTACGGCACATGCTTAGAGTTTTGTGCCATCATATTAAAAGCATAATGACGGCCTGCACACAAACCCAAAGGCAATGTAGAAATTCTGTCTTGTGTCTTTTTTTTTTTTTTTTTTTTTCCGAAATAAGTAGTCGCACACAATAATTTGTTCATGACTGGATGTGTTAGTTAGCTTATGCATGCTTTAGCTTGGAAATCTGTCCATGTTTTTTTTTTTTATTTTTTTTTTCTGTTTTCATTTTGAAATAAAGTTGTGCTGAATCCTACGTGTGGAGGTTTCTTGAAATGGTTCGCAGGGTGATAAAATAGATTACTTTTCGAAAGTCAAACCTTTCTTAGTTGTTATCCATGAAGGGCGGGAAGGATTCAAATGAGTCTTTTTTTTTAACTGATAAAAAGTCAAATCCATTCTTGTGCTTGTCTGGCATCTTAATTTACTGTAGCATCTTTCCCTGATGCAGTGTCTGAGATGGGAATTTGTAAGCAGGACGTAATGAGATCATTGAACACTTGTCTTAGCTATATTACTAAAAAAAGACTTAAGAATTATTAACATGACTGAAGCGTTGTAATTTGATATTGAATGTTCCATGATTTAACCTATAATTGTAAGCATTTATGGATTGTCTTTTATTAACGTGTTAGAGCAACTGGGCGCAAAGTTGAAGATCCTGATTTGTTGGAGAGAATTCGATTGACCATTATCAACAACCTTTTGAAGTACCATCCAGTATGTTTTCTGAACTGATGTATTCGCTTTATGAATAATTATTTAATTCAGTTTTAATTTAATTTTTTTTATATTCTCATCTTGATATATAGTGGAAGAAATTGGCTTTCAATGTGCTGGTCTGAATTTTCCCTCAATTTGATGGTTTGTACTTGTTAGGAGTCTAGCGAGAGACTTGCAATGGGTGAGGCTTTTGGAATAAAAGCTCCAGAAAAGAAGGTGATATAGTTAACGAAATATATGGCACTGTCAATCATTCTCATCTTCTCACTTAGGATCTATGTCTCGGTGTGATTTGCTATATGATGGAAAATGCTATTTTTTCGATTGATTTACTAGTCTTATTTCTTTTATTGAATATTAATCTAGCATGCTTATATTGAAAACCTTGTCATCCATCCAGAAAAGAAGGTGATATAGTTCAAGACATATATGACTCTGGCAATCATTCTCATCTTCTCACTTAGGATCTCTGTCTCGATGTAATTTGCAATAAGATGGACAATGCTATTTTTTTCGTTTGTTTTACCAGTCTTCTTTCTTTTATTGAATATTAATCTAGCATGCTTAGTATTGAAAATATTGTCATCCATCATTGAGGACATGTTGTAACAGACCCAAATTGAAGCACTGACCTGCTAGTCTGCACCTCTGATGGTCATCTATGTTGTATGGACTGGGTATAGGTGTCGTGTGTATGTGTCTTAAGTGTTGGATTCGTGTAATTCCCATGTCTAAGGACACAGCCACATGGCAAAATATTCATTTTTCTTAATTTGTTCCTTTTATTTTCTAGGATTTAATGGTGTTTACAAGGTGCTATTATGCTATATACAATTTCATAAGTAATATGTGAGTTTTATGCATATTTATATGATAAACTAATTACTAAACATTTTGGTTAGGCGATTGTCCAGCAATACATGTCCTACATATATCAATCCCATACCATTATCCTTGCCCTAGTGTCAAAGTTCAAGTGTCGAGTATCCAACTTGAGTACTTCATACATTTTAGAACAGTCTATGTAACAATAGATGGTCAGAAATTTAGTACTTAAAGGTCCATGTACTTTTTTCTGAAATAAAAGAATGTTTAATTCTTCCAACTGCATTGTTGTGTATTTTGAGGTGGATTGTAGTTTTCTGGTAATGAAAGGTTTCACATCCCAACATGATCTATGTGGATTTATATATGGTGGGAAGGTGTTCTGCTCTTCTGATTTGTGTTCAACTGTCAAAAGAAATTTTGGTTGGAAATGTCATTTACTTTAACCAAAAAGATGTTTGCAATCGTTGTTTTGAACTTTCATGCCTTCCCTGAATCAGTTCCAGTTTGGAGTTTTAACCCATGTCAGCTTTAAAATATCATGAGTGCCACAAGTTGATGATTCAATGTTACACATCCTGTTCTTCCACAATTTTCTGTGGATCATTATTCTTTCTTGTCAAGCAAAGTTCAAGATTGGGTGAAAATATGAATATTTTGTTTGGTGCTTAAGAGTTTTGCAATAGCTTACTGAAATGGTGCGATCAAACCAGTAAAAGGGATGAAAATAAAGTTGTTGGTGACAAATTGCTGATATATTGATAGTGCAGCTGATAGATTTCTTCAAATGAACACATATCTAACCTTGAAACTTACCACTATTTTTCCTTGTTCTAGATGTCTTATTAGATGCTATAGGTATCTGGGCTATGATGTATTAACCTTTGCAATCAACTTGTTTGTTTGTTTGTTTGTTGATGCCAGCTTGATGTTGATATTGCAACTCATATATATGTCAAGGATGATGGACCTAAGAGGAGGTTTGCAACTTCACAAAATTCACATCTGAAAGGCTTTCGAGTATTATTATGCTCAGTTCTTTTTGTTGTCCTTTAATTATACCTACAAAATGAGCCACCCATTGAGAATAAAATACTGAACTAACTATGACAGACTTGAAAAGCGTATCTAATTGATAATATCATCTATATAATAATCCTTTCTTTTCTGGATGCAATTTCAGCTTGCTATGTATAGAGACAGCTGATCGGCCTGGGTTGCTATTAGAAATCATCAAAATTATGGCTGATATAAATGTTAATGTGGAATCTGCAGAGATTGATACAGAAGTACCTCCTCTCTCTCTCTCTCTCTCTAGATATATATATATGTATATATCATTATTGTCACTGTCAACTTTGTTTCTGTCATTGTGTAGGGTTTGGTAGCCAAGGATAAGTTTCATGTCAGCTACAGAGGGGCAGCGTTGAACAATTCCCTGTCTCAGGTAACTGCATTGACATTGTAAACTTTTTTTTACCAAGTAGTGTGAACTACGTATTTTTCAACATTCAACTTTCACTAAATCTTGATATCGTTGCAACTTGAGCTGCTACTGCTGCTGTTGCTGCAATCACTGTTACTCTCTTAAAATGCTTTGGAAAAAGATGGGAATAGTTTTTGCTAATGACATAACCCTTGATTTCCCATAAAGCAGTGTTCGATAGTCCCACTTATTTCTTGTTCCTACATTTCCTTCGTATTGATGTCTTCCAAGTGAAAATTTTGTTATCTCTTGCTTCATTACGTGTGTTGAGCTGAGAGTTGGCATCCTGCAATGGGTATTGACTTCTGATTTGGTACACGTGAGTGCGTTACTTTTGTGGAGGTTTCATCAAGTGAATTTTGGAATGCGTAAATTTGCTGGGAAAATTTAAATGTCCTCATCTTTTTTTTTTTTTGGTTAAGTAAATATATTTAGGAAAGCGCCAGGGCACAACCTTGTACACACATTGTATACCAAAAGCTAACCAAAATCCTATACCAAAACCCTCATATATATCTACAAAAATATACAAATCCCCCCAACCAAGAAAATGGGCTATCATCCTTGAGCCCAGAAACAAAGATGCATGCCAGTACCATGCCTTTGAAGGCATTCGTAGAGCACTCTCCATCAAGAGATCTTCTATTCCTCTCTTTCCAAATACAGTGGAAAAGACACAAAGAAGCCACGTACCGGGCTATTTCCTTCCCTCATACATCTCCTACTCAACAGGCAAAGAGGCCTTTAACCTATCTTGCATCAAAGGGGTTATGCTGGAAACTGAGAAATTAAAACCCAAATCTTCAAAGCCTCTCTGCAGTGAAGTAGGAGATGATTCAATGACTCCTCTGAACCCCTAACACATACAATACCAGTTCATTATAACTTTTCCTCTTCTCCTCAAATTATCCATAGTAAAATAGTGTTCGGACCTGCTTTCCATTCAGAAAAAGCAACCTTAGATTGGGTTTTAGGAGGCCACACCCCTTTCCAAGGGAAACTTGTGCCCCCTTGCCCAATGAGCTATCTGTAGAAAGAGGCCACTGGGAACATACCATTCCAAGTCAACAAATCCTCCAACCCTGCCTGGATGGAGCAGCTGGAAGGCATTCCTGAGAAAGCCTCAACAGATGCGTCCCAATCCTGTGATGCCCTGTTGAACAACAGATCCCAAACTCCAGCTTCCTGGCACAAAGACCAATAGTCTTCACAGAAGCCTTCCTATCCGTTGCAACACTGAAATGATCTGGAAACATATCTCTCAATGGCTTATGCCCATGCCATGTGTCCCGCCAAAACCTCACCTTATGGCATGACCTACCTTCAAAGAGGTGAGTTTGGAGAAATCCTACCACACCCTCATAATTGCCTTCCAAACCCCTACACCATGATGACGTAGACTACTGCCCTCCAATTGCAATCAAATTTCCCTACGACCTCCATTCTCCACAAACTCTCTTTCTCAAAAGAAAACCTCCACAACCATTTCCCTTGCAAAGTCTTATTGAAGAAATTCAAATCTATTTTACCCAATCCCTCATCTTCTGGCAAGTGCACCTTACCGCAGTTAACTAAATGATCATATTTTTTTTTATAAGTAAGATACTTAAATTCTTCCCATACCCCTCCCCACAGAAAGTCCCTCATCAATTTCTCAAGCCTACCCGCCGTCAAGATAGGGATGGTACAGTGGGACAAAAAATATGTTGGCTAGCTAGACAGTGTACTCTTAATAAGGGTCAACCCCCCTCCGTCATATAAGTATTGTCACATCTTTAAATTGAAGAAAGTTAAAGGTCAGGTATTCTAAACACACCAAGGTCAATTATATACACCATAAGAATGGGGAACTTTTTATTTTAATTTTTAGGGGTGGTGGAGGGGTGGGTTTTGGAGTTTCTCAAATATTCATCTGCCTTTTACCTTGAGCAAGTACTGTGTACAATCAATATAATGGATGGTAAGGAAGGTTGTAACATCAGCAGTTAATGCTTGTTTCTTTTACATGGCAGTACAGATTTTCATTGGTTAGAGTTTTTCGTTAATCTGAAAACTCCCTCTCTTGCTATCTCAACTTGTTTGGCCATGCAGGTGTTGACAAATTGCCTGCGTTACTACCTTCGGAGGCCAGAAACAGACGAAGATAGTTACTAGGGAAGCACTTCTTGTCTGCATGTCGGTTGTACAATTTTCTGTACCAAATAATTGTGTGGGCTGAAGTCACCTGTTGAATTTTAACGTATCAGGACAACAAGTTCATTTTCCTCCCAATATTTAGAGATATCTATTACAGCTGGCTCTGACTCTCACATTTCTCAACTATTTAAATAGATAAAAAAAGAAAAGAAAAGAACAGATAAGAGAACTAGTTATGCAGCAGGTTTTGACCAAACCCCCCCCCCCCCCTCTTCCGCTTCACAACTTCTAGGGCACTGAGGTTTTTATGTTTATCTTCTGCCTTCACTTATATATTTTTAGTTTCTATCTATCAATCGTATGCTGGAGCGTGTTGTTGCCTTGCTAAATTGTCAAGGAGTGGAGAAAATGGTTAGATAAACAAATTTGGACGGGCTGGTTAAGAACTTCAAGACCTATCCTATTTACGTTCAGTTTTTCAAGAGCTTTGGTTGGTTTTGTTCATCATCTTGTTCTGATTTACTAGATCTTTCCTCTGCCAGATGATTATGAGAAACACTTGCAGCTTATCTTTCCCTTTGCGATAATTGTTGTTGGCATACTTTCTCCATCTTAATGCCCAGCCTTCCATATCGGAATATTGAAATTTCTTGCGGGGGAAATAGTTTCCAAGGTATCTTGCCCAAAATTCTAGTTGTTGAAGAATTTACAAAACCATGTCTAGGTTTCTTGTGACATCTTCAATTGCGACTCCATTCTTCTTTTAAATTTTGAGTACTATAGTTGATAATATACCTAAGATTGGCACTTGCACTTTTGAGTGCCTCAGTGGACACACTCTTGTGGTGTTAGATCCACTTTGAGGGTTTGAGCTGGGGTACCTTCTATTCAATGTACTAAATTTGGTAATGAGGCCACTCTTCCTTATCAAGTTAGCTGTTCGGCTAGGGGCTACAATGATAAATACACGTGTGTTACACTCGCATGTGTATAGCGTAAGAAAATGGAGCCAAAAAAATAGGATTGTGTAGCATTTTTTTTATTTTATATAAATATATATTACTCAATTTGGAGCAGAGTAGCTATGGGTCTCGCCCAATTGGTCTGTTCTTTGGGATTGTTTTGTAAACTTGCCTTTGACAAAATGTTTGTATAGATATGTACTTTTGGTAGAAATGAAGTTACAATTCTACCAAAAAAAAGGGCAAAAAGAAAGTTGATTTGATGACAGGGAACTTTGCGTAGCCATCGCTGGTTAGTGTAAAAGTATGATAGCCAAAGTTGGTATATTGCTCGGTTGTTGTGAGACAATTAGAGCACATTAAGAAATGAATTATTAAACGCAGAGGTCATGGTTTGATGCTTGTGATCTGTAGCATGAACAGAAGTTAATTAAGATGTAATGGAGTTAGTTACATTGTCCAAAGCTGATGTATACCATTGCTGTATATCTTTAATGGGAACTGGATCAAATTCTGAATATTATCTATAATGTTATATTTGGAGTTTGCATTTGCAGAGGGAAAGATATGCAAAGAAAATAAAGGGAAACAAAATATTTCTTTTATTTGGTTGGATTAGGAAAATGAGAAGCAAATAAATATATATTTGTTTAAACAAACTATTTTTATTGTCTGGCTTTTTTTTTGCTATATTACACAAGATTACTTTTCATTTTTTTTTTTGTTTTTGGGTGAGATCCAAACATAGCAAAGTTAATAAAAGAAATTGATTTTCTATAGAAATAAAAAAAATTTCATGAATGGGTATTTTGTCTTTTTTCCCCTTTAACTTCTTTTTTTATTTTTCCCTCTCACCGTACCCAAGAACCATATGCGGTCTAATGGTGCAAGCCTGGAAGGGATCCACTTCGTATGATTATAAAATGCATTGCTCTCTATCTCCTGTGCTTGTCATAATTGTTTATGTAGTAGTTGTATTAATTGGGTGTGTGTCAGTTCAGTTCTATGAGGAATGGGTAGGCAATATTATTTTCACTTGTCTTGAGATTCAAGAATTGAAGCAATAATCAAGTGCCATTCCCATACAGATCTCACCCTTTCTTTGTATCTTCATTCCCAAGCAAATTAATTCATTTTTTGAAGCAGATAAAGTTGAAATACTATTAATATTGTTGATCCTCATATAAGCCTCACCAAGCTGTGGCTGAAGTTGGCATTGATAAACATATCTTCATTTGAATTCAGTAGCAGAACGTAAAGAACCACCCAAGCCTGCAGGCAATGATACAGTAATCCAAACAAACCTTTGTTTTCTTCTTTAAAATCCCTTCTTTTATCATCCTTGATCCAATAACCAAGTTGATCTGCACTAAGTCCCCAAAAATGATAGTTTTCTTAGCTATTTTCCTCCTCCTCAACCATGCTGTTTTGGCCTCTGACCCTGATCCAGTCCAAGACTTCTGCATACCCAACACAGACCTTTCGTCCCCCATCCACCCATGCAAGAACTCATCACTGGCCACGGTCGAAGATTTCGTGTTTTCCGGTATAAAAAACCGGGGAAAATTCAGCAAATCCGGGTTTTCTGCCATGCCAGTGAGCTCAAGTGTTTTTCCAGGGCTGAACACGCTAGGCATGTCGTTTGTACGTGCCGACTTTGATGTTGGTGGTGTCAATGTGCCACACTATCATCCAAGAGCCACAGAGACTGCATTTGTGCTAGAAGGGAAGATTTATTCGGGTTTTGTTGATTCGAGTTACCGGGTTTTCGCTAAAGTTATTGAAAAAGGGGAGGTAATGGTGTTTCCAAGAGGTTTAGTCCATTTCCAGATGAATGTTGGAGATTCACCTGCCACTATTTTGGGAAGCTTTAACAGCCAGAATCCTGGTTCTGTGAAGATCCCAAATGCCGTTTTTGGATCGGAGATTGAAGAAGAGCTTCTGGAGAAGGCTTTTGGGTTGAGTTCCAAGGAGATTACAAAGATGAGGAAGAGGTTTGGTCCCCAGGGCTTGAGGTAGTAAAGAAGAGGTTTGGTTACTTTTTCAGTATAAGGTAGAGATTTGGGTGGTGATTTGAGTTCATGACTTTTCAAATTAATAAAGGAAATTGCTGATAATCTTTAGGAGGAAATTACTGCAACTATGTAAAAGTAATTTTTCTGGATTTAATTGGGTTGAATGATAAAGGAATTGTGTCAAATTTGTGGCTTTATTGATATCTTCTCTTACGTTTCGCTTTTTTTTTTTTTTTTTGTTTTTCCGTTGAAGGTAATGGAAGGGAAAACATCATCATAGAGCGGCAAAATGCACTGCTTTCATTTCACTTTTTATCTTCAGTTTCTCAAAAGTGAAACCATTATGAATGAAAGTTTGGAGGGAAAAAATGACACTTTTTGGTCGTTTTTATTGTGTGAGTGACTTGACTTTTTGGGATAACAGAGAAATTTTGTTATAACTGAACTGTTAGAAAAAAGGACACCAAAAAGGTTAATTCTAGTAGGGTATAGTTGTACATGGAGGTTAGTTTAAGTTTGAAGATATACTGCAGAGACAATTTCATATTTTTAATACTAGAGTCAATTATTATAAGGTGTTTTCTGAATGCCTTAGCTTATTCTTTTCACTTTTATCGTATTCAATTGCTCGCTACCGCCAGTCCAAAGAGAGTTAAATCTTATACACTTGGTTTCAAATCGTGTTGTTACATGAAAGAGACCGCATAATAGCTACTAAATTTGAGGTATTGTAGAGACAGATTCAAAAAAATTAAAATTATTCAGAAGGCAAAATTTTTATACTTTTGTGAAGCCTTCCTTTCAAATATATATATAGGTGGCTGCTCAAGGATTGGATGAGTTCTTTCCTACTATTTTCTCTGTTCATTTTACTACTTAATGTACATTTTCTTTCTGGGGATTGTACTCATAATTACTATTATGTCAAGATATTCTTCTTAAACATTATTTCACATAATCTACGTTCATGAATTATTTGGATTATCTTATAAGCAATTTGAAAAGTTGATGATCACAAATATTAGGAATGGGTGTTGTGCAAAATTCACCACACAAAGCTATGAAGATGTGAAAGTGGAAATTATTATAACCTTAAGCAAACAAAGTTACAGTTTGCAAAACCAGTATGGGGGGACAAGTCTGGTTGTGACAGTCCATTACAAGGAAGCAGTCAAAAGATTGCCTTAACACTAATACAAAAAGGCAATAAAGAGGGGAAAAGCTAAGTCAAAAGCAAAACATTTTTCAACTACTCCCTCAACTAATCCATTTTGTTAGTCAAATAAAGCAAGCAGTGCATGTTCTCTTAGAAAAAATTAATATATGTTGAATCAGATTTTTAAAAGAAGATAAATCTCGCAGAAAACTTCAGCGAATGCTATACCGGGATTAGTAAAATGGTCTACTTCGTGAAGCGTGAGCTCGAGCTTCTAAAATTTTATTATTTCTATACATTTGAAAAAACTATACAAACATTCATGTGATTTGAGTTGATTTAATTTCGTTGTTTTTACTTTTATTAATTGAGAATTTTTGTGAAACTTTTCGAGGGTATTTAAGCATGGGGTTTTCCACTAGTTCTGAGTTTGTTCTATGCATTTCCACTTTATTTTTTTGGCATATGTCTCATTCATAAGTTATTAGGCTACTATATATTAGTCATCACAAAGCATTTGAAAGTATTAAGGTAAATGACACAAAATCAATGAGTTTACACTTGAAAAAATCAACAGTGAGAGAAACACTTGGGCCTGCGGTAAAAAAAACAGCACTGAGAAACACTGGCCAGAATTTATTATTAGTTGCTATATGTTGGTGTATACGACTTGAAGGCAGCCTTAATTAACCTTCATGGTGCTCGTAAACACCAGGTACTTTCTCCATCTGTCAAAATAGAAAGGCTCTATAGATCATTAGAAACCATCACTTTAAAGAAGGTTGAGCTGTAAAGCTAAAGAAAGACTCAACTATATACGCACATATATATATATATATATATAGGTCTTTACCTTTTCTTCTTTCTTTACTTTTTCCCTGCTTGATGAGATTGGGAGATCCCATAAATATCTAGAATGCTAACTGGTGTATGACCATCATGTTTTGTTGGTATAGAAACAGTAGAATTCACCTTCAAGTAAGTGGTTATTGAAGGGGCCTCCCAAGTGGTTATCCATGCTTGATCCCCATTCCCCACTGGTCCATTCTTCCTCTAGTGGCAGATATCAAATCCGTAATGGCTTCTAGTAGCCGATGGACCTGCGCCTATGTCCCGAGAAAGGTTAATGTGGCGGTGCATGAAGTGGCTAGTTGGGCTTTTAAAAACTCTTTCACTGGTTTGATAGGTGTTTCTAGTCTTCTTGTGTCAGTCCTCAGAGTGTCTTGGGTAGAAGGCCGAAAGGCTGGTTGAATTTTTGTTTTTACTAGTTGGCTCAGAAAAAAACACCTTAAGGCTCCGTTTGGAACCCTAATATTTAGTGAGCAAAAGAAAATGTGAAACAAAAAAGTGAATGAAAATAAAAAATATTTTGTTCACTTTTCCTTCATTTTTTTCTTTTCATTTGTTTTTTTTACCAAAATTTCGAGTTCCAAATAAAACGTAAAGCAAGGATATTTGGTTTACAAAACTGATTAATTTGGTTGCCTTGGTATGATGAATTAAGAGATTATGTTGTCCCCTTCTTTCCCAATAATCAGTGAACTGCCCAATTTCACATTGAGCTCTCTCTCTCTTTCTAGTAGGATTCCTCAATTGTTTTTCTTAAACTTTGTCCAACTTGAGTTATATTGGGGATCTTGAGGATGAAACAACGATAATTTAAAATGCTACAACTTCAGGCATGACTTGAAATCATTTCTAGCCTTCATGTGCCAAGATTGGTTTTGTTTATATAACTTCATTTCTTGTTTGGCACAAGTTTAAAATGGAACACACTATAGAGGGTTTCATATATATTCATATATATATATATATATATATAGTGCAGTTTAGTGTTTTACATCAGTGAGAAAATTAACAAAAGCAAACCTGGTCAATTTCATTTGGTACTAGACAGTCATACATACCAGACAGTTTCACAACATTTTCTTGGAAAACTAAAAACACAAAAATACCATACCTAGCTAATAATTAAAGAGACATAAGATGACAAAACAAGCCATCCTAAATTTTTAGGACAATAATTCTAACCACGTACACTGTCTATACGTAGACATTCCTTCATAGTTCATATATACTTAAAGCAAAGCACTTAGCATTTCATTCCAGGTATCAGGCACCCCAGGCAGGCACCAATGGCTACAGTCAGAGTTATAGTCCTTTAGGTGCTGCTTCTCTTCTTGTCCCACAGCTCTAGCATAAACAGAAGGATGTCCATCTCTCCGAAGAGCCGACATCGTTGTAATATCTTGCAAATACACTGGAAATCTCATCTTTCTCAGCACCCCTTTTAGCACTAGCATTTGCTGAGGAACATGAGGATGGCTGGCAAACCCTAGAGGTTCCCTCTGATTGTAACATTTCCAACCATTTTCTCTGCACAGCAGGTTCCCAAAACATTAAAAAATCAAGCATATATCAAAACATATATACACATAGAGATATGCAAAAAAACATGTATTCATGCTTGTGTGTGTGCACATATATACCTGTTATGCCTCGGTGACATGCTTCGGAAAATGATTCGAGTTTGGCGAGGGTCTAGATTCAAATCTACCCATTTGGCCCATGTTATGAGTCCTTTTTCATAGGCAACCATGGGGTTCAAATTACTGTAGACACTGTTTCCCTCCATTAAATAGTCCCACCTGAAAATTAACTGCTTAGCGTACTGATGGTAGGATTTAACCGTTTGGCTTCCAGGAAAATGGATGGAAAGAAAACTAAAGATATCAGACTTTTCCCCAAAAAAAAAATTTGAAGATTTTGGTTTTCTTGTTTTTAGTCCTTTTTCTCGGCAACCATAGAATACTGACGGGAGGGGATAATGTGAACAGAAAGTTTCTCTTACGAGCTCCATTTGTCGGAGTGAGTCCACCAATGAGCCGAATCAAACACGAGAACGTCGGCTCCTCTCCAAAACTTGGCATTCTCTTCAATTAAATCCAAATGTAAAACTCTCTTGTTTCCTTGTGCTTTCTTCAATTCCACTAGGAATGGAGCCCAAGTAAACTCAATTGATGTCTCAAAATCCTGTGATGCTCAGTTATATTATATGAGAAGTAGATGATTAAACATAAAAAATAAAAAAAAAATTTGTTTGAAGTGCCACCCACTAGATAAAAAGAAAAAATTAAATGAAACAGGTAAATTGGGTAATATAGTATGATGAGCTTAATACTCTAGGAAAGAAAAAAAAAATCTTACTAAGGCATGGAAGGCCATTCTGGGGCCATCATAGGTCACCGTCTTTCGACCTGTCGGAACAACTGATTGCACTAGGCAGACAAGAGACTCCCATTGATTCCTCATTATGGAATCACCCACTAACATTATTCTTTTCCTTCTCATCTTTCCGAGAAATTCCAATGCATCAAACCTAAATCACCGAAAGAAAATGACCGAGAAGAAAAGCATTTTTGGATAGTACATGTACAAAAAGGGACAAATGAAATAAATTGGTTCTGTTATATATGTATTATATATCGGAACTAGAAAATTTGTTCTAAGTACCTTGGGATTGAACATCCGTGGGGCTTCCACTTCCATTTCTCATAGTCAGAATCTGGCCTTCCATTCTTTTGACAAGTTACAGCAGTACTAAGATACGGGCAATTCGAATCGTAGAGTGGGTAGGATTGATCAGAAACCCATTTTCCATAAGAAAAGTCGCAACTTTTTAGTGATGCACGCCGGCCTTGAACCATGTTAACTTCATTATCTTCCTCATCAAGCCATGACAAAGCATTATCTAGGTCAAACTGGAAGGATTTGCCATGAAAGAAGCTCAAAAATATGATGAGGACGAAGGAGAAGAGGACAGAGGAGGAGAAGTTGGGTTTAGGCTTAGCCATTGAAGCCAAAGACATGGGGTAGAGAAAGTGGAAGCTTAAGAGTGAAAAGTCCAAATGAAGGACCATTTTGTATGTTGAAAGACCATGAGTAAATGTGCCCCATTTAGGCATGACTTGCGGTGAGATGGCCCATACACTGCTCTTTTTACTCATTACCATTGCTTCTAGTAATTAAGATGTTTTCGTTCTCTTACGTTTTTTGCTGGCCAAAATGGAGAGAGAGAGAGAGAGAGAGAGAGAGATAGAGGAGAGGTTGTTGTAATAGGGTCAACTTGAATTTGGTCCCCGTGATAACCGGGTCTGTAGGCCGTGCATGCATGAGTGAAAATTTTTCAAAATGTCAAAAAGGAGAAGGGGATGATTGTAGCTTTGGATAAAAAGCAAGCAAGGCATGCTGGGGCTGAGGACCCACCTCAATGATATCATTCTCTGAGGTTAAAAGGTCAATCCAACCCATGGTTGTGATCTTTCGTTGCAGTAGCTGCTTGGATGTAATGATCTTGCTTCTGTTTTCCTACAAGAGTGAATGTATAAATATTGGGTTGATGTTAGAAATTATTGTGTTACTGTTGATGGTTAGAATAAAGGTAATTACTTTCATAACCCGATAATATGAAAGTTTGCACACACCCTCTGTCAGGTGAAATGTAGAGATGTGAGGTTATAGAAAGAGTAAGTTAAGAGGTCCTAAGAAAACTCTTAAAAAATGTAGTCCTTTAAAACTCAGCTCTGGTACCATGTTATGAGCCTATAAACTTAATTCAATTTTAAAAATTGACTTGCAACATGAGAATACCATGTTAGTGTCCAGATGTAATATTTCTTAGAGAGCTTATACATTTAAAGAAGTATCCTGAACTGCTTTATAATATATATATATTTTTATGGTAATAACAAACTTACTTACCAAAAAAAAATGAAAAATAATAATGACTTTCGTATATATCCAAACAATGTTCGATTGAGATGATGGTATCTGTTTTTCTTTTTCTGAAGAAATTAGTCTAAAAGATGGAAGTTCTGCTTGGAACGATCAATAATGTAAAGCAACGTAAGAATCCTCAATTCAAAAGATGTGATCCAAACCCATGTATGAAGCATATAGCTTGTTGGGTTGTGTTTTAGGGTATTGAATATGAGATTTATGAGATGATGATTAACAAACAGATAATTAGTCCATTGAGTGCAAAAATGAAAAGCATTTGTAGAAAACATCAACATTAACACCGGATATGAATCGTTACCATTCATCCTATCCCTTCCCAGTTGCCTGCAGTACGTACTATATAGATCACATAGCAACATAAATACAAACGTAAAAAATGGACAATATAATGCATATAACCAATAGTTAATCAGCCTCGGAAATGAATGCCCTGGCAACAACCTGCTATAGAATTTCACCAAAACATTTGGTGAATTCTCAAAACTTAATAGCTAGGAATCCATGGTAAAATATACCCCGCAACGCCATTGTTACTGTTCCAAACTTCTAATACCATTAAACTTGCAACGACCTGGATCCGATAAACTACAGACTCGATCCCTTAATAATCGGAACCAGATTAGAAGACGTGACCCGACCTGACAGTTAAAATTCTTTTACTTTTTTTCATTTTATTACTTTAGAGTTTGATACACACTACTACAAAGCTACATTTGGAGGGAAAAGAAAAAGAGAGGTTGTTCACAATTTGTTTTTTCTTTTTTTGGGTACTAGTTGCATGAATTGGAAATATTCTTATATTTTCAATATTGTTTAAAATATTGAAGTTATAAACAAAAAAATTTTGATTACATGATATTATTTTGTGTGTGTGTGTGTGATTTTTTTTTTAAATAAAGAGCAATTGTGTAAGTCATAAACAAAATTACATTAAAAAGTAATAAAAATTACTTTATTAAACAATATTGAAAATCACTCATGAGTCTAAATGACCATGTTATGTAAGTTAGTTTAACAATTTACTCTTGTGTGATTGTAATCCTAATGTAATTAAATATTATATTACTTTATCGTGTTATATGTTAAAATACAATACTTTTTTCCTGTTGTGAAAAAAATAAAATATGTTTTTTAATAAAACTATTTTCTCATCAAATAAAAATATTAATAAAACTATTTAAAATGAATGATAAAAGTCTTAAACGGAATAAACACTATTTTGACCTTTTAATTTGGTGAGAAAACAATTTATTTACGAAAATTTTAATATTTTAAAAATTAAAATTGTGATTTGTCCAAATCAATTCAATCTATATTCGAGTTTGACAGATTTGTCCATATTCAATCCGGCAACAATCGGAGCAATCGGATCCAAATCTATTAGAATATCGGATCGGGTCTGACTTATCGAATTCAAATCTATCGGATCGGGTCAGACCACACTTAATTTGTGGACAGGCCTCCTTGCAAGCATATATAGTTTTAAGTTTATGCAATAGAAGTTGACTTCGCAATCTCACCTGATCTCACTCCTACGCTGTTGATTACCGGAGATGCCACCCTACTTTGCAGCCACTCTACTTTGCATTCTAAGTATGCTAGCATATTCCCAAATTTACCGGTATGTCCCCGCCACTTCGTTAAAGTGAGGGTACCTTGTGTTTGAGAAACCAATGCATGTATTCACAATCTCTTAAAAAACAAAAAATCAGATGTAGAGAAGAGATTGAAAAATAGGTGGAGAGAGACTAATGATTTGAGTCTTAAAGAGTTTAAACGTCATTGACTGAATAACTGTGTATAAATTAAACAAAGTAATGCAATTCAAGCACTGAAAAGGGTGTTTTAGCCATTGGTTACTCAAGATTTAGACTTCCTTTTCTATCATTGGTTTAATTTGGTTTATTCCAACTCTATCCTTGCCACGCATGCCAACAAATTAGATCATTCCACCACTCATATGTCCATTTAGTAAAACTTAAATTTAGCTGTTTTTATTTTGCTTTTTTTTTATCTATAAGTAATATAGTTAGGTTTTTTTTTTTTATTATTTTTTTTTTGCTTATAAGTCTAAAAAGTCAGGCAGAAAAAACTATAAAAACATTCTATCAAATGGATCTCTCAATCAAAAGTCGAGACCCAGGAATTACATTTTTCTCTAGTATGTATGATTTTCAGTTTTACCCTTCTCTTTGTTTCTTTGTTCTTTCCATATCATAACTAATAAACATTAAATAAACTTGAGCACGATTGTCATGCCCAATATTATCCTTTCACATATTAGATGTGTTAGTTCAGAACAAAAATGGTCTCCAACTAAGTTTTAATTCAAAAGCAAGATTGGTTCATTTTAAGTTTAATACTTAACTTAATTTTAACGGACCCTATGATATCATTGATATATCGATGGTTTTCAATTTAGAGTAATACAGTGTTTTGAATTGAGAACCAAAGTAGTGTCTCTGAGTCTAGGAGGATAAAAAAAAGAACGATTTTCTTTTCTTCTTTTGTTTGATTTCAAGTTTAGGAGGAAAGGGCAAAAAATTGAAATCGTTTTCTCTACAATTTCTCTCTCACTTTCTTTCTCTTTTTCCCTTTACAAATAGGCTGTAAAGCTTTAACATTGAACCTAAGACTTTCCTGGCAAGTCCATTCTCATATGAAAAATTCTATACTTACATAAGTTTTTATACAAAAAAACTCCATCAAAATAATATAGCAACGATATTTTTAAAATTTTAAACCAAAATAATAAGTATTTTGATTTAAAATAAAAAGACCATAAAGAGTTACATTATTTTGTATAAAAAATTTATACAAAGGTTTTCAATGTATTGTTGGATATATTGTGCAAAATAGTGTTTTAATAAATCAACAAAATAATATATCTATAATGATATAATAACTCATTAAGACTAATAAAAAAAAAAAGAAAAAGATCAAGGCACGGAACTTAATCCGTTGCTCTTAAGAAACGATTTTGCCGCAAACGGTGAAAACCTTGGTGCAAATAGCTCTAGACAATTGTTCTCCAAGATACAACGATCAATCTTTATAGAGTGCACTCACCATAAAGATATAAAAGCAAAAGCTTCACCCATGTATAACTCAGCCGAAATAAGAAAAATAATTGTCAAATCATATCTCTTTCATATATTACACGATATGTCTTCACATATTGTAAACAACACCTCGAATTTTGAAGCATTTTCTAACATGTATAACATTACTCTTCGGTATTAAGCCTTTTGTAACGTAATAGGTTGCTTTTAGAAAGAGTGTGCGAATTAATTCAAGAGAAATGAGAAAATGAGTGAAAAAAATTCAATTAATTCGGATGATCTTACAGATAATTTAAAAGAATTTGCCAACAACCTCAATTAGAGGACGACAATTTGCTAGGGACGATGAAGCAGTTCTTGATGGCCAAATGCAGTAAACAAAAGAAAAACTTAATAATGTAACGAAGGGATTTCATGGTGCAAACCCAAAATGGCAGTGACGGAGAAATATTGAAATTTTTCGTAAGCTTAGCTATTATTTAACGCCATGTAAAACAACCATTTTAAAGGTAATTTTGTTATAAAAAAAAAAAAAAAACCCTATTGATCTAATCAATCTAAAAGGAATCATATATATATATATAAGTTGTGTTTGCTCTTATATTTTGTCTCTTTCCTATGTGACGCTCTAAATATTCAGATACTTTTAAAATGGCACGTTACAGGGATAATTTATTAAATAACTATTGAATTTATTATTTTATTAAACTTACTGTATTAGTTTTGTAAGATATATAAATATATAAGATAAGATTAGTTTTGTAATATAGATAAGATATATATATATCATATCAGATTATCAAGACTCTTTCTGAACTTAATATCTATAAAAAAAAAAAAGTAATTATAATTAAATAAAATATTATATATATATATATCAATATCTATTTACATTTTAAAGATACAATAAGATGTATAAGTTTTGTAAGATAAATAATATATATAATATCAGATTGTCGGGATTTTTTATATAACTTAATAACTATAAATATAATTATAATTATAATTAAATAAAATACCATATATGTCAATATTTATTTATATTTTAAAGATACGATACGATTGTATAATTAATTATTGTGAATTTTAAATTAACTTTTTATGATTTGAACAACTTTTACTCTCGTACATTTCACGAGTTGACACCTAGTAAACCAATATTTTAAAAACCGGACCGTTGAGTGAACCGAAAAAGTCACCGGGTCACGGGTCACCGGTTTAACCATCGGATCAACCGTTATTGACTCGTGACGTCATAATTATGTCATTAATTAATTTATTAATATTAATAAATAGTATCTTATTTTTTTACACTATTTTTTATATTTAAAACATAAAATTTTGCCTTAAAATAGTGAACCGGACGGTTTAATACCAGTTCAATTGATCGGGTCACGGTTCAACCGCTATTTTGATGGGATTTGACTGGGTTTTGACCAAAATGGGTTTTAAAAATTAACCGGACCGTCTTTTTAACCGGATCACGGGTCAATCGATTGAACTGACCAGACCGGATCGGGTTTTAAAACACTGTAGTAAACAATGAAAAGTAGAGATCAATGAGCACTAAGGGATGGCCCAATGGTTGAGCACTTGCCCCTCCCACTTATCAACCGAGGTTCCAGCCCTGGCTCTCCTCCCCCATTCTCCTTTTGGGTTTCGACACTCTTTGTAATTTTTCCAATGAACAAAAAAAAAAAAAAAGAGGGTAGAGAACATCGACTTTTGAAAATATTTGTTCAATTTATATAGTAAATGTACTCTGTTAGTTTTTCTTTCTTTTGCTCCTTTTGACGTTATATAATATAGATAAACTTTTTTAAGTTTCAAAATTTTAGATTCCACAAGTGTTGTGCAAGTGCATGGCAAGTGAACGGCATTAGTTTTGAAGAAAAATTGACACCCTTTAGTTATTTAGAAATGGAGTGAGCATTCTACTACTAACCACGTTATAACTGAATTATCATAATGTGACATTATTGTTTCCATTTCTAAAAAAAAAAAATTAACTTTATAATCCTCGTCCTAGCCTTTACTATCCCTTTACTTTATAGATAAGAGATGCCAAAATCAATGAAAAAAATAAGAAATAAAAAATTCATAAACAGGGATTTCTTTGTAATTTTTTTTAAGATCCTTAATTTTTTTTATGTATTAGAGTAAATCGAAAAACAAAAAGAGAAGGAAAAGAAATAGAGAATTTAGGTGGACAGAAGAGTAAATAATGATAGTTTGAATAACTTACAATGGTGTTGGAATTAACGCATATTTGATGAAGCAGGGTTTCATTTGGTCATAAGAGTGTAATAGAAACGATTCAAGTGAATATTTTAGGAGTGACATGCAAAGCGAATATCTAGAATAGTAACATCTTATTGAAAAATGGTAGTTTATAAATATAATATATTACTGCAAACTGGATCGGGATGTACACTAACCGTAAATTCAGTTTTTAAACTTTTATTTTTAGCTCACACTATAAAATATAACTCCTTTCACAATTTAAGAATTGAGTCTAGAAGGCTTGAAGTTAGATCGATCTTCGAAGTGGGATTAGTGATACCCAATTGCTAGTCCATTTCATCTGTTGTGCCTACTTTTTGTCACATATAACATATAAAATATCTGACTTTAAAAATAGATAAATATATTTAATTTCGTAAAAATGGTTGAATCGGTTAAATAACTGTTGAATCAATAAATTATGTAACTTTGAGTTTCCTCCTTTAGATGTGAGTTTGTAATTTTCTAGTGGGTTAAATACACTTCGCACTCATCTTTTAGATGTGAGTTTGTAATTTTCTAATGGATTAAATACACCTGACACTCATGTACTTTATACCTAATCTCACTTCAAGACATTCAATTTTATTTATAATAATTAATCTCTTATACTTTAAATTTGTTGCAACGTCAACTTTTGCAAGAAAAATTCGTATGTGACAAACATATAGCTAAAATTAATGGGGAAAAGATAAAAACTCCATTTCCTTCCCAAATAATCTATACATATCTCTCTAAAATCACTCCACCATCACGATTGTAATTAACTTTAGGATACATATAATGTAATTAGGCTTTATACAAAAGTCACAACCTGAATCATGTGCAATACATATGAATCTAACCTTTTGGAAAAAAAAATAAGCATGAATCCTTGGTGAAAAAGAGAGGAATTTTACGGGTTTGTCTCTTAAAATAGACCATGTGCTTGTCATAGGAAATTTTTTTATTTTTTTTAACTTTTTAGATGGAAGTTCAATAAAAATTGACATTGCAGCAAATTAGAAGTGTGAAGACATAATTGTTACAAATAAAATGAAGGATCTAATGTGAAATTTGATGTATAGCATACGAATGCAAAGTTTAATTAACCATTATCTAAATTTGGGAAAGCAATATGGTAGGGGTGGACATTGGTCGGGTTGAGCCCACACTAGAAATTATTCACATCAGGCTTAAAACTAAATCTCAAGTTCATTCAATCACAAAATTACATTCATGAGCCTGCCATCTAACCTAAAATTTGTTTAATAAAATATTTTTTTCTAAAAATAATCTTAAATAACATAAATTTTAATTAAATCTTAAATAACATAAAATTTAATTACATATGTACATAAATGTATATATGTACATTAAAATATATAAATATAAGGTTAATTTCATTTTGCCTCTTGTGTACATTAAAATATATAAATATAAGGTTAATTTCATTTTGCCTCTTGTGCTTAGCTTGAAATGTACATTCAGCCCCTCTACTTTAAAAATCTACACTTATATACCATATGATAATGGCCAAAGTGCAACTGTTACTTTTTCCGATCAGATTAACAAATTTTTTACAATACACGCTAAAAACACTCGAGCTCAATTCTGGCAACTTAAAATGACTCTGTAATCCTTATATTTCATTCGTTTTTTTTCTCTTTTTGTTTCTCTCTTTTCCTCGTTCTCTTTGGTCCTTCACTGGCCAGGATCATCCACAAGCTCCATAAATGCATCTATGCACCTGCACTACCACACCACACTCACTGGCCAAGGTATAACTTTGCTTCAATTTTTCCATATCCATACCTAGATCTAGGACAGCTCAAGAGAGAATTTAAGGAGTACTAATAAAGGAAGAGATATAGAGAGAGAAACAAAAAGGCAGAAGGGGTGTTGATCAGCCATCTTCTCTGGCAAGCCCCCACCATCTTCTCCTCACCCAGCTAATTAACAATACCGATCGCCCTCTTCATCTCTCACTTTTTATTCTTTGTAACTTTTCATATATCCTTTCTCACTAAAGCCATAAAAACTGGAAAGGAAAGTGGGTCTATGTTGATTTTACCATTTTCACTCTATAAAACCAAACCATCATAACCCACATCTCTCATTCTTTTTCTTCTTCCTAATGCTTTCATTCTTTCTTTCCTCCTCACTTACCAGTAATCAACCTCTATCGCCGGCTATCTAGAACCAAAATCACATACATAAAACACGCATGAATAATTAGATATATGTATACAAATTTATTTACATGAAATCTGGTTTGTAAACACGGGTTCAAACCAACTCCACGATAGAACAATTCAATTACTTTTGGGGTAGTTTTTACTGATTGAGAGAGAAATAAAAGCATGGAAATTTTGGTTGTTATTGGTTGAAGAAAGGATTTGGGGGTTCTTTACCTAAAGGGATTTATTTTAAAAGATATTTATCAAACCGAGGTCATTTTGAACTTATTTACAAAATACTTGTTCAAGTGTCATTAGCATTTGGCATTGACACATTTACTAAAAGTATTAATGCTAATGATGTTTTATGATTTATTTGATTTCCTAATAAAAAAGCAAAGAAATTTCAAAAATAGTAAATTAAAAGCGTCATCGATATTGACGCTTTCTTTGTTAAAATAGAAAATATTATTTATATTGACGCTTTTATAATTAGTAGTTAAAATGGTAAAGCCGTTAGTTGGAATGATGCTTTTATTTGGGCATATTTACACGAGTTAGGTCCAAATCTGATTAGTTGTTCCCTAGTCTCTCTGGACAATCTCTCTCCCTCCATTGCAGTCTCTCTGTGCCCTCATTACTCTCTCTCTCTCTCTCTCTCTCTCATCTTAGAAGAAACAGGGTTTGGGGATTTGGGGATTTTAGGTTTAGTGTTGTGTGTTGCTGGTGGGTTGCACTCTCTCTCTCTCTCCCCCCATTGCAACTCCAAGCACTATTGATTTACCAAATTTGAAGTTCAACCACCATGGCATGTAGGTCTGTCTCTCACTTTCTCTTCTTCTTTAGTTCTTTGGTTTCATTGATTGGGTGTTAAGAATTTAAAGAAAAGGAAAAGAGAAGACGCCAATAAATTTATTTTTGTTTTCTATTAACCCAATTTTAGAAAATTTGAAATGTATGATTTATCATTGCTAAATTGATGCCTTATAGTTTTTGCTTCTATTTTAGTTTCCTAAACAACAAAATAGGCAATTGTTTAATGGCGCGATTATCGGAATCCTGATCCTGGAGTTAGGGCATATTTCCCTTCTGAATACTTAGGGTTCTTCAATAATGTTGCTATCAAGGTTTGGCGATGTCAAAATGGCCAATGGCCTATGTCACACTCAAAATTTAATAACATCACACGGGACTTGCGGACGCTGATAGCGCGGTCGTTAGAGTTCCGATCGTAGAGTTATGATATTTTTTTCCTCTCAGACAGTTAGAGTTCTTCAATATTGTTGGTGTCGGGCTTCGACAATGCCAAAGTGGCCAAACATCATCCGTCGCATTCGAAATTTGACACATAACATGGTTTAGACACACAGGACTTGCGACCACTGACGGCGTGTCCATCAAAGTCTCGGTTGTGGAGTTAAGGCACAAAATGCTTCATAAATTATGACAGGAAAAAAAAAATTTAACTGATAGCTTAAAAATGAAAGCGTCACTGGTAATAATGCTTTAGCTTAAAACTAATAAAAACGTCAATGCCATTGACGTTTTTAGTTTATAATTTTTTAGTTCAAGAAATAAACTAAAATCAAGAAAAAATAGAAAGGTAAGAGCGCCATTAGCATTAATATTTTTTTATAAAGATGTCAATACTAATAACACTTAACCAAATCTTGTAAATAAGTTAGAAATAACTATAGTTTAATAAATATTTATTAAAATAAACCCCTCCTAGTAAAGAGCCTTTGCATGTATCCGTCTATATATATAAATATATATGTATATATCAAATCCTGGGGTTTAACAGAAAAACCCTATGCCCTGAGTCCCAAACCCTCTCCCTCTCTTTCTATGTCCGGAAACCAGTGCTCGAGCTCATTTCAATGGCGGCTTTCGATCACATTCACAATATGTATGACATTGCTCTGAAGCCCCGATTGCTCCGTTCGCTTATCCGAGAACACTTGCCGGATGAGAAGCATCCATTCAAAGGCCCTTTGGAGCTGTCACACGTTGTGTCTATGGTTAAGACTCACCGACTGTTATCGGAATCTCTCACCGCAGAATCGTCTGATCCTAAGGTGGTTGAAAGCTGGAAGGCCGCAGTCGATGCATGGGTCAATCGCGTGTTGATGCTCGCCTCTAGCAACATGGTGAATTTCTATTGATTTTTCTACTCGCATAGTAATTATTCCAATAAATTTATGTACATATACACATATATAGTTGTCTGTGTGTTATTTATGCATATGCACGAACGTTTTAGCATCATGGTGAATTTCAACCATCTCCTCGTAAATATGTTTTCAATATATATGTCTGTCTGGATGCGCATCAGCGTATATATATATGTATGTATTTATGTACATGTGTGTGTGTGAGTAATACATTGTGTGAAAAATAAATTGACAGTTAATTTTTAGCCAGATAAATGCTGGGCTGGAATATGTTTGCTAGGGGTGACTTGTCAAGAATGCAGTTCTGAACGTTTCCTGGCATCATACTCCGTTTGGCTCCACAAGCTCCAATCGCATATTCAGGTATTCACACTAATTTCATAATATTTCAATAAATAAAAAAAACTAGTTTCATCTATATTGTACTTCAGTGTTATATTTTAGGATGCATATATGATATAAATGAATCGATGTAGTTCTCTGGTGCATGATTGTCATTTAATTTGTGAGTTTTCAAGTTAATGTCATGCACAATTTACTCATGCTTCATAAGTTATTTCAATTGCTAATTTATATAATTGTGATTGATACTGATTTACATTGTAGGACTAAATTTTTTAGAATTATTTGTCTTCATAGTCGAGAATGTTATGTTTTTAATGGTTTTATAGGTTATAAATATGCATAATTTGCATGTAAAATTGTCACAAGAGAGTTTGGACTCCCAACTGTTCTCCCAATTGGAGGAAGTTCATCCTAAAGTAATTTCTATAAGTTTCCAAGCAGCCTCTTTTAAGAAAAAATATGACTTAACCCTAATTTGATAATCAATCATGAAAAACTTATTATAGCTATCACCATATGATTAAAGGTTACTTGGGTAGTTGTAACAGATGTAGATTTGAGACCTAATGCAAGTGACTAAAAGTAGAAATCAATGCTTCCACCATTGGGGCAGAAGTTTTGAACATAGTTGCTAATATGGAAAACGGAAGCAGAAAATGTGGCCTAAAAATATAATGGGAAATGAGAAATGCTGGCTGATATAAAATTAAATATGATACAAAAAAAGTTATTAAGAATCTTTAAAATAGCAATATAAAGTATCTAAATATTTTCATTATCAATTAAAATAGTAATGCTACACAATATCTATAGAAACCTGTTAGAACAACTATATATAATAATTAGAAGATAGGGTTTGAGAGCATGAGAAATACTAGAAATCATGATAAGTGCGTGTCTTGGGAGTTTTCATAACAGTTTTTTAAGAGTTTCTTATTTCAATTATGTTAGAGTCTCTGAAACATCTTGAAAACGTTTCTTAGAAGTTTCCTTACAATTTGATAAGCGTTTCGCCTTTGTTCTAAAAGCGAGTTTCTAGGGAAGCAAGTTTCCTCTCCCAAAGAGAGTTTTTTGGCAACTATGGTTTTGAACTCATCAAAACTTGTCCCAAATACGAGTCGTGGCTGTGGGTTGTTGCGCTAGTTACTTACAGGGTATTAGTCCCACCGTAGGTGGGGACACCCTTGTTATCAAAAAAAAAAAAAGAACTTGACCCAAATAAATTTGCAGATTTTTATCATAGTCATTTAAACCAGACATAGCTCTGAAAAATCTTCAGGCTCAAAATGAATTAAGAGACTTCTACTTCCATGGTTTTGCATTTTCAATCCTTCAATTTAATCTCAATCTTTCTCAAAAGAGGCAGTGGCAACTCTGTTTGCTTGCATTCTCTCTTGCACTCGAAGCAGGTAGCCAACGAGCCGCACCTATTTCATGAATGCGCAATCCGGGAGGCCTCAAAAGTGATTTGCTTATGAATCTTTTTATCCTTTTTTCTTTTTATTTGACTTCGCTATAGAGATTTTGAGACAACTTTGGCCAGTTAACTAAATTTTCTTTGCAAAATTATCTCTTTCTACACTTTTCTAACTCCCATTCTGCACTCCAATCTTTCATCTATCTATCTGGCTATCCGTTACTGCATATTTTTCTTCTTTCTTTCTTTCTTTCTTTCTTTCTTTGGCTTCTTCTCAAAGATCTATTGAAGAAATGTTCAAAACCCATTATGGATCTCAAGGCCAGCTCTGATTTATTTGTATGTGCATTGTTTTTGATGATAAGTTAAAAACCAATTGCATGATTCTTAATGTCCTTGACTGATGGTTTGTTGTTTATTAAGTTAAGCAAATGTCTTTCTTTTGCATAGTTTTGATAAATCATACATAAAATCATTTTCATTGAGTTGGTGAAATATTCACTATTTTGATTTTAAAAACATATTTGTGTATCTATATCTCTATAGTTTCACCTAATTTCATATCAATTTCTATGATTTTCTTGTTCTGGTATCCTTATGTTGTGCCTCATGCCTAGGCTCTATTAAATGGTTAGTTTGCCCCTAAGCTTTTAATAAATATGGATTTACACCACTTATCGCTAATTGCGGGTACCAATGAATGGAATCCTTATCGCCTAGAGATAGGGATTTAAAAATAAAAATAAAAATTTCTAGTTGAGGAATATTCTAAATTAATAATTGATGGGTTAAATGGGAAAATTGGTGTACCGATGTTAATGTCATATTATTATCCTTTTCCACAAATATGATGCGTAAATTATTCTCATATATGGAGACCAATAAAGTTGCCAATGCATTGGCTAGTACAAGTCATACTTCGAAGAATTACAGGGCTTGTTCAAGGTAATTTCCTTTCCAAATAGTGTAGCCTGTCAGTGGCCCCAATTGCAATTTGTGGATTAAAGAAAACTCAGATTACGGCTGAGAATTTCCTTTCCAAGTGAGGATTGAATTCCACAAATTACTGGGCTCAAAACCAAGCTGTTAGACGTGAGGAAATAGAAATACCAAAATTTGAAATTTTTATTCACAGATAATCTTTCATGAGATGAGAGATTGCATAGCCTATATCTATGCTAGATGAGGAGGTTTGATCTCATCTGACATGAGTCAGGAATACAGAAAACTGCAAGTAGGCAGCTTGGAAAATACCACCTGAGTGACAAGGAAATGACAAGCTACTTAAAAGCAGCCGCCACACTGGCAAGTGGCTTAGATGTAGCCATTTGATGAGCACAAGCTGCTTACAAGCAACCACTTGAATGACAAGTAGCTTACAAGCAATTACCTCTTGAGGAGGTTAGTTAAAGGCTGAGGAAACTTAAATAACAATAGTAATTAAAACTCATGAATATATGCTAGTCTACGCCTGTAAGAGTCCTTAATCAGATACTAAATTGAAAGAAATCTAGCTCCTTTATTCTGATTTTGTTTCCCTTCCTGTAGGGCACAATTAGTGCTTCCAGCCCAAAAATAGCCTTTCATCAAATTGGCAGGGTCATAAGTAATGGCAATAGAGGTTTGTCATTTCCATGATGTATGTGTTTGTTTTGTTTGATGGCAATTAGCTTTGCTTATCCCCCCTCGAGCCAAAAAAACGAAAAGATATGGATTTACAAACTGTTACTTTGTTCATATGTTGGACCCTTAGTTCCTTAGTTTAAAAGAAAAAACTATGATAATTGTGCATGTTTCCGAGCGTGTGTTCATCAGATTCAGAGAGCAAGAGGGTTGATAGATTTATTATTTGGCTGTTGATCTGACATGATCTCCTCCACTTGGGCATTTAAGCTATACTGCAAGAAGTCAAGATGGAATTGGTGGGGTTAGGAATTCTATAATTTAATGGTGAAATATGAGTTATTCTTCATACATGCACCTTATGGTTCTAGTTAGTTTTTTTTTTTTTGGTATTTTAGTTGGTCTGGCTACTTCATGTATTGATGATGAACTTGGTCTGTTGTGTTAGTTGGTCGGCCTAATGTAGAATGGCTATTAATAACTTTTCTCCCTAGATTGCAATGCCAAACATAAGCTACCTTGCTGGCTATTTTGCCTCTCAAACAAAAGGGTTCTCATTATCATTAAACTCTTTATACAGTCAACATGCAGGTTGCCCTATATTCATAAAACATATAGCTACAGAGGAGGTAGGCAAGAAATAATGAAACGTGTCAAATCGTGCAGCAAGCTCAACCATATCACACTGTATTTGGGGGTTGGGGGGTGGGGATATCTCTATGGGTGGACAAATCTATAGTTGATATGGTAGTTCTGTTGTCCCATTGTTTGTTGCAAGAGAATTCTGTTTAGCTGATTGTTATAGAAGTTGGACCTTTGTACTCTAGGCATTGGTCTTTTTGAAGCTCTCCTCGTGGTGGCCCTAAAGTCCTCTGCTGGTGTGGCTATTACTTAGTTAGATAAGAACTATCCTTTTTGGAAGCTTACAAGTAAGACTTCAGCCTCTGAATCAGTGAAGAAGTCATTTAACCCGAGGAAGTCCAGGGTAGTTTTAGGGGCTTCAGTTATTTAACTCATGAGTTGTATTTAATGAAATTTTTTTAGTATTTTCAAAGTTATTTGTAGTTTTATCCAAATTTGATCACCTTATACTTGTTATTATAGACTCTTCTGTTTGTGGAACCTTGGTGAGTCCTTCATGCTTTTATAGTAATGAAGTACTTAGGTGGCTTTTGCCTTTTAAGGCTTCATTTATTTAGTCTACCGGTTGATTTTTCTTTGATAAAGGTTAAAATTAATTTCATTAGGGTTTCACATTCTTTAGAAGCAATTATAATACTCTCATTTAGATTTACTGAATATTGAACCAGAAACTTGCAGCCTTGGTGCTAGTCTCAGTGATTTGATTGTGATTACTTTGGCTTTTTCTTCTTTCTCATCTATGTTAACACTTCTACTTATTGATTTTATCTTCTTGCTAGTTGCTTCTTCTTCTTTCTTATCTCTGTTATTCTAATTGTTTAGGTAAAAGCTGCTTGCAGTCACCCCCTCTCTCTGTGAAACAATACCTTTAAACCATTAAAACAACTTTTCTAAACTGTTGACTCTCTTCCCAAAACTCCATTCTACCAATTCTAACCATCCATTATCTATTTCATAGCAATCCTCACCTTAACTTTTCATTTTAAGTGCTAGAACTGGGAAATGTACTACATTTGCCCCCACTTTTTCTTATTTCATACATACACCTAGCAGAAAAATCTCCACAAAGGAAACTGGATATGGTGTTGATGTAGGATAGATTAGAAAACTAGACCCTAGGCTGCCTATAAGTGGATTTTTTTTGGTGGGTTTTGGCCGTGGAAAACTCCTATGGTCAATGTTTTATAAGAGGGCTTCTAGGGTTCCCAGATGGAAAAGATGCCCTTGGATTGATTCTTAAAAGTTTCATGATCGCATGATTTCTGGAATTAGCCGCAGAAATTTTGTGAACAACTATTTTAAGTTATTATGGTGTAAATTTAATGGCCAAAAGGTAGGGAAAGGGTTAGGGTTTGTTTAAGCTTTGATGTGATGGTATTTTGGGGCTGAGAATGAGACTATTCTTCGGAAGCTGCCTATAATTGTATTTTTTTTTTTATGGGTTTTGGCTATGGAAAATTCCTATGGTCAGTGTTTTATAAGAGGGCATCTAGGGTTTCTAGATAGAAAAGTTATGTTTTTGGATTGATTTTCAGAAGTTTCATGATCGTAGGATTTTTGGAATTAGCTGCTGAAATTCTGTGAACAACAACTATTTTAAGTTATTACGGTGTAAATTTAAAGGCCAAATGTGGGGTAAAGGGTTAGGGTTTGTTTGGGCTTTGATTTGATGGTGTTTTGGAGCTGAGACTGAGACTATTATTGGGCTGCGAACTGTAACCCAAGAACAAGAGTTGAAGAAAAACAAGAAGAATATGTATTTGTAGCTGCTGGTTCTCCTAACTCTATTAGGATTGTGACTTAGAGAATATGAAACTTTGACTCTTTGATCACTAGACTAATACTATTCTAAACTTAAATAAGACCACATATCATGACTCCATGGGGGACCCATTACCAAAATACCCCCAACCACTAAAACCTAATAAAAGATTACAAAATCCATCCAGCAGTATTCTAACAAAGGGAAAAAAACACTCAAACTAACCCTAAACATGATTACACAAAGCCCTAGACATGCTACATGCAAAATTTCATATTTGCCATTTTCTTCTTTCCATCAGGTGTCTACTGTCTATTTAAATAGACCCAAAAAAGGGCCTCTCTTTTCAGCTTTCTTGGATTAAAGAATAGAAGTTCCTTTACAACCTGTCTACAGTTGCCTGAATGGAGGAAAAAACAGTATTTTCCTCAACAAAATTGGCTTGGATGGTTATCTCATTACTATTGACTAAAGGTTGGGGTAGAACAAGGCTTCTGGTTCTGTTGTCACAGTCTCTACAAGTTGACAGTTGCTGAAACAAGTGAAGCATTGTTGAACGTTAGGGTAAATCTTCAAAAATAACATGGGTGCTCTTACGTTGGATGCCCTGTGACCTATTCACACTTGATAGGTCATCTTTAACCTAGTCACTTCGGATTTTCTTGTTTTGACAAAAAAGGAGCAGCATATCTTTCTTGCCTAGCCATATTGCGTTTAGTAGGAATGATGATTTGCCTTATCTTAGATTGAAATGTTTTAGGTATCAACAGCTTGCTCTATTTCTTGCATGACCAAATTAAAAGATGTTGCTGCAATCAGAAGTCTAAAATATTAAACAGGAATACTATCAAACTATACAACTCCGGTGAATGGCATATCATGTTGTGATCCACGGCTTGTTAGGTTTTTGTGCTTAACTTAAGATTTTAAATCCAATCAAGTGTTTCCTATTAATCTAATTTTTCTTTGTAGAACTTTATATATTTTTCCTATATTTTTTATTTTCTCATTAAGTAGGCGGCCTTAGTGCCTTACCCCTTCTTTTTTACAAAGTAATTTATAAACATTAATGAATTATAGCCTAATGGAAGGGATCTTCTGAATTAGGGGGGTGGGATATGGGGATGACAGTAGTAAGTCTAGTAATCCTAGTAAGAATGCATTTCTTTGATTGTAGATGGTTGATTCCTGTCTACATTTTTTATTTAAAGACAATTTTATTTAGAAGAGAATAAGGGCAAAGGATGGGGTTTATATAAACTTCTTTCTCTTCATAGATGGTTGATTATTAAAACAAATGGCTTCTAGCCAGAACTGGCTTATGATTTTGAATTAACATATTCAAATGACTATGATATTGTATTCCTATATACACACAGACATGCACGTGTAAAGACTATGCTTTAAACCATATTTTACCATATGTGGTGACCTTATTCTTGTTTCTTTTCTGTACCAGTATAACATATTCCAGGTGATATTTATATCAACAGCTTGCTCTATTTCTTGCATGACCAAATTAAAAGATGCTGCTGCAATCAGAAGTCTAAAATATTAAACAGGAATACTATCAAACTATACGACTCCGGTGAATGGCATATCATGTTGTGATCCACAGCTTGTTAGGTTTTTGTGCTTAACTTAAGATTTTAAATCCAATCAAGTGTTTCCTATTAATCTAATTTTTCTTTGTAGAACTTTATATATTTTTCCTATATTTTTTATTTTCTCATTAAGTAGGCAGCCTTAGTGCCTTACCCCTTCTTTTTTGCAAAGTAATTTATAAACATTAATGAATTATAGCCTAATGGAAGGGATCTTCTGAATTAGGGGGGTGGGATATGGGGATGACAGTAGTAAGTCTAGTAATCCTAGTAAGAATGCATTTCTTTGATTGTAGATGGTTGATTCCTGTCTACATTTTTTATTTAAAGACAATTTTATTTAGAAGAGAATAAGGGCAAAGGATGGGGGTTATATAAACTTCTTTCTCTTCGTAGATGGTTGATTATGAAAACAAATGGCTTCTAGCCAGAACTGGCTTATGATTTCGAATTAACATATTCAAATGACTGTAATATTGTATTCCTATATACACACAGACACACGCACATATGTAAAGACTATGCTTTAAACCATATTTTACTGTATGTGGTGACCTTATTCTTGTTTCTTTTCTGTACCAGTATAAAACATTCTAGGTAATATTTGTATGAAATTGCGCTGAAATTGATTAAGTGATTTCTTGCTGAAGTTTTTGAAACCCTAGCCTCCTTTTCATTTCCAGTTATTTAATTTTGAAGCAATTTTATGCTGAATTTTATGCATTGGAAAACTGTGGTTCTTCTTGTTGTATGTGTTGAGAAGTTGTCTACTTTCTAAGCTAAAGTTGTGAAGTTTTCTTTTAGAAATTGCTTATTACTGTATTTCATGGGTGAATATAGGAGGCTGCTACTTCCATAGGCTAATGGACTGCATCAAAAGCATCACAACACCAACACACACACACACACACACACAACACAACAACCCACACCCACATCCACACATCCCACCCCACCCCACATGTATCGTACCTCTTGATGCAGTCCTCTGGGTTGTGGAAATGGCCCATTCCTAGATATGTAAATTCTTTATTTGAGATCTAAATTGGCGTGTTCTTTTTTGTTTTTTTTTTCTTTTTTTTTTTTTCTTGTTAAGCAGCCTCCAGCAGATTCTCATTTTGTAAAGTTGGCTTCTTGTGCCTCACTATCAGATCTGCTCACGAGGTTTGGTTTCTTAGTTCCTAAATAAAAGCTATGTATATTTCCTATTGTAGGTAGTTTTGCCCTTCTACACAAGTATGTTAATTTGTGACTAGGGATGCTATACATGCATGGCAGTGCGTGCTGTATATTGATTCAGCAGGGAAAACACTAAAAGATTGGGTGAGCAGGATGTATAAAGTAATTGAAGCAGTGTATGGATTCTTAAGAAGGGAGGTGGAGTGGAAATGCCACTCACACAAGTCACAGCATGCACATTCTGAATGGAATTAGGGGAATTCGTGTTAAAATATTGGGTCTGCATAGGAGAATTCCCTTTCTGGTCTTATTATTTGTTTTGTCTAGCTTCATCATTTATAATAGAACAGCTTGTGGCTGATTTCCATTTGTAAAGTGTTGTTATTTCCCCTCATCTCATCTTTGCATGGCTTCTAAGATGATACAGACGTATATTCTAATCCAATCTATCTTTTCATTTGTGATTCGTTACATCAATCTTATACTCACACTTGCTGTTGCACATCCATCAGTTCTTGTAATCCTTTATAGTTGTCTGCATGCCTTGAAGCTTTTGTTTGTTGGTAGTATTGCAATGCTCATAGATATTTTAGCTTCTCTTTTTTTTCCTTCCGAAATTAGGCTGGGTAGATTTCCAAAGGTAAAGAAAGATGCGACCTCCCAGGCGGTAAAACTTATTCAACCGGTTTTGAAGCTCTTGGATGAAGATAGCTCAGAAGCTGTATGGGTTAGTATTAATTGCTTAGAGACTTATCTCTTGCTTTGGCCATTAAGCTATAGCTGTAGAAAATGCCAAAATTTCATCTACTATCATTTTTTTATTATTAATGTCTTTTACTGAAAGCTACTAGTCAATCATTGATATTCTAACTTGAAATGACATATGGAGTATGTCAATTGATCTGTTGAAGTTTACCTTTAAACATTTATTGTACCTTCCCTCTATTCCTTAAATATTAGGTGTCCAGAGACTCAAAAGTAAAACATGCAGAACTGACCACTGAATTTGTGAGCTGAAGAGGTGGTTCTGGTGTAGAGAACACCATAACTTATTGCATATGTTGATTAAAAATAAGGTATCTTCATGAGTGAAGCCTTGTGCGTCTAACTGATAACAATAGGTTGAAAAGTCCAGTTCATAAATCAGATAAGCTATGTTTGGGTTGAACTGTATGAGGACATCTTGCATGTGCATACTTCATTATTGCACAAGTCAATGGTGGAAGATGTGAAGCATGTTTCTTTGGTCTATCTCTCTCTCTCTCTCTCTCTCTCTCTCTCTCACACACACACACACACACACACACACACACACACACACACACATACACACACACACAAACGCACGCATGTATGCATGAGCAAGGACACTCTTAATGCGCCATGCCTCATTCTTGAGCTTGGCTAAGGTAAGAGGCATGTAATTTCCTGATCTATCTTCTTCTACCCTGGTTAGAAGATCATTTCACTACTATTTTTTGGAATTTGAGCGTTAATTTTGTTTTGCATTGGCTGTCATCTGTTCAATAGTTAGTTGTGGTCTAGCTTCATAACTTCAAGATCATGAGATACTTTTGTGGTGATCACTTGTGCAGGAAGGAGCTGTTTGTTTGCTATGCACCCTTATAACTTTCTTTCCATCTTCCATCCATCGATTTTATGACAGCGTATGTTTGCTGATCCTGTGATTTCTAGATTTCCAATCTTATTATGATGTATTTATATTCAAATGATGGCCTTTATGTATTAGACTACCTATGGTGGTTTGTCATGTACTTTTACTATAGTCTATGGCCATCTATATTGGCAATCAGACTTTGTTTGTGTTAATCTAAAAACAGTACTGGAAATGGTAACAATCCGTCTAGAAGCATAAGGCTAAATGTAGGAATGGAGAACTCAAGTGGGAGAGCAGTCATGGGCATGATGTATTTATGGGATGATGCCGTGTGCTATACTGAATTTATGCTTTGAAAAGTGAAACCTAGTATGGTTTGGTTGTGACAGTGACTTTTCTCCTAAGAAGCATGGACACGACGCGAAAATCAGTGACTTTTACTCAAAGATAATGAAAAATCGTAAGATAGCACCAATTAAAATTAAAAATCATGTATTTTATAGCTTAAATGTCAAAATTGTTTTTATTTTACAATTGGATCCCACGTTATTTTTTCCAAACTTGCAAAGTGTTTCATGTATGTGTTAGTGATGGACACGTTATCCAAGTGATGTTCATGTGTGTCCCCGAAGTGTCCAAAACATGTCCCGTTCAAAAAAATTAAAATAATAATAGGACATATTTGGACCTGTGTTCAACACTTGGCTGGGAGTGTCCGGTGAGTGTCATGTCTGACACGGTGTTTGACATCGACACGGCTTCTTCTTAGAAGTATTTGTGCTTCTTAGCTTTTCTCCATAGAAGCCAATCATATTTGTGTTTTTGTTGGGTTGGACTCTACTTTCATGTTGCCCATTAAGCTCACTGCAGTTGATTCTACCCACTGCATTTGATTGCTAACATATTCATAATGAGCTGAGTATACAAAAATTTTTGGCAGGCTGAAGCTGCTGTTGTTTCGAAAATTATGTCAGGGAAATGCAGTGTTCAAATGTTGAAGGTGAGATCACTTCTGAGTGCTTGATGATAATAGGCAATGCTGTGCGCACACAAACTTATTTGGTTTCTATGTTCAGGAGCTTGGTCATTGCTTAGCATTGCTTCCAAAATCAAGAGCAGATGAGGATAGCTGGTCATTGATGATGCAGAAGATTTTATTATCAATTAATGTTCACCTAAATGATGCTTTCCAAGGTGTAGAAGAAGGTATGTCATAAACTTATGAGACATGCTGACCAATGATGTTACTGGTATCTGCAGGAATTATTGGTTTGTTTCACTCATTGCAGAATCAAAAAGTAATGAAGCAATGAGGGTATTGGTTCCCCCAGGGAAAGACCCCCCACCTCCCTTAGGAGGTCATACTATGGGAGAAGCCGCAGACCAGAGAACAAAGAGACCTGAGAGGTTGCAGATGTCTAGTGTCTCTACCTTGATGCGTTGCTGTTGTACAATGCTTACGAGTCCTTATCCTGTTCAGGTACTGCTATGTAATTAGGGTTATTTTTTTAGAACAAAAAGATGCAGATCTACCTTTATAACTGCAACTTTGGACTTTTATATGTTCAGTAGTTAAATATTATGGGGGTAACTGTGATGGTGTTCTCAGAAATAAAGGTTTTTTTTTACTGATAGGTTAGAGTTCCTATTCGCTCGTTAGTAGCACTTGCTGGGAGATTGCTGATGGTGGATGGTTCCTTGTCTCAATCCTTATTTCCCTTTATGACTGCCATGCAACAAGAATTTATTTGTTCAGAACTTCCAGTTTTGCATTTGTACAGCTTGGAACTCCTCAGTGCTGTCATAGAGGGTGTGCGCAGGTGAACCTTAATATTGACCTGTATTGTTTATTTCTATTTTGGTGGAAACCTGTGCTTGATCATTTTTTCTTTTTCATGTGTGGGGGTGTAAAAATAATACTCGGCGAGAGAGGAGTTATTTAGTATGAGGTGCTATCCTGTCAGCTTTTTAGTTTTTCTGGTAAGCATCCTGTTAGCAATTTGATTTGTCAGCTGGATGATGGGAATTTTTATTTGGACTATGGACATCTCATACAACCTAGGAAGCACAAACACTCTCCTTGGACATGCCGGGACACGTGTCAGACACTCCAATTGGCGTGTCATGAATTTTTTATTATTAATTTTTCATGGACACACCCAGCACGTGCAGAGACACGTATTGGATACTATGCTTCTTCACTCTTCACCCAGCACATGCAGAGACACGTATTGAAAAACATAATTTTTTTTCCGGATCCTTGTCGTATTCGTATCTGCACTTTTTGAAAATTGCCATCCTGTGTCTGTGCATCGATGCCTCTTAGCATACAACAAAAGCACCTCTAGAAACTATGCTTCATCATGCTGTAGTTTAAATTATCCATTGTTTTAATGCTATCGTCGCCATGTAATACCGAAATGATTATATATCTTAATCTGATGACAGGGAAGTTGACCGATTTTTAAATAGCACTTGGCCTAGAATGATGTTGTGCACATTACAATTATTGTTTAGACTAGTTTCTATCTCAAAAAGGTCGTGGATATATTTGTCCATAAAAAATTCACCTTTACTTATTTCTTCCATATCTTGTGAGGGCTTTGACTTGGGCAATAGAGATCGAAGTAAAGGTGGTGTTGTGGGCAACTGCAAAGTGGAGTATCCAAGTTTATGCCTTCGGATGAAATAAAACTAGAAGTTAGTCTCTATTATAGACTCTGAATCCTAGAGAGTTGTTTGATGACTTCCAGTGCTGAAAATTAAAAACTTTGAATGGTTTCTCCATTAAGGTGCGCTTTATAATGCTCAATACCACATAAACAAATAGTTTTCCGCAGAAAAATTTTGTTAGTTTACAGCCTGAGGTACGAAGGTAATGTTCAAATTAAATTTGAAGTGACAGTATATCCTCAAATATTGTTTCAGTACTTGAAGTATTCGATGCCACTAATTCATTGCTTAATCTTTTAAGTTTTTCCTCTTTAGGGCAGTTGGAACAGAAAGTATTAGGAATGGAGAGATTATGTAGGTACCCCCCTGGAATAGCCTTGCTCATACATTAGTCTGGTGTCTTATAGCCTCTCGTAGAGTTCTGTTTACCTACTTTGGCACCCTATAGTGTAGTATCTTTCCTATCAAAGGGAGAAAAAAGAGTCCGTTAAGATCTTTCCTTGATGCAAATGTGTAAAACTAAATGGATCTTCTCATTCCTAAAAACCTGGTAAACCAACTTGGCTCCAATCTGAATACATTCTTCAAAATATGGTAGCAACCTAGATTAACCATTTTTTTATTTTTCTGAAAAAAATCTTTCGCATCAATAATCAGAAATAGTTTTGATAAACAACTTTGCATTTTGCAGCCTGGAAAGTGGTACACTATGATTGTCCTATGTGCATTGACACATGGTATGGCTGATATACAACTCTGTCATTTGCTTAGTGTAATTTGATTTCTCCTTTAAAGGTAGTGAACAAGGTGAATTATTGGGCAATAGATAGATCATGATTTGGCTTGTGCTTTTGAACATTTAATTATTCTTCTTCTTAGGCTGTTGAAAGAATGGGAATATAGCCTTCGATTTACAAGTGGTGTTGAAAAAGTTCTACCAAATAACAAACTTGAGCTTTAAGTCACTGTTTCATTTATTGGGCAATAGATAGATCATGATTTAGCTTGTGCTTTTGAACATTTAATTATTCTTCTTCTTAGGCTGTTGAAAGAAAGGGAATATAGCCTTCGATTTACAAGTGGTGTTGGAAAAGTTCTACCAAACTTGAGCTTAAAGGCACTGTTTCAGAAGGCGACTTTCTTCTTCTTCTTTTTTATATTTGGTGTTTCGGAAGGTTTTTGAGCTTGCTCCTCAGCTGGACTTAACCTAAGTTAAAAACCTAATGTGGGTTATGCCTTGTGGTGGGGCTCGAATGTGATCTTTACCCCTCACATTCTGAGTATTGCCTTCATTCTGTTGATGTGCTTCTTGCATTAATCCAAAAATAGGCCTTCTAGAAACTTAAAGGTAAGTTCGTCCCTTTTTTTGTAGTTGTTTGTCCTTGTTGAACTTCTTTTTCATCTTCCTTAACTTTTTCTTGCATTGCTTCTTACTTTTATTGAAAGGAGCACAAAGTGCTTTACTAATGCCCTTGTATTTTTGGAAAATATCCTTCTGCTTTGAGGCTTCTGCAGTACCATCTGTATATCCTGACACCTTGTTCTAGATCTTTGATTTCAGAAACATTAGGTGAGGCGTGAATAATGCTGGAAGGAGATCTAAATTTTTTGTATCTACGCTTACAAATAGTTGAGGGCAACTGGTTTAGTGTTATTATCTAACACTAGGTAAACAAAATCTGGACAGAAGACAAAAGGGACACGTCTACAAATGAATATATATTCCTTTGTGCATACGTGAAAATAATAACTATTTCCTCACTTTTACATTACAAATACGTTTATGTTTTATTATTTTGAAATAATAAGAAATCGTTTTTTACATTCTACATGTTGGAAAGAAGTGTGAACAAAAAATCCTAATATCTATCTTAGGACACTCTTTTCATAAACAAATTGAAAGTTTTGGATTTTAGAATTCCTAAAATTAAAAAGTCTTAAGGATGAGAGATTAATAGGCATAAATCCATATTGTTTTTATTTTATCATCGGATCCAATTTTATTTTCTTCAAAATTGCAATGTGTTAATGTGAATCTAAGCTATGGACGTGTGCCCCCAAGTGTTCAAAGCGTTTCCGGTTCTAAAATTATTTATAAAATAACAAGACAAGTTTAGACACGTGTCCGATGAGTGTTGGTTTCTAACGTGGACATGGCACCTTCTTAGAAGTGTCCATACTTCTTAGCTTCTACTTTTTACCTTTATGGAATCTATGTTTCTAACAGCATATTCTGGGCATAATTTTGGCTAATTTATCCAAATCGTTAAATACTTAGGGTTTCTATATTTTCTGATTTTGCTACCATGTGAACTTCGTATCTGATAAAATCTTTTATTTCCTTTTCTGTTCCCATGCATCTTCGAAGGTTATGGATGTGCACTTAATGTGAAGCTTCTCTCTTTTTTTTTTCTTCTTTCAGTAAACTACTGCCGCATGCTGCAGAAATTGTGCGACTCTTAACAGAGTATTTCAAGAGATGCATTTTACCAGATCTTAGGATAAAGGTCTACTCAATAATAAGGATTTTGCTGATTTCCATGGGGGTTGGTAAGCATTTAATTTATTAAAAAACTTATGTTTTTTTGCTTGTCATGTTGCTGCCTAGCTTCTTGGTGCTAAATCAGTTGCTCCCACTGTGTAGCGTCACTGTGATCCTTTGGCTAACAAAATGCATCTGACTAAACCACACCAAAAAAATGC
This sequence comes from Euryodendron excelsum, assembly GCA_033060915.1. NCBI lineage: Eukaryota > Viridiplantae > Streptophyta > Magnoliopsida > Ericales > Pentaphylacaceae > Euryodendron > Euryodendron excelsum. Next base: position 20,991,602 of record CM065390.1, on the reverse strand, counting down.
ATCTGAAATTGTTGATTAATATTATCAATTTTACATCATCTGTATTTCTGTCTTTGTGGGTCATTTTTATACCCAAACACTCGCACAATACACATTCTGCTGGAGAAAAGAGAAGAAAAAAATTAGCTAAGTCCCTCCCAAGACAAAATGGGATTTTGTTTTATATATTTTGAAACAAGTGTACCAATTCTAGTTAGCTAAATTTGAATTCTATATGTTTTGGGCATCCTGTTAGTGTCATGCAAGGCTACCTGCTCAACTATTACAAGCTTAATACTGCTTGTAAGATAAGTTCTGGGTAACTCCAAGTAGAGGGGGAGATAGAGTAGGTGACGGCTCGAAGCCATGTCACAATTTCCATGCCCATCCTAAATCCCCACACTACTGCATATGGACTGAGAGTTCCCCATCTTTATCAACAATTACAAGCTTGAAATTGCTCTTACTTTGCATACTCTCAAGTTCCCAAATGCTAGCATGGTTAGCATCCTTTTATAAATATTACCAGTTTGATGCTATGGGACATCCTGCATGCTTAGGAAGCAAAACCTAAAAGTGGAATCCTTATTCCTTTTATGAGCCTGTAGAAAAGAAAATATCATGTAAGCCATTTCTATCTAAGTTGCACAACCTCGGTTTGTGGCACTAGCTCCTAATATTCTTCATTTTGATCTTCAAATTCAAGGTGGAGTTTTGTGCTTTGGCATGGATCTGCTAGGTTCATTTTTTTGTATTCTGTCTGTAGTTTTATTACTACCTATTAGTATGAGCTAAGTTTTTCCTCAGCAAAGGGATTTTTCCATATTAATCTAATATTGTAATATTTAACTCTCTTTCTCGTTAGAATTAGTTTTGGTAGATACTTATTAGCATTGTTGTATATTGTGCAGGCATAGCAGTGTATCTAACCCAGGAAGTTATCAACAATGCATTTATTGATTTGGACTCTATTGCCTCTGACGGTGGTGGAACATCTTCTAGTGCATACTCAAAGGCCTCCAATGAGGTATTACTGCAGCCTCGCCAGAAGAAAAGGAAGCATGCAAGTACAACTGTTTCTCTTGAAGAACAGCCTGACAGAGTTGATTTGGAAGTGGGAGTGCCCAAAAACCCGACACCAATATCAGTAAAGATAGCTGCGTTGGAGGCATTAGAAGCACTTCTAACCGTGGTATGTGTGAAAAGTTTAACTACACTTGGCAATGGGCTATTGTTTTTGTATTCTTGTTTTCTCTTCTTTCAAAAATTTACTTCATCACCCAATTTTGTTAGCATATCTGATAATAGAATGCCTCTTTTCCCTTGGGGCGTATCTTCTGATGAATTTGCTTTTGTTTTTGCATTTCTGTTCTCACTTCTCTTAAACACGTTATTATGTCAGTCTAGATCTTGATGATAATGGAGTTATCCTGTCCCATCATAAAGCTACACCAATTGAGTTGTGGGTCTCCTCTATGCGATCAATACACTGTTCTTGCTCCCATTAAAGATTTTGCTCAGATCAGATTTTTTTCTTTTTCCTCCATTGAGTTATCTGAATTCACACTTTATTGGCTTCTTGGTCTCATATCTTTCTGTTGGCTACATATTTCCAAGGCACCGAACTAATCCCTAAAACAAATTGATAACCAGTGTAAATTCAACTTTAATTTTATTGTACCAGTGCTGGCACCAAATTTCTCTTAAGACTCTTGCTTCAGTTGTTCAAAATGGTTTTTCACTTGTATCACTGGTACCACCTATAAGTGGGAACCCTGAATATTACTTATGATGCTCCAGTAGCTGCCTTTCTCTCCCTTGACAACGAGCTATAGAATCTTGTTTTCCATTGTACATTTCAGAAGCCAACATATATAAGATCCTTAACAGTTTCCTGAATGGATGGTTGTACACTGTGATAAGAATCAGGTGTGCTATGGTGAGTGGTAATGTGTGTTGTGCCAGTGTGTCACTTGCAATCGTCAATGTGTGAGCTTCAGTGGACCTTCTCATAATGTCCATAAAGTTTTTGGCCTTATCTCACTGAAGGCTACTTGATTTTTGTAGTGCCAGATATTCCATAATAGTTGGTAAATATGACCATTACCTTGCCGGCATCAATATCAGGCTTCTTACCATAATATCATCTGGAAACAGGAAAAGACTGTACCAAAACCAATAAGCATTGTGCCGCGTTGCACTACAAACCCCAACACCCCCCCACCCCCGAAAACACAAAACCAAAGCCCCCCTCTTTTCTTCCCTTTATCCAAGTAACATTGGTAAACAGCTTATTAATTGTTTTTTTCGTTCGTTTGTGTTTTTCTTCTTCCTCTCTTTCTTCTTTTTAGTTCTTTTAATTGTTGTTGTTGTAATCATTAGATCACTTTTCATCTTTACTAGAATATCTTGTTCACCTGACCATATTTCATAATTTCTTTGTGTTGATTCATCAAATAATTGTACATCTTTTGAAGACAATGATTTAAGTCCTTGATTTATATATAAAGGAAACGTTTACTCTTTGTGCTACTCCTTTGTACTTTACTTTTTTGTTTTCCCCTGATCTAAAATGATGTGTGATCATTATTAACTATGTCATATGTTACAGGGCGGTGCTTTGGGAGCTGAGAGTTGGCGACCGAGTATTGATTATCTTCTTATAACTGTAGCTACAAACGCCTGTAAAGGGGGATGGGCTAAGGAGGAAAAACACATTTTTCTTTCCAATGAACCTGTCCTGACTTGGGCAGATTTTCAGCTGGCATCCTTACGTGCACTTTTAGCATCTCTTCTTTCTCCTGCTCGCTGTCGGCCCCCAAATCTAGCCCTGGGTCTTGAGCTTTTCCGTAGAGGTAATCTTTGTCAATAGAAATTGTGAAGATCTTTTTGACTTTTGCATATTCATTTATTGCCTCTATCCTAACATTATTGTCCATTCTGGAAATGCACATGGTTTTAGGAATGTGCATTAATTGCAAATATAGTGAGGAACTATAGACATACAAACAACCAAACATAGTAAACAACTATTTGATCAATCTTGATTTGAAGTGGCTGGATAAGAATTTGAGACATGATAAAGCCTGATATAGAGTGTGTTTGTAATTGCTTGCCTAGTCTTGTTCCTTATGCTATAAAGACACTACAGCAGCATTGGGTTTGCTCTTTTACAAGATACACAAGCTGTAGAAGATAATGAAAGTAAACAGTGTAATGTGAGAAGGTTTGCTTTTGATATTGTGTGATGGCAAATAGAATGCAAGAAAAGCTACATCTCCCTCTCGCTCTCTGTCACTTAACACTGACAACACCGACCAACTTCCCCCCACCCCCGCGCATCTGTGGAACACAAACACACACTCATGGTCCAGTCTATAATCGGCATCTCTCTCTCCCTGTCTCTCTCTCGTTGACCTTTTCACATGGAAGACAGTGCATAATGTCATGCATTCTTCCATTGAACTTTCTTCTGTCAAACTTTAATCTCATAGTACTAAAAGTCATCTTTAGTGACTGGACAGGCATGTTTCATTAAATAGTAGCTGTAACCCACCTGTCATGAAAAATGATGTCTGCAGGCATGCGAGAAACAGGAACAAAGCTTGCTGAATTTTGTGCGCATGCTCTTTTGACCTTGGAAGTGCTCATACATCCAAGGGCCCTTCCACTGGCTGATTTCTCGTCTGCCAGCAACACCTCCTTTGATGGGGTTAACAGCAGGTTCCCAGATGTATACTCATACGGTGATAAGCAAAATACCCCATTTTCAAGAGGCACGCTAGGAAAGGGGCCTGATGATTCCAATTTAGGTGATGATGACCTGTATGAAAGTTGGCTGGCAAATGACGACGAGATTGAGATTCCAGTGACTGACCCTGGAAAGGATAAAAGTTGTAATGAAAAACCTTCAGAAACATTTCGCGATACATCACCCGAGAAGATTACTCCTGTAGCTGATTCATTCCGTACTAGAGTTCCTGAAGAAGGTCGACAGGAGCTAGCATCAGCCAGTGTTTCTGAGAGGATTGAAGGAAAAGGGGATGAAATCATGGTTGACGCACGCCTGGTTGAAGAGCCCATTAAGCAAGGTGGAGCAATGCTTGATAGTTCTGCAGGGGCTCAACTTACTAGTGGGGTTGTTTCAGACACTGGTGCATCAGATCCTGTGGAGGGTGAATTGGCAACTGGCAGGGATGTCTTGGCAGCCAAGGCTGAAGTGTTTGGAGCAGAAGGCGTAAGCACTTCTGCCACGACATCAAATTTGGAAAGAAGCAAGCATCTTGCTGTTGACTTGGACAATGAATCATCTGTGGAATCACTTCCTGATATTGTGGATGGGGATCCAGATTCTGATTAGGGCTTTGGCAAATTCTGGTTACTTAAGTTGAAAACTTTGGCATGTGAGCAAGAGGTTGTACTAATTTATTTAGTTTTGACGGGACATTGTAACTGGTAAGTCACATATAGAGTCATGAAAATGTAGGTTTTGTTCTCCAGATCATAAATTAAATGATCTCTCAGTTACTTGGGAAGGATATAGTTTTGCCTTGTTGACTCTACTTGTTAATGGAAAATTGTTTTCTTTTTTGAAATACAAAGTTTGTCCGGGGATTTCTGCTTGATATTTCTCAGGTAAATTCTCAGTTGATACATGAAAAACATAAAGAAAGTTATGGGATCCCACAGGACAAAGTTCCAGTCTAAATCAATTTGAAGTAAAATACTCTTAATTTTGAAAATTTTGTAGTTGACATATTGTACTTGAATCAAAATCCAAGGAGATGGATAGTGTACAAATTTTGTAAGTGATAGAAGTTGTGTATACTGACTCCACCAAAATCATACTCTTACAAATGAGCCTTCTCTACAAACTGGGCCTCTTTGCGGGCTATCTTAATGCAAGATTTAGGCAAATAACTGTGGACAATGAATTTCTCCCAAGTGTAATTGAGTTTGGGGTTCCATCATTTTCACCATGTATTTCTGATTTCCATATTTGCTTTGTTCCTGTCCTTTTCAACTTCAAAGTACTTCTACCTTGAGGGTATGCTCATGAAGTCTAATATCTTACTAAATTTTTTCAGCAGTTATATCCTCTATTTGGAATTGGATCTTCAATTTGTAAAGGGAAGAAAAGATATGAAAATTATAAGTTGAAAGAATCTAAATTTGTTTCCTTTTCTGGTTGATGTAAGAAAATGAAAAGGAAAGGAACAGACATTTGGCAGAAAAAATTCATTTTTTTTTATTTGGTTACCTATAAAATATGTATAAATAATTTTAATTTTATTACTCTTCATAAAATCAAGATCTAAACATAACATTATAGGAACCAGTACAATCAGATGATGTCCAAAATAAAAATACACATAAGAATAATAAAATATACATGAATAAATGTACCCATAATTGGCGCAGAAATGAATTTGAAATGTGTTTGCAAGCCAGTTGAAGCCAATGGAAACTTGATCTGGTTGATTTTGTTGGCTTTATATGGGCAATCGACCTTTGACTTGATTGAGTTTTATGGAAGATCTACATAGAGTACGTGACTAGTTAAACTTGATTGAGTTTTATGGAAGATCTACATAGAGTACGTGACTAGTTAAACTATAGCGCTTATATGGTGCAGATCCTCATGTCCATCTATCACTTAATGCGGGACTTTGTGTTGTTAAGGTATAAGAAAATAAAGTTGCGTTTTGGCTAACAACAATTATTTTTGACACAGTGACAAGCGCTTGATTCTAAACTAGGTATCAGAGCGAGGTCAAGGGTTCGAGTCTCATGGTCGTTGCTAGGGGAGATTGTTGGTTTTATGAGGGGCCAACAATTGACCTCTGATTCGGTTGGGTCTTATAGGGGACCCATTTAGAGTATGTGACTGGTCAACCCGTAACGTTTATATGACGCACACCCTCATGTCCACCTGTCACTTAGTGCAGGGCTTTGCACTGCTAAGGTATAAGAAAATAAAGTTGCGCCTTGACTAAGTGCAATTGCTTTTGGCGCAGTGATAAGTGCTTGATCCTAAACCAACTATTGTTAATTCAAGTGAAAACCTTAAAGGGCGGGTGAATTGAGTTTAAATAATAATTCGACAAATAATTTTAAATTTAAAAATTTTAACTAAATATTCAAACAAATATTAATCAACAAATAATATGTTGTAAATAAATATAAGCAATTCAAATTATAAAGTAAAGGAGATAAAGAAAAGAGAATACGACATCAAGATTTATTGTGGTTCGATTTCAATTCCAAAGTTTACGTTCACTCCTCAAGGCTCATTCCTTGAAATTTTTCTCCACTACATCCAACCATAGATATAGCCACTAGCTTTTTAACCCAAGCGCTAGTCCTCCTTTACAACTAATTTTTTTCACAGATGCTAGTCATACCCCTCCAATTAATGTTTACACAGGTGCTAGTCACACCCATTCAAGTGATTCCTCACTCAAATTAGTTTTTATACATATGCTAATTACACCCAACCCCTAGCAATTTTTCTTAACTAGTCTCTCTCTTACAAGAAGAAAGAACAAGAGTACAACCACTCTCGTTTATAAATAAATTTTCTCAAATAATAGATATGCCAATGAAACTTTCAAAACAATACAAGATAAAATATAATGAAATTCTCAAAGACTTTGTAGGATGAATATAATTTTGATGCACAAACTCTTATTGTTCTTATTGTTATGATTTGTTCTCGAAGTGTATCTCTATTTATAGATGAAAATAAGAAGATGATTTGTAGCTTCAAATGAATTTTTGGCTGTTGGAGAACAGTGAAGATATTTCTTCCCGTTAAGCTACTTGTTGACAGACAGGTTTTTGAATTTCTAATCAAATATCTTCACTTTCACCTCGATTTTATACTTGATGATTTTTTAATTTGAAAATAGCTATAAGAGAAAAGTTGTAGACATGAAATTCAGTTTTTTTAGAATCTTAAAAGTCAGGTCGATCTAATGGTCAGATCAAAAGTTATAATCAAATTATTTGAACTGTCTCCTAACTGGCATTTTTGAATTTCTGCACAACTATATCAATTTGCATTAACTTTTTCATAAAAAATAAGTTCGATTTTGAAATCTATAAGATATAAAATGTATATATGTACGTTAGCTTTTCACATTCTCAAGAATCAAAACATTTGAAGATCAGAATCAAAAGATATGTGTAAAATACTCAGACTTTCTCTCAGCTGTCATATTTGAGTTTCTGTTACACTAAGTCTTCTTTCACCTTGTGTTTCACCCAAATAATATAAGAATTTGAAACTTCATATAACATATCAAATGTATATATGAATGTTAATTTTTTATAAATTCAAGAATAAGATCATTTAGACTTATGAATCAAAAGATGTGGTCAAATAATCATTACTATCTCGAAGCTACCATATTTTGAATTTCAAATCCGATAAGTCACTTTTCAGATCATTTTCGTCTTAAAAAATATTTTTTCATGAAAAATTCAAAAAATACCGTAATTAGACATTTGAGTCGTCTTTTCAGTCTAACAAGAATCAGATTAATCCAACTGTTGGATTAAAAAATATGGGCAAAAAACTAAGACTGCATTATATGATATAGTTTTATCAAATTTTTAATCTGAAAACAAATTATGTCATCTAATTTTCTTTCTTAAATCAAGTTTTCTTAAAACATGATCATGAAAGATTTAAATATTACTTTTCAAGTCTCTATCACTTTTTCAAGTGTTTCATAATCTTGTAAAATTTTATTATACCAATTAGACCAAAGATTAAAAGTATTGAATATAATCAACAAACCATTTATAAATCAAAATAAGTTATTATCAAAATTATATATAAAATTTCGTACGAATAAATTTAGGGCTAACAGAGATTAGTGATTACTACAATTAATCATTCGTAGAATAGAAACAAATGAGCTATGCAATTAATTTAGAGGTTAAACATTTGGTGAAATTCCATTGGCTTGGTCTCAATCTTGATTCCTAAGTATGACATGGTGACAACAAGGAGACCTGATAATTCAACTTGAAGTGACGTTTGTTTTATAGGATGGGATAAGAGGATAAAGATCACGGGGACATTAAATTCTGGGATTACAAATTCGGCAGAAAGTAATTTGTAATTTGGCATCAATCCCAAATCCTTAAATTGTTTACTCAACTCTTGAGATAAATTAATCCAGTGCATACTTAGATAAAAGGTCTTGTTCAGATTAGTTATTACGACTCTCCTTTTGCGCAACTAAATGTGGAATAATACTGGACACAAGATCACTAATTCAAACAATTGGACATTACTTTAGTTGAAATTGCTCAAGCAAATGATCTTGAAAATTGACCCTGGTGTTGTGCATGTATTTCATATACCTGGTCTCAGTCTTTAGTCCATGCTATAATTTTAAATACAAAAGCAAGCATGGATGGTTAAACTAAAAAAAAAAAAAAGCCCATGTTGAAGGGCTATATGGGCTGCTATTCTTTGACCCAAGAAATGCAATTAAGCTTTATTTGACTTGTGCAAATTCCGAATGTGGAGTAGTAGACCTGTTGAGTGGGACCCATGCGAGGTTGGTGTAGGATGAGCAATGTCAAAAGTCTAAAAAAGTGCACTATAACCACATTTTGTTTTGTGGGATGGGAAAAGCAATATGGAATCCCGATCGGATTGCTTACCTGATTCTTAATAATTTATAAAAATTTTAAATTGTGTTTAGTTTTTATTGAAAAAAGTGATATTTTTAATCTAACATAAGTTTGAAAAAATTATGTACATAAGTGACTTTTTAAAATTAATTTAAATTTATAATTTATGATTTTTTTAAAAAATAATCTAGACACCCTATAATGCTTGATTTTTGCACAATTAAACAGAAGACAAGTTGGGCAGAGGGTCTGTTCCAGTGTTCAAGGCACTAGAAATATGATTCGATCCCCGTCAATCACTTCCCCTTTCCTTTTTCCCAAGATGCCCCTACATAGAAAAACTAGATAACATCCGACCCTAAATTAATGATTCTACCCCACGACCTTATCTTTTGAACAAAATGCCCTAAGAATATAACTTCGAATAATATTATTAAAAGCATCTATATAAAAAAAAATTGGGCTCTGTTTCAGGGGATAAAAAGATAAACTAAAAAAATAAAAACTCAATTTCCACATTCCGCCAAGTAGAATCTAGAGTTACTTTTGGAGGTAGTGGTCCTTAAGAGTATGCAAAATTAGGTAAGATGTGAGTATTAGAAGGAGGAATTTATCTTCTTTTTTAAAAAAAATAAATTAGGTGGGATGCGCACACGCGTGGGGCACATGGCTTTGTTTTTGCTTGTGGATAATGTTACAATGAGGTCAAACTCATGTGGTTATTCATGGGCCCTCTAATTTTAGAACCAATCATGCATCCAAATGCAGACAAGTGCCCTACCTCCCATCTGATTAATATATACCATATGATGACTTTATGGTCAAAACTTTACATTAGGATTTGTTCAAATCAAATACAGTTGTTGATTAAAAAATCAACACCTTTTTCCTCTTATGATCACTATATTCAATCCCATTGTTTATATTCTTGGGATGTTTTTATTTTAATATTTTACTAACGAAAATTAATGACATAACTTTTTTACTAGTTTGGGCTTTGGCTAATAATTTTTAAAAATTAATAAAAAAATTATAAGTCAAAGTTAAAAATCAATATAAAAAAAAAAATTCACCCAGACAAGCTATACATGAGATGAAGGTGACGTATTTTATGACTTTTGATAGACTCACTCATTTTAAAATAAAATTTTGAGCCAAACATTTTAAGTCACCTTTACCAACCATACGACATTGAATTCACATGGCAATGAGAGCAAAAGTAAAATATATCACCCTACTTTTTCTTCTTTCCGTACCTCATCATTGTCATTTAATAAATAGAAATGCCCAAAGATCTTCTCTGCTGTATATTGACCTAACTGAATTAGCAGCCCATCAAAGCTTTGAAATTTGAATCAATCAACGCATATGATCACATTATATGTGTCCAAGCTACCATCAAATAATAACTTTCTCCTGCAGACTAAATATATATATCTATGTCTCTTCGGCAGGATGTATATACACACATATGGGTTATGCATGGCGTATATATAGATATATATATATATAAAAGACCTTTAGACAAGTAATAGGGACTTTATAATTGCTTTGAATGTGTTTCTTTAACGAGAGAAGACTATGGGATTGGACTCGTAATCTTACGTTTAATTGAACTCGTAATCTTATATCTAGTCTTATTTTGTATTTGATTTTATAAAAGGAATTGGAGAAACACAATTAAGAAATGTTTGCATTTCAACTTTATTTCTTAATTTAAACGTGAATTGAAAAATAAATATTTGATATGTATATGGTGAATGCTATAGACAGACGCAGCGGTCAATCAAGCGTCGCCTGATTGCCGTCACATTACCTCGAGCCCCCTATATTTGGTGAATTCGAGCTGATGTGATGGTAATCAGGTAACACCTAATCGACTGTCACGTTTGTCCGTAGCGGTTTCCATATACATATATATTTCAAACACTTCAAACATATATAAAAATGAACCTCGTTAAGTTAAGTGGTAAGAACCACCAATTATGAAGATTTAAATTTTTTTTGACCATGGTATGCTTTTCAAAATGGCAAAAAATTACAATACACAAAATTAGATCAAAATGATGTGACAATTTTACTTTTGCAAATGAAAAATCATTTTAATTGATTATCTTAAGAGAAAATATACTAATTCAGCCACTTCATTCTTCACTAAAATTTCATAAGAATTTTTTTTGTATAACATTACTCTCGATATTTTGATTAACACTAACTTGTGCTTCTTGTGGTAGAGTTTGGACATTCTTTTCAATAATGAGATTAGTGATTAATTACTGCTGGACACCAGCCCATTGACTATTCCATATATAAATATATATATATATATATATATGTAGATTTACATATATACAAAAAACAGTATCTTTGTTTGGTTCAGATGTACCAAAAAAAAAAAAAAAAAAAAAGAAAAGAAAAAAATAATAGTTTAATAATGCCCTCATTTTCCACGCCACACTCGCCTATCAATTTTGATTAGAGGATGGTCCAAAGAGAATATACTCTGAAGTAGAACTCCAAGCACTTCCATGCTATTACCTAAGGCTCCGTTTGGCACTATGATTTGGTGGCTTAGTAATGGATCTTTTATGGCTCACATCATTCTATATAATAATTCTGTATAAATATTTTGTTTATATATAACATTATTATAATTATTTTTGTCGTCGCATTGAGGAGTTCATTCCACTGAATATTTGGAAAGTATTGGGTAATTACACTTGGATTATTTTATCAATTGATCTATTTCTGATTAACTAAGTTAAGATATATAAACTTATAACTGAGTTAATTTTTTAAGTCTTTTGTCGTTTAATCGACTTTATGTATTAGTGTTAAATAAATCTATTTTTGTAAAAGGAATAAAACTTGTAAATAATTTAAGTTATTTTATTTTACTGCTTAGGTTTTTAAATAATTCAAAAATAACCCAATTCACAATTCGCATTGGTTTGTTTTTTGAAGAACCAAACACTTTACGAGCATAGTCTACAAGAGGAAAGAGTGGGTCCCACTTCTCCAATTTTCTACCATTGAGCATTGAGGTTCTTCCCCCTGTCCTCTCTGTCTGTCTCTCTCTCTCTCTCAAGATATATAGATACACATTACATACACAACGTGAATACACAGCCCTCAATCCACTGCAGAAGGTGAGACATAAGATCTGATTCCATCATCTCTCTCTCTCTCATTTCACGCTTCTCATCAGCATTTTCTTGTTAATCCTCTGCAATTCTTAGCTGAAAATTGAAATATTTGTTTTCTGATTCAGCATTAGTTTTGTCACACCACATTGATTTGGAAGTGATCGATTGACTTGGTTGCATTCCGACCGGTGTTGCTGTAGAAATGGCTGATGAATCGAAGAAATGGGTGTTGATGGTAACTGCTCAGACGCCCACCAACATAGCTGTGATCAAGTACTGGGGCAAGAGGGACGAAAGCTTAATTCTACCCATCAACGATAGCATCAGTGTGACTCTCGATCCGGAACATCTCTGCACCACCACCACTGTCGCTGTTAGTCCTAGCTTTGATCAGGATCGCATGTGGCTTAATGGCCAGGTAATGAAAAACCTAAACTATTTATGGGTATTTTCATTTTCAATGTTTTTTTTTCTATCTACATATGTCATTATACTCTTATTCCTCTGGTTGATTGATGAGAAAACTGAGGAAAAGACGACGAAAGGACGGAGAATTGAATCTTATACGTACTTATAAGAAAAAAATTTGAATCTTATATCTGGTGTTGTTTGGGTGATTAAACTTAGCGTTGATATGCCATGCCAAATAGTTGGCTCATCTCATTTGACTTCAAGATTCTTGTTATAAACTGTGAGCTTAAGAGCTTGTTGAATTTTCATTTGCTTCCGTTTCTAATTTTTTTCTGTTATTATCTGGATCTGTGATCCTTCCCTTCAATAATTCACTTTGGTTGCTGAGAAAACTGAAAAAAATAAAAGAGAAGTTAATAAAAGAAATCCCTGAATTTTATGTTTTATGTTGTCTGCGTCTGAACCGAGTGAAGTTTACTTCTCTAGATTGGTGTTGATCGCTGGAACCTTTTTTTTTTTTTGTGTGTTTTTTGCCGGCTAGTGTAGGAGATTTCCCTTTCCGGTGGTAGATTTCAGAGGTGCTTGAGGGAAATCCGGGCCCGCGCAAGTGATGTTGAGGATGAGAAAAAGGGCATCAAAATTGCTAAAAAAGATTGGGAGAACCTTCATTTGCATATTTGTTCTTATAACAATTTCCCTACTGCTGCTGGATTGGCTTCCTCGGCTGCCGGTTTCGCTTGCCTTGGTAATAACCTTTTTCCTCTGTTTCTTGATATGTGGTTGATTAGGTGTGTTTATAGTCCCTAAAGATTAAATGTTCATGATATAAAAGTGTGCAAGAAAATTCTCTCTAAAATTTCTCTAACAAGCAACCATTCTGCCACAGCTTAATATTAAGATGTGAAAACTTTAATCTGGTTTATTGATTTAATAGGGTTGTACTTGTTTTCAATGGGATTTCAATGAACTGTTTCTGAAATATGTATTGTTTTCAAGCAATCTTTTGCTGTTAAGACTTGAGGCTGGGTTTTTTTTTTTTTTTTAACAGATTCCCATACATAACATTAGGTGCAAAAATTGGAGGATGAAGATAGAAAGTATTATTTTCAAATTTGGCGAGGAAAAAACAAATTTTGAATGGACAAGATATCCACTTTGCTACTGTGCATTAGTTGGAATGTTTATCAGGATATTGCTTTCTGCTGGTGCCCAAAATCTTCTCATTAGTCATGTAGCTGTATCCTACTTCCATTCTGTACTGCTTTCATCTTTCGCGCGTAGTAGAACATGAACTTATACTGCAGGTGCTACAGAAATTGACCACAAGAACTATTATTTTGCTATTATCTATTTATTTGTACTGGTGGATGTACCAATTTTATGTTAAATGTTTTTTGCTGCCCTCACCAGGGCAAGCATCTTCTTATTTGTTTGCTAGGCAATTAAATGCTCAAAACTCTGAAGTGCCAATGAGACATTTAAAAATTTTAACCTACTACAAGAGTTGATATAATTTTGCTAGCCATAACTCATGCCTACGGCACTCCCAAAAATTTTTTTTGCGGTACATTGGACGTTAAAGCCCTTGGAAGACGTAGAGTAAGTCTAACCCATGATCTCTTAGCCTAAATGGAGGCGTCACTACCACTGGGCTAACATCACTCCTCCTCCCAACAACTTTGATTACTTTGGATAGAAAATTAGAAGTGAAAAGGCCCTAATCTCAACCGTGCAATTTTAAAAGGGTTTCTCTTGAAAATAATTTGAAAATTTAGTTCAAATGACACCTAATTTAAATAGCTACACATATCTGTCTCAATTTTACTCGTACTAATTACATAAAACTTGGAAAGAGATAAGGGAGAGAAATAATATCACTTTCCCCAAGAGCACAATCTTAAAAATCATCGTTTGATTTAAAATTTTGAAGATGGTGGTGGGTCACAAAGATAGAATTCGGGTATGGGGTTTGCAATTGCTGGACTGGTTGGTGGTGAGAAATTTTGGGGTTTTTGAAAGAGATTGAGAGGGTGCAGTACTTGATGATAAACAAAAGGCAGAGTGAAGTTGAAATGGAGATGGAGAACAAACAATATTGGATTCATGGAGCTGTGTTGCCATGCCATGTCATCTTGGTGAGAGAGAAATTTGAAAGGTAAGAGAAAGTTGACAAAATAATCTCATCCATTGAATTCAAAATAGAAAGGATTCTTCACCACTGGTCAATCTATATATCTCATGGGAAACCTCTCTCCTCTGGAACCCTCTACACGGATGTAGCCTTCTAAAGAGACCAACGGCTCTTTCTTTCTTGGTAGTTGCAAAAATCGTGATAGAGACATATTTGAGTGGCGGGGAGATTATAAGTGAATGGTGAACCAAAAACAAATCTCAACTGTTAAAATGTTTCTCAAAATGAAAACTCAACCGTTGGATTGAAATGTATCTCACATACATTTTAAAAAATCTGCTCTCCCTTATTATATAGATTTTGTATACTTGCAGTATATGGATTGAAATCGCATGCTTATATCATCTGTGAATTTTCTGTTTCTCTGCTTAATGCCTTTGTTTCAATTAGTTTTCACGTGTACAGCTTGCTTCAGTGATGATTAATGGTTGTTAGGTCCGAAACTTTTCCCCATGGGTATAACTGATACTTATGTTTTTGCTTGCAGTTTTTTCCCTTGCAAAGTTAATGAATGTGAAGGAAGATCAAGGAAAACTTTCTGCTATAGCGAGGTATTTATATTCTAGTTAATGTATTTTTTCATCTTGTGTTAATGGCTTGGTCTGCATGATATGTCTTGTCTTTATGTTTTTTTTTTTTCCCTTTTCACACATTCTCACTATACTGCTTGATATGACTGTTGTTAAAGGGTTCAGTCACAGTCTATTTATAATTGTTTGTTGTAATATCTTGCAGTTTACTTTTGGGATTATGATTTTCTTCTTCGTCCAGTTGTGTAATGTTTTTCTTTAATTTGTATAATTTCTTAATTCTTATATGTATATATATATATATATCAGGGATGCATGAATGGAAGTGAATAATGGCAGTGACATTTCATAGTATTTATTCATTCGTATACAGGCAAGGTTCTGGTAGTGCTTGTCGCAGTTTGTATGGTGGATTTGTGAAGTGGATCATGGGAAAAGTAAGTATAATTTCTAAGGTATATTGATGGCATTCCTGTCATGCTTTGAATAGTTATTCTGACGCTTCGTTCTTGGATATATCAAGAGTGATGATGGGAGTGACAGCATTGCTGTTCAACTTGCGGATGAGAAACACTGGGATGATCTTGTTATTGTTATTGCTGTGGTATGTACCTTTCTATCATGTGGCATCTTTTGTTTGAAGAACTACAGTGGCTGGTTTTTGATAAGTTGAAATCATCTTCCCACAAGGCATGTGAATACAGTGTCTGGAAAACACCCTGAAACTTCCCACTTTGAGCTGTTTGAGTAGAGCATTTGGCTCTGGCCTCCTATCTCTAAGTTGCTTGCTTGTTTGTATCTGCTTTTTGTGGTGAGAACTACTATTTGTACAATTCCTCACAGGGAGGGTCTTCATATCCAAGATCCTTTATTTCATGCTTGATAGGTTCTTGCTGTTTACTTATTAGGCTTGGGTTTTATTTCAGTATTTTCTTATTGTTTACTCATAGGTGTTTTTACCATTCTTTGAACCTTAAAAAATATGAAAATAATCACAATGGCACTCTGTTGTCATCTTTAGCTAAAATTCTACATTTGACAATTTGATACCTATTCTATGGCATAATCTGCAGGAAGAAAAAGTCTGTTTTTTTTTTTTTTTTTTTTGGGTTTTTTTGATAAGTGTAAACAAGTCTATTATTATTCTCCCCCCCCCGCGCACCCCTTTTTTTACCTCTTTCTTTTAGTTTTAGTTTGTCCTTTCTTCCAGTGACATTTGGTTTAGGCAGCTGGAATGGCTAATTAACTGACCATTTTATAGGTAGCATGCTGCCACAATCTTTGTAATCATGTTGAATGTGTTTTAAAAGTCTTGCGTTGAAACAAATCTTCTTCAGGGTATAATTTTATTTATTAAGTTTGGGATAGATATTATTTTTGTGTGAGACCGGTATACAAATTGTATGTCATGTTCTGTTTGATAGCAATTATGATGTAAGCAGATTTATGACATACGTATTTTAATCCTTGACTGATTTTATGTTGTATGATGCTTTCTTCTAAGCCCTTTTTGATTTTGTTACCAAATGCTGGTTCTATTGATTCCAGGTAAGTTCACGGCAGAAGGAAACAAGTAGCACCACAGGGATGCGTGATACTGTTGAAACAAGTATGCTCATAAAGCATAGAGCGAAGGTATTTATTGGTCCTCTGACCTCTCTAATTCACTTAAATAATTTCTCTTTATAGGAGAGACTCTGTGTCCTTATAAAAGTCTTCATAATAGCACAAGTGTTATGGGCATTGGGGTTTACTTACTTCTAGAGTACTTCAAGTAGATTGTTCAACGAAATATTGCATTATGATTTTCATGACCTCTTTACCTAGCTGATGGTTTTCCTTAAATTGTTATAGTTTAAGTGTTGATAGAATGTGGGTAGTTGAATCTTATTATATTTTTTCATTCTTATTGGAACAGGAAGTAGTACCAAAACGCATTGTTGAAATGGAAGAAGCCATTAAAAATCGTGATTTTCCATCTTTTGCACGTTTATCTTGTGCTGACAGCAACCAGTTTCATGCAGTCTGCCTGGATACATATCCCCCTATATTCTATATGAATGACACATCCCATAGGCATGTCCTTTTCTTTTTGTTTTTTCTCATCTTGAACTTTGGGTGGCATGATAACCACATTTATTTGTTTCTTGAGCAGCATTATAAAATTGTATGTAATCTTTCAGGATAATTGGCTGCGTTGAGAAATGGAATCAATCAGAGGGATCACCTCAGGTTTGTTTCTGCTATCTGATTCAGGATTTTTGCACTCTTCTGATTGCAGGACGTACATGTTGATGTGTATGCCTCATTAGGTAATAATTCTAGAGAAGAAATCTCTGACCGACAGAAAATTTGTATTCCACTGTTTTGCAAACAATCAATGTGTAAAAAGTTGGTTTATGGGTGTAGATCGTCAAGTTTGGGCCTGCCACGTGGCAGCCTATTCACCGGGGGATTCGATGGAGGTTGTGGTTTGGTGGGTCACGAGGGAGTGCTAGCTACGAGATGATGCCATGTGGACACCGCCGTCACGATAGTGCGATATGCGCGAGTATCAATCGTTGGCTAGTTGAGACTTATCCTGAGAAGAGGATTGGAAAGAGACTATGGGACACTTGTCACCTTCTCAAAGGGACATGTGTCCCTTCTTTATTGGTTGCCATTCACATGTGTATAGGCCACACATGTGACCCCCACTGTATATACCCCCTTTGCTTGCTCTCTACTCAAGCCTGTGGGAGACCCATACAAGCTTTTGGAGACCTATCAATATATTTCTCTCTGTGGCAGAGATTCTCTCTCTCTTTCTCTATCTCTCTGTGAGATATTATCTTCTCTCTCCCCGTTATGGGTTTCTTCACCATTACTGTTTCATGGAGCTCAGCTTTGGAGTTCCTCCATGACAGCCAACTTCTTCTCTATAGAGTCTACGAATTTGGAGACTTGATTGTTATAGGTTCACCGATTTGGGAACCAGGTTCATATAGATATGGGGGCTGCCTCTCCCCTCTTTCCATTACTTCTCCTCTGCTCCCTCTCCTCTCCATCAGCCACACTTTCTTCAGATCTCTCCGGTAAAGATGAGTACGTATCTGTTCCTCCAGCTTTCCAGGAAGCTACTCCCAGGCAGATTACACTGTCTACAATGGGTAATCATATCTTGTATAATTCAAACTGGAAAAAATTCGAAGGTGAAATTGGTAATACTTTTTCATTTTCATTTCCTTTTTGTTTTTATGTTTTTTTCCCTTCTTTGGGCTGAGCTGAAAATTTGTGTACATATAGTAATGATTATGCTAGTATAAACGTACATTTAGATGCATCTTCATATTTTTTTTTGATACATCGGAAAGAACATTTAGATGCATCTGGCTTTGCAGTTAATAGTTTTATTTGAACATGAGATTCATTCTGTGTTTTGACCTCTCTCCCTCTCTTTCACATGGGTATGAGTATGGCAAAAACTCTCCTACTAGTAGCATGGCCAAAGTTGATATATAACAGCAGAAAATTTAGGCTTTTGGGCTGATTTTAGATGGTTTTTTTGTGGTTGAAAGGTTAGTGATAGTATTGGATTTTTAAGGGTTTGTGTGGGGTAACAAAAGGGTAAAGTTTTGGGAGTGAAAGAGAGGACTTTCGGAGGCTGATTTGGGGCTGTTCCGGGTCTCTGAACAGTATCCCTGAATAGTAATTTAGTTTCTGGTTGTATTAGTTTTGGGTATTAGGTTGGTGGATCCAAGTAGTCAAGGAATTAGGGTTTTAAAATAGGATGATTCAAATCTGGTTATGGAATTTTAAAATCTTGAAGTGCTGAAAATTGAAATAAGAAGAAGAAAGGAAGAAGAAGAAAAGTCTAGACATTACACCTAGGGTTAGGAATGCATCAAGCAATCCCAAAGAAGCTTCACAAGCTAAAAAATTCTATAAAAACTCAACTCCCTTGAATTGAAGTAATTGCTTAGCTTTGTATAGATTTTAGAACTCGTTGACTTCCTATTTGTAACTAAGATTTTAACTCACATAACTTATTTAAAATCAAATATGACCTATAAATAAAAACCCAATTATATAAATTGCCCATATGATGACCCTTGGGCTACAACTGCCGCTCATGTCCAAAAATTCTTGAAATTACCAAAATACCCCCTAGTCTACAAAAATATTGGCAAATCATATAAAAGCCAAAAATAAAATAAGACTCTACAAAGCTAAAAACTTGTTTGTGCATGGTTCCAATTGATTCCAAGTGAGTTTGCCTTGAGACCAAGCAATTTCCAAATTGATCGCCTCTTTAATTTTACTTCTTCCTGATCTTCTTGTGGTCTTCATCACTCTCTGACTGTCAGCCACACCCAAACATATTCACAGGCCCACACTTGTGGGGAATAAACTTTTTATCCTTGATGAATTGTATGATATATACATGTGGTGAGTGCCAATGGCGATTTTATCTGAAACATTGGATAGAAGAAGGAAGATTTGACCTTCTCACATATGCTGACTGAAAAGGAGAAAAAAAAATTGAAGAGGAAAGAGGATCACCCTACTACTGTTACTCATAATTTTCTAGGGTATCAAAAATCCATGGCCACTTATGGACATTGTGGTAAATTGTGCTTCCTAGTCATCCTCTTTAAATCCCAATTGTAACTACTTGAAAGTTTCAAGTTTGTCTGCCTGTTGAATTAAAATAGAAATAATAGTTCTCTTCCTCATGAACATCTTATAGATTATTTAGATACCACCATACGAAGCTATAATAAAATTAAACACCCCCACTCTGCTAGGTCGGGAGCACAAGGCCTCCCTTTCCTGGCCTCATTCCCTTGAAAAGCACCGAGTGCTTGTGGTAAATCTTCATGACAAAGGCAGACCATTATCTGCCAGATTTTGCAGGTTGCTTGCTCATGCTTCTTCTTTTCTGATACTTATCAACAAATTAAAAAGAAAAAAAAAGAAAGCTTGTTTTCTGACTTTAAACGTTTGAAACACCCCCAAAAGCACCGAACAATTAATGGTGAATCTTGTGAGCGTAAAACACCCCCAACAGTGAAAACACCAAACAACTCATTGTGAATCTTGTGAGTCCAAAGAAGCTTCACCAATTTACTGAAAAACTTTGGTCCATTGCTCTTTCCTGTCTATTTTACCCCCTTAGAAGGAGGCATACAAACCGTCTTGTTATTATGGCTGAAATGTGTGTGTCAATCATCTCTGTTCTCTTGTCATAAGCATTCTAAACTATATTAGCTGAACTGTTATCTCCCTTGACCTTGAGTAAGGATTACTCTTATTAGCTGTAATGTTGGTTAATGAATTTTTTTAAATAAATAATCACTTTTTCAAAGAAATCCACTTAGATGGATCACGTGTTCTTAGGCTGGAGCTTTTTCTCATTTTTGTTGTGTTGCCCATTAATGTTATACTAACAAATACAATGAAAGAAGAACTGAAATTGTCAAGGCGTGAAGCATAAGATTGACTATTCAGCATCTGATCTATGATTTGCCTTTGATGTTCTAATGATAAGGGTATAGATGACCCGGAACCCCTGTAGTCTAGTTGTTTCAGGCTCCAAATTGGTTCTCCGGATGCAATAAAATATTTATAGCAGTGTTTGTCTCTGGTGTTTGTTCAGGAAAGGTGACTAATTTTAAGATTTTTAACAGGTGGCTTATACTTTTGATGCGGGGCCAAATGCAGTTATGATAGCACGTAACAGAAAGGTTGCTGCCCTTTTGCTTCAGAGGTTGCTTTTCCACTTCCCTCCACATTCGGATGCTGATTTGAACAGGTACCTTGTGTGTTAATCATCTAATTCTAATTTGTGTAATTTCTGAAAAGATTGTATGAAAGGGGATTATAAGTGCAATTTTGAAGAGGTTTCTACCATTCCACAGCACCCCAAGGATTAGTGCTCTGATAGTGTTTTGTTTCTGTGTTCCTTTTTTTTTTTTTTCCCAGTTATGTTATAGGTGACAAGTCAATACTGCAAGATGTTGGGGTTCAGGATATGAAAGACGTGGAAGCTTTGCCCCCACCTCCAGAAATTAAGGATAACATTCCAGCCCAGAAGTACAAGGGGGATGTCAGTTACTTCATCTGCACAAGACCTGGGAGAGGTCCTGTTGTACTCTCTGATGAAAGCCAAGCTCTCCTTAGCCCTGAAACTGGGTTGCCAAAATAAGTCAAGAGGCCGATGCAATGGTTGGTCCATTTTCTTCTTGGGCGGACTCAATTTTCTGAGCCTGGAGAACTATTCCTGCGGTCTTTTGTAACTTAACAATGGCACTTTGAAGTGCTTCCGAAACTATTCTGGGCAAATTGCTGTATGTTCGCTTTTTCTCTTATATTTGCAATTTAGGTTTCCTCTTTTGTCGGGTCCAGGTTTATGTATCATCGGCTTTGGTACAATAAAGAATAAATTTTCCTTCCTGAATCAGTCGTTTATTTCTCCCCACTCTTTTGAAATTATTCAAGATGAACTTCTGTACGGGTTTCTTGATAGTTCCAACTTCCATTGCTCAAAGAACTTTTGACACTAACGTAAGGTGTTTTTCTTATATCCTTTGGAAGAGTATATGTGTTATTTTTTTTGGGTTATACTAATGAAGTGATGAGCATATGATTATAATTGCAACAGCGTTAGATTGGTAGGAGTTGGCAACTGCCATTGACTCCCACCTCATTTATGTCTACCCGTAACCTTGCTTTTGTCCTCAAACAGGCTGGATTCAGTACGTGATATTAATGCTGTACGGTTTTGGAAAATATCTGAGTTTGTACCCAGGTCTGGCCCAGAACTGGGAATTGTGGTCCATGTGAAAGCCTGGAAACTAATGAGCGGTGGGATAGTAATGACTCAACCTTTGCCAGTTGAGGCCATAGTTATCAGAATAGGAAGCGGAAGCGAAAAATATTAGGGAAATAGAAGCGGGAAACACGGTCAAAAAATATAGGGGAAAGCGGGAAGCAGAAAATGATTGAGAAACTTAATAAGAAACTTTTTCGAAACTCAAAGGAGAGTTTTAAGAAACTTAATGGAAACCTTTGAAAAATTTAATAGAAAGTTTGGAAAACTTAGTAGAGACTTTTGATAAACTTAGTGGAAACCTATGTAAATAATTTCATAGATACTTAGTAAGAATTTAAAAGAAAAAATATATAAAAATTAATATTTTAAATTTTCGAAACGTTTCCCAAGTAATTCTCCAAAGTTTTTTCAGAATTTTCGCTAAGTATTTTAATAGTTTTCTAAGAGTTTTTCAAACATTTTATAGAAGTTTTTGAAACGTTTTTCTTGCGTTTTTAAATTGTTTTTTTAAATTTTTTAATCGAGTTTCATACCTATGTTAGAAGCGCGTTTCCGAAAGAACACATTTTTGCCTCTAAATTGAGTTTTGGTGCAACTATGGTTAAGGCTTTCATAACACGTCATTCGGCTTTTATTTCCAACATTATTTAGTCCCTCCAGTTAATGAACTCAACTTTCCATACCCAGAAATGGCTGTCGGTGCACAAACAGGATGATTCGGATCACATTTTATTGTCGGTCCCTCCATAATATATATATATATATATATATATGAAAGAGAGGAAGAAAAAGAACGATGAAAACTAAAGATTTTATTGTTGAATTTGCTCTCCTCAATCAGGCTCTTTAGATGGTGGATTTTGATCCAGAACAAAGACAGCTTTGTGCAGAATTCTATCCTGTCTATACAAAATGTAATAGATGCATTTGATGGTATAAAAAAATTGTTGGCAAGGAGGTGTTCAACATATATATCTATATATGTATATATATAAATTGTTCAGTGGCTAGTGAATAGCTCAACAGATCAATTGGCCCAGCCAGAGCTAGTGTTTCAAGTTCAGTTGCCAGACAAAGTGAGCTCAAACAAATAATGGTTCTAGAAGCAGTCATAAGAACTTCTATGCATCGGGACCTGATTTGTTGAGTTCAAGCCGACTTTACACAAAGTTTGTTTTGAGCAAGGCCACCCAGGCATGCTCCAAAACAACCCATAACCTAAACTTCAAGACACTGTTGAGTAAACTGCTTCTCATTTCATGACATTTTGCAAATATTTGCAAATTTTTCGTATTGTTTTCAAGTAATTTTATATATAGTGCTGTGTGACTCCATATGAAAGAGGCAGCACACTCAAAGAACTCGGCAAATGTACCATCAGCTGAAAGTATATCCACCAATAAGTATATATCATACGTATTCTATATATAACTCTGTTCTTACTGGGATTTTAGATCATGGAAGTCATGCATCTGTTGTCGACCTCATGAGTTTCAATATGCAAATATCTTTTTGTAATTGCAAGCCATTTTCTGTTGTCTCATTGCCTTATTTGGGAGACACAGACAAGTTTCAGATATCTGAAGTCACTGGTTTCAGTTGTTCAAATCATGATTCATGGCCAATCTGTCTTTTGGTTTTTTTTCTTTCACCTCTCATGCATAATATTTCTCTGTTCAAGCATATTTTCACATGTAGGCTGACTCAGAATCTGGAAATTGAGTTGAAGAAAGCAGTAAGAGGTTTAGAATTGAAGTTCTGAAGCAACTAAAACCAACAATCTTAATTTTTTTAGTCCTCATACAAGAAAACCATACTACTGTTGGGTGCATGTGCTCCTTTTTTGTTATGATAGCAACATTTGAGATTTTATTTTGTCGCACAAATTCTCCGTTGCAATTCTAATTCAAAAAACGGGGGGGGGGGGGGGGGGGGGGGGGGGGGGGGGGGGAGGGGGGGTGGAGAGAGAGAGCTTGGCAAGTATGTCAAGGCCACTTCTCCCCAAGTAGGAGTGTCTTAAGAGTTGCCTCGCCCATTCCATCAGCATGCGGAAACAAATGTCCAGCACCTGGTAATTCATGGTACTGAATCCATGAAAGTTTTCTGGCAATATATCGTTGCAGTATAACAGGTACAAGACCATCTTCATCACCCTGCAAAAGATAAACTGAACCTTCCCTGTCAAGGAAAGGGTTTGTGAGATCCATAGGATCAAATTCCCAACTCCCAAATCCAACCATCATGTCGCGATATAAGGATTCCAGTTCTCCTTGTTGTGTCACGTATGCCTGTAGTGAAAATAAGTGAAAAATAAGTGAAAAATTCTGAATCAATCACCAACAATTCATTATCTCACAACATTGTTTGATATTTGATTGTTTTCATATATGATAGCAAATTATCCATGAAAAAGGTCATTAGCAAGTTCTTCATCATTACCATGAATGCATATATATAGGCACTGACACACTTCCAAATTGTAGACATTCTTTATAATGCAACAGAAAATATTAGTACCTTGTGCTTGTGTCTCCCAGCAAGCTTTGAAGCAAGTTTTACATCTTGCCGAGAGAGTTTAGGCTTTCCAGCAGCAACACTAGAGCCAGGAAACCATTTCTGAGTGTTCCACCAGTAAGTGAGCCATGGGGTATAGTGAGCAACCCGAAGCGCCCATTGGTCTTGGGGAAATTGTTGGTTGTAGGCTTCTTTAGATAAATTTGCAGGAAAACCAGGCAACCAGAAGTTGACCACCGGAGCAAGTAGTGTCGCACCTGCTAGACTGTTAAGCACCCAAATCATCAGACTCAAGACAGCTACATGTTGAGAAACAACTTTTTCGCAATGAACTCAAAACATCCATTTGTTCAAAAACTTAACATTTATCTGAATGAAACTATTGTAACAAAAAGATGAACACGTGTTTTATTTATGAAATGCATTCCTTTTTTCTGCAATCAACTTAGTTCCTGAAATTTTCCATCTATTTTGCAAATTTTTTTTTATAACTCTTGAATTTAAATTACTCTGAAATGAAAAGGTTGACATAATGCAAAATCTGCCAATATGGTGAAAGTAGAGACCATAGTTTGGCTGCTCCTTACCGGTGAGGGATGTACTTGAGGCAGCCCCAAACTGCTTGTCCTCCCATGGAAAACCCAATGACATAGAATTTGGATCCAAGTCCCAACTGATCACCTAGCTCTTCTATATCCAAAGCTATACTTTTCATGGTTCGTTTAGGGTCCGGATCACTTTCTCCATAACCTGGTCTATCGAAGGACACAAAGTACACCCCAAGTTCTTCCACTATTCCCTGAAAGTTTCATCACGAATTTATATGAAACCACCTCTGGAAAAATCACTCAAACTAAAAGATGAAATATAATCGAAGTAGCAAGCAGATTGAAACATCACCAATGTTGCAATTGCTGCATCATGTCTGCAGGAGCCAAAACCATGGACCGAGATGATCTTATAGTTGGCCCTTTCTATTGGCACACCATGCTCCTTATAGGCCAAATTTCTTCCATCCCTCAGCTGAATTCTGGGTGCTGTAATGGGTGGACCACCAGGGGAGCCACAGATTTTGGGAGGTGGAGGCCGGGTGGCCTGATATACCCATGCTAGCAACCCAATCAACAACACCACTATAATCCTCTTAAACATCCCTGACAATTATATATGTATATATATATATATATTAATTCCTTTCTTCTTCTTCTTTGGCTTTTCTTCCCCTTCCCTTCCCCCCTTTTTTTTCCCTCTCCTGCAAGGCGTGAAATAGACCAGAGTGATTTGATACAATGTGTGCAGTATCGATGTCAAATACATATTTGGCCCATAAAAGAGGGGAAGAAAATCAAATCCACTTAAAAAAATTGTTCTTAAACTACAGGTATGATGAGAAGGCTTATTGGAAAGCAGTAGATGACGTTTGACATACATATCACACCAAAATTATTACATTTTCTTAGGAATACTTCTAATTAAGTATCACAAACAAGAACTGTCATTGTCACAAAAAAAGAGATAATTGATTCTATTTTTGAAGGATACCCAATAACCAGTGTATTATGATCAAACCAGACTGATTTAATTTTCATGAAGACTGCAAAACTTTTTCAATTCTTTTTTGATCAGTTTCTGCACCGAAATTAGTATTAAAATTCATAATTCGTGGCCAAATAACATCAGTCCATTACCAGAATTGGAGTAAACTTGGAGCAAAACAAAGAGAAAAGATCGAATTATGATGGCTTTAGGAGTATCTGGGAAATGAAATGGTATTATGATCCATGCGAGAGCATATAGTTTTAAGTTGCAACAAATTCAAATTGAGAGAGAGAGAGAGAGAGAGAGAGAGAGAGAGAGAGAGAGAGAGAGAGAGAGAGAGAGAACCTGAAAGAAAAAACGTGAAGATGAGTTCTGTCACTTCTCTTTCTAGTGTGAGGCTAAATGAAGCAGTTGATTTTCTTCTGCTGATTTACCGCAATCCTCACAGCCTTCAGCATTTATAATATTAGTCAGGGGCTTGGATGAAACCCTCCTCAAGAGCAGAATGATGCCAAATCTACAAAAGTTGAATGATTTGGTAAATACCCAGAAGAGGGTTCCCAAAAAATATTGCAGAAGTTAAGAGGTGGGTGGAGAGAGAGGCAGCTCTTAGAGACAGGTAGAGAGAGGGACAGCACGTGGGACTCCAACCTCTAGGGAGAAAATATTGAATGTAATAATCATGCCAGGTCATTTTGCTGGTGGTATTTATGTGTTAAATTCTAATTAGCATGATACATCATTAATTAATGTGTAGATGGAGAAACTCTCCTTAATTTTAAATAATTAGATTTCAACACATATATTAAATATAATTTGATTTGACTTGTAATACTACGTTAGTAAAATGATGTGATATTCCCGCTGCATTAAATATTCCTTGGCTCGAGGGTCTTCTTAGTCATAGTTGCGGGAACTGTTATAAAACTAAACTCGCTTTTTTAAAAACTCGCTTTCATAGCAAAAACAAAACTCTCATAAAATTTTTAAAATTTTTTTAAAAATACGATTATGTTTTCAAAACTTTAACATAATTTAGAAAAATTTGTTAGAAATTTTTAAAAAATAACATGAAAACTTCCTAAAACCCATTTTACATAATTTTTAGTATTCTCATACTCTCAAATTGTATTATTTAACAATAATATATAAAATAAATATTGTGTAGTATTTTATTTAATTATAAAAATATTCTAAATATTTTATCTTCTTTTTTTAGAAATTTTAATTTATTTTCTTATAAATATTCTATTTAGTTTTATATTCTTTAGAATTTCTTGTTTCTCATAATTTTTTTAAGCCATATTTCACATTTTCGTTTTTTATATCTTCCTGATTCCGATTTGTTTTCCATTCTAGCAAGTAGCAACTATGGAATCCAAACAGTGTCCTTCATGTTGGCGAATGTAAAGAAAATGACTGTTAGTGCGGCCGTACCCTGAAAAATTTTCATGAAAGACAAACATCAAATAGTTGGAGGCCGATTTTTTCTTTTGTTTCTCCATTTTCATTTAATATTAATTTTTTTTTTATGATCTTTCTCCGTTATTATTTAGAAAGCATCCACTCACGTGAATTATTGTTGAATTTGCTCATTAACACATTTAAATGGTGGGTTTCAGTTGCATCTAGAAGTATGCCACCACTATGTAATATGCTTCTTTATTTGTAAAATATTTTGAGCGTATTTTAGTCATCACGGTATAAGCTTGGAAGAATGGAATCTCTTTATCTTCTTTTGAGAAAATGAATTTACTGGCTAATTAGAAGTATCAAATCTCTTGAGAGAAGTATCAAATCTCTTATCTTTTTTATTTTCTTTGAAGGGTTTCAAGCTTTCAACAGATTAGTTCTCAAATTTGTGCTACGAACCATATAAATATCATATATTGCATAAATAATTATTAACCACAAGAAAAATGAAAAAATAAAATTAAAGGAGGAGTATAAAATTTCTTTTAATGAGGCTCGTGTTAAATTGTGCTTATCTTATCTTCACATTTTCTGAACCATTTTTTACTCTTTTGTACGTTTTCTTTCATTTGAGAGTAGGGATGGTAGTGGATTAGAGAAAAGTAGAGATCCGACTAAACCCACTCTGTTTAGGGAGGATATAGAGAATTTAAAACGGGAATGCAGGTTAAAATGAAAATTCATACAGGTCTGTAAGTGAGAATGAACTAAGGTTTCCCCCCGCCCCGTCCCGTCCCCACCCTATTTTCTAGCTTTAAATTTTTTTATTTTCTATATAGGTAATTCTTTTAAAATGAAAATTCATGTTAAACCATTATGAAAGCATCAGTTTCTGCTATTGCAAAAGTATTTTGACAAGGTAGAATGATAGAAAAAGAATTTATGCTGATGACAAAAGATTAGACAAGAATAGTAAATGATAATAGCTTGTTTTAAAATTGTTTTCTTGAAATTGTTAAGACATAAGATTAGACAAGAATACTATTTTTATAGAATTGTTTTAAAATTTTGGTAAATATGAAAAATAAATTTTATTGTAAAATAGATGTATAACTTTTGAAAATTAATAATTTATAAACAAATTAAATAGTGAAAAATGCTTGGGCTTGGGCTTGGGCTTGGGCTTGGGCTTGGGCTTGGGCTTGAGGCGGGGGTGAAAGTAGGGCGGGGGTAAAGGCGGCCTTGTACTCATGGAAGTGGGGATGGATGTCTCCGCCTCTATTCAAGTAGGGATGAAAGTGAAAATGAAAATGAATTTTTCAGATAAAGGCGAAAATAGAAATCTTAATCTCCATCCCATCCCAGTCCACTGCGAATCTTAATTGGGAGTCAAAAGCTTGAAAATTCCAGTTCAATTCCCAAAGAAAAAATGTCTGACTCACAATCACACTAACATGCTTGTCTATTGCAACATGGACATTTGAAGACCCTTGTTTCTAATACAAGGAGTAACGTATTAACATTAAATTTAAGAAATAATTACGGATCTTGAATAGTGTTGTTGCTACTGATGACGTGGCCCAATTAAATTCACCGTGTGACAAGCCTTAAGAATCACTGTTGTATCTGATTCTAAATTTAAACCCCAAAGTTGGACTCTCTCCACCTCTTTCTCTCCCCCTTTCTTTCTCTAAACCGATTTTTCCTATGTTGTAATTTTTTTTTCATTCTTTTACAGCAAAAAACTTTTATGTTTCCTTCTTCTTTCTATTTTCTCTCTCGGCTTTCAATTCCCCTCCGCCGCCACCATTACCGAGAGACTTCCCTTCACTGATGTAATGCCGACGTCTTTCTCTTTCTCTCTCTCTCTCTCTCTCCCCTCCTGTGTTGACCATGGCCACTGCAAATCGGTGATGGCAACGGTTGAATCAATGTATTTGTGAGATCTAAAATTCTGAATACATAATTTTTTGTTTGAAGAAGGGATTCATCATCTTTATTATGGGTTTCTGCTATTGTAATTTACCATTAAGAACACAGTTATCTTGAAGAGAAACAAAAAGAAATATCAAATTAATTTGTAATTTCTTAAATTTATTGAACTAATTTTTACAAATACAAAGTAACTAGCTTATAGGAGTGATAAGATGGGTGGTGTATGTAGAGAGAGAGAGTGTATAATAATGGTTTTTGAGAGAGAGAGAGGGGAAGGGCATTGTTTGGCTACAAGGCTGTTGAGTTTAGAGAGGGAGAGGACATTGGGTCCATTGAGTTCAGAGAGGAAGAGGAGAGAAATAGGAAGACGACGTTGGGTGGTCGTCCATGGTGAGTCGGTGACCCGGTGACCATGATTGGATGCTTTGGCTCTTCGGTTTAGAGAGAGAGGGGGGGGAGGGAGCGAGAGATGGAGAGAGAGTTCAGCTTTGGGGTTTTAAAGTTTAGAATAAGATACAACTGTGATTCTTAAGGCTTGCCACATGGTGGCTTTTAATTGGGCCGCGTTATCGACGGTAACAACGGCACCTAACTTGACAGTAGCAAAACCACTCCCAAGTATGTGAATTGCAATAATAAGTAAGATTAATCTCAATGATAAGTAATTTTTTCACATTAATTATAATAAACGGTGATTTTGCAAAACATCTAAGAAAAAGTTATTCATCGCTAGAACTTATCTTACTTATTTACCGGCGCTGACCTATTTACAATTGGAACTAATTTTTTTTTTGTTGGTTACCGGCCGGTATCATGAAAGCCGTCCAAGGACTGTAAAATTTTCCTTACATTTAACATCAAGCATATCTATCAGGGTGAACCTTTGAGCAGTTGTCTAATACTCTGTTTGGAATTTGGGTTGGGGAGGGGAGGGGAACAAAAAATGTGAAAATTTTTTAAATCACTATCTCTCCTATTAAATTATTTTTTTGTTATTTTCTCTTCTCGTTTGTTTTCTTTCTTTTTCTTTTCCAAGTTTGTCAAACAGGCTTTAAAGTAGGCTACTTCTCCGGAGTGTTCTAAAAGTAGAATGCTAAGCACAATCGATATATCTCCATCAATCTCATCTCTTGAGAATGCCACGTTTCAATGGTTTTAAAAGTTGGAACGAAAATTGAGAAATACCGGTACGTCTCTTTGCGCCCTTTGGCGAGTGAACCAAGTGCTCTCAAGTTTCAAGAATAAAAGCTCACGTGAGACAAAAACAAGGAAAAAGAATAAAAATTAAAGAGTATCCAGAAAAATTCACAGAGTAAAACGAAATATATGTTGAGAATTATGTGATTGACGAAACACTCATAACGATAATTTGTAATTATAAATTACTTTTGTTATCAGGAACAGATTAAGAAATTTTATTAAGAAGGGGCTAAGGTAAAAAAAAAAATTTGACTTTTAATAGGTAAAAGTTCTTGAATTTTGTAAGGGACCAAAATAAATTTTTTTGTATTTTAAAAAGCTATAATAAATTTGTTTGAATTTTGCAGGACCCAATACTATTTTTTGTTATAAATACTCAAAATTTATAAGATATATACAGAATTTTATCAAAATATAAGTTGTCATGGCTTCCTTCTCTTAAAGTAGTTTCGTCCTTTATTGTTATATTATTTTGGTAAAAGTTTTTATATAAATTTATCAAAGAACATAATTTTTAATTTTATCTAAAACATAATGGCAATGCTACAAAATAAAAAAATAAGAAACTCATACAAAGTTATCAGAATGATGTGATTAAATAAGAACTATTCATTTTAAAATAGAACATTTATCACTATGACTTTTTATTATAAAAATACTAATATTCCAAAACAACTTGGGCCACTGCACGAAAAAGGAGAAAATCATTCTAATATTTCAAAACAACTTGGGCAACTGTGAGGGAAAAGAGAAGATAAACATGGTGACCCGGCGAGACAAAAAAAAAAACTTTTGGACGGTTAGAAATTTAATTTAAAATTTTAAGGGAGCCAATACAGGGCCTGGCTAGAATTTCGTCACAAAGTAGGAGTTGTGGCTCCATTGTTCAAGCATAGCATGTCCCTGGGCATGAGGAGTCATCGAATTGTGCTAATTTTGTTTTTTGTGTAATTGATGTATAAGCCTACTTGTTAGATAGGTGTATATTGGGTTAGATCTTCAGTTTAAAATGGTAGAAATTTCAGCACAATAAATTTTCTAGAATCATATATACATGTTACATAAAAGAGAATTATATTAAAAAATTGAGAGGTGCCAATACAAAAATTGAGTGAGTGGGTTGAGTCTGTATCGCTGCGGAGCAATTGACAATCATCAAATTTTTGCTAAAATATTATGTACATATACTATGGGTATTACACTAGGAGTGGGTCCAGTAAGAGCATCTCCTACAAGCTATTTAATTTTGATTTGTTAACAATTTAACTAGTTAAACCTTCAAAATCCACTTCCAATAAGTTAGCTTTACCACTAACTAAAATAATTAACAATGTTTTGACTCTAAATATAGAGGATCACTATTCAACTCAATGAACTTAAAATTTTAATTTATTCCTCAATCCTTTTATTTTTTTGCTCTCTTTTTTTATATCTTTTCTTAAAGTGTGTGCTAAAAAATACTTTAATAAGTGACTAATTAAAATAAAGAGCATTGTTAAATAATATATTAAAAAATAACTAATTAAAATATAAATTGTATTTCTTAATATATTTGGACTAAATATTTTAACTAACTAAGCGTCTTCAAACAAACTAAGTGTGAGTACTATTGTATTGCAAGAGCATTGAATGATTTTTTTGAGGCGTGAGAATGTAAAATATATTATTTTTTGTCAAAATAGATGAGTCTATAAAGTATAAAAAAAATTAAAAAGACTAATTATTAGGTGAGAGTGTCAGATTATTTCTCCCGCGGGTCGTTGCCCATTACACTTTAAAAAATTGTAAACACGTGATGAGCTATAGTTACGACTGTTGAAAATCGACTGACAAAACGTCTGTGTTTAGCATTTCTCGTTTTAAAAACGGCCTCTTATTTCATATGGCAGAAACAAATATCCAGCACCTAAGTACGTCATAGTGAAAGCCGATGGACAATGTGGCGTTGTAGAGTAATAGGGACAAAGCCTAACTTCATGAGTACCGTAGCACCAGGGATCGCTCAACCGTAGGCGACTGAGGTGCTCTTCTTAATCCTCTAATTTTTTAAGATTTAAAATTTTAAAAAACTTTATATCCTATCCTATATATTCCTAACATTTTTTTGAAAAAAAAAAAAAATCCAACCTAAGCTGAGAAAAATTGGTAAGAAAAAGAAGTCTATAATCAACTATACTAGGTAAAGTTCAGAAAGAAAACACTGGTTTCATTCATGAATAAATTGTACAAAATTTTTTTTTTTTGAAAGTCTCGGAGTTTTTAAAACCTATATAGGCCCTGCAATTTTTTTGGGGTAATTTTACTTTACCTAATTATATCTAACACGAAAATCACACACACTCCAGCACTTCAAAAGTTTATCCTAATAATACCACTTCGGGTTCAGATTGAAGTGAAAACGGAGACGGTGTTAACAGTTTAAGTTATTCAAATTACTCTTGTCTTTCTTTTAATTTTTCATTGGTCATTATTTATTCTCTTCACGTTCTCTCTCTAATTTCACTCGCTAACAATTCTACCACCCATGGCCGCCTCAACCACCAACCTTGAAAGCTGTTGGGTTTATTTTGCTCTTTTGTCCAATCTCATATCGGTTGGGAGTGAGAAGGGAGGCAAGGAGCAAGGTTATTTAAGGAAGGTTAAGTTTTAATAGTTAAGTACATCAATTAATAACTTAACTAATAACTTTTGACTTTAGTAAAATTCCTCTTGAAGAGATGAAAGTTAAAATGTAACTAGTGGAGAAGCTTAGTTAATGTATTTTTGGAGTGAAAAGAAGAAATTGTGTGATTGTAATAATTTTTCACATAGTGTATTTTTCTCCGGGGCTAGTGGTTTTTATCCTGTTTTAGGAGTTTTTCACATAAATCCTTGTGTTGTAATTTTCTCTATTTATTTTGATATTCCTGTCTTTTCTATTTTCCAAAGGGGTGTGTTTGGGAGGGCCAAAATTTCCAACAAGTGGTATTAGAACCTTTTGGTCGTTTTATTTGTTTCTTGAAATTCTTAGAATGCTCTGTGGTTACAGTTTTAACTGATCTTCCACATCAAAAAAGATTTTCTTGAAATTATCAAATGTTGCTTTTGGTGGGGTGGAGTTTTGGTGTGGTAGTATGAATACGTACAGTCTAAGGAAATTCTGTCGAGGAGATTGAGTTTTAAACGAGACCAGTGTGACCCCTCCAATTTTTTCTGGGAATCTTGAAGTTATATTTAGGAAAGATTAAAGATTTGAGTCTTTCTTGGGAACTTACTTAGTGGGTACTATTCATATATATGGTAAAATTCATCAAGCTGATACACAGGAAAAGAGGAGAGAGAACAAAAAAAAAAAAAATTATTGGTTGATGGAGGACAACGTGCTGATGTTTTGAAGACGATGTGGCCATTATCATTGCAGGGATGGAGCCGTTATCATTCCTGGTGAAGGAGCAGGTTTGTAACCGACCAGCTTGCATTTGCTTTGCTTTGGGCAATGATCCATTGTGGTAGGATCCTTTAGGTGCAGGTTTGACCGGTTTCAAAATTCAGGGAAGGAGGTGTCTCTAAGGTTTTTAGGCGCTGCGAAGTCACCGGTAAGTGCAGTTTTACACTGTTTTTGGGTCGAATTGGACAGAAGCCGATGGAGATCAAGGGTTGATCGGAAGCATCTGGGTCAATTGACGGCGAAAGACCAGTCATCAATCAGAAAGACGCGATTCTGGTTGGATGCATTGGCAACCTGTACAGGTTGGTGGAGATCAGGATGAACAATAGAGCAAGAGTTGCGACAACAAGCGCAAGAGTACATGATCAAAATGTACAGGTGCGCAGGCAGACAGATGCAACAGATGTTGAATGTTCATAGGAAAGCCCTAAGGGTAGGTCCGCAAGTTTGCACACTAGCATTGGTTTGGAGGTGATACATGGTGTGTGGTGGAAAGTCATGTCGATGGCTGATGAACTTTCAGAAAAACCAAATATGGGAGTTGCACCATAATTTTTCAGTAAGGTTATTTTTCGACATGGGCGTGAAATGCTTGGAATTGGTTTATTTTGAGTGTATATGCTTTTTATGGTGGAGCATGATAGTAGAAACTATGAAGATCTTCATTAAGGCAGAATGTGACTGTGGGATTAACCAAAGTTACAAAGGTGGAGATTGTTGGGTTTGTTTTGCTCCTTTCTCTAATCCTACATCGGTTGGGAGTGGAAAGGGGGAGCAAGGTGCAAGGTTATTTAAGGAAGATTAAATTTTTTTAGTTAAGTGCAGCAGTCAATAGCTTAACTAGTAACTTTTGACTTTAGTAAAATTCCTCTTGAAGAGGTGAAAGTTAAAATGTAGCTAGTGGGGAAGCTTAGTTGATGTGTTTTTGGGGTGAGAAAGAAAAATTATGTGATTGTAATAATTTTTCACATAGTGTATTTTTCTCTAGGGCTGGTAGTTTTTCTTCTATTTTGAGAGTTTTTTACGTAAATCTTTGTATCGTGTTTTTTTTATTTTTATTTTGATATTCTTGTTTTTTCTATTTCTAAAAAGAATGTGTTTGGAAGGGCTAAAATTCCCAACAAAAGCCACCACCATCCATCAAACATTCATACTAAACCCATTACTCTTTCTCTCTCTCTCTCTCTCTCTCTCTCTCTCTCTCATCATCCCGCCACCCACCCACATCCCCAACTACCTATATGCAAACTAACAGTCACGTATACCAGCTCCCATGGCTGCCACTACCACCTACATCACAAACCCATCACTCTTTCTCTTTTTTTCTTTTGTTTTTTTGGCTGAGCCAAATACAAGAAAAACCAAAGCAGGAAAGAAAGAAAAAGAAAACCAAAAAAAGTCACCCAACCTCTCTTTCTGCATATTATATGTATGTCTCTTTCTATATAAATGGGTCTACAATTAATGGTGGTAGAGGTGGCTGCTGCTTTTAGCCGTGGTGGTATAGTGAGTGGGTTTGGGAAGGGGATTGCATGTGGTATTCATGATATCAGTGGTATAAATTAGTCATCCTTGTGTTTGGGTTTATGCATGCTGGGATGATTTTATTGCTCCGTGTATCCAAGGCTTCTTTAATATGAGTCAATAACGATGGCCCACCGATGTGTATGAATGGTTTATCTTGTCCGTCGATTGGTTTAACTTGGGTGCATGTAAGAATGGTTTTGTTTTTTCACGAAATGGCTTCTATATGTAATGAATTATTGGCAGTGGCGGCCGTGGATCGATGATGGGTTTGTGTAGGGGTAGCCGAGGTGGGTAGGTTACAAAGTGATTGTAGACTGAGATGCGTATGTCACCATGACTGGTCGCGGTAACAACCTTGGGTGGTGGCGGAGCTGGCAAAGCATGGGTTATATGGGTAGGTGAAGTGTGTTTATACCCATGAGAAGCAATGGTGGCAGCTCAAGTAGCCTTGGATGAGTAATAATGGAAAGAGATGGAAAAAGAGAAGACAGTTTAAGGGTATAAAAGGTATTTTAAACATTAAAAACAAATTCAAACTACATTTAAGGCGCGTGCCAAACACTGAACATTAATTTGCACGGTAAAGTTAAAAATTTTCACTTTACCTCTGACCATAAGAGATATGAGTGTACGTTTTTAAGGTGCAGGTGTATGTGATTTTTCGGTTAATTATAAGAGTATAAAGTAGAATTATTATTATTTTTTTTTAAAAAAGGCTCAAGCTAAATGAGAAAAAAAAAAAATATATAAAAAGAAGATTAAAAATTAACTACACTAATTAATTTTAGTGGGAAAAAATACTGATTTAATCCAAAAAAATAAATTGTACAAAAATTTTTTGAAGGTCCCAAATTTTTTAAAGCCTTATATGCTATAGTTAAGGTTCTATATAGTTTTTACAATTTTACAAAAAAAAAGACAATCCAACTAAAAAAAAGTCCAAAATCAAAACATTCGTTAATTTCATAAGAAAAAAAAGGAATTTAACCCAAAAATATTTTACAAACAATTAAAAATAAAATTCTCATTTAAAATTATTGCCTTAGACCTAAAATTATGTCAAGCCAGCCTAACTAACACAGGTGTACATAAATATTTAGTTATGTGGTAGTTACGGGTGTGAATGAGTTGAATAGTTCAAGTCTATATCAAACACAAAACCGAACTAATCTTTATTGATTCCAAATTTTTGAACTCAAAATCGAATTGAAAATGATTGATTTGACCATTTTAAGATTTAGAATAGAGTTGAACCCCTAATAGACTCAAACCAAACTAACCTATGGAGGTCATATCAGTTCTCTGGCCTTTCGATTTTTTTTGTATAGCCTTGACTTATATTTGATATGAGAGAATGAAATAGAATAAGAATGGAAAGAGGACGGAATAATCATATTATATATTATTTATATATTAAATTTTAGTATTATATTATATATAAATTATTATAAGTATTATATATTATTAAACATTTGATAATGTTGTGGTGGTGGGTGATCAATGGCGGACGAAATGTTGGCCCCCTAAAATCTCAATAATTTTGCCTTGTTCCCTCTAAAATCAAAGTATTTACCTTGCCTCTTTTTTCAAAAATTTTCTTTAATTTTTTACTCATTACAACATTTTTCATTGATTGTCAAACTTTTATAATTTAAATATATCCCAGTCTCAGTGTATCTTCTTTCTTTATTTTTCACGGATTTTTATCTTCGTATTAGAATTTATTTAAGTGAATGCTGCTATTGCCAAAATTGTTTTGGCCTTCACTAAAGTCATGCATAGTAAAGTAATACTAAAATGTACAATTGATCAAAGCACTAGTTGATTAGTAAAACTACTTATGCTTTAGTAATAACAATAACATGTTCAAATATTCGTAAAATGAATATTACACGTTTTCATAATATATTAAACAAATATCTAACCTAATAATTTGAATCATTAAAATTTTGGTATATTTGCATGAAGTTCTTACTACGTAGGTTGGGAGAGGGTCAAATGTACGTCAAACATGTGATACTCAAGTCAAAACAAAACAAACCTTGTTTTATGACAATACAACATGCTCGTGCTAATAGATATTGTTGTCACAAAAAATTAAAAAAACTTAAATTTTGTTGTCTATTTTTTTAAAAAAATTGTTAAAATGTTTAACAATCTCTTTTTTTTTTTTTTATAATTATAAAGAAATATAAAGCAAAAAAAAATCAAATACAGTATATAACAAAATTAGTTCTTTTGAAATTGTCAAATAATAATTAGATAGTTCTTCTGAAACTATTATGGATAGATCTTCTTGATCACCCAAGACTTTATTTCTATCATAGGACAAAATATAAATTATAAGATAAAATATAAAATACAATTAAACTTCTGTCTTCTCTCTTTTTTCTCTTTATCTTCTTCTTGTGTATTTTGCCCATACCCAAACTCTTCTATTTATAGAGAGGAGTGTAAGTAGACTGGGTAGTGGAATCTATCACCCAACATTATCAAATGGGTTCATATGGGTGATAGATATCCACCATTTGTATTTTGTAATCATAACACTCCCTTATGGATGACCACTATATAAGATATGGTTTATTAAAACCTTGCTAGGCAAAAGAAAAAGAGTATAATATACTTGTGCCTCGGAGAATAAAGTTGGATGGGGTAATTATGTCTCATTAAAATCTTGTCAAGGAAAACCTTGTTGAGAAAGACATTTGACAAAAGAAAAAGAGTATAGTATGCAACTTCCCCTCATAAATGTACCCCATAAATCTTGATTACTTCACTTGTTCAGCATGAAAATCTTTGAGACAACGCATGCTAATATTGTGTACTAATTTTTCAAATGTTACAGTTGGAAGTGTTTTAGTAAATAAGTCTGTCAAGTTGTCACTTGAACGTATCTGTTATACATCAATATCACCGTTTTTCTAGTGTTTATGTGCATAAAAGAATTTTAGCGATATATGTTTGGTTCTGTCACCTTTGATGTAGTCTTCCTTAATTTGTGCAATACATGCTGTATTATTTTCTTATAATATTGTTGAGTTATTTTTAATCGGGGATAGTCCGTAACTTTCTTGAATATGTAAGATCATAAATCTCAACCAAATGCACTCTCGACTTGCTTCATGAATTGCAATTATTTCAGAATAATTTGAAGGAGTTACAGTTAGTGTTTACTTTACAAATCGTCAGGATATAGCAGTGTTACCATAGCTAAATACATACCCGATTTGTGATCGTGTTTTATGTGGATTGGAAAGGTAACCAGTATCTACATAGCCAACTAACTATGATTCTAGTCCCTTTGAATAGAACAAACCCATATCTGTTGTTCTTCGAAGGTAACAGAATATGTGTTTGACCCATTTCCAATGCATTTGAGTTGGTGCAGAATTATATCTTGCTAGTAAATTGATAGAAAATGCAATATCAGGTCTTGTGTAATTTGTAAGATACATAAGAGCCCTAACAGCACTAAGATATGGTACTTTAGAACTAAGGATCTCTTCACCATCTTCTTGAGGACGAAAAGAATTTTTTTAACATCGAGTGATCAGACAATCATGAAAAAACTTAATAGATGAGTTTTGTCCATATAAAATCGATTTAGAACATTTTCTGCATATGTAGACTGATGGATGAGAATTTTATTTTAAAAGTGCTCAATTTGTAATTCAAGACAAAATTTTCTTTTTCCAAGATCTTTTATTTTAAACTCCTTCTTTAAATAACTAGCAGTTGTGGTAAGCTTTTTATGAGCTTTAACAAGATTCAAATTATCGACATAGACTGCAATAATAACAAATTCAAATTTTGAGTTCTTAATAAAAATGTATGTACAAATTGTATAGATATTCACTGAGACGATTATACCACATGCGTCCAGATTGTTTTAACTCATACAAAGATCTTTGAAACTTGATAGAATATAAGTTTCAAGTTTTTAAAATATTCGCTTCAGGCATTTTAAATCCTTCAGGAATTTTCATATATGTATATATATATATCATTATCTAATTCACTATATAAGTAGGCTGTTACTACATCCAATAGACACATATCCAGTCCTTCTGATACTGACAAACTATTCAAGAATCTGAATGTAATTGCATCTATTACAGAAGAGTATGTCTCATCATGATCAATACCAGGTCTCTGCAAGACACTTTATGCTACTAGTCACGCTTTATATCTCGCAATTTCATTTTTCTCATTTCATTTTCGCATGAATACCCATTTTTATCTAACTGGTTTTTACATCTTCTGGTGTTTGGACTACGGGTCCAAATACTTTACGCTATACTAATGAGTTTAATTCTGTCTCAATGGCTTCTTTTCATTTTGGCCAGTCATTTCTATGTTGACATTCGTCAACTCTCTGTGGTTTAATCTTTATATTACTTCTTATAATTTTGAGAGTCACTTTAAATGAAAATATGTTATCGACGATAATCTTATTTCATTTTCATCTTTCTCCTATATTCACATAACTTATTAAGATCTCATTACTTTCAGGTACCATTCCTTTACAGGGAATATCTCTTCAGAAGGTTTCTCTTCTAGAAATTCTTTAACAGGAGTTCATTCCTTTGGAGATTTAGATATTTTGGTTTCTTTAAGAATACTGACTTGCTTATGTATTTGTGCCTTTCTCTTTATAAAAACTGTGTCTTTTGCACCGATAGGTCTTCCACGCTTCATGCATGATTTAGATTTATTTGCTGTTATATTAGCAGATTGTCCTATGGGAATATCAATACGTGTTAGGGTATTAGCAGCTAATATGTATGATTTTTGTTATCTTCTTTGTATCGGTAAACACATCAGGTAATTGATTTACAATTGTTTGTAAATATATGATCCTGTGAACTTTTAATTCACATTGATTTGTTCGAGGATCAAGATGAGATACCCTGAAAACATTCTAAGTGATCTCATACTGGTTTTTCAATTGCGTCTTATCTCCCCCTAATGGTGGAAAAAGTGTCTCATCAAAATGACAATCCACAAAATGTGCAGTGAATACATTCCCTGTTAAAGGTTAAAGATATTTAATAATAGATGGAGAATCAAAACCAATATGAATTCCAAGTTGACATTGGAGACCCATTTTAGTACGGTGTAAGGGTGTAATTGGTACATATATAGTACAACAAAAAATTTGTAGATATGAAATATTTAGTTGTTGACCCAAAATAAGCTGTAATGTAGAATTTTAGTAGTAAGCAGTAGGTCAGACACGGACTAAGAAAAAAACATGCAATATGGCATGTTTCCAAGTAGAGACAGATAATTTTGTTTTCATAAGTAAAAGTCGAACAATCAACTAAAGGCATTTGATAAAAGATTCTACAAAACTATTTTGTGTGTGTGTATGTGCAACAGAATGCTCAACATCAATTCCTATAGATATGCAATAATTATCAAAAGCTTGAAATGTGAACTCACCAGTATTATCCCGTCGTATTAACTTTATTGAGTAATCTGAAAACTGTACTCGTAATATGATGATTTGAGCAAGAAGCCTAACAAATGTAACGTTACGAGTAGAAAGTAAATAAACATGTGACCATCGAGTGGATGCATCAATTAAAATCATAAAATAACAAAATAGTATACATAGTGGGTGTATCGAACCACATATATCCCCTTGTATTCTTTGTAAAAAGGTTGGGGATTCAACTACTACTTATGAAGGAGATTATTGTCTCACAATTTAATTTTCCTCGTGAACAGGCAGGATATGTATAATCACTTGACAAAAAAATCTTTTGACTTTTTAGCGGATGTCCATGTGAGTTCTCAATTATTCGACGCATCATCGTTAATCTTGGATGACCAAGACAATTATGTTAAAGTATAAAATCTTTGGGTCAAAACACTTCTGATGCATCACTTCAGGTGATCTCATAATTCTTATAGTTGTATAATATAATTTAGAAAAGAAGATAACAAATTTTTTTAATATATGCTTCTGGCATGAAATAATAGAAATAATGTAAATATATTCTTTATTATCTTCATTTATTATCTTTATATGATACCCATTACTATGTATATCTTTAAAACTGAATAAATTTCTTGTTGTTCTAGTTGAATGCATAACATCATTAATATAGAGTTTTGTTCTTTTTGACAATAATATATTGCCTCTTTCAGAATCTTCAATTAATTTTATAGTGTCAGATATTGTCTTAACATTATTTTCAGATAATGTTAAGTTTATAAAATATTTTTTCTCTCGAAGAATTGCATGAGTTGTTGCATTGCCTATTAGACATATATCTCCATCATTTATCTTAGAAGTAATTAATGTATTGGTACGTTTCAAGCTTCTACAGTCAAAATATAAAAATTGCTTACAAAAATGAAACATAATAAAAAAACACTACTTCATTAAAAGGAAACATACTAGAAAACATTATACGAGAAAGATAACAAATTATAAGGAACATGAAAATAAAACTAATTGGTGCAGACATTTTCATCACCAATTAAGTGATCTATTTTTTCATTAGCATCTGCAAAGAAATCTGAAATATCAAGTTGAGTGGCTTCAATGGAATCATCAAAGTTTATGAAATTCATTTCAACATTTTTCCCTTTATTTTTTGTTGATACTTGGTAAAGATCCACTAATAGTTTGGGCGTACGACAGGTAAATGACCAATATCCTTTCATACCACACCTATAACAAACATCTTCATAATTTTTAGGAAGTTTATTCTGTAAACGTTTTTTCTTTTCTTCTTTTGTTTTAGAATGGTTCCACTGTTAGTGGTATGATGTTATATTTTTAATTCGAGAACTTGAAGAATTATAACTATTACCTCCACGGTAACCCCTACAATGACGAAAATAATTTCTGCTACGGCCACGTCCGCGGTCACATTTATAAAATAAGATCGCATTCACTTCAAGAAATGGTGTAGAGCCGATTGGGCGAGACTGGTGGTTTTTCAAAAGTTTATTATTTTATTCAGTTAGAAGAAGACATGAAATCAATTATGAATATTTTTTAAAACTCCGCTCTCGATATTGCTGGTGTAGGAGCACATTCAATCGAGACATGAAATATAGAGTATATTTTTTGTAACATATTTTCATCAGTAATATTTTATCTACATAATTTTAATTGTAAGCTGGCTTTAAATAATGCAGAATTGTACTCACTAATAGTTTTAAAATCTTGCAACTTCAGGTGCATCCAATCATAGCGAGCTCTGGGAAGAAATATGGTCTTCTGGTGCTCATATCTCTCTTTTAAATTTTGTTATAGTGTCAGTGGATCTTTTACCGTATGGTATTTAGTTTTCAATTCTTCGTGAATATGGTGGCAAAGAAAATCATTGTTTTTGGACGATTCTGCTGGGATTCTTCATTTTCTTCTATTATAGTATGTCCAAGGGTTTTTGTACATAAATAGATCTCAGCAGCAACTATTCATGATAAATAATTTTTG
The DNA here is from genome assembly GCA_033060915.1 of Euryodendron excelsum. Lineage (NCBI taxonomy): Eukaryota > Viridiplantae > Streptophyta > Magnoliopsida > Ericales > Pentaphylacaceae > Euryodendron > Euryodendron excelsum. Next base: position 20,948,862 of record CM065390.1, on the reverse strand, counting down.
CCCAAAATATCAATAGCGATAAATTCTAGTTTTATGAGATTTAACATTTTCAGAATGCTACACTCACAAGATAACAAAATTTTAGAATATAAATCACGATAACACAAAAATAATATAAAAAAAACATACTATAAAATTTTAATCAAATAATATTCTCATAGAGAAGATCTATCAAAAATAAAATTAAATAAATTATAGATATGTCCTTTAAAAACATATAAAAAGCATATATATAATTTTATATAAATGAAACTGTTATTTTCACTTATCACTTCATAGCCAAACTTTATTCTCTAAAATATACTTTCACAGTAGACTTAGGCTTATTTGATTGCTAGAATAGAAAGTTGGATAGCTAGGTTGTACAGCTGCCATCCCACGTGTTTTTTTTTTTGGATTGATTTCCACCTGAAAATGCAGCTACTCTATTCTTCTAGCTCTATATGAGAGAGAGAAGAGGTAGGATACATAAATATGAGAATGTAAAGAAATGACAGGTTACGACTTCAGAATATTTTTTAAAAGTTCAAGCATCAACTCCTAATTTTCTTCCATGTAAGTTTTGTTTCTTAATACATATTTCTTAATATTCAAGAATCGTACTAGTTGACATGCATCCAAGAATAAGGTTGTAACCAAAATAAAGAACAGCTAACAAGAAAATAATGGCAATAAAAGATTCACCGCAAAAATCATGTTTCAAGTTCTCAACAAATTTTTATCATAAGTATTTAGAGTTTCGTGTTGGTAACGTGTTATAATTTTAAAGAAATATAAACGTGTTATAATTCTAAAAAAAATAAAGTAAACAAAATAACCAAACACAGTATATAATAAAAATTAGTTCTTCTGGAACTGACAAATAATAGTTAGATAGTTCTTCTGAAACTATTAGTGATAGATTTTCTTGATCATAGGACAAAACATAAATCATAGGACAAAATATAAAGCATAACTTAAACTTGAATATTTTACCTACACTCTTTACTTTCTTCTCTCTTCTCCTTTTTTTTCTGTCATCTTTTTTTTTATGTATTTTGTTCATAGTCAAATTTCTCTATTTTTAGAGAGGATTGCACGCAGACCTGGATAGTGAAATCCACCACCTAATATTGTTACATGGATTCATATAGTTAGTGGACATCTACTATTTATCTTTTGTAAACATAATACTTCTCTCTTTTTGAAAATAATGGTAAGAACTACATCAATAAATAACGCTACTATATATATGACTAATGTAAACTATAGGAATATGAAATTATTATTTTTATATAATATTATATTTATACAATATGTATGACAACTCTACTTTGGCCCCCCTCTTTGCATAATTCTTACGTCTGCCACTGTGGTGGTGGTGGCGGCAGTAATGTAAAAAAATAAATTATTATTTTTTTGTTTTCTATTTTTTTAACTTTTTAAAATTGTTTTTAATTTTTTAAATAAAAAATTTGAGCACACTAGCCAATGAAAATGTTACTAGTTTTGTTTTATGCTCTTATTTCATGTGAAAAGAATGAAATGACTATTCTTACAAAATAACTACTATAATTTTAAATAGTAGTACCAAATAAAGAAATAAAAATAAAGTAGGAATGATCATTCTATTTTATTCTTTTATACTAAACATAGCCATTCAAAGATTTTTTTGAAAGAAAAGGCTGACGAGAAAGAAGCCCCTAGCTACCTCACTACCAGTAGCCGCAGTGTTGGAAGCATGTTACGTTCTTAGTGGGCTCTACCTGTGATAGGAGACATAGGTTAGATTATTTTGATACGTAATGGGATAAATAAATTGATCTCACATGTTCCGTTAGACTGAAGCCTTTTGGCATATTGGTAAACATGCTTGGAACTTGAGAAAGGGAAAGGGAAAATTACTTGATTTTTCTTTCTCTTTCCTTTTGAGCTAGAAACCAAACAAACGAAAGTAGAAAAAAATTTCCCCTTTCTTTCCCTTTCTTTCCTCCAAGTTCCAAACTGGCTTAGGCTTTTCAACTATAATATACTGGAGGAAGGAAACCATTTCCGAGTGTTCCACCAGAACAAAAGCCAAGGCGGGTGCAGTGAGCAACCTGAGTGCCCATTGACCTTGATGAGGAAATTGCTCATAAGAAGGCTATTTTACGTAGATTAGCAGGAAAATAAGCAGGCCACCAGTAGTAGATAACTGGAGCAATTAATGTCACTCCTGCTAGAGCCTTTCAGCATCACAAACAATCAACTTGAGATCTTAACAAACTGAAGAGTTAAAACGTAACAAGTAGGTTGACTAAGAATCTGGAAATTGAGTTGAAGAAAGCCCTACAAAGGTTTAAATCATAGTTACCATAAAACTTATTTGGGAGGAAAAAATACGTTTCAAGAAAAACGCATTTCCCATACCATATGGAACTCATTTGGAAATTTAAAAAAAATGTTCCAAAACCTTTTCAAGAACTCTTGAAAAATATTTTAAAAACTCTTGAAATACGTGAAAAAACTTAGAAAAAACGCTTTGAAAAGTTTAAATATTAATTTTTATGCATTTTCTTCCGTTAAATTCTAACTAGGTATCTATAAAATTATCCAAATAAACTTTCACTAAGTTTTCCAAAGGTCTTCACTAAATTTTCTAACAATTTCGTTTGAGTTAAGTCACAATTTCTTAATAAGATTCCTATTAAATTTTCCAATCGTTTCTCGCTTTCCGTTTCCCCTTATATTTTGTAAAGACGTTTTCCGTTTCTATTTCCTGGTTCTGCTTCTGCTTCCAATTTTGGAAAGTTCCAATTTTGATAACTATGATTTAAATTACAACTTGTGAAGCATCCGAAACCAACAAGTCAAAACTGTTTTGTTGTAATCTCAATACAACAACAGCTGACTGGTTTTCCTAAACTAAGACATACACATAAGTTGAAAATTTTAATTCAAAAACCGGGGGTTGAGAGAGAGAGAGAGAGATGAGTATGTCAAGCCATCAAGGTCACTTCTCCCCAAGTAGGAGTGTCTTCAGAATTGCCTCGCCCATTCCATCAGCAAGAGAAAACAAGTGTCCAGCACCTGGTAATTCATGGTACTGAATCCATGGAAGTTTTCTGACAATGTAGCGTTGCAGGATAACAGGTACAAGGCCATCTTCATCCCCCTGCCAAAGATGAACTGAACCTTTGCTTTCTAGGAAAGGGTCTGTGAGATCCATAGGATCGAATTCCCAACTCCCAAATCCAACCATCAAATCGCGATAGATGGATTCCAACTCTCCTTGTTGCATTACGTATGCCTGGTTGCGAAATTAATAGACAAATTCTGAATCAATCATAAGCATTTCATTATCTCACAACATTACTCTGACACATTCTAAAACTAACAAATCTAACATGTCTTATATTTGATTTCTATCATATGCCAATTCGAATTATCCACGGAATGATCCTATTTGTGCTCTTGATCATAACGACAAATGCAAATATATAGCAAACTAACACATCCCAATGGTTAACATTTTTCATAATGCAGCAGGAAAAGTAAGTACCTTGTACTTTTGTCTCCCAGCAAGCTTTGAAATAAGTTGTACATCTTGCCGAGAGAGATTAGGCTTTCCAGCAGCAACACTAGAGCCAGGAAACCATTTCTGAGTGTTCCACCAGTAAGTAAGCCACGGGGTGTAGTGAGCAACCCGAAGCGCCCATTGGTCTTGGGGAAATTGTTGGTTGTAAGCTTCTTTAGATAAATTTGCAGGAAAACCAGGCAACCAGTAGTTGACCACCGGAGCAAGCAGTGCTGCACCTACTAGACTGTCAGCACCCAAAACATTTGGCTCAAGACATACGCATTCCCAAAACAATTCTACCACATAATGCTAAATCTACCAATTATGTGATGAAAGATGAGACCAAAGTTCAGCTGCTTAATTCCTACCGGTGAGGGATGTACTTGAGGCAGCCCCAAACCACTTGTCCACCCATGGAGGACCCAATGACATAGAATTTGGATCCAAGTCCCAACTGATCAGCTAGCTCTTCTATATCAAAAGCTATACTATTCATGGTTCGTTTTGGATCCGGATCACTTTCTCCATAACCTGGTCTGTCGAAGGACACAAAGTAAGCCCCAAGTTCTTTAACTATTCCCTGAAAAGATTCATCATGAATTTATATCAAACAACGTAACCTCTGGAAAATCTTCCAAATTCAAAAACAAAATGTAATTAAATTAACAATTATATCAAAACATCACCAATGTAGCAATTGTTGCATCATATCTGGAAGAACCAAAGCCATGAACAAAGATGATCTTATAGTTGGCCGTTTCTATTGGCTCACCATGCTCCATAAAGGCCAAATGTCTTCCATCCCTAAGCTTTATTCTTGGTGCTGTAATGGGTGGACCACCGGGGGAGCCACAGATTTTGGGAGTTGGAGGGCGGGTGGTCTGGTATGCCCATGCTAGTAACCCAATCAGCAAAACCACAATAATTCTCTTCAACATCCTTGGAACCAAAAGAAAAGGAGGAAATTATCTTTTCAAATTCCTTTTTCTTCTTTCTATTTTAGCTTTTTTTTTTTTTTTTGGAGGGGGGTGGGGTTTGTTTACCCTTTTCCCTCCCCTTTCCTTTTCTCTTTCCTGCAGGGTATAAAATTGACCAGAGAGATTAGAAACAATGTGTGCGGTACCAATGCTCAAATTCATGTTTGCCCCATAAAGGAGAATCCATTCAAAAGTTGTTCTTAAACTACAGGTATATTCAAAATGCTTAATGGAAAAGCAAAAGAGGATTTTTCAGATAGATGTCCCACCAAAATTGTTCCATTTGTTTCAGAAAACGACTAATCGTCATAAACAAGTACTGTATTACCACAAATAGATCATTCAATCAATTTTTTAAAGGACATACTGTAACCACTATGACATAAAACTGAGTAGGTAGTTTTTCAATTCTTTTTTGATAGGTGTCTGCGCTAAAATTAAATATGTCTACCAATTATTAAATCAAAATTCGTCATCAAACAACATCAACCCATCATCGGAACTGTACTGAATCGAGTCCAAGGAAAAAGAAAAATGAAATCGAAATATGGCTTTGAGAATATCTAGGAATGAAATGGTTTGATTAAAAGAGAGCACATAGTTTTAAGGTAACCCAACACATTCAAATTGAGAGAGAGAGGTGGACAAAGAATGTGGATTAAGATGGACAAAACTCATTTTAACCCATTCTTGAAAATCTTATTTTGCGCTCGAAAGAGAAACAGAAGTCAAAGCATGGGTTCAAGAAATATACGAAATAACATAGATTCATCACAAAATAACAAAGAAACAAATACAAAACCGGGTAAAACACTAGTGCAGAGAGGAAAGAGAGAACCTGAAAGAAATTGATCGGAGATGGGTTCCCTTTCTAGGATGTGGCTGAATTCATTCCTACTGACTCACTGCATTTCTTAGGAGTCAGGATCGGCTGGTTTACCAAAGTAGAGTCTTTTTTTAGACTTTACTCCCAATCTAATAAGTTTTTGAAATTAATACCCAAAAGCAAGGAAAACATGGGTTGAAATCACATTTCTAATTTTACGTGTTATTGCACTTTAATCCTTTAAAAAATATAAATTGATATTCATAACCCTTGTGAAATTTGTGTATATTATTTAGAACTCTTATAAAATTTGTGTTTTAGTTAAAATACCTGTTATGTTTTAACTTTGTGATTAATTGATATCAGAGACTGAGATCCGTATAATAAATTGGATGAATAATATTTCAGAATATTGTAAGTGTGTATGTAGTAATCAAGGAGAAGATTTCACTCACCATATGCATTACAAAGATCAAACTAGTAATGCAGGGCAAAACAATTATATTATTGATATTACTAGAAATAAGAAATAATCTAATAAAAAACTAGATTAGAAGAAAGACTAACAAAATTACAAGAACAAAATAACTTTTTATTACAAAAATTAAAAAGTTAGACAAAAGACAAAACCCGAAACTCTTAAAAGTAAAATATTAGAGTTAGAAACGACTATAGCTAATCTAATAAATATCTACACTCCTACACTAGAAGATCTAAAAAAAAAAAATACTAGAAGAACAGTTTGCTAGTAAGTAAATGGATATCACAGAAAAATGATGGGGACTGATCAGGAATATCTTGACCGGTTGATCAGGAATTCTCTTGGCCACGCTTGGGGTACTAAGAGGAATTGGGAGTAACTGATGGGGACTGATAAGGAATTTCCTCGTATCGAGAATAGGGCTCCCAGGGTACATGTCAAGCAAGAAGACAATGAAGATCAACCCTGAAAACTCCAACTGACTTGAGCATGATTGAGCAGACCGCACCGAGCACGACTGAGCAGATCATGCCGAGCACGACTGAGCAGACCTTCTGGGATGGTGCCGATCATCTTTCCCCACGACCGCACTAGTGGGGGCCATCACTGACAAACCAATCATGATAACGTGCTACCAATTCCACGACTTCGCGTGTAAGAGGGGGTAGTCATCTTCCCCTGCTCTGACGCACGTCTAAGAGAGCGCCACGTGTGAAGTTGGACAACCACTTCCCCACTACCCTGCCACCAATCAGATCCTCCAATGTCACACTGTCACGTGGAGAGACAGCCATCTCCCACTATCTCCATGCATGCAACGCCCTCTTAAGGCTACCAGGATGCCTGCTCAAATAAAAAGAGAAACTCATCTTCTCTGAGGAGGTATGCAAACATAAACCCTAGCCAAAATTCTGTTGAAATATCTCCAGAAACCTAACTTTGGCATCGGAGTGTCCTTGGCAGGCATCACACCGGTGCCCCTCATTCCTCTTTCCCTCTCAGATTACCAAAGCAGTCCCCCACGACCGTACTAGTGGGGGCCACTATTGATAACCCAATTATGATAACGTGCTACCAGCTCCACGACTTCACGTGTAGCAGAGGGTAATCACCTTCCCTCGCTTTGACACACGTCTAAGAGAGCGCCACGTGTGAAGTTGGATAATGACTCCCCCACTACCCTGCCACCAATCAAGTCCTCCAACGCCACGTTGCCATGAAGAGAGACAACTATCTCCCACTATCTCCATGCATGTAATGCCCTCTTAGGGCTACTAGGATGCTTGTTCATATAAAAGGGAAACTCATCTTCTCCAATGAGGTATGCAAACATAAACTTTAGCCAAAATTCTGTTGAAATGTCTTCAGAAATCTAACTTTGGCATCGGAGTGCCCTTAGCAGGCATCACACCGATGCCCCTCATTCCTCTTTCCTTCTTAGATTACCGAAGTAGCCCATCGCCAGCCTGGAGTTTGACTTTACAAGTTTATTACTTTATCAAAAAATAATATCTGAAATAAAAGAAACTAATATTGATATAGAAGAATATGAAAGTATAATGAATACTAATCAAATAACTATCTTAGATGGTATAAAAACTATTCTAAAGCAAAATAATAGTATTACTACTCTATTAAAAGTTATGTTAAATAATAATAAGTTAGAAATAATAAACGAATTAAGACATTTAGGAACCTGTTTGTCTTTTCCAATGACAGTACTAAAAATTGATTGTGTATTTTCAGATTGTGAGAATTTAACACATAAGTGTAAGTGTGACAAAGTAGCAGTTAAAATAACTCAGTAAGAACGGGATTGATCCATAAGAAATGAAGTTCTAAATTATATGAAATGTCACAGTTGCGGATGGTAGGTGCCAGAATTCACCTCGGGTAATGAGTTAGATACCAACTAAGCCATGTTAGATACAGAAGTGTCACAGACGGCTTAAGTTGGAAGCTAAACTAACTGGTTCGAATTTCACCTCTAGCTGACAAGATTTGGATAAAAATTGCAGAAATAGTAACCAAAGGAAAAATATTTTGTTTTTGAGAGGTTTGATAATTGTTAAATTAGATTGCAAAATAAATAAATTAAAAACGGCTTGGGATCCAATTGATCCAATCATGTAACTTTCTTGGAATTGATCAATTCAGGTTTACTATCTATCACTATATTGCCTTGATATCAAATACACAATTGCTACCACTATTCTTTTTGCGTTATCTCTCACAATAATATCTTTTTAAATATAATTTAAAAAAATCAAAACTTTCCTTACTCAACTACTAGCACTATTTCTTTTGCGCTACCATCATATTTTTTTATTTATTTTTAATTATTAATGAAGCATGTCCCACCATAATTTGTTTTTAAATACAATTCATAAAGCCAAAAATGCCTGTGCGTTTCACGGGCTACTGTAACTAGTACTATAATAAAAAAGAGAGTTCACTTGCTCTTCTTCCATATGCTGAATTAATTTTTTATCCTCACTTATTCGTCCTTTTACCATTCGTATCCCTCACATTCATTCTTTCAAAAAGTTTCTTTTGTTACCAATTTTTCACGCCTCAAGTGACGACAACCGCCTTACCAGTGGAACTATTCTATTCACCTTGTATATGCATATGTATCCATTGTCAGCATAAATAAGGAACAAAATTTATTATTTTATTTTATTTTTTTGGATTAATCATAGTATCTCAAACCCAGAACGTCCAACACTCAGACTAATTAATGGCCCACGCCAACCGTACCCTCAACCAACATGTAGGAGGTAAATCGCGAATGTATAGTGCAGCAGTTATGAATCAAACCCGGGACTTCTGAGGAGCAAACTCGCATCCGTGGGGCTCGCCCTTTGCCACAAAACCATATGCCCAGGGATTTTGCTAAGGACAAACATGGTTGTACAACACAGCTGGTGGCTGTCCGCCACATTAGTTAGACTCCACCTGTCCGTGACACACCTCAAATTTATTTCCACTTCGGCTATATTTTATACTTGAGGCAATAAAGGAAAGGAATGGAAAAATTCTCTTTATTTGTTTGATTTTTAATTTAGGTGGAAAGAGAAGAGAAATGAGAGAGGAAGTTCTCTTCCCTTCCTCTTCTCTTTCCTTTTTAATGGTTGTTAAATGGTTAAATAATCATTTAGTCTCTCCAACTTTGTCATTCTTAAACTTTGATTTTTTCTATTGTTACATTTTACCTATAAACTATTAGAATTTAAGTGTGTATTAATACTAGTGACACAAAAAAAAAAAAAAAAAAAACCATAATGAACACTTGTAGTATTTCTTATCAGATGCAATATAAAATTTTTTTGTCCCTGATTTACAAATACGTAGTGAAAAATCATATTCTAATTCTGTAGTACGCGAATTTACTTTAACTTGAGCGAGGGTGCGAATAGCTAATTTTAATTAACAAATATTAATCTAGCAATTATGCAAATATCATAAATCTCATGTAGGCATAATAAAATCAATCACACACAGAGACAAGAAATTTTTGTCATGGAAACCCAATGCGGGAAAAAGCTACATGGACTAACTCCTTTGGTCCGGGCGAACCAAACACTATCAATAAACAGTTTACACAAGTTACACTTACAACCAAACACTGAACTCTACGAATGCTATTCAAATCACCAAGAATTCCGATTTAATTAACTTGCTCAACTCTTGATTTTCTGTTCCCCAGTTGCTTGACTCTAGCATCGAATCACCATGATATTTTTTGTTGCTAACAGTGAATCACCACGATACTTTTTGTCGCCTTCAAAATCTACCAAGACGATCTTCTATTTAGTTTTTCAATAGTGGAAGAATATATTTTCTCTGTATAATATTTGAAGAGTCCGTATTCGCCAATACATTTCTTTTAATCTTTATAGCCCACAAATCCTATTTCTTTGATAGGTTTCTCACTTTTTATGGAACTCTTTATTCTCCACTTAGTATGTCTAGATACATACCTAAGTCATATAGGAAAGATCTTCTTAAGAGTCATGTATATCTCAAACATTTCAATCAGCTCAGTTAAAACAGATTTGTAAATCTTCATGCACGGCAAGTGCCATGTTGAAGTTAGCTAATGCCAACTTCTGCTAGTGCCAACTTCTTGCTATCCGGTCTTACCAATATTTAGCAACTCTCTGAAATCTGCTTGTGAGTATGGCAAGTGTCATTGATCTTGCCACTGGTCTTGCCATTATTTGTCAACTCACTGGAATCTACTTGAGAGCATGGCAAGTGCCATTCATCTTGCCAATGATTTTGCCATTATTTATCAACTCTCTGAAATTCAATGTGCCCAACATGGCAAGTGCCTATTTTGTAGCTAGCTAGAGCCTTTTATGAAGTTTTTTTAGGAATCAATCTCTAAGCTTTAAAAACCTTGTGCAATGAGTTTGTCGTTTTCATCAGACCTAATGTGATCTAACAACATGTTTGAAATACAAATCACCATAAACAAAAAACCTAACAATTTTTCCCTTGGTGATTTTGTGATAAAACTAAGAAAATAATCTACCCCTTGCACATTAAGCACTCTAACTCATAAGTACATGCCCAACTCATTACATCTTACACTCATGGTTCAGAGATAACCCTTTTGATGATCCTGCACACTACAATAAGGCACAATTTTCTGAAAAGCAAGTGATATATACCAATCAAAACCAAAACTAAGATAATTGAAACTTTCCTCCTCAATTCAATAATAACATGCTCCCGCTTAATCACATAATTAAATTATTCAGAGATAACAAATAACATATATTTATATTTATTGAAGTTCACAAACCTAAAGAAAAAAAATAGAGCATCATGCATCAACTGACTACATCCATTTTCATACTTCTCTCATTTTTTGACACAAAATATTGAATGCAGATAAAAAACAATTTGAGGCCTCAGAGGCAAAGAATTCAAAAAGAGTACAAAGCCATAAAGGCATTAAAAAAAAATAGTACTTTCCTAATAGAGTCAACAAAAGCCCAAAAGTTGACTGTCGCGCCCCGGTTTTTGGAGTCCAAGATTCTTTCGGCTTGGAGACCAAAGAGCAGGGAACTCTGTCACTAGAACTCATCCTCCTAGAAGGACAAGTGTGACTAGGTTTGAGAATTGGGTTTGACTAAGGGCTTTTCAGAAAAATAAGAGTCGCCACCTAACTTGATTAAGGTGAGTTAAGTCATCTAAAACTAAGTGTTAATCCAAAAATCAAACTTAAGGTTTTTGAAAAAGATTTTGAAAAATCCCTAAGAGAGGGTTTTTAATAAAATAGGTTGTTTGGCAATCTTTGGAAAGATTTAAGCCCTTTTTGAAAATAACTCCATTTTGGTCTTTCAAAAATAGAAATCTAGGGTTTGGGGGTTGGTTACGTGTAGGGAAGATATTCTAAGATCATCACCCTACCCCGCCTTTTTGGTACCTACATGTCTAATCACCCTTTGCTCACTCACTAGAATAACCGGTTACCATTGTCTACTTAGTATCCATTTTGGAGTTTCGAAAGCAGGGTCTAGTCATCACTTTTCAAATGAATGTTGCATGATGCAAGTTTTGGAAGAAATTTGAAATACGGAAGTCTTTAAAGGAGTTTGAAATAAGAACTTTGAATTGATTGAAAGTTTTGAAAAAGGGATTGGAGTTGAAGTGAAAGTTATGACCACACTATTTTAGGTTGCCTACGTATCTCATTTTGCGAGAATCAGGTCATTTGTAGCTCGGGCAAGAGCCCGATGGAAAATAGGCCCGTTAGGGCCTTTGGAAAGTTTGAAGACTTTTTGAGGTCTTTGGAAAAGTTTGAAGACACTTTGAGGTCTTTGGAAAAGTTGAAGACCCTTTGAGGTCTTTGAAAAAGTTGAAGACGCTTTGTGGTCTCGAAAGCTTTGACTTGGAATGGGATAGCGGAGTGTTTTGAAAATATTTTTGGATCAAATCAAAGGATTTTTGGTAAATGCTTTGGAGTAAATCAAGAGAGTTTGAGAGTGTTTTTGAAGTCTTGTTTTGAAAACCTTGGAAGTATGACTTTGAAATGTTTTGATAAATTAGTTTTTGAAAATTGCTAAGGGTTTGGAGTCCTAATATGAACAACCTTGGATGTTACTCTTAATATATCACCTTCCTTTGGGGTCCTTAACCATAAGAAGGCTATGGACACCTTAGGTTTGTGACCCTTTGAAAATATTTTTGGAAATGGCTTGAAGTTGGAGTGTAAGGGATTTGAAGAGGTTATGGAGTTGGCTTTTTGAAATTTCAAGAGAGTAGGAGGTTTTGGAAAAATGAGTAATGGGTATAGTTTAAAATTGAAAGATCATTTAAGAAGGGTTCATGAGTTGGAACCTTGAACCATACTAACCTATGTTGTGTCAGCCTATGGTTAGGGGTGACCTAAGGTTAGGTTGGACTAGGGTTGACTAACTAGGGTAGGGTTAACCTAAGAATAAGATGACTTAGGATCAACTAACTAGGGTTAATTTAACCTAAAGTGAATGAACTAGGGTCAAGTTAACCTAGGGTTGGATAACTAGGGTCAAGTTAACTTAGGGTTTGGTAAACTAGGGTCAAGTTAACCTAGGGTTGGTAAACTAGGGTCAAGTTAACCTAGGGTTGGTCAACTAGGGTCAAGTTAACCTAGGGTTAGGTAACTAAGGTCAAGTTAACCTAGGGTTAAATTGGAAGGTGATTTTAAAAAGTTGTTTGATGCACTTTTGGAAAGAGTTTTAAAAAACAAAATATGTTATGTAATGAACTTTGGTAAAGCATCTTTTTGAAGATTATTTCCATGAAAATTTTGATTCTAGCCAAGAGTATAGTTTGTATGGGTGGTACTTGGAGACCATTCCAAGGAAGGCTCCCTCATGGCCATTATAACTATTATCTTGGCAAGAGTGCAAGAGGTCAAAAATCAATATGATAACAACTTTTTGATACACCATTTTTAATGCAAAGATGGAGAGAATAAATTTTTGAAAACCATCTTTGGAAAAGGATTTTTGAAAACCATTTTCCAAGAAGACCATTCCAACAAAAGAGGGTTCCTAAGGCCAAACAAAAGGGAGACCACTCAAGAGAGGGCTCCATAGGGCCATTTCAAACACTAAACTTAAAAGAAAGGAAACCTTTGAATTTGGAGAGCTTGAAAACAATTCTTATGTAAGTCTGTAAGCACCCGATTTTTGCCCGCTCGGCAATCTCCGGCCCGACTGGGTTCGGTTTCCAACATCACAACACATGCAAGCTCAAGATGAGCCTTTCAATCTCCAATCCAACCAACTGGTTGCTTCTCGGGTCTACAAGGATCCGCTGGAGCCTTAAGCACCATTATTCCAGGCAGTTTTCCAGACCAGACGGTCCCAGAAACTAACACCATCCAGGTAGCTTCTCGGGATCGGGCGATCTTGGGGACCAACACTTCATCAAAAACTCCAGACGGTTCACTTCTAGCGCCTACTAGCCCACCAATATAGAATGTCCATCATTTTGTAGCTCTCCGAGACCGGGCGTTCTCGGAGACCAACACCACCCTTCCAGGTAGCTTTCTGGGACCAGACGTTCTTAGGAACTAACACCACCCCTACAGATAGCTGTCTAAGAACGGGCGTTCTTGGAGACCAACACCGCACAGGTAGTTTTTCAAGACCGGGCAGTCTCGGAAACCAACACCTAGGTCAACACCGGCGCCTGCTAGCTCGACTCGGTGAAAAATGACCAAACCTGCCCCTTAGGCCTCCAGGCACGTTTTGGGAAAGTTTAAAATCTCTCAAAACAATAAGTTCATCCTTCCACAATGTTTTCAAACTATCAGGCATCCCCCGCACGCCATTTGGTTCAAATTCGGTCCTATTTCGGCTCACTCTGGTCAAAATGATCATTTTGCCCCTAAACGCCTCAGCACGACACAAACCCCGCTGAACAGTAAAAGACTCTCTTAAAATCATCCCTGAACAGCCCTGCACACTTAACACAATATACCAGACCATTCCTGACCATTTCCAGCCAACTCCGGTCAAAATGACCATTTTGCCCATAGAAACCGAAAAATGTCTCGAAACAGCACCGGTCTTGGGATTTCGAGCAAAGGGTTTTGCCACACGTGTTTGTTTAACCCAAAGAGCACCCTACAACACTAAGCTCACACGACGTGATAAAAGTTCCCTGGAGTGTCTTGCAGACGCTCTGCTTGAATTATTTTTTCCCCCGATTCCCTGGTTATAACGCACCGTCAGCCGACTTGAGAAATGCGTAAATCAGGGAATTCTCGAAAGCTCGTCCATAGATCTTTCCATCGACACGGTTCGATCGAATAAATCGCCCCCCGAAGCCCTCCATCGTACGGTGTGCAAACCATGACTTTTAGCAACCCTTGGAGCATCTCGCAGACGCTCCACCAAGGTTGACTTTTTTCCCGATTCCCTAATCAAAATGCACCGTCAAACGACTTGAGAAATGTGTAAATTTGGGAATTCCAGAAAGTGTTTCCAGAGTACTTTCCATCATACGGTCCGATCGAATAGATCGCTTCTCGAAGGCCTTGATCACACGAAACGAAGACAGCCACTTTTAAACACCGACGGAGCGTATCACAGACGCTCTACGAAAGTGACCTTTTTGGCACACTTCCCAAGACAATATCACTCACCTCCAAACATAATTCAAACTTTTTGAAAACATAAAAGTTCATCGGAAGCACTAGGAGAACATCCCGAGTGCGACCAATTCCCCCGAAACCTTTCCGATTGACTCAATTATCGAGGCAAAGTTCGGACGAACCTTCTCGGTGATGGAGCATATGCTACATGTGCTCAAATTTTGATCAAATTGACGGACTTTTGATCAACGGTCAAGATTTAACCAGTACACAGGGTGCCACGTGTTATTCTGGCAATGGAACAGTACCTACGCATGTAGCATATGCGCAAGGCCTATTCCAGATTGCTTATAAATAGAGGCCTCCCCCCCTTGCATATTCCAGGTCCGAAATTGATACGAAATTCTGCTGAAATCACTCCAGAAACTCGAATCTCTACATATATTCTTTCCCTCCAACACTTAGGCTAGATTCTACCCCTCCTAAGCCTATACACTCCATATACAAGGCCTCATACACACTTATACACTCCACTCTAGCCTCTCAAGCCTTCTTGAAGTCACTCAAGCTCCAATCAAGACATCCATTAAAGACTACAAATGTGTTGAAGGCAAAAGGTGGTATCCCTTTTACATTTATGCTCTCCCCCACTCTTCTCTTCTCCCTCCTAGCCTACTTAGGCTATTCTCTATTTTAATCCCCATCTTCAACCCCCCTTTCTTGCATGCTTGAGCCAAGAGGGCTCTTAGATCATGTCTAGAGGAAAACAATTGAGAGCTACCGTGTAGGGGGACCTCTCACTAGCCTACTTTAAGATGGTATGGCCTAGGAGCCCTTTGTTTATGTGGTGTAGTCTAAAAGCCTTCTATGTAAATCATGACCCCTTGCATATTCCTATTTTGATCATGACTTATGTGCTTGGCTTTATTTTATGCTTATTTTCATGCTCCACAATGCTTACATTGCTCTTAATTTTATGTCATTTCCAAGCTCTACATTTCTTTAAAAAATTGTTCCAAGAGTTGGCCCCTTGAAGTCTAGGATGAGACCTTAGGAATCATGCCTTAGAAAACTCCTCTCTACCCTCTAATTCACACTTTTGCATCATTGCATTTCAACTTGCACAAAAGTTGCTTTCAAACTCCCTAATTTTCAATGTTTCCATTCTCTCAAATTTAGTGGCTAAAATGGCCCCATGAAACCCTCTCTTGAGTGGTCTTCCTTTATATTGGCCATAGGAGCCCTAAATTGTTAGAATGACTCTCTTTTCTTTTTATGCTTGCCTAAGAATGATGTTCAAACTCTTTGAATTCTATGGTTTCTATTCTCTCAAGTTTAGTGGTTAGAATGGCCCCATGGAACCCTCTCTTAAGTGGTCTCCCTTTTGTTGGCCATATGAACCCTCTCTTAATGGAATGTTCCCCTTGAAAAATGATTTTCAAAATCCTTCTCAAAAGATGATTTTCAAAAATGCATTCTCTCCATCTTTGCATCAAAAATGATTTTCCAAAAATTGCCATTATTATGTTGATTTTTGAAACCCCCACTCTTGCCAAGATAAATGTTTTGATGTTCATAAGGAAACCTTCCTTGGAATGGTCTCCAATCACCAACCATGTAAACCATACTCTTGGCTAGAGTCAAAATTTTCATGGACATGATCTTTAAAAGGGTTTTCCACCAAAGTCCCTTGCATAGCATGTTTTGTCCTTCAAAATTCTTTCCAAAAATGCATTAGACCAATTTTCAAAACCAACTTCCAAGCCAACCGTAGGTTAACTTGACCCTAGTTACCATAACCCTAAGTTAACTTGACCCTAGTTGACCAACCCTAGGTTAACTTGACCCTAGTTCACTCACTTTAGGTTAACTTAACCCTAGTTAGTTAACCCTTAGTCTTCTTAACCTTAGGTTAACCTAACCTAAGTTAGTTAACCTTAGGTTCCCCCCTAACCCTAGGCTAACCTAACCTAGGTTACACTTCAAGGTTCCAACTCTTGAACCCTTTTTTCAAATGATCATCCAAACTTCAAATTATCCTCATAACCTATTCCTCCAAAACCTCCTACCCCCATGATTTCAAAAACCCAACTCCATAAACTCTTCTAATGTCCCTACACTCCATCTTCAAAGCATTTTCAAAAATATTTTCAAAAGGTCACAAACCTAAGGTGTCCCCAACCCTCTCATGGTTAGGGATTCCAAGGATAAAGTGATAAATCAAGAACAATCTCTAAGGTTGTCCATATTAGGATTCCAAACCCTTAGCCATTTCCAAAAACCACTTTCAAAAATTAATTCATCAAAACATTCTAAAATCATACCTCCAAGGTTTTCAAAATAAGACTTCAAAAACATTTTCAAATTCTCTTGAGACATGCCAAAGCATTTTTTGAAAACTCCCTCAAGTTGATCCAAAAACATTTTCAAAACACTCCACCATCCAATTTCAAGTCAAAAACTTCCAAGACCGCAAGGAGTCTTCAACTTCTAAGACCACAAAGAGTCTTCAAGTTCCAAAGACCTCAAAGTGTCTTAAACTTTTCTAAGACCACAAAGAGTATTCAACTTCCAAAGACCTCAAAGTGTCTTAAGCTTTTCCAAAGACCCCAAAGTGTCTTCAAACCTTCCAAAGGCCCTAATGCGCCTATTTTTCATCGAGCTCTTGCCCGAACTACGAATGACCTAATTCTCGCCAAATGAGATACGTAGGCAACCTAAAATGGTGCGGTCATAAATTTTATTTCAACCCCAATCCCTTTTTCAAAAATTCCAATCAATTCAAAGTTTCTATTCCAAACTCTTTCAAAACCTTTGTTATTTTCAAAATTTTTCCAAAAAAACTTGCATCATGCATCATCCATCCGAAAAATGATTATTAGACCCCGTTCAAAATTCTAAAGTAGATATAAAGTGGACCATGGTAACTGGTTATTCTAGTGAGTGAACCAATGGTGATTAGACATGTAGGTACCGAAAAGTCAGGGTAGGGTAATGATCTTAGGATATCTTCTCTACACGTAACCAACCCCCGAACCTTAGATTTCTGTTTTCGAAAGACCAAAATGGAGTTATTTTAAAAAAAAAGGTTTAAACATTTCAAAAGGTTGCCAAACAACCTATTTTCTTAAAAATTCTCTTTTGAGGGAGTTTTTCAAAACCTTTTCCAAGAAACCCTAAGTTTAATATTCGGATTAACACTTAGTTTTAGGTGTCCTAACTCACCTTAATGAAGTTAGGTGGCGACTCCTATTTTTCTAGAAAGCTCTTAGTCAAACCAATTTTCAAACCTAGTCGCACTTGTCCTTCTAGGAGGATGAGTTCTAGTGACAGAGTTCCGTACTTTAGGGTCTTCGAGCCAAAAGGACCTTGGACACCCAAAAATCGGGGTGCGACAAAGAGTAATGTAAGCTTGGAAATGGTATGGAACTAAGAGTAATGTAAGCATTATAGAACATGGTAATAAGCATAAAAATGAAACCAAACACACAAGACATGATCAAAATAGTAATATGTAAGGGGTCATGATAACATACAAGACTTTTAGGTTACACCACATAAACAAGGGACTCCTAGGCCATACCATCTTAAAGTAGGTTAGTGGGAGATCTCCCTACACGGTGGCTCTCACTTGCTTTCCTTTAGGCATGATCTAAGAGCTCTCTTGGCTTAAGCATGCAAGAATGGGGAGTTGAAGATGGGGATTAAAATAGAGAATAGCCTAAATAGGCTAGAAGGGAGAAGAGAAAAGTGGGGGAAAACAAAAATGTAAAAGGGATACCACATTTTGCCTTCAACACATTTGTAGTCTTCAATAGATGTCTTAATTGGAGCTTGAATGAATTTAAGAAGGCTTGAAGGGTTGGAAGAGAGTGTTTAATGGTGTATAAGGCCTTGTAGATGAAGTGTATAGGCTTGAGGGAGGTAGAATCTAGCCTAAGTGTTGGAGGAGGAGAATATGTATGGAGATTCGAGGTTTTGGAGCATTTTCAGCGGAGCTTCACATCAATTTTAGAGATGAAATATGCAAAAGGGGAGGCTGGTATTTATAGGCAAACTGGAATAAGCCTGGCACATGTGCAACATGCGCTTGGCCAAAATTTGTCCTGGCGCATGTGGCACATACACAGGTACTGTTCCATTGCCAGAATGACACGTGGCACCTAGTATACCGGTTAAATCCTGACGGTTGATCGAACTTTGGTTGATTTGATCAAAATTTGAGCGCATGTAGCATACACTCCATCCCCGGGAAGGTTCGTTTAAACTTTGTCTTGATAATTAAGCCAACCGGGAAGGTTTCAGGAAAATCAGCCGCACTCGAGATGTTTTCCTAGGGCTTCTTGTGAACTCTCGTGTTTTTGAAAAGTTTAAATTGTATTAGGAAGCGTGGGATATCATCTCGGGAAGCGTGCATAAAAGGACATCTTTGCGAAGCATCTGTGATACGCTCCGAGGGTGTTCAAAAGTAGCTGTTTTTGTGCCGTGTGATCAAGGCCTTCGGGAAGCGATCTTTTCTTTCGAACTGTACCGATGAAAAGTACTCTAGAAATACTTTCGAGAATTCCTATATTTTCACATTTCTCAAGTCGTTTGATAGTGCGTTTTAATCAGGGAATTAGGAAAAAAGTCAACCTTGGCGGAACATCTGCGAGACTCTCTAGGGGTTGTCGAAAATAGCAGTGTTTGAGCCATACAATGAAGGGCTTCGGGAGGCAATCTATTCAATCAAACCATATTGATGGAAAGATCTGTGAACGAGCTCTCGGGAATTCCCTGATTTACGCATTTGTCCAGTCATTTGACGATTGTAAGCACCCCATTTTTGACTGCTCGGCAGTCTACACTCCGTCCAGACTTGTACTCAAGTCAATGTGGACATATTCCAATCGAAACCAACTTTTTAAGTCCAAATCCCGTCTGTCCATCGCCTCACGGGGCCACTAAGCCCAAATAGAGGCAAAATGACCAAAATGCCCTTAGGGGCATTGTCCTTTCCTTTCTGACTCCAATCCCTCTCTCGAGATAGTTTGTTCCTCGAGACGGTTCCAATTCAGGCACGTCTTTTCGAAGACGGTAAGTCCCCTTTCCAATCCCTCTCTCGAGACAGTTTATTCCTCGAGACGGTTCCAATTTAGGCACGTCTTTTCGAAGATGGTAAGTGCCCTTTCAAATCCTTCTCTCGAGATAGTTTATTCCTCAAGATGGTTCCAATTCAGGCACGTCTTTTTGAAGACGGTAAGTCCCCTTTCCAATCTCTCTCTCGAGACAGTTTATTCCTCGAGACGGTTCCAATCAGGCACGTCTTTTCGAAGACTGTAAGTTCCCTTTCCAATCCCTCTCTCAAGATAGTTTATTCCTCAAGACGGTTCCAATTCAGGCACGTCTTTTTGAAGACGGTAAGTCTCCTTTTCAATTCCTCTCTCGAGACGGTTCCAATCAGGGCCCCTTTAGTAACTTCTCGAGAATACTTTTTATAGTATTCTCAACCTTCCCCTACCTTTCCGGATCATTCCGAGTCAGTTCCGACAAACCCGGTGCAAAATGATCGTTTTACCCCTAGTGGGCCAGTCTCCTTTTTCGACCACACCGGCTCTGGGTATCAAACTGGTAACCTCCTGAGACTGCTTTTTATAGTATTCTCAACCTTTCTTCATCCTTTCGGATCATTCCGATTCAATTCCGGTAAACTCGGTGCAAAATGACCGTTTTGCCCCTGGTGGGCCGGTCACCTTTTCTGACTACACCGGTTCTGGGAATCAAACCAGCAACCATTGGGAACGTTTTGAATAATGTTTCCAAGTCTCAAGTCTTCTTCCGGGATAGTCCGAGTTCGTCCCAGCAGCTTCCCGATCCGATTGACCGTTTGTCCCCTAAAGGCCCGGTTAACCCTTCCGACACATTCTATCTTTATTTTTCAAGTCAAATACCTCCGAGACACTATTCTAAGTGTTCTTGTTCTTTTTCGGCCTTTCGGGTCATTCCCGGACTTTCCAAAGTCACTCCTAGTGAAGCCAGGCTAAAAATTACATGGTAGTCACTAGTACAGGCGCCCAAATCTAGTCAAAGATACGTTGCTTGCCGACCTTAAATATTTTCTAAATGGCTGGCGCTACTAGTAGTGGCGCTAAGCTAAAAAATGGCTTGGCGCCACTCCTAGTGACGCCAGTGTAAAGTTTGGCTTGGCGCCACTGCAACAGGCGCTAGTGTTGTCCAACCTCTATAAATACAGAGCCTCTTCCAACGTGAAAAGGATGCGTAAACTCAGTCTAAAAATCCTATATTTTGATATACAGAGCTCGAGCACCTCCTAAACCAAGTTTCTCTAGTTTTCCAAACCTTAGCCACCATACACTAAACCCTAGCCTCCTATACACTCATACACACCCTCATACACTCATATACTAACCTTTAACCCTTCTTCAAAGACCTGAAGAGTTGCAATTTGAAGTTTGAAGATTGAAGGCGGCTCTTGAAGATTGAAGATCATGACGAAGACAAAGACTGAAGAAAGCAAGGCGCGCAAAATAAACAAGATACAAGGTAGGTTCTCCATTTAAATTTTCACACTTCCCCCTCTCTCTTCTCTCTCCTAACCCACTTAGGTTTTCTCTATTTTAATCCCCCATCTCTTTCCCCCCCTTTCTTTGCATGCTTGAAACAAGGGGATTCCTGGTCCATGTGTAGGATTGGGCTACTGGAGAGTCACCGTGTCGGGGGCTTTCCTCTAGTCTAACCAGAGATCACGTGGGTCCGGCCCCCTTGATTATGTGATGAAGCCTTAACCTTGTATGTTCACAATCCCAAAATTGCATTGTGCATATCATGATCTTGCATCTTCCAAAAGTCGTTTTCAAAGTTGTTTTCAAAATCGTTTTCAAACTTGTTTTCAAAATTGCATCAAAATCTTCTTTTTTTAAAACATGTTTTCAAAATCACAATCCTAGGGTGGTTCTAGCCTTTCCATGGCTAGGATTGCTTTACGAAAGTGTTACATTCAAAGTGACTAACATGATCCATATTTTCAACCCTTGTTGTTTTCAAAACCACTTTCTTAAAGTGGTTCTAGCCTACTTATGGTTAGAATCGTTTTAGGAAAGTGAGATGTTTTTATACTTTCCAAAAAGCTCTCTTTTCAAAAATCTCTTCCTAAAAATTTCTTTTTCAACATACTTTCCTAAAACTCTCCTCTCCAAAGTTGTTTTCAAAAACTCCCTCCAAAATCTATTTTTCAAAGCTTCCTATTTCAACTCCTTTCTAAAAACTCTTTCTCCTCAAAATTCACTTTCTAAAAACACTCCCTAAATTCACTTTCCTAAAAACTCTCTCCAACAATCTCCTTCTAAAAATCTTTCTAAAAAACTCTCTTTCCAAAATCTTCCTTCTAGAAACTCTCCTCTAGGATTTTTCTTCTAAAATCTTCGTTTCTGAAAACACACTTTTCAAAAACTCCTTCTCTTTAAAATTTCTTTCCAAAAACTCTCTCTTTGAATTTACTTTCCAAAAACTATTCCCTCTAGAAACTCCTCTTTAGGATTTCCTTCCAAAATCTTCGTTTCTAAAAACGCATTTTTCAAAAACTCTTGCCTTAGAAGCCCAAGTCAAGCCCTAGAACTCACAATTAGGAAACCCTAATTTTCCCTTCCAAAAAACATGGTTGTCAAACTTTGCCCCAAACCTAGGTTTCCAAAACCTCTTGTTTTCACATCAAAACTATACATTTTTTCAAAACCTATTTTCTACTCAAATTATAGTCTTTCAAATCTAGGATTTCCAAAACTTCATCTTTCCAAATTCATGCCGAATCCAATCTCCCCTATAAGAAACCATATCCAATCTCCCCGTTTAGGAAACTAGATCCTATCCTCTGTTTTTGGAAACAAAATCAAACCTTCCCTTTTAGAAACAAAATCCAATCCTTTCTTAATCCAAATCTTTCCTAATTCAACTCCTTCCTAAATTTCTCCTTTCCTAAACCTTAAGTTTCCAAAACTTGAACATAAAAATCTTTTCTAAAATTCTAAAATTCAACACGTTCCTAATTCTACCTTCTTTTCAAATCTTAACTTTTCAAACCTAAGTTTTCAAATCTTTCCTAAACTCGAAACTTTCCTAATCTCAAAACTTTCTAAACTTCTAAACCTTCTAAATTCTAAACTTTTCAAAACTTCAATATCTTTCTAAATCTAAAACTTTTCTAAGCTCAAAGCTTTCTTAATTCAAGACTTTCTTAAGTTGAAACTTACTTAATTCAAACATTTCCTAAATTGAAAACTTTCCTTTTTCAAACCTTTCCTAAAACGAAACTTTCCTACTTTCAAAACTTCCCTATTTCAAAACATTCCAAAATTCAAAACTTTCTTAATTTGAAACTTTCTAAATTCTAAACCTTTTTTTAAACTAAACTTTTCCTAATTCAAAACATTTCTAAATTCAACACTTTCCAATTTCAAAACTTTCCTAAAATGAAAACTTTTCTAATTCCATAACTTTCCTAAGTCGAAAACTTTCCTAATTTGAAAACTTTCCAAAAATGAAACTTTCCTAATTCGAAACTTTCCTAAATCGGACCTTTCCTAATTCGAATCTTTCCTAAATCCAATCCTTCCTAAATCTTCCAAGTCCAACATTCGAGTCAAATCTTTCTAAATCTCAAGTTTTTCCTAAGTCTCCTATTCTTCCTAAGTCTAGGTTTTCTAAATCTCCATCTTTCCAAAACAAGTCTAAATCTTTCTTCCAAGTTCTATTTTTCCAAATAAAAATCCAATCTCTTCAATTCCAAAATTCTAAATTCCAATTTTCAATCTTCTATTCTAAGTTCAATCTTTCAATCTTCCAATTCAATCTCTTTCTTCCAAATCAATCTCTTTTCAATCGGACTCTTATCCAAACTACGACTGACCTGATTCCTCCAAAAGGATACGTAGACAACCTTCATAGGTGCGGTCGCAATTTCTTTCAACTTTCAAATTCCACAACTTCTTTCAAATTTCAAATTCCTCCATATCTTCCAAATTTCAAATTCCAAAATCTTTTTAAATCTCCAATCTATTTCCAAATTTCCAATTTCAAATTTCTATTTTCAAATCTCTACTTTCAATTTCCAAAACTTTTCAATTTCAAATCTATCCAATTTCAAATCTCTTTCAAATCAAATCAATTTCTTTTCAAATTTATTTCTAAATCTATTCTCCATCTCTCTCTTATTTTGCACTTGCATATCATGCATCATGATAATTTTTTAACATTGGTTTTCAAAGTGGATAGGATTGGACATTGGATTAATTGAAGATTCTCATAGGTGAATCTAGAGTAGATTGACATGTAGGTACCTAAAGGGCGGGGTAGGGTGATGGCTTACTGTGTCTTCCCTACACGTAACCAACCTCCGAACCTAGATCACTGATTTCAAAGACCAAACGGAGTTATTTTTCAAAAAGGGCTAAATGTTTTCCAAAGGTTGCCAAACAACCTGTTTTTCTAAAAACCCTCTCTTGAGGAGATACTTTCAAATTGTTTCCCAAAACCCTAAGTGTAGTCTCCAGATTATTCTTAGTTTTTAGGTGATCTAACTCACCTTGATCAAGTTAGGTGGCGACTCCAAATCTTTTCTAAAAGCCCTTTATTCAAACCAATTTTTCAATTCAAACTTAGTCGCACTCATTCTTCTAGGAGGGTGAGTTCTAACGAGAGAGTACAGTATTTTTTCCGCTTGTGTGAGTATTCCTCGAGTGCAAAAAATCTGGGCGCGACAACGGTGCGTTATAACCAAGGAATCGGGGAGAAAGGGCAATTTCGGCGGAGCGTCTGCGAAACGCTCCAGGGAATTTTTATCGAGTCATGAGTGTTTAGCATCATGAGTTCTTCCTTAGGTTGAATGAGGGCTCATGACGAGATCCGCCGTTCAGTAACCAAGGACTGGTGTCGTTTTGGAGGTTGTTTGGGTCGCCAAGGGCAAAATAGTCATTTTGATTGGTTTAGGCTGGGAACGGTCAGGAATGGAACGGAATGTCATGTTA
Organism: Euryodendron excelsum; assembly: GCA_033060915.1. Taxonomy (NCBI): domain Eukaryota; kingdom Viridiplantae; phylum Streptophyta; class Magnoliopsida; order Ericales; family Pentaphylacaceae; genus Euryodendron; species Euryodendron excelsum. The sequence continues at coordinate 20,924,419 of CM065390.1, read as the reverse complement.
AGGGTACCAAGTCATTTAGGGATGTTTTTAGGAGAGTCTTTTACCGCTCGGTGGGGTTTGTGCAGTGCTGAGGTGTTCAGGGGCAAAACGGTCATTTTGATCGGAGTTAGCTGGAATGGGACCGAAATTGGACCAAATGGTTTGCGGGGGATGCCTAACAGTTTAGTAACATTTTGGAAGGTTGGACTTATCGTTTTGAAAGATTTTGAGCTTTCTCAAAATGTGCCTGGAAGCACAAGGGGCAGGTTTGGTCATTTTTCACCGAATCGGGCTAGCAGGCGCCGGTGTTGACCTAGGTGTGGGAGAAAAACTACCAGTGTGGTGTTGGTCTCTAAGAATGCCTAGTCTTAGAGAGCTACCTGTGGGGTGGTATTAGTTCCTGAGAACGCTCGGTCTCAGAAAGCTACCTGTGAGGGTAGTGTTGGTCTTCGAGAACGCCTGGTCCCGAAGAACTACCGAATGACGGACATTCTACATTGGCGAGCTAATAGGGGCTAGAAGTGAACCGTCTGGAATTTTGACAAGGTGTTGGTCCCCGAGATCACCTAATCTCGGGAAGCTACCGAGATGGCGTTGGTTTCCGAGACCGCCTAGCTGGGAAAGTTGCCTGGAATGATGGTGCTTATGGTTCTAGTGGATCCTTGTGAGCCTGAGAAGCGACCAATTGGCTAGATTGGAGATTAAAGGGCTCGTCTTGAGCTTGCATGTAATGTGGTGTTTGAAACCGAGCCTGGTTGGGCCGGAGATTGCCGAGCGGGCAAAAATGGGGTGCTTACATTGACGATACAAATTATCAAAACTTCAGGATTTATTTACCTTAGCAAATTTTTGTGTTGCAATCATATGGCAGCTTTCACATTATTTGACTGTGGTTGCTTTTACTACAAATTGAATATTCTTTGAATATACATATTTTTCTATGTTTGATAATGGCTTTCACACAAAATCATAGGTAGCCATTTCCTCATGCAAGAGTTTCATGTAGAAATTTTCATTTGAAACGAGGATTCAACAATTTTAATGGCATATCAATACTTGGTCAATCTAGAGTATGATCATCATCAAATCTAAGAAAGACACATAGAGATATTCGATCACATATGCGGGCAAATAACATCAATATCATTTAGTGTGCTCAAGTAACATTAGGTTCATAGACATGAAAATCATCAATTAAACAAAGAGTAGACCATTAAACCTAAGAATGCACACTAGTTCTTTTTAACAAAATACTTTACATAATTGTCATCATATGATATTTGACATGTATACCGTGAAAACTTCAAATTTGCAAAGTCATAAAAATCTTTAGTATGTTTTTTTTTTGAAAAAAAAACAAATAGAATATAAACACAAAAAATACAAAAGAGATCATATTACTAGGACTAAAAGATAAAAAGGATATACATCTGTCGCACCCTGGTTTTTGGGTGTCCAAGGTCGTTTCAACTCGGAGACCCTAAACATAGAACTCTGTCATTAGAACTCATCCTCCTTGAAGGACAAGTACGACTAGGTTTGAAAATTGGTTTGACTAAGGGTTTTTTAAAAAAATAGGAGTCGCCATCTAACTTGATTAAGGTGAATTAGGGCATCTAAAACTAAGTGTTAATCTGAAGATTAAACTTCGGGATTTTTGAAAAAGGTTTTGAAAACTCCCTCAAGAGTGAGCTTTTAGGAAAATAAGTTGTTGGCAACCTTTGGAAAGATTTAAGCCCTTTTGGAAAATAACTCCATTTTGGTCATTTGAAAACAGAAATCTATAGTTCGGGGGTTGGTTACGTGTAGGGAAGATATCCTAAGATCATCACCCTACCCCGCCCTTTCTGTACCTACATGTCTAATCACCCCTTGTTCACTCACTAGAATAACCGGCTACCATTGTCCACTTAATATCCACTTTAGAATTTTGAAAACGGGGCTTAGTCATCACTTTTCGGATGGATGATGCATGATGCAAGTTTTTTAAAGAAGTTTGAAAATAATGGAGGTTTTAAAAGAGTTTAGAATAGAAACTTTGAATTGATTGAAATTTTTGAAAAAGGGATTGGAGTTGAAATAAAAGTTATGATCGCACCATTTTAGGTTGCCTACGTATCTCATTTGGCGAGAATCAAGTCATTCGTACTTCAGGCAAGAGCTCGATGAAAAATAGACGCATTAAGGCCTTTGGAAGGTTTGAAGACACTTTGGGATCTTTGAAAAAGTTTAAGACACTTTGAGGTTTTGGAAAAGCTTAAGACACTTTAAGGTCTTTGGGAATGTTTAAGACACTTTGAGATCTTTGGAGGTTAAAGACACTTTGAGGTCTTTGGAGGTTGAAGACTCTTTGTGGTCTTGGAATTTTTGACTTGAAATTGGATGGTGGAGTGTTTTAAAAATGTTTTTGGATCAACTTAAGGGAGTTTTGGAAAAATGCTTTGGCATGACTCAAGAGAACTTAAAAGTGTTTTTGAAGTCTTGTTTTGAAAATCTTGGAGGCATGACTTTAGAATGTTTTGATGAATTAGTTTTTGAAAGTGGTTTTTGGAAATGGCTAATGGTTTGGAATCCTATTATGGACAACCTTAGAGGTTGTTCTTGATTTATCACTTGTCCTTAGAATCCCTAACCATGGGAGGGCTAGGGACACCTTAGGTTTGTGACCTTTTGAAAATATTTTTAGAAATGCCTTGAAGATGGAGTGTAAGGACATTTGAAGAGTTTATGGAGTTGGTTTTTTGGAATCATGAGAGTAGGGGGTATTGGAGAAATGGATAATGAGAATAGTTTAAAATTGAAAGATCATTCAAAAAAGGGCTCATGAGTTGAAATCTTAAAGCATATTAACCTATGTTGGGTTATCTTATGGTTATGGGTGACCTAAGATTCACTAACTTGAGTTAGGTTAACCTAGGGTTAAGGTGACTTAAGGTTAGCTAACTAAGGTTAAGTTAACCTAAGGTGAGTGAACTAGAGTCAAGTTAACTTGGGGTTGGATAACTAGCCTAGGGTTAGACAACTAGGGTCAAGTTAACCTAGGGTTGGTCAACTAGGGTCAAGTTAACCTAAGGTTAGTGAACTAGGGTCAAGTTAACCTAGGGTTAGTGAACTAGGGTCAAGTTAACCTAGGATTGGATAACTAGGGTCTAGTTAACATAGGGCTTGGTCAACTAGGGTCAAGTTAACCTAGGGTTGGATTGGAAAATGGTTTTGAAAGTTGGTTTTAATGCACTTTTGGAAAGAACTTTGAAAAACAAAACATGTTATGCAATGAACTTTGGTGGATAAATTTTTTGAAGATCATTTCCATGAAAATTTTGACTTTAGCCAAGAGTATGGTTTATATGGTTGGTGTTTGGAGACCATTCCAAGGAAGCTTTCCTATGGCCATTATAACCATAATCTTGACAAGAGTGTAAAGGGTCCAAAAAATCAACATAGTGATGACAACTTTTTAAGGCACCATTTTTAATACAAAGATGGAGAGAATGCATTTTTTAAAAATCATCTTTGGAGAAGGATTTTGAAAACTATTTTTTAAGGGAATCATTCCATCAAGAGAGGGTTCATATGGCCAAACAAAAGGGAGACCACTTAAGAGAGGGTTCCATGGGGCCATTCCAACCACTACACTTAAAAGAATGAAAATCTTGGAAATGAGAGAATTAAAAAGCAACCCTTATGTAAGTTAAAATGTCATGATGCCAAAGTGAGAGTTAAGGGGTTAGTAGGGGACTTTATAAGGCATGATTTCTAAGGTCCCATCCTAAGCTTTAAGGAGCCAACTCTTGAAACAATTTTTGAAAGAAATATAGATCTTAGAAATGGCATGAAAATAAGAGCAATGTAAGCATTGTAAAACATGACAATAAGCATAAAATGAAGCCAAGCATACAAAACATGATCAAAATAGTAATATGCAAGGGTCATGATCACATACAAGGCTTTTAGGCTACACCACATAAACAAGGGGCTCCTAGGACATACCATCTTAAAGTAGACTAGTGAGAGATCCTCCTACACGGTGGCTCTCACTTACTTTCCTCTAGGTATGATCTAAGTGCCCTCTTGGCTCAAGCATGCAAGAATGGAGGGTTGCAAATGGGGATCAAAATAGAGAATAGCCTAAGTAGGCTAGGAGGAAGAAGAGAAGAGTGGGGAAAGACAAAAAAATGTAAAAGGAATACCACCTTTTGCCTTCAACACACTTGTAGTCTTCATTGGATGTCTTGATTGGAGCTTGAATGACTTTAAGAAGGCTTGAGGGGCTGGAATGGAGTGTGTGATGGTGTATAAGGCCTTATAGGTGAATTGTATAGGCTTGAGAGAGGTAGAATCTAGCCTAAGTGTTGGAGGGGGAGGATATATATGGAGATTTGAGGTTCTGGAGTGATTTCAACAGGGCTTCGCATCAATTTCGAACCTAGAATATGCAAAGGGGGAGGCCTCTATTTATAGGCAAAACTTTCGGACACTGGCGCATGTGCTACATGCACGGGTACTATTCCACTAGCAGAACACCACGTGGCACCCATTGTATTGACTCAATCTCGACTGTTGATCGAAGTTTGGTCGATCTGATTAAAATTTGAGCGCATGTAACATACGCTCCATCACCGGGAAGATTCGTCCAAACTTTGCCTCGATAATTGAGTCAATCGAGATGGTTTCGGGGGAATCGATCGCACTCGGGATGTTCTCCTAGGGCTTCCGGTGAACTTTCATGTTTTTGGAAAGTTTGAATTGTGTTTAAAAGCGTGGGATATCCTCTTGGGAAGTGTGTAAAAAAGGACATGTTTGCGGAGTGTCTATGATACGCTCCGAGGGTGTTCGAAAGTAGCTGTTTTCGTATTGCATGATCAAGGTCTTCGGGAAGCAATCTTTTCGATCGGACCGTACCGATGGAAAGTATTTTGGAAATACTTTCGGAAATTCCCAGATTTATGCATTTCTCAAGTCATTTGACGGTGCATTTTGATCGAGGAATATGGAAAAAAGTCAACCTTGGTGGAGCGTTTGCGAGACGCTCCAGGGGTTGTCGAAAATTGTAGTTTTCGCACCGTACGATGGAGGGCTTCAGGTAGCGATCTATCCGATCGAGCCATATCAATGGAAAGATCTATGAACGAACTTTCGAGAATTTCCTAATTTACGCAATTCTCAAGTCAGTTGACGGTACGTTATAACCAGGGAATCAGGAGAAAAGACAATTTAGGCGGAGCGTCTGTAAGACGCTCCAGGGGACTTTTATCGAGTCGTGAGCGTTTAATGTCATGGGGTCCTCCTCGGGTCAAACAAGGGTGTATGGTGAAGCCCTTTGCTCGAAATCCCAAGACTGGTGCTGTTTCAGGGCATGTTTGTGTTGCCAGGGGCAAAACGATCATTTTGGCCAAGATTGGCTGGAAATGGTTAGGAATGGTTTAGTGTGTTGTGTTAAGCGTGTAGGGTTGTTCAGGGATGGTTTTGGGGGAGTCTTTTACCGCTCGGCGGGGTTTGTGTGGTGCTTAGGTGTTCAGGGGCAAAACGGTCATTTTGACCGGAGTGAGCCGGAATGTGACCGGAATTGGACCGAATGGCGTACAGGGGACACCTAACAGTTTAGTAACATTTTGGAAAGGTGGACTTATCGTTTTGAGGGATTTTGAACTTTCCCAAAAGGCGCCTGGAGGCTCAAGGGGCAGGTGTGGTCATTTTTCATCGAGTCGGGCTAGCAGGCGCCGGTGTTGACCTAGCTGTTGGTTCCCGAGACCGCCCGGTCTCGAAAAACTACCTGTGCGGTGTTGGTCCCTAAGAACGCCCAGTTTTAGAGAGCTACCTGTAGGAGTGGTGTTGGTTCTTGAGAACGCTTGGTCCTAGAAAGCTACCTGGAAGGGTGGTGTTGGTCTTTGAGAACGCTTGGTCTCAGAGAGCTACCAAATGATGAACATTCTACATTGGCTGGCTAGCGGGCGCTAGAAGTGAACTGTCTGGAACTTGATGAGGTGTTGGTCCCCGAGATCGCCTGATCCCGGGAAGCTACCTAGATGGCGTTGGTTTTTGGGACCGCCCAGTCCAGAAAGCTGCTTGGAGTAATGGTGCTTATGGCTCTAGCAGGTCCTTGTGGACCCGAGAAGCGACCAGTTGGTTGGATTGGAGATTGAATGGCTTATCTTAAGCTTGCATGTGCTAAGGTGTTTGAAAACTGGACCCGGTCGAGCCGGAGATTGCCGAGCAGGCAAAAATGGGGTGCTTACAACATCCTAGCACATAACAAAAATTTCCTTCATCCAATAAGACTTTCCCTTACAAACTGCTTAGGGGATCTTAACATGCACAAATCAGATTTTCTTACCCAAATTTTTATGGTCTTTAGTTTATCAATGATCCCATGAGGCTTGGGTTGTGTCCTAGGTTTAACCTTGGCATTATAGTTCCTTTTTGATGTCGTATCTATTAGGAACTTGCCTTAGCATTGACCGTTGTTTAAGTCTATTCAATTCAATATTCAAAATTCTAAACTTATTAACAAGGGCACAAATCTGATTGTCTACCCTCCTATTTGGTTTCCAAGGATGATCGTAACCATGTGTCCTAAAGGCCTTCCACAATTTGTGGCAATATGGCCTGATATGACTTTTGACACCACTGTAATGACATGTAAGAGCAAACCTAGTAGGTTTGGCCTTAACAATATGCTTTACAGGTGCATGTGTGGTGTAGGTTTTATAAGACACGTGTTTGGTCGTCAAGCTAGGACACTGAAGCCTAATATAACCCTTAATACCACAATGGTGGCATGTGGGTACAAATTAACAATATGGGCCTTAGGAGGTATAAGAGACTTACCTTGAGCCTTAATCAAGTTAGGCTTACTTGCTAATTTGGAAGATGAAGAAGCCTTCTCTGCATATCCTATTCCAGTCATATCAAGAAAGCTTCTTTGAGCATTCCAAATTTCATTGATCTTCTTGGAACCTGCAGTCATCTTCTTGAGAGTATCATTAGATTTAGCACGATCAGACTCAAGTATAGATACCTTCCCCTCTAGACTCTTATTGGTCTCAATAGAAGCGTGCAATTTCTTTTCTAACATAGAGACATTTTCTAATAAAGTGACCTCATCAGACTTCAATTTATTAACAAGAACAATAGATTCATTAATTTTTTGTTTTAGAGTGTCTCTTTCTTCATACAAACTCTTATTAGTCTTGTTAGTTTTAAGACACATTTTAAACAATTGATTATACTTCTGATGAATGTTTTCATCATCACTATCATAGTCACTTTGATTTGACTGATGAGAATTACTCAGGTCATCAATATTATCATGGGAAGATGTACTTAATGTGCTTATGTGCATATGGTGTGTGCATGCTATAACATTGCAAGACTTCTCATATGCAATTTCAAGAGAATCCTATACTTCTTTAGCGGTTTCACACATAGATATACAATCAAATTTCTCAACTATGACACCGTTAAAGATAAAATTAATAGCCTTACTGTTCCACATAAAATTATTCAATTAATTGTCATTCCAATGCTCTTGAGGCTTTGGAATAATCTCAGAGTTTACAGTAATCCTAGGGGAACTCTAACCATGTACAACAGATAGCCAAACATGTTCGTCAATAGATTTTAAAAGACTCTCATACGTGGCTTCCAATACTCATAATTCAAGCCATCAAAAATTAGAATATCAATTGATGCACTCACTTGTTTTAAATCCATGTATTCAAAATATTAGGATCACACTTGAATAAAAATTTATGAGTGACCCACTCTGATACCAATTGAAAAACTCGATTCTAATTCTGTAAAACGTGGATTTACTTTAACTTTAGTGATGGTGCGAATGACTAATTTTAAATCTCATACGAGGCATAATACAATCACTTACACGCAGAGATAACAGATTTTTGCCGTAAAAACCCAATGCGGGAAAAAACCATGTGAACTAACTTCTTTGGTCCGGGTAAGCCAAGCGTTATCAATGAACAGTTTACACAAGTTACACTTACAACCAAACACCGAACTCGACAGATGTCGTTTGAATCACCATGAACTCCGATTTAAGTTAACTTCCTTGACTCCTAGATTTTCTGTTCCCCAGTCGTTTGACTCTAACACCGAATTACCACGATACATTCTGTCACTAACACCGAATCACCACGATACTTTTTGTTACCTTTGAAATCCACCGAGATGATCTTTTGTTCAGTTCTTCAATAGTGGAAGAATATATTTTCTCTGTAGAATATTTGGAGAGTCCGTATCCACCAATATGTCTCTTTCTAATCTTTATAGCCCACAAATCCTATTTCTTTGATAAGTATCTCACTTTTTATGGAATTCTTTATTCTCCACTTAGTATGTCTAGATACATACCTAAGTCATATAGGAAAGATCTTCTTAAGAGTCATATATATCCCAAACTTTCCAATCAGCTCGGTTAAAACAGATTTGTAAATCTTCACGCACGACTAGTGCCATGTTAAAGTTAGTTAGTGCCAACTTCTTGCCATCTTGCATCTAGTCTTGCCAACATTTAGCAACTCTCTGGAATCTGCTTGTGAGCATGGCAAGTGCCACTGATCTTGCCACTAGTCTTGCCATTATTTATTAACTCACTAGAATCTGCTTGAGAACATGGCAAATGCCATTCATCTTGCCAATGATCTTGCCATTATTTATCAACTTTTTGGAATCCAATGTGCTCAACATGGCAAGTGCCTATCCATAGTTGGCTAGTGCCATTTGTGAAGTTTTTCCAAGAATTAATCTCTGAGCTCTGAAACCTTATGCAATGAGTTTGTCATCTTTGTAAGCACCTCATTTTTGCCCGCTCGGCAATCTCTCCAATCGGATTCAATTTTTTAGCATGACAACATATGCGAGCCCGAGTTGGCTCTTTCAAACTCCAATCCAATCGACTGGTTGCTTTTAGGGCTCGTAAGGCCCAATTGAAGCTAAAAATACCATATTGCCCCTAGGCATCCAGGCTGCTTTTAAAACCGAGAGGTTTTGGGAACCAATGTCATCCAGGCAGCCTTCGAGATCGGGCGGTCTCAGGAACCAACGCCATCATTGTAGTTTCCTAAGATCGGGCAATCTCGGAGACCAACACCTTATCAAATTCCTAACGGTTCACTTCTTGCGCCTGCTAGCTTGCCAATGTAGAATATCTATCATCTAGTAGTTCTCTAAGACCAGGCGATCTTGGGGACCAACACCACCCTACAGGTAGCTCTCTGAGACCAGGCGATCTCAGGGACCAACACCACACAAGTAGCTTTCTGAGACCGGGCGATCTCGAGAATCAACACCTAGGTCAACACCGGCACCTGCTAGCCCAACTCATTGAAAAATGACCAAACCTGCCCCTTGGGCCTTCACGCACGTCTTGAGAAAGTTCAAAATCCTTCAAGATGGTAAGTCCACCCTTCCAAAGTGTTCCTAGATAGTTAGGCGTACTTAACACACCATCTTGTCCAATTCCAATCCCATTCTGATCAACTCCAGTTAAAATGACCATTTTACCCCTAGAAGCCCCAGCACAGTACAAATCCCACTAAACAGTGGAAAAATTTTCCAGGACCATCCCTGAACAATCCGAATATACCACTCCAATCTATCCTAAACCTTGCTGACCAATTCCGGCTAAAATGACCATTTTACCCCCAGTGGCCCGAGCGCGCCCCAAAACTGCACCGAATCTGGGTATCGAACAGCAGATCTCATCATACACTCTTGTTTAACCTAAGGTGGACCTCGTGACTCTAAACACTTCCAACTCAATGAGATTCCCTTAGAGCATCTTGTAGACTCTCCATTAGGGTTGTCTTTTCTCCCGATTCTCTAATTATAACACAACATCAAATGACTTGAGAAATGCGTGAATCAGAGAATTTCCAAAAGGTTGATCATAGGTCTTTCCATCGATACAACTCAATTAAACAGATTGCTTCCTGAAGCCCCCGATCACATGGGTCAAAAACTACCACTTTTAGTAACCCTTGGAACTCTCACAAATGCTCCGCTAAGATTGTCTTTTTCTCTAATTCCCTGATTATAGTGCACCGTCAAATGACTTGAGAAATACGTAAATTAGAAAATTCTCGAAAGTATTTTCAAAGCACTTTCCATCAATACAGTCCAATAGAAAATATCGCTTCCCGAAGGCCCTGATGTGGCCCAAAAACAATTACTTTTAAACCTCCACGGAGCGTATCACAGACACTTCGCAAAAGTGTGTTTTTATGCACGCTTCCTGATATGATATCTCACTCATCCAAACACCTTTCAAGCTCCCTAAAAAAGCCATGTTCTTGAGAAACACTAGAAAAAAATCATGAACGTGATCGATTTTCCCAAATCCTTCTCAGATTGTACAACTATTAAGGTAAAGTTTAGACGAACATTCTCGACAGCAAAGCGTATACTACATGTACTCAAATTTTGATCAAATCGATTAAACTTTGCTTGCCCCCTAAGATTGAGCTAGTACAAAGCGTGTCACGTGGCATTCAACTAATGGAACAGTACAGACGCATGTAGCACATGGGCTAGGGAAAAATTTTCCCAAGTGCATGTACTATATGTGCCAGGTCTCTTAAGATTGCCTATAAATACAGGCCTCTCCCTTTGCATATTCCAGAATCAAAATTAGAAGCAAAACTCTACAGAAACTGCTCCAGAAATTTGAAATTCTATATACATCTCACCCTCCAAACACTTAGGTTAGATTCTACCTCTCTCTAGCTTATGCACTCTCTCTACAGAGCCCCCAATGCCCTACATGAACTACTTCCAGCCCCTTTAAGCCTCCTCAAGGCCCTTCAGGTTCAGGAGAAGTCATCCATGGAAGCTTAAAGTTGTTTTGAAGACAAAAGGTGGTATTCTCTTTACATTTTTGCAATGCCCACTTCTCTCTTCTCCTTCCTAGCCTACTTAGGCTATTCTCTATTTTAACCTCCATCTTCTACCTTCCTTTTTTGTATGTTTGAAACAAGGGAGCTCCTAGTTCATGCCTAAAGGAAAGTTTATGAGAGCCACCGTGTAAGGGGATCTCTCACAAACCTACTTTAAAATGGCATGGCCTTGGAGCACCTTGTAATTTGGTGAAGCCTCTTGCCTTGTATGATTCCATGACCTCTTTGCATATGATTATCTTGTTCATATTTTGCATGCTTGGCTTTATTTTCATGTTCACAACCATTTTTCCAAAACTTTCACTATCTCTTTTCTATATCATTTACAAAGCTCCATATTCAAATGATTCCCTAAAATGATTCTAGAGTTGATTCCTTGAAGCCTAGGTCAAATCCTTAATTTTTACACCTAAAAGACCCTATTTAAGTCCCTTGACTTTATTTTGCAACCCCATATTTTATTACTTTTCAAAGTTGCATTAAAATGGCTTTCAAACCCTCTTCTTTTATGTTGATTTTCAAGATTTTACTCTCTTAAACTTTATGGTTGAAATAGTCCCTTGGAACCCTCTCTTAAGTGGTTTTCTCATTATTTTGACCATATGAACCTTAGTTCATTAGAGTTGGTTCTATTCACTTCAAAATTATTTTTCAAAACAAGTCCCTTCAAGAAAGGTTGACAAAAGTTCATTCCCTTAAAATTTGTATAAAAATGGTTTTCCAAAAATTACCATCTCCATTTTGATTTTTAAAAGTCTTGCTTTCTTGAATAGTTTGATTAGAATGGTTCCGTGGAATCCCCTTTAAAGTGATTTCCCTTAAATCAATATATGAACCCTTATTCTTTAGAATGGTTTTTGTCACCTTAAAAATGGTTTTACAAAGCCTCTTTTCCAAAAATAATTTCTAAAGGTTTATTTTCTTTAATTTTCAATCAAAGAAACTTTCAAAACTATCTTGTCTATACATTGATTTTCAAGGTTTTCACTCTCTTAAGTTAGAGGTTATAATGGTCCCCATAAGCATTCTTTGGAATGGCTTTTCATTCTTGACCATGTAACCCCTACACTTTCTAGAAACAAATTTTCATGGAAATGATCTTCTTCAAATTTACATAATTTCTTAAGTTTGTTTTTTAAGTTCTCTACGTTTACACTATAATTTTTTAAAACCCATTTTCAAAGTGCATATACGAAACCACCACCTTTCTAAAACCATTAGACCCAAATCCTAGTTCAAAACCATCTTTCAAAACCACCACCCAACCCTAGGTTAACTTGACCCTAATTATTTAACCTTAGGTCAACCTAACCCTAGGTTACCTTAACCTCCTAAAGATGATGAAACATCAAACATACCTTTCATAAAGTATTCAAAAACTACTTTCAAAAGCATTTCGAAGACAAGTTCACAAGAGCATTTCTAATCCAAACTCTATCTCCAAAGTTTTCAAAATAAGCCTTCAAAACATTTCCAAAACTTCCTTGAGTTGTTTCAAAGTACTTCCAAAACTCTCTTGAGTTTTTTTAAAAACATTTTGAAACTCCCATGAGTTAATTCCAAAAACGTTTAAAATCATCTTCAATCCCAATTCCAAAAACATTTCAAATATCCCAAGTCCTATTTCAAAGTATTTTTCTAAATTCTCAAGTTCTCTTTTTCTAAAGATCTCAAAGTGTCTTCAAATCTTTCCAAAGACATGAATGTGTCTTCAAAATATTCCAAAGGCCCCAATGTGTCTCTTTTCTATCGGGCCCTTGTCCAAATTACAAATGACCTGATTCTCGCCAAATGAGATAGGTAGGCAACCTAAAATGGTGCAGTTATAACCCTTACTTCAACCCAAGTTCCCTTTTCAAAAAATTTCTATCCATTTAAGAATTCTGCTTCGAATCCCTTCAAAACTTTCATATTTTCAAACATTTTTTTTTCAAAACTTGCATCATGCATTATTCATCTAAAAAGTGATAACCAAACTCCATTTTCAAAATTTTAAAGTGGATAATAGTAACCAGTTATTCAAGTGAGTGAATTAAGGGTGATTAGACATGTCGGTACTACAAAGACGAGGTACAGTGATGATCTTAAGATATGTTCCCTACACATAATCAACCCTCGGATTATGAATTTCTATTTTTAAAAGACTAAAATTGAGTTATTTTCAAAGAATGGCTTAAAACTTTCCAAAGATTGCCAAAAAATTTATTTTTTTAAAAAATCTTTCTCGAGGAAGTTTTTCAAAACATTTTTCAAAAACCCTAAGTTTAATCTTTAGATTACACTTAGTTTTAGGTGACCTAACACATCTTTAACTATGTTAGGTGGCAACTCCAAAATTTTTTTCCAAAGCCCTTAACTCAAATCATGTTTTCAAGATCAAACATAGTCACACTTATCCTTCTAGGAGGAATAGTTCTAATGAGAGAGCATCGTGCTTTTTTCTAAGCCGAAAGGACTTTGTTAAAACCGGGGCACGACAGTCTTCATCAGACCTAATGTGACCTAACAATATGTTTGAAACACAAATCACCACAAACAAAAAACCTAGCTCATCATTTCAAAAATTTTCTTGATATTGTTAAGGCTAATAATTGGTGTCTATAAAAGCAAGATTTTATAAATTATTTTGATCATTTTCTTAGGCATTTAAAACATTTGATAGCCATGAAATTATTTTTTTTCTTTACTTTAGAGATTAGTTTAAAATTTTAACTAAACAAATATTGAGTTTTACATTTTATGATAGTGAAAATGTAACTATTTTTAGTTGAATGCGAGTAAAGTAATATTAAATTATAGTCTAGAAGGCTAAAGTATAATTAATATTTAATTTCTTCACTTATTTTGAAAGTTAGACCATATTAATTTTATTTTAAAAGTTGGAGGGCCAAAATAGAAGAAATCAAAGTTTAGGAATGATATTAAAATCTGAGACAAAGTTAGAGAGATTAAATGATTATTTACCCTTGTTATATTATTATTTTCTTTCATTTTTTCTTGCAATTTCAAACAATAAAAATTAATTTTCCTCTTATTTTCTTTTCAAAATCAAAGAAAGAAAAGAACCCACTTTTCTTTTCATGTTCTGTCTCATTTTCTTTCCTCTTTCTTTTACTTTCCTTCCACAAGTATAAAGTGGACCCTTCATCTGCTTTCTTGCAGTTGCAACATCTTTTAATGCTCTTCGATCACTTGCCACCTCGCTCACCCACCACTCCCTCTGTTTTTTGGTGTGAGGCAGATTATTTTACCTCGTTTCTTAATTCGTTCCTACCCCATTAGTATTACCTTATATCTGCCCAAACGGGTAGGGCGGTATAGAACCTATGATGTCGGGTAGTTTGCTATCCCTTGAAATGGCTGATGGTGCTGGCAATGTATAACAAGGGGAACTCGCTCCACTGGTTGAAAAATGTGACAGAGATTTAATGTCCTTTGTATGAGTTACTTTGAAGGAGTTACTTATATCTGGAGATAGATTAAATCCAACATTTTATAGCATCAGTCCTCTTATTGTTGGGTCGACTAAGGTTGGCCGATGTAAGACAAACCAGAAAGTCATGTACAGGAACAAGTTGTTGACAAGAGAAGACTAATATTCAGTGTCAATTTAGGTTGGTATTCTGATGGTTATTTTGTGAGATGTACTGTTAAAACTTTAGTCCCAGCTTTGGAATGTTGATAATTTTATTATTAAGCACTTGCTCCGATAACGAAACAGCATGCGAAATAGCTTTTAAATATTGTGCTTGAAATATTTTATGTATGACCCATTTTTGTGTTAACATAATTATACATTTTCTTCAATTTGTCAAGGAACCATTGTCCTTGCATGTGCCTAACATTAGTTAGCTCTTAAAAAAAAAATGGAACTCAAAATCAAGAAGAATGAGTCTATTTAAAATATTATTGTTTTATTTTCACATAAATATGATTTTAAAAACTCAGAAAATAATTTTTTACTAATTTCTAAAACTACACAATCTCGACAAAAAGATTTTTCAGAACTAGATTGCTAAACGTGATTTTAATGAATTTTAAAAAATAAAAACAAAATGTATGAACTGAAATCGTAACAAGACAATGTCAAAAAGTTTAGTGGTTAAATAGTTCTGAATTTTCAGCAATTATTCTTATTAACATCCGAGGTTGTGATAAAATTGAGCGAAATTTAAGAAAAAATGTCGTATGACAAAATCTGATAAAAATAACTATAGAACATCCAAAAGAAGCTGCCCAAGCTGATCCATCCTTTATAGAGTTTGAGATTATTTTTTATACCCAATTATATTAATGGACGGTCTTAAAATTTTGTTTAAAGTCTAGCTCGGCTCGGCTAAAAATATATGCAAAATAATATGTTTACATATTTCAATATGTCTATATAATTAAATTTTATTTTATTTTATTTAAGATTATTTTTTAATAATATAATTATTTATTAAAAAAATTTAGGTTAAATGTGTGAGCTTAGAAATGTAAGTTTGAATGAAAATGAGAATTCGGAGTGGGCATTTCACATTATGATCGTTTGGATATGGGAGTATTGTTTAAAACTTCTTTTAACAATTCGCGTTTTTAATTAGTTACCTTGGTTTTGGTGTTATCAACTTATCAAAAGAAATGTTTGCTTGATACGCACCCCAAAGTTAAAAATCAACACTTATTTTTTTGTTATTTAAATTGAAACGAAAGATGGGTTAATGATACATGTAAAAAGACAAATTTGTCCATTCAACAACCGCTCTTTCTTGTATTGACATTAGGACAAAATTGCCCCTTACGACCGGTTTGGTAAGACTTATTTTTAGATTTTCTGAGTTTGGTTTTTTTTTGTTTATAAGTTAAGATAAGCAAAAATGTAAGAAAAAAATAACTGTTTTAGCAAAAAAGCAAGAAAAAAAAAACTTTTCAGTTTAAAAGCCAAAAAAACTAACCCAAAAAAATTTGTCAAACAAGTCCTAATAAACCGACCCTTAGAAGCTTTGGCAGGGGTAGTGGCCCATACCGGGCACCTCAGATGTCCACACTCCCAATTTTCGCCGCCGGGTTGGGGGGGGGGGGGCGGAGTGGTTGGGGTGGGGGGATTGGTTGATAAAGGGTGGGAGGGACAATTGTGAAGGGAGGAGCAATGGTAGTGGTAAAGGGCCAATTGGGCAGAGAAAGGAGGAGGTGGCCCAATTTGGTGGTGGGCAGTATGGTGGAGAGGGAGAGATTCAAGAGAGTAAGAGGTTTGATGAACATGATTCAATTTGCGGTTGAGGTTGTAAAAATTATATATATATATATTAGTGTTAAAAATAGATATACAGATAGGTTAATTCACACATCCGTCAAAAAATATTCTTCTTTAGTACCATATAGCCATCTATGAGGGACTACCATACCAATATTGGGGCCGAAGCTCAAGTTCCACTCATGTTCTGAGCTCTAAAGAGTATGTTTAATACTAATAAGTAGTTATAGATACTCGAACCTTAGTATTGATTGTAAAAATTTGAATTTTTATTCGGTGAACTAATCATTTTGTGGCAGTTGTAAGAATTATATATTTTGCATTTTAATGTTTTTTTGTTGTAAGGGTAAATTTGATATTTTAAAATTTTACTAAGATGACATCAGCCAAATTATGCTTTTCCGTCACTATCAGGTTTAAGGGAAAGGAAAATTTTTAACCGACAACCATCTAAAGGGATGCCACGTGAGTGTCATTTTCTAAACTACAATAATACTATATGTCATTATCAAATATCTCAAAGGCAGTGTAATATATTCCTAAATAAATAGATATTAAAATGTTCTTGTTTCAAACATGACTGCTAGCTACCAAATGATTAAAGCCACCAGCCCTAGCTACCAATGGAGTAGAGAAGAAGCTGCCATCTGATAAAGAAATTTTATATGATGACCAAAGAAAATAGAGTAACTTCCAAAGTTAAAAGAACAAATTAAAATCACAACTATGATATGGCAAGGACTTGCAAAATAAGTAGTCACTAAAAAATGATGTCTGATTTACAATCACAATCCTCAAATCAGCAAGGCAACAATGTGTGACAATAAACCCCACTAACATCCTCCAGACAATGTACATCCCAAGAGAGAGAGAGGAAGTGTATAGGAAATTGTCTGCAATACATAGGCTTACTTCTCCCCAAGCAAGAGTGTTTTGAAAATAGCCTCTCTCATTCCATCTGCATATGGAAACAAGTGCCCACCACCTTCTACCTCGTGGTAGTGAATCCATGGAAGCCTTCCGGTAATGTAGCGCTGCAGCGTAACAGGGACAAGCCCATCTTCGTCACCCTGCCACAGATGTACGGAACCTTCATTGTCAAGGAGAGGTTTCTCGAGATCCATAGGATCGAACTCCCAACTCCCAAATCCAATCATCATGTCTCTGTGGAGGGACTCGAATTCTCCCTGTTGAGTTACGTTTACCTGGTAATCCAAACAAGCAACAAGTTCTGAATCAATAATCATCTTAAAATGTTTGCCCTCTAGATAACATTTTACAAAGAATACACCCGAAGAAAATCTCAACCATGATTTTTCCAATGTCCAAAAAGAGGACACTCAACTAACTAAATTTGTGGAATCCAAATGTTGAGAAATATGATGTCTGATTATATAGAACAAGGTCCTTTGGTACCTCATTCTAAAATTATAGAAGAACAGGAGAGAAAGTACCTTTGGCATCTTTTGCCCAGCAAGCAGCATGGTAATAAGTTTTATATCTTGGTGAGAGAATTTAGGCTTTTGAGCAACAACACTAGAGGCAGGAAACCATTTCTGAGTGTTCCACCAGTACGTAAGCCAAGGGGTGTAGTGAGCAACCCGAAGCGTCCATTGGTCTTGAGGAAATTGTTCGTAGTAGGCATCTTTAGAAAGATTCGCCGGAAAACCAGGCCACCAATAGTTCACGACTGGAGCAATTAATGTTGCTCCAGCTAGCCTGCCAGCATCACAAACAATCATCTTCAGAGGTTAACAAACTGAAGAGAAACATTAATAAAAAAAAAATTGCAGTAACATCTTACCGGTGAGGGATATACTTCAGGCAACCCCAAACCGCCTGTCCTCCCATAGAATACCCAATTACATAAAATTTGGATCCAAGTCCCAACCGATCAGCTAGCTCTTCTATGTCAAGAGCTGTACTTTTTATGGTTCGCTTTGGATCCGGATCACTTTCTCCATATCCTGGTCTATCGAAAGTTACGAGATATATCCCTAGTTCTTCGGCTATTTCCTGAAAGAATCCATCAGGAAATCATTTGAAACAACTTTCAAAAACAATTCACCAAAGTAAAATGGAATTTAATCTGTTTGAAAACTATTATTGAAAATACCAGCGTTAAAATTGATGAGTCATGTCTCCCAGAGCCAAATCCATGAACGAAGATGAGCTTATATTTGGCCATTTCTTTAGGGGCACCATTCTCCTGATAGGCCAAATGCCTTCCATCCCTAAGTTGTATTCTAGGTGCTGTGATGGGTGGACCGCTTGGGGAGCCACAGATACGGGGAGGCGGAGGGCGGGTGGTCTGAAATGCCCAGGCTAGAAACCCAATCAACACCACCAATATAATTGTCTTAAACATCCCTGAAAGAATTTACAAATTCAAGAAGAAAATATTAGGTATTTCGATATGAATTTTGGGGACAATGTAAAAAGGCCACCTTTTCCCTCCTCCCCTACCCCCAACCAAACCCCCTTCATTCTTATTGATTATGAAATTGATCAGAGAGCATGGTTATGATGGTCGTGATCTATAAATCAAGTTTATTTTTTGCGTATTTACAATTGGCGTGACCATTGATAAACACTATGATAAGAAAACATACATCAGCGGGGGGGGTGAAAAAAAAAAGAGACAGAAAACAAAAGAAATTCCAAATTTGTCTCGTTTGCTATCATAGCTTCTGAAACTTCTTAAACATCACAAATAAGAACTGAGTTACTGCCTGAAGAAAAAGTCATTAAACATTTTCAGCCTGTTTGGAACTTGTGGAAGGGACGGGATGGGAAGGGAAGGGAAAATAATTATTCTCTTCCCTTTTCTTGTTTGATTCTACCTAGGACAGCAAGGAAAAGGAAGGGAAAGGGAAAATAATCACTCACTCTCTCATTTTCTCTCTTCTTCTTCGTTCCTTTGTATTTCAAAAAAGCTAAAGGGTTTTTCTTCCACTTAATTCCTTTCATTTTCTTGCAAAACCAAACAAAGAAAGGAAAAATTTTCCTTTCATTTCTCTTTTCGTTCCCTTCCACAAGTTCTAAACAGGTTGTTTGTTTCATGAATAAACGAACACACTCGTCAACAGAACATGGAAATGGAACATACTCATTCTACAGGTTATGAAAAACAACCTCGACTCGATTCAAATGCAGAGGTCTCCACTGAAAGTCCATAACTTCTCTAATTTTTCTGATCAGTTTCTACCCTCAAAATCAAGAATAAATGCTCTCAATTGAACAAAGAAGCAACTTTGAACAAAACTGTTTACCCAATAATCAAAATTGACATTTTGTTCTCAAACAAACATCAACCATCATCAGAATTGAACAAAGCATAGCTCAATATGCAGTAAAAGAGAAACAAAAATTTTAAATGAAATGGTCTAGTAACAATAAAACAAAGAAACAAAATTGAAACCTTACACTTACCAATGTATATATATATATGTACATATCAATCGTATGAAATACCACGGAGGAGAAAGAAAGAGAAAGCCTGCCTGAAAGAAGTTTGAGTGGACAGGGTTCTGTTTCTAGTTGGAGGCTGAGCTGAAACAACCGATATCTTCGTGCTTATTCACTCTATTCCTCAAAACCTTCAGCTCTTACAAAATATATATGAATATAACAGCCTGCCTAGAACAAAGACGTTCCAAATTTTTCAAAGGTTGGAAGTTGTTGAACGCCCTGAAGGAAAAAGTGTTCCGCAAATAGAGAGAGAGAGAGAGAGAGAGAGAGAGAGAGAGAGAGAGAGATTGACCGCAAGGGTCATGCAATTATGGCATTGTGCTAAAGGACCAGAAGGTGACAAAAGATACGAATACGATTCCAATAATTTAATATAAAAAAATATAAGATAAATTTCATTTATTCCTCTTACATTTTATCACAATTTTATTTTAATGTCTTTACTTTTAATTGTCTCACTTTGTTTTTTACACTTTTAGTTAAATAGCAATCTAGTTTCTCCGTCAAATTTTTATTAATAAATGTGATAGAAATCTCTTTTTTATTTTTTCTTTTAAAAAAATAAAAAATAATATTGTTTTATTATTTTTTATTTTTAGTTTTTAATAAAATTCAAAAAATGAAAACAAAAACACTAAAATGGGTTTTTTTATTTTCAAAATATTGTTTTAGTACTATTAGCATAAAAATAACCTACAAATTTATTAAAAAACAAAAAAAAATCTCATTTTAACGTTTTTTCGTTTTCTTTTTTTAATTTTGTAAACAACTAAAAACAAAAAAAAATATTAAACAAAAACTAATTTTGGTAACGTTTTTGTTTCTTATTTTCTTGGTAACGTTTTTTATTTTTGTTTTTTATTTTTAAAAATAAAAATCAATGTTTGATTAATATTTGTTTATTTTTAGTTGTTTATAAATTTTGAAAAAGAAAACAAGAAATACTAAAATGGTATTTTTTTTTTTTTGTTTTCAATACATTTATAGGTTACTTTTATGCTAATAGTACCAAAATAATATTTTGAAAATAAAAAAAACACTCATTTTAGTATTTTTTGTTTCATTTTTTGAATTTTGTTAACAACTAAAAATAAAAGATAATAAACAAATACTGTTTTTTATTTTTTTTTAAAGAAAAATAAATAAAAAAAGGGCTTTCCGTCACCTTTATTAACGAAAATTTAACGGAGAGACCACATTACTACTTAATTGAAGGTGTAAGCAGTAAAATGAGACAATTAAAAGTAGAAGGACCAAAGTAAAATTATAGTCAAAGTGCAGAGTGATAAGCGAAATTTATCCAAAAATTTAAAAACGTGAAATAAGCAATGGGTGAAATTGAGACAAATGACAGGCTAAGGGATGAGAAAATATAACAAGGTTCAATACAGACCACAAAAAAAAAAATAACACTCTCAAATTTAGTTGAGTCATTGTCGCAGCATTAAGGTTATTGTACGTCGACATTAATGTCACCTCTTGGAATAAAAAAATCAGTCTTTTTGCACGGCTTATTGGTGATGTGAGCCTACTGTATTAGGTTACATTTTTTTTAATTTAAAAATATTTTTATATTATTCATAGTTAAATTTATAGGAAATTGTATGGTGGAAAAACTAGGCTTCCTTGATTTTTTCTAGATGTCTCCCTTTGAGTTTCTAATGCAGCCAGCAAATTCAATCTAATGAATATTGCTTAGAGTATTTAATTAAAGCACCACTAAAGTAAATATGGTGATAGCTTGAAAGTAGAAAGGCAATACCCTACACAAAGTAGGCTAATCCCATGCCATGTAAGGTAGCATCATTTTTGTCATTTTTTTTTTTTTTTTTGTTGGGAAGGGGTTATTGAATTCTACATACCTATACTATATATATAAAAGAATGTAGTGAAGTCTGTAGAGGCTCCAAAACTCAAACACTATTTTTCTAAAAAATCTAATTAATCATGATGCCATGTGGCAAAAGGCTCTCTCCCTCCCTCCCACACACTCCAAAGCACAATTGTCAACACAATTAATTTTTAAAAAAAAATCAATAAACAGCAAATTATGAAAACAAATAACTAAAGGAAATATATTTGCACATTATGGAAACAAAGAACTAAAGGAAGCAAATCTCTACGTTACTAAAAAAAATAACTAAACGAAACAAAGCCTTCAAATTTCATTGTCCCCCCCCCCCCCCCCCCTCCTCCCTCCCTCCCTCTCCTAAATAGAGAAGGAAAAAAATAGAACCCTAAAAGCAGCTAAGAGATTAACAGCACTACACACTACAATCACCATAGCCAAGCAACATCTTACAAGGTTGGTCATTCAACCACCATAGAAGTACAACACTCCGTAGCAACAGTCGGGTGAAGCCGCCCTCACAGGACATCCATAGGTTCGGACTCTAATTCTCTTCCTATTCTGTTTAATTTATTAAGACCACAATTTTTGTATTGAATACATATGCAATGAATGACATAAAAAAAACAACAAAAAAAAAAAAGGGTGAGGGGTCATCGGCTGAAAATAGAGAGTGAGTGAGTGATGGGTTTATTGCAGTGTGATGGTGTTGGAGTCAGCTGAAAACAAAAACTGATGGTGAGAATGATGGTGTTTGGAATCTTCAAACCCATCATGAGTGACTGACCATTTTATCACTCTATTTTGCCCTCAGTGTTTGTTTTGAATTATTATTAACTTTCAATGATCCAGTGAATTAATAGATTGTTTTGCTTCTTTTATATGAATGATGATGTTTAATGCAGAGAGAGAGAGAGAGAGAGAGAGAGAGAGAGAGAGAGAGAGAGAGATGGTGTTCAATATAATGAATGACATGATAAAATCTCCCTGAATAGCAATGAATGACATAAACTAAAAAAAATTAAAAATAAAATGGAGGGTGAGGGTTCGGCTAAAAATAGAGAGAATGAGTGTTGGTGTTTATTGCAATGAGTGACATGCAAATAAGAGAAGGTGATCAGCTTAAGAGTGTGTGGGAGTGAGTGATAGTGTTTAATGCAGAGAGAGAGTGAGAGAGAGAGAGAGAGAGATATGGTGTTCAATACAATAATGACATTATAAAATCTCCCTGAATATTTTGTTGGGTTTGTATTTTTTTTTTAAAACCTTTACAGGGTCATGTTTGGACAAACCCTTGATATTCGTTTCTGAACCGCAACCAAAAAAGTTTTCATCGTCATTGCAACTCAGTAGTAGAATACTTCAGTTTCGTGGTTTGTACAATCCCTCCAAACCTCTTCATAAATTATGTTATGTTAAATCTTGCTACTTCTCATTGTCATTGGTTTTACTTTTAATATCAATTTTTCTTGCTTCTGTTCAGTTTCATATCATGGCGATAAAGAATTTAATATACATTAAACTTGGTGCTACCTAATGTATTGTTTTAATGTGTGTGCAGTGATTTTAATTTTAAATTTTCAGTGATTTCTCTGTCTAAAGCAATTAAAGGGTTTTTATAAGGTTAGTTAACATATCTCAATCTTTTCATATATGAATTCAACCATGCCAATTGTTAGGTTAGTCTTTTTAGTATTAGTTTTGTTATTATGAGTCTTGAAAATTTATACTTAACGTAATTGCTTCTTTTATAATGCTATTAGGCTTTTTCTACAAAATTGTCAAGACTATGTTTGTGTTGTTTTCAAATTATGTGACAATTAACAAGTAGTATGATTGATGTGTTTAAATTAGATTTGTTTAGTGTTTGCACCTTATTCGGTTTTTAAAATTTTATGGTTGGTAGTAGCATTATTGCATTATCGTTATATGAAATTATAAAAGCAACTATTAGGGTTGTAATTTAGTGTTTATAATCCAAAAAATGACTTTTCAAAAATGAATTGTGGTATTTTTTAATTTAAAAAGTATTTAATGAATACATATAGAACCAAATAAATAAGATTAATAAATATATAAATCATTTTAATTAAAATTGGTAGGAGTTACATGATTAAACTCAATACTATGTTCAAGATGAACGTGGTTTTAAATAGAGAAATAATTCTACAACGGATTAAGTCGAAGATGGCTCGACTTTTGAGATTGTCAATCTTGCGTTGTAAGCGATTATGACGTGGGAGTAATTGGCATGCCGAAGTTCCCAATACAATGTTCAGGATGGACGTGGTTTTAAATAGAGAAATAATTCAACAACGGATTAAGTTGAGGATGGCTCGATTTCTAAGATTATCAATCTTGCGTTGTAAGCGATTACGATGTGGGAGTAATTGGCATGCAGAAGTTCCGAATACTGGTTCAAATGTCACTTGACCAGAAAATGGTAAACATGTTAAACTCAATCATGAAATTATTCATCAATTAATATGAATAGCATGTTGATTTCATTAACCTTCATTCTCTTTTAGGTGTTAAAATTGATTATTACAGTATAAGTCGAAAAAATTTTCAACAAAAGCTGGCATGATTAGTAACGAGAAGAAGATTGCTTTTGGTGCAAAATTTGGATCGTAATGATCCAATGTTTAGAAACCGCTTTTTACAAATAGAAAAAGAGGCTCGAAGTTTGAGAACTATAATCTTACGCTCCAAAAGATTGCAAGGTGGTAATGCTCAACGACCAAACATTCACCACAATGTCAATGTCGATGAAGATCAGTCAAGATATCAAACCATAATGATGCCCAACAATACTACAGTTGGTGGTAATCTCCCTATAGTATAGTGAGATTAGTTAAATTGTCAATAAAACACTAAAAAATGATAGTTACATGATTTTTGATCTCAGGTAACACGCTTACTATACGTTCTAGAAGGAAAAATTTTACAGAACATTGGAGCTTTGGTGGGATAACGGTAACATGCTCTTATTGTGGAGCAATAATGTTAATGGAGGAAAGAGTAAGAGATAGTCCAATGGCTCAACCAAAATTCAGTCTCTGTTGTAAAGGGGGAAAAGTGATGTTGCCGCTCTTACCGGATGCCCCTGAATTTTTGCAACAACAATTTACTTATGCGAGATTCAAGGAACATATAAGAACATACAACTCACTATTTTCATTCACGTCAATGGGTGGAAAAATTGATCAATCAGTGTTGGATGGAAGGGGTCCATATGTTTTTCGTATTAGCGGAGCTAATTTCCATAAAATTGGTTCGTTGCTACCAGAAACTGGAAAAAGGCCTAAGTTTGCTCAACTCCATATTTATGATACTGAGCATGAAATACGAAATAGAATGGATGTTGTGCAAAGACGTGGTGCCAGAACAGGAATTGATCTGTCCATATTAGAAGGTCTACAGTCAATGTTGAATGTGATCAATCCATATGTCAGAGTTTTTCGAAATGCTCGAGATATGATAAATGAAAATGGTGCTCAAGATTTGCAAGTACGGATTTTGAGTTCACGAGATGGAAGACAATATATTAGACCAACTGCAAATGAAATTGCAGCATTAATTATTGGTGATAGGTCTGAAAGTGCTGGAAATCATGACATTATTGTTTGAAAATTAGATGGAAATTTGAAGAGGATTAATGAAACACATCCTTCATACATGCCACTTCAATATCCATTATTATTTCCTTATGGAACTGATGGATGGAGAAAGTTCATAAAATTTTCTCTTGGCACCAACAACAAATGGGAAGGGGTGTCAATGAGAGAGTTCTATGCATTTAGACTTCAATTTCGGAATGGAGAAGGGAGGACACTACTTCAAGGTGGACGTTTGTTCCAACAATTTGTAGTTGATTGTTATGCAGCTATTAAGCAAGATCGATTGAATTTCATCAGATGCAAACAAAATGTTTTGCGTATCGATTTGTACAAAGGTTTAGAGGATGCTGTAACTGGCGGTGATGTTGATGCTTCAGTAGTGGGTAGGAGATTTATTCTTCCATAATCTTTTACCCGGGGGGGGGCACATAATATGATTCAGCATTACCAAGATGCAATGGCAATATGTCGAGTAAAGGGATTTTCAGACCTTTTTATTACATTCTCATGCAATCCAAATTGGTCAGAAATGCAACAAGAAGTACAACGCATTGTTGGTCAACGCACTGAGGATAGACCAGATATAGTTTCAAGGGTATTCTGAATTAAGATGAAGCAACTAATGGTAGATTTCAAGAAGCAAAATCTTTTAGGGTAAAATAATTACAAGTATAATTTCTTTTATTGGACCTTTTATGTTATATATTTTAAATATTATGTAAATTGAAGTAACATACATTATTATACTTACATGACCAGATATTCATGTCATTGAATTTCAAAAGCAAGGATTACCGCATTCCCACATTATTCTAACCTTTGCGGCAAAGGACAAGCTGAAATTGGCAGAGGAGATTGATGATGTTATATGTGCTGAAATTCCTGATGAGGAAAAAGATCCATTGGCATTTGAAACTGTAATGAGATGCACGATACATGGGCCCTGTGGCAATGCCAACCCTAATGCTCCATGTATGGTGAATGGCAAGTGCTCAAAACATTATCCGAAGAGTTTTTGTAATGAAACCATAATAGATGAAAATGGTTTTGTTATATACAGGCGTAGGGACACCAAAAAGAAGTTTATAATTAATGGAATTGAAGTTGACAATCATTGGGTTATTCTGTAAAATCGTGATCTAATTGTACGGTATGATGCCCATATTAATGTTGAGCGTTGTGCACATAGCAAATTGATTAAGTACTTATACAAGTACATCAACAAAGGTCCTGATCGTGCAACGATTGTAATTGAGGATAATTTCATCCAACGTAATAGTGATGGACAATGTCGTTATAAAGAGGCTGATGAGGTGAAACAATACTTAGATTGTCAGTATGTTTCTGCAATCGAATCTTGCTGGCGAATTTTTAAGTTCAAATTGCAAAAACAATACCCATCTGTCGAACAGTTGCAATACCATTTAGAAGTAGAACAATCTGTTATGTTTAGAGACTCTGATAATATTCCATCAATCATTAATCAACTGGGGGTGCACGAGATAATGTTTACAAAGTGGTTTCAAGAAAATAGAGATTAGACAGAGGCTAATACGTTAACTTATGCAGAGTTTCCTAGCTTATGGGTTTGGAATCGGGGACAAAAGCAATGGAAAATGAGGCAACAACTAATGTGTATAGGTAGACTATCTTATGCACATCCGAATTCTGGAGAGCGATATTATTTACGTATGTTGCTTACCAAGGTTCGCGGCGCAAAATGTTATGAAGATATTAGAACCGTTAATGGAATTTTACATCCAACCTTTAAATCAGCATGTCATGCACTTGGTTTACTTGATGATGATAATGAATGGGCTGAAGCTTTAACTGAAGCTGCAACATGGGCATCAGGTTTGCAACTTCGAAATATGTTTTGTTTAATTCTAATGTTCTCAGATGTTACAAACCCATATGAGTTATGGGAGAACCATTGGACTGACCTTATTGATGATCTACAAAATAGGGTAAGGAGGCAAACTGGAGATGGTAATGTTACTCTTGAGGAATGTGAATTGAAAAATTTACGATTGCTTGAAATTAAGCATATCTTGCACAAGAATGGCAAGTCCTTTAAAGATTTTCTACCGATGCCACTGCCATTGTCTCGCTCAGCTCAATTTGTTATAAATAGACTCATCAGGGAGGAACTTGATTATGATAGTACATCAGAAAGGCAATTGTTTGAATCTTTGCATGTGAGTTTGAATGATGATCAATTGAGAGTGTTTGAAACCATAATGGAAGCGTATGCCACAAAAAATGGGGGTCTTTTTTTCCTATATGGTGGTGGTGGTATTGGAAAAACATATTTGTGGAATACTTTAATTGCAAAATTTCGATCAGACAGAAAAATTGTTCTTTCTGTTGCATCATCAAGTATTGCAGCTTTACTATTACCACGCGGAAGAATTGCACACTCGCGTTTCAAAATACCGCTTGACCCTGATGACTCATCATGTTGTTCAATAAATCAAAGAATAGATTTGGCACGGTTGATTCAAGAGGCTTCATTAATAATATGAGATTAAGCACCCATGATAAGTCGTCATGCTTTTGAAGCGGTTCATCGTACATTTAGGGACATACTAAGAGGTACAGAATTTTGTTCTAGCAATAAAGTTTTTGGCGGAAAACTATTTGTACTTGGTGGTGATTTTAGACAAATATTGCCTGTTGTTCCAAAAGATGGGCGTGAACAAACCATAAAAGCTTCATTACCAAAATCAACAATTTAGGATCATTGTGAAGTTTTACATCTTCAGAGAAATATGCGTGTTACAACACCAGATGTTTCTAATCAAACACGTCACGAGCTTTTTGCAGAATGGATTAAATTGCTTGGTGAAGGAAGATTGCCAGTGACGTCGTTCGGTGAAGGATACGAACCCAATTGGATACAAATTCCGGAAAGATTTATCATAAAAAATGGTGAAATGGCCTTACTCTATTTAATTGAGGCTACTTATCCGGATTTTACCAACAAATTTTATGATATGACGTACTTAAAAGAACGTGGCATTCTAGCTCCTAAGAATAATGATGTTGATGAAATCAATTCAATTATACTCTCAATGCTTCCAGGAGACATAGAGACTTTTAATAGTGTTGATAAATTATGTCCAACAGAGAGCGGAAGTAATGAACATGATATGTATCCTCCTGAATTTTTGCACTATTTGAATTTGCCTGGGCTACCAAATCATTGTCTACAGTTGAAAGTTGGAGCACCAATCATGCTTTTGAGAAACACTAACCAGTCATTAGGGTTGTGCAATGGCACTCGATTAATAGTTCATAAAATGAGAAATCGAGTCATTGAGGCAAAGGTAGTTAGGGGGTCCAGAATTAGTACAATGGTATTAATTACGCGAGCCACTTTATCCCCTTCGAAAAATCAGTCACCATTTGCAATGAAGAGAAGGCAGTTCCCGATAAAGTTGGCTTTTACTATGACTATAAATAAGAGTCAAGGGCAAACTTTGAAGAATGTGGGTCTTTATCTTCCGAATCCTGTCTTTACTCACGGCCAGTTATATGTAGCTCTGTCACGTGTTACGTCTCTATCAGGCTTAAAGATACTCATTGTTAACAAACAAGGCATACCAGAGGATTTCACAAAAAATGTTGTCTACAGAGAAGTTTTTAATGGCATTTCTCGATAAATTTATGACAATTTATATTTTCATTGTAGTGAACCATGAATTATTTTTGTGTCTCTTCATTCATTGATTTACTGATTTGGATAACATATGTTCACTATTTTTATTGTGATTGCTTACAATAAAGATTCTTATTTTATTAACAATTTTGCAGTGCCCATTTTTTTCTAAATATTTTGATATGTTAATTGTTCAATTTTTCAATGCAAACAAATATGCGACCTCCTCTAAATTTGCGCCGTAATAACCGTCTGGCTATTCAGAATGCCTTATATGATTTTGATAATGAACCACATAAAGAGGGTTTTCCGATTGAAAATTTTAACACTTCGAAAATTCATTTATGTCATTTGCTTCAAAAAAGTGAAAAAAGAATAAGTGACACCGATATTTGATGGACAAACTTATTAAGCTATTGCCCTCGAGTTGGGATCCTGTCAAGGAGACAATATTTCAAAAGTACGAGAGAAAAGATTCTGTAGACTTATGGGATGCTTTGATGGAAAAAAAACGTGATATTCACCCTTTGTGGATAGAATTTGAACAAGGGCGAATCAGGAAAAATACAACAGTACGAGAACACATGCTAAAAAAGGAACAATTGTTCTACAGTCTTAGAAAAAAGGCTTTAAACCTCATATTGCTATTTTGATTTATAACATAGTTAATACACTCCCACCCACATGGCCTATATCAAGTATTCACAAAACATTAAAAAAAGAATTTTTAGACATGAGAGCATTGTCTATTTTGTTGGAGGAGATTGAAAATGATTGGTTGGGCCTACAAGCATTGGAAGAAGTGGAACAAAGTCTGAAGAACAATGACAATGAAGATCATTGA
This sequence comes from Euryodendron excelsum, assembly GCA_033060915.1. Classification (NCBI taxonomy): domain Eukaryota; kingdom Viridiplantae; phylum Streptophyta; class Magnoliopsida; order Ericales; family Pentaphylacaceae; genus Euryodendron; species Euryodendron excelsum. The sequence goes on along the minus strand of CM065390.1, from coordinate 20,894,846 downwards.
ATCATAAAATTCTTTGAAGGTATGTACATATTTTCTTACTTTAATTCCAATGAAGCTAAATAATGTATTATTTCCAGACAGTTCACACAAATATTTTGTACTTTCCTTTTGCAAGTGAGATATGGTAGCTTAAAACTTGATAGATTGAAAGGCTTATAGTTATGATTATGAACCAATATTTATGCTTTGGATCTTAGTATAAAAGATTTTGAATTGTGTTTAATTTTGGATAGTGATTGAGTTTAGATTATTTTAATTGCAAAAACGTGAGATATATTTTGCATTAATAAAAACATTGTTATATAGATTTTTTTTTATTAGTAGTTGGTTTATGTAAAAAATTTAGATTATAAGTTCTTTACATTTGACGAGCATATGATTTAAACAGTGTACGTGTTTTTAAGACTTACAATATGGATTGTATTATCTAAAACTATTCTTTTATGCATTTAAGCCCCGTGCATAGCACAAATGAAACTTCATAAAATGCAATCTTTAACTTCAACTACTGTGCTACTTCCAAATTTGTGAGTAATGAGGTTATGAATTGATCACATCTCCCTTTGTGTTCTTTGTATTCTTCGAAGTGCACAATGTAACTCAAGTTACCAATCTATCATATTTTATTTGTTACAGGGTGCTTTTGCACTAAAATTAGCCATTCGTGCTTTGAATTACTTCCACATCATCCTGGAAATTTGTTTTTTAAGTCATTTGTGTTGACCTTATCATTTTTTGGATTTTTCATTTAGCAGAATAACATTCATGCACTAATTTTAAATATTGTAGTTAACATCCTAATTTAAGGACTCTCATGTATATTTGACCTCACAAGTGTCACTGCAAGTTTCCAACACTGTAATTTTCCTTTGCATGTTCAGTGTTTTTTGTTGTTAAAAGAATTAATGGCTGGTTTGAATGGGTAACTTTTTCTTTCATAAAATTTTGAATTATTATTAACTTTCAATGATCCCGTGCATAACACGAGTTAACGCTAGTATATATATATATATATATATAGTAGAATTCAAGAACCCCTTCCCAAAAAAAAAAAAAAAAAAATGACAAAAATGATGCTACCTTACATATATATGTTTCATCCTATTAAGAAATTCAATTTGTAAGTCATCATTTTTAATAATTTGCTTTTGTTTATGAATGATGAGTGCTAGTTGCCAAGTTTAGAAACAAATTAAAAATCACGACTACGTTGTGGCAATGGATGATTGACTTCACAAGTTATGGCAAATGACTTTCAAAATCAGTAATTGATTAAAGCAATAATCCATTTCAAAGTTATCTATATTATTATATTAAGAAAACACCTAAATATGGTGGAGCCTCAATTTAAGTCTGTGTTATATTTTTGAAAATTCTCATAGCTATCCTCAACCAAGTAAAAAGTTGTGTTAAAAGTAAAAAGGTAAAATTAACAGCTTAACATCTCTTTCTCATGTTGTAATCCTCACACATGTAATGATGAACCCACATCCACTTCATGTTTTCTGGACTAATTTCAAAAATTACATTTTTAATTCGTGGTATGATATGGCTGATCTCTTAATGTCAATTTTTAGTCAAAAGTGACGTTGATATTCCACCAAAGGAATGCTTATTACCTTAATATAATTGACAGTAGACTATAATACCTAAGGATCTAGAAGATGCATCAAACCTTTTCTTTTTCTTAATTTTCTAATAGAAAGCTAGGCGTCAACCTTTTTGCTCCCTCCATGCATTTTTTTGACAATGACTGCACTCAGCAAATGAAATGCCAACTAATTTTGCTAATAAAAATATTCTTTGTAGTTGCAGCGCAACTATCAAGGATAGACCACTCTCTTGTGCCCCTCTTGCCATTGGGAAAAAAAAATTAACGTTGTTATTGTTATTAATTATTAATAATAATAGTTGCATTAATTAACAAATAAATTGATCACCCCCATGAAAATGATAAATAAGGGACTATATGTTAGATACCTAAATTACCCTTGCATTGTGGATTATTATTTAGCATTTGCTAGGTAAAAACACATTTACTGTTTATTCCATCCCAAGTTGGGGATTGAAACACTTACTCCCGGATACTAGTGATGTAAGGGTGTTTTTTTTGTTTTTTGTTTTTTTTTATCTGAGTATATTGAAGAAAGCAGGTGCAATATCTTGTTAGTTAGTCACAATATATTTTAGCAGGGGAGGGGCAAGATGAGAGAGTGCTAGGGATCGAATCCCGCGATTGGCGAGGAGCTTTTACAAGCGCCCAATCTCTACAATACATATTGTAGGGAGTGTTTGGAACTTGTCAAAGGAAAAGAGAAAAGAATGGAAAGGAAGCAAGAGAGAAATGGTAGAAAGAGTGCTTTCTCTCCTCTGTTTGATTTTGCAAAGAAAATTAAAAGAAAGTGAAAGGAAAAAATCACTTTTTCTTGTTTGAAATTTAAAGAAAAGAGAAAGGAAAATAATAATGACTATTGTAAAGAAAAGAGAAAGGAAAATGAAAGAAAAGTGAAAAACAAAAACCTTTCTCTTCCCTTCTAAATTATAAACCAAACAAGGAAATGAAGAAAAAATATTATTTTTTCCTTCCTTTCTTTCCTCAAGTTCCAAACAGCCTAAAATTCTATTTCTTTCAAGCTTCTTAGGTTATGTTTGGTATAAGGGAATTAAATAGAATGGAATCAAAATGGGAATAGAATGAGAATGAGAATGGAATAAAATAGAATAGTCATTCTCACTCCCTTGTTTGTTAGCTTAGTGGGAATAAAATGATCATTCTTATTTTATTGTTTGGTAAGACAAATTAATAATGTTAAAATGAAATAAAATTTTAGTCTATAATATAAAAAGCTGACGTTGTATTATATATAAAATATTAAAAGTATTATACATTATTCTGAAGCGGCAGTGGCAACGGAGGGTGGTGGTGGCAGGTGGATGGTAGTGGGGTTAGCGGTGGTGATGGCAAAAACAGATATGGCGTTGCTATGTGGTTCATCGACTGTTTGTACTAATTCAACTTCGTCACCTATTACAACCTTAAATGAGGTCTGAATTAGTTGATTTCTCTAATTTTATTTATTCTTTTTTGTTAATATTGTGTGATTTTGATTTGTAGGATTGTTTTTGTGTGATTCATCTTTGTAGTTGATTGAGTCTTTGATTAATCGAGCGGACTTATCTTAATCAAAGGCTAAGGCATCTCTGAATTTTCTACTAAATGAAACTAATGACTCTCTCTCTCTCTCTCTCTACATAAATATATATGTATAAAAAGTCATAAGTATCATGTTTGTATGCTTGGACTTTGAATGTGTATTGGGTGATGGCAGGGGTAGTGGCAGCAACGGTAAATGGTGGTAGTGCGTGGTAAGAGAATAGCTAGAGGAAGATTTATTTTAAAATTAAATACAAAAAATTTCAACTTTTTAAAATTGTTTTTGAATTACTAAAATAAAAGAATAACAAAAACATTTATCAAACATATTTTCTTTTTTTCAAAAAGTTTGACAATAAAAATATTATCAAGTTTTATTTTATATTCTCATTCACATAAGGGAATAGAATAACCATTCTCACTCTTGAAATAATGAATGATCATTCCAACAAAATGTGAAAATAATTATTCTTAAGAAATGGTCATTCTAACTTTAAATAATTGTACCAAATAAAAGAATGAAATGAATTGAGAATAATCATTCCATTTCATTCCGTTTTATTTCATTTTCTTATACCAAATATAGCCTTAGTTAATACCAAGGTTAGGCAGCCTAAATAGAAGGGACTTGGGAGTAAACAAAGTAGTTGGTACGAACTCGCTTGGTCTTTTGGTAAAGCTCCTTTTCATCAGAAGCTTCATTTCATTGACCCATTCTATGCAGACAACTTTGAATGGGCCAACCCCCTCAGCAAAGCACATGTTTCCCATAAAGCCCCACACATTTGAATCACAGACTAAGCCCTAGTGTGACTACTCTCAACAAACATCAGTCTTTGTAAGAAAAGGAGACATTCAAAGCATCTAATGTAAAAATCTTTTGGAAACAAAAGACAATGAGAACTTCAAAAACATAATCATTTTCATTTTCATGTAGAAACAGGTTCCGGAAGCTCAGGGAAAAAAAAAATTTGTTAAAACTCGAGTGCTCCCAAAAAAATATTTCCAAAAACAGGTTTTAGGATTAGTTCATCCAAAGCAAACACAGCAAAGTGGAGACCTTGGACACCAAACCATACTCCCACTTAAGAGGCGTTTGGATTACAGCTTAAAAAATCATAAGAAATAAGCTTAAGATAGTTATAAAAAGTTACTTTTTTAAATGACTTTTCAAAACTTAAACTAGTTCTAAAAGAGGTTTTTTTAAACAAGAAGCTAAACACCATTTAAAAAAGTCATAAACTGTTAAAAAAACCACATGCATACCCCTTTATATTACCAACTGATACATGATGTGTCTCATTGTGTTTCTATCATTAAAAAAATAATAATAAAAGACCTAAGTTTATAATTCTAGAAATATCACTATCACACCATTCAAACTAAGATTTAGCTTCACAATTTCTTTGTTTTTTTATCTTGAATTTTTTTCCCCCCAGCTGGACAACTGAAGGACTCGACTCCTAATCTCAAGGTAAAGAGTACTACAGTGCACCACTTGGCCTATGAGGCTGAGTCACGTTACCAATTTTAAAGGTCCCAACAATTCTCTGGAGACCCTCCAAAGCCTAATATAGGGCAAATCATTGAGGTTCCTCACTTCCTCTAGGACATAGCATTTTTAGCAACAAAGATTAGGAACAATGGCTAAATGAAGGCCTTTTTACCGGTAATCTTACAAGAGCCATGATCTCCCGATGCCCCACTTAATAAGTGATTTGGTCTTATCATTGATCATTGATCCTAAATGGTACCAAGGCTTTCAAAGAACTTTCATTCCAATATAGAAGTAATTCAAGCAGTAGCAGTGACCTGTAGAGCAGAACCAGCAGAACACACAGAAGACTCAAAGTTCATAACCCTGAAAAACAGAAAAACCAAATGGCATGGCACAAACTTAAGCCCATTTTGAAGTGTCCCTTGTAACATAACCTAACATAGAAGATATGGTAGTGCAATCCCATTTCAGTTCTTGTGCTATGTCCATAACTCAATTCATTCAGATCACTACAGGGATAAACCCAAATCAAAACATAGCACAAAAGCATTCTAGAGAAGTCTACAACATTTTTATTTTATTTTTGGTTGAACACGGATACACTTGAGTAGGGAAAACTTTAGGCCACTAGCTAAGTGATTTAACAATACAATCATGTAATGATGATAATAGCAAACAATAATATTAGCATTGGTGAGTAACAGTGATTGGGGATCCAGGCTTTCTACCCATTCGATTAAATTGATGTATAATTGCAAATATTGGTTTTATGTATACTCTAAAATACAAAGATGAGATGGAATGCCAAATGTAAATAGTGGGCTAGATATCCAACATAAACTCCAATGACTCTCAACCGACTTGAATAAGACTAGTCCAATCACTTCCCGTTACTCATATATAGTTCAAACAATATTATTCAGTCCCATTAACCAGGAAAGATCCTGATCTTCTTTTCCAAGTCTCAAGCTACCTTGGCCTTGTCGAATGACTGCTCCTTTTTAAGCCAGAAGTTTACAAGAAATGAGTCCATAATGATCTACAGCATAAACTTTTATCAGCTACAATCAAGCTAAAAGAAAAGGAAAGGACAGTAGAAGTATGATATGACCTGGTTCAGATGTGCAGCAACACAAGGAAGAACCAGCAAACCAGATTCACCAAATGCACCGCCAAGTTGCTCCACAACTGCTACCATCACAGGCAGAGTTTTCTAGGAAAACATGCAACAATATGCATCAAAATCTAAAAAATAACCCAAGAAAACTTAAAGCATTTTATTGTCAGTTCAGGAATATAAAGCCCAAAACTATCATATGTCACCTGGCTTGCAACAAGTAGAAGAGCACTGGCATTTTCTCTCTTTGCAAACAAGGATTTGCTACCACCGGACACAGCCGAGAGTCCTTGTATTGCAAGAGCATTAAAAGCTAATAGGATGAGATGCAGAAGCCTGCATTATTAGAGGACAGTCCTGTTAGTTGAAATCACTACATCAAGGCCCAATAAGCCATCTATGCCCACAAATTAAGTGAATGATCCAGCTCTCTCACATAGTTCTGATGCCATTGACCTAATGTAATTGTAGCCCCATTTAGATTGTTTGTGCCGAAGCCAACTTGATAAACAGATCTAACCAGATCCAGAATTACAAGGACTGATATATATAATAGCAAAAAGTTCACAGCACAATAGGAAACCACAAATTTAGTTTTAGATTTTAATGTCAAATTAGGACTTTGTGATATTGAAGATATTCACCTATTTGAAAAGATTTCAGATTAATTGAGACATTAGAGATAGCATGATAGCAAGAGAAGGTGAAATTGTCAACATATTGAAATGCCATAATCATAAAATAATAAAGTTGATATGAACGTTTCTGTCAATATTTAAGCCAAAAGGGGGAGATTGTCACAAAATAATAAAGTTGATATGAACGTTTCTGTCACAACAAGCATTAGAGAAACCAAAAGTTTGATGTGAAAAGCCAAAAGGGCGAGATTCATAGTGAAGAACATACGCTCCCATCCCAACAGCAACAAGAAAAACTGCAGGCTTAACCATTAGCAGCAGTGAGCTCGACCTACTCACCTGTATCCATGGCACCTGCATTTACCATTAAAAGGTTTTAGAATGACCTCCAAACAGAAAAACATGTATCCTATGCTTGGAACCCGGACTTATCAAGGGAAAAGTGGAAAAGGAGAGGGAAAAAAGAAGAAAATGGGATATTCCAAATTCTTACTTATTTCTTTTTTATGTTCTTTTAACCCCCCCACCCCCCCCCCCAAAAAAAAAAAAAAAACCACTTTCACTAACAACCAACGAACAATATAGTTTCATATCATTGTCCTTTTTGTTTTCCCTCACCAAATCTTTGATCCAAATTCCAAGCACAGCGTTAAGAGGCCCGTGAAAAGAAAAAGAATAAACATTGGGATCTGATTCTTCAAAAAAACCTACTTTATGTAGGATACTAGAGAGAGAGAGGGGACCAAAATTGTGAAACTTGTCGTGGAAGAGTTTCACTAGGTTTACTAGTTAACAACTTTTAAGGAAAATTGGCGTATTTTTAATGAACAGTTATTTGGAAAATGAGAAGACAGAAGATTATCCTTTATAATCCCTAGCAGTGAAATAAAAATAAATTGCAATAGGCAAGACGTGTATAAAGGAACAAATAACACAACGCTAGGGTGATTGAAATGTGATACTAAAGACTCATTGAAGCAATATCTCATCTCAACTTTTGGTACCACATTCCTAACTCACAGACATCTCTTCTTCTACCTATTCTTTATTTTTATTTATTTTTTATTTTTTTATTTTTTGGGCCATCTTTCTCTTGATAAGTAAATGATTTCATTATAACGCACTAAAGGGAGCAGAACCCCTTTATATCTGGTGATGCCCATAAAGAACTTATGAAAAAGTAAAATTAAAGAAGTGACAGAGTATGAAAATTAATTGGTTTCAAGTCACAGCCCACTGAGGACCTTGCCCATCAAGTTTTATCCTTATAGGATCCAATTTATGTTTTAGGTTAAGCATGATCAAGGTTAGTTTCCTATATGATTCCTAATGTTTCATAGGTCAGGGTATTTTAGTAAAATTCAAAATTTTCTGTTCTTACTAAATAGGCAGGAATTGTGGCCCATGGGTTGTATCATGGGTCAAGTTATGTTATTGGGTATCCACGTATGTTCTTTGGTTTTAGATGGGTTTTTCTTTCAAAGCACAGGGTCTGAGGCCTTATATGTAAGAAGTTCTTAAAAATCTACATAGAAACCTTTTAATTCTTCTAATCCAATGCATAATATGTTTGAGATAGTTTCTGATCTTTGAAACTTCTTTGGAATTTCAAGATGCAACTCTAACTCTAGCTGGGATGCCTATAGAAATCTAGGTCTCCTTTGGTTTTACTCTAATAAACCCTTTGGAGATGTCAAATTCATAACTTTACCAGTGCTACAGTTATTACACATTAAAAAGGAAAAAATCAGCAAAAGTTCTCTGAGCAAAGGGCATTGTGCACAGCATCCATAACAGCCCCCAGAACTTGTCTTCCTTGTGGAATTCAACCCCAATTCTTTAGTCGTATGACACATCATTGGAAATGTTTAAACACCCTCAGTTTTGCCAGCTATTAGCCACGTGAAATAACGAATTTCTGACTAAACAAAGTGCCCTTTTCTGCTACCCGATTTCAAACTTGGTGTCACAACTTATGGGAGAATGGTCACCGCACATGTCTTGAGCTAGTTTGATATCAAATTGGAAGGTCCTACCTTTTTGTGGTATTAAATATTCTTATTTACATCAATGGAGTTCAATAAAAAAATAAATGCAACATGAAGCCAAGGTTGACGATATAGCTTTTGATTATGCAGCCTTCAATGAGAGATTTAGAAAATCAAGACATAGGTACTTGTTTGATTCTGCTAAAAGGTATATATATGCTAGCAACCTCGAAGTTGGAGAAGAGGATTGGAGCAATACTTCCATTTTCAAAATCTAATTTGCCATGGTAAATCAAGCTAAAAAGCTTATTACTGATGGTGGTAGCTACATGAATAATGTCATATTGGTATCCACAACTACATGCCACAATCTTCCAACCAATTCCATCCTTATTCAACCAAGTGACTTAGACCGATGGTACACGCATTTTGACAAACCCTCGCTTTCTAGTTTCTCTTTCTTCTGGTTTTTATAGTGATTCAATTAGGTGTGTTGTAATTCCTATGAACGCTACATATGTCTTTCTTGATCATCCTTTGTTGCAGGGGCAGATCCAGGACTTTTATTCAATGGGGGCGAAACATACATAGGATTCATGAAACTGTTTTCTAATCGATAATTTATTTTCTTTGATTAGTAAAAAGATAATTATATTAAAGATGCCAAAAAGGGGGTGTCGCCGCTATACAAAGGTTGTATACAAAAAGTATACCCCTCAACAAAATTATGATCACCTATAAAATTAAAAGATGCTCTATAATTGCCACACACCCTCACAAGTTTGATTTACAAATGGCCCCCTTTGACTTTTTATATTTTGAAAATGATGCATGATAACCTCATTTGGCATCTCTACTGTCACAGTTGCACCATGTAATATCTAGATTTGGGAGAGAGAGTTTGTAATGGAAGAGCTTAATCCAGGTTTGGCTGTAAAGAAGAACCCAAAATACCTAGAACTAGGGTTCGAAATATTCAAGAATTATGGGGATTTGGGTCACGACTCACGAGGCATTAACAGATAGAAATAAAAGGAGTTTAGTGATTTGGGTCTTTTTTCTAGAGATAGACAAATAAAACAAGTATGTTTAAAGAATTTTGTAAGTCCGAAGTACATAGATTACTATACTTAGGAATTTTGTTTGTTTCAAGCCAGGACACATTTGGTCCTTACATCATTGAATTTTGGTCTTGTTGAGTCATATTTCATGTTTATTTTTAGGTTACATATAGTTCTAGTTAATTTTTTGAATGATTGCTTATAGATCAAAAGCAAGAGAGTTTTGGAAATTTACAGAACTTTTGAACATGAGCAAGAACTATGGTCAATGAATTGTAATATGGATTACTATATTTTATTAGGTGTCTACATATGTTTTTAAGTTGATTTTAGACATAGATTTTTGAGAGCCAGTCTTAGTTTCCAAACCTATCAATCTAGGAGTTCTATATTGTGTTATAGTTCTACAAGAAGTATAGATAACACTAATTGTTGGCCCGAATACGCAATCTAAGAGGGGAAATGAATTGAATTTTTCAAAATTAATCACAAAATAATGCAATTAAAATCTAATTAAACAATGAAACAATAACTTAAACAAAGTATGAGCAATGCAAGTAAGTAATATGATGTAATAAAGAAAAACAGAGCACAAGATGAACACCACGATTGCTTCTAGGGTTCAATCACAACGTGTGGCCTACGTCCTCACCCTTAAAATCTCCTTAAAAGCCTTCCACTATGCAAAAACTATTTTACATAGCAAGTGCTAGTTGCCCAAGTGCCCAGCTCACTTTTTACAAGAGTTCTTCTCGAGCTCTCAAAGATCTAAGTAATTTTGTTCAAACTTCACTCAAAATTACAAGTGTTTTTGTCAAGAACACTCAAATTCACAAGTTTACAAACCCACCCAAACAAAATAAATGAGATTTATAGAATGGGTAACTCTCAACAAGAGTAGATAAGCAGGTTCGAACTCAATAAATAACCCCAATCACTCAACAAAGAGAATATAGCAGTAATACTCAGGAATTTCAGCTTTCAATCTTAGATTCAGCACTTAAATCCTTGAATTCTTCTGTATAAATGTTGTCGGAATCTTGTATATATAGTCTTACATTGATTTTAGTCGTTGGTGATGGTTGAGAGTGCATTTAATGAGAGATCGAGCTGTCAGAATGTTAAAAAAATTAGCCGTTACAGACGAGGAGTCGACTCTTTTTTTGAAGGGGTTGACCCTTTTAATTCTGGAGCCAGCTTCCTCAACCATTTGTCCAAATGTGTCAACCCTTGAAAAATAAGAGTCGAACCTTTTTGCGTTTTAGCAAACTTCACCAAGGCTCTATCCTGATGTGTCAACTTCTGAGAGACATGGAGTCGATCCTTTTTGCTAGATAAACTTTGATCCAAAACCACTGTCTCAATATGTCGACTCCTGAGATTCATGAGTCGACCCTTTTTGCTTAAAAACTTTAACTTTTGCAAATCTTCTTCAAAGGCTTCAAGCACTTCAAGTATCCATTCAATTAAGGCTTCTAGGACTTGAAATGACTTGTTCAATACATGTTGATCTTCAAGAACATTTTAATTTCTTCGAGATGGAATCATCCAATTTGATTGCTTCTAGGACTCTTCAATCAACATGGCTTCTTCCATTCATCCAAGACTTCATTAAAATCTAAAAGAGAACTTTCAAGTCTTGTGATCTTCTCTTCAACTGATCTTCATCACCTTTGAATATCTTCAATCTCTTTGAGATGAGATTATAAACATAATCTTATTGAAAGGTCTTCCATCAATGTGTCAACTCATTCCAACAATGTGTCAACACTTACTGCCGATCTCTTTTTCTATCGATCTCCAAATCTTCTCATGCCACATTGTAAAAGCTGTCAATACTTGCTATCGACCTCCTTCTCTGTCTATCTCCATATCTTCTCATGCTACATTGTAAAAGGTATCAGCTCTTCCAAAAAGGTGTCAGTACTTGTTGCCGACCTCCTTTTCTGCCGATCTCCTTTTCAACTTAAGCAAATGGCTTTAAAAGCTTCAGTGGCTTATCCAAATAGTCCAATAAGGCTTCAGGTCTTCTAATCTTCAAGATCTCCAATATATCAAGCTTTCAGTCATAATTTTACTAGAGATTAAGGATACAAGATAATCTGCACACTAAGTGTAGTCATTAGCTCACTAACACAACCTTTTGTAATTATCAAAATCAAGGCATGGAGTCAACACTAACTACACCAAGGCAATTGATAGAAAACCGTACAACTTAACACTGTATTGAAGCACCAAATATCCAAACCCTAACTAGTTTTCCAACCAATACATGAACACACAAATATAGTATGATGAATATTATATGAATATTAACATTGTTCATTGTGAGATTTTATTAAATCAAAGCCATGGTTCAAGGCTTACCAAACCGAGTAAGAGTGCACTAATCACCGATAAAAGCTTGCGATTTTGATCAGCAAAGACTGCCAAGCCTGCAGTGCAATTCTAATCAGGTCTAATGAGAGAGACTGTATTTGTTGGTAATTGAAAGGTTATTTTAACATCTAATACCGGATATATAGACTCACTAAATGGAAAACAGTACCCATTATATGTGTCAGTATCTTATGAGATGTGACTTAATAAAACAATAATGCATCAAAGTTTCGATCGGTTAATAACATGGTAATTGCCCCTGCCAGTACCGGAAGTGATAATAAAAGTGGGAATGCTGTCACTAGAACGGACCACACAAATAGGGGTGATCTATGCATAGTCATTCCAGGTCCACGCATGTTGAAGATAGTTGTTATAAAATTGATAGACTAATGTATATTATATTCACTGGCGCCTTACAATAAACTAGTAGATATATATAATGCATGTGATAAATGGAATGCATGTTAGATATACATATTTGACTATTTTTGGCAGTTTAAAAGAAATGATTTTGCAAAATGGCCTTGTAACCCGCATTGCATCCAGAAAGAGGTCACTCAATTAGAAAAGAAAAAAGGAAAAAAGAAAAGAAAACTTATAATCTAGAAATATAATGACAGTAAAGAGGTTCTCGAAAGAGCAAAGAAACAAAAGAAGAATAATCAATTTTGAACTCTCTTTTTTTTAATAGTTATTGTATAATTTTATGGTTTTCAAGGTACTTTCGCATAAATGAAGGTATTGTGAGGTTTCATGTTGCTTTTACCCCCTCATAGAAAGTACTACTATAGTGGTGCTGTGAGTACTTGAAGAACTTACAACTACGCCATAGGCTAACTATTAAGGGTCTGTTACATGAATCATTTTTGTCCATACAGTTCTATCCAAGTAAATAATTTTGGTCAAACCATTCACTACCATGTCCACCCTAAGTTTTCCCAAGCCACATTACTATTTGCTTCCCCTTACATTCTGCAACAACCTTAATGTAGTCCACATCACTCCTCAATAGTGCAATTAGCAATCATGTTGAACACAACCAGGCCATCTCAGTCCATTTTGTATCATGTTGTTCACAATTGGTTTCTACTCACAACATTTGTCATACCACCCATCCATCTCAATATGTGCAATTTAGCCACCTCATTTTTCAAACATGTTGTTCCTTAACTACCCAACTTTCTATCTAAGAAGGCATGCTTGTCTTAGAATTACTTCACAAAATTCTCTTTCACCTTCATGGGCATACATAAATTGCAGGAGACTCTAGATTTTGAACACGTCACTCCTTATTTGTGGCATCTTATTTTCTAAAAACCCAACAAGCATTATCTCTGTTGACCCCTTCATATAGTTTCTCCAATAAAGATAAAAAAGATCTTTCATTTCCATTACTTCTGCACGTAAGAAATCAGCTCCTACGATTGAATTCCCGCAGATAAGTTGCAGCTGTCTTTCCTCCACTATTGGTTGGAGGAGTCATTATTACATACACTTTCCCCAAGTTAAAAGACATAAAACTAGGTGGTAGTTTGAAAATCTCCTGTTTTTTTGTCCTTATATATTGATGCTACAGTACCTTTTCACTATTCATTAATTAATTTTCCAGTTTTTTTTTCTGTAGTGATCATATTAGACAGTTTTGTTGATCAAGTCAAGCTTCATCACCCAAGCACTAGGGCTGCACCCTAACTGGGCTCAACCAAATCCCACCCAAGTCCAACACAAAGTTTGATCAGCTTGGGTATAAACTTTTTGCGATTGGGGATATGCTTGGGCTGTAAAACCTCAACCAAACCCAAATAGGTATTAGGCTTCTTAAGTTGAGGTGCTGAGCAGCAGAACCCAAGCTACCAAGCCAAACTAGACAAGCAGCATTTTTTGTGTGTGTATGCTGCATACCAAGAGACTTGCAAGAAAAACTTGAGGGCACACCAATATCACTATCCAAGTCATTGTTATAGCAATGCTCTGAAAGTTACTCTCCTTGTTCTTTCTAATTTCCGTATCTTCACTCCTAATGCAGTTCACATGATTAAAATACGACTTTCCCTTCTGTTAGCTCAGTGGGTTTGCACACATCCTTCACCATATCCTCTGAACTTTCATGTAAAGATTGTTGCATGATTCAAGCATAACCACTCTTACTAGCTTACAAATTGCATCTCTTTACATGTTCATAAGTTTCAAACCTTTCCCTATTTCTATTTTTTTTTCCAATTTTATGATAAGAATTCAATGTTACTGTGGTGTGAATTTCATCACTTCGCTACTAAGGTTGTTTACTAGCCCTTCGACTTTTGATTCTCCTACAAACTGTTTTGCTACACTTCCAATACACTTAGCTATCTCATCCCAACTTGCATTAGTTGCGTCCTACAAATTTTATGCTACTTCTTTGTACATTTTCTCTGGAAATGATTCAAATATTTTCCCTTCAAATTGAAAAACCAGTTTTTTTTTTCCCCGGGTTCCTAGCCTTCCTTTTTTCTCTTTTTGTTTTTAATCATCCCACAAAAATAATATATATATATATATGTATATAATATTTTTAACCAAATTACAAGGTCACACTCTCTCCTAGAATGATCTTGCAATTCTTAAACGATACTTGACCTGTTTTCCAAGCTTGGAAAAAGTTCTACTTGACACAATTTATATAATTCCTCCACATTAGTGGGAGCTTCCTAATTATATTCATCCTTAACATATAAACATGGAAAATTTATCACGTTTTCAGTAGCCTTTTAATCATATTCTTTCTTAATACACAAACATGAAAATTAACACAAGACAAATTCTTCAAAGAAGGAATTTATCAGTTGGAAATAAAGCCTAAAACATGTAGCATCGTCACAAATGTGGGGAAACAATAACTGAATCTTATGAGTTAAACCATTGTGAAAGGTTCATAACCCTATAGGTGTGTCGTGTCTTGCATGCATTTGATTGATGAAAGGAATGAACCTATGTTACCTGGACTCTTTCAAATTTGTGAAATACAACACTAGACATTCGGATAAGGGTATGGGATATATGTCTGATATAGCTAGTTGAACATGCATCTAACAAGTATGTGTAAGTAATTGAGTTTACTATAGGACTAAACATAAGACTTCCACTTTATGCATGAAATGCTATATTTTAGCTTGTAAATACCATTTTACCTTAAAAAAACAAAAGAAGTATTTAAAAAATATGAAATCTAGCCGTGTCCGTTTGTCCTTGGACATGAGAATTAGATGAATCCGACACTTAGACACATACCCACACCCGACACTTGTACCCGAGTCCAGGTAACATAGGAATGAACTATCACATCTTCAAAATATACAACACAACTAATAATATTGATGCTAGAAACCAAAGGAGCATGATACTTGTTTTTTCTTGGAAATGATTATCGCTCATCATTAAAGATTTTGCACATTTTTCTATTTTGTAATATGTACAATGCATGATACATAATAATAAACGATCCAAAAAATACAGAAATAAGTAACCAAAACTCAATATATTTCACAATTTGACAATAAAAATTATCATTTCAGAAGCGCATTCGACCGTATAACGTCACCAAATGTGCTAGAGAAAGAATGATTTTTTTTCTACGTATATTTGGTTGGACCAAAGGGATGGAAAGTTGACCTGGTACAAGTAACGAGAGGAACTTAGTGTTAAGTATTGTATCACTACAATACCAGCAACGAAGTACAGGCTAGGCTTTACATGTTAAATTCCTCTTTACATGAGAAGGATCACGAAATTCTAACATCTTGCAAAGAATATAGAGCACTCACCTTTGAAGGATTCTCGAAAAACCTGTTGATTAGAAGGCATGAATTAATCCAGGAGAGTATAAAACACCATACAAAGGGACATAACGGAAGTAATATGAGTATACTCCCGCATAAAGGACCTCCTTTACATGCAGTAACTCGTAATAAAAATGCATTGATAACACTTTCAGCATTTCTAGTATTACAGCTTAAACAGTAAGGAGTGAATGCTCTGTGTTTTAGACAAGTTTAAAGACAAGAAAAAGATAAGGCTATAGCATTTAAATGTTCTTTCACAACTAATTGATCCAAAAGTACTTCTTATGCACTAATAGAATGTACAAATCAAACTGCAGCCTACTTGGAATAAAATATATTGAACTGGAAGCAAGATGTGGGGTTAAGTTCCAAATTAAATGTTCCAAAACACAAAACAGCCTTGATGCTATTAGTATCCTCTATCCCTCCTTTGTTTTTCAAAAAGGCCACAGAAATCAATAAAACTCAACTGTTACAATTGCTCCTGAATCATCAGTAGAAAGATACGAAGTCAACAGGATTGTGTGATATATCATTTGGAAAGCATTTTGTAGTAATTATGCCAATTGTGACACAATAATGATGCCACATGCTTAGGAGTTTTCTATTTTATGCAATTGCCAAGGTGTTTGGAGGTGAGTAGGCACTTTCTTGGTGTTACACAGCTATCTAGCTTGCAAATAACAAAAAGCACCCACATTAAATTACATGAGGTCATTGTGGTGCCACTCCATGAAGGTTTGAATCTTCTAATGATCATTCTGTTGGAGCAAAATAAAACTTGGAAAACATTTGCAAATATGAAGCTAGGGGCAAACATAAATCACAAGATGGCCTAAAGCATTAAACAAGATCCCTGTCCTGTAGGACCACAGCAAACATAAGGAAGACTATGCAAAATTAACTGGAACATAGGTCGCAAACTAAAACAGGAGCACAAAGAACAAGTTACACCAGAATATGTGACAATGACGACAAGGTCATTAGATCTCTCAGCTTGAACTGATAAACTAGTTCAGCTCTTAAAACTGCACAACTATACGCCACCAGATACAAATAATGAATCAGTGAAGCACCAATTTCCCTTTTTACTGTCCTATTTATGTTAATTTCTAATTCAATCCCAATGATGCTTTAGACAAGGACAAACATACACATACATATAACAGAAAAGAGGCTCAAGAGTTTATTGATCTCATGGAGTTCAGCTTTTCCAGATATCCCATGACGGAGGAGCTTAATATTTAGATAATCTCCTTTGAGGACCGAGGAGAGGATGTTTTGCAGAATAAATTTTCCTCTCATGCACAATACTTAATGAACTACAAAAAAAAAAAAACAGAAAATGAAATAAATGACTGAGTAATTGGAACTAAACTGTTGGACCACCCTCAAATTAAAATCTCTAGAAAATGTTGCACCAATCCAGTCAACCTAAGTGACATGGAATTGCACACCCTATTCTAGAAGCCTGGGATTTGAACAGTCAGTGAAATCAAACCCCATCTTCTTCATGGAACCACCCTTGGAGTTTTACAGTCTATGCCGGTTGAACTAGAAAAATAGTAAGCGAGAAACTAAAACTTTCAAAACAAATGAACAACTTCTTCCAAAATAGGGATTTTCCTGCTCAATTTTTGTGTTCATTTCGTACGCTAAACATGATATGCTGGCATTGCAAATAAAAAATCCTGATCTCAAGTTATAACATGTTTTGAGATTGCACCCAATGGTTGGTTTTGTGAAAATGCTCCACTCTCTATATCAAAGCTTTTCTTGGTTAAACTTTCACTCCACGATCTATATTTACAAAGCATTAACTTCACCACTTGCGTCACTAAGCTGCTGGAACAGATTTTATAAGAATTCAAAATAAGATGACTCCAGGATTCACTGAGCTTCCCATACAAATACATTAAATTTGGCTACAGCTTCCAAAACTTCCACAAAAAGACGCCCTAGTTAAAATTTTTTTTTTTTTTTGGTTAATTAACCTCATACACTTTCCACAGTGGGCATCTGAGTTTAATCTGGCCTCTGCAATCGACTGAGAGTAAAAATAATTATCTCGTCCTACAAGAATTTACAATGACACATAACTGGATTACTTGAATGTCCCAGCCTCCAGGCACCCAAGTTTCTTTAGAAGAACAAAAATAAGGCCACCCAAATGCAAGTAAACATAATGTAAGCAAAGAGTAGAAAGAAACAACAGACTAACTCCAAATTACATAACAGTAGCATAATGCATGATCCCTCTCTGAATCCTCTAAAGTAAGAAGCAATAGAAAACAGCCAAAAAGAATTTGAGAGGCTCTTGTTTTTTATTGACAATATAACTAAGGAACAATGACATCACAAAAACTTCTCTTCTTTTATGTCAAATTTACCTATATTGTTTCTATAAAGGAAGCAGAGGCATTACCTTGCCCAAAAGAAGAGGGACCAGAAGTGTTAGAACAAGGCTTCTGAACAATTGCTTGGTAGGAACAGATACACCAACTCCATTAGCTATTAACATTGAGATAGAAAAAGGCACCTAAAAAATGAAGCTACTTTAAGTATGCAATT
This sequence comes from Euryodendron excelsum, assembly GCA_033060915.1. Lineage (NCBI taxonomy): Eukaryota > Viridiplantae > Streptophyta > Magnoliopsida > Ericales > Pentaphylacaceae > Euryodendron > Euryodendron excelsum. The sequence goes on along the minus strand of CM065390.1, from coordinate 20,876,619 downwards.
GTAGTGATCAATTTGAAAAAAATTTGATGTCAGGGTTAAGGAGATAAGGGGTGGAAAAAATAAGGTATATATTGAGAGAGACACACACACACACAAGGGCATGCACATGCAGAGAGACAGAGAGATGGGCAAACACCCGTGCGCACGCGCACAAAGCACAATAAAAGAATCAAACCAATTCACTTATACTAGATAATTTGATATCTTCAAAGAGGATCACAATATGCTGCTAGAATTAATTTTAATAGACATGGATATGTACATCAAGAAACAGGTAAAACAACGGTGCTTCTCAATGTAAAGGTAATAACATAGTAGTTCCATCATAAAATGGTTAAAGTTTCCTATCATTTTATGTGCAAGGAATTATGTCCCATTGTATGACTAGTTAATATATTCTGCTTCATGGGGTGTGGAAGAACAGAGAATATCAACCATAGAACTCCAAAATTGATGAGTACCAACACCTCTAACCAAAAAGTTTCAGAAGAAACCAGGCACAGTGAATTTGAGGTACCAACTAGAGAATACAATAAAATTAGCCAAAAAAATGTAACTCCTAAACAAAGCCTTCTACCACAGTACAGAGTTAAAAGAATGTGTGTGAGTTAATGGAAATTGAAAAAGCACTAAACTAGATTAGAAGAACAAGATATAATGCCTACATATAAATATATATATATATATATTTATATATGTATGCACATAAACAAATGAAAAATTCCTAAACTTAGGTGCCAGTCAGGTGTAAATGGTAAAAGCACAGGACTGTTAGCATGAGAATCCTGGTTCAAGTCTGAGAGCAGCCACTTTGTGAAAATAACTGCAAAGGTTTGTCTTCACACCTCATTGGGAGACCGCCTTTTTAAAGATGCATAAATACAAACTTATAAAAAAAATGCATAAATTTAGAGGTAGATTTGTTAATATGAGCAAGTTAACACTTTTCTTCATAATGTAAATATGTCTGTGGAAGAGCTAAACAAAGAACCAAAGCAAGGGAAATTAGCTTTAATATTGTCCTCAGAAATAACTTGTGTTATACTTTAGATGTAAATTTTTTTAATGTGAAGACAAATATATCTCCAGAAAAGCTTAATAAATGCAAAGTAGTCAAGTGACCTTTATCATTTATACCAACATTCTCACAGAAATAACTTAGTTGAAAGGTAGCTTGGGTAAGAAGTTATGGGTGACATGATATTGTCAAGTCATCAAGATCCACCATGTGCTATATCTATTTTAAATAGTAAGTTCCACTAGAATCTGGATGCCTAAAGTCAAGATGCAGAGAAAGACAGGAATCAAATCCAACTCAAAAGAAGGAATAAACCCATCAAAGATAGTACTAATATAGACACTTGCAGGAATACTTGAATTACATTTCTAAAAGATCTAATTTTGTTGTTAGTATAAGTGTATAACTTATGTAATAAGGCACCAAAACTTAAAGCACTGCAACTAAAGCTGAAATTTCTTTGAACAAATATGTAAACAGAATATGATGTTTTAATTATACAGCTCTTGCAACTTACAATCAAAATTCCTAACAGACTAGATATCACAGTCATTGCAAGGGCAAGAGCAGAATTCCCTCCAGCAAGCTGCATTTCAGCAATTGAATCCTGTTATCAACCTTGCAACCCTTTTCTGTTCTGGTCTGCTGCTAAACTTAACCAAAACTGTGTAAATCCATAATTGAGGGAAAACTACTAACAATTAATGTACCTGAGTGAGTGCTACTCCACTTGATAATGTTGTTGGCATACAGCTAAATATTGCCAGTCCTGTAGGAAACAGAAAAAATAATAAAATTCCGCAAAGAAGCTATAGAAAATAGCAAATGACTGCTTCAATCAATTGTTACCCCTCCCCTCAACCCTACTCTCCAGGTGGTTTTCTTCTTTTCTTTTCTTTTGTCATTTTTTTTTTTTTGGGTGGGGGGTTGTGGGGGAAGTTGGGGGAGATGTATTTCCTACCACTTTCAATACCATAGATGACATTTTATAGCATATAAATCACTACAGATGATGTAATGAGATTCTGGATGATAATGTAAAACCATATGAATTACATCAATGTAAATCCTATAAAATTTGCTCAGAAAATCCCATGCTATTCTTCCAAGATAAAAGAGCTACAAAAGAAATTTGTATGGGTAAAAGCATATGAATTACATCAACGTATACTGTATTTGGAGTTACATAATTAGTCTTAGAAAAGAAAAGAACAAAAACTACTAAGATAAAGATGGCCCTTTTTTTAGATAAACAAACAAACCAATTTATGTAAAATTGGTTGCTCCCACAGCTTTTGTTGTGTGTGTGGGTGTTTTGTTTTTTTTTTTTTTGGGGGGGGGGGGGGGGGGGGGGGGTGGGGGGGGGGGGGGGGGGGGGGGGGGGGGGGGGGGGGGGGGGGGGGGGGGGGGGGGGGGAGGAAGAATATCCAACAATATTATCATTTAGTTGCTCAATTAAAAATTAAGAACATGAACTTTCTCTGAGTAGATACCTTGTCACACATTACAACTTTGTTTTAGACAATAGAGTATGGAATAATTCAAAAACTCCACATAGTACACAAATTACAAAATCATAATTTACTATTTTCTGATTCCAAGAACATAAATAAAATACAAATTTGCAAAATAGAGCTTTTAATAACATAATTTCAAACACAACTCATGTATCAAAATTCAAAAAATGAAGTTTGATGTGACAATAACTAAATAAAATATGCAATTTTAGTGGCCAATACTATGCTGCGAAATCAATGAGGGGGCCTTAAGGTTTCCTGTTATGAAACATGGAAGGATCAAGTTTATGATGATAAAAAATACTATAACTACTTCACTTGTCAATTACAACCACAAACGGTAAGAACAGTCTAATGGCCCTATATGTGGAGTTTGGACTCTAAAGGCTATACAACAATATTATCATTTAGTTGCTCAATTAAAAATTAAGAACATGAACTTTCTCTGAGTAGATACCTCATCACACATTACAACTTTGTTTTAGACAATAGAGTATGGAATAATTCAAAAACTCCACATAGTACACAAATTACAAAATCATAATTTACTATTTTCTGATTCCAAGTACATAAATAAAATACAAATTTGCAAAATAGAGCTTTTAATAACATAATTTCAAACACAACTCATGTATCAAAATTCAAAAAATGAAGTTTGATGTGACAATAACTAAATAAAATATGCAATTTTAGTGGCCAATACTATGCTGCGAAATCAATGAGGGAGCCTTAAGGTTTCCTGTTATGAAACATGGAAGGATCAAGTTTATGATGATAAAAAATACTGTAACTACTTCACTTGTTGTGTGTAGCGTATGGTGGGAGGGGAGTGGTCAAACCTGTAGAGGGTGACCCTCTGAGAAGTTAACGGCAGGCGCTGTCTAGGTGGAGGACCACCGGAGGTGGAGGAGAGAGAGTTGAGGCGGTCCTAGGAAGAGAGAGAGTGGCAGTGTCCCAAAGAGCTTGGAGAGATTTTGGAGAGGTTGGTGATGAGCATTCAATGTGCAATGAATGTCTTGAATGTCTTGTCAATGGAGAATAAAATTTCCCTTTATATAGGTGAGGGAAGTACTTCATGATTGGCCATTCAGTTGTTGAGGTTTTTTGTGACTGGCTATCAGATCTGAGACGAAGCCCTTCGTTGATTGGCTCCTCAGTCTGGAGCTCCTTGAAGACCGACATTCTAAATGTCAACTCTATACCTGTGTGGCAACAGTGATTCAGATGGTTCAGGCATTAAATGCACTTTGTCGTTTGCTTGGAAATCCCTCTCTCTCTAAGACCGGCCGGAGGGACAAGGCCACTCGGCAAACCCTCAACTCTAGCCTCCAATTCACTTGTCTCCTGGTGATCCCGCGCAGAGGTCCCTAGGTCCTGCTCCCAACCTAGGTTATGGAGAATAAGTCATAGAGAATTATGCTAAGTATGGAGATGCGCTCAGCGGCGAGATTCCATGGCCGAGCCAGGAGGTGCCGAGCGCGAAGCCATGATGTGGAGGAGATGTCCCAAGGTCGTTTGTAGGCGAGGGACTCTTGATGTCTTATCTCGGAGGAGACGCTCTTCGCGCTATCCTCGGTGAATGAGCTGTCTTGGTACACACGTCGCCTCGATGGGCTGCCACGTGGAGCCAAGCGTAGGAGAAGGAGTGGTGAATTGCTGGAGTGTCCTCGTACAGAGCGGAGCTGGACACTCGTACCTACAATATGCCCCTTGTGCGTGTGCCCTCACTAATACTGAGGGTGCGCATACACACTATTGGAGATAACTTTTGAGAAGCCTGCGAACAAGTAGTAGCTTTGTCTTGTAGAGTTTTTTTTTTTAAATATGGAGAGGCATCACAAAGTTATAAAAAGGGCGGATAGATGCTGAGCGGAGTAGAGTGGAGCGAGAGGAGTGGAGTGCATCGAGCGGAACAGCATGGAGCAAAGCATCTGCCTCTTCGTGGGTCCAATTATAGATTGGGCCGAAGGCCCGTTAATTGGGGGTGCGGGGGCGCAGCCCCCGCGGTTTGGTACAGTGAAATAGCTGTCAATGTAGAGTAGGAGGTTTCGTTTACCGGAGTGATGTGATTTATCAAAAATAATGGGGAAGAGTGCAATTGTACTTTGGTTGGTGGGTTGGTAATACCCCTTGGGTGCAATGGTGTAGAGGGGCTTTGTCCAGGTGTCGGGCTAGTATAAATAGGTGCTTGAATTCATTTTGCCCCTTTACAAAGTTTTGGAGAGTTGTGTGAATTCTCTGGGGCTGTGAGGTTCCCTTCTGTGGTTATGGAAGTGCTTGGGTCATCAAATTCTCTCACTTGGCTTTCATCGAGGTGGCCTACCGAGGCAGTGTGTTGGCGAGGCTTGTGTGCCGAGGTGGATGCTGCTGGCTTTTGTCAAGACAATTGGTGAGGAGCTGATTTTGGGCTTAACTGGGGAAGTGGGCTTGGTTCATTTAGAGTCAAAGATTGACCCATTAGTAATGAGGTAAAGATAGATATATATATATATATATACATGTGTATAGATAGATATCATAACCAGATAAAGTTCAACTTCATTAACCTGGTCAATACCACCCTGCGTACGTGAGTTACCGAAATCACTGAGGAGTGAGGCAGATTGAGGCGTCGTCACCGAGGATTCGAATCAAGGCTTGGAGGAGTTCGACCGAGGGGTCTTCAAGCCGAGGCGACCCAGTCGCCTGGTAACGGAGGTGACCCAGCGCTACGGCGAAGCAAGGGGCCGGGGTTGCACCGAGGGGTCGCTGCAAGGCGTCGAAGTCGCAGCAAAATCAGCGCGCCTTGGGTTGTCCAGCCGAGGCGTCACGAGTCGCCACGAAGGTGACAGAGGCTGCTGTTTGAAAGTTTTCGTTGAAATTGCGATCTGCGAAGTTGTCGAGGGTGATTGGAGACTTTGTGGAAAAATTTTTGCTAGATTTTGTTTGAAATACTGTTGGTGTGCCGTTGAGTCACTGGTGCTTTGTTTTGTGTTTGCTGGGATCGAACCTGAATTTTTGAACCGGGGGCAGCTGGGGATTGTTTTTGCATGCGAGGTGCTCGTGAAATTGCTTCAACGAGCGGAGGATTGGGAGGCAACAGGTGTTGGGTGAGGGTTTGGGAAAAGAATGGGGCTAGTCGGCGAGGCAAAGCCTTGGGCCGAGGCATTGGTCAAGTCGAGTGGGCCGAGGGACTTGGGCGAGGGAGGGGAGTGAGCGGAGGCAAGGGGGATGAGTGGGCAAGCGAGTGGGCGAGCGAGTGGTCTGGGCGAGGGGGGCTCGGGCGAGAGGTGCTTGGGCGAGGGGTGGCAGCGGAGGGGAGGCTAGGGCGGGGGTGGTGTTGGGTGACGAGGGGACTTAGGCGAGGGAAGGGGGTGCCGAGGGTGCCGAGGGAGCCGAGGCAGAGGGCTCGAGCCTACTTGGCGAGGGGAGGGGACTTGGGCACGAGGAGTAGCGGAGGGGGCTAGGTGAGGGGTTCGTTGGGAAGGCGTTGACCAATTGGGTGGAGGCGTTGACCAGCTTGGTGGAGGCGTTGACCAGAATTGTTGGGCACTTGTTGCGCTTCAACTTTTTTCTTGTTTAGTGATTGTGACATATGGCTAGTCGAGGGCAGTCCAGACATGCTGTTGCCCCTCGTGTGGGGAGGCATCCGAGCTTGAAGCGAAGTAAAGGTGAAGATCCTCCATCTGTTCCTGGGGCTCACCATTGGTATCGGGGCCCGTATTTGAAAGGTGATAAATTTTGGAATTTGTTTAAGACATTTAATGAACGTGCCCCTCGTCTGGTGGATGAGGTTTTGTTATTTCCCGAGGCCGAGCGGGGAGCTAAGGAGTTGATTATGCCAGGATCAGTGCACTGTTTCTGTGTTGAGCAGGATGACTTTCCATACAGCTTTCCTCGCTATCAGGGGTATGTTAATCCGTACAGAGGGATGGATGTGTGGATACATGAGATTTTGGAGGATGAGACATCGGTGGAGCTATTACAAAGGGCTCATATTTTGCATGCTATTAGGAGCTCGTCGGAGTGCTACATTTCCAGAGACAAGGGTTGGCTATCCACGATCATATCTCGGTGGAGCACCGACACCCACACTTTTATTACTGATTGGGGTGAGTTATGTCCCACACTGGAGTATGCCTGTGGGTTGATGCAGCTGGAGCTATTTGGCGAGGTGTCCTTCGATAGCTTAGTATTGAGTGGCGAGGAGCAGGCGGCCTTGGATGCTTTGAGGGTGGCCGAGCAAGCGGTGAAGCCTGGGTCGAAGAGTTCTTTTGGTGGTTGGATCCGCTACTGGTACCGAGATTTGAGGGGTGGTGATGCTAGCGATGGCGAGGCCGGCATTGATGGGCCGGGTTTGAGGAATCCCCATCATTTGGCTAGATTTATTGCTTGTTGGTTGGAGAGACATTTTTTACGGACCCCCTCAAGATGGGATCAGCTCGAGAGTCTTTCCTCTTGCAGCAGTACTTACATCGGGGAGGTCACTGCCCCTTGCCCCTTTATTTCTTGGGACATTGTTTCACCGTCTTGATTTGGTGAAGTCTTCTTCGGCGAGATCGTTGGGGAGAATTGATGTTCCTACTTACATCTCAGCGTTATTTTTGTTTATGTTTTTCTATGAGCGATTCCCTGTTGCTGCTCCAAGACCAAGGCAACGGAATCCGGTGGACGGGAGCGTTCCGCGTTGTTGGAGGTGGGGGAGTCGGTTGCCGCAGCGTTCATTGACTGACGTGATTGATGACGAGCGCTAGTTTCAGTTTCAGCCTTACGTTGGCAGTTTGGAGGGGATAGATCCTTTGGATATATATCAGAAGGAGGCTCAGACAGTCGATGTTGACCGGCCCGAGGGATATTCCGGGTTTTAGTTGGCACAGTTAGGTATTACGATTCCGTCATTTTTGCCAGCTTTGCATGAGGCCGAGAGCTATGGTGTGGAGGTGTACAATACACACCGAGTGGCTCGGCAGTTTGGGTTTGATTTGGTGGCCCCGCGGTGCATAGAGCCATTGAACTTGTCAAGTGCTTGCCAGCGCTTCTTGTTTGGGAGGGTGGATCAGTCTTTTCGAGGGGTTTCAGGGATGACTTCCCGGGGCCAGTAGGGTAGGAGTGGCCAGTGCAGGTTGGAGGCGATTCTGGAAACAGAATCTTAGGGACTTCCATTCCTATGTTCTTACAGAGCCTGCTGAGCTATATGTCTCTGCCATTTACTCGGAGGACCATTCTTTATCGCTACCTGCGATGAAGGATGTACCGGATGTGGACCGGGGTGAGATATCATTTTATGCGAAGCCCACGATCCCTAGATTGGTGGAAGGTGAGGGGTTGCCCGGGGTATAGTGGGGAGCGGAGTAGGAAGCAGGATGTGAGCCATGGAGTGGTGAGGGGCATCCCGGCAAAGAAAAAGGTAAGATCCTCTTTCTTTTTTTTTTTTTTTTTTTGGTTGCCATGACTAATACTTTTATTTAACAATAGGTCTCGAAGGAGGCGAGGGTACCGCGACTTAGCGATGCTGGAGGTTTGCCTACGTCAGCTGATGCCTTGGAGCCGATAGGGGATTTGCTGCAAGATGTGGTAGGGGCGGAGAGCGTAGTATTGAAGGAGGATTGGGCAGGTTCTGGAGATGTAAGATTTGCTTCAGGGGATCGTGTGGGTCCTGTGACTTCTCCTAAGGCTGGCGATTCAGAGTCGGACGGAGGTGGGTCAGAGGAGGGAGATGGGGATGGGGATAAGGATTGAACGACTGAGATTAAGGCCAGACGCAGAGCTGAGCTGGCTGCCATAGGTTTGAGGGAGTTGCCGCCTCGGTGTTCTACTAGTGTTCATTGCCCTCCTAGTGTATTTCCTTCGAGGAGTGCTACTTCTACCTCTGAGCCCGCTAGTTCGAGGTGCTTTGCTGTTCCAGCCTTTCCTTCTATTTTTCCATCGCCGGCAGTATCCCCTGCTTCTGGTGCCGGAGTTGGCCAGACAGTTTCTGCCTTGTCATTGAGGGCTATTCCCGGTGTGCGCCAGACTCCACTTTTCGTATGCATGTCTTCTGCATCTATAACAACTGATTCTATTGTGGAGGCCGCTACCACAGGATTACCTTCTGTGTCCATGCCGGTCATTGCGTCATCTTCTGAGCCGCGAGAGGATACGGTATTGAGGCCTATAGCATCAGCGGTGGAGGCGATTATCATTGCCCCTGTTCCTGGCACGATTGAGGTTATTCGCGGGGAGGGGGGTACCGTTACATTGCGGGAGGCAGGCGAGGCGGTTATGCTGTCGCCTACTGTTCTGTTTGCGGAGGTGAGGCCTAATGTCCACCGTCTCTTGCTCCAAGTTCTAGAGAGCCAGCCTGATACGTTTATGGAGATTGCTCGGAGGGGTGCTTGGTTTCGGAGGACCATCTTGGAGGCTTTTGGAGATTATTTGGGTGTTCTTGAGAGGACGAGGTTGGGTGATGCTTTGGAGGCGCAGTTAGAGGAGTTGTTGGCTATGGTGGGTGATTTGAGGTTGACTCCGCTGCATCTTGATTGGCTAGAGCGGCGTATCCAAGCGATGGCGCGGCAAGTGAAGAAGGTTTTGCTTGATAGAGACATAGGGCTCGTTGATGAGAAGTTGACTGAGGTCAAACTTATTCTGAAGAAGATGGAGGCAAAGAAGAGAGGTATGGAGGAGAGGCGGACTGAGCTGGGAGAGGGCCCTGAGGGGGTCTTTAGCATGGATGGGCACGCCACCCAAGGTATTGTGTGAGGGTGAGTGTGGGAGTGATTTTTGTAATAATCAGTCTTGATGTAACCCTCCTTTAATGTAATAGATCCACCGTTTGGTTCCTCTTACATTTCTTTGTCCATTGTGCTTCTTTAGGAGAGTAGAGATAGTCTTAATTGTATGCTTGTTTACCTTAACTGCTTTGATCTTGTGTAAGCGGTCGTGTCTTGTCTTTTGACAGACTGTTGAGTTGTCTCGTCAACACTTTTTTGCAGCGAGTAATCTTGTCAAGGCTTTTCAGACACTTTGCGTAAAGCATTTGTTGTCCATTGATGAGCCTTGTTGAGCTGAGGGTGAGCTTTTCAGCAACCAATCTCTTCAGTGACTAGTGAATTTTGTTTGTTGTCTTCTAGCAGGAATTTTCACGAGCTAAGTTAAAAGAGGGGGGGTATAAATAGGAGGGGGTAGTATAGTGGTTGAAGTATTGTGGGAGTTTATCTGATCAATTCTTCTCATGGCTGGGTTGTTCATCTTCGAATATGGAGATGGAGATGTGAGCTTTGGAGCTGGTTTTTATGGGATGGGCGGCGTCGAAAATTGCTGTACCGCAGGGCCCACCTCTATCTCAAGGAGGGAGGAGGTCTGCAGGGTCAAAGTCTTCGCCTTTGCGGCCCTCTTCCTTCTCTTTCTTTGGAATGAGAGGCGTCGAGGACGCGGAGAGAACTATGGAGGTGAGTTGAGGGACGACCATGTCCTGCATCTCCTTAATGCTCTCTGCAAGAGCCGTTTTGGGAGAGCCTCTGGCTATTTTTCTTGGGCTCCTGCCTTCCTGTTGGCATGGAGGAGGAGAGAGAAATGGGTCGGGAGAGCGGCTGGGGCGGCTCTTGTTGCAGTGCTTTGGCTCTTTGGTCCGGTGCTCCAAAGAGCCCTTTTGGATTGAGAGGTGTCGGGGAGATGCCCAGGCCGTTTTGTGATGGTGATCCGCTGGAGGGTGTACACTAGGACAAGGTGGCAGAATTGTTGTCACCTGCCTTGCCCTTGTAGTCCTCAGAGCACACCTTGGAGCGGCCTGGGGTTGAGGTTGTATTTCATTAGAGCGTCTGCTCGTTGTTCGTCGTTGGAATAGCGAACTACCAAAGGAGCATCCTCATCTTAGGGAGACGACGGTAGCCCCCTAGTTTTTCCAGAGAGTGGACCTTCGAGGAGATGGAAGTCTCCCTCGTTTGACGAGTTTGTTGTAATAGTTAAGGTCACTGGTACTCGAGCCCTCACTAGTAATAAGTGAGCAGACGAGTTTGTTGTAATAGTTGATTCTTGTAATTATGAGATCCTCAAAATGCCGGGGTATGTACTTGTAATTGAGCAGTCAATAAAATATTGGCATCTTCACTTTGAATAAATGTATTGGTAGGAATGCTTCGTGTGGAAACATATTAGGAGATAATAGAGATAATAACTGTGACTAGAATTCATAGTGAATCTTTTGGAGATACATGAAAATTCTAGCGATACATTGGAGATTCATCGAACACAATGTACGTTTGTGATTATGGATAGTATTTCTTAGGCCATTTGGCATTGATAGGAGACATGAGGTTGTTGGAGCCTGGCTTCGCAATTCTGTAGTATCCATTTTCATTTGCCTCTTTTATCACAAAAGGACCCTCCCATTTTGGGGAGAATTTGGGAGCTAAAGTACCCCTCATAACATGTTGGGCTGCTCGCAAGACTAGGTCTCCTTCTTGAAATTGCCGAGGGCGTACAAGGGCGTCATAGGCTTTAGATATGCGAGCCTGATATGTTTGGAGGTTGGCCTGAGCTTGATCTCGCCGCTCATCCAACGCCTCGAGCTCTACCGGTCCGAGGTCGTTGAGAACCAAGCTTCTGAGGGCCATTTGAGCCGAGGGAACCGCTATTTCAACGGGTAGTACAGCCTCGATGCCATAAACTAATGAGAACAAGGTCATCTGGGTGGGTCTTCTTTTGGAAGTCCAATAAGCCCAAAGAGCCATGGGGAGGGCATGGGCCCAATCTTTTTGAAAATCTTCTAGTGTTCGACTCAGAATTTTGATAAGGGTTTTATTGGTGGCCTCGGCCTGACCATTGCCTTGGGGGTAGTAGGGTGTCGATTTGTGGTGATTAACCTCGTAGGAGGCTAGGAGTTGCCCCACGTGTTGGTTAACAAAGGGAGTGCCGTTGTCGGAAAGGATGACCTTAGGAATACCGAATCGACAAATGATACTTTCCCGAATGAAGTTTGAAACTGTTGCTCCAGTAGCCCTTTTGAGAGGGATGGCTTCCACCCACTTGGTGTAAAGTTCGGTGGCGGTGATTATCCATATATGTCCCCAAGAGGGTGGGGCAATAGGCCCTATGAGATCCATGGCCCAAGTGTGGAACGGCCATAGGGTGCCGAGGACTCAAAGGTCAACTGCTGGAGTGTGGATGAGGTCGCCATGCACTTGACAAGCTCGGCATCGTTTTGCGTGGGTGAGAGCGTCAGCTTCCATTGTCGGCCAATAATAGCCAAGGTGGACGAGTTGCTAGTATAGTTTGGTGCCTCTCTGGTGTTCAGTTTCATGAGTTCATTTCAGAACTTCCTGGATATCTTTTCCATTCAGGCAGCGGAGGGGTTGTCCGTTGAAATCTCGACGGTAGAGGGACTCCTCATGGATGAAGAATTGAGGGGCTCTCTTTTTTATTAGGGCCGAATCAGTGCAGTTGGCAGGAAGGGATCCTTCCTGGAGATAGTCCATGTAGGGTTGTCGCCAATCAGTGAAGGCTTCTACAAAGCTGCATTCGGCTTTAGAGGGCTGTTGCTCTTGGCATGCGAGGCATTGGCTTTAGGCCTCGATGGCATCCTTCGACATGGAGGGCCAGTAGTAGCCTTGGCGTTGCAGGCGGCGGTAGAGGCTCACCTCACCGGTACCGCAAGACTTTTCATATATGAGATGGAGATTGATCTTTACTTCCTCAAGGTCCACGCATCAAGCCAGGATTCTTCCTGGTCCACGGTAGTAGAGTACCCCCTGTTATATGGTGAAGCGCTTGAGCTCGTTAAGGGGGATTTTTCCTTAAGGATTCTAGAGTTCTGCTATAATTAGTGCTCGCCAATCTTGAGGATCAAGTTCAGGGAGGATCATGGCCACTGAGCATGGAAGAGTTCTTTTGAATACTTCGATTTTTGTAGGTGCCTCACCTACCTCTACCTTGGAGGCAAGGGTAGCAAGGGCGGCAAGGGCATCAGGATGACGATTGTTGGACCTGGGAGCATGTTCGATACGAATGGTGTCGAACTTGTTCATCAGCCTCTGGGTTATGGTCTTGTAGGAGGTGAGGGCTGGTTCTTTGATGGCGTAATCTCCACTCGTCTATTTGACCACCAACTTGGAGTCGCCTTTGATGCACAGATGTGTTGCTCCAAGGTTGAGTGCAACAAGGAGGCCGAGTACGAGTGCTTCGTATTCAGCCACGTTGTTGGAGCACATGAATTTGAGTTTGTAGGAGAGTTTTATCTCGGAACCTTGTGGCGAGGTTAGGACAATTCCTGCACCTCCTCCTTCAGAGGTGGAGGATCCGTCGAAACTGAGAGCCCATTCTCTTTCGAAGGAGGCCATTACTGCTTGAAAGTCATCTCCTGGGAGTTCTTCAGATGGGGGCTCGTATTCTCCGCTCGGGAAGTGGGCTATGAGGTCAGCTAGGGCTTGACTCTTTACTGCCTTTGGTGCTTTGCAAATGATGTTGTACTCGGCAAGGGAGAGCAACCATCTTGCTGGCCATCCGGCGAGTGCTGGGCGAGTGAGTGGGAAGCGAATAGGGTCGCATTTGGTGATGAGGTGCACGGTGTAGGCGAGGAGGTAATGGCGTAGCTTTTGAGCAGCGAAGACGAGGGCGAGACAATGGCGTTCGATCGGGGAGTAACATGCCTCGGCTCCTTGAACGACTCGGCTGATATAGTATACAGGGCGCTCGAGCCCATCTACTTCTTGGGCCAAGAGTGCGCCGATGGAGTGGGGAGTGGAGGTGATGTAGAAGAGCAAAGGTTTGCCTTGTTGAGGTGGAGTCATGGTCAGAGGGGACGTCAAGGCCGTCTTGACTTGTTCAAAGGCTCCTTGGTGCTCCTCCTTCCAGACAAATTTGGCATCCTTCTTGAGGAGGGAGCTGAAGGGTTGGGTGATTTCTGCCATGGCTGGTATGAATCTTCGGAGATAGGATGCTCGGCCGAGGAAAGTTCGGAGTTCATCGGGGTTAGTTGGCCGAGGCATTCCCTTAATGGCGGCCAGCTTTGATGGGTCGGGATCAATACCGTGGCGATGCACCACACAGCCAAGGAATTTCCCCACGGTAACACCAAATGCGCACTTAAGGGGGTTCATTCTTAAGTGATAGCGGCGACATCTTTCGAAGACTCGATGGAGGTCCTTGAGGTGGTCAGCTTCATTCTTGGATTTGACTACGAGGTCATCAATATAGCATTCGAGGACTTTATGGAACATGTCGTGAAAGATGGCTGTCATTGCTCGCTGGTAAGTGGTCCCAGTGTTCTTGAGACCAAATGACATTACAGTGTAAAAGAAATTACCAATTGGAGTTCGAAATGTTGTTTTTAAGGAGTCTTTGGAGGCCATCTTAATCTAGTTGTAGCCGCTGAAGCCGTCCATGAAAGAAAACATGTGATGACCTGCAGTTGAATCGACGAGTGTGTCGATATTGGGCAATGAGAATTCATCCTTAGGACAGGATTTGTTTAAATCTCGAAAATCGACACACACTCGAATTTGGCCGTTCTTTTTTACCACGGGCACAATGCTTGATAGCCATGTGGGGTGTTGCACAGATTTGATAAATCCGGCATCGAGGAGCTTGATCACCTCATCTTTGATTTTGAGTTCGACCTCGGGTTTGTAAAAACGGATCGCTTGTTTAACGGGTCGGGCCGAGGGGAGCACATTGAGGCAATGCACCGTGACCGAGGAATCCAAGCCTGGCATTTCATCGTAGTTCCTGGCGAACATGTCTGAGTACTGGTGGATCAAGACGACGAGAGAGGCTCTTTATTCAGCAGGGAGATCTTTGCAAATCAAAATTGGCCGCAAGGCCTCATTTGCCGAGGCGAGGTTGAGTTCCTCAAGTTCTTGTTTTTGAGGCCGAGGGCCGTCTTGGAGGTACTCAAGGGCGATCTTTACTTCTTGGAGTTCAGGAGCCACTTGTTCTGGTGGGGGTATGGAAACCTTTTTCTTCCCCTTCGGGAGCTTTCTTTTTGGCTTCAACTTGACTTCCTCGAGGCGGCCTTCTTAACCAGTTCTGAGAGGGCAAAGCATTCGTGGTAGTTCGGGTCGGAGCCTAGGGGTTGCACGTCGATGAGTACACATCTTTCTTGTGGGGGGCTAACCTCTGTGTTGAGCGAGGCCTCGCCCACACACCGTCATAAGCGGTACACGATCTTGCCGTCAGCTCGCTGGAAGCGAGTGACTCGGGGAACCTTTTGGTTTGAGCAAGGGAGGTGGTCTTGGCGTGGGCGCTTCCCGGCGGTGGAGGGGTGTGATGGCTCTTGCTTGGGGATATCCCTCCATTTGGGGATGGCGATACCTCGAGGGGGTGAAGGCTGAGGTTCTTCTTCTAAGTGGTCGTTGAAAACGGCGTCAGCCATATGAGATTCTTCGGAGCGGAATGGCTTGTCTGATCCCCTAATGGTGACGACTTCGTTCTTTCAAATGGCTTTAACACATTGATGGTAAGTAGATGGGATGGCTCCATAGCGATGGAGCCATGTGCGCCTGAGGAGGGCGTGGTAGGTGGTGTCTGCATCTATGACATGAAATTTGGCAGCAGAGTGAATCGGCCCTACCGTGAGGTCGAGTCTGACGTATCCCAATGTCTGATGTTGATGGTTGTCGAAGCTAGCGATGTTGATGGGTTCTGGCACCAACTGCTTCTCAGGTATCACAGCCTCTCGAAGTGTGGAGTATGGGATTATGTTGAGGGAGGCCCCTCCGTCCATGAAACCTCGTCGGAACTCGATCCCATTGATTAGGACCAGGACATAGAGAGGGCGGTTGTGGGGGGATGGTACTTGGCGATCCGCCTCGGTGAAGGTGATGACGAGAGCGTTGTCTCTGAGAGTTCGGCGAACAGAGCCGCTAATGGCCATGCATTGCTCGCCGTTATCCTCGGCTAGGTGGAGGATGGCATTGGTAGCTTCAAACCGAGTGGCGTTCGAGAGGCCAAAGCGTCGAAAAAGTGTTTGAACTTGGTGGAGTTTTGGAGGATGGTAGCTCTTCGAATCTCGAAATCCGGACAAGTTTGTCGAGAAGGCTCGATGGTTTCAACGGCAGCAACTTCTTCGAGTTCTTCGTAATGAGATAACATCATGACCGCTTTTTCGTTGTCCTTGTTACGCGGGAGGGGGTCTTTGTGGATGTCCTTCTGGAAAAGGTCAATTGCGTCATTTTTTATCTGGGTCTGGATGAGGTCTCTAAAAGCCCAACAGTTCTTGGTGGGGTGACGCACTGTCCGGTGATAGGCACAGTAATTAGGTTGGGCCCGATCCTTTGTGAGGGGGGACGCCTGACTTCAGACAGTCGAACTGCCCCATCTGCCACCCAAGCGTCTAGTAGCACGACGGCGTCTTCCACTGACATGGGAAAAGGTGGTAGTGCCTCGTGATCTGTTGGCTTCCCATTGTACTCCGAGCGTCTTGAAGATCCCTCGACAGCGTAGGCGGAGTGGTTCCTTCTCGGAGGGGGCTTCGACGAGCGATCGCATCTCGAAGGCGGCCTCCACGAGAGGTTCGTTGTTCGCCGAGGGGAGGCTTGGGGAGGATAGGATGCTCGGACCGTTTCGCTTAAATTTCTTACTGCAAGGCTAAGACTGGAAAAGTTTTCGAACTCATGGTTCACCACATGCATTTTGTACTGGGGGAGCATTCCTTCGATACAAATTTCAGCTATCTGTTTCTCTGTGACAGAATCTTATATCTCAATGGCTTTCTCTCTGAATCGTTTGACATAAACGAGAACGTCCTCGCCGAAGCGTTGGACGACTCGTCTAAGGTGGAAGGAGGTGAGGCGCTCCTCGGCGTAGAAAAACTTTTCATAAAACTTCTGCACCATGTCCTCCCAGGACGAAATGGAGCCAGGGGGGAGGTTGGCATACCACGAGTATGCCCTATCGGTGAGGGACTTTGAGAATTCTTTGAGACGGAGGTTTTTGTCAGCTCGGTAGGGTCCCAAAGTTTCGGTGAAGCAGATCACGTGCTCCTTAGCATTACCCTTTCGTCCATCGAAACGGGTGAATTTAGAGGCGACGTACCCAGCATGGTAGGGTGATTCGGCAGCTTCAGCGGAGTATGGTGGCCGAAGGTCGAGGTCCGGCACGACGGCAGACTTGGAGCGCGCTTGCTCGAAGAGGGTTTGGAACTACTCCTTGACTTGATCCATGGTTACAAGGTGTTGAGGGAGGAGTGTTTGGGTTGGCACGGGGGTCGCCGCGGAGGCTATCCCTGTAGCTGGGGCGGCGGTGGAGATCACGCCGAGAGTTGTTGCTTGGAGGGGAGGAGCCGTAAGGCTCCTGTTGGGGAGATCTGGACGTATCTCGGATCCTTCCCGTTGACTTGGAAGGTTGCTTGAGTCAGCTAGTGCCAAGGGGGCTGCGGGTTGTGGTGGAAGGGGGGAAGTACCCCTCTGAATTGACAGCAAAGTCTCGAGCATGAGCTGCTGGGCTCGTTACATTGAGGTGATGCTCTCGGTGAGGGCCCCAAATTGGTTGGCACCCACGGAGATGACCGGATGGGTCGAATCGTCGAACTGCTCTTCGGAAGGAGGAGGAGGATCAAGGTCGTGCTAGGACGAATCCTTGACCCCTGGGACGTTTCGCGAGGACACTTGCGTATTCTTCTTTGGCGCCATGGATAGCGAGTACCACTCTTCCCCAGTGGAGTATTGTGTGTGACGTATGGTGGGAGGTGAGTGGTCAAACCTGTAGAGGGTGACCCTCTGAGAAGTTAACGGCAGGCGCTGTCTAGGTGGAGGACCACCGGAGGTGGAGGAGAGAGAGTTGAGGCGGTCCTAGGAAGAGAGAGAGTGGCAGTATCCCAAAGAGCTTGGAGAGATTTTGGAGAGGTTGGTGATGAGCATTCAATGTGCAATGAATGTCTTGAATGTCTTGTCAATGGAGAATAAAAGTTCCCTTTATATAGGTGAGGGAAGTACTTCATGATTGGCCATTCAGTTGTTGAGGTTTTTTGTGACTGGCTATCAGATCTGAGACGAAGCCCTTCGTTGATTGGCTCCTCAGTCTAGAGCTCCTTGAAGACCGACATTCTAAATGTCAACTCTATACCTGTGTGGCAACAGTGATTCAGATGGTTCAGGCATTAAATGCACTTTGTCGTTTGCTTGGAGATCCCTCTCTCTCTAAGACCGGCCGGAGGGGCAAGGCCACTCGGCGAACCCTCAACTCTAGCCTCCAATCCACTTGTCTCCTGGTGATCCCGCGCGGAGGTCCCTAGGTCCTGCTCCCAACCTAGGTTATGGAGAATAAGTCATAGAGAATTATGCTAAGTATGGAGATGCGCTCGGCGGCGAGATTCCATGGTCGAGCCAGGAGGTGCCGAGCGCGAAGCCATGACGCGAAGGAGGTGTCCCAAGGTCATTTGTAGGCGAGGGACTCTTGATGTCTTATCTCGGAGGAGGCGCTCTTCGCGCTATTCTCGGTGAATGAGCTGTCTTGGTACACACGTCGCCTCGATGGGCTGCCACGTGGAGCCAAGCGTAGAAGAAGGAGTGGTGAATTGCTAGAGTGTCCTCGTACAGAGCGGAGCTGGACACTTGTATCTACACTTGTCAATTACAACCACAAATAGTAAGAACAGTCTAATGGCCCTATATGTGGAGTTTGGACTCTAAAGGCTATACTCCATACTTGCCTGTTTCCCACACTTTAGATCAGCCTAACCATGTCTGGTCTCCTCATCCTTAAGTAGCTTGTGCTCATACAAGCTAACTGAATTCCTTGCCATTGGTTTGAAGTATTTCCAGTACTCACCAAATAACTGTGAAATTAGTCCATCCAATTTTTTTTTTTTTTTTTTTTTTGTGGTAGGTCTAATACTATCAGTTTCATGTATTATCCATTTGTTGCTTTTATCCAAAAATATAATACAACTTGGTCAAGAAATGATTAGTAGTTCTTTGATCAAGGCTTACAAAACACTACAAACCAAGCTCAATTGTTATACCTGTGACAAATTCTTGAGGCTGGAGCTGAAGTTGCAAAATAAGCCTTGAAAAAAGAGGAGTAAACAACAAGATGGAACCCTACACTGACAAGAAGAGCAACCATTTAATATTACATCACGAAGAACAAAAATTAGAACAAACATGAGGAAGAGGAGGAGCAATATGAAAAGAACATGTATTATAGCATCAATGAACACCAAAACATAAGATATTAATAAATTGCTAATGTTCAAGAATGAATTATTGAAGAAAAAAAAAAGGACAAAGGTTTAGTGAAGCGCTCGCTTATGAAAAGAGGTGAGCTCCTGTGCTTCCAGATGTGACTAACTTCCAAGGCACTTTCAAATCCCAAATAACCTTAGCTTCTTGGCAAGGAGCAATAATTCAGACTCTGAGCAGGTGGTGAGAAAAGGTTTGAAAGAAAACAAAACAAGGCTTTCAAGGATCAAACACAAGTATCAGGTCAACAGGGAGAAATATGATCAATTTTTATGTTATTAAGCAGAGTGATTAATTCTAAGATGCAGCAGTATTAAGGTAAAAGCGGATGCCAAAATTTCACAGATTGGCACGGGCAGAGGGCACCAAAGCTAGGTACGGGCTCGATTTCGAATCCAGAACTGCAGAAAGGTCAAGGCAAATATATAGGCACTAGACCTCAATAAGGTTCAGATATTAAGGAAATTCCTTCTTTAAACATTCTTCCAATGGGGAAAGCACATGTAGTGGTAAAAGATGTTGCCTGTTATTTATCGGAGAGACAATTACTGTACCAGTCATAACAACTTCCTAACATTTGTACAGTTTTTTTGCAAGTAAACAAAGATATCTAACAGCTGACAATAGCCAGTATGTTGTCTATCCTATTCAAAGTCCTAGCTAGAGCTAATCACGGTCACAGACTTTTATTTTGTGTGTGTGTGTGTTCTTTTGGTGGCATAAAATTTGAACATGTATCTTAACAGGGTATAATTTTAGACACTTTCCAAACAATTAGGATCAGGATTGAGAATAATACAACCCTCCTACACAAAACAGTCTTTATTGTTTCTTAATGTTTGAAGGCACAGAAGGATATATTGAGCAGTTATTCCCATACACAAAAGACCACCATGTCGGAACAAAATAAAAATGAATGAATGAAACTGGAAGAATATTGATACAATACATAGAACATTAAATATCATTGATCACCGGATCTTGTGAACAGATACTTGGTATCACTAAAGCAGACAGGTCCATAAATTCTCCTCTCCATTAAAGAAGGACAAGAATGAAATTCTTTGGAGAATCGCAATGGCACATGAGAAATTTGAGATCATACTAGCCCAAAAATTCCAACTGGCCATGCCTCAGCAGCTGCACCAATATCTTCAGTACGCAAAGTCAAACCTGTATCATGGAAAAGTTATGATAAAATCACAAATGATACAGCAGATTAAGAGCTAATAATATGAGAATCTTACCAGAGATAATAAATATCCCAAAAGTGCTAAATTTTGACAGATAGTATCTATCAGCTAGACAACCAAGACTAGGATTTGCTAGCCCTAACATCACTCCACCAACAAGAGCTGCACATGATAATAGAAAAACCAACTTCAAGTTCGGTGATAACAATGGCAAGGCACATAATTACTGAACATCAAACTTAGTCAAAAGCACATAACTTTCAATGGGATATAAAAGCAGAATATATATAACGAAAATAACTATTTTTAACCCAAGTAAACAAAGCTTATGATCATGAATTGTATGTCTGTAAAAAAGGGACAGAATTTTCTCAATTCCAATCGATTAGGTGTATTGTGTCGATTCTTTTGAGTAATATATCTGGAAATGCCCGTTGATGCCTTATTAACACCGCTTCGGACACAACTGGTACATTCCAAAATAACCGTATGAGGCGTCATCCATAAAACCCTTTTTAGTCGACCTGCTGTGCCTAGGACCACATCAACTAGTATCTTGGAGGCACAGCCTTAACACACATTACACCCTCTCTTGTCAAAGCACCTTCATGCAAAAGCATAACATTACTTTGTTGCAACCATCCATCTCATGCACAAGACAAGACAAATTAACTGCATTCTCACATCCTGTCCTTGACCAATGCTATGCAATATCAGTGATTCTTGCTTCACTTTCCATCAATCTTTTCTTTTTTTTCTTTTTCTCTCCCATCCATTCTCCTTACCTGGAAAAACTCATTTGCACATTTGTTCTAAGATAGAGCCAAAAAGGATTGAAGGTAGAATTTATTTTCTTGGGTTTATATAAGCGAAAGAGCTCATTAATGGCAGTCTGATGGTTGCTGAGGTGAGACTTGTACAGACCCCCCAGTTGGGAAAAGTAACTGCTCGATGAAACTGTGATATGTTCTGACTGTTGATAATTTTTCCCAACAGTGTCAAGCCTCTCTATTTATGAAGTGAGCTGTTCTGAGTTATGGTGTGTGGAGACTGGAGAACCTTTCAGCTTTGGTTTCTGCTTCTGTTTCTGTTCCTTTAGAATTTGAAGGTCCATGTAACTATTGGATGCTCAAAACACATATTTACAGCTGCGAATTCTCCTTGAATGCAAGTAGTACCTAAGGATCAAAATTTCGTTTCGAGAGGTTGTTTCGGTTGGCTTAGAAACGGAAACGTTTCGGAAACAATTCGGAAATGGTTCGATTGTTTCGGAAACATTTGTAAAGTGACAAATATTAAAATACAATATTTTGTGTTTTTCTCAATGAAAATTGTACAACATCTATGAAAAGTTTTAAATTCAAGTTGACACAACTTATTGTTTTAGCATATAGCATTGCATTTTGATATATTTTTCTATATTCTAGCTGTTTTGATGGAAATAGTAGTGTTTCGTTATTCCACTAGTTTTTCGTTTCGGTCTCTTAGGAAACGGAAACGTTTAGACCGTTTCAATGGAAACAAATGGAAATTTCGTTCCTTGGTAGTACCCTTCTTTTGAGCAGTGAGGTATGTTCTAATAACAACCGTACCTGAGTACATCATCGGATGGTAGTTGAAGCCCAACCTTTCACCATCATCAAGCAATGGCCCCCAAACACCTAGATAGCAAAATGAATTGTTTTACTCAGAGAATGATGGTTTGAATCTTAGTCATTTTGTTCGAGCTGTAGTGAATAAGTTGTTAACTGCTTTACCTCTATTAATGGATCACCTAAGAAACCATACCCTCATAATCTATTCAATTTCCAATTTGTAAACTCCAGAGAAATAGTCAGTGGCGGACCTATGTTAGGGCAAAGGGCAGCCGTAGCCCCACTTGGGTTTTAAAATTTCTCTTCAGGTGGCTCTTTTCAAACTGGGTTTCTTGCAAAATTACATACATTGCACCCCCCACCCACCCCAACCAGCTGTAATTAATCAACCAATGTTAACATTATACTACAAACTTGAGCAGCATATATATGACAGAAAAATTCTGTCCTCAACTAGTATAAAAGGAAGAGTAAGTTGTCTGCAAAACTTAAATTCTAAAAATAAAATAAAAAACCCAATATTGAGTAGATTCCAGTCCCACAATATCTCCTCTCATACGCAGTGCGAAAGTAGTTGATGCAAGGTCATGCTAAGATGACCTGCTTCCTATGTAAAAAGTCTGGATTGTTTGTTATGTCTTTCTTAAATATTATACAACCAACAAGGTAATGGGAGCTCATCTAGTTGACATGTCAATATATTTTTGGGTGATCAAACTCAAAATGGGAAAGGGTATACCATACAACAGTACCATTGGATTTCTTCAGGGGCCTCTTTTTGTCGATCTGACACCGACCATCATTGAACCATTGTGGTTCATGTGGAATTTATATTGTGTTTAAAACTTTTTTGGACTTTGGCAGGAATACGACAGATCAACAATGGTACTTATCAATAGAATAGAAGGTATCATATTCACTAAATGGGCTTGGATCAACATGCAGCTTATTATTTTTTCCAGCCAGTAAGACCAAGGGCATGTATGAACCGCCACTTTCCAGCTTCCTTTTACTCACTATCTCTCCGAATGGGCTTTCAGCTGGTGCTCACGCAGAGCTTCTAGAACAGTCTCTACGTGTTTCAGATGCTTCTCCCAGGTCTTGCTATAAACCAGATGTCGTCGTCGTAGACCGTGACAAATTCATCCAATCTAAATAGTTGTTGACTAACACTACAAAATGATAGGTAAGCCAAAACTTAACTTCTTAATTTGCATTCTTGTTCTGGTTGACCGTCTTTATTTTATATGCTTCTAATTTATTTTCCTATTTACATTGGTAGTCTACTGTGGGTGACTGTAAGGGTTCTAAGTGAATGTGTACCTTCTCAGAAGTATTACAGTCACTCATTGATTATAGAACTAGGCAGAGAGGGAAAGGAAGAGGATCAATGACAGCTCAAGAGACAGGGAGAGCAGTGAACTGGAGAGACAATGAGAGCTTGTTAGACCTCCCAATGTATTGATGATCCTTGACTGATGTGATGTGAGCTGATGAGCTTATGATTGAGGGGAGAAAAGAGGTCCTTTATATAGGCGATGAGGTGTGAGCGGGAGGATCAACCTTGGCAGGCGTGCTATCCTATCCCTCTAAGTCTCAGATGGGTAAGTCGGGCATCCGGGATCAGCTAAGGTAGGTGGGATACGCCGGATGCAGAGCTGAACCAGCATTAAATACCCTTGTCTTCTCCCTAGTAATGTCACTGTCTTGGCATCTCTCATTGCAAGTGGATCTCTCTCTCATTGCGGCAGGTCAAGGAGATTTCTCTGAGAACCACAAGTTCCTGATGTCCCGTCTAGAGGATCATGGATGGCTGGAGATGCCATGACTCACACCAGAGGAATAGATCCTTGGGTTCTGCTCAAGATCCAAGGATTGAGGATTGCTCTTAGCTGGAGAGTGGACCCTAAGGGGATCCTCGAAGGTGAAGTTGGGTGCGCCTACCGAGCGTTCAAGGGTAATGGAGGATCCCTTGAGTCCTGTTGGGTAGAGTGCCATGTTGAGGATTCCTTGAGTCTCGTTGGATGGAGTCCTATGAGGGAACTCCCTTAGCTGGCCGAAGGAAGGGTCTCAAGTGGCCCCACTCCAAAGGCTATAGAGCTTGCCTCTATAAGGGTTTGGGACTAAGGCATTGTGAACGTTAACCTGACTTGATGCGATGTGGTGGTGCCTTTCAAGTTAAAAGGCTGACGAAGGTAGTAGCATGTCCTACCTAATGGGTTGTGACCCATGCACTTACATCTAAATTTGTGTGAATATGGTGGATTTACACTGTTGATCTACAAAAAAAATTTAATCGTGACATGAAGTTATGATAGAGCATTCTTAAACCAAAATCAAGTTCCCTATATGAGTTCTGTGCAAAGCTTTCTGCTTGCAGGTTGGACCAGCTCCGGTTTTGAGCAGTTATTTTGATTCCACAAATGTAGTCACTTCTTATTGGCCATAAGAATGCATTTTTAGTTTATAGAATTTTGGCACACTCTATACTATATCATGCTTTTTCCCCGCGAGATAGAAACATTTCTACTATAATTTTGGGTCATTTATGCCTCTGCTAGACTGTTTGGAATATGTCTCAGTTTATATATAGTACTAGAGATGACATGTGCCACAACACTCCCCAACAAAAACTGGTACTGTCCCCCATTTGACTTTGATAACTTTGGGCGGGTAATTGAAGGCAAAAATCCACCATTACCGCAGGATTGAAGGCAAAATTTGCCTGAGCAGTTCCAGCCATTTGTATCTCCAAGACATTTTTGAAAACTGAGCTCCCTTGTTATATAGATCATACATGCCATTTTTTTCTTCCACTCAAGGGCAAAAAATATACAAGGCGATAAAATATATATTCGTGTACCAGCTTTATTTTTTGGTCTGAGCAAGATACTACTTAATTGAAATGAACAATTCATAAAATAAAAATAAAAAAGAAACATTTCTGATCATATACAACGCATATAGCAAACAGATTAGCGATAAAGTACTAGAGATGACATGTGCCACAACACTCCCCAACAAAAACTGGTAGTGCCCCCCATTTGACTTTGATAACTTTGGGTGGGAAATTGAAGGCAGAAATCCACTGTTACCGCACGATTGAAGGCAAAATTTACCTGAGCAGTTCTAGCCATTTGTATCTCCAAGACATTTTTGAAAACTGAGCTCCCTTACTATATAGATCATACATGCCATTTTTTTCTTCCACTCAAGGGCAAAAAATATACATGGCGATAAAATATATATTCGCGTGCCAGCTTTATTTTTTGGTCTGAGCAAGATACTACTTATTTGAAATGAACAATTCATAAAATAAAAATAAAAAAGAAATATTTCTGATCATATACAACGCATATAGCAAACAGATTAGCGATAAAGTACTAGAGATGACATGTGCCACAACACTCCCCAACAAAAACTGGTAGTGCCCCCCATTTGACTTTGATAACTTTGGGTGGGAAATTGAAGGCAAAAATCCACTGTTACCGCACGATTGAAGGCAAAATTTACCTGAGCAGTTCTAGCCATTAGTATCTCCAAGACATTTTTGGAAACTGAGCTCCCTTGCTATATAGATCATACATGCCATTTTTTTCTTCCACTCAAGGGCAAACAACATACATGGCGATAAAATATATATTCGCGTGCCAGCTTTATTTTTTGGTCTGAGCAAGATACTATTTATTTGAAATGAACAATTATTAAAATAAAAATAAAAAAGAAACATTTCTGATCATATGCAACGCATATAGCAAACAGATTAGCGATAAAGCAACAGAAAACACAGTATTATGACATGAGGAGTCAAACAGAAACGCAAATACCTAATGGAAGAAAATTATTTGATGCAAAACTTGACAATCCCTTCGCCCAATTTGAAGCCGTGGCAGAACCCGGAACCTTAGGGGACTGGTTTCCATTACCATCGACCTGAAACACAGCACAAATAACAATCGGGACAAAGTTGAAACTGAAGATAGTGAATGGAAAAAGGATTGGAGGTGGGCGAGGTAGACCTGAACGGAGCGGGGACCGGCAGTGATGGGGCTTGCGATTGAATGGGATTTTCGAAGAAGTAATTGGATGGGACTGGAATTGATGGTGTGACCGAAGAAAAGACCGACGTGGGTTGCCGGCAAATGTGCATTCCGGTGACAATGAAGTGAAGTTCCGGCCGGTCCAGGTCTGAAACTCAGAGTTTGTAGAGTTCCCGCCATTGCCACAGAGAGAGAGAGAGAGGACCAGCTGAAATGTGTGGCCGCGTTCGGCCTTCAGCCACATATATGGTTCGGGGCCCTCTCTACTCTAGGACAGAGCCATGCGCAACGTCTCCATGTATTTTCAGGAATAATTTTTCATATTTTTGAGAAATCATTCGGTGCTTACTAGGAGCCAACGTGTCGTCGCTCCTCCTCCTCCTCCTCCTCTCACGTGCGCCCAGACCCCACTCTTTCGTACATCACTCTTTCAAGTAAGAATAACGTTGTGCTGTGATAGTAGAGTATCAAATAATTTTTCATATTTTTATAGTTCTTTGGGGTAATTTTATATTTATTATTACTTTAGGAGTGTTTGGCCTAAAAAATTGTTTTTGAAAAAGTTTCTAAATTAGTGTTGATTGAAACTGTTTGTTAATGTATGGTTAATTTTGCTCATACCAAAGTAAGAGAGGTGGCAAGTAATTAAAATGAAGAAAAATGTTAACATAACACGACTCCTCAACTACGGCATGACTGATGCTAGAAAGCCTCTAAATAAAATTTAGAGGAAGTCTCAACTTCCACTAGAGGCAAATAAAAATAGTAAAAAAAAAAAAAAAAAAAAGCTCCATTTAAAGTGGAGGGGACAGAGACTCGAAAAAAAATTTGAAGTGTAGCTAAACATGAAGAGTTTGTATTGTAAAATACTTTATAAAAGACTACATATATTTGCTAAGAAATTTTTTGACAGTCACTTTTTATCCTATGACATATGTTGTGACAAAATTGAGCCCTACATTAGATAACTCCTGAATGTAAACCTACATTAGATAACTCCTGAATGTAAACAGCACTAGCTTAAATCTTTTTTAAAAGAAATAATGTTCTGATTAAAAACTTATATATTGAAAACTTCATTTGTATGGACTTAAAACTTAATTCTTAAAAAGTATTTATGTGTTTACTACTAGTGTTTGTTTGCACACTAAAATGGTTAAAACATTTCCAATAACTTTTGATCCAAGTACAGTAAGTTGATTTTGGAAGTACTTTGAACGCTTTAAATCTCTCTTTTCTCGACCTCCCCCATTCTTTACATTTGTTTTTTGGACGGAAATTGAAAGACTGGGGGGACTAGGTCCTTTCAAAAGAGGTACCAAAATTACGAGCTTCTCCTATATTTGCAAGGGAGTCAGATCTCTGAGAATTTGTTTAATGGCCCATCCGCAATCTCTAAATGAGAAATTTAGCATCTTCTATTAGTGAGTTTCAATCAGTGATTTGTTCTTGGATGCAATGGCTGTCTACTTGAGAACCTCTCTCTATTTGCACTATAGTCATTCCTTTTCTCGAGGATGATCGTATTCTCCTGGTCTTTCCACTTCCCATAGAATCCACACCCCCAGAGGGATCATTCTCTCCTACGTACCAAAGAGCTTGGGCTTGAGATTGAAATTCAACATATCTTCGCAACTTTCATGGGGGTGTTTTGGCTCACTACTTAAAAGTGATTATCATTCAATTTTCAGTTTGAATCAGTTGCTGTAGTTTTGATATTTTCATCGTTGAGTTTTAGTCCGGTCCGGTGTTCTAAAGTATGCCTTCTCTTCATTGTCTGCAAACTGTTTGATAGAGTGCCTCTATCACACAAGTTTTGGACAACGAACTCGATTTTACCTGTAAAAGTTTTGGGGCAACAAGTATTTTACAATCAAGAATTGTTTTAGGTTGAAATAAACGGGGCATATAACACACACACACAGACACAAAAAATCAAAGCAAAACAAAACAAAATTTCCAAACTAAATAGTCAGTTCTACAACATTATAGTCTCAAACTTGTCTTCGATTTGCCCCTGCCAAAAAAGATCTTATGATTTGCATCAACTGCTTCAAGACCATTTATCTTGACAGATTGGAATTTGATTGTGCGAGTACTTAACAAGGAAATTTTCATTAATCCATGCCTCAGCACAAGAAACATTGACACGAAATAATCTTATTAACTACATAAATTCAACATCAAGAACAACGAAAACTGAAAAGCAAAAACAATCTTGAAAGAGTGGAGCTTCATTTTTATTTTTTTTTTACTATCAAAGTAACAATTTGGGCACCTAAACAATAGCGTTTAGAGGCCAATTAAGTACCACCGTGCCAATGGTGAGGAGTGTGACAAAATCTATAGGCCACGGCTTTGATGCAATAGGAGGAAAAAGGAACAGGGAAACCTAAGACATGTAACCAAGGAACTTTACCAAGCCATGTTCTTGATGCGGATCGTATGGCCGAGGAGTACTTGGAGAGCCGGAGCCGTCGTTCTGCAAGCGCCGGTGGTCAGTAAACTTTAACTCGGCATAACTTTTGATCCGTAACTCCATTTTTCTATTTTAATATATTTCGAGGAGCTAGCGAGGGGCCGGAGAAAAGAAAAAATTATAAAATAATTTTGCGGCCTAAGAAATCGTGAAAAAACGCCTCTAACTATATTTTTTCGGCCTGTTTTGTGTTTTGGACTTGCGTTTTTAGGCTTTCGTTATTTTTTTTAATTGACTCGGTTTGTCCCGAACCCTAGGGTTTCGTGTTGCATATTTATAATCGTATTAAGACATTTTTAGCAGCTTTTGAAATTTAATAAAATTGTGTACTTGAAATTGCACTTTTTTTCCAATCCTTCGGTATTTTTACAAATCAACGAACGCTTGACACCTTTGAATCTGTGATTCGTGGTGATCCTACAAAATGAAAGAAGAACTTTATTCTGGTATTCATGGTGAATCAACGGAGTAAGGCTGAATCCATTGTGTCTTAAAGTTCCGCTGCATCAGTTCTTTACCAGAACTAAGGGGGAAACATAATTAGCAGATGTTATGAAGCGAACTCACAAGTGGTTTTCATTCCAATTGACATGTAACAATGCCAAAGTTCTGTCACTCGCTCCACTAAAATTTATTTGGGAGAAGAACACATATAGAACACTGTCAGGCCAAAAACCTTGAAAGTAAGAAAGAAAAAGAACGTATATATCACACAACATTACGACATTCAGAGACACCATATTAGGTCACGAAAGAATCCAGAATGCTGTTAATAAGAGAAATGATCAGAAAACACAACTTGGGGCACCACTGATGGTTACCATTAAACTTTTGGGTCGTAGCTACAGCACCAAATCATGGACAAAAAAAACTTCAGGCAGCTGACACAAGACAACCATAGAATTAGAAAAGCAAGATTCGCAACGTAGAACTTTGGCACATGAGAATTAAAAAGAAAACACTTCCTGTCAATATGCAAGGTTCTTGACAAGTTCACAGCAACACCACAAAAACCTAAAAAATGTGTAGATTACAACTGTAATTGCTCCGATGATGTAAAAATGTGATCACAGGATTGAATTTACAAGCATGATAGTCCACTTTAACATAATCTATAATGTTTAGTAAGTAATGCATCAACAGAAAATCTAAGTTGCATACATCTCGAAGAGTACAGAGGTCAAAACCAAGTTTTGCCATTGTACCTGATATCCTTTTCAAATTTGATAAATATTTTCCAATAATCAACGTCATACATACAAGCAAAAAAGCACAGCTCAAGTAAGCAATCTAGTACTTATAAGGCTTAATTAGTGGAAATCTTTGTTCTCATAGGTCCTTGAAGTAGGAAAAGGACCTGTTAGTGAAAATAGAGGGTGTGCACACGCAATGCTATAGTCAAGAGTATTTTTCTTCTCTCAAATCACTGTTAGAAATTTCATCAGAGTTACAAATGAAAAAGATTGATGCAGAGTCAAAAAATTTTGATTGACTAGTTGAAGCAGTTAGAGATAACTACGTGGAGTAGTTGGGTGCCCTTGCAGTTATTGAGGAGCAGTTATTTTGCGTTACCCAGCTTCAAACACACCATTTGGGGTGCTCCCTTAATATATTAGAATAGATGGTATAGATACTGCACTATTTTACAAAATAAAAGTGGAATGTTGATAATATAGGCATAAATAATCAATAACGGAATATGGATGGCAAATAAACGTTTTAAAGGTTCCACTAAACTCCGCTTTGGTTAATAAATACATGGTTAAGATGTTAAACTCTTTATATCTAGTTGCCTTGAGGATAATTGTGTAAGACAGTGCAATTAGATTCTTCAGAAATAGTCCACCAGTAATAGCAAGCCAAAAAGAAAAAATACATGAACCGAAACAAATACATTGAGCCACAACACAAGTGTAGTAATCCGTACATATTTATATCAAACACATGAACTAACCAAATACGATGAACCAAAATACATAAACCAACACAAATACATTGAACCACAAACAAAAGTGTAGTAATCCATGTATATTTATATGAAATTCATTATTTAAAAAAAATATAATGAACTAAAAAACAAAGTGTAGTAATCTACATATAAGAAAATATAAAAAAAAATGCCACAATGAGCCACGTCTCGCAACCACAGGGATAGTGGCATGACCAAACAAATACAATGAACCAAAACCAATATGTATTTATCTAAAAAATTAACTAAACAAATACAATAACCAAAAAACCAAGTGTAGTAATCTAAATATACTTGTAACCAATATATATAGCTCTAAAAAACAAACAAGAAAAAGCCATAGTGAGCCACATGTCGCAAAAACAGTGATAGTGGCCTCCTGTTATATATAGTATATAGATATAGATAGATATAGATTTGAACTCACCAAATCAAGTTCCTACTTACATGAGTTCAGCATAAAGATAAAGATATAGATATAGATATAGACATAGATTTGAACTTACCAATCAAGTTCCTATTTATAAAAGTAACAAGATATCTCGTCATGCTACCAATCAGCGCAATGCTTTGAAGTTGGATGCAATAAAACATTCCAGTCTGCTCCATCCACCTTGCTACCTTCTTGAATCCTTTCAAGGTGCCCAATTGACACTCTCGAATCTAGATCAGCTTGATGAGATAAACAAACTCAGGCCAATTATTTAGAGGTAAGTCCAAATTCAGTCCTTGATCTCAGGCAAAAATCAGAAGGTGCTGCCAATAACAACTTAAAAATGCATAGTGGAGTTCAAGCTCAATACCTTAAACAAAATGAAAACTATCTGAGTTGTCATGTAATCTACCAAGCTAAACCCTCCCAGATTTGCCCATGAATCTCTGATACCCTCCAAACCAGCCATATATATCAACTCAAAGTTCTTTATTACCTTGAATCTCGGAATTCAACCAACTTCTCTATCTAGCAATAAAACTTAGCCCAAGGTGAAATTATAGAGTTCTAGTGAACTAATCATATACTTGTTACATGATAAACCATAACTTCTTGTAAATTCAATCCAAGCTCTCTCAAGATGGTAGGATCACTCAGTTTTTTGCATATCCATCCAAAAAAACTGTGCCCTATCAAGTCTTTCTACAACCTCACTTGATAAAATCTGGAATGGCAACTATGACTTCCAAGAGGCCATGATCCACCTTATGCACAGGATCAGGTCATGAAGTAACATAACTTATACACACACTATCAAAACTCATTGATCAATAATCACACAGTTTAGCAACAACCTAGTCTCTTTGTCACCACCATCGAGAGCAATCAATATGACATTCATAAAAGAAGTTGAACATCTTATAAATTTAACTCTATGATCACTGACAAAAGCCTTGAACAAAGTAATAGAAAGCCAGATCATTCTGATTTACAATTTAGATATAAGAATAATGTTATGTTCAACTCCAAAATTGATTAAATGATAATCAATGCATTCCTCGAGGGTGAACAATGAAAACTCATAAAAACCGGTTTAATCCCAAACCTCCTTTCTACAACATCTAGCCATCTAGGAACTTAGCATCAGCTTAAACCTCAAGAAAGGGTATAGATTCTTGATGGAGTGGTGGTGCAAGTGTATGGAAGCAAGGAAGAGTGTAAATCATCTCTTGCTACATTGCCTGGTAGCTAGAGAAGTGTGGAGCATGGTGTTTTATAATTTTGTAGTGGAGTGGGTGATGCCTATGACTGTCAAAGATCTTTTGCACCTTGGCATAGGGGTTGCCCTAGGGGCTGTGATAAGAGAGGTTGTCAACTACTCTATGCTTGATGTGATGTTTATGGAAAGAAAGGAATAGGAGATTTTTTGCGGGAGTGGAGAGTATATGTTACACGGACTCTTCTAAAATATATGAAGCAACCGTATCGGACACTCGACAGTGGGACTTCAACACTTGGGTATAGGTATGAATATGTATCCAACATATATAGTTCGGCACTCACCTAGCCAAAATATTTAATAATTCGAGTTTATTATATAAATATGCATAAAACTCACGTGTTAGACGCATACCTACATAGGCACCTGTAGCCAAGTCCATGAAACATAACGGAGAGCCGTATCCACAGTTTGAAAGGGATGGGGTTGGAAGTTGGCTTCCTGGCATTTTTGTGCAAAGGAGTCTATACCTTTTAATTTGCACTCTTTTGTGGATTTTTTAGGGAATTGCACTTCCCAATAGATATTTAGGTGCTTGAGTTTATGAATTCTTGCATACGCTACGTGCATAGGGTTGCACCCCTTATTAGTGCTTTAGTAGTAATTTAATTTTGCTTTCAATAAATAAAAAAAATAAAAAAATTGTATAGATGTTTTAGCACTGATGTCTCTTGAGGTTTTGGATTCTAGTGGGTTGACCCTCTTTCGTTTGAAAAATAGGCATACCCCTCGCCCCCAAAAAAAAAAAAATTAAATAAACCCTCGGTGTTACAATGAGCTAATGGAATGAGGACGATAAAGTAATTAAATAAAATAATAAGTGAATTTAAGTTTATTTATAGTCTGCAAAGGACTAGAGAAGGTCACACCCTAGGTGTAGATGGGCTGCTGGGAAGCCAAAGCCACAACTGCAAAATGACATACCATAATAATTCAAGTTTGTAACCATTTCCATGTCATAGAACTACAACATTGACATTTATAGTTTCCAAGTATTGTTTGCAGTACTCATTAAGTCTTGTTGACCATAAACCACAATAACAACTACACTAAGGCATCTATACTAAGGCAAAGTAAATCAAGAATGCCATTTATGTTCTTATTCAAACTTTTCCATAAAATGTAAATGGGACCTTATATCCCTTGTTCATTTATTCCTTCTGCAGTCTCCAACTGGAAAAGGATAAATATAAAAATCAATTAAAGCAAACTAAGTCACGAACCCCACATGCTAGTAATAACATTGACTTGATAAAGAAGAAGAAATTTTTTTTGTAGCTACCATCTACAAATCCAACATGCACAATGAACATACCAGGGAAGGGTCACTTTCCCGTCCCTCCAACCATTAAGAGCATCTTATCCAAATTCTTGATAACAAAATGGAAACTCATCTTACAGTCATTAACATAAGATGTAAGTAGTGAATGGCCAGGGTAGTTTCCACGCTTTTGCCAGCCAATGGTGAACATATATGACCACTTGAAAGAGAGTTCACTATAAAGGGCAATGTAGGCAAATCAGTTTGGGTAACAAGGACCTAATTGTCATGCTAAGTAACAGTTACATAAGAAGAGCATCAGTCAAGATGATAAGAAACTACTCGCTTCGTTAAGAGCTACCAGACAAGTCATTTCATGAACTAACCTCTTCATCAAAGTAAATTTACTTAACAATTTAGGGTTTCAACCCTGATCACCATTCACCACAGCAAATAAAAAGAAAAACAGTGTAATTTCATTTAAGTTGTTCATGTGTATTTCCTACTAATGGCACAACCCAAATAAACCGTTGAGTACTACTAACATCATCATCATTCCAAGTTGATCCAACAAATCACCTAAGAAAATATATATGCAATTTCAAGCCAAAATATTCGAGTAGACACTACTAATGACACACAGAGACAGCTAATGCATACAAAGTAGTTCAGAACATATTATAATTGCATTTCCTCTTTGGAAGTTACACATCCATAAGCACAACTAGAAAACGTGCCATTTTACTTCCTAAAATAAAGGCGCTTTTAGAGAAACTCATGATAGTTAGTTAGCATTTTCTTAGTTTACAAAGACAAAACAATAAGCCTTATTATAAGGAAACAGATCCATAAAAGTTTGATCAAAAAAAGAAATCAGGGTTTAAAGGCAGTATCTTCAAGTAGAAGGTTAAAAACAAAAAAAGTGTACTCAGTTGACATAATAGAATGCCTTCAAATAGTGACATAAAATCATGTTGATAAATATTTAGAGCTTTGACCCTAATTTTATTTCTCAAAGGAATCTCAAACATTGCACTAGGAGCATTCTCCGTTCCAAACTCTGATACAATCTGTTCAGAAGTTGCAAAGAGAACAAATACAAAGGATAACCCATTAAAGCCTAAGCAATACAAGCAGTGCAAGGAAAAACACAACATTTGCCTACAGCATACCTATTTAGGAGGGTATGCCAGGACAAACCAGAAGGTCAACCCGCACATAGCTTTCCTCAAATCCTGTCTGGAGCGGCAACAACTATCAAGATCCACATAGAAACAAACATTCGTGCACACATAGGCATCTAAAATTGAATTACATAGATATTGTAACAAAAAGCACAAACATCAAAATAGACACAAAGCATTTTAAAAGCTATAAAGGGACCAACCACTGCTGAATATTACTTCCATTTAGTCAGAATCCCTGAGAATAACAGCAGATGATTCAATGAACTATTTCTAAACCACCCACTAAACCTACCCCATAAAAAGGGTAGCATTTCCATGTAAATCATGAGAACCAAGACGCCTCTGAAGAAGACCCATCATAAAACTGTACCGAATATAGATGAAAGAGTTCAACTGCACCCAAAACCGTAAAAAGTAGCATCTAAAATATCACTAGCAGAGAGAAAAGCATGTAAATCAAAAAACAAGCATACGCAATCAATCCACGGTGCTCATCCCCACAAGAAGCCAGCTCAACCAGAAGTCTCGTGCAAACTCGCGTCGACCATATCACAAAAACCCCAGCCATCACGAAAATCACCACCCCACCTTGAGGAAGGAACAGCGCAATGGCCGATAAGATCACCATAGGCAACATGCAGTACCCGATCAAACTCAAACATAGATACAAATCCAAGTTCCCATTTCGCCCAGCCAACATATTGAACACCACATACAGAAACAGAGCCGCCACAGTGACCCAACCTAGTATAATCCCAAAATACAGCTTCCCAGCAAGCAATTGGAACAACCCAAACGCCATCAAGAACAGAAACGGACCCGACAAGTCCGCATGTTCGTGTAGATTCGCGTTCACTCTAAACGGGTTCAAAATCGAAACAGTTTTGCTCCAAATCTGTCTCGTATTGATTCCTAGCTCTTCGAGTAAAGGCGGCTCATCCTCGAACCCGGTACCGATTCCCACCATGTTGCTGCCGAATTGCGGAGCCGAGAAGGACGTGGACGCTGCGGCGGAGCCCATATCGAACGACATGAAGGGAATGCTAGGGTTTGCGGACCGCGGTGGCTGGAACGGCGCCGTCGGCTGCCGCCGCTGTTGCGCGCCGGCGCCGGGGTTTCCGCCGGAGTGAAAAACTACCGGCGGGACATTGAATTCCTTCGCCATGATCAAAGATCTTCCGACACCAATTCGCTTCGGATCTCAGAACCCACAAAGGAAAGAAAATAAGGGGTGCGAGATCGGAATCGATGTGCGTATATATGTACAGAAAATTTTCTCAGAGAGAACAGAGAATTTAGGTCAAAATCAGCGAGAATTCAATATGTCGATAGGTTTTGATAGTGAAATGTGTGATGGAGAAATTGAAATTGGGGTTTGGAGGTTGGAATCTGAGAGTGAACAGAGAAGAGATCTACTGGGGGCTGGGTCGGGTTTTCCCAATATGGCGAATGAATTTGGGTTGAAATTGGCAGATCTATACAATACGTATGATATGTGACATATATCTGTACCCTTGCAATAAAACTGGGCCAAGTGGCTGTAGCCTCTTTTGCCAAGGCGTTATATGCTGCCGCCAGGGAAATGTACAACCCACGAAAGAACAAAGTCGAACATTGGGTTTTTTTCTAAAATAATTTAATTTGAAAAGATTTTTCTTAAAATAACAAAAATTAAAATCTTATTTCCAATATAAGGTAAAAAGCATTTTAAGTATGCATTTTCTAAGAAAACCCAATCTAAACTAGTGTTTTCTAGCGGGTTAAAATAAAAAACCCAAAAAAAACACATTTTGTAGTTTTTTTTGAGAAAACTCACCTGCCAGTTGCGTTTTCTCAATTCACAGCCCCCCTTCCTTTCCCGCCCACACTGTCTTTCTCTTTTTCTATTGACTTCTCACTCTCTCTCTCTCTACACCTTTTTGTTTCCTCTTTTCTCTCTCTCTACTCTCCTCTCTCCTCTCTCTCTACTACTCTCTCTCTCTCTCTCTCTATTTTTTCATTCTTACTTTATAAAATTATAAATAATAATTATAATATTTTTAAAAATTTTAAAATTAAAAAATAAAAAATAAAATAAAAATTATGGACAGTGTTAAGTAATAATTAAAATATTTTAATAATCAGTGATAAAATGTTATAAAAAGTGTTATAAAATAGCAAAAATTTGTAGAAAATAATTTCGAGGATAAAATAAGTAAAATATTTATTAGTAAAATAAGTATTATTAAATATATAATAATTTTATAAATTAATTTGCAGTAAATAAAGTATTATAGTATTATAATTTTTGTTATTTTATAACACTTTGTCTATATTTTTATTATTACTTAATTATGTTCATATATTTTGCTATTAATATTTTTTAATTATTACTTAATTTTGTTCATAATTTTTACTATTAAAATATTTTAATTAAGTAAAATATTTTATTTTTTACTTAGCAAAATATTTTATTTTACCTACATCATGTATAAAAATATATGAACATAATTAAGTAATATATAAAAATATAGACAAAGTGTTATAAAATAACAAAAATTATAATACTATAATACTTTATTTACTGCAAAAAACAATTTATCACAAATTACTTTATAAAATAACTATATATTTAACAATACTTATTTTACTAATAAATATTTTACTTATTTTATCCTTGAAATTATTTTCTGTAAATTTTTTGCTATTGTTATAACACTTTTTATACATTTTATCACTGATTACTAAAATATTTTAATTATTACTTAACTTTGTCTATAATTTTTATTTTATTTTTTTAAAAATTAAAATTAAAAATAATAAAAATTTTATAAATATTATAATTTTATGTATAATTTTTATCATAAAATGAGAATGAGAGATTAGAGAGAGACTTCCCTCTGTACTCCCTCTCTCTCTGTTTTATATTTTTTATTTTATTTTTTAATTTTAAAATTTTTAAAAATATTATAATTATATGTATAATTTTATAAAGTAAGAATGAGAAAATAGAGAGAGTGAGAGAGAGTGTAGTAGAGAGAGAGAGAGAGAGAGAGAGAGAGAGAGAGAGAGAGAGGAGAAACAAAAAGGTGTAGAGAGAGAGAGTGAGAAGTCAATAGAAAAAGAGAAAGAAAGTGTGGGCGGGAGAGGGGGGGGGGGGGGGGGACGTAACTTTTGGCTATGTTTTATTGAGAAAACGCAGTTGGCAGGTGGGTTTTCTCACAGAACGCAGTCACAAATTGCGTTTTTTTTGGGATTTTTTTTTTTAACTTGCTAGAAAACGCTAGTTTGGATTGCGTTTTTTTAGAAGACGCGCTCTTAAAGTGCGTTTTACCTTATATTGGGAATAAAGTTTTGATTTTTGTTATTTTGAAAAAAACCTTTCCAAATTTAATTATTTTGAGAAAAAACCCTCAAACATTGATATTGTAAAACTTGCTATTGCCTTGGAAACAATAATTTCCCTGGGCCCTCCCAATTGAGGGAAAAAATAGGCCTAGCAGGAGGTTCAACTCATAAACCAACTTGGCTAATTTAGTCAGTCAGAACTCATAATTGCCTAAAGAAGAAACGTTAAGAATTGAACTCTTGTTAAGCACAAAAGTTTTTTTAAAACTTTTAGTCTGATAATTATTTGATTTGTATGAAATAAAAGACTATATATATTACAAAAGTGGTCCAACTCATGATGATTTCTACGACCTTTTGCATTAAATGGTCTATGTAGGCCAAAAATATATATGTACGCGTCACTCTTTTACAATTATTATTTATTTTATTTATTTTTTTTAAGAAACACATGAAATATCTAACAATATATATTAATTATTATTTAAGGGGAGGAAGAATGGGGTGGTACTCAAGCCTTGTGTATAGGGACAAATGAGGATGGTGAATCTTTAGGGTCCGTTTGAAAGTACTATCAATTTTTGTTTTTTGTTGTATGTTTCTGTTTTCTGTTTTTATTTTTTATTTTTTATGGTTTAATGATGACATTTATAGGTTACCATTCTGCTAAAAGTATTATATTAATGTTTTAGAATCAGAAAATACATCTATTTTAGTATTTTTTTATATTTTTATTTTTGAAAAAACAAAAAACAAAAACAAACGGACCCTTAACTTTAAACATAAGTAGGGATATCTAAAGTCCTACCAACTGAGAGGCAGAGCTTTATGAACCTGCTTATTTTGTGGAGGTTTAAATCTCATGGCTTTATCTCCTTTCGATTATCATGTATAAAAAAAAATTACCAACTGAGAAAATCCTTCGCTTTCCCGAGCCATTATTTTACAAGATTTGAAATTTATTTTAGTCTCAGTTATATTAATAGACGTGTTTGAAAATTTTATTTAAAGCCCGGCTCGGTCAAGTCTGAAATATATATAAAATAATATGTGCATATATTTTTTAATATATCTATGTAATTAGATTTTTTGTCATTTAATATTAATCTTAGAAAAACAATTATTTATCAAAAAGTTTTGGATTAAATTGGTGGGGTTGGACATGAAATTTTTTTTTTAAGCAGCTTGGGATTTAGTTTTATGTTCAATGGGAATTATTTTTTATTGTAGGTCTGCCCGACTAATGTCCATATCTACTTCTAACTAAAATCTCTCAATAAATGCAAATACTAACATATTTCCTTTAGAGGTATGCATTAGTCGAGTTGGATCGGATCCGTGCTATACCCAAAACTAACCTAAACTTGTTCGGTTCTAAATTTTTTAACCCAAGACAAAATCGAGTATCCAATGGAATCAAACTAAACCAAGCCATTGGGTTGGTTTGGTTTGGTTCCGTGCCTTCAATTAGTCCAAGTCTATACCTGACCATACACCTTTATTGTATAAAATTTAGTTTATTTATTTAAAAATTAAAAAAAAAAAGATTAATCTTGCAACTTTAATTTTTAAAAAAATAATATACAAACACAAATCAACAATAATTAAGTGCAAATAACAATAACTTAAAGACATGATATAGACAATACATATAAACTTTTTGTTAGAATAAAATTACTCTTTTATTAAATTTCAAAACTTTATTTACATCATTTAATTATTTGGTAACAAGTTTTTATTACAAAGTTTATTATAGAGTTTATTTCTAGGTTTATTACATGATTTATGTTCAGCCGTTACAACTTTTACTAGCTATCATGGGGGGTTTTAATAGTCATAACGGCTAGTTTTGTAAAACCTATATAAGACTCATACTTAACATGGTTTGATATACATACAATGAGTGACATATAGAAAGACATTTATGAGGTACAAAATATATGATTACTCTTATTCTCTACCATCTTCTATCTACTATATTTATACTTTCTACATTGTGTGTTATGGTGTCACGCCCCAATACCCGACCTATACGGATTTAGGGTACATGATCGGCCAGTAGCAATGCTACCCAAGGCAGCATCACATAAACTGGTTGATCACCTGTGCATAATCATTTATAATGATGCATAATTGCGAAAAAGAGAACTTTTAATAACTTGAAAACATAATCCGTGTCATACATGGTAGGGTCGTGCCTAATCTCAAACATAACATACATAAGGACCAAATCGAGGTCCACAAAAGTTATAGCAATATATCATTACAAAATATTGGGTCCAGCCTTCAAACATTATACAAAACATAGGCCCGTGGGCAGTAGCTCAAATCTACATATGGCCTCGCTCTAGGGCCTCCCGGATTGGCTACTTAAAAATCATTTGAGAAAATGTAAGCTAATGCTTAGTGAATAACAATGATGCATGAGCGAGAAAATATCATAGACTAACAATTATATCCAATGTACAAGGATCGATAATCAGTTATGCATAAGGAAATGTGCTTTTGAACATTTAAAGCTTAGGCTTAGAACTCGTAGGTAACGTAAACATCATTCAAAACATTTCAACATTTCAAAACAAAATATCACAAGAAGAGATGCAACATAACATTATTATTGATATAGTATTTCATAACTTGTCGTAAAACATGTGAACCTATCATGGTTCTCGGTTCAAAACATAAGTGTACTACAACTCGACATATAAGCTAGGCTCCATAGTAACCATATAGGTCACGCTAAGGCTCTTTAGGCCAAGGACGTCTCCCAACATAGATAGTTTATTTCCCGTCCCCTATCGTATGACTATCGGGTTAGATTAAGATCTTGCCACGAGAAAACCCGAGTTGGCACCATACATTGAAAACTTAGCATCTTTTTCATTTAAACATTATAGTCCATGATTTCCATTCATAACATAATATAGCTTGCATGCGTTTGAAATATAACATTTGTAATTGAATGTAGCATTGATGCATTGAGATGTATGAAAAACATTCATGATATAAAGGTGAGCTTAAAACATGTAAAAAATACTAGAGTTTTACTCATGGCATATCGTTACTCACCTTTCTCCAATTGGACGGGTGACAAACAAGGTATTCCTACACAAGTGCATATAGAAGCAAAGAAACATCAATATAAAACTCTAAGGCAAAGCAATAACATGTAAGTCAAGACTAAGCACGTAAACCACTCGACCCTAACTCAACAACACCTCATTTTCACAACGGGAGAGCGAGGCTAAACTCTAGGACAAAGCCCTGATGTAAAATAAGAACATGAAGTTGAGATTTGAACATGAAAACCGGAACGTCGACTCCTTCATTGAGTCCCAACCACCCCTCAACGATGATTTCACACTCAAGGCTAGTTCCTTTAAAAATAGGCTTAGAGGCCTTTATTTTGATAGGCCATGAGCCAAAAACACATTTCGGGTGAAGAAGTTATGTTTCACGGAAGGTGGACTAAAATTTTGAAAAATAATGTTGTTGGCATGGATTTTGGGTCAACTTTATAAGGAATTAGAAAACAAACTTTATATGGGTACAAATTTCTATGAGTATAGTTTCTAATGCTTCAAATGGTGCATCAATCCGAGTTTTCTAAAGAAAGTTTTGCCCGTTTTACTAAACAATGTCCGAGCTGACAGGGAGTTCGAACGCCCAATCAGGAGTTCGAATGCCCAGGCAAAAAAACAGGGAGTTCAAACGCCTAAATCGGAGTTCGAACTCCAAGAACAAAATCTGAAAAAAAGCCTTCTCTGAGGGTTCGAACTCCCCTCGAGGGAGTTTGAACGCTCAGGCTTATTTTCCATAGTTCAAACTCCATATTGGGAGTTTGAACGCCTTGTTCTAGGCAGCCCCCGAATTTCAACCAAAACTCCTCCAAACACCACCAAACCTTTCTAATACTCTTAGGGCTCAAAGATTAGCCCACAAGGATGATAATAACTAAAAATGGGGGAGGAAGAACAATCAAATCAAAGGGATCTAGAGTTGAACTCAAAACCCTAACATTTATCATATTTGGGGATTTTTCAAACCACCACTTCCAATCCTCC
Organism: Euryodendron excelsum; assembly: GCA_033060915.1. NCBI lineage: Eukaryota > Viridiplantae > Streptophyta > Magnoliopsida > Ericales > Pentaphylacaceae > Euryodendron > Euryodendron excelsum. The sequence continues at coordinate 20,835,124 of CM065390.1, read as the reverse complement.
AATATTGAGCTACAAGCTCTCAATTTCAACTAATTGGGACTCAAGGAGTCCCTCAAGACAAACCCAACTTATATATATGCATACATGCAAAGACCCAACACATCTACACATGGTAGATACATATACATATATAATTGTAGAGAGAGAGAAATAAAATCTTACCTTCTTCAAGCTTGGTGAGGTCTTCAATGGCTTCAATCCTCTTGCTTCAAGCCTTTCTTCCCTCAATCTTCCCTTCCTTCTTCCCTTTCTCTCTTTCTCCCTCTTTCAACCGAATGGTGGGTGTGTGTATATGTGTGTGTGTGTATTTTGTGTGTTATAAGAAGACACACATGGGAAATAATCCCATGTGTCTCACACCTCCAACATAAGTTACAATACAAGCTCTCATTGGTCATTTTTGACCCAAAAGAAGGAATAATTAACACTAAAGATTACATGTACTACAAATTCTCATTAATATAACTAGATAGAGGTTTAGGATATCACATATGGGCAACCGCGGCTGAGACATTTCATTGTTCTCCCGACAGATGTGACTCCTGAAGAGATAAGTTGTGAGCAATTGGGTTGAATCTTGGAATAGCTGATGTCCGATTGTACCTTCATGTAGAGAGGCACAATTACTTTAGGACAGTGATATCACGCCTCTTAACTCTCACAAGTCAATTTTTTTGTTTTCCTTTTAACGTATTTTATTATTCACCAAGTTGTATTTTATTATATTGTAATTAGATTTATTCTTAAGTATGATTTATTTATATTTATGAGAATTACGTGATTTATTTTTATGCAAATCTTCTAACAATCTAAAGAAACTGTGAAAGTCTATATAAAAAACACTAGAGGAATGTGCCGTGTGTTAGTTTCCATAGTGAGATTTATGACATGATAATATACCATGATCATGGTAATGGAATACTGTTGTTTTTAACTGTGTTCCATTTTTAGTCTGCTTTCCAATTTTGGTACCATGATGTCACTGCTATGTTCCTTCTGTTGTCATATCATAATTTGTTTGGTTGACATAGTTTCATTTGGTTTTGATATTTCTCATGCTTGTATCAGATTCTATGAACAGTTCTAGTACTGATTGAAATTCCATATATATATATATATATTCCTATCGATTATTTTGCTGATATAATGAATGCCGTTGGTCTCCGTGTGATTAGCCGGTTGCCTCTTATGTTCATATCTAAACATAATATTTTATTTATGAGCCTTGGATTCTAGATAATAAATAGTACTAGCCAGTAAGCTTTGAATGGGTTAATTTGTAATTCCAGATATTGTTTCATTAAGTTATTTAATTTATATTGTAGCGTGTTGCCGGTTACTTGGCTAATGATTGGAATCTCTTCCATATCTCATATTATTATTTTGAATAATCTGTTACAAGATTGCATTAATGTTGGAATATTGTTGTTGAGTCAATTTATATTATATATGTGCTGCAATGATTTTGCTATTTTATTTTGTGTTTGGCTATAGCATATGAAGTGAAGTTATTATTTTATTGACTTCGGTGTTGATTTGAGAATTAGTTTATTGTGGATTAAGGGAAAGAAAACAAGGGAAAAATGCATATTGAAATAAAGGATTTTATATGATGTTAATAATCTCTCATGTATCATGTAATGAGACGTAACCAGATCTTATTGCTACCTCACTTTCCCGGATGTGTATTGGTTCTCACCGGCTTATGGAGAAATATTATTGAGGGTTCTTATTCTTTTTTTTGTGATTCTTCACTTCTACTAGATTTTAGCTTCTTCATTGCTTCTGCTAAGCCTACCGGTACATCTCTTGCTACAACTTTGGATTGCCCACCTTCTAGTTCATGCTATCAGCCATGCTGTTGATTGGCTGAAATTCATTACTTTATTGGCTGCATTCTTGGATCCTACTGCATAGGTTGATGATGATGTGTTATTGCAATTAACAAGAGTTGGAAATTCATTGAAGTGTAAGTTGGGCCTGATCATATCTATTATGATGCTCTTATCTATAGACTACATCAAACGTGGATAAGTCAAGGCAGTCATCTATGGTACAATTAAAATTGCTAGTTGATCATTCTCACTAGCCGGTAACAATATTTATAATTTGGCTTAGAATTATGGTAACTAAATTTAGTGAATTCTTATACGTAGTTTGGTGCTCTCGTAATTTAAGTTTGGAAATGTGGGGGTTGATATTTTATTATGACATGAAAGACCACTAATGTTTTGTATGTTGGAGTTTTTTGTTTGAACAACTTTACAGGTGTATGTAATATTTCATCATTCTTCATAAGTGAATTTTGTTCGGATGATATTGGAAAGAAATTCCTTGGATGGGAGATGTGCTCAAATATTACATATGGGTTCTTTTATAATTATCTCTTGGTGCTCAAAATCTATTGCATATAGTTATATCCCGATATGGCATTGGGAATCAACTGTGTGGGGGATTTTTCCATGACACGAATTTCTCTATCAACTGCCTATATGGTTTTTCATCATGACAGGGGTTCTACTATTCTGATATTAGATATCTATTATTGCTCAAGAGGGTATGGATTTCTCTAATTGTTTCCAAGATTGTTTCTGGCTTTTTCTATGGTATTCTCTACACTTACTATTCAAGAAGGCAAGCATCTATTATTCTCGTATTTTATATCTATTAAGGAATAAGAAGACATGAGTATTTATTATTCTGGTATTCTCTTATAATTTACGTCTCAAAGTTCGAAATCAATGCATATGGTCTTCTCTGTGCTATTTATATCTCTCATTGGTTAAGAAGATTGAGGTTTCTCTTATGGTATTCATATGGTCAGCTATAATATTTGAATAGTCTTTTTATTATATTCTATATTTCTTATGACTCAAGAAGATGGCAATATTTATTATAAGCGGCGTATATGCTATGGTTATGGTTTTCTCTATGCAATTATGCATATTTTATTGCTCATGAAGATTTGAGTTTCTGTATTCAGCTTCCCTTATGATACTCCGATAGTATTCTTCATGGCATATTTATATCGGAGAGCTATTCTTCGATGGCTTATTTGAATCTGGCAAGGAGAACTATATTTACTCATTATCTTGATTATCAGCAAGTTAATCTATCAACATTATGAAGTGTATTCTCTACATGGATTTTCTTATTTGGACTAGCGCATAAGGCTAGATCCTTTATATATTGAGGCAGTCTTGAGAAGTCAAAATGGTACATAAAATTAATAGCCTCTAGACTAGCGCCTGAGGCTAGCTCCTTTATATATCCGAGGGGGATGAGCCTAAGCTCACAGGGAGTCACATAGGAAAGTAACTCGTCTTCTGTGATTGGGGACCCCTGAAGAAAGTTCAACAGGTAAAAACAATTTATACTGCGTGACTCAATACCCAACACCATTCTATTAAGAGACATGAAAGATGTTTTCTTGCTCATCCCCAAGAAATTTGGGCTATGGAAATATGAACGTTAAAAAAGGATTAAACCCTGAATGAGTCCAAGGCGGGCAAACTCCACAGGGTATTTTCGTCACATGTACTCTTGGAGGATTCACCTAAGTGAGAGCCGTCGTGAGGCTGGGACTATGAGAATTAGGTTATTCTTTAGTAACTCTCATGAGAATCAAGATCGGTGCATGGCCATAATCGCACCAACTCGCAAACATGTCTAATGGTCAGTATTGTGTGTGTGACATGTTGAACTCTAGCTCAAAGGGTCTAGTTCAAGTTGTAGTCCCACTATGATCCTTTAGAGGGAAACTGTCACGCCCGATCCTAATCAAGCGTCATTAACGTTGTCTTAGGACGAACGTGATCGCACAGGTCACCTATGTTGGCCCAAGAAGGCAACCCAAGAGGGGGGATGAATTGAGTTTTATAGAATTTATATCAAATAATGCAGCTGAAAACAATTTATTTATTTCAACAATAATTGATTTAAGTATAAATCAATCAAGCAAATAATGAAACACAATGCAAGCAAGTATAGTAAGCAAATAAGCAAAACAGAGCAAGAAAAGAAGAGCACCAGATTTATAGAGGTTCGGCTAACCTTGCCTATGTCCTCTCTTCTTCGATCCTTTCGAAGGTATTCCACTATGTAAAGACCCTTACACAGCTGCTAGTTTTGCTACAAGTGCTCAGCTCACTCTTACAAGAGCTCTTCCCCAAGCTCTCACAACCCAAGAGATTTTGTCCAAACTTCTCTCAAACTTACAAGTGATTTTGTTCAAGCTTCACTCAAACTTACAAGTGTTTTTGCCCAAGAACACTCAAACTCACAGGTTTACAAACCCACCCAAGTAAAATGAATAATGGTTATACAAAGAATAACTCTCCTAAAGAGTAGATGAACAAGAATAACTCAATAGATAACCTTAATCACTCAGCAAAATATGTAGCAGTGAGGGCACAACAGATTTTTAGCTTCAAGATGTTGATTCAGCAAGTATAATCACTCTTTCTTGTGTTTAGAAGCTGTAGGGATATTGTATTTATAGCCATGGATTGATTCTAGCCGTTGGTAATGGATAAGAGACCATTTGATATGAAAACGGCGAAGTATAACATTAAAAAATCTAGTCGTTGCCTTAAATGAGTCGACTCTTTTTAAGCAGGGGTCGACTCTTTTTGTGTTTCAGCAGATTTTTGAATGTTCTGCCCAAATAAGTCGACTCTTTTGTGCTAGGGGTCGACTCTTTTGGTCTAAAACTGCACAATCAACTCTCTGTTGGAATGAGTCGACTCTTTTGTGCTAGGAGTCGACTCTTTTGATGTTCCATCAGAATTTTCAACCTCTGTTCGAATGAGTCGACTCTTTTTCTTGAGAGGTCGACTCTTTTTAGGAAAATCCTTAACTTTTGCAATATTTCTTTAATCTTCTTTAATATCTTCAAGCTCTTTAAGGATCATCTAACTAAGCTTTTTAAGGCTTGAAAAGACTTCTTCAAAGCTTGATGACTTCAAAAACATCTTCAATCCTTCAATATGAAATCAACTTTCATTTTTATTACATGTAGAGCTCTTCAATCACCATAACTTCATCCATTTATCAAAGTCTTCTTCAAGATCTTCAAGAGAGCTTCTGAGACTTAAGATCTTCATATTTCAACTGTTCTTTGAAAACTCTTCAACAGATATGACTTCTTCTTTTTATTCAAGGTTTTGAGCATTTTCAATCTTTTTTCTTGACATCTATCATCTTGAAATTTCTTCATTCTTTATAAGATCACCAATTATGAATATGTCATTCCTTCATGCTTATCAATCTTCCATCTAAGATTTTCATCATCTTGAAATTCCTTCATTCTTTATAAGATCAACTTTGTTGAATGTGTCATCTCATCATGCATATCAACCTTCATTCTAATATTTGTATCACACGTTCTCCATTGTGATAAGCTTTAAGTCATGATAGAAATCTAATAATTAATCTGCACACTTAAGTAGAATTATTAGATCATTAAACCAAGTTTTGTTATCATCAAAATCAAGGCATTGAGTCAACAACCTACCTGTAAGCAAAATCTTAACATAATTTCAAAGATAGAAATCTTATAGGAATGCATAACATTATCTTGAATAAATACAATAACAAACCATATCATAATCCTCTAGCATACATTATTAAGAAAACTCTTAATCCACACTTATGAATCTTATAAAACTCCAAAATAAACAAAACTCCAACAAGACTTTAATATAATGTACACGACTAATAACTCAACTAAAGAGCTTCTCGAGACTCTCCAATTCAACACCAATAGTGGACTAGACTTTTTCCCATTTTCCTACAAAACAACCTATGTGGGTGTGAGCTATATATCAACGTGCTCACAAGATAATCAAACTCATAAAGAATGAATGATAAACATCCACTGAATTAATCACCAATAGATAATACACCATCAACAATAAACAAAATGTCTCTTGTGATAGAATATATGATACACCACATATGTGCACGCTATTTTGATAACATTGGCCAAATATATCGATGGCTTGTTATCAAGGTTGTCCCACATCGACACCCTTTAGGTTAGCCCTTAGGTTAGCCCCCACTCGGCTAAACCTCCTCTATGCAATGTAAAGTATGCACACCATGTATGTATTTTATGCAATTATCACCTCGTAATCAAGCAATCACCGCCATTCAAGCATTCAATTCAATATGAAAAAGATCATCAATATCCCCACTTGATGCCGTTTACTCTCAAATTGAGCTATTCTTTCAGTTGAATTGGAATAGTATGATCCGCTTCCGACCCTACCAAACACCACCACATCAAACATGATGAAATAGATGCTATAATTCATAAACAATGCATAATTATAGCTTATATTCTTTAAATATATGATTGAGAATATCATAATGTATTAGAACTCAATAGGATGTTAAACCCTTTCCTAATGCAACCAAAGACATGAAAACACTTTCACCATTCCAACACCACAACAAGTATCAATATATAGTTCTCACCTCAAGGAATAAACACAAAACTTTCTCTCTTGAATTCTTCTTCCTCCTTTTCTTTTCTCTCCTTTTTTTTTTTTTCTTCTTCTTTCTCTCCCAACCATCGTAAAACCATGCTTCTCTCTCTTGTCTTGCAAGACACAAAATAGATATAATGTGTATCTATTATCCACATATGTCACACACATACCTTTGCTAGCAAAATTAGTGAAACACACACCTCTCACACATGAAGCACACACCTAGGTGTTTTAGCGTTAAACCCCCCACCTAGCACCTCCTTGCTTCCTTATTCCACCTCTAATCCACATAATTAACATAATTAATCACACCTATGATAATTAATCATGATTAACATAAGCTAAGCTTGAAGATTAATTAAGCTAATTAATCATGAATTAAGCTCACCAATCATGCTTAAAAAAAATATGATAATCTCTCAACTGTAAGTCCTCATTAAACCATGCCAACCAAGCTCCTTGATTAAGGATAATCATGTACCATAAGCATGCTATTAAGCTAAATATGATACTACGCAAGTTAGGGTTTCATAGATTTGGCAAAGACTGATCAGGACCTCCAACAATGAGCAGACCATGACCGACCACGACCTAGCAACCATGGCCGAGCAAGACTATGGCCGAGCAGACCATACCGAGCACAAGCTACTGAGTTGCATGCTATTAAGCTAAGTATGATACTTAGCAAGTTAGGGTTTCACAAAAACAATTAACACTAAGCGAGATTCAAGTCCAAAAGACACCTACACCTATTGCGTGGTATTAATGTTGCACAAACCTATTATTTTTATTTTTATTTATTTTAAAGTTTTTAAATTTGTGGGGGATTGTTAGAATAAAATTACTCTTTTATTAAATTCCAAAACTTTATTTACATCATTTAATTATTCGGTTACAAGTTTTTATTACAAAGTTTATTATAGAGTTTATTTCTAAGTTTATTATATGATTTATGTTGAGCCGTTGCAACTTTTACTAGCCATCATTGGGGGTTTTAATAGCCATAACAGCTAATTTCTTAAAACCTATATAAGGCTCATACTTAACATGGTTTGATATACATACAATGAGTGATATATAGAAAGACATTCATGAGATACAAAATATATGCTTACTCTTATTCTCTACCATCTTCTATCTACTATATTTATACTTTTTACATTATGTTTTATGGCCAACTGTGACTAGGATGGTTCATTATTCTTCCGACAAACATGACTCCCGAATAGATAGGCTGTGAGCAATCAGGTTGAATCTTGGAGTAGTTGATGTTTGATTACATCTTCACGTAGGGAGGCACAATTGCTTTAGGACAGTAATATCATGCTTCTCAATTCTCACGAGTCAACTTTTCTATTTTCCTTTTAACGTATTTTATTATTCATCATGTTATATTTTATTATGTTGTAATTAGATTTATTCTAAAGTATGATTTATTTGTGTTAATGAGAATTACGTGATGTATTTTTATGCAAATCTTCTAACACTTTTATGTATATATAAGATCAGGTCTCGATTTGACTATTAGGTCAAGAGTTGGGACCAGAAAATGCAAATTCGAGAATCCAATCGAAAGGTCATTGGCATTTTTGTTTTACCCATAATTGAACCGACCCGCAAAGGTCGGGTTGATATGGTTCTCAGGTTTTTTGGTTCTTTTGGACACTCTTATTGTCTCTTGGGCACATTTTATGTAAGATTTATCTACTTGTACAAAATGTGAACACTCTAATAACACGAAATTTTAACACCTTGTACAAGCAGATAATTTTGTTTCAAATGTGTCCCAAGGACAAATGTTGGCAAAATCCATCAACAAAAATTTTAAAATGAGATTTTGCAAAGTTATATTAAACATACTTTATTTGATTGTAGAAGGTGTTAGAAATTGTGAGTCACATACTTCCTAGCACTTCACACAATCAAATAAGCGATGCCTAACATATGCCGACCATTGAAAAGATACCAAGAAAATGAGAACAAGCATTAATCAAACTGTTCAAATCAAATAAGATTCAATTTAAGGAAAACAAAAAGAGAATGTCGATCTTTAACTGCTTTTTTGATCTGATCAAATTTTAAGGCGAAAATTGGACTCTGACAAACACTGTGCCTAATCCGGTGTGTAAGATTCGACTGCATATTTCAATTTGTGTGCAAGATCGAGCCCAAAATTAGAACCTCTTAGATGGCTATATGAGGTCAACCTCCTTGTGGCATTTTCCTTAGGAAAATACCCCTTGGGTTTTTACATGAAGTTTATACTTTTTCCATAAGTGAATTAGTGTTTTGTGCAAGTTGAGAGAATACATGTTTGGTTTAGTTATTGAAAATTGTTTTTTGTTTTTTGAAAATAGAACATACGAAAAACTAGTTTGGCAAACTATTTCTGAAAATTAATTTTGAGAAACAACCCTATTATTGGGAAATAGTTTTTTTTAATTATTTTTTGCTAGGCTATTAGGAAATAGTTTTAACTTGTTTTCTGATTCTCAAAAGCTGTTTTTACATGAAAAATAAAAATGATATAAAAACAATTGTATTTTCAAATTTTCCTCTTAAATTGCAGCATATGAGAAATACGTGAGAAAGAAGATGTTGGCATTGCCTACAAGCATTTCAAGGCATTCTGTCAGACATTTTCAAGCATACACAGAAAATTAAATGTGGATTAGTAAGTTTTGTTTTGAGCCCCATTGCTTTTTCTCTCCTCTCTCTCTCTCTCTCTTTGTTTAGAGAGAGAGAGAGAGAGAGAGAGAGAGAGAGAGAGAGAGAGAGAGAGAAGTTACATTCATTTATTCCTCGTAGATTTCTGTATCTCATATTTTTATTTTGCCTCCAAAAACAAAGATAATGAAAAGATAATTATATATGGGCTGGTAACAAATACTCTGGTGGAAGAAAATATGCAAGCACATATTGTATGTATACGGTTTTGCATTCTATGTTGTTCTTGTGATCAGAATTTGGTGGAATTCATTGGTTTTGAAGTGGATGTAGTGGATTTAGGGTTGGGGTTGGACTTGACTTTGCTGAGTTTCTGCTTCAACTCTGATAACAGAGCCTGATTCTCCTGATTGAGCCTTTGAGCCTTCTTCCTCAGTCTTTCATTTTCTTGGATGATGTGACAGTTCTGCAAATACAGTTGAGAGTTCAGCTTCTCCATTCTAAGCTGCCTGTATTGCCCCCCTGAAACCAAAGACCAGACATTAGATAATTTATTTTAGATGATTCTAGAGATATGTCAGTTATCATTCATTGCTGTCACTCGAGAAAATGAAGAAAATGTGCCATATAAACCTCTCTCTCTCTCTCTCTAGAGCAAATAAAGAGCATGAACAAAGAAAATAGCATACCCTTGTCAATATGGAAAAAATGACTGACACAGAAACAGGCTTCCAAACTTTGGAATCAGAAGGGGGCAAAGCTTATTCAGACCGACCTAGTTATCTGCTTCAGTAGATATATCCATATATATATAGAGAGAGAGACAGAGAGAGAGAGAGGAAGGAATGGATACGTGGAATGGGGAGCAAGCACGCCGCAGAACCACCCATGGTTCACCCGAAACAGCAAACAGCCACCCGCAAAGCCCCCTTGTCTGCCTTTCCTCACAAAAGATCTTGTGCCTACCATGACTTTAACCGTCACCATACGCAGAAAGAGATTGGCTTTTGGGGCAAAAAGCCTCAACCTTTATAGGCTTCGCACGTGGAAGTTGCTTGTATGTAATACGCTAGAAGCTACTGCGAGAGAGAGAGAGAGAGAGAGAGAGAACAACCTGGGGAACAAAACAGGGGGCAGTGGGAATGTTGAGGAGAGAGGAGAGAGGAGAGAGCATGAGAGGGAAAGGGGAGACAATGCCGCAAACATTCATGCATTTTGCATAGGCTATAAGCACGAAAGACAGCTGAAGAGGTGAGCTTTACGACCATTATCTATACCTATCCATATACATCTCTGTGTCAGTGTCTGGCATAAAAATATATTTATATATACGAGTGTGTCTGTGTGCATATACTTGCATGCAATAGGGTCTAAAGCCACGTTTTGAGCGTCCCCAGCAACTTCTCTGGATGGTTCTGGTCTTACTTCCCCTGAGAAATTCAAAATCCAGTAGCTTTTGGTATCCTCTTCTGCCCCAACACACAAAAAAAAAAAAAAAAAAAAAAACAAAATAAACTCAACATTCTAAGCCCCCTGTTGATCGTACCCATACTCAACTAATTTCTATTGGCAAATACAATCTGCTGTAACTGTGTAACAGCCATGTATAAATCAAAGCATTGCCTCTAAAGGGGTGAAAAAAAAAAAAAAAAACAACCCTCTTAAGCATGACGAGTTCACAAAAGGTGTTTTGGCACAAAAAAAAAAAAACAAACAGTAGCAAAGATACAATTAAAGACCAAGTCTAATAAATATCTATACAGGACATCATGGAGGGTTGCAATTTATATTTTCTCACATAGCTCTGCAATAAACCAGTAACAAGTGATGACCAGAGCTTTGCTGAAAGAAGACAGTCGGGTTGCACCAAAAGTGTCCGGGGAAGAAACTAAGAGACGCCTCTTTCTTGAAATACCCTTTTTATCCACACTTCTTTCGCAGTTTATGGTGCTGTTAACAGGATAAACAACGCTTAAATTTGAGAGCATATATATAGCCTGAATGACAAAAACACAACCGATCCAAAAAAATAACCAGTAACAAGTAAAGCAGGGGAAGAGGGAGCACACCTTCGTCCAAACAAAAACTTGCTTTCTTCACTCTGGTAAATTCTTTTCATAGCTTCATTCTTCGTCATCATCAGTGGCTAGCAGAACTCTCGGGGAGCTCACCAAGGGAGCTGCCTGCCACCCAGTGAATTTCATCAAATAGCTCTCATTGAAACCGAGATTGGTGGAATGGGACCAAAGAGAGTGTACATAAGATTGATCTGTCCGTTCCAGCCCACCTCGGCTGCTTATGCCTGCACACCTGCCAGTTCAGATAACACGTGGCTGCACTTTAGCAAGCCGAATCACTTTTCAAGCTTAGGACGTGCTGGCAGGGTGCAGGCATTGCCCATGCCCCTTACCGGGGCCGGGCTAATCCAAAACTTGCATCAGGTTGCTGCTGATGAGACTGCATAGAGACATGCAACAAAAACAATATTAGATGAGTGAGTCACGATCCAAAATGAATTTGGTCTTGACCAACTAATGATTACCAAATGTAAGAAATAGAATCCTCAAATATCACAAATATAATGTTATTTTATATCAATCAAGATCCATAATATATCTGGATGGGTTATGGGTAGGTCATGTCTACTATACTAATTACAGTAATTGAATATATGAGATCTAGTTTTGATTGCATGCGTGCATGGATGTGAAAGAGAGAGACCTATAAAAAGTCTGTTAAGTTGTTTTCCAAGATTAAACAACCCAACATGTTCAGGTTGAAAAACTGTTTGCAGGAACTTATTAGGCAGAGGATTGTCAAAACCAGTTGGATCATCTACTTCTGAGATGAACTTCTCTGAGGGCAGTTGGAAGTTGCATTTGATCATGAGTTTTTTTTATCAACTAACAAATTAATCTTTGAATACTATACTTCTCATTCTACAAGCTAGAATCTGTTCTCTGTTACTTATTACTTTTTAAATGAAAAGAAGGTTTAAACAAAGGGAAAAGATTCACTGTTTTTCAAACAGAGAGATTTGAAAAAAGGGAAAACATTTACTTAGAAAAATATGAGTACCAAGCTTTTACAGGAATGATAATTCAAATTGCAATATGAATCACACAATTTAATTCTCATTTGAAAATCCTCTCTAGAATTGTATCCCAAGTTCTCTATTACATTCATCAATAGTATTGACTTCTTTGAATGGAAAGGGAGATAGTAACTTCCTATATATTTTAGAATTAAAAAAAAAACTGCTCCAATATCAAGAGTATGAAAAGCAAAAACTGCACTAATATAGCCACAAAGCAGAACAGTAAAAGAAAATGTAAAACAAAAAGCAAAGGGCTGTAGGTAGTGGTGGGTAGAACCTCCACCATTAGAGCAGTTTCAGGAGTAGCAATTAAATTGACAGTGGGAGATGAAACCCAATGACACGGCCATACCTGTGAAAAGGGTTGGTGAACCTGTTCATGATGAATGAACTGCATTCCAGGGTGCTGGCACGGATATTGAGCTGAATGCAAATATAAGGCAGAGGTGGAGTGTGCACCAACATGATTGGGATTAAATGGGGTCATCATAGCATCGGGATGACCATAACCAATTCCAGCAGGAGTCGATGGTGCAGCCCATGGACCAGGTAGATGTTGAGGGAATGGCCGAGGTTGGAGTTCAGTAGATATCGAAGGCCTATGAGCTGATCCAAGCTGTGGGAATTCAGTGTTATAGTTCAATGCAGGGGAGTACATAGGCTGAACGGCATATGGTCCTCCATTGAACCCAAATCCAGGGTCAAATCTTTGCATATATCTGGTAAGTAAAAGCATTATAGTACTAATACCATTGGCCTACTAACAGATAAGAGACAATGGGCATTATAAGTTAAGCTAGTCAACATCTCAATCACTAAATAGTGCCTTCAAATCCAGAATGGGTCACAGTTGAAAGATGAAAACTTTGTGTTTCGACAATTCATAACAACAACAGAGCATTGAAATGAAGTTTAAACTTCATTTATTTTTCACTATATATATATTTCTTTTTTTGATCCACAGGTAATGGACTAAACAATGAGAAATATCTGTCCCCCATCTCAAAACCCCCCAAACTTGGATGAAGGTGAGACTCAATTCTAGGTCAATGTAACCACCACCAAGAGTAGATGGCACTCCAAGATGAAGTTCTAAATTTTGATAAGTTCAGCATTTTCATCTTTTTACCAATGTTATTAATCTATTTATTTAGAGTTTATTTTTTATATTTCATATTCCTGTCATCTATTGACCATCACTACAAATTAGATATACATACACAAATATAAATAAATGGGAAAAACAAGTACATGTCCAGCCAGTCTTTGGACCTTGCAACTCTGCATTTGGTGATACCAGGAGATACCACTCAGTTGACGGTTGCCCATGACCATACTCAAACCAAAAAAGGCACTTCCATAAATCCAAAAGTGTCTTTAGGTTTGAAACATTGGACTGAAAAGCTAGCTGCTAACTATTAGATTGAGTAGTATCTCCTGGAGACCAAGGGGAGAGGTGTATAATGTGAGTCCTTATTGGGACAAGGGTGTACATCTCTTATTCAACCTAAAGGAAAACAGAAGTGGGTGGATGATGCCTTCAGTAATATTCACAAAAGGTTATTTGTAAGTATTGAAAGTTTTGACATTATTAGGAACCATATGTTAACACTTCTTCATGAGTAGTTTTTTGGCTTTTTTGCTCACTTCTTCATGAGTGGTTTTTTTTTCTTTTTTGCTTGGAGCCAAAAAGCAACTAGTGTTTGATCTGAAATGAAAAGTATTTTAAGCCAACAACCAAAAAGTTATCTTTTTATGTTTTTCCCAAAAGAAAAACACAATAAAAAATTTACTCTTTGCTCCTGGGTTCAATTTCATCACTGCACCATCTCCAAATTATAAGTAAATATACATATGTACACACATAATAGGGCATGGATGTACAATGTGTGCATACATGCATACCTATACACGCATATATCTTAATATGTTATTAGATTCATGTTCACTTGCATATGCACAAGTATGCGTACCTGTAATCATATATATATGCTCTTGTGCATATTTGTCTCATTATGCACCTATTTAAGCACACATGTCTACATATCATAGATGTACACATTTACAGACCTGTATACGCATATAGGTGTATAGATACTATATACGCTTATATTTATAAAAATATTTACCTATAATTGTTTTTATGCATACCTATACATGTTTAAATATGTGTCTTTACCTATATATATTAACATCAAGTTTGCCTCAACATAGACATATATGCACATATACAACCCTATACCTACCTTCTTTTGTTTATATATAAACCTATACGTACCCGCATATACAAGTGCATATACATTCTGAATATCTATCTCATCTGAATAATTATCTTAATAGGTCTATCACAAAACAATTTTAAAATTAAAATTACTTTAAAAGTCAGTTGCAATACAAGTACTTGCTTCTTTGCTTTCACTTTCACGCAAAATGCAAGAGTCACAAAAGTTGCTTTTTCAATTAAAAAAGCATTACAAACACCACCTTAAAAACAATAACCAATTATTAGTCAAATGTTTTTTGAAATTCTAAGAAGGAAAAATATATTCAGATCACAGTGCGGGTTACTGTAGACCCGCCACTGCTCTAAAAATAGGCATGTGCCCGTGGAGAGAAGCTACCAATTGATTAGTCACGTGTCTACCTCCACGGCCAAAACAAAGTAAAACCGCACCTCCAAAATCAACAATCCATGGCATTGTGAGCACTTGCAGCCACACATCCAACAGATGAAAATGGAAAAGGGGACCCAGAGCCCAGGTGGGATGGGATTTTCGAGAATAAGATTAGTACATTATTTGAACCTTCAGACCATGTACCCACCCTGGTCACCACAAAGCTGTTTATCATATCAATGAAAAGAAGAGACTTTGTAGCAACCCCTAATAAAAAGAATGATACAAGCCCAAAACGGAACGGAAGAAGGCAGTGAAACAAGACTTAACCATCAAAAATGGTTCAACAAAAGATGGATGATATTCACTCCAAGAAGGGGGAAAAAAATATAATCCTCAATTTATGAATGTTATTCAATACTGGAGAGGGAAGGGGGGAGAGAGGGAGGGAGAGAAGAATAAAAGCATACCTGTCATAGCTTCGATCATAATCAGGGTCCTTGCGGTCAATATCACGGTCCCGGAAAACCGCCACCCTATTGTTTGTTTTAAACCTACCAACTTGCTCCTCTGTCCTACTTCTAGCTAATCTACTGCTACTTGGTAAAGAATCAATTGAACCCCTGCCACTGTTAACATCAGATCCTCCTGGAACAAATTTCTCTTCTGCCTTTGGTATCCCTAATAAATTATGCTGGAAATTATCCTGCATCCTTGGCTCACTTTCTGATCTCCCACCAGTGCCCCCACTGAAACTACTAGAGTTAAATATGCGTGCCCGAGCCCTATTGTATTCCTCTTTCCTCTCCTCCACACTTTTTGAACTATTGGTTCTTGAGGAATGTGAATTTGCACTGCCAACAGTTGGTGACCGTTTCTGTGGCCTCTGCTTAATAGCAACCTTAGTGACACCACTGTCTTCTGTTGGCAAGTTTACAGGGATGTCCACCAGGCGAATCAAAGGAAGCCGACACTCAGAAGTCTTGCGGACAATAATTCTGGAACCAGAACCATCAGGCAAATTATTGTCTAATAAAACCATCGACTGCAGTGAGTAGTGTTGGGCCACACGGTGTGCAGCCAACCGTAGATAGGAAGTTGGCAGTTGATGGAACTCCATTTGCTGTTGAGTGGGATCTCGGATGAACTTTTCAACATCTTGCTCCATCCTTAGGACTGAACAACATTAGAAAAGAAAAAGCTCAATTGCACACTCAAATATCATCGTTTACAATTGCATTTGAATCATGGTCAAATATTTTTAGCAGCAGTAGTGATAATGCTAGCATTAAATCATCTTTTACACAATGTTCATGCTTCTCAAGTTTTAAGCCCAATTGGCCCAGTGTTAGCATTCAATCATCTTACTTTTGGAATTTTCAGCTTGAACAACCTTTTTTCTTTCTTTTTAACACTGTTATATGAGGAAAAGGGGGAAAAGACAAATTTTATACATGGCGTATACACAGGAAAAGGAAAACCAAGCAACAAATTATAATCCAGAAGTCTATAAGATCAACAAGTGATCTCTGGCACTTTCAGCAGGGAAACACTTTGAAAGCAAAACAGGACTCTAACAAATTTTCTTTTTTCGCCCTTGAGTTTTACGTCTGTAGTCTCATACCAACGCCTTACTACTACTTCATTAATTAACGGCTAAGCAATCTCATAAGCTGAGCTTTCCTTAACCGGCGAAAACTCGAGATACTTTTCACTTGTCTTCTGCGACCTTACTTCTGCGACTACTCAACTTTTGCAAGTCCTTATCTCAAAGAAACTCCTATCCGTCTCCTTCCAGGTGTTCCAAAACATGGCGTCAGCATTGTTTCCTGCAGATTTCTGTTCTTTTTTTGGCTCCAGATGCTCCAACTCTGAAACAATGGAGTTGATTGAAACATAATCCAAATTGAACTAATGAAAGCCCACAACAAAAACACCAACAATCGTTTCCCATTCCACATCCTCACAAAGAAAGTAGCATTTATGGAAATCAAATGATCCACTGGTCTCCCAATATCCCTACTCTATGTTACCTGGACTCTTCTAAATTTGTGAAATACCTGTGTTAGACATTTAACACTCGGATAAGGGTATAGGATATGTGTCTGATATGGCTAATTGGACATGCATCCAACAAGTATAAAAAAAAATTGAAATTACTATAGAACTATGCATAAGCCTTCTATTTTAAGTATAAAATATCATATTTTAGTTTGTAAACACCATTTTACCTTAAATAAATAAATAAAAATACTTAAAAAATATTAAATCTAACCATGCTTGAGTGTTCTTGGATATAAGAATTAGATGAATCAAGTGCTTAGACAGATACCCGCACCCGAATCCAGGTAACATGGTCCCTACTCACTCACCAAGTTAAAAAAAAAACACCTTCAATAACCAGAACACCACTAAAACCAGTTTTCCATTTTGGAATGTCATTCCAAAATTGTGGTACGCTTCCATTCCAAAAGTTGATTCATTAATCCAATCAGTGTTTTCCATTTTCTTTTATTAGATCCCTTATGACCATCAGACGTAAAAGGCAAACTATATGAATACGGATACGAACACAAATGCATATAGAGGATAAGATGTTAAAAAAAATGAGGGCACAGATACGGTGAGAATATGGCAAAAAAATATAGAAACACAGTTTTATTAGTTATGTACATGAATGTAACATCCACAAACCACCCAAAACAAGATAAAAACAACTAAACAAGTTCACAATTACAATACCACAACTAGCAAGTTAAGAATTTGAAGAATTGGATTTGAGTGTTCTATGTTTTGGTGTTTTAAAATTTGAAATTTATAAATTTGATTCCATTTTATAATTTTAACAATAACATGTCAGCCCTGCTAGGTCTCAAAACGTGTCTGAGGAGTATGTGCCCCCGATACACAAGGCATCCTAAACGGGATGTTTGTGCTTCCTACTTAGTAACATATCAATAATTTAAATGCAACCAATACCCTTATTTTTGTTTCTTGCAAAGTCACAAAATTGACCATTTTAATTATATTTTGTCACCCTCCCACAACCCGTTTAATGGGAACCAAAACCAAGAAATGGCCTTATGTTAACCTTCACTTGCTAAAAGAAATTCACCCTCGCATTTGGAAATGCCTTAACCCATCCATTGTACATGATCACCATCAGCTCACCGCATACTGCTACAATGCCACAATTTAGAGTACATGGCATATTAGATTCCCTTTGTTGTACCTCTTCCCAAACCTTTTTCCAAATAACATGGTTGAAGCAACATAAAAACTTTTCTGACAAGCACCTGTACTCTACACCTATGAAGCGTCAAACATCTATTTTATTTATGAATAAAATATATACTATAACTTTTTGTTCATACTTTTTTTCCGGTGTGTAAAATGTAAAAAATAATCTTTCTATTTTTTCTATAAAAAAAAAAAAGGAATGTAATTATAGAGTAAAAAAAACAGTCATAATTTTCATGTATACATAAAACACATATGTATTCTAAGAAGCACAGATACTTCTACAAAGGTTTTGTATCCGTGTTCGGCATGACACTTGTTGGACACTCTCCCAACATGTATGGAACACGAATACAGACGCGTCTTATTAATTTATATCTTTTAGAATCGGACACGCTTCGAATAATGAGGGGACATGCATGTCTGCCACTTGAACACCTGTGTCCATCACTTATTAATATGAAACACATTGCAAGTTTAAAAAAAACAAACATGGAATTCGATTGTAAAATAAAAACAATAAATTTTTTTACCTAATATGTTTAATCTATAGAATACATGATCTTTAATTTCAATTAGTGTTATTCTACATTTCTTTATCATCTTTGTGAAAATATTTCTATATATGACATATAAAAAGTATATAAATATAGATATCATTTTGTTGTGTCCCTACCATGTCATGTATTGCTTTTTTTTTTTTTTTAAATCGCCGTGCCGTGCGTCTATATATTCATTTGTCATTGTATCCTATTTTTAAAACATTGTCATGTCAGTGTGTTCTTATTTTGTCGTATCTATGTCCCATGTCTGTATGCTCTTAGTTCCACAAAATTGACCAAAGCCTTAAGTCAACTTCACCAAGAACATAGCATCTACACCATATCATACCATCACATCATCCATTCCTCTTAAGTTATCTTCATCTCATAAAGTTTTTAGAAAAACACCAATAACACCTTCTAATTCGCAAACATTAAGACTTTTCACAAAAGAAATATTCTATTGCTTTTCATTCTCTTACCAAATTGTCACTAAACCAAGATTTTTATCCAATGGGATTCATCAGTATTACCTAATTCCTCTTAGAATTAACTACCCACACTAGAGTAAATAATAAAAACAACAATTAATTGAAAATAAAGAAATCCAACGATAAGGACAAGAAGTCTTAAGGAATAGAAAAGAAGGGGGAAAAAAGCCAACAAAAGATTGAGCAACTTTGTGAATGAAGCACAAAAGTGTATTTTTCCAACAACTTCTTCATTATTGAGTAAAAGCATTCATCCACCATTCTGATCAACAATCACAAGTCCATTTACAATTGCCACAAAGGTTAGAATTTCGACATGCAAAATAATGACGATAAAGCTGAAATAAAAATAAAGATAAACAAAAAGGAGCTTGAAAAAGGAGCTCTATGTTTGCAAACCACGTGTTAACTCATCAATAGATTATTCAACAAATCTCCCCTCCCCCTCCCCCTCCCCCAGGCCAAAAAAAAAAAGAGGCAAGTAAGATAAAAAAAGACATCACATATATGGTCCCACTCTAAAGCATCCAAATCCTAAAGAATATTTAAGACGTAAGGCAAAACTAAAAATTGAGGTCCCAAGGATGCCTCTTCAAAGAATTTTTATTTATCTTTTGTTTGTGTATTTTGGACTCGAATTAGGACTTCAATTTTCATCCACTATTATGCTTCATCATCTTCTATCTTGCGCCTAAGTCTTGACAGATCCGAATGGATGTTCATAATTTGGAATAAAAGGATCTGAAGCTTTGCATGCCAATACCAAAAACAGATATGTTACCACCTGGGTATACTCCACGACCCGTTAAAAGGTTGGTTGCGGGAAGCTGGGAACCAATGGTGACAAAGGTAACTGGGCCGATGCGGCCGGTTACAAGGATTGCCATCAATAAAATGCCCAATCTTCTGAGACATTTAGCAGGGCTTGATATTAGAGAAGCAAGTTCAAATGCATAACAAGATTGGTTCTCCATTGCAAGGAAGATGTCAAGGTAAAGAATAAAGCAGTAACACACCAGCCCTTAAACAATCATCGACTTCAAAGTAAAATTTCCTACCAAACGAGTCCTAGGCCTTTCCCTTTTGTTAGTTCAGCTTTAACCCTAAACCCCATGGTAAGTTCTGTTCTCAAATAGCAGGCAGTTCTCAATTGGGGTGATACTTGCTCCAAAAGCTATGTATGTATTCGCTTCCTGAAACTGAAAAAATAGGCAGGAAGAAAGAAGCTAAAGAAGCAAAACCGTAATACAGATAAGAGAGCAGCAAGGGTTAAAAATTCATGATTAGAATGTTTGGATTCTTTGGAAATCAACTCTCATCAGCAGTGTTTCAATTAATTTGCTTTTATTTTAACATGTACATCTGTGGTTGTGCCCATACGATCTAGAACACACCCATATGGAAATTAAGCTGGGCAAGTTAAACCATATCACTGGAGAATCAACCCAATAAAATTATGACAAATATATCATCTACAACCAAAACTCCATAATCACTGGAGTTGCAGTAATAATCAACCAGGTTAGCAAAAAATCCTAAAGTCCAATGAAGTGAACAAAAAAACAACTAATTACAACCAAACAGAACTCACGGTAAGACCTTACCCGAAAGCCTCTCCCGAGGGTTCTGCAAAGCTTCCCGAAGAAACTGATCCACCGAATTGATAACATCTTCCGAAAAACCCCCAAATTTGTGAGCACCAATGGCCGAGGACGACGAAGCTAAACCATCGGCAAACTCATGAGAAGCAGAGCTCGACGAAGACGACGACGGATTCGAAGAAGGGTCCTTCTTGGAGGAGGAGGAGAGCAACAATCTGCTGACGCTGGCCTCCAAGTCCGCCACCTCCCATGAATCTGGGGGGGCTCCGAGATCCTCCACTGAGCCCTCCATGGCTTTGAGCGAATTCTAGGGTTTTCGTACCGAATAAATCATCAATTTGAGCTCAAATTCGCGATCGAATGAACCCGAGCCCCGTACACTCTGCTGAATTTCATGAACTCGTTGGGTGATGAGAAGAGAGATTAAGGCACGAATCCGGTGAGAGAGAGAGTGATCGATGTAGAGAGAAAAAGGTCGAGAGAGAGAGTGGCGGGGATAGGGTTTGACGATGAGTGCGCGAGGGGTGGCTCGAGCGTGTGCTTTTTCTGCCTCACGTGTCAGTGCACTTGCTATTGGACAGCTGAGAATCTAATTCACATGGATTAGGACAAGTGGAACCACAATTGTTACATGTTGAGTAGGACAATTATTCTAGGTACACGAAAAATGCTACGACGCGGTTGTCCCAGTCCCAGTCCCAGTCACCAGTCACCCGTTAACGTGCGTTACATTAGTTGGGCTTATCCGTTGTGTTGTTGTGCGTCATATTAGTCGGATATTATCAATTGTTTTAGCCCCATTAATAATTAGTGAGGACTAGTTGATGTGATGCACATTAAAAGATAATTGAGAGGCAATCACGATTATTTTTGATACTTCTCCTAAGTAGATACTGTGCAACTGATGAGTGCTATGTCAGTTGGACCCTAGCATTTGATGATAAGATCCATTTAATATGACACACATTAGTTGGTAACTGACCTACTGCCGCTATTGTAAATAACGGTTCTCGTGATTCAAGTGCTAGGTCATCCTTTTATTCTTTTCATAATGTAGTGAGCAATTATGTGGGTTTAGGACATAATAAAATACAGGACATAAAAAAAAACTATACATAATGCGTGTAAATTTAATATGATTTTTAAAAAAAATACGGTAACAAAATTCAATATAAAAATATAAGAACGTAAAAAATACGAATATATAATTATTCAGGTATCATACGAACCGTAGTAAAAAAGTCAGAACAAAAAATACAGTAATATTTATGAGCAATTTATTTTTATATATGTTAGTAGGTCGTATTTTTGTCTCATATGTATCCAAATTTTAAAACATATTATTAACAAATAGCTAAATTATGGTAGATAAATAAATTTTATTTTTTTTATTTCGAGAATTGATATAAGAATGGGTTAATTTATTAATTTTAATTTTAATTTAATATTTTGAGTATTAATAAGAAGTTACAAAAAATAAGATTAACAATTTAAATATAGTATTAGAAAAATATCACAAATTTATACAACATGATAGTAATAAAGATACACAAATCATGAGCTATATAAGTTTTTTCTATAATTGATAAAGTCAAATGAGTTGATGGTCAATAATTGTATTATTATAATTATTTATTAAGTATAAAATTAATAATATACCAAAATTAAATTAAATTATATCTAATTTTTAATAGTGTTTTTTACAGAAGTATAATACATAAAATGTTTAATTCATGTACTATACGCTCAAGCTAAAAAATACGAGTATTTTTCATTAAGTTTCAGATCTGAACCAAAAACGAATTTTTTTTTTTTTTTTACATATGTGCAGATATTATACGTGTATAGTACAAACATTTACTAACTATGGTTCAAGATTCACTTATTTGGGTCACCCATTGGAATGAAGGTGATTGAGGGTTTCAAAAATATTGATTTTTTTTTTTTTGGAGTTGACAAGTGACTAAATAAATCCCATCAAAAGGTAATAATAATAATTGTACAAGATGGTACCCAACTACAAACCCATTTTGGGTACAGCTGCCTAGATTGATTTGGTGGCATTTTAAGCCAATTGTTACTACAACTAGTGGTAACTTTGGTCACATTTTGTAGAGTTTAAGACCAGTCTAAGCGGTTACATTTTATAGTATGTGTTCACATTTTACAGTATCTAAGATCAATTTAAGTGGCAAGTCACTTTCTATGTTTTTGAAACCATGAATCCCGTATTGATTTTGTAAAGATTCTCATCCAATAGTAAGACTTTTTTTATTTTTTTCATTTAAGAACTGAGTTTTTCAAGGTACCGATACACAAAATAACTATTGGGTACCGGAGAAAAACATGATTTTAAATGTTACTTTCATTATGATTTTATTTCTTTTTGTGTATTTGATGGATCTTCCAGCTTAAATCTGATTGCAATATGTTGTTTCAAGTGATTTAAATCTATGCAAATAGCTTAAAAATATATACACAATTAGCCTTGCTGCAAAAGATTTAAAATCATAATAAATGAATTTTTTATTCTAGAAAAGGACAAAAGGGAGAAACAGACAAAAATGAAAATGATTGTATACTTCTATTAATCTATTTTACTCGTTAACCAAATAAAGAATGAATATATCTTGTAGTTACCATAAATGATTTAATTATTTTGTAGTATTTTAAATCTTAGAAATATCTCCAATTGTCCATTGAATTTCTTCAATTAGATTAAGTAATTACAATAAACCGAAAATTTTCACTTTCTATAAAAGGACACATAAAAGACGGGGTGCATCCTTGCTGGCATTTTCAGGTGAGGCTAGTTTGTAAGCCACAGAACCTATCCTCTGGATGATTGGACAAGGCCCAAAGAATTTGGGAGCTAACTTGGCATACTTGCTGAAAGCCACAAAGCTTTGTTTAAAGGGTTACAATCGTAAGAACACCCAATCCCTCACCTCAAAGGTACTCTCAGTCCTTCTTTTGTCAATTAGCTGCTTCATTCCATGCTGAGACTATTGTAGATGGTCTCTGAGATTTTGAATCATATGAGCCCTATCTGTGATAAGGGAATCTGCTGCGGCTACCTTTGAAGCACCAGGCACATAATCCTTCATTGTAGGTGGAACCTGCTCGTAAACAGCCTCACATGGAGTTTTCCCTGTCAAGACATGGTAAGTGATGTTGTACCACCATTCTGCCATGGGTACCATTTATCCTAAGCCTCGGGTGTTTCACCTAACATGCATTTTAAAGTAATTCTCCATACACCTGTTTATCACCTCTGTCTGCCCATTAGTTTGAGGGTGATAAAAAAAGGCTCATGCATAGCTCGGTTCCTTGCAACCTGAATAATTCCTTCAAAAATTGACTGGTAAAAGAGGTCACAATCACTAACTATAGTAGCTGGTAATCCATGGAGTCTGAAAATAGTATTCTTAAAGACTTGTGCCACAGTTGAAGCTGAATAAGGGTGTGATAGGGCCATGAAGTGGGCATACTTAGTGAGCTTGTCAACCACTACCATGATGACATTTTGATGATTAGTAGTGGGAACTCCTTTTATAAAATCTAAGGATATAACGGTCCAAACTATTGTGGGCATAGGTAAAAGTTGTAGCAGTCCTGGTGACAAAACATTCTCAGATTTGTTCCTTTGGAAAATATCGCACTACTCCACATACCTAGAAAGTCCCTTTTTCATGCCTTTCAAGGAATGCCTATTTCAAGCTTCTGTAGGTCCTTTCTTTGCCAGAATGCCCTCCTGTAGGAGTGTCGTGGAATTCCTTAAGGAAGTTGTTCTCTGAATTGTACATCTCCCACCACCAACCTTCTTTTATAATACAATAGTTTACCCTGCCACTGATACTTTGGATGAGATTGAGGGTCCTTTAACATGTCATTCATGATCTTTGGCAACATCTCATCAGTCTCCCAGCTGCTTCTTAACTTATGCCACCAATCACATTGAATTGTTGATATAGCCTGAGCTTCCCCTTCCTCTTCTTCCAACCTTGATAAAGCATCTGCCACCTTGTTCTCCTTGCCACTCTTATACAATATCTCATAATCAAACCCCATTAATTTGGCTAATCATTTTTGTTGCATCAAAGTAGTTATTCTCTGCTTCATGAAATATTTAAGGCTAAAGTAATCTGTCTTTACTTTGAAATGCCTACCTAATAGGAAATACGTCCATCTCCTTACTGCTTTTACTAATGCTTGAAGCTCCTTTTCATAAGTAAACATGCCCTTAGTTTTGTTGGAGAGCACTTGACTGTAAAATGCCATTGGTTTGCCTTCTTAAATCAATACAGCTCCTCGCCTAACATCTGAAGCATCACATTTTATTGTGAAAGTGCTGGAATAATCAGGTAATACCAACACTGGTGTAGTGGACATGGCTATGTTGAGTTGTTGAAATGCCTTTTATGCTGCAAGCCCCCTAGTAAAAGCATCCTTTCTTAACATTGATGTAAGAGGTTCTACTAGTTGACTATACCTATGCACAAATATCCTGTAATGCCCAGTCAAACCATGGAACCCTCTTAATGCCTTTAAGGTGGTAGGTGTTGGCCAATTGACCACACACTTCAACTTGTTAGGATCTATAGAGACCCTTTTATCTGAGATGATATCTCCCAAATATTCCACTTGCTTCAAAGGCACATTTACTCATCTTACCGTACAACTGATGAGCCCTTAAGATCTCAAACACCTTTCTTAACTGTCTCAGATGGTCTTGATGACTGGTGCTCTAAATCAATATGTCATCAAAGAACACCAGCACAAACTGCCTGAGGTCAGATCTGAATATCTCATTCACAAGGCTCTGGAATGTAGATGGAGTATTAGTCAGCCCAAAAGGCATGACCAGTAACTGAAAATGGCCTTTATGAGTTCTAAAAGCTTATTTCTTTATGTCATTTGGATAAAGTCTGATCTGGTGACAACAAGATCTTAGGTCCAATTTAGAGAAAACCTTAGCTCTTTGTAATTCACCTAGCAGTTCATCAATTACAGGTATGGGGAATTTGTCCTTCACCGTGACTTGGTTTAACTCTCTATAATCAATTAACAATACTGGTGAGGACAAGGGACTAACACTTGCCCTAATTGTCCATAGTTCCAATAGTTCTTTCACCATCTTTTCAATTTCATTTTTCTAAATATAAGGATATCTATATGGCCTTACATTGATGGGTTTACTGCCCTCTTTCAAGGTGATTGTACGGTCATGTGTCCTTCTTGGGGGTAGTCCTACAAAAATGTCTTGGAACTCCTCGATCAGAACCTGTAATTTTGGTCAGATTGCCAATTGTTCCTCTTGACCATGTATCTGATGCATGTATGCTATAGCCCCTTGAGCCTTCTTGTAGATTGATTTCTGCATTTGTTTTCCTGATATGAGATAAATCTCAGGTTTATGACTGCCTCTTAGTACATATTTGGCTCCATTCAAGCTGAAATCCATCCTCAAATCTTTAAAATCCCACATCACAGATCCCAGTATTGCTAGCCACTATATAACATCCACCCATTGGTAATACCCTCATTTTTGCTTGAAATTCCTTCCCTTGCATTATCCATGTCAAATCCTTACACACTGTAGTACAATTCAAGATGGTGCCATCAGCCACAATTACCCTTAGTGGTTATGTTGACTCTAGTCTGCATCCAGTTCTTTTAGTAATGCCTAGATCCAAGAAATTATGAGTGCTACCAAAATCTATTATGATTGTTGCCCCTTGTGGCTTGATTTTGCCGCTGATCCTCATAGTCTTATAAGAAATTGATACTGTGAGCGCATGTATTGATATCTCTAATTCCTCCTGATGATCCTGATTTTTTTTTTCAATCTGCTTTCCTTCATCTTCCTCCCATGATTCTTCTTCTTCAGATTTAGCCTCCAACAAAAACAATTGCTTCCTTTTACATAAGTGTCCCCGTACATATTTTTCATCATAATTGAAAGATAATCCTTTAGCCCTCCTTTCATTCATTTCCTTAGGAGTGATCTTCTTCACATTGGTGAATGATTACACTATAAAAGTGTAATCATAGACCTTTAATTCACACCTTGTTAGACTTAGATTAGTGTTAATTATCTTATTTTAGTTATATACATGTTTGATTATATTTTGTGTGTATTTTGTAGGTTATAAGAGCTAATAAAGGCAAATAGAAGTAAAAAATAATCAAAGCGGATTCAAAACAAATAAACCGGTGATGATAAGTCCAAAATGTCTCAGTATTATGGCCATAACTTTTTGCTCCAATATCTGATTGAGTTGAATTTTGCATCATTAGAAAGAAAACTTCAAGGGCTACAACTTTGCCTCTAATATGCATCGGTTGAATCGATCTCTAGTATAATCAAAATCAAACTTCAAGGTTGTTGGCCGTCCTAACAATAAATAGTACCAGTCCGCATTGTGAACAGTGTTAGTCTAGACGGTGAACAGTACCGTCCAAAAAGTGAACAATGACCATCCGAACTATGCATCTTGCGCGCATCCAAAGTCCATCCGAACTGTGAACAGTAATTCCAGATTGAATTTTTTTGCGTCCAAAGCTAGGCAAATTGCATTTTTTACTTCCAAAGTGCATCTGGACGCTCTTTGGGCGCGCCCCAGACGCCCCTCGGATGATTTGTGCAGAAAATGAGTTTTAAACCTAGTTTTTGGCAAGTTTTGGAGAATTAGGATCTTTTAGGGTTAGTTTTAGGTAGGGGTGGCTGAAGCAGCTCATCCAAGGTTTGTTTTTCATTTTTTTTCTTTACTTTTAACATAGATTTAGCTTTGCAATAGTAGTATAGAGTGAGGTTTTGTAATTGTTCTTCATTTTCTTGTATTTTTCTTCACTTTCTTGTACTTTTCTTTATTTTTCTTGCAATCAAACATTTTTATTGTTTAAGTAAAATTTAGATTTAAATTCTTTATGCTTTCTCTAATAGATTCAAGTAGCTAACTTCTTAAATTGGATTAAAAAATGAAGGTGACTCAAGGAATCCAAGGGTTTTAATGGAAGAATCTCATAAATTTATTGATTTATTTTCTTAGATTTCTAATTCTTAGTAATTGCATGTGGATGTCATACAATACTTAGATTATTGACTAAGTTTGAGGATTTTAATCACCCAAACCAATGATATTAATCTATGACTCTTTACTAAATAATTAATCCATGATTGCTAGAATTCATTCACATCAATTGATTGCTAGATACCTTAGAACACCTAGGTTATTGACTATGTTTGGCTAATTTAATGCTCAATCTCCCAAATTGGTATTGATCCTAGTTAAATCAATGGTATTAACCTTTGATTCTCTCATTGACCATGAATCTAATTTCAATTGCTTGAGAATTATTGATTTTTAAAGTTAAATTCTTTGAATCAAATACTCTTGATTGTTGTGTTTGATTTGAGTTATAAATCTCATTGAAAGTTTTGGATGAATTGGGTAATTGGATCAACTGAGTCCAATTATCTTTTAATTGCTTTAAATATAATTTCAATTTGCTTTAATTTAATTGCCTAATTGTTAATTACTTTTATTTTCATTGTAATAGTTTAGTAATTTAAAACTCTTATCAAAACTCAAAAGATTTTCGGTCTCTTTATTTTCTATTTTATTTTAGATTTAATTCACATAATTTCTATTTAATTCAAGTTAGTTTAGTGTGAGTTCAGTGCTATGGCCTATATTGGACTTGGTTATTGAGGAAATACGATTCCGGACTTCCTAAATAAAACTACAACTGTCAACCGTGTACTTGCGGATAAATATAACACCTTTGAGGGCGAATCAAGTTTTTCGCGCCGTTGCCACGGACCATAGGCACGAGGCGAGCACTAACAAGCTTTGTGTTGAAGAGCAATTAGTGGATTGGATCTCCATCAATTTACCACGACAGAGGAATTTTTGACTTAGGCCATTGGTAACTTCGTTTTGCTTTTTGTGTGATATCATGATAGATTTTGTTTATTTCTTTTTCTCATTATTGTAGGTTTATTTTGTTTGATTAGTATAGGTTTTATTTTGTTTTAATAATTCGATTGGAGGATTGCTAGTGGAGAATTAGGAATTGTGTTTAATTGCAAATTGGTGGTATATATATCTTGTGAAGATTGGAGGTTTGTTTGAAATTGTTTAAATTTATTATGTGGAAATTGGAGATTTGAATGGCAAATTATTGAGCATTATTGTGTATGATGTGTTGAGGCATAGTGTGCTACATTTGTTTGTGCATTGCATCCATCTTATATTGTACATTTATCATGTTTGGTGGCTTATTTTCATACTTATCACCTTCTCACCACATTGGCATAGACACAATAACATATTCTTCTCAATAGGTTAAGAATTGTGGTAATGGGAGTATTTATGAGAATGATGATGTGAAAACACCTCCATGTAGATCTCTTAGAGACTACATTTGAGCTAATGAGCTTAAACCACAAGAATCATCCAATATGTCTCTTAGAGAATGCCTTAGAGCTAATAGCCAAAGGGAGCCTTCTCGACCACCTCCCAATTTTAGGAGATGTAATTAATTTAACCTTGGTAATGGGAGCATGCATGAGAATGGTGGTGTGGAAACACTTCCATGTAAGTCTCTTAGAGACTACATTTGAGCTAATGAGCTTAGAGTACAAGAGTCATCTAACATATCTCTTAGAGAGTGTCTTAGAGCTAATGGCTAAAGAGAGTCTCCCAACTACCTCCCAATTTTGGGGGATGTAATCACACACTCCATGGTGGTAATGGGAGCATTGGTGGTGCGGAAACACCTCTATGTTGGTCTCTTAGAGACTATATTCGGGCTAATGAGCTTAGAGCACAAGAACCATCCAACATATCTCTTAAGGAGCACCTTAGGACCAATGGCCAAAGGGAGCCTCTTCGATCACCACCCAATCTTAGGGGGTGTAATTAATTTAACATTGGTAGGAGACATGAGGGAGCCTTTTCAAAGCATTATCAAGCATTCTTTCAAACCTACAAAAACTCCTTTGACTATTTTAGTGAAACATCGTAAATTTATTACCACCATGAGCACTTTGAATGTCTACTTCCACTCGAAGAGAACTTTAATGCAAATTACCTTGATTTTTACTCTAACCAAGAGCAAGTTCATCCAATTGAACAAATATATCCCGTCACTAACCTTAGGATTGAGGACACCATTGATCAAATCACATTTCCTTAAGATTTTGAGTCTAAGAAAGACATTCCTAAAGTAAGTGAGGAAATTATTGAAAATGAACCTAAGGATGAAGAACTAGAGAGAAAGGACTTCAAGATTGAGGACTTCGAACAAGAAAGGAAAAGTGGAGAAAAGGGTAGTGATGAGATTACCCTTAGTAAAAATTTTAGTTTGTTAAATGTTGGGTATGTGCATGTCAAAGAGGATGTTAATGGTCTAAAGGTTATTCATACCATGTCTAGGGATCCTGACCTACCGAAGCCTTTGGAGCCCCATGTTTTAATATTAGAACCAAACATCATTCTTATGGCCGAATAACCAAAAGAAGGGGAGGATCAATTACTTCATGGCTTGAGCATCATTGGCACCTTTGTGCATGATCATTTTACATTTTCTACATTTCACGACCCTTTTCACCCTTATGTGCTTCAAAGTTATATCATTGAGTTCATCAAAGAAGTGGCCATTGTCTATTTTTATATTTGTTTGAACTCTTTGAAATTTCAAGGATCAATGTGTGGGATAATGGTAAATTCCCACTTTGTGGCATTGGCTGATTCTCTCTCCAATTTGTTTAGGAGTAGGAGTAGTTGTTTTGTTTCTTTATTTTCTTAGCTTGTTTTCTTATTATAAGTTGGGGGTGCATTAGGCACCCGATTTTCTCTTTTTCCACCATTTAAATTACATTCTATACTTCGTTCTCATGCATTGAGGACAATGCATCATTTTAAGTAGGGGTGGGTAGAGGCTTTACCTTTATTCTTTGTTTTGCACCCTACAAAAAAAAAAATTTAAAAATTAAAAAAAAATAATAATAATTAAAAAAAAGATAGGAATTCTTGCAAGTATCTTTACTCAAAATGATGTTGATTCACTCTTCATACTCAAGATATTGTGAGGATTGCTTAATTCATGCATTTGTAGAAGAGATTACATTATTGTGCACACTCATGTTTTACAACATCATTTGTTACTAGTTTTTTTCATTTCCATTCTTACATTAGTAGAGATTATTACCTTGTGAGCTTTAGAGTATTTATCGCCTTATGGTGCGTTTACATTTACTCAAGAATAATTTCTTTACCCTCATTTAATTCAATAGATTCATTATGCTTGTATTTGGTTCATGAGTTGAGTTTTAATCTTGATATTGACACTTGTACTCTATGAAATGCTTCGGTTGTACAATTTTGGATATGATTCTATGCTCTATTCTTCTTGATAGCCATGAGTTTTTCGTTGCCGAACCGTGCATTTCTCTTGACCTTTGTTAATCTTTTACTCTTGTCATTTTAAAAAGTACAAAGTGATTTTCTCTCTTGTATTGCAAAGGGACGACTATGTGAGAAAAGAGTGTTTTTGCATTGCTAAAGCATGAAAAAAAAGAGATTAATTTGGAGAATTCAATGCAAAAGAATATATTTAAATATGAAAAGTAGATATTAAATCTAAAGGGGATGATAAAAGGATGGAAACCAAAGAAGAAGCAAGAAAAGAATAAAAAGAAGAAAAAGAATGAAAGAGAAGTTTAAAAGTTGAAAATATTTTAAGAAAAGAGCGAGAAGTGGAGAAGAGTGTATTAAATGTTGAAAAGAGAGAGTTGTAGTTGTTTGCATTCATCATTTCATGTCTTAATCACACATGATATGATCATTTGATTCCTCTCTTTATCTTTACCTTTCACCTATTCTACATTGCTATCTTCACCTTCATATGGCTTAGTTGATCCAAGTTGTGCTTGATTGAAGTTTTTAATAAAGTATAAGCTATATCTTGTCAATTTGTTTGAATCAATGCTAAACTATGAACGTTCTTTCATGGAGCTATGCTAAAGTCGATACACTTTTATTTATTTTTTTTTAGTTTTTGTAATTGGTATATTTAATTGATTTGTCTATTTACATTTACTCCGTTGTTGAGCATACCATTGGGAGAACCATGTGTTGACTCAAGGTTGATCCCCATGTTGATTTTGATGATAACTAAAAATTGTGTTATTTTACTAATATATTTGCTTGGTGTGCAGATTAATAAAGTTTATAATTTAGAATTAAAGTCTAACTTAAAGCCTAATACCTGTCAAAGTGGATGAACAATAGTTTAGGATCAAGTAATGCACTCCAAGAGTCATGCAATGTATCAAAACAAAACATTGACATCCAATCCAACTTCAAACAAATAATTTGCATTTGAAGAGATTGAAGGTGTTCAAATGAAGAATTCATCAAATATGCATAGACTCAATGAAGTTGACTTGCACTAAAAAAGATTGAAGGTGTTCAAGTAAAGACTTCACCAAAGTGTGCAAATATCAGTTGAAGATGATTTGATTGAAGAATAGATTGAAGGTATTCAAGAAAAGAATTCATCGAAATTGCATAATCTCTACAAAGAATCTAAGTGAAGATTTTATCTGGGATATAAAAACTCAATGAAGATGATAGGTACTTAGAGAAAATGAAGAAATTCAAGAAATATACTTCATCAAGCTTATAAAAATTTCATTGAAATGATCCTAACAAAGAAAAAAGATTTGGTAGCAAAGAGAAGAGATCAACAATGAGACATCTTGAAGTTTGGCAATGAAAGAAAGAGCTCGGCAATGAAAGAGAAATATCAGCAACAAAGAAAAAGAGCTCAACATTGATAGAGTGAAGCTATGACAGTGTTGAAATCAAGAAAAGATGATTATCAAATGAAGAATTCAATCCAAATTGAATAGAAAACAATCTTAATGTATTGAAGACTTTGATTGATCATCATACCCCAAAGAGAAGACCCCTTGAAGATCTTATAGTTGTGTTGAAGCTGAACTTGATCATGAGAAGACAGAAGCAAGATTTTTAGGCAATGTGTCGACATATGAAAATGAAGAGTCGACACATGAAGACAGAAGCAAGAATCTGAAGACAGAATGATCAAATGTCGATGCATGAAGTTGATGTGTTGACACATGGAGACAATGGACAACATTTGGAAAATACGGACTAGATGTGTCGACACATGGAACCAAGTGTTGACACCTGGGAGATAATGGCTAGTTTTTCTAACGTTATAACGGACTGGACTTGCATTAAATGAGCCCCAACAACCTCTAACGGACGAAATCAATACAGGAGTTTATATACAAGCTTCCAACTGCATTTATACACAAGAGAAACAAGAACCACTGATTGATCAAACTGAAAAAATCTTAACATTCTTCTTGTCTTCATAGTGTGAGCTTTTATTGTTTTATCCACTCTTGATAGCGAGTTTGTAATTTATTTGTATATCTTTATACACCTGTAAGTGACAGTTTGAGAGTTCTCTTGTAAAAAAAACTCTTGTAAGTTTGAGTGGAGTTTGGACAAAACCACTTGGTAATTGGAAGAACTTGGAAAGAAGTTCTTATGTAAAAGTGAGCTGAGCAATTGGTCAATCAACATCCATTTTGTAATTGGAGATTGCATAGTGGAGGAAGACTTCAAGGGAATCCTGGGGTGAGGACGTAGATCACGGATTATGGTTGAACTTCGATAATTCTTAGTGTGCTTTCTATTACTCTGTTTTCCATTCTTCTTTTGATTACATTGCATTATTTATAGATTGTTCACTGTTACATTGATTAGATTAATTTTAATTAATCTTAATTACCATTAATTTTTAAAAAACCCAATTCACCCTCCCTCTTGGGTTGCCTTTTGGGCCAACACCATGTGGGTCTTTAACAGCTAGTGTATGTCCGGTGAGGATTGAATCAAGATTTTAGAGGTTTGAATTTGCATAAGTGAGTTTCATTTGTGTTATTTAGCATGATTCTTCACTTACACACATGAGCCTCTTTTTTGTATGACTTATTGCATATTAATACCAAGTGTTAGGAGTTTGGAGTGGCATCTAATGTTGACTTGAGTAGGATTATACATTCATTCCTTATTCTTATCTTGATTTGCAATTCACAAAAAGATATTTGTAGGTATTATCACTAGAAGCCCTCATAAGTCACAACTCGTCCACTAGGGATAATTTAGGAGTTTAAAGGCTTAGTGTATAAGCTAAATGCATCCGTGACTCCTACAAAAATGAAGATTATCCTTTATATCTTTGATGGTTTTTGCTAGGGACTAGCAAAATGCAAGTTTGGGGTGTGATTACACTATAAAAGTGTAATCATAGACCTTCAATTCGCACCTTACTAGACTTAAATTAGTGTTAATTGTCTTATTTTACTTATAAATATTTGATTATGTTTTGTGTATATTTTGTAGGTTATACGACCTAATAAAGGCAAATAAAAGCAAAAAAAACTGATCAAAGCGGGTTTAAAACAAATAAACCGGTGATGAGAAGTCCAAAATCTCTTGGTATTATGGCCATAACTTTTTAGTCTGATATCGGATTGATTTGAATTTTGCGTTATTGGAAAGAAGATTTCAAGGTTTACAATTTTACCTCTAATGTGCATCAGCTGAATCGATCTCTAGTGTGGCCAAAATCAAACTTCAAAGTTATTGGCCTTCCAAACGGTGAATAGTACCCATCCGAATGGTGAATAGTGCGTCCGAAAGGGGAACAGTGATCGTTCGAACTATGCATCTGGCGAGCATCCAAACGATTGTCGCCCCGATTTTTTGTACTAAAAAAAACAAGTGAGAAAAACACAATACTCTCTCAGTAGAACTCATCCTCCTAGAAGGACGAGTGCGGTTAGGTTTGAATTGAAAATTTGATTTGATTAAGAATTTTTGAAAAATAATTTAGAGTCGTTACCTAATTTGATTAAGGTGAGTTAGGTCACCTAAAAACTAAGCACAATTTGAAGATTACACTTAGCGTTTTTGAAAAGATTTCAAAAATTTTCTCAATAGAGGGTTTTTAAGAAATCGGTTGTTCGGCAACCTTTGAAAATATTTAAACCTTTTTTTTTTTTTAAAAATAACTCCATTTGGTTTTTGAAAATAGTGGTTTAGGCTCGAAGGTTGGTTACATGTGCCTTGCAGTGCCTACATGTCTATTCATTCTAGGTTCACTCATTTAGAATTTTTGATTAATATATGTCCAAAACTATCCACTTTAGAAAAGAACTTTGAAAAAAAAGTTTAACATGATGCATAATATGCAAGTGCAAGAATTTGATTTGATTTTGCAAGTAGATTTGAAATTGAAATGGACTTGAAAAGAAGACTTGATTTGAAATTGGTAAAAAGGTTTTAGAAAAGATAGATTTGATTTTTGAAAGAGAGTTCTAGAAATTGGAAACAGTGATTTGAAAATAAATTTTGGAATTAGAAACTTGAAAAAGGTTAGTCATAGTTCGGACAAGTGTCCTATTAAAAATAGAAGATTTTGATTGGAAAAAGAGTTTGATTTGAAACTTAGAATGGAAGATTAGAATCCAGATTCAACTTAGACTTAAAATTGAACTTGAAAGAGGATTTAACCCTTGAAAGAGAACTTGGACTAGATTTGGAAAAATAGAGATTTGAAAACATTTTGCGGTTTGAAATTAGAAAACCATCTTGATTTATAAAAGAGTTTTTAGAAAGGAGTCGAAGCTTCTTAACTCTAAGGGTTAGGGTTGAACTAGGGTTTAGGCCTTCTACGGTTTAGGTTACCTAATATTGGAATACGTGATTGAATTAGGAAAGTTTGATTTAGATTTGAAAGGTTTGATTTTAGAAAGTTGGATTTGGGAAAGGTTCGAACTAGGAAATGTTCGAATTAGAAAAGGAAAGATTCAAATTAGGAAAGTTAGATTTTAAGAAAGATTTTGAAAAGAAGTTTGATTTGATTTGATTTGAAAAACTCGACTTGGAATAGATTTAGAAAAGTTAGGGTTTAGGAAATATTGGACTTTGAAAAGTTTTAGAATTTTGGAAAGTTTGAACTCAAAAAAGTGCCAAATTAGGAAAGTTTTGGATTTAGAAAGTTTTGAATTTAGAAAGTTTTAACTTAAAAAAGTTTTGAATTTAGAAAACTTTGAAATTTAGGAAAGCTTTGGTTTTGGAAAGATTTCAATCTAAGAAAGAATTGAAATTTAGAAAGTTTGATTGAAGAAAGATTTAGGAAGTTTAGAAATTAGGAAATGTTTAAATTTAGAAAGATTGGAAAGTTTGAAATTTGAAAAAGTTTGAATTTATAAAAGTTTAGAATTAGGAAATGATTGAATTAGAAATATTTAATTTTCATTTTTAAAAAGAGATGATTTGATTTTGT
Source organism: Euryodendron excelsum (assembly GCA_033060915.1). Lineage (NCBI taxonomy): Eukaryota > Viridiplantae > Streptophyta > Magnoliopsida > Ericales > Pentaphylacaceae > Euryodendron > Euryodendron excelsum. The sequence continues at coordinate 20,798,978 of CM065390.1, read as the reverse complement.
TTTCAAAAACAGAAGATTGGATTTAATTTCTTAAGTTGGAAGATCATATTTGACATAAAATTGGAAAGGATGAGCATTGAAAAATTTGGATTTAAAAAATATGATTTGACATGAAAAAGAGGTTTAGGAAACTTAAGAGTTTGATATAGAAGAATAGAATTTTGAAAAGCTACAATTGGATGTGGCAAAGGAAAGTGAAAATTAAGGTTTCCTAATCATTGGCTCCAGGGCTTGACTTGGGTTTCAAAAAAAAGAGATTTTGGAAAGTAAATCTTTTGAAGGGAGTTTCTAGAAAGGAAACTTGAAGAGTATTTTTAGAAAGTAGAGCTTTTAAAGATTTTTTGAAAATGAGTTTGAAAAAAAAGTTTTGGAAAGCGGAACTTTTGGAAAGAAAGTTTTTAGGAAGGAGATTTTTTGAAAAGTGATTTGGAAAGATAATAGAATATGGATTTTTACAAGTGTAAAAAAATATCTCATTTTCCTAAAACGATTCTAACCATGGGAAGATTAGAATTATTCTAGGATTTTGGTTTTGAAAATAACGAAGTTTTGAAAATATGGACCATTTTGGTCTCATTAAATATAACATCTTCCTAAAACGACCCTAACCATGAAATGGCTAGAATCACCTTAAGATTGTGATTTTGACAAAAATAATTTAAGGTTTGTATACAAAACTTATGTAACACTTTCAAAAAACAACCCTAACCATGGAGTGGCTAGAATCATCTTAAAATTGTGATTTTAAAAACAAGTTTGAAAGAGAAGATTTTTAATGCAAGTTTGGAGAAAGATTTTGATGCAAGCTTTGAAAATAAGTCCATAACACGTTTTTGAAGAGATGTATGAGTATGATATGCATAATGCAAATAGAGTCGTGAACATACAAGGTTAAGCTTCACCACATAATCAAGGGGCCCGAATCCACATGGCCTAAGGTCGAATTAGAGGAAAGCCCCTGACACGGTGACTTTCAACCATTCTTCCTACACATGAACCGGGGATTCCCTTATTTCAAGCATGTAAGAAAGGAGGGGAAGAAGATATGAGATTAAAATAGAAGAAAACCCAAGTGGGTTAGGTGAGAGGAGGGAGAAGGGGGAAAATCGTATAAACGTAAATAGAAAACCAACCTTGTGTCTTCTTTAATTTGTTTGCTTTATTTGCTTTACTTCGCCTTGATCTTCGAGAGCTTTGAGATTGTAGCACCTTAAGTCTTCAATGGTCGGCTTGGAGGCTCGTATAAGCGCGTATTGAGTGTATATATGCTAGAGTTAAAGTGTATGGGGGTTAGGGTTTGGAGAGGCCTAAGAGAACTATGGTTTTGAGAGAGTTTGAGGGTTGTATATTGAGAGAGAGAGTTTCTGGAGTTAGATTGCCGACCTTTTTTACGCAAGGAGGAGGTTTTGTATTTATAGACAAAAAATTGACCTAGCGCCTATTGCAGTGTCGCCAAGCTTAAAATTCTATTTGCGCCACTAGTAGTGGCACCAGGCCATTGTTTGGCTTAGTGCCACTACTAGTGGCGCCAGCCACTTAGAAAATATTTTAAGACTGTAAGAAACGTATCTTCAACTCTTGATGCGCAAGGCAGAAGATTTTGGTGCCTGTCCTAATGACTACCATGCGTTTTCTTAACTTGGCTCTACTAGGAGTGACTCTGGAAGATCCGGAAATGTTTCAGAGGGCCAGGAATGGTTCGGAAGGCTAGAAATGGTAGAAACCCTTAAAATAGTATCCCTGGGGTAACGGACTTAAAAAACAAGGTCGGAATTGTCGACCGGGCTATTAGGGGCAAAACAATCAACTAGATCGAAAACCACTGGAATGGACTCGGAATAATTCATGAGCGGACTTAAAGGTTGGAGACACTATCCAAAGTGTTCCAAAGGAGTGTCGGTTTGATACCTAGAGTCGGTGTGGTTAGAGAAGGCGACCGGCCTACCAGGGGCAAAACGGTTATTTTTGCATCGGGTTTACCGGAGTGGACTCGGAATGATCCAGAAAGATAATGGAAGGTTGAGAATACTATCAGCAGCACTCTAAGGAGATTACCGGTTTGATACCCAGAGCCAATGTGGTTCCCAAAGCACTCGAATGCCCAAGGGTAAAATGGTTATTTTGACCGAATGGTCCCGAAATTGACCTAGAATTGACTGGAAGACACTTAAATATGCTGGATCGTCTTTTGGGATAATCTTGAAAGGGTAGACTTATCATTCTGAGGACTTAGGTACTTTCTTAAGAAAAGTGCCAAAAATAGCCTAAAGGGCAGTTTGGTCATTTTTCACCAGAGTGGGCTAGCAAGCACTGGTGTTAACCCAGGTTTTGAGTGTTTTCAACACTTTAACAGTCTGTGACGAGTTGGTTTTCAAAAATATCTCGTCCTTTAGTAAACGTGTCATGGCAAAAAGACGAGTTCGATCCCATGACAATAGGGGGTTTGTTGGCAATTCCCAATGTCGGCCTATTTACTAATGTTTCCGCCACTCCAACGATTCACGTTTGTCGCGCCCAGATTTTTCTCACTCGAAGAATACTCACACAAACGAGAAAAATACTGTACTCTCTCGTTAGAACTCACCCTCCTAGAAGAATGAGTGCGACTAGGTTTGAATTGAAAATTTGATTTGAATAAAGGGTTTTTGAAAAAGATTTGGAGTCGCCACCTAACTTGATTAAGGTGAGTTAGGTTACCTAAAAACTAAAAATAATCCAAAGACTATACTTAGGGTTTTTGGAAAATGATTTTGAAAATATCTTCTCAAGAGAGGGTTTTTAGGAAAACAGGTTGTTTGGCAACCTTTAGAAAACATTTAGCCATTTTTAGAAAAATAACTCCTTTTTGGTCTTTGAAATCAGGGATCCTACGCTCGGAGGTTGGTTATGTGTAGGGAAGACGCACTAAGCCATCACCCTACCCTGTCCTTTTGGTACCTACATGTCAATCTACCCTAAATTCACCTATGAGAGTCCTTAATTAACTATTGTTCAATCCTATTCACTTTGAAAAAGATGTTTAAAAAAACAACTAACATGATGCATGATATGCATGTACAAGGAAAGAGAATTGAAAAATAGATTTGGAAAGAGATTGATTTGAAATTGATTTGATCTGAAAATAAATTTGAAGAGATAGAATTGAAATTGGAAAGTTTGAAAAATTGAAAATAGAAATTTGGAAATAGAAATTTAAAATTGAAAATTTGAAAATAGATTAGAGATTTGAAAAGATTGTAGAATTTGAGATTTGGAAAATGTTGTGGAATTTGAAATTTGAAAGAAATTGTGAAATTGAAAATTTAAAAAATGTGGAGACCGCACCTATGAGGGTTGCCTACGTATCCTTTTGGTGGAATCAGGTCAGTCGTAGTTTGGACAAGAGTCCGATTGAAAATAGAAGAGTTGATTTGAAGAAGGAAATTGAATTGGAAATTGAATTGGAAATTGGATTTGATTTGAAATTAGAAGAGAAGATTGGAATTTGAAATTTTGGAAAAGATTGGACTTTGATTTGAAAAGATAGAACTTGGAAGAAAGATTTAGACTTGTTTTGGAAAGACGAAGGTTTAGGAAACCTAGACTTAGGAATTTAGAAAAGAAGGATTGGACTCGACTTGGAAAGTTTTTAGAAAAGATTTGACTCGAATGTTGGATTTGAAAAATTTAGGAAAGGATTGAATTTAGGAAAGATTTGAATTAGGAAAAGCCCAATTTAGGAAAGTTTCGAATTAGGAAAGTTTCATTTTTGGAAAGTTTTCAAATTAGGAAAGTTTTTGACTTAGAAAAGTTTTGAAATTAGGAAAGTTTTCATTTTAGGAAAGTTTTGAAAGTGGAAAGTGTTGAATTTAGAAATGTTTTGAATTAGGAAAGTTTAGTTTAAGAAAGGTTTAGAATTTGGAAAGTTTCAAGTTAAAAAAGTTTTGAATTTGAAAAGCTTAGAATTTTAGAAAGTTTTTAAATTAGGAAAGATTTAGAAAGGTTTGAATTAAGAAAGTTTTGAGTCTAGAAAGTTTCATTTTAAGAAAGGTTTTGAAAAAGGAAAGGTTTTGAAAATAAGGAAGTTTTGAAAATAAGAAAGTTTTGAATTTGGAAAGATTTGAAATTTAGAAAGTTTAAGATTTAGAAAGTTTTAAAGTTTGAGTTTTAGAAAATCTTGAGATTAGGAAAGGTTTGATTTTAGGAAAAATTTGAAAACTTAAATTTGGAAAGTTAAGATTTGAAAAGGGATAGAGTTAGGAAAGGGTTGACTTGAGAAAGATGTGAAAGTTGAGTTTTAGGAAAGATTTTTATGTTCAAGTTTTGGAAACTTAAGATTTTAGGAAAGTGGAGGATTAAGAAGGATTTGAATTAGGAAAAATTTGGATTAAAGAGGGATTGAATTTTGTTTCTAAAAGGGAAGGCTGGAATTGGTTTCCTAAAGGGAAAATAGAATTTGGTTTCCTAAAGGGAAGATTGGATTTGGCATGGATTTGGGAAGGGGAGTTTTAGAAAGCCTAGATTTGGAATGCTATAGTTTTGACGTAGAAAATAGGTTTTGAAAATATTTATAGTTTTGATGTAGAAAACAAGAGGTTTTGGAAACCTAGGTTTGGGGCAAAGTTTGAAAACCATGTTTTTGGAAGGGAAAATTAGGGTTTCCTAATTGTGAGTTCTAGGGCTTGACTTGGGCTCTAAGAAAAGAGTTTTTTGGAAAGTGTGTTTTTTGAAAACGAAGATTTTTAGAAGGAAATCCTAGAGAGGAGTTTTCTAAAAGGAAGATTTTGGCAAGAGAGTTTTTTAGAAAGATTTTTGGAAGGAGATTGTTGGAGAGAGTTTTTAGGAAAGTGAATTTAGGGAGTGTTTTTGGAAAGTGGACTTTAAAGAAAGCGTTTTGGAAAGGAGTTGAAAAATGGAGTTTGGAAAAACAAACTTTTGGAGGGAATTTTTGAAAACAACTTTGGAAATGAGAGTTTTAGGAAAGTAGGTTGAAAAGAAGATTTTTAGAAAGATATTTGAAAAGAAAGTTTTTGGAAAGTATGAAAACGTCTCACTTTCCTAAAGCGATTCTAGCCATAAGAGGGCTAGAACCACTTTAAGAAAGTGGTTTTGAAAATAACAAGAGTTGAAAATATGGACCATGTTGGTTGTTGGCCCAAGTAGGCAACCCAAGAGGGGGGGTGAATTGGGTTTTGTAGAATTTATATCAAGAATAGCAACTAAAAATCGTTTATGTATTTTAGTAACAAATAATCAAAGTATATATATCAAGCAAATGAAGTGTACATTAATACAAGTATTTGCAAGCATGTATAGTGAGCAAGTAAGCAAAACAAATGCATAAGAGAAGTGCACCAGATTTATAGAGGTTCGGCCAACCTTGCTTACGTCCTCTCTTCTTCGATCCTTTCGAAGGAATTCCACTATGTAATACTCCTTACACAACTGCTGGTTGTGCCACGAGTGCCCAGCTCACTCTTACAAAAGCTTCTTCCCAAGCTTTGAAAACCCAAGAGATTTTGTCCAAGCTTCTCTCAAACTTACAAGTGTTTTTCCCAAGAACACTCAAACTTACAAGGTTACAAACCCACCCAAATGAGAATGAATAAAGATTATACAAAGAGTAACTCTCCTAGTGAGTAAATGAACGAATACAACTCAATGGATAACTTTAAACACTTAGCAAAAATATGTGGCAGTGAGGTACAGGTGATTTTCAGCTTCAAGCACTTGATATGAATGGTATGATTGCTCTTCTCCGCTTATTTGAAGCTGTATGTATCTCATATATATAGGTATGGATCGATTCTAGCCGTTGGAGAAGTATGGGAGAAGATTTGGTTGCATTTTTTCCCATACCATCTGTCAGAAAACTAGCCGTTACGGTCTAGGGGTCGACTCTTTTTATAATGAGTCGACTCTTTTTGCATTTCAGCAGATTTTTCAAGTCACTGTCCAAATGAGTCGACTCTTTTGTCCCAGGAGTCGACTCTTTTAAGCTGTCTACAGAATTTTTGTTCTCTGTTGCAATGAGTCGACTCTTTTTAGCCAGGAGTCGACTCTTTTGAGTCTCTAGCACAAATCCAAGGCTCTGTTCGAATGAGTTGACTCTTTTTACCAAAACCCATATTTTTGCAACTTTTCTTCATTATTTTTCAAATCTTCCAATCTCTTCAAGGATCATTCAAATGACCTTTTTAAAGCTTGCAAATGCTTCTTCAAGGTTAGATGACTCTAAGAACATCTTCAATCCATTCTAAATGAATTATCTTCATTTTAATCACTTGTAGAGCTCTTCCATCATCATAGCTTCATATATTGATTCAAGTCTTCTTCAAGATCTTCAAGAGAGCTTCCATGACTTAGAATCTTCATTTCTTCAATTGATTTTCTATTCTTCTTTGAGCATCGTCATTTCTAGATTTCTTCTAGAATTCTTCAATCAATATAGCTTCTCCATGGACTTCAACCACTCTTCCAAGAAAGCTTTTCTACTCTTGTGATTCCTTCCATGTCTTCAAGACATCTTCAAATCTTTCAAGAAAACTTTTATATTTTTGAGTTGGTCTCTTCTTTTTCATTCTTGCAAGATATCTTCAAGTCCTCAAAGTCTTCAATCTCATCATGCTTTTCATTCTTTATTCAATTCTTTGCATCACAAATCCTCTATTATAATAAGCTTTAAGTCAAGATCTAATTAATAATTCATCTGCACACTAAGTAGAATTATTAGATCATTTAACTATGTTTTGTTATCATCAAAATCAGGGCATTGACTCAACATTGGTCACTTTGAATGTAACACTTTCCTAAAGCAATCCTAGCCATGGAAAGGCTAGAACCACCTTAGGGTTGTGATTTTGAAAACATGTTTTGAAAAATAAGATTTTGATGCAATTTTGAAAACAAGTTTGAAAACGATTTTGAAAATGACTTTTGGAAGATGCAAGACCATGATTTGCACAATGCAATTTTGGGGTCGTGAACATACAAGGTTAAGGCTTCACCACATAATCAAGGGAGCCGAACCTACGTGGTCTCCGGTTAGACTAGAAGAAAGCCCCCGATACGGTGACTCTCCAATAGCCCAATCCTACACATGGACCGGGAATCCCCTTGTTTCAAGCATGCAAAGAAAGAGGGGGGGGAAGAGATGGGGGATTAAAATAGAGAAAATCCAAGTGGGTTAGGAGAGAGAAGAGAGAGGGGGGAAGTGCAAAAATTTAAAGAGAAAGCCTACCGTATGTCTTCTTTATTTTGCGCACCTTGCTTGTCTTCGGTCTTTGGTCTTCGTCTTCAATCTTCAATAGTTGTCTTTAAACTTTAGGTTGCAGCTCTTCAAGTCTTCAAAGAAGGGTTAAAAGCTAGTGTATGAGGGTGTGTATGAGTGTATATGAGGCTAGGGTTTAATGTATGGTGGCTAGGGTTTGGAAAACCTAGAGAAGCTAAGGTTTAGGGAGTGCACAAGCTCTATATATCGAAATATATGATTTTTTAGATTGAGTTTGCGGATCCCTTTCACGCTAAAAGAGGCTCTGTATTTATAGAGGTTGGACAAAACTAACGCCTATTGCAGTGGCGCCAGGCCAAACTTTACACTGGCGCCACTAGGAGTGGCGCTAGCCATTTAGGAAATATTTAAGGTCGGCAAACAAAGTATCTTTGGAAGATTTGGGCGTCTGTACTAGTGACTACCATGCAATTTTTAGCCTGGCTTCACTAGAAGTGACTCCGGAAAATTCTAGAAGGAGTTTGGCAGACCGGGGATGACCCGGAAGGCCAGAAAAGGGCAGGAACACTTAAAATAGTGTCTCAGAGGTATTTGACCTGAAAAATGAGGATAAGATGGGTCGGAAAGGTTGACCGGGCCTTTAGGGGCAAAACGGTCAATCAGATCGGGAAGCTGCCAGGACAGACTCGGACTGTCCCGAAAGAAGACTTGAGATTTGGAAACATTATTTAGAATGTTCCCAAAGGTTTCCATTTTGATACCCAGAGCCGGTGTGGTCGGAAAAGGAGACCAGCCCACTAGGGGCAAAACGGTCATTTTGTACCGGGTTGGCCGGAACTGACTCGGAATGATCCGAAAAGGTAAAGGGAGGTTGAGAACACTATAAAAATTAGTCTCAAAAGGTTACCAGTTTGATACCCAAAGCCGGTGTGGTCGGAAAAGGAGACCGGCCCACAGGGGCAAAACGGTCATTTTACACCAAGTTTGCCGGAACTGACCCGGAATGATCCGGAAAGGTAGAGGAAGGTTGAGAATACTATAAAAGTAATCTCAGAAGGTTACCGGTTTGATACCCAGAGCCGGTGTGGTCGGAAAAGGACACCGGCCCACTAGGGGCAAAACGGTAATTTTGCACCGAAATGGGCTAGCAGGTACTAGTGTTGACCTGGGTTTTGGGTGTTTCCACCATTCTAACGGCGGTCATCGTGACACAAGAATTTGTTGGCAATCCCCTATATCGACCGGTTTTACTAGTACTTCCGCTACTCGAACGGTTGTGATGTTTACGAGTATTTCCGCTACTCGGACCGTCTTGAGGAATAAACTGTCTCGAGAGAAGGATTGGAAAGGGGTCTTATCATCTCTAAAAAGACGCGCCTGATTTGGGACCGTCTCGACGAATAAACTATCTCGAGAGAGGGATTGAAAAGGAGACTTATCATCTCCGAAAAGACGCGCCTGATTTGGAACCGTCTCGAGGAATAAACTATCTCAAGAGAGGGATTGAAAAGGGGGCTTATCATCTCTGAAAAGACGTGCCTGATTTGGAACCGTCTCAAGGAATAAACTCTCTCTAGAGAGGGATTGGAAAGGGGACTTATCGTCTCCGAAAAGACATGCCTGATTTGGAACCGTCTCGAGGAATAAACTGTCTCAAGAGAGGGATTGAAAAGGGGACTTATCGTCTCCGAAAAGACGTGCCTGATTTAGAACCGTCTCGAGGAATAAATTGTCGAGAGAGAGGGATTGGAAAGGGGACTTATCGTCTCCAAAAAAACGTGCCTAATTTGGAACCGTCTCGAGGAATAAACTGACTCGAGAGAGGGATTGGAAAGGGGACTTATCGTCTCCGAAAAGACGTGCCTGATTAGAATAGATTTACCATCTTGAGGAATCAACTGTCTAGAGAGAGGGGTTGGAAAGGAAAAGACAATGCTCCTAAGGGCATTTTGGTCATTTTGTCTCTATTTGGGCTTGGTGGACCCGTGAAGCGATGGACAGACAGGATTTGGATTTAGAAAGTTGGTTTCGATTGGAATATGCCCACAATGACTTGAACACAATTCTGGACGGAATGTAGACTACCGAGTGGTCAAAAATGGGGTGCTTATAGCATTTATTCCGAAGACTACTTGATCTCGGGAAGCATTTAGGTGGACTTATCATCCAAGGAATCAACTTTCTCGAAAGACGTGTTGAATAACGAACATTTCTTCATTGGCGGGCTAGCAGGCGCCAAAGGTGGACCGTTCTACCATCTCAGGAACTTGGGGTCTCGTCCCAGTCGACGGGTTTGAAGGGGCTTACCATTTCGAAGAGTGTTTTCAAAAAACGTGTCGGGTTGGATGATCTTACTACCTGGGGGATTAACTTTTTCAAAAGGCGAGCCAGATTGAGTTTGATTGACTTGGACTAGAATTGAAACTAGAATTGAAGTTGAATTTGAGATTGAAATGGGGACTTACCATCTCTAGGAAGACGTGCCAATTGGAATAGGACTGAGTAATGCCACAAGGGCATTTTGTTCATTTTACCTCTATTGAGCCCGGCGAGCCCGCAAAGTGATCGATTGATTGGATTGAGTTTGGAAAATTGATTTGAACTTGAATATGTCTATGTCACTTTGAATATGAGTCCGATCGGACCAAAAATTACCGAGCGGGTAAAAATAGAGTGCTTACAACGGTGAAAAATACCGTTCAGATGGTGAACAGAAATTTTTTATTGTATTTTTTTTTTTGCATCCGAAGCCAGGTAGATTGCATTTTTTGTGTCCGAAGTGCGTCCAAATGCTCTTCGGTCGCGCCAGACACCCTTTGGACGGTTTGCACAAAAAATGAGTTTTAAACCTAGTTTTAGGCAAGTTTTTTAGGGAATTAAGGTCTTTCAGGGTTAGTTTTTGGTAGGAGTGGTGGGATCAGCTCCTCTAAGGTTTGTTTTCCACTTTTTTCTTCACTTTTAGCATAGATTTAGCTTTGTAAAAGTAGTGTAGAGTGAGGTTTTGTAATTGTTCTTCATTTCCTTGTATTCTCCTTCAATTTCTTGTACTTTCTTTTATTTTCTTTACAACCAAACACTTTTATTGATCAAGTAAAATTTAGATTTAAATTCTTCATGTTTTCTCTTTACTTCTACATGCTTTCTCTAATGGATTCAAGTAGTTAGCATCTTAAATTAGGTTCAAATGTGAAGGTCACTCAAAGAATCTAAGGATTTCAATGGAGGAATCTTATAAATTTATTGATTTATTTTTCTAGATTTTTAATTTTTAGTAATTGCATGTGGATGTCATAGAATACTTAGATTATTGACTAAGTTTAGAGATTTTAATCACCCAAATTGATGGTATTAATCTATGACTCTTTACTAGATAATTAATCCATGATTGCTAGAATTCATTCACATCAACTGATTGCTAGATGTCTTAGAATACCTAGATTACTGACTATGTTTGACTAGTTCAATACTCAATCTCCCAAATTGGTATTGACCTTAGTTAAATCGATGGTATTAACCTTTAATTCTCTCATTGACCATGAATCTAATTTCAATTGCTTGAGAAATATTGATTTTCAAAGTTAAATCTTCTAAATCAAACACTCATGATTGTTGTGTTTGATTTGAGTTATAAACCTCATTAAAAGTTTTGGATGAATTTGATGATTGGATCAATTGAGCTCAATTCTCTTTTATTTTCATTGCAATAGTTTAGTAATTCAAAACTCTCATCAAAACCCAAAAGATTTTTGGTCTCTTTTATTTTTTATTTTATTTTAGATTTAATTCATATAATTTCTATTTAATTCAAGTTAGTTTAGTGTGAGTTGAGTGTTATGGCCTATATTGGACTTAGTACTTAAGGAAATACGATTTCAGATTTCGGACTTTTCGGATAAACTACAACCGTCAACCGTGCACTTGTAGATAAATAGAGCACATTTGATGACGAATCAGTGAATATGTTAGTTTCAGGCTTGAATTGAGAATTGCTGGTGTTCGACAAATCAGTCTTAGGGTTGTATCAAGTCCTTTCTGTGATGCTATTCCCTCTTCTTGGAGTCTAGCTAAGTTTATTGCTTGTGATATATTCACTGGCTGAAACATTTGAACCCCAGCCCTTAATTTTTCTTTTAATCCACTAACAAAACACTTGATAAAGAAATATTAAGGCAAACCTGTTGTTTGATCGGATAACTCTTCAAATCTCTCTTGGTACTGTTAGGGATTTACAATAAAAGATATACTTTGTGTGTTGACTTTAATATTTATTAATAAATTAGTTATTCCATTTTAATGAGAATCTGTGTGAGCAATATTTGTCTTACGTTATTTATTTAATGATTATGCATGTTGTCTTTTATTCTATATAGTAGATAATTTGGTGTGTAAAGTGCGGCTTATACTAGAAAAATCAAATCATCGGTTCTTATGAAATATAAGCTTATAGTGCACAATCTCAGATGGAACTGAACACACCATCAGTAGGACTATAGCATAAGGTATTAATAGGTCTATCTTGATTATGAAAAACTGTATAGTTTCAACTCCTTGCATTAGTACACTTTGTGTGTATTAAACATGACCGTATTGAGGTAATTATTTTTATATTGACTAGATAAAATAATTAATATCTTATGATTATTATGAGTACTTATGCTCTTAATTCTAATATAATAAATCGATACGTGCATATAGTGTTTATTGTTTTAATTCACAAAAGATTAAGATTATTTGTAGGTCAATAAACTTAGTAAGTTGGATAATAACATTACGTGTATGGTGAATAATATTATTGATAAAATTCACGTTTTGGTATAGGGATTGATGATGCCCCCTTGAGGAAGCTTATAAGTTTTGATTATATCAAACTCTTTAAGTGAATTATGAATCCAACATATCAAATAAGTTAAGTGGAATGTCTTAAGGAATTAAATAAGTCTATTCAATTCAATTATCAATAATTTAATTTAATTTAATAGACGGGTATCTTTGATCTTAACGTGGGGAGATAAATAAATATTTAATAATATGGAGCTCGAAATATAATTTCTAGTATGACAAGAAGTAACATTATAATTCATTAGTGGTATAAATTATAATTTACGTAAATAGGAATTAATCCTGGTTAAATTAGAAATCCTTATTTGCGTAAGAAGCCTTAATCATATTAATCTTGTGGTCCCTGCTATGACCTCTATATATATGCACTTTAAGAGCAACTAGGATTACACTTACTCATAATTGAGATATACACATTTTTGTGAGAGCAAGAAGCCGTTGCAATTGCGAACTCACTCTCTCTGGAGTAAGGCGTGTTCGAGAGATACAACAAAAGTTTAAACATTGAGTTTGAGCAGTTAAATTTATTTTGTTGTTGTTATTTGCTGTTTGAGATCAAAGTAGAAGAATTTCAAATTTCATACCTGCTGTTATTCAGGATCAAGTCAGAGAGGTATCAAATGTATAATTCGAATCACATAGATTAATTTATGCTAATCAGATCAAAATTTTTATATTATGCATATGTATTATAGCCAAATCGTGAAAATTCCACAGCTCCTAACAAGTACTCCTTAATAGAAGTTGTCTGCTTCAATTTTATAAGTTCTCCCACAACATCATCATCTGTAGCCAACAGAAGTTGTCTGCTTCAAGCCCCAAATCATCATATGCTGAAGCCCCAAATCTAACTATTAATGCCCACGCCAATTCCTTCCATGAATGTCCCTGGTGTGTCTTATCGAACAATCTAAACCATTTTATGGCTTTATCCTCCAAATGTAGGGAGGCTAAACCCACTTTCTGGTTCTCTTCAATCAAGTGACAGCTAAAATACCTCTAACTTATACAACCATCCTGCTAGATCTTCTCCATGAAACCTTGGAAAATCAACTTTGGCAAATCTGGGTTGCTATTGATTCTGATTACATCGGGATGACCCTATGTTACAACATTCTGCATGCTCTGGTGGCGCAACATTCTTGGCTACTACCTTATCGTACTTTAGATTAATGTCAGAAACCAGTGATTTGATCTCCTCTAAAGCCTTCCTGTACTAATCGGTGATGTCCTTCAAACTCCTGTAGTTTTCCTCCAATTGCTTCACGTGTTGCGACCTAGTCCGGCCAGTTGGCCACCTTGGGTTGTCTTCAAGCGAGGAAAGCTCACTCTAATGCCAAATGATGGGTTCTCATGAGGAAAGTTCGTGTGATTTGAAAAATCTCATCTTCCCAGTGAGTAATTCAATTTTTGTTGTATTTTTTTGGTAATTAAAAATGTGACATCAAATTGGCTTCCAGTGCCGTTGGTGTTCCCTTTATAATGGTATACATAGAAATATTACTGGCAATGGAACTATAAATTGTATGAGGCAAAATAAATAATAGGTAAAATCAAAAGCTTTGACAAAATAAAAAATTAATATCTTATATGTTGGTAAAGGTCTATTTGGGAATTGTGGAAGGGAAAAGAGGTAAGAGAGAAATTGTAGGAAAACAAATTATTTTTCTCTCTTTGATTTTGTGAAGAAAATGAAAGTAAAGTGGAATGAAACTTTTCCTTGTTTGAAATTCAAAGAGAAGAGGAAAAAATAATAATACGGTGACTATTAAAAAAAGAAGTGTAAAGGAAATGAATAAAAAGTGAGAAGGAAAATAACTTTTCTTATTTGTCTGTGGATTTTTTTCCTATTCCCTCTTAATCTAGAAAACTAAATGGAAAAAGAAAGGAAAGTTATTCTAAAATTTGATTGTTATACACATTTGTAAAAGTGTAATAGGAAATAACAATATTTTAATATGTAAAGTAATTTTCGCATACTAAAAATATTAAGCCTAATTACTAGTTTACTTTGAGCAAATATTAATTACTAAATTTTCAGTGAATGTTATTAGAAGAAAAAAAAGGCAGAACAATATGTTTAGAGTTCGATAGAACTTGAGAAGTAAATTGATAGACAAAGTGTTCTCTTATTGAAAATTTAGATATCGCAAAAGGCATTGATGGCACCATCCCTTGAGGTTATTTTCATGGTCTTTAACCCGGTAATTACCCAGTTTGTGTGGGACAAAAGAACTGCACAGTCTCTGAAATTATTTGAGGTGTGCGCGAACTGATCCGAACACCCAAGCAAAAAACAAAGAATGATAGACAAAGCATCCAATTTTCTTATGAGGTAGATGCATGCAACATACCATGCACATTTTAAGGAATTGTTAAAGAAAAAATAAGAATGACCAAATGTTTTTTAAAACACCCCTTGGCCCGAGCAATAAATCCATGGGAAAGTAATCAATTTTGCCGGGGAGATCAGGGAAACTTTCTTAAATATTATTGATCTTCCAGCACCCAAAACTCGTAGATTTATAAAATGGAAATTTTCCCTACAGATAGAGTAAATCTCAACAAAGATGAAAGCACAAAAGGTTGCTCAGACCCTGCTGGTATATTGGAGGGCTGTTCAGGAATAATCAAGGCTGTTGACTTATATAGTTATTCGGGGAGTATTGGAGAAGCTGCTAGCATTGAAGTAGAAATGTGGAGCATCTTTAGAGGGTTAAAAATCATCAAAGAAAACAACTTCTTTGAGACCATTATTGAATCTGACTCAGCTAATAGGTCTAGTTCCCCTCTATACTCTAATCATTCATTGTCCTCCAAGACTTTTCTTCTCAAGGTGCCGCGTGTACAAAAAATATGTTCTCTCTTCTTTTTTTTTTTCTTCCTTATCCATTATGTTTTCTTCCGAATTCTTGTATCTCCTCTCTCTTCTCCCACTCATGTTTGAACAAATCCTGTATCCCACACCCCCTAAAGTTTGGAGAATTATTATTCCTATCATAATCAATTGGAAATTCCTGGAGCTCCTCGGAACTTTGCAGAATAAAATTTGGTAAACCTCAATTTTTTTGGAATGGTAGTGAAACATGTAACAAATTTGTGAAATTGTTTCAAAGAGTTCCATATTATTAGAGAGGTTGAAGTTTGTGGACTCTTCAATGAATAGCCCTTTCTTAGTGTTTGAGCGATGGTCATACATTTTAGAGAGGGAAATGCTTCTCGTGTAATCTGCATTTTAGAGAGAGAAAGTAAAGGACGGAGAAGACAACAGTAGAAGAAATTTTATTTTATTTTTTTTCAGAATTTTGTTTCCAGGTGGACTCTTGTGAGCCTTTGGATGTAACTTTAGATATATGTTTTATTAAAAGAGAGAGTCTGGAGGGAAATAAAGGATTGAAGTATGGAGGGGCGCTGACCCCAGCTAATGCAATTACCTTGATCTTGCAACATCCAATCACAAGACATCCTTAAGGAGCTCTCACTGAAGCCTGTTGTTTCTTAGCCCATAGATTCAAGTGCAGCTTTTGGCATCTTCTTAAATAAGTAAACTCTTGTTCAGATCTTTTTTTCTAATCAATAACTGAACTCTTATGCAGACATTATAATATTCGGCTCTACCCCTCTTGTACGGACAATTGCTCCGAGCTAATCAAGTTGATCTAAGAAATCTGAGATACATATAATTTCACCAGATGTTGACAAACCTTTAGAAGCCACCACCTGTTGGAATTAGATCACAAATTTGCTAAAATGTTCAACAAAACCTAATTCCCAATGTGGTCTAATTATCAATGCAAATGACATCATTAGAAGCCACCACCTGTTGGAATTAGATCCACTATTAAATTATTGAGGAGCAAATTTGAAATGGTGGCTCATTAATCATGGATATAAATAATGAAAAATAAAAAAAAATGAATAAAATATTGTCATTACCATCAAATGGAACTATCATAGATGGGAGCATTTTTATTTGATGCAACTGTAAAAATTGCTTTTTTTTTTTTTTGCTAACAAGGAAGTAGTCTATAGTAGGGCCACATTAGACCCAATCATGTGGTATAAACCCCGAACCTATGAGGCCCCGATCATTAGCCATGGAACCTGTGAATTAGACTTACGTTTGTGTGGTGGGTGGTCAGTCAGCATGGGTCTTGGGGGTTGGAACTTGAGACCTGAGAACTAGCCCACTTCATAAAAAATTTGCATTTGCCTTCTATATAATTAATTAAAATCAATACCATCATATAATTTCTTTAAAAAAATTTCTTTTTTAAATAAAAATTAATTTCACTTTTATTAATGTTCAACTCTCTCAAGATAATTGAATCCATGCATGAACATCCAGCCTTCAGCCTCATTTGTTTGCAGGCAGGGACGGAGCCAAAAATTTAGTTTAGGAGAAGCAAGCTACGGTCAAAAAAGTAATTATCCATACAAGTCCAATACAAAAGAAAATAAAATTTGAAACCACACTATATAAATTTCAATTGAAACATGAGTCTTATCATTCAATGAATAACAAATTTGTATGCAATATAATAATCAAAAATAAAAAAATTCAATATTTATTTCTCAATTCATAAAGAAGGCTTACTCAACAACTCCCTTTGAGATTTCATATTTTGAAATTCTTGCATGACGAACTCATTGTCAATGGTCTTGAATACATTTTTCTCAATAAAAGTGATCAAATTATTCATACACTGAGATATATCATTGCTTTTAGCTTTTCCAATATCTAGTCAAATACAAGAACCGACATGTATATCTTCCTAGACTGGCTCCGTCTTACCCCCATCTGGCTCCATCTTTGTTTGCAGGATAAGAAAATGAGGATAAATAATATTGTGGGATTAGGAAGGTGAATGATGTGATGGAGGATTATTTATACAATATTTGGTTAGAGTAGGATAAGAAATAGGATAAGTGATAACATGTTTATTACGTCTAATGTAGATGGAATAAGGAATAGAATAAATGTATAAAATTGCTTCTTTGTCCCTAAAAATAATATAACATACAAGAGAATGGGTAAAATTGAATGTTACACTTATCTCCCCTCATAAGATGTGTAATATTACCTTTGATGTGGTATTGCACATCCCCCATTTTGGGGATTACATCTAGGGGGAGATGTAATCCCCCACTTTTGTGTGTGTGCCAAACATGGGTATAAGAGGTTCATAGGAATTGCTATCCAACCCCAAAGCCCTTAAACCCCAAAACAAACATGGCCTTCATCCTTAATTATATACTATAGAGTTATATCTATAGTAATATTTAAATAATGTTTTCTTGATTTTGAAGTCTTGTGAAGTTTTAATATTCCTAAAAACAATTACTTCTTTTTTGTAAATTATTTTACATTGTTTTACATCATTGCTTCAATAAAGATTAGAACATGAATTTTGTAAGTGGGATTTTTAAAAATGTATAATTGAACTCTTGAACCAAATTGATGAGCATGAACGATGTGTAAGGGAAGACGACAATGAGAATGCGTCGAATTTCTTTGGGCCGAAGGTACTCCAATGACTAAGTTAGCAAGCTTAATCACAATGAATTAAACAAAATACTCTAGCTTTAGCTCTCATGAACGTACCTTACACCTTAGTGGTATGGGGTATTTATAGGCTTTGAAATGTTATAATTTCATAGGAAATTGTACTTTGTTTCCTCGTATGAGTCAATCACTTTTGGATATTGCTTAATGTCCTGGATCTTTTAGGAATGGACTTGCGTATAATAGACCGATTTGGTCCTTGTTGGGTCTAAGCTGTAATTACCACTGTTGGGACCATCATCTAGGCATCAGTGAGTTTGAGCTTCACCTAGCCTAAATGGGCAACTTTTTCTTTTTTGGGCCTGACCTATTGTATTTGAGCCTGGTTATTTTGATCCACAATTGCCCCCAGCTTTAGTGCCCTTTGGAAGGGGGCTGGGACTGGTGTCACACAGTTATAGGCATGCGACGCACACCTGGTGCAGCCATGGAGTGTCATTTAATGAGATGTGACTTTTGGAAAGCTCAATTCCATTGCCATCATTTCATGCTTTTCTGCAACCAAAGGACCTCGCCAGTCAAAACAACTAAACACTAATACTTCAGATACTCTACCTTTACTCTTCACAAGAAGAAACAAAATTCTCTATAAGTTTCTCTCGTTTGTTTTTCTCTCTTTACTCCCAAGCCAAAACCCTAGGATCCCATGTTCGTCTTCCATGGTGAACAAGCTTAGGAATATGCTCGACAGTCTGATCGCAACGCAAACGTAGGTACAACTTCCCTGAAGGGGTAGAGATTAAGTTAATTAGGCCTAAGGATGAAGGCTGGTTCGAGAACGAGGAAGTGACTCCTTTTCTTTTAATCGCCATTGTAGAGGGTGGAGTTACGTTCCTAGTTCACCCTTTCTTGACCGCAGTCTTAAACCACTATAAGATCGCTCCCATCCAACTCCAATCCAATTCTTATAGGATAATCATGGGAAATATTAAGTTGAATAGGCAATTGAACAAAAATTTAGGCCTCTACGAGTTTGATTATTGATATTCGGCTATAGAGTTAAGTGGTGCTAAGTTAGGCCGAAAAAGATACCATTTTCGGGTTAGAAGTGCACGAAGAGAGTTAGTCCAGTTCCTCCCCAGTTTGGGGAAGGGGTTCGACGACGTTATTGTGAGGGTAAGCGGGACATAAGAGTTCGGGAACATCCTAGAAGAGGTTTTCCCAACAATAAGATGCCCTAAAGTCCCAAAGACAATAGGTGGAACTCCGCCTCCTCTAACAGGTTTTTCTTTTCTTTCATCTTTGCTTGTGCCTATATTTACTAATTTTGACATCCTATTTTTGTTTTTCAAGTTGACTTCAGCATCAAAGACAAGGAAATTGAGCACGTTGGCATTAATATCGTCGCTCTTGACCAAGTCTGGGTGTATAAGGGCAAGGGCGCGTTGAGAGGAATTGGTCAGGCTACTCACATACTGCCGGGTTACCCAATCCGATACCAGTCCTTCTCGGCAACTAACAGAGTAGACTTGATTGCAATCCAGAAGGTGAAAAGAGGCTAGTACTAACTTAAAGACTTTTCAACGGTCCTGCTACAACTTCCTACTGTTGAAGGTGGCATGGACCGTCCACAACCCCGCAATTTGGCGATCGTCCTTAAGAAGAGCGTCATAAAGAAGAGGAAGGGGGATGGGGTGACTACATCCATCGACACTGTTATTGTTGCTGCTGTTGCTTCTGCCACTAGTGCTTCTACATCTATGGCACCTCCTGTCATCACGATCCCTACTGCTCCTATAGTGGCAGATCTGGTTGAGCCAATGGTGCCTAAAGAGGCAAAAAAGAAAAAAAAAATTGGTGAAGGTTGCCAAGGTTGAAGGTGCTTCATAGGAGACAGCATACCCTGAACAAGAAGACGAGGGCAAAGAAGAAGGGCTAGGGACTGAGGAGTTCATGGTGTGGCCAAAGATTTTGGCAATGCTATGACTTCTCGGGATTCCATCCTCCTCATCGCTGATATTGTTGTTGGGGCTGTCTAGGCCGTTGTACCGTTTGGCGATATCAAGGAACTGAGTGACAAGGCCACCAAAGACCTGTTAATGGGAGCGGCTCACGCATCGATTTTGTTAATGCATCCTCCCTTTGCCTTTCCTGGTTGATTATTTGCTAGGATTTTTATTGATGTCTTCTTCTATTTGGTTTATTTGGTGAGCGATTCAGAGCCAGAACGTCATGCAACGTTTCTGTAGCCTACAAGATCGGCATAAAAGCTTGCTGAATAAACATTGCGAGCTAAAGAATCACTTTCATGACTAAGATTGGGATACTCGTACTCTAGAAACGGTGCTGAAGAACAGCCAAGTCGTCCTTGCTGAAACCCAAGCATACTTTGAACAGAAAGAGGAAGATTTCAGTGTGGTGACGGCTGAAGTTATATCTCTGAAGGCTTAACTTGCCAAAACTGAGAGGTCAGCGTTTAAGGCAAAGGCAGGCTTGGTAGAAACCACGACGAATCTGGAAAAGTTGAAGACAAAGTCACAAACCCAATATACAAAGGGTTATAACGATGTTAGAGACTTCTATGAAGGACAAGTCAAATAGATCTGTGAGCAAGTCTTTTGGGAATGTTGGAAGGCAGCCTTCAAAAAGCAAACTCTAGATAAGTCTTCTCTTTTTTGGATAGAGATACCTGCCTGGGGTGAAGCTGACTTGGGATCCGATGTTGAGACTAATGTAGACGGAGAAGAAGAGGCTCATCTTAGAGTCAAGCCAGCTGAAACTAACCTTGCTACTGATCTGCCTTCTACCGAGACAAACCTTGCTTCTAACCCGCCTATTGTCAAGATTAACCTTGTTGTTGACCCACCTTCTACCAAGACTAACCTTGCTGTTGACCTGCCTTCTGCCAAGACTAACCCTACTGCTGACCCATCTTAGTAGCTTTCCTTTTCTTTGTATTTTTTTTCTTTTTTTCTTATAATTATTCCTGCAGGCAAGACAGCTGAAGTCTATACTTTATTTATACAAGAAGTTTTTTTGATCATCACTGTTTTTGTATTTCTTTTTACTTAAGCTAATTATTCTGACTCAGGTTTTTCATGTCATGCTTTTGCTAATTCATTGTACTTGATTTGAGTGAGTCCAGTTTCTAGCTATGACCTTTCTTTTTTGCCAAATTATTCCCTATGATAAAGACTTAGTTTTCTACTAAGTTTTTAATATGTCTTGGCTATTCTTGAGTCGACCTGCCAAACCTAGGTGGAAATAAGTTAAACACTTGGTTTTTATTTTTTATTTTTTAAAAATCTTGGCCTTCGTTGGCCAACCTACCCAACTTGAACAGGACCAACTTTTTACGCTTGATTTTTATGACCTTTATTGGCCGACCTGCCCAACTTGTACAGGACTAAACTTTTATGCTTGGTTTTTGTGACCTTTATTGGCTGACATGCCCAACTTGTACAGGACCAAGCTTTTACGCATGGTTTTTGTGACTTTCATTGGTTGACCTGCTCAACTTGAACATGTTGAGTCAATGCCTTGATTTTGATGATAACAAAACATGGTTAAATGATCTAATAATTCTACTTAGTGTGCAGATGAATTATTAATTAGATCTTGACTTGAAGCTTATCATAATAGAGGATTTATGATGCAAAGATTTGAATAAAGAATAAAAAGCATGATGAAGTGATGTATTCTACAAAGCTGATATTATAAGAAGAAAAAGAAATCTTAAGTTGATGAAAATTCTAGATTGAAGATTGATAAGCATGAAAGAATAGCATATTCAACAATGGTGATTTTATAAGAGAATGAAGATGATGGATATCAAAGAAGAAGAATGAAAATGATCAAACTCTTGATTTAAAAGATTGGAGACTTTGAGGACTTGAAGATATCTTGCAAGAATAGAAGAAGAAGAGATCAACTCAAAGACATGGAAGCTTTCTTCGAAGATTTGAAGATGTCTTGAAAATATGGAAGAAATCACAAGACTTGAAAAGCTTTCTTGGAAGAGTCGTTGAAGTTCATGGAGAAGCCATATTGATTGAAGAAATGAATATTCTAAGTCATGGAAGCTCTCTTGAAGATCTTGAAGAAGACTTGAATCAATGGATGAAGCTATGATGATGGAAGAGCTTTACAAGTGATGAAAATGAAGAAAATTCACCTTGAATGGATTGAAGATATTCTTGGAGTCATCTAACCTTGAAGAAGTGTTTGCAAGCTTTAAAAAGCCTATTTAGATGATCCTTGAAGAGATTGGAAGATTTGAAAAAGAATGAAGAAAAGTTGCAAAAATATGAGTTTTGGTAAAAAAAGTCGACCCCTCAAGCAAAAGAGTCGACTCATTCAAACAGAGCCTTGGATTTGTGTTGGAGACTCAAAAGAGTCGACTCCTGGCTAAAAAGAGTCGACTCATTGCAACAGAGAACAAAAATTCTGCAGACAACTCAAAAAGAGTCGACTCCTGGGACAAAAGAGTCGACTCATTTGGACAGTGACTTGAAAAATCTGTTGAAATGCAAAAAGAGTCGACTCATTGTAAAAATAGTCGACCCCTAGACCGTAACGGCTAGTTTTCTGACAAACGGTATGGGCAAAAATGCAACCAAATCTTCTCCCATACTTCTCCAACGGCTAGAATCGATCTATACCTATATATATAAGATACATACAGCTTCAAACAAGAAGAGAAGAGCAATCATACTATTCATATCAAGTGCTTGAAGCTAAAAATCACCTGTACTTCACTGCCACATATTTTTGCTGAGTGTTTAAAGTTATTCATTGAGTTATATTCATTTATATACTCATTAGGAGAGTCACTCTTTGTATAATTTTCATTCATTCTCAGTTTGGTGGGTTTGTAACCTTGTAAGTTGGAGTGTTCTTGAGAAAAACACTTGTAAGTTTAAGAGAAGCTTGAACAAAATCTCTTGGGTTTTGAAAGTTTGGGAAGAAGCTTTTGTAAGAGTGAGCTGGGCACTCGTGGCACAACCAGCAGCTGTGTAAGGAGTATTACATAGTGAAATTTTTTCGAAAGGATCGAAGAAGAGAGAACGTAGGTAAGGTTGGCCGAACCTCTATAAATCTGGTGCACTTCTCTTTTGCCTCTGTTTTGCTTATTTGCTCACTATACATGTTTGCATAAATATATATATTGATGTATACTTCACTTGCTTGATATATATATATATATATTGATTAATTGTTGTTAAAATACATAAACAATTTTTAGTTGCAATTTCTGATATAAATTTTATAAAACCCAATTCACCCCCCTCTTGGGTTGCCTTCTTGGGCCAACAGAACATGACCAAGTTTTTACGCTTGGTTTTTGTTATTGCATTTTGGAATGGCATCAGATATGTAGATCTACTAAACAACTTTCAGTTTTATTGATAATATACAGCTTTTGAACAAAGTGTTGTTGTAGGCTATTATATCTTTTAAGAACAAGAAGACTCATACTGGTAGAATTTTTGAGATTGTTTACGTTCTAAGGTCGGGGTAGTTATCGCCATTGTTTAATAATTTCTAGTCAGTATACCTCCACGCCGACTTAGGATGCAACTTTGTAGGGACCTTTCCAGTTAGGGCCGAGCTTCCCATCTACTGGATTATTCATTGCCCCTAGTACCCTTCTTAGCACTAAGTCTCTGGGAGCCAAGGCTCTTGGATGTACCAGTTTGTTATAGGATCGACTTAGCTGTTGATGATATCTAGTAAGTTTGAGCAGGGTAACCTCTCTCTTTTCTTCGATGAGGTTGATGTCCTTTGCTAAAGTCTGGTTGTTAAGGCTAATGTTGAATGTTACCGATCTAATAGTTGGAAGTCCAACCTCCAAGATTATTACTGCTTCCACCCCATGCGCCATTGAGAAAGGGGTTTCTCCAGTAGATCTCCTTAGAGTGGTTCTGTAAGACCATAAGACGCTGGGCAGTTCTTTCACCTATCTTCCCTTAGCTTTTTTCGGCTTCTTTTTTATCCCATTCAGCATAGTCTTATTTGATATTTCAGCTTGCCCATTGCACTGTGGATAAGCCACTGTTAAATAATAATTTCTAATCCAAAACTCATTGCAGAATCCTCTGAACATATTGCCATTGAACTGGGTGCCATTAACTGAAACCAGTGCACAGGGTATCCTGAATCTTGTGATAATACTACTCCATGCAAACTTTTTAGCGTCAACTTCTCAATGGTCAACAAATGCTCTGCTTTCACCCACTTGGTGAAGTAGTCCGTTGCCACTATGAGGAATCTCTTATTCCCTAGAGCTCGGGGCAGTGGTCCAACTATGTCAAGCCCTCACTGTGCAAAAGGTCAAGGGCTAGTGATAATTGTGAGGTCCTCGGTAGGCTGGTGAATTATTTGTGAGAACTTTTGGCACTTCTTACATTTTAGCACATAGTGGGCAACATCTTTCTGTATATAGGGCTACCAGTAACCTTGTGAAATAGCTCGATGGGCAAGAGATCTTTTGCTGACGTAACTTCCACAAATCCCTTTATGAATTTCGAACAAAATGCCTTGCACTTTGACCGGGTGAACACAATATAGGTAGAGACCAAAAAAAGATATTTTATAAAGTTCCTTGGAAGGTGATAGTCAGTATTTTAATGACTTATACCTGACTCTTTTGGCCTCGTTCTTATCTTCCAGCAGCTCGTTCTTGTCAAGATAGAAGATGATTGGGTCCATCTAAGATGGTCCTAACTGTTCATTAGCCAGAGCTTGCACTTCTTTTTGAAATATGCTTCGGTTAGGTAGTATTTGCACGTGAATTATTCTCTTCGATCCTGACTTTAAGGTTGCCTCAAGCATTGCTAAGGCATCTACATAAGCATTGTTATCGCGGCCGATCTGATGGCATTTATATTTGCTCAGCTTGTTGAGCAGCTCTCTTGCTTTTGCTAGGTACTGTGTCATTCTGTCATTCTTCGCAGTGTATTCGCCCATGATCTAGTTAACCACCAATTGGGAATCTGATTAGATGAGTATCTTAAAAATCGTGAGCTCTATAGCTCGGCGTAAACCGGTGAGCAGAGCCTCATATTCTGCCTCGTTGTTTGAGATAGTGAACTCCAATTTTATGGCCTACTCTAATGCCATGCCGTTTGGCGTGATTAGGACTATGTCTGATCTTGCCCCCCTGTCATTGGATGCTCCGTCAACAAAAAGCTTTCAATGATCAGCAATCTCCTATAGCTCTAAGAGGGGTCGTAAATTGGTTAATTTGCACAGGTGTCTGATTGGCTTCTTGTGGTAATTCAACAAAAAACTCAGTAATAAAGTCAGCAAGTACTTAACCTTTTACCCCCGATCTGGGTTGAAACTTGATGTCGAACTCCCCCATCTCTACTGCCCACTTTGCTAGTCTGCCTGAGAAGTTCGCTCTTTGGAGGAGTGGCTTAAGCTAGTGATGCGTGAGGACGTTAATGGTATAGGCCCTTAAGTAGTGTACCAACTTACGTGACGCCATTACTAATGTTAGTGCTAGTTTCTTTAATGGTAAATATCTGCTCTCTGCCCCTAGAAGAGTTTTGC
Source organism: Euryodendron excelsum (assembly GCA_033060915.1). Taxonomy (NCBI): domain Eukaryota; kingdom Viridiplantae; phylum Streptophyta; class Magnoliopsida; order Ericales; family Pentaphylacaceae; genus Euryodendron; species Euryodendron excelsum. The sequence continues at coordinate 20,773,866 of CM065390.1, read as the reverse complement.
TGATATAGTAGATTGGCGTTTGCTGCCTGTCTTGTTAACGGAATAGGACGGCACTCACTATGTGCTCTTATACTGCCAGATAAAAGAAGAGCTCTTCATATTTGAGTGGCATCGAAAGTAATGGTAGCTAGGCCAAATATTTCTTTAAGTCGGCAAGAGCCTGGTCACAGTCAAGGTTCCAGCTGAATCGTTCTTACTTTTTCAAAAGTTAGAAAAAAGGCTGGCACTTATCTGAAAATTGTAAGGACCCCATTTTTGACCGCTCGACAGTCTACAGTCTGTCCAAACTTATATTCAAGTTAATATGGACATATTCCCAATCTAAATCAACTTTTCAAGTCTAATCCCGTCAATCAAACTACTTCGCAGGCCAGCTAGGCCCAAATAGAGGCAAAATGAGCAAAATGCCCTTAGGGGTAATATTCGGTCCAATTCCAATAGGCACGTCTTTCCGAAGATGGTAAGTCCCCTTTCCAATTCCATTTCTAATTCCAATTAAATCCGGCACACCTTTCAAAAAAGTTGATTGCTCAAGGTGGTAAGACCCTCCATTCCGACACATTTTCTGAAGAAAGTTTCTTCGGAACGGTAAGTCCCTTCAAACCTGTTGACCGGGACGAGACCCCAAGTCCCCAAGATGGTAGAACGGTCCACCTTTGGCACCTGCTTGCCCATCAATACAGAAATGTCCGTTTCGGCACGCCTTTTAAGAAAGTTGATTCCTCAGGCGCTAAGTCCATTTAGAAGTTTCCTGAGATCAGGCAGTCTTGGGAATGATTGCGAACCGTCAGAGTAGCAAAAATACTCGCAAACATCGCAACCGTCAGAGTAGCGGAAATACTCGTAAGTAGGTCGATATAGGGAATTGCCAACAAACCCCTATATCACCGGACCGCCGTCAGAGTAATGGAAACACTCAAAACCCAGGTCAACACTAGTGCCTGCTAGCCCACTTCGGTGAAAAATGACCAAACTGCCCCTAGGGCCATTTTTGGCACATTTCTCGAGATATTACCTAAGTCCTCAGAACGGTAAGTCCACCCTTCCAAGATCGTCCCAGAGACGATCAGGTATGATTAGGTGCCTTCCAGTCAATTTCGGGCCCATTCCGAAACTTTTCGGTCAAGATGACCATTTTGCCCTTAGGCATTCAAGTGCCCTAAGAACCACACCGGCTCTGGGTATCAAACTGGTAACCTCCCGAGAATGCTTCTTATAGTATTCCCAACCTTTCATTATCTTTCCAGATCATTCCGAGTCAGTTCCAGCAAATCTGGTGCGAAATGACCGTTTTGCCCTTGGTGGGCTGGTCGCCTTTTCCGACCACACCGGCTCTGGGTATCAAACCGGTAACCTTTGGGAATGTTCTAAATAATGTTTCCAAATCTTGAATCTTCTTCCAGGGCATTCTGAGTTCGTCCCAGCAGCTTTTCGGCCCGGTTGACCGTTTTGCCCCTAATGGCCCAGTTGACTCCTCTAACAAGCCCTAACATCATTTTTTGAGTCCATTACCCCTGGAATCCTATTCTAAGGGTTCCTGCCCTTTTTCGACCTTTTAGGTTATTCCCGACCCCTTTAAATCCTTCTCGGACCTTCCGGAGCCTCTCCTAGTGAAGCTAAGCTAAAAATTGCATGGTAGTCACTAGTACAGGCGCCCAAATCTTCTGAAGATACGTTGCTTACCAACCTTAAAACTTTCTTAAATGACTGGCGCTACTAGTAGTGGCGCCAAGCCAAAATTTGGCCTGGAGTGGTGCCAGAAGGAATTTTTGACTAGCGCCACTGTAACAGGCGCCAGGTCATTCTTCTCTCTATAAATGCAGAGCCTCCTCTAGCGTGAAAGAGATCTGAAAACTCAGTCTGAAAACCTTATTATTCGATATACAGAGCTCGTGGCCTCTTTAAACCCTAGTCTTCTTTAGGTTTTTTAAACCCTAGCCTCCTATATACTCTTATGCACTTATACACTAGCCTCAAAGCCTCCATTGAAGACTTGAAGTACTGTAACTTCAAAGCTCCCGAAGATCAAAGACAAGTTCTTGAAAACTGAAGCGAAGCAAGGACCGAAACAAGAAAAGCAAAGCGCGCAAAGCAAAGCAAAATAAACAAGACACAAGGTAGGCTTTCTTTTAAGTTTACGCATCTGCCCCCTCTTTTCTCTATCTAAACCCACTTAGGTTTTCTTCTATTTTAATCCCTCATCTTCTTCCTCCCATTTCTTGCATGCTTGAAATAAGGGACTTCCTGGTCCATGTGTAAGATTAGGCTATTGGAAGGTTACCATGTCGAGGGCTTTCTTTTAGTCTAACCGAAGACCACGTGGGCTCGGCCCCCTTGATTATGTGGTGAAGCCTTAACCTTGTATGTTCACGACCCCAACTTGCATTGTGCATATCATGATCTTGCATTCTTCCAAAATTCTTTTTCAAAAGCTTGCATTAAAATTGCTTTCAAAAGCTTGCATCAAAATTTTCTTTTTCAAAACCACAATCCTAAGGTAGTTCTAGCCTTTCCATGGTTAGGGTTGCTTTAGGAAAGTGTTACATTTAAAGTGACCAATACGGTCCATATTTTTAAATCGTTGTTGTTTTCAAAACCACTATCTTAAAGTGGTTCTAATCTTCTTATGGTTAGGATCGCTTTAGAAAAGTGAGATATTTTATATACTTTCTAAAAACTCTCTTTTCAAATCTCTCCCTCTAAAAATCTCTTTTCTAATATACTTTCTAAAAACTCTCTCCAATCTCCTTTCCAAAATTATTTTCAAAAACTCATTCCAAAAATCTATTTTTCAAAAACTCTTTTTCAAACTCATTCCCAAAACGCTCTCTCAAAGTTCACTTTCTAAAAACGCTCCTTAGGTTTCCTTCTTAAACAACTCTTTCTAAAAATCTCTTTCCCAAAATCTCTTTTCAAAAACTCTCTCAAAGTGTTGCTTTCCAAAAAAATCTTTCCCAAAACTCTATATTCAAAACTCATTTTCTAAAAACTCCTTTCTAGGATTTCCTTCCAAAAATCTTATTTTCTAAAGCTTACTTTCCAAAATCTCTTTTCTTGAAGCCCAAGTCAAACCCTGGAGCTAACAATTAGGAAACCCTAACTTCTTTTCTTAAAACATGTTTTCCAATCTATCCTTAAAACCTAGGTTTTCAAAATCTATTTTCTACGTCAAAACTATAGTTTTCCAAATCTAGGGTTTTTAAAACTTCTCCTTCCAAATCCATGTCAAATCCAATCTTCCCTTTAGGAAACCAAATTCAATTTTCCCTTTAGGAAACCAAATCTAATTTCATCGTTTAGGAAACTAGATCCAATCATCTATTTTTGGAAACAAAATCAAAGCACCTTTTTTTTAAAAACAAAATCCAATCTCTTGTTTTAGGAAATAAGAATCTCAATACTTCCAACTCCAAAACTTTCTTAATTCAAATCCTTCATAATCTCATACCTTCCTAAACCATAAGTCTCCTAAACTTAAACTTTTAAATCTTTCCTTAAACTTCCCTAAACTTGAAATCTTTCCAAATCTAAAACTTTCTAAACTTAAAACTTTCTTACTTTCTAAACTTCCCTATTTCAAAACATTCCAAATTCAAAACTTCCTTAAGTCAAAACTTCCTAGAAACGAAACCTTCCTTAAGTTAAAATTTTCCAAATCAAAACTTTCTAAATTCTAAAAACTTTCCAACTTTCAATACTTTCTTAATTTCAAAACTTTCCTAAAATGTAACTTTCCTATTTCGAAAATTTTCCTAGTTTAAAACTTTCCTTAAATGAAAACTTTTCTAGTTCAAAACTTTCCTTAATTGAAATTTTTCTAATTCAAAACTTTCCTAAAATAACACTTTCTTAAAATAAAACTTTCCAAATTTGAATATTTCATAAATCCAATCTTTCCCTAATCTTCCAAGTCTAACATTCTAGTCAAATCTTTCTTAAACCTCAAGTCTTTCCTAAATCCTATCTTTCGTAAGTTTAGGTTTTCCAAAATTCTATCTTTCCAAATCATGTCCAGGTTCTCTTTCAAGGGTCAAATTCTCTTTCAAGTTCAATTCTAGGTCTAAGTTCAGTTTTGATTTCCTAATCTTCTAATTCGAATTCGAAATCAAAATTTTTTTCTTCCAATCAAAATCTTCTGTTTTTTATCAGACTCTTATTCAAACTACGACTAACCTGTTACCTCAAAAAGGATACGTAGGCAACCCTCATGGGTGCAGTCACAACTTTTTCAAGTTTCTAATTCCATGATCTATTTCAAACTTCCAATTCCAAATTTCTATTTTCAAATCTCTATTTTCAATCTCCAAAACTTTCTTTTAAAATTAAATCTACCTCTTCGAATCTCTTATCAAATCAAATCAAATCAATTTCTTTTTAAATCTATTTCCAAATCTATTTTTCAACTCTCTTTTTCTTGCACATATTTATCATGCATCATGTCTTTTCAAAAATTCTTTTTTAAAGTGGATAGGATTGGACATTTGTTAGTTGAAGACTTTCATAGGTGAATTTAAGGTGAATAGACATGTAGGTACTGCAAGGGCGGGGTAGGGTGATAGCGTAGTACGTCTTCCCTACATGTAACCAACCTCTGAATCTTAGATCACTGTTTTCGATAGATCAAAACAAAGTTATTTTCAAAAAAGGGCTTAAAATATTTTTCAAAGGTTGCTAAATGATATGTTTGCCTAAAAACCCTCTCTTGAGGATATTTTCCAAAATCGTTTTCTGAAAACCCTAAGTGTAATCTTCGGATTGTGCTTAGTTTTTAGGTGACCTAACTCACCTTAATCAAGTTAGGTGGCGACTCCAAACTTTTTCTAAAATCCCTTTATTCAAATTAAGTTTTAAATTCAAATCTAGTTGCACTCATTCTTCTAGGAGGATGAGTTTTAACGAGAGAGTACAATATTTTTCTTGCTTGTGTCTGTATTCCTCGAGTGCAAAAAATCTGGGCGCAACAAAAATTGACTGATGAATCGGTTAAGGGCTGTTGCCATTCCAGTCAACTTCTAAAATTCTTTAATGTTCCTCGAGGCTTGGATGTTTTGGATGACACTAATCTGATATAGATCTACTTCAATTCCTCGATGCGTGACCAAGAATCCAAAAAACTTTCCCGAGCTTACCCCAAGTACACATTTAAAGGTATTCAGCCTTATCTTGTACTCTTTAAAGATGTCAAACACTCTCTTAAGATTGCCCAGGTGGAGATTGCCAACCTTATTTTTGACCACCATATCATTAATATAAACTTCTACAGTGCTACTGATGTATTCTTTGAATATTTTGGTGACCAATCTCTGGTAGGTAGTATTGGCATTCTTCAAACCAAATGGCATGACTTTGTAACAAAAGATGTCCCTTGAGGTGATGAAGGCGATTTTTTCTTGATCATCTTTATAAAGTAGGATCTAATGGTAACTGCGATAGGCATCTAAGAAGCTCATCATTTGAAATCCAGTTGTTACATTTACAAGTTGGTCGATATTGGGAAGAAGAAAAGGGTCCTTGGGGCATACTTTATTCAGGTCGGTGAAGTTGACACAAACTCTCCACTTGCCATTCTTCTTCTTCACCATTACTTTGTTAGAGAGACAGCGTGGGTAGTAGACTTTCCTTATTGCCCTTGCTTCAAAGAGCTTATCAACCTCCTTGATCACTGCATCCACATTTTGAGTGGCTGCCCTTCTTTCCTTCTGGACCACAGGTCGGCTTTGTGGGTCTACGTTAAGTCTATGGCAGGCCACTTCTGGGTCTATTCCTGGTATGTCGTAAGGTGTCCAAGTGAAGATTTTAATATACTGAGTCAACAGATTAATCAATGATTTTTCGTTAGTTTTGGACAAAAAAGTGCCAATCACAAAGTACTTCTCCTCGTCCTGTCGATCTATGTGAATTTTCTTAAGGTGCTCAACAGCCTTGCTTTTTGGTAATAGTATGACATCGTCGATCATGGACATATCCCCATGGAGCTCCATCATTTGAACCTTACTCGCTTTTCTCTTTATGGCGTATACTGCTAGGAAGCACTGCTTAGCTGCCACTTGGTCTCCTCTTATCTTTTCTATTGCTTTTGGGGTCGAGAAGCGGATCAGCTAGTGGTAGGCAGACAGTATGGCCTTCATTAGGTGCAACCATGTCCAACCTATAATTGTGTTGTAGTGGGAAGACACATTGACCACCAGGAACTTTGTCTGAATAGTAATCCCTCTCACAGTTATCGGGATTGTTACTTTTCTCAACGGGTAGACCGAGTCGGAGTTGAATTCGATTAAGGGGTTTAAAGATGGTTAGAGATCAGAATCCTTCAATCCTAATTTTTTTAAAAAGGTCGTAGTACATGACTTCGGGAGACCTTCCCTGACCAACTAGCATTTTTTTCACATCGCAATCCCTCACTCGTAGTGTTACCATTAGCGCATCATTGTAGGGCAGTTGTACTCCAACCAACTCTTTGTCAATGAAGGTTATGGCCTCAGCATTGCTGCCGACCTTAGCCTTTTTGTTTGGAGGTTCCAACATCATTGTCACCCTAAGATGCGAGGTCTTCTAGATCTCGGCCCAGTATCTATGAGGCTCTACTGTTACCAGCTCTGCCGATCCATGGAGGACATTGATTACCCCAGGGGGTTCTGTTCTGGCTATCTTTTACAAGATGGATTCCGGTTTTGTCTGCTCAGCCTTCTGCTTTGTCTTTTCCTGGTCGATATATTGGTCAAGATGACCAGCCTTCACCAATTCCTCTAAGTGGTTCTTGAGATTTTGGTAGTTTTTTATCTGATGCTCCTTTTTCCTGTGGTAAGAGTAAAACTTCCTCTAGTCTCAGGTAGTGGGTGTTTTCCTAATTTTGGGGGCCACTTAAAGAAGGGTTTATCCTGTATCTGAGGCAGAATCTTGTAAATCGGGTCTTTGAAGATAGTGTTTACCCCCTCAGTTGTCTTTCTACCTCAATTGTTGTTATTCTGCTCACATATGGGCTTCGTACTCTCATGCCCGTCTTCTTCTCAGTTTTCTCTCCAATCTTTTTCAGCACTGGCTGAGCAACATCGTTCTCCACCCGTGCATACTGTTCGATATTTAGCATTAGGTCCTTTATCCGGGTGACTGGTTTCTTCATGAGGGATTGCCTCAACCGGTGCTCCATGGGCAAGTCGATCTTGAATTGTGCAACAACCAACTACTCATTGCAATCCTCAATTTGGTTGTAAACATCCAAGTAGTGCCTTACATAAACTCGTAATCCCTCATCATCCTTCTTCTGTAAGGTGAGCAAGTAGTCCATCTCGTTATGTTGCTTACTTTTTGCTATGAATCGGCTGGTGAATAGCTCGGTAAGTTATCTCCAATTTGAAACTAATCTGGATGGCAGCTTGTCGAATCATCGTAGGGCCACCTCTCCTAGACTTGATGGAAAAACTTGGCACATTAAGGACTCATCTCCGTTCTACAGTGCTATCATCTGTTTGTAGTGTCGAATATGATTGACAAGATCAGACTTCCCATCATAGGCAGTAAACGTTGGCAGCATAAATTTCCTCAGAGGTTGGCGAGCCTCAATCTCTTTTGTAAAAGGAGTAGACAAAATTTGATCAAGTACTATTTTGGCTATATCATGGGCTGTTCATCCTTTACGGTGCTTGTCCCTGTTGTTTAGCCACTCATTCAACCATCGGTCCCAGTCTTGTTGCTATAGATCAGCCCCTGTTGGGTCTTTGACTGGTGTTTGATTCCTCCCATGTTGCTGATCTCCTTATCTGTCTCTGAGGTGTCCTGAGCTGGAGACATGGCTCGCTGTCTAATGCGTAAAAGGGGGGTTTGGACTTTTGGAAGTCGTCCCACCTCCAGGGCAACGATCTATAGATCTCCTGTGGACTCGTCCATCTCTTTGGGCAATTGCCTCCCTCATAGCCTCAACCTGAGACTGGTGGCGGGCAATATCTTCATCCCGTCGACAAAGCTCCTGCTCTACTGCTTTAGGTGACAAATTATTAGGCACATGCCCACTAGAGGGTGAAAGATTTAGATTCCTGTGATAGTTTTTTCAGCAATCCTAGTCCTTGACATACTAAGGGGCCCGCTGTGGTTTTTCCCATCTTTCCCGTCGATTACCCCCAGGGACTTGTGTGTCTGATCTAAGCAAACGACCTCTTGGAGTTTGTGCTGAATCATCGTGACAACGTGACAAGTAGGTGTTGTCACGACTACGACCATCATGGTTATCTTCTAGCTCCCTGTCTATGGGATCGACTCCTCTTCTGAGAAAGCTAGTACCAATCATTGTGTAAACCTTCAAACGGATGGCGCCAATTGTAAATGGAATTTTTAAGAAGGCCTGGTTGAACTCTTAAATCAAATTAATGAGCATGAATGATCTGCAAGAGAAGAAGACAATGAGAATGCATTGACCCTCTTTGGGCTAAAGATACTCCGATGATTAAGTTAGCAAGTTTAATCACAATGAATTGAACAAAAGACTTTAGTTTTAGCTCTCGTGAATGTACTTTACACCTTGGTGGTATGGGATATTTATAGGCTTCGGAATGCCATAATTTCATAAAAAATTGTATTCTGTTTCCTCTTAGGAGTCAATCACTTTTGGATATTACTTAGTGTCTTAGTTCTCTTAGGAATGGACTCACGTATGCTAGACTGACTTGTTCCTTGTTGGGTCTGAGCTGTAATTACCACTGTTGAGGGCACCATCTGGGCATTAGTGAGTTTAGATTTTGCCTAACCCAGATCGACAACCTATTCTTTGTTGGGCCTGAACTATTATATTTGGACTTAGTTATTTTGGCTCACAAATTTTATTGAATAGAAAAAATTTGCGAAACGGATAAATTTAAGGTATGTTCCATAACAAGAAACGAATTCATTCCATAATGAAAAAAGCAATTGGATAAATTACAGATCACGCGCTGAGCCCGTGACAAGTATATATCGAGAGAGGTATGTAGTTGGAGCAGAGAGCAAATTTGGACAAGACGAAGCAGTGATGAAGGGTTTCGGAAGATTGATTGGGCGGGGATTTCTCTGCAGAAGATTGGAACTATGCACGCGAAATAGCGCTCGCTCTGCTTCTCGTCGCCTCTTATTCGCTTCTTCAACGATGACGACTTCTTCGACCTCACAAAAGTACAGAACTTTCTCTGCTTTCACATCATTAAAATCTACATCTATCTCTTCATTGCACTCCTCACAATGGGGCCATTTTGGAGGTTCGTTATTCTTATTCTCTCTTATGTATGTGTGTATATATTTATTTGTGTCAATTGGAGTTTATATTGTTGCCCTCTGTTTGGTTATTGAGAAAAAAATGAGAGTAAAGGAAAGGAAAGGAAAGGAAAGGAAATCAAACTGTATACACACCTGTTGGTTTTTTCCTGTCTCTATAAAGTTATTACGTTGTCAGAAAATTGTATTATGAAAAGTTGTGTGAGGAACTTGTATCGGTGTTATCTGCTTTTTTGTTTTTTTAGGACCCACCCAATCAACAGCCCTTTTGGACCCTGGCCAGTGCAAACCTGGGGCGCTGTAGTATCCCCACCCACAGCACTGCGTAAAGCGGATCGGGGACCTAAGGTAGGCCTAAGGGGATACATACTCGGTTGGAATTCGAACTAGAGACCTAAGCTTCCTGTCCTGAGGCGCTTATCCATCTGCTCATGAGCTTTTGTTGACAATTAAGCTTTTGGTTCAAATTTTAGTGATTTAGCATAGTATGGGTGGGTCGAAATATTGGATATTGAGTATGGCAAACTTTAATGGACTTTAGGGATTGGTGAATGGGACTTGTGACGAGGGAAGTTAGCTTCTGCTTTGCAGTGTGTGTAGGCTGTTAAAACCGGGGAACAATGCTAAACAAAATGGAGAGTTTCAAATTGACATTTGGAATATGTATATATATATATGTTATTTGGAGTGAGAATTTGATGGGAATTGCCAAAAATAATTGTAGAAAAGAAGAGAAAATGGTATCATTAGTCATGTCTTTTAGATTGTTTTGGTCTATGTTAACTAACTGGACTCGGGTATAAGTGTTGGGTGTAGGTACGTGTCTAAGTGTCGAATATTTAATTTTTAAGTCCATGAACACTTGGACATGGTTAAATTTCATATTTATTAATTATTTATTTTATTTTTTTAAGGTAAAATAGGGTTTACAAACTATAATATAGCTTTTCATACATAAAATAGAAGTCTTATGCATAGTTCTATAGTAAACTCAACTGTTTATACATACTTGTTGGATGCATGTTCAACTAGTCATATTAGACACATATTCCATTTCTTATCTGAGTGTCGAGTGTCCAATACGGGTATTTCACAAATTTAAAAAAGCTCAAGTAACATAGGTTTCGGTTTGCAATGGAACTAAGAAGACATCAACATTGAGACCTGAATTGGTCCAAAAAATGGTATTCGGTTCAAGAAGATATCAACATTGAGATATGTGTCCTTGGGGAAGATAGATCGAGACAGAAATGTGGGAAATGGGGAGAGGGAAGTAAGGAGAATGAACTAGTTTAAACTTTGCTTTTTTATACAAAAACGGTAAAATTGGTCAGCATCCAATTCGAACTAGAGACCTAGGCTTCCTGAGTCGCTATCTATTTGCTCATGAGCTTTTGTTGACAGTTAGGCTTTTGACTCAAATATTACTGATTCAGCATAATATTTGTTGATTGAAATTTTGGATACTGAGTACGTCAAACTTTAATGGACTTTAGGGGCTGATATGGAGAACTTAGCTTCTGCTTTGCAGTGTGTATATGCTGTTAAAACTGCTGGGAACAATACCAAGGAAAATGGAGAGTTTCAAATTAACATCTAGAGCATTTTTTTATGTGAGAATTTGATTTGAATTGCCAAAATAAATTTGTAGAAAAGAAGAGAAAATGGTATCATTAGTCACGTCTTTTAGGTTGTTTTTTTTTTGCAATGGAACTAAGGGGGTAGTTTGCCCTTACCTCACTTTTAAGTTTGCCTGTGGAGAATTGAGTGCATAGCAGGGGTGGTGATGAGCTGTGCACATTTGAAACCTGAATTATTCCAACAACGGTATTCCCTTTAGGAAGATATCAACATTGAGATATGTCTCATTGGGGAAGATTGATGGAGACAGGAATGTGGGAAATGGGGAGAGGGAGTGATTGAGACATGTAGGCAATGAGAGAGGGAAGTAAGGAGAGCGAGTTAGTTTTAAACTTTGCCTTTTAATAAAAAAACACATTAAATAGATTACGGATAGTCAATGGAAAGAAGGTAAAATTACTTATGAGAAAAGCAGAAAGAAGATTTTTTAATTTGATTTGTTTACTTTTCAGGGAAAAACCATGGTATGGAAGAAAATATTCTCTGACGGACAAAATAGATGAATTAGTTGTTGGGAAATGGATCCTTTTGCTATTTTGGCTCAATGGCTCATGTTCCGGCTATTGAAATATATAAGGTTCAAAAATTTGATTTATTTTCTCTCTCGTCATTTCTTTGCAACCAAAAGGAGCTATATGGTTTAATAAAATAATAAGAAGTAAAGAGGGAAATATGTCATGGTAAAACAATTCTAGTCATACTGACTATTCATCAATGCTTTTGTCTTTTCTCTTTATGATCTTCTCTGCTTTGGAGTGTGTACTGAATCTTGAATTGTTGATAAAATGAAAAAAATAAATCAAAAACCATGGTGAACATTAAAACTGTTGGCATACTATGGAGGAAGTGCAGATATCTGTATGCGCTTTATCTTATAGTAATGTTACCTTGGTCAGGGCAGAGGAGGACTATGTTTATCCAAACACAATCCACTCCTAATCCTTCATCCCTGATGTTTTATCCTGGGAAGCCAGTTATGGAAGTTGGGAGTGCAGACTTTCCGAATGCACGTTCAGCTATGAATTCACCACTAGCAAAGGCCCTCTATGGGATTGATGGTTAGCTTGCTTTACTTGTCTCCTTTTACTGTCGTGATCTTGTAGGATTCTTATTCATTGAACCATCTGCCTGTTAGTTTATGCTTTCTTTTTCTTAACAAGTAGATTATACCATCTTTTGCTTCAATTTTTCTAGTAAAGGGTGCTTGGTTGACAGGAAAAGTGGGCTGTAATCCTCTAATTCAATGCGATATAGACCTTTCTAAGAAAAAAATTGAGAAGATGTAATTGGTATGCTGTAATGCTCAGGATACTAGGTGATGTACTTTACAGCCCTGATCTGCAAACTGATGTCACATGATGGAATCTAGGGTTAATGTTAGCCGTGAAATGAAGGAGAGATGGCTCCAAAACTGTCCAGTGTATTTTTATTCCCTTGATGGAGTTTGCTAAATTGATAGTTTGATTGGAGGGACACAGTAGATATTTGAGTTTTATGATATTTAAAGATTAAGATATTTCTTCATTTGTCGTGATAGTGCCAATCGGTTTTTGGGTTTAGTAACGTTCACTCTACCCTTTCTCTTACAAAATATCATTGTTATCGTTAATCTGTTACCTCAAGATGAATGCAGACAATAAGTGTCAAGAGTTAAAGATTATGAACCCTCTTACCAAGAATTATGAACCCTCTTCCCAAGAACAAGATCTCATGCTTACCAAATCTAAAGTGAGTTGTGGCTCTGATGCCAAAACTGAGGCAATTGGCATGAGTATCCTGTGAATTATTGGGAAAACCATTAGAACAATTATTGGTTTTCCACTTTAAAATAGGGAAAGCAGGAGGAGGAAAGAAGAAATTCCTTGAAGGGATTTATATGTTTTACTCAAAGTACATTAATCCAGGAATGGAAGAAGATTACTTCTTTGGTAGTATTTACGTTTGTGCTGAAAGTGCATGAACTGCAAAAAGTACCCATGTCTCTTCAAACTTCAAACTTACCCAACTTATTCTCTCTCTTTTTTTTTTTGATTAGTAAATCACAAATATTAAGGGCACCAAAGGGGTGTAGCCTGTATACAAAAAAGAAACCTAAATCAAAACAACCCAACTTGAAGATTGAGCTCACATATAAAATCCACAAAGGCAAAAGAAGATTCGCAAAATTTTCTTAATACCAAAAAAGGAAGCTATGCAACAGACTCATGTTTACACCATGCATTGAAGACGAAGTATCCTTAAAAGTGTGTCTGTTTTGTTCTTGCAATACACAAAGAAGCTACCCGTCATGCTTTCTTCTTCATTTTCTTCATGCAACCTGAATCCCAACAAATAAGCAAGTGGAGAACTGATTTTGGCATCACCCACTAAACCTCGAAGATATTAAGGAACGAAGACCACAAAACATGAGCCACATCGTAATGAATCAAGAGATGATCCACTGACTCCTCTGCCCTATGACAAATTCAACACCAATTACAATGTTGAAAACCTCTCTCGACCAAGTTATAAATCGTAAGGATGGAGTCCCAAGTTGTTGTCCAAACAAAAAATGCCACGTTAGTAGGAACTCCCAGTTTTCCATATGCTTCTAGAAGGAAACTTCCATCTCGCCTCTCCCAAAATCTTGAGATACGAGGATTTAATTGAAAACATCCCCCCCGTTTTGCTCCAAGCCATCGAATTGTCCTCATATTCTGGAATGTTAACTGCATAAAAAAGCCGAAAGAACTTATCCATAGCTTCCTCCTCCCAATCTTGTAAAGGCCTCACAAAAATAGGGTCTCACACGGTCCCTGAGTCAGAAAATCTCATATGGTTTGCCACCAGCGCATTCCTATCATTGCTACACTAAACAAGTCTGGAAAAGCCACCGAAAGGGGAGTATCCTTGCACCACAAATCATGCCAAAACTGGATTCTACGACCATCTCCCAATACTAGGACCACTTGTTTGACAAACTCTGCCCATCCTTTCCTGATACCTTTCCATAAGCTCGTCCCCTAAGGCTCCCTCACTTCCTTAGACGTCCATCCCTTATTATCCGTTGCATACTTGCAATCGATCACCTTTTTCTCCCACCCTCCTCATGAGCATATCTCCATGGCCATTTCCCCAGTAAAGCTTGGTTGAACTGTCGAAAATGCCAAATACCCAGCCAACCATACTTAAAAGGACAACAAACTTTATCCCTTCCCACTAGATAATAATGGAACTCCTCCCAAACATCAAAAGCCCCCCCCCCCCCCCCCCCCCCCAAAAACAACAAAAAGTTCCTTCGTAACTTATCCGACCTTTCCTCCCCCGAAGCTGGCATGGTAAGGAGTGAGATAAAGTAGGTAGGTAAGCTAGAGAGCGTGCTCTTGATCAAAGTCAGTTTGCCCCCCTTCGACAAATATTGCCTTTTCCATTTTGCCAACCTTTTCTCAAAGCGTTCCAAGAAACTATCCCAAACAGCCACAGATTTAAAACTAGAACCCAAAGGCAAGCCCAAATAGACAAAAGGTAAAGAACTCACTTTGAATTCATTGAAGATGTCATGCTCTGTAAATTCTGCACATTCCCTACCAGAATCAATTCACTCTTCCCAATGTTTTTCGGATCCCTTCTAGGGTATTTACATATATATAAGTAGTGGAGTTTAATATAAAAGTAAGGAAGAAGATGCCTTTTTGGTCCTTACTTTTCAAGGTATATTTCTTCCTTCATGTATCCTTGCGTAAGTGAGTAGTAGTATTAAAGCATAAGTTAAATAAGGGATTCTAATGCTTCTGGAAGCCAAATAAGGGCATAAACCACTATATAGAGTCAAGAGTGCCTTCCCTTCGGAAACCAGCTAGGCAACTCCAATTGAATGCGGAATCTCTCAACCCATTATTCGTATGAACTCCTAGATCCATGAAGGACATGGGCATCTGTAAGCCGGTGTAGCTAACTGAAAGAGAAAGAGAAGGTCCCCTCTAAAAAAAGGGGAATCTATCAAGGTTTTTGGCTCGCAATAAAGCTAGGGTCCTGAATAAGTGTCTGCGTCTGAGATACTCCTGGCTTATTGCCCTGGTTATACCCGATTGCCTTTTTAATGAGGCTTTCGGTATCGACCTACCTGGTCTTCCGGTCCCAACACCTACAAGAACCCGTTAAGGGGGCCCTATTAGGTAAGGGGGCGTGGATCGTTCAATTCATTCAAGGAAACTGTCTGTTCACTCAATTTTCATTACGAAGATATATCAGGCCAGGATCCGTTGCTCAAACCGAAAGCATATCAAAATACACTGCAAGTACCTGAGCTGCTCCTCATTAGCCTCACAAAACATAGTGGTGTCGTCTGCAAATAATAGATGAGAAACCTCCATCACTTCTCCCCTCTAGCTTTCACCTCAAATAACCACCCTGCACTGCCCGATTCAACATTCAACTAAAGGCTTCCATCACTATAATGAAGAGAAAATGAGATAAAGGTCACCTTGTCTTAACCTCCTTGAGCTAGGGAAGAAACAAGAAGGAGATCCATTCCCCAAAATAGAAAATCGTAGTGTGAAAATGCACCTTTCGATCCACTTCTTCCACCTCTCCCCAAAACCCATTCTTTCCATCATGTATAATAGAAAATCCCAGCTCACATGATCAAAAGCTTTCTCAATATCTAACTTGCAAATCACATCTGGAGACCCAGCTTTAAGCCTAGAGTCTACCACTTCATTAGCCACAAGAACTGCATATAAGATCTGCCTTCCTTCCGCAAACGTATTTTGGGATTCTAAGACCACTTTACTAACCATCTTCTTTAACCTCTTGGCTAGAACTTTAGCAATAAGCTTATACATGCATCCCACTAACCTGATAGGTCGAAAGTCCTTCAACTCAGTGGCTCCCCCTTTCTTAGGGATTACTGCAATAAAAAGGCATTAAGACTCCTCTGGAAAATACCAACCTCGAAGAAATGCTGAAATAAAGCCATGATATCCCCCTTTACAGCACCGCACCCCATCTTGATAGGAAAAAGGCTATAGTCATACCATAGGGCATGGAGCCTTATCGGCATTATAGTTCTTTAGAGCCCCTGACACTTCTTCTTTTGAAAATTGGAATTGCATGTGTCCCTCTCCTCATCAAAGATAGATGCAAAGTCCAAACTAGCAAGCCTAGGATGTCTGTGACAAGGCTCATTACAAACAATGACATGTTCTTGAAACGAAAAGGCCCTTTTCCACTGCCAATGCCCCCGCAATCTAACATAATAGGGATGTGGTCAGAAATAGGCCTTGGCATGGCAAACTGGGATACCCACATAAATTTCTCCTCCCACTCCGAAGATATTAAGAATCTGTCAATTCTAGAAAGGGAAGGCTCTGCCCTGTTATTATACCAAGTGTACCTCGCTCCCACTAAAGGTAAGTCCATCAGTTCATTAGAATCAATAAAGTCTGAAAACTTCATCATAGCCTGTGATATATGACTGCAATGCTTTTTCTCCACGGGAAACTCAATGACATAAGTCCATAAGTTCATTGAAGTCCCCACCAATACACCATGGCTTCTCCCACTTGCTTTTAGCGTCAAGCAACTCCACCCATTGATCCTTTCTAATTGCATCAAGGTTAGCCATAAACCCCAGTAAAAACCCACTCAAAACCATCATCAACATCAGAAAAAAGGCAAGAAACAGAGTGAGCACCCACCTTCACATCCTTGCTAACAACCACCCTTCGGTCCCATAGAACCAAAACACCCCCTGCTGTCCCTCTGGCTGCCCCTACTGCCCAACCAGCCAAACAAGAACTCCCAAGATCTTTAATTATCTCAGAGCTCATAACATCAATTTTAGTCTCTTGCAAATAAACTATGTCAACTCTCCAAGCTTTTATCATAGCTTTAACTATTTTCCTCGTCAGGGTCATTCAACCCACGCACATTCCATGATAGAATCTTGAGCTTCATGAGCAAACAGGAGATTTTCCCAAATGGTCCTATTATACAAAACTATCAAAGGAAGAAAAGAGGGAAAGGCACCCGGGGGGGGGGGGGGGGGGGGGGGGGGGGGGGGGGGGGGGGGGGGTGGTGGGGGGGGTGGGGGTGGAAACAGAAAAGGGGAAGAAGAAATAACTTGTGCAGTTAGCAGAATGTTCTGGACTTTGATTATCCAAACACCAGAACAGAGCACCTTCAGTGTGGGTCCCCAAATCAAACCACCAAACCCCCTCCCCTCCTCTTCTCTTCTCTCTCCTTTATCTTTCCCCATGCCCCTCTTCTTTGAAAGAACTAATTGGAATGTGAAAGACAAATCGTTTTTAAACAAAAGATTATCTAGTTGTAATCAGTATAATTATTTAATTGGTCCAATATGACATGTAGATTGCCCTTTTCACCTGTCTTAGGGAAATCCATTTGGTCCTAAACTTTTCATAGACCCTTAGATGAAGCCAAGACCATGATTAAACATCACATATGTGGTGTAATTCTTCTCTTGCCTTTTATATGTATATTAGTTCACGACCTATAAAAGTTCCAATCCATAGATTCTGAGAATGTAGTCAGCAGGAGGTTGCATCTGAGTGTATGTGGCCTAGATAAAGTGCAAGAGTGATTTAAAACAATTGGAAAGAGGCTAGTATGTTTGCCCTGGATGTAATGGAATGGCAAAACAAGATCGGTGTGGCTGATCTACTTATCCAAAAAGAAAAAAAGGATTAGTGTTTTTGAGTCTCTGACCTTAAATATTTGGGATGCAGATGAGCCTTTATTCAGTTTATTGCTAACTAGAACATCTATGGTTTCGTATATGATGACCGCCATTAATTTTGGAAAGTGTATCGATTTGAGTACTAGTACGAGCAAATTTCACTCTTGCCAAATCTTTATCAATTTTACATGAAGTTGAAACGGTAATTAAGTTCTTAACAATAGTTTGTTGATGTCTAGTACTAATGTTGAAACTTTTGTTTATAAAAGTTATTGTACTTACATTGACAAGAACATATTATATAATGTTTATGCCATAAAAAAAATTGTGGATTGTATGAACATAATTGATTAAGAGTTGCTTCTAAACAACAACAGTATCAAACCAGAAAACAAGACACGCAGGAACAGAGATATTAGATTGAAGTAATTAGAACATGAGTAGTTTCATTTCACTTGTTGACAAACAGTTTAGTCTTGTTGTGGATTATTCGCTTCAATTTTCTTCAAAATATGAAGTGCTGAATTTCAGGCCAAGTTTGAGCCACCCATAGATTTGAACTGAATTTTTAGCTGATCAGTGTATTCCACCTTTTGACCAAAATTTGGCAATTTGGTTTAGTTTTCGAATTTCCAAAATTCCATGAAAATATAACTCCAATCAATTTGAGTGCTTGTTCAACTCCAAATTTGAGTGCTTCTTCTTCTCCTCCTCCTGTTCTGTTTTTCTCTCTCCGTTTTCTTCTCTTCATTATTATGTTTTAAAGGTGAGAAGCCTCTGATGAGAGGCAGATGAATTTTTTTTTAACCCGCAGAACCTACCATCAAACATTTGAGGAAGGGTAGTTATTGCTTACTCTTCAGGTTCAACTAGAGATTGTAGATGGGATTATGCCTTTAATAAATCTTTATTGCTTACTTCTGACTTGGGTTTTAGGATGATGAGCCTGAAAGGGAATTAACTACACCAGAAACATGTATGAACTTGGGTCACAAACATGCACTTTTGTCTTGTATGCTTGTTGTGGGGTAGTAGTTTTGACCATTTTTCAACTTGCTCATGGAAGGCTCAATGTATTTTGATATTGTTTAAATCCTACTAGCTATGTATCTGTTTCAAAATAAATTTAGGTGGTGATTGATGAGTTAGACTAATAGTCTTTTCTAATACAGGAATTACTCGAGTTTTCTTTGGATCAGATTTTATAACTGTAACAAAATCAGAAGATGCTTCATGGGATCTTCTAAAGCCTGAAATTTTTGCTGCAATCATGGACTTCTATTCTTCGGGGAAGCCAATCTTTCTGGACTCAAATACTGCAGCTTCCATGGACACGGCTATTTGTGAAGTATGTCTTTGAACTTTAGTCTTGTGTTTATGTATTTGTTGATGTTTACTGATTCCCAGTCTTGTTGCGAGAGTACTCTGCTCTGGGTTCCTTCTTCAATTGCTCTTGCTGCAAAATTAGTACTTTTCAAATAATACATCTTTTTTTTGCATTATATAAAGCAAAAGGTGCGTGATGTGTGTCAAAGTCCTCTCCAAACCCCCCCTTTCAGTGCACATGCATACACCGAAGAAGAAGAGGAGAAATATCCCAAATGACAAAATGCATTCTAAAGATATCTTTTATTTGTAACAAACCATTGGTGTTTGTAGGTATAAGTGTCCAGCTTCGCTCCGTATAAGGACACTCCAGCAACTCACCACTCCTCCTACGCTTGGCCACACGTGGCAGCCCATCGAGTTGACGTGTGCACTGAGTCGGCTTACTCATCTAGAAAAGCGCGAAGAGCGCCTTCTCCGAGTTAAGACATTGAGAGGTCATCACCTACATGTGATCTCGGGACACCTCCTCCGCGTCGCTCGCTCATGGCTTCGCGCTTGGCACCTCCTGGCTCGGCCATGGAATTTCATCACCGAGCGCATCTCCATACTTAACATAATTCTCCATGACTTATTCTCCATAACCTAGGTTGGGAGCAGGATCTAGGGACCTCTGTGCGGGATCACCAGGAGACAAGTGGATTGGAGGCTAGAGTTGAGGGTTCGCCGAGTGGCCTTGCCCCTCCGGCCGGTCTTAGAGAGAGAGGGATATCCAACCAAACGACAAAGCGCATTTAATGCCTGAATCATCTAAATCACTGAATCACTGTCGCTGTAGAGGTACAGAGTTGACATTCAGGATGTTGGCTTTCGAGAAGCCTCAGACTGAGGAGCCAATCAACAAAGGGCTCCGTTTCAGGTCTGAGAAGCCAATCATCGAAAATCTCGACAACTGAATGGCCAATCATGAAGAACTTCCCTCACCTATATAAAGGGAGCCTTCATTCGCCATTGATAAGACATTCAAAACATTCATTCTACATTGAATGCTCACCACCAACCTCTCCAGAATTTCTTCAAGCTCTTTGGGACACTGTCATTCTCTCTCCTCCACCTTCGGTGGTCCTTCGCCTAGACAACGCCTGCCGTTAAATTTCTAGAGAGTCACCCTCTACAAGTTTGACCACTCACCTCCCACTATACCCCACACACAATACTCCACTGGGGAAGAGCGGCACTCGCTATCCATGGCACCAAAGAAGAGTACGCAAGTGTCATCGCAAAATGCCCCGGGGGTCAAAGATTTGTCGTAGCACGACCTTGACCCTCCTCTCCCCGAAGAACAACTTGACGATTCAACCCACACACAATACTCCATTGGGGAAGAGCGGCACTTGCTATCTATGGCACCAAAGAAGAATACGCAAGTGTCTTCGCAAAACACCCCGGGGGTCGAGGATTCGTCGCAGCACGACCTTGACCCTCCTCTCCCCGAAGAACAACTTGACGATTCAACCCATCCGATTATCTTCGTGGGTGCCAACCAACTTGGAGCCCTCATCGAGGGCATTACCTCGATGCAACGAGCCTAGCAATTCATGCTCGAGACTTTGCTGTCAATACAGAGGGTCCCCTTGGCGCCAGCTGACTCGGGCAACCTTCCAAGTCAACGGGAAGGATCCGAGATTCATCCGGATCTCCCTAACAGGAGCCCCGTGGCTGCCCCCCTCCAAGCAACAACTCTCGGCGCGGCTTCCACCGCCGCCCTAGCTACGGGGATGGCCTCCGCAGCGACCCCCATGCCAACCCAGCACTCCTCCCTCAACACCTTGTAACCATGGATCAAGTCAAGGAGTAGTTTCAAACCCTCTTCAAGCAAGCGCGCTCCAAGTCTGCCGTTGTGCCGAACCTCGACCTTCGGCCATCGTATTCCGCTGAAACTACCGAATCACCCTACCCCGCTGGGTACGTCGCCCCTAAATTCACCCGTTTCGATGGACAAAAGGGTAATGCTAGGGAGCACGTGATCCGCTTCACCGAAATTTTGGGACCCTACCCAGCTGACAAAAACTTCCGTCTCAAAGAATTCTCAAAGTCCCTCACCGACAGGGCATACTCGTGGTACGCCAACCTCCCCCCTAGCTCCATTTCGTCTTGGGAGGACATGGTGCAGAAGTTTTATGAAAAGTTTTTCTACGCCTCACCTCCTTCCACCTTAGACGAGTCATCCAACGCTTCAGCGAGGACGTTCTCGTTTATGTTAAACGATTCAGAGAGAAAGCCATTGAGATACAAGATTCTGTCACGGAGAAACAGATAGCCGAAATTTGTATCGAAGGCATGCTCCCTCAGTACAAAATGCACGTGGTGAACCACAAGTTTGAAGACTTTTCCAGTCTTAGCCTCGCAGCAAGAAATTTAAGCGAGACGGTCTGAGCATCTTATCCTTCCCAAGCCTCCCCTTGGCAAATAACGAACCCCTCGTGGAGGCCGCCTTCGAGACGAGATCGCTCGCCGGCGACCTCTTCATGGAGGCCCCCTCCGAGAAGGAGCCACTCCGCCTACGCTGCCGAGGGATCTTCAAAATGCTCGGAGTACAATGGGAAACCAAGAGATCACGAGGCACCACCGCCTTTTCCCATGTCAGTAGAAGACGCCGTCGCACTATTGGACGCCTGGGTAGCCGACGGGGCAGTCCGACTGCCTGAAGTCAGACACCCCCCCTCACAAAAGTATCGGGCCCAACCAAACTATTGTGCCTATCACAGGACAGTGCGTCACCCCACTAAAAACTATTGGGCTTTTAGAGACCTCATCCAGGCCCAGATAAAAAATGATGCGATTGACCTCTCCCAGAAGGACGTTCACAAAGACCCCCTCCCGCGTCACAAGGACAACGGCAAAGCGGTTATGATGCTGTCTCATTACGAAGAACTCGAAGAAGTTGCTGTCGTTGAAACCACTGAGCCCTCTCAACAAACTTGTCTGGATTTTGAGATCCGAAGAGCTACCATCCTCCAAAACTCTAGCAAGTTCAAACACTTCTCCAACAGCTTTGGCCTCTTGAACGCCACTCGGTTTGAAGCTACCAAGGCCATCCTCTGGCTAGCCGAGGATAACGGCGAGCAATGCATGGCCATTAGCGGCTCTGTTCGCCGAACTCTTAGAGACAACGCTCTCATCATCATCTTCACCGAGGCGGATCGCCAAGTACCATTCCCCCACAATTGCCCTCTCTATGTCCAAGTCCTAATCAATGGGATCGAGTTTCAACGAGGTTTCATGGACGGAGGGGCGTCGCTCAACATAATCTCATACTTCACACTTTGAGAGGCCGGGATACCTGAGAAGCAATTGGTGCGAGAACCCATCAATATCGCTAGCTTTGGCAACCGTCAACATCAGACACTGGGATACGTCAGACTCGACCTCACGGTAGGGTTGATCCACTCGGCTGCCAAATTTCATGTTATAGACGCAGACACTACCTACCACGCCCTCCTTGGGCGCACATGGCTCCATCGCTATGGAGCCATCCCATCTACTTATCATCAATGTGTTAAAGTCATTTGGAAGAACGAGGTGGTCACTATAAAGAACGAGAAGATCAGACAAGCCATTCCGCTATAAAGAATCTCATATGACTGACGCTGTCTTCTATGACCACTTGGAAGACGGACCTTAGCCTTCACCCCCTCGAGGTATCGCCATCCCCAAATGGCGGGACATCCCCAAGCAAATGCCATCACAACCCTCCATCGTCGGGAAGCGCCCACGCCAAGACCACGCCCCTCGCTCAAACCAAAAGTTTCCCCGAGTCACTCGCTACCACCGAGCCGACGGCAAGATCGTATACCGCTTGTGACGGTGTGTGGGGGATGCCTCGCTCAACACAGAGGTTAGCCCCCCACAAGAAAGATGTTTACTCATCGATGCGCATCCCCTAGGCTCCGACCCGAACTATCACGAATGCTTTGCCCTCTCGGAACTAGTTAAGAAGACCGCCTAGAGGAAGTCAAGCCAAAGTCAAAAAAGAAAGTTCCCAAAGAGGAAGAAAAAAGTTTCCATACCCCCACCAAAATAAGTGGCTTCTGAACTCCAAGAAGTCAAGATAGCCCTCGAGTGCCTCCAAGACGGCCCTCGGCCTCAAAAACAAGAACTTGAGGAACTCAACCTCGCCTCGGCAAATGAGGCCCTGCGGCCAATTTTCATTTGCAAAGACCTTCCTGCTGAACAAAGAGCCTCTCTCGTCGCCTTGATCCGCCAGTACTAAGACGTGTTTGCCTGGAACTACGACGAAATGCTAGGCTTGGATCCCTTGGTCACAGTGCATCGCCTCAATGTGCTCCCTTCGACCCGGCCCGTGAAACAAGCGATCCGTTTTTATAAACTTGAGATTGAACTCAAAATCAAAGATGAGGTGATCAAGCTCCTCGACGTCGGATTTATCAAATCTGTCCAACATCCCGCATGGTTGTCAAGCATTGTGCCTGTGGTAAAGAAGAACGGTCAGATTCGAGTGTGCGTCAATTTTCGAGATTTAAACAAATCCTGTCCCAAGAATGAATTCCCATTGCGCAATATCGACACACTTGTCGATTCGACTGCGGGTCATCACATGTTCTCGTTCATGGACGGCTTCAGCTGCTACAACCAGATTAAGATGGCCATAGAAGACTCCCTGAAAACAGCATTTCGAACCCCAATAGGCAACTTCTTTTACACAGTGATGCCCTTTGGTCTCAAAAACGCTGGAGCCACTTACCAGCGAGCAATGACAGCCATTTTTCACGACATGTTCCACAAAGTCCTCGAATGCTACATTGATGACCTCATAGTTAAATTCAAGAACAAAGTCGACCACCTCAAGGACCTTCAACGAGTCTTCGAAAGATGTCGTTGCTAACACCTAAGGATGAACCCTCTTAAGTGCGCATTTAGTGTTACCGTGGGGAAATTCCTTGGTTGTGTGGTGCATCGCCACGGTATTGACCCTGACCCATCAAAGCTGACCGCCATTAAGGGAATGCCTCAACCAACTAACCCCGATGAATTCCGAACTTTCCTCGGCCGAGTATCCTACCTCCGAAGATTCATACCAGCCATGGCAGAAATCACCCAACCCTTCAGCTCCCTTCTCAAGAAGGATGCCAAGGTTGTCTGGAAGGAGGAGCACCAAGGAGCCTTTGAAAGAGTCAAGACGTCCTTGACGTCCCCTCTGACCATGACTCCACCTCAACAAAGCAAGCCTTTTTTCCTCTACATCACCTCCACGCCCTGCTCCATCGATGCACTCTTGGCTGAAAAAGTAGATGGGATCGAGCGCCCGGTATACTATATCAGTCAAGTCATTCAAGGAGCCGAGGCACGTTACTCCCTGATCGAACGCCATTGTCTCGCCCTCGTCTTCGCTGTTCAAAAGCTACGCCATTACCTTCTTGCTTACACCGTGCACCTCATCACCAAATGCGACCCTATTCGTTTCCTACTCACTCGTGTAGCACTCGCCGGAAGGCCAGCAAGATGGTTGCTCTCTCTTGTCGAGTAGGACATCATTTGCCAAGCACCAAAGGTAGTAAAGAGTCAAGCCCTAACTGACCTCTTAGCCCACTTTCCGAGCGGAGAATACGAGCCCCCATCTGAAGAACTCCCAGGAGATGACTTTCAAGCAGCAATGGCCTCCTCCGAAGGAGAATGGGCTCTCAGTTTCGACGGATCCTCTACTTCTGAAGGAGAACGTGCAGGAATCGTCCTAACCTCGCCACAAGCGGCCGAGATAAACCTCTCCTACAAACTCAAATTCACGTGCTCTAACAACGAGGTTGAATACGAAGCACTTGTACTCGGCCTCCTCGCTGCACTCAATCTCAGAGCAACACATCTGTGCATTAAAGGCAACTCCAAGCTGGTGGTCAAACAGACGAGTGGAGATTACGCCTTCAAAGAACCAGCCCTCGCCTCTTACAGGACCATAACCCAGAGGCTGATGAACAAGTTTAACGCCATTCGTATCGAACACGCTCCAAGGTCCAACAATCGTCATCTTGACGCCCTCGCCACCCTTGCCTCCAAAGTAGAGGTAGGTGAGGCACCTACAAAAATTGAAGTGCTCAAAAGAACTCTTCCGTGTTCAGTGGCCATGATCCTCCCTGAACCTGATCCTTAAGATTGGCGAGCACCAATTATAGCAGAACTCCAGAATCTTCAAGGAAAAATTTCCCTTAATGAGTTCAAGTGCTTCACCATATACTAATGGGTGCTCTACTATCGTGGACCAGGAGAAATCCTGGCTCGATGCGTGGACCTTGAAGAAGCAAAAATTAAGCTCCATCTCATACATGAAAAGTCTTGCGGTATCGGCGAGGTGAGCCTCTACCGCCGCCTGCAATGCCAAGGCTACTACTGGCCCTCCATGTCAAAGGATGCCACCGAGGCCCAAAGCCAATGCCTTGCATGCCAAGAGCAACAACCCTCCAAAGCTGAATGCAACTTTGTAGAAGCCTTCATTGATTGGCGACAACCCTATATGGACTATCTCCAGGAAGGATCCCTCCCCGCCAACCGTGCTGATTCGGCCTAAGTAAAAAAGAGAGCCCCTCGCTTCTTCAACCATGAGGGGTCCCTTTACCGCCGAGGTTTCAATGGACAACCCCTCCGCTGCCTGAATGGAAAAGATATCCAGGAAGTTCTCAAACAAACTCATGAAACTGAACACCAGAGAGGCACCAAATTATACCAGCAACTCGTCCACCTCGGCTATTACTGGCCGACAATGGAAGCCGACGCCCTCGCCCACGCAAAACGATGCCGAGCTTGCCAAGTGCATGGCGACCTCATCCACACTCCAGCAGTTGACCTTCGCGTCCTCGACACCCTATGGCCATTCCACATTTGGGCCATGGATCTCATAGGGCCTATTGCCCCACCTTCTTGGGGACATATATGGATAATCACTGCCACCGAACTTTATACCAAGTGGGTGGAAGCCATCCTCTCAAAAGGGCTACTGGAGCAACAGTTTCAAACTTCATTCGGGAAAGTATCATTTGTCGATTCGGTATTTCTAAGGTCATCCTCTCCAATAACGGCACACCCTTTGTCAACCAACACGTGGGGCAACTCCTAGCCTCCTACGAGGTTAATCACTACAAGCCGACACCCTACTACCCCCAAGGCAATGGTCAGGCCAAAGCCACTAATAAAATCTTCATCAAAATTATGAGTTGAACACTGGAAGATTCTCAAAAAGATTGGGCCCATGCCCTCCCCATGGCACTTTGGGTTTATCGGACCTCCAAAAAAAGACCCACCCAGATGACCCCGTTCTCATTAGTCTATGGCACCGAGGCTGTATTACCCGTCGAGATAGCAGTCCCTTCGGCTTGAATGGCTCTCAGAAGCGAGGTCCTCAACGACCTCAGACCGGCAGAGCTCGAGGCATTGGATGAGCGGCGAGATCAAGCTTGAGCCAACCTCTAAACATATCAGACTCGCATATCTAAAGCCTACGACGCTCTCGTACGCCCTCGGCAATTTTAAGAAGGAGCCCTAGTCTTGCGAGCAGCCCAACATGTCATGAGGGGTACTTCGGCTCTTAAATTCTCCCCAAAATGGGAGGGCCCTTTCATGGTTAATAAGGCAAATGAAAACGGGTACTACAGAATTTCAAAGCTAGGCTCCAATGACCTCATGTCTTCTATTAACATCAAATGGCTCAAGAAATACTATTCATAATTGCAAATGGATATTGTGTTCAAAGAATCTCCAATCTTTCTCCAGAATTTTCATGTATCTGCAAAAGATTCATTATGAATTCTTTTCCATTCCAATTTAATTTATTAACAGTAATTATCCCCATTATCTCCAAACACATGTCCCACGGAGGACTCGCCTATACTCCTACCAATACATTTATTAGAAGCGAAGATGCAAACCTTTTATTGCACTGATTGGTTACAAATACATACCCCGACATTCTGAGGATCTCATCATTACAAGAATCAACTATTACAACAAACTCGTCTGCTCACTTATTACTAGTGAGGGCTCGAGGGCCAGTTGCCTCAACTACTACAACAAACTCGCCAAACGAGGGAGCCCCCCATCTCCTCAAAGGTTCACTCTCTGGAAAAACTAGGGGGCTCCCGTTGTCTCCCTAAGATGAGGATGCTCATTTGGTAGTTCGCTGCTCCAACGATGAACAACGAGCAGACGCTCCAACGAAATGCAACCTCAACCCCAGGCCACTCCAAGGTGTGCTCCGAGGACTACGAGGGCAAGGCAGGTGACAACGATTCTGCTGCCTTGTCCTAGTGTACACCCTCCAATGGATCACTATCACAAAATGGCCTGGGTATTTTCCCGACACCTCTCAATCTAAGAGGGCTCTTTGAAGCACCGGACCAAAGAGCCAAAGCACTGCAACAAGAGCCGCCCCAGCCGCTCTCCCGACCCATCTCTCTCTCCTACTCCATGCCAACAGGAAGGCAGGAGCCTAAGAAAAATAGCCAGAGGCTCTCCCAAAATGGCCCTTGCAGAGAGCATCAAGGAGATGCAGGATATGGTCGTCCCTCGATTGACCTCCATAGCTCTCTCCGCGTCCCCGACGCCTCTCATTCCAAAGAAGGAGAAGGAAGAGATCCGCAAAGGTGAAGACTTCGATCCTGCAGACCTCCTCCCTCCTTGAGATAGAGGTGGGTCCTGCGGTACAGCAATTTCCGACGCCCCCATCCCATAAAAACTAGCTCCAAAGCTCACATCTCCATATTCGAAGATGAACAACCCCCCCAACCATGAGAAGAATTGATCAGATAAACTCCCATAATACTTCAACCACTATACTACCCCCTCCTATTTATACCCAACCCTCTTAACTTAGCACGTGAAAATTCCTGCTATAAGGCAACAAACAAAAGTCCCTGAAGAGACTGGTCACTGAAAAGGTCACCCTCAGCTTAACAAGACTCATCAATGGACAGCAAATGCCTTATGCAAAGTTTCTGAAAAGCCTTGACAAGATCACTCGCTGCAAAAAGTGTTGGCAAGACAACTCAACAGTCTGTCAAAAGATAAGACAAGACCGCCTACACAAGAACAAAGCAGTTAAGGTAAACAAGCATACAACCAAGATTATCTCTGCTCTCCCAAAGAAGCATAGTGGACAAAAAAATGTAAGAGGAACCAAACTGTGGATCTATTACATTAAAGGAGGGTTACATCAAGACTGATCATTACAAAAATCATTCCCACACTCATACTCACACAATACCTTGGGTGGAGTGCCCATCCATGCAAAAGACCCCCTCAGGGCCCTCTCTCAACTCAGCCCGCCTCTTCTCCATACCTTTCTTCTTTGCCTCCAGCTTTTTCAGAATAAGTTTGACCTTAGTCAACTTCTCATCAACGATTCCCAAGTCCTTATCAAGCAAAACTTTCTTCACTTGCCGCGCTATCGCCTAGATATGTCGCTCCAGCCAATCAAGACGCAGCAGAGTCGACCTCAAATCACCCATCATAACTAGCAACTCCTCTAATTGTGCCTCTGAAGCGTCACCCAACCTCGTCTTCTCCAGAACACCCAAATAATCTCCAAGGATCTCCAAAATGGTCCTCCGAAACCAAGCACCCCTCTGAGCAATCTCCATGAATGTATCAGGCCGGCTCTCCAGAACTCGGAGCAAGAGACGATGGACATCGGGTCTTACCTTCGCAAACAGAACAGTAGGCGACAACACAACCTCCTTGCCTGCCTCCCGCAGTGTAACGGTACCCCCTTCTCCGCGAATAACCTTAATCGCGCCAGGAACAGGGGCAACGGTAATCGCCTCCACCACTAACGCTGTAGGCCTCAGTGTCGTATCCCCTCGTGGCTCAAAAGACGACACAATGATTGCGTGGACACAGAAGGTAATCCTGTTGTAGTAGCCTCCACAACGGAATCAGTCGTCACAGATGCAGAAGACATGCCTACGAAAAGCGGGGTCTGGCGCACACTGGGAATAGCCCTTGATGATGTGGCAGAAACTGTTTGGCTAACTCCGGCACCAGAAGCAGGGGATACCACTGGCGATGGAAAAATAGAAGGAAATGCAGGAATAGCAAAGCACCTCGAACTAGCTGGCTCAGAGGTGGAAGTTGCACTCCTCGAAGGAACTACACCGGGAGAGCAATGAACACTAGTAGAACACCGAGGCGGCAACTCTCTCAAACCTGTGGCAGCTAGCTCAGCTCTGCGTTTGGCCTCAGTCTCGGCCGTCCAATCCTCATCCCCATCTCCCTCCTCTGACCCATCTTCGTCCGACTCTAAATTGCCAGCCTCAGGAGAAGTCACAGAATCCACACGATCCCCTGAAGGAGATCCTATATCTTTAGAACCTGTCCAATCCTCCTCCAATGCTACGCGCTCCGCCCCCACCACATCCTGCAGCAGATCTCCTATCGGCTTCAAAGCATTAGCTGGCATAGGCAAACCTCCAGCATCGCTAAGTCGCGGTACCCTCGCCTCCTTCGAAACCTATTGTTAAATAAAAGTATTAGTTATATGCCTTAGGCCAAAAAAAAAAAAAAAAAAAAACCTTACCTTTTTTTTTGCCGGGACGCCCCTCGCCACTCCATGGCTCGCAACCTGCTTTCGACTCCGCTCCTCACTATGCCCCGGTAACCCCTCACCTCCCACCAATCTAGGGATCGTCGGCTTTGCATAAAAGGATACCTCACCCCGGTCCGCAACCGATAGATCCTTCTCTGCAGGTAGCGATAAAGAATGATCCTCTGAGTAAATGGCAGAGACATACAGCTCAACAGGCTCCATAAGAACATAGGAATGGAAGTTCCCAAGATTCTGTTTCCAGAACCGCCTCCAACCTGTACTGGCCACTCCTACCCTACTGGCCCCGGGAAGAGTCATCCCTGAAACCCTTCGAAGAGACTGATCCACCCTACCAAACAAAAAGCGTTGGCAAGCACCTGATAAGCTCAATGGCTCTATGCGCCGTGAGGCCACCAAATCAAACCCAAACTGTCGAGTCACTCGGTGTGTACTATACACCTCCACACTATAGCTCCCGGTCTCATGCAAAGCCGGTAAAAATGACGGAATCATAATACCCAACTGTACCAACTGAAACCCGGAATATCCCTCGGGCTAGTCAACATCGACTGCCTGAGCATCCCCCAGATATATATCCAAAGGATCTATCCCCTCCAAACTGCCAACATAAGGCCGAAACCGAAACTGGCGCTCGTAATCAATCACGTCAGTCAACGGCCGTTGTGGCAATCGACTCCCCCACCTCTAAGAATGCGGAACGCTCCCGTCTGTTGGATTCCGTTGTCTCGGCCTAGGAGCAGCAAAAGGGAATCGCTCATAAAAAAACATAAGCAGGAATGACGCTGAGATATAAGTAGGAACATCAAATCTCCCTAATGATCTCGCTGAAGAAGACTTCACTAAGTCAAGCCAGTGAAACAATGTCCCAAGGAATAAAGGGGCAAGGGGCAGTGACCTCTCTGATGCCAGTACGGCTGCAAGAGGAAAGACTCTCGAGCTGATCTCATTTTGAGGGGGTCCGTCAAAAATATGTCTCGCCAACTAACAAGCAATAAACCCAGCCAAATGATGGGGACTTCTCAAACCCGGCTCATCAATGCCGGCCTCGCCTTCGCTAGCATCACCACTCAAATCTCGGTACCAGTAGCGGATCCAACCATCAAACGAACTCTTTGACCCAGCCTTTGCCGCCTGCTCGGCCACCCTCAAAGCATCCAAGGCCTCCTGCTCCTCACCACTCAATACTAAGTTTTCGAAGGACACCTCGCCAAACAGCTACAACTGCATCAACCCACAGACATCCTTCAGTGGGGGACATAACTCACCCCAATGAGTAACAAAAGTATGGGTATCGGTGCTCCACCGAGATATAATCGTGGATAGCTAACCCCTGTCTCTGGAAATGCAGCACTCCGTCGAGCTCCGCATAGCATGCAAAATATGAGCTCTCTGTAACAGCTCCACCGATGTCTCATCCTCCAAAATGTCACGCATCCACACATCCATCCCTTTGTACGGGTTAACATACCCCTCATAGCGAGGAAAGTTGTATGGAAAGTCCCCCCGCTCAACATAGAAACGGTGCATTGATCCCGGCATAATCAACTCCTCAACTCCCCACTCGGCCTCGAGAAATAACAAAACCGCATCCACTAGACGAGGGGCACGTTCATTAAATGTCTTAAACAAATCCCAAAACTTATCACCTTTCGAATACGGGGCCCGATACTAATGGTGAGCCCTAGGAACAAATAGAGGATCTTCACCTTTACTTTGCTTCAAGCTCGGATATTTCCCCACATGAGGGGCAACAAATTGTCTCGGCTGCCTTTCACTAGCCATCTGTCAAAATCACTAAAAAATATTTCAAACTGACCCAACAATCCTCTGCTGGTCAACCCCTCCCCAGCTTCAGTCAACCCCTCCACACACCGCGCGGCTAAGAGGCCTCCACCAAACCCTCGGCCACTCCCCTCGGCAAATGGTCACCTCGCCCAAGTCCCTAGTGCTAGCCCTCCCCTCGCCTCGGCCTAGCGCCTTAGCCTAACCCACCAGGGCCTCGCCTCGCCCACACCCCTCGGCCCCACTCCCCTCGCCCCCCTCCCCTCTCCCAAGTCCCTCGGCCCACCCCACTCGACCAATGCCTCGGCCCACCCCACTCGACCAATGCCTCGGGCCCAAGGCCTTGCCTTGCCGACCAGCCCCCTCGCTCACCCAACCACCTCGGTCCCCTCCCTTGCCCAACGCCTCGGCCTAAGGCCTCACCACCCCCCTCCCCACACCCCTCGGCTCCCCTCCTTCCCTCGCCTAAGCCCCTTGCTTGACGAAACCCTCGCCCAAACCCACTGCGGTACTCCACCGAACACTTAGTGTGCACAACTCAAAAAATGCACAACTCCAAGTCATAACGACCACTTGGTGGATACCCCTCGGCGAGCTCCCTCAGCAAGTCTCTCGACCCCTTGCGATCTTTGGCTTTGGTAAATCAACTATAACAGCTCAGCTAGGTATCCTGGCAGAGCAATTCGCAAATCGACCAAAGCTCAGATTTTACGATCTCGACAACAAACCTCTGGTAAATCCCGGTCAACCACAACAATCAATCTCGGCAATCAGGAACTATGAGGACCCACACCTATGCAGCACCTCGTCACGACAAATCTCAAACCACGCCTGAAGAAGCAAGCCTCAACGGAAACTTGCGACACTGGGTCACCTCGGTTACCGGGGGATTGGGTCACCTCGGCTAGAAGATCGCTAAGTCACCTCAGTCTGTTTTCCCTCGGTCGAAGTCCTTGATGATGACGCCTCGCAAGCAGCCTAACTCGGTGATTTTGGTACCTCACGCTCGGGTCAATGAAGCAATTCAACTTTATCTGGTCATACTATTTATCCATACGCATACCTCTGTATATATCTATCTTCTTTTGTCCTTTACTAATGGGTCAA
The DNA here is from genome assembly GCA_033060915.1 of Euryodendron excelsum. Classification (NCBI taxonomy): domain Eukaryota; kingdom Viridiplantae; phylum Streptophyta; class Magnoliopsida; order Ericales; family Pentaphylacaceae; genus Euryodendron; species Euryodendron excelsum. The sequence continues at coordinate 20,741,485 of CM065390.1, read as the reverse complement.
TATTTGACTCTAAATGAGCCAAGCCCACTTCCCAAGTCAAGCCCAAAATCACCTCCTCACCAGTTGCCTTGACAAAAGCCTTGGCACCACGCACAATCAATCCCCTCGGTCACAAATCTCGCCCCAGGCACTCAAGCAAACTAACCTTAACAGAAGAAACCTCAAAACATTAGAGAACTCACAAAACTCTCCAAAATTTTTGCGAAGGGGCAAAATGAATTCCAACTCCTATTTATACTAGTTCGACACCTGGACAAAGCCCTCCTACACCATTGCACCCAAGGGTCATTGCACATCACCCAATCAAAGTACAATTGCACTATTTCCCATTATTTGATAAATCACATCACTTCGGTAAACGAAATCTCACTCCGTTGCGTTTCGCTTGATACGCTCCGCTCCTCTCGCTCCACTCCACTCCACTCCGCTCAGCATCTGTCCGTCCTTTTTACAACTTGTTGATGTCTCACCATATTAAAAAAAAAAAAAAAAAAAAAAAAAAAAAAAAAAAACTTTACAAGACAAAGTTACTACTCGTTCGCAAGCTTCTCAAAAGCTATCTCCAATAGTGTGTATGCGCACCCTCAGTATTAGTGAGGGCACACGCACAAGGGGCATATTGTAGGTACGAGTGTCCAGCTCCGCTTTGTATAAGGATACTCTAGCAACTTACCACTCCTCCTCCTACGCTTGGCCCCACGTGGCAGCCCATCGAGGCGACTTGTGCACCAAGTCGGCTTACCTACCGAGGAAAGCGTGAAGAGCGGTTCCTCTGAGTTAAGGCATCGAGAGGTCATCACCTACAGGTGATCTCGGGACACCTCCTCCACGTCGCCCGCTCATGGCTTCGCTCTCGGCACCTCCTGGCTCGGTCATGGAATCTCACCGCCGAGCGCATTTCCATACTTAGCATAATTCTCCATGACTTATTCTTTATAACCTAGGTTGGGAGCAGGATCTATGGACCTCTGCGCGGGATCACCAGGAGACAAGTGGATTGAAGGCTAGAGTTGAGGGTTCGCCGAGTGGCCTTGCTCCTCCGACCAGTCTTAGAGAGAGAGGGATCTCCAACCAAACGACAAAGCGCATTTATTGCCTGAATCATCTGAATCACTGAATCACTGAATCACTGTCGTTATAGAGGTACAGAGTTGACATTCGGGATGTCGGCCTTTGAGAAGCCTCAGACTGAGGAGCCAATCAACAAAGGGCTCCGTCTTAGGTCTGAGAAGCCAATCATCGAAAATCTCAACACTGAATGGCCAATCATGAAGAACTTCCCTCACCTATATAAAGGGAGCCTTCATTCGCCATTGATAAGATATTCAAGACATTCATTCTACATTGAATGCTCACCACCAACCTTTCCGGAATTTCTCCAAGCTCTTTGGGACGCTGCCACTCTCTCGCTTTCGAGGACCGCCTCAACTCTCTCTCCTCCACCTCCGGTGGTCCTCCGCCTAGACAACGCCTGTCGTTAACTTTCCAGAGGGTCACCATCTACAGATTTGACCACTCACCTCCCACTATACCCCACACACAGTGTCAAATTTACTTATAGTAACAGAAATTAATTGTAATATTCGTTTAAGCTTTCTATGTGTACTCTTAATAACCCAAAGCAATGGCAGCAATACCACATTTTATTAGCAAACCTCTCTATATATTTTTCTTGGACAGAAGTGTATGAGTTTCTGTGTTATTTACTTGAACTTTTTCATCTATGGCCTGATGAGTTGTTTATCACCTTAAGAATGAGTTGCAAAAGATAAAAGGAAGAGATTTTGCAATAAGTATAAGTTTGATTCGAAAGACTAGTTATTAAAGTGGAAAAAAATATGTTTGTGGAGGCAAAAATAGGATGCATCCAATGGAACATTGGGACTCTTGGAACAGTACTCCTTGGGATGAGCCAGTGATATTACGCGCTACAGGTGCAGCCAGATGCGGTCTTGTGATATTATGCCTACTTGTTGCAAATGCATTAATCTCTCTCTCTTTTCCGTCTCTTATATGTACTCAGAAAACTTATTTGCAGTCCTAGTGCTGTTGTTTCTAGTGGTTGACATGTCAAACACTTTAAGAAACTCGGTCATTGGGCGCCTCTGCCACATTCCGACGTCACATGGCTGACGACAAACATTGTAAACTTTGTAGAATCTAATCTTCTCTTTTCAATTCTCTGATGCTCCACATTGTTTTCTTTCTTCTTCCTTGATATTAAAATAAATCCAAAATTAAAAGGCACTTGCATCTTTGGCCGTGGCTTAGGAGGGAAGGACAAATTTTATTTCTGCCTCTTGCCATTTAGAACTATAACTTCACACTTGATAAAGGTGGTATTCTGGACTCTCACTGAGGGTCATGTGCAGGCGGTGGAATTTTAAGACTTAAAAATTGCGGTTACATAAATATAATTGAATAACTCAATTAGAAACATGATAACAACGAAATAAAATGGGAACATTCTTACGAGTTACCAGAAAAAGGATAAATAACGAGCTAACTTTTATAATGCACTCTACATCTCTCAGTTTGAGGATGAATGTCTACCATGTTCAACTTGCTAAGAATATAAAGTCAACAGATTTGCTGGCTCCTTTGATCCAAATTGACCCAATGGGGGAGTTTTTCAAATTCAGTCTCTTGTTTTTTTAATAATTGAAAGTTTTGCTTCTGTTGGTTTTTTAGTATAAATGTCCAACTTGCTAAGAATATAATGAAAATAAGCTTTGGTGGTTCCTTTCAGCGAAATGTAGCCAATGGATTAGTTGTATTATAGTAGTAATTTAAAATGCTCTTGACTTGATTTTTGCATTAATGTCCAACTCACAAATAGTATAATGAAAACAAACTTTGGTGGCTCATTTCAGCTAAATGTAGCGAATGGGTCAGTTGCATTATGTTAATAATTTAAAATATTCTTGTCTTTATTTTTGCATTAATGTCCAAGTCGCTAATAATATAATGAAAACAAACTTTGGTGGCTCCTTTCACCAAAGCTTGGCCAAAGGGATGTTAATAGTTGAAACTGTAGAGTAATAATTGAAATTGTCTCTACGGTTCGTTACCTGGTGAGATATGTAAGATACTAATTATATAGGAATATTGATGAGTAAGTATTGTATCGGAAGATATTGTTTTGAGCCATGTTTCATCTCTGTATGCATAATGAAAGAAATATGACTGATGTGTTGAGTGCTGTTCATCCATTTGCATTTTACAGATCTATTAACATGTGAGCAGAACTTGTTGATGTGCCATGTTATTACATCCAAAAAACATAGCAAATAGGGTTGAAAGAGGGCCAGACCTAACACTTGGGGTTAGAACTCTAGGGATTTTCTTGCTAATATATGATAAGATTATATGCAACTATTCAATGGTGTGTTAGTCCCAGAGTTACAATCATTTCTTGTATTCACTATTGTAGGATGATTCAGAAACTGTTGCAATGATTAAAGAACTGTTGGAGACTCGTATCCGACCTGCAGTACAAGATGATGGTGGAGACATAGAGTATCGGGGATTTGATATGTATGTTACTTCCGCCAGTAGAAATACTGAATTTAATAAACGCCTTTATTTGTGACACACCGTAATTTATTTTTTATGCACATTTTGCTTTTCCTCAGCGATACTGGAGTAGTCAAACTTAGAATGCAAGGAGCGTGTAGTGGGTGCCCCAGCTCATCTGTTACCCTGAAATCTGGCATTGAGAACATGCTGATGCATTATGTACCTGAGGTAACGGCCATTAATTAGATTCTTGCTATTTATCATTGTATCCAACTTGTATATAACATGGAGAGGATATTGTAAACTTAGAGATAATCATGAGGATAGACTGTCTGAGCGGTCTTTCCTGGCAGAGTGATATATTTATGCCATGTCTTCTATGATTTGTTCAGTCAATCTCACTGTCTCACTGAAGAAATCTCTGCTATTGGTCATAGCCATTGATCAACAGGTCTCTGTTCAAGTTTAGAAGAATTACGGTAGAATGCTTAGAAAAATCTTAATGAAGCAGGATAGTCTGAATGATGCAGTCAAGTTGATGTGGGACCCCTGAGAAGATGATAAATAGATTGCTTGTATTAAGTAATTAGTACTGTTAGGAAGTCGTTCATTTTATCTTGCTGTATTTTCATTTTATTAGGACTTTTAGCGACTTAGGTGATAAAGTTTTAGTAGTGTCATGTTATTATGTTGTAGGAATGTTTTAAGAGAATATCTATATGAGATTTTATGAAGTCTATGTATAGGCCTTATTTATGTAAAATGTAACTAGACTTTCAAGATGAATCAAGGTTGAATATTTGGAAGAGCTTTACTTTCTCTCTTCTTCTTCTTCTTGGCTCACCACTTTTTCTTATCTGATATATATTTTTCTCCTTATCTCTTATTCTTATATCCTCTGTCTTTCTTTTTACCTTGGTATACGTGTATCTTCTCTCTTCTCTCTTCTCCTATGTTCTTTGTTCTCTTTCTTTCATCTCTTCTTTCCTGATTTCATGAAACAAATCAACATATATTTTGCCCATCACGCATTGGAAGAAATCCGCATGATGTTAATGCTTACATCGCAGAACTTCAGCCAGATAGTTGCCCTTCTGTGCGTCTACCTGGATATTCAATTTATACTCCATCCTTTCAATGGCATATATGCAAAAAACTGTAACATATCTGGATGTTGCTAATCTGTTGCCCCTTCACCATGTGTTCTATGACTTACTTGTTAAGTTAATCTCACTGTCTCAGTGAAGAACTATCTGGTATTGGTCATTGCCATTGATCAAAAGCTCTCTATTCAAGTTTTGAAGAAATAATTGTATAATGTTTACAAAAATTTAATTAGAGTAGGATACTGTGAACATCAGCCAGACATGTGACCTCCTATGCATCTACCTGGGGTTTTGATTTGTACTCCACCATTTCAGTGGCATATACCCAAAAAAGCTTTTGCATCTCTGGATGCTTCTAAACCCTTACACATTCCCAAAAAAAAAAAAAAAAAGGTCTCCCCTCCTCTCTCAACAGTTATCCGAAAGAAACAGAGGAGTATGAGTATCATTCTAGGAAGCACGGACTCTTCATTTAAGGTGCCTACTCCTTGAACCCACCGGGATAGATAGGTGTTGAGAGTTATTGTTATTATTATTATTTTCAGTGGACGCATTTCGGACGTGTGTTCCTTAGTTGGACACATTTTGAGACACAACGGGGTTAAAATATTATTATATAAAGTATTAAATGGGTTGAATTTAAAAATTTAAAAATTTTAAAGCACCCAAATCCAATTCTACAAATCCTTAACATTTTAGTTATTGTATTATAACTATAAACATGTTCAGTTGTTTTTATTTTGCTTTTTATGGTTCGTGGATGTTATATTCATATACAAAAATAAAAATATATATTTTTTTGCTGTATCCCCTCTGTATCTGTATCATCATTTTTTGAGAATGCCATGTCCTGTGTTTGTATTTGTGCCAATATCAATACTCGTGTCCATATCCATGCTTCTTAGTTATCATTGTTAACTGAAAGTCATCAATGAGTTGGGTGACTAATTGTCCAATCCTCACTTATAGAGCTGAATCATCAGTTGAAACCCATGGATGTTCAGAGCCACTATATTTGTGTAATATATTGCATATAGGATTCCCCATGCTTGTGTAAGTGTGATCATTCATCATAGGTTGTTGAGCTTTGATGCACTGAAGACTTCCTAATGCAATCCTAGGTTTAGAAAATATGCACTGTGAAATGGTATGGAGAACTTTATGAGAATAAGCTTCAAAAACCTAGAATCCCGCAAATATACCTCCAAAGAAATGAGCAGAATTCAGGTAATAGCAGCAGCCAACAATTTGCAGAGTTAAGAGCAAATAAACCACTTCCTTAAAACTTAGTTTTACCATTGGAGGATATCAAATCAAATAGTTCCTTTCATAAACCAAGGACGGCTTTCAAAACTTACCTGATAACTTACCCAAGGGGATTAGGGGGGTTGGGAAAGGACTGGGAAGAAGTTGCTGCAGAAACTATAACACTAAAATGGAAAAGATCTCACCGTAAGGCTATAAAATAGGATCGTGGGCCAAACACAGCAGTCAACAGCGGAAAATGCAACAGCAAGGGCAGAAATGCAGCAGCAAGGAGAAAGAAGCAGCAATCAGCAGCAGGAACATGGACACAGCAGGGCAGCAAAGAAGAGTCTCAAGGCCCAGCAGAGAAAACCAGACGGAGAATAGGGAATAGAGAGGGAAAGATTCAGCAGCAATAAAGGAGCAGTAGAGAAGTAGAAAGAGAAGAACACAGAGAGGGAGAGAAACGTGAGAAGGGCAGCAGCCTTTCAAAGTCTGGAAAAATATTTTCTATTCAACTCCCTCACAAAATAATAGGGTTTGGTTTTATAGGAGCAATATAAGGCTAACCCTAATCCCCTTGCTTAGGTGTCACTGATCTAGAGTATCATAAGGCGAGTCACTTAAGTGGTCATGTGACTAGCATGTGACCAACATGTGACTATTAAGTGGATGTGGACATTCCCCACATCTTAGGTTATAAATTACAATCGCTAAGTAAATCCCAACATAATTAATAAAAGAAATAAAACAAATAAAGGGAAAATTACACCCTAAGCTACATCACTTCCACATCTTGATTTGTTGTTTAGGCTGTTCTCCTCTGGTTCACAGACAAAAAATGATGAAGTTTGTGCATGAGTTTTACAGCATCAATTTGACTTTGACAAACTTAACAATCAGTACATGTAAATCTAATCTTTTGAATGATGTATTTTATGGTGTTATTGTTGTTCATTTTTCACCTTTAATTTATCAAATTATCAATTGTGCCTTGGGTGACAAAGTTGTCTAACAATTCATTCAATATGAACTGTGCACACTGACCTCCCTGATTCCTTAGGTTATTGGTATATTGTTAGAGTCGATGATAATGTGGAGTTTTAATAAAGCAAATTGCCTGAGACTCCGTTTACAGTGTGTTCTAGATTTTCCCCTCATGGTCAATTCATCTTGTTGATATCGTTTTGACAACGGTCTTGAGTATTGTTAATATATCTGCTCGATCTACTTGATTAATGAAGGAGTTATTTTCCATAATGTAATCTACATCATGAGGAAATTTGGTCAAAGATTGCTGTATAGTATCTCCTGTGAAATAAATCATCACATTTATTATCCAACCAATTACAACATAATCAATGGATTCCTTTCCAGGAACGATCCATCCTTCTCTGATGATCATGGAATCTGTCAAATAAACCTTGAGTAAATTGCTAGAAATTTCATCTGTGGGACTTAATTCTGTGCATTGACATACATGGCAATTTGGTTTGCTGTCCTGGTTGTGGTTGTGTAACAAGCAAGTTTGTTTGTTCTTGATGTGGTGATCTTAAAGGAAGTATCTGACACCAGTTCAAGATGCCAGGAAACTTGCTCTGAGTGCGGAAAACCAACTTCCAAAAACTTGTTTTGGAAACTGGGACTATAGTTTCGTGAAATTTTAGGGGAAACTATGGAGAAACATCTTTCAAATGTTTTGAAAAGTGAAAACTCTGACGAAGTGTGTAAAAGACTTCTCGGAATTTTTCAGACAAGGTTGGGAGAACTCACTTGCATGCTTCTAATAATTTCTACTATCTTTATACTCTAAAACTTACTTTTAAACAATAATAGGAAACTTTCCGTACAAGTTTCTTGAATTATTCACTAACATTGATATTTTTACTTACAATGAAAATTTTGTGTGTTCCATATTCCTTTATCAAATTTCTCTAATCAGTATTCTTATATGCTTCCTATTTGATTTCACATCACCTTTTCTTCCGCTTTCATAGGGTATTTTTGAATCATGTTTTGTACATACTAGCTGTTTCTTTTCAAGCCGGCACAGTGGCACTGCCCACTAACCATATGGTAAACTGAAGGATATTCTGCTTACTTCCAAGCCCACTAGGATTTGAGAACCACTGTGGCTTAGTAGTGCAATTTAGCTAGAATTGAACCCCCAACCCCACTCTCCTTTTGATTATTAACCATGGCTATCTTATAATACATTATACAGCATCTTAACTGGCCCAGTTGCTGTGTATTACTTTAGTTTTGTTTTTATTCTCATGTTCTAAATAATAACTTATATTTGTGCTGGTTTAGGAATTAAACTGTCACAAGTTTCTACTTTCAGTCTTAGGTTGTAGTTAGTGGTTGGTGTTTCTGTTCCAATGAATGTCCTGGTATAGTTACTATCTTATAATGGAACAGTGCTTCTGTCCCAGTTCCAATGGTGGTGCAGCAAGCCTTACTTGGAGAGTGGCTTTGCTGGGTGGTTGATCAGGAATTAAATGCAGAAGTTTTTGGAGGATTCTCTTTTGGTGAAGAAAACCTATGGCTTTAGAGCAACATAATCTCGGGGCCTGGGGTCAAGAAAAATGCAGGCTGAACTCGACTGAACAAAGTCTTGTCTAATCTACTTGGCTTGGCCAGATGAATTTGATTTTGCCATTCCAGTCTTTCTAGGGTCAAAGTCTCCACTACACCATCGGATTCTTCTCTTGCTACCTTAATGAAATGGTTAAAGCACATCCAATATATATATTTTTTCAATACTAAGTGAACTAAGTGCTTATTATCATTCCTCTTGAAAACTAAATAATAATAATAATAATGATGTTTAGCTAGAAAGATGCCAGTTCGGGCATCCCCTGTGCTTTCTTTTTTCCTTCTGTCGAGGTCTTACTGTCCCTGGTTACTACATTTCCATTGTGTTACTTGTCGAGAATAACCCTTTGATAGAAATTCTGTTAACATCTTGTGTGTTAAACTGTTGAATAAGAGTAAGTTTAACATTTGTGGGAAATAATCTGGCTCAAACGATCCAGCTCAAATTACAATAAAATGCTACCAGGATATTGTTTAGTTTGAGCGTTCTAATATCCTTAAGTAGAATGTTGGCTTCTCTCGTAGTCCAATTTAATTTGCTTTGTGTGAACTTCCCACACAGGTTAAAGGCGTGGAGCAGGAACTTGACGATGAAGATGAAGAAGCGACATTACCTGGTTAGATGGTGCAATTGAATATTTTCTCATGTTTTACGAGTCTCGCCTGAATTTTTGCGCGATAGAAGACTATGAGTAACCCTTCTTTACAAAGGTGAGTAGGGTGTATTAGCTTACTGTATTATGTCCGAAAAGAAGCGGCTTTTTATTGTGAAAATTTTCTGAAATCATAAGTATAAACTAATTGCAAGTATATTTCATGTAAAAATAACCATTTCGGGGCTTTTCTTTCACTTTGATATGAACTATTTTATTCATTTATTTTTTCGTTAGTTTCAATAATAATGATTTGAATAAAGTGGGTTTTAGTGATAGAAACAATAGCTTAGTAGTTGATTTGTATTTTTCTGGTCCCTAATTAAAAAGATGGTTTGGTTTCGGATGGATCTTATCATAGTTAAATGGGTGCTTACTCCTTTCACTTTTGACAAGAAAGGTATGGGAGTTCTCTGCTTCTTGCTTGGTTAAAGAGAAAAAAGGAGGAAGAAAGTATTGGTTTTTAAATTATTTTATTATCATGCTCTTACCGAGTAAATAGAACAGTTTTTAAGCAGTATTTTCTGTGTCCTCATTGACAAAAGTAGGTAGATTGCTTATCCTGCGTGCCATCCCTCCCCAACTCGTTCCTTACTCCCCTTCTTTTGTCCAAACCAACATGCTTCAACGATGTGTTTGAATCTTAAATTTGTGTTTGAATCTTAAATTTGTGGAAGAAAAAGAAAGATTATAGAAAAATAAATGAAGTAAAATTAACTAAATTTTTTTATTTTATTTGGTCGTGTTAGAAAAATAAAAAAAATGAATAGGTATTTGTTAATTTTATTTTTTTATTGTTAACTTAAAAAAAATTGAATGTATTTAATTAATTTCATTTTTGTTTTTATTTTTGTTGACAGATATAATATTCAAGCATAGCATAAAAAAACAAATGCAATATATAAAAAAAACAAATGCAAAAGTTGACTTTCGCTATGTTTGATTATCTCAAACGTAACGAAAGTCAACTTTTGCTTGTAGGTTTCATCACATGATAGAGACAGCCATCATATCAATATGATGCATATTGAAATATTCCATGAAAACAAATGCGTTAACACATACTTCTAATCAAGCAAACTTTCAATATTCATCACTGGATTTACTTCTAACCTGTCTCCCATGAATGATGATGATTAAAATTTGAAATCTGATAATAAAAAAAATCAAAAGAAGTCAACTGTCATATGAAAGTGCTTGTGGGCTGGCCATTTTGTAGTGTTAGGCCTAAGTCAATGGATGGATAAGTGGGTTCAAATCTCGCCAACTAGAAAAAGAAGAAGAAGAGAAAATTGAATTATCAATATAAATAAGAGCTACCTTTTATTTAAGTATTTTTTACGTATGTTCTTTTTATTTTAATGTATGGGGAAGAAATCCAATAGGTAGGTAGTACGTGTGATTTTAGTTACTAATATTATTATTAATATTATTATTTTTGTGTGTATTTTGATGGCTTCATAGTGTAAATCTTGAATTTAAATGGTAATAGTTAGTATTACAGAATATTTGTTTATTATATGGAATGACAAGTCATTGGAAATATTTTTTTCTTTTTTGAAAGACTGGAGGACATATGCCCACGGCTCTTCCAAAGCTCTCAATAATCAAAATTTGCTTTTACTCCCGATAGTTTTTATTGGATATTTAAGATGAAATATATTGTATTATCTCTCTAAAATTTAAAAATTTATACTTTAGCCCGTTCAGAATTCAAGAAATTTTACTAGCCCAATAAAAAAAATCTTTGATCCACAACTGCATATGCTAATCACGCTAACCTGAAACCGCAAAATGTCAAATCCATGATCTTCATTTTTAGGAGGATGGTTGAATGCAAGTAGTTCTAAAAAGTCATTGATTGATGTATGAGGGTCTAGTAGATGCACTTCCAATTAAATTTTCATTTCTTTTGTTTTGTTTTTGATAAGGGTGGGCTAGTTTAACCAGTAAAATCTCCTAGACAAAATTTTTGTGGCGTCATTCTTACTTCACAATTTTAATATTTTTGATGCCATACGTGACTCCGTCAAGGGAGTATCATGTTTTGTTAATTAATTTATAAATAAATAAATTTATTTAACGGTACACAATTAATGGAGGCGGATCAAGTGAGTATTATTTATAAATTGAGTATCGTAGGCGCTATATATGGCAAATTACATGACATCATCTCTACTTTTTCAAGTTTTAAGGGAGTTTTTTTTCTTTTTATTATTTGGGTTTTCCTCTTATTTAATTCCCAATGGGTTTCTTTTGCTCCTCATGGTCACCATCTCATAATTCTTCCAATCTCTTAATAGCCATAGCAATATCTGAAATTGAACCCAGCTTTTATAGAGTAGTTGGGGTTTGGGTTAGGGAGGGTTTCCTTTTGTTTCATAGCCCAATCACTATAAGACCCAAAAAATAGATATGTTAAGCCTTTTAGCTAAATAATATATGGCAGTTTTATATACATACGAAAAATGTGTATAGCATTGTAGCTGAGTTGTTTGTGTATCGTTTCGAAACAAAGAACACATCAAAATACTCTTTAATTACAAAATTATAATTACCACATCATTTTGATAAAAGTTTTTGTACAAAAATAAATTTCTTTCAGAATATATGAGAAGCATTATATATAATGCTTTGTTTATCTATTTTGGTCAGATGTTCAAATTGAGCTCACTCTTATTTCCGTGGTGACCGTCACTTTTTTCTAAATACAGATTGTATAAATGGATTTAAAGGATAATTACACTTTAAACTTTGTAATTTGGTTCAAAAACACAACCTTTGTGTTTTAAAAATGAATACTTAACCTCTTATCACTTGAATTAAAGTGCAAAATTAAACAAAATATTGTATGTAACTCGCGTATTATTTGGGCATGTTTAGATGTAGCGGGACTGATTAGAGGTAGCAAATTTACTGTAATGCTCTTTTTCAAATTTTTTTAATCTCCCTTTTCTTCTTTTTTCCTCTCTCTTGAGACCTCAATCTCCCCATGGTGAGAAACCACCATGGCTAACCACCACCTCTCCATCAAGTATAAACCAGCACCACAAAAATGCTACAGATTCTATCAAGTATCAACAGTTTTGGTAAAGAAATAAACGTACACGCGCATATATATACGTAGTGCCAAGAGAGAAATCCTAATTAATATGAATGGGACCACCCATCAATAGCAAAAATGTGCTCTGCAAATGGTACAATACAGTCTTCGGATTGATAAAGTTCCTCGCTCGAGGAATCAAAGTACTAGGCACGAACTGATTGTCACTAGCAGACATATATGTACACTGACAAAAGCGGCCCCCGCCGACAGTGGTGGCAATTTTTGGTGAGAGAGACAGTCAGAGAGAGAAAGAACAAGATGGAGAAAATAGAAAAATAAAGTGGAGAATGAGTGGCCTGATTTTGAGTAGAATTTGAGGAATAGTACATTTATGTGGGATTTCTTATGAATATTAAAATTATAGTGAAAGTCGGTTATCTGAAATAATTTTTTTCAAGGCCGTCTATATCAGTTAATATGGTTGGGCATTTTAGTGCCTTTTCATCACATTCATCCATTTTGCACATAGTTCTGTGTAATATGTGACATTTTCAACGATTTCAAGAGGTACAAACAACAACTGGTTATGCATTCATTTTAAATTATTAAGATGGGTCATATATTTTTAGGCCAAATTACAGTGATAAAATGCCATTTACCTGTCGATTTAACGTAAACTTGGCGTTGTCGGACCTCGAAAACTTATAGAAACAAAATTATGACCAAAGGAAGGTTCTAAATTCGATTAGTCATAAAGAGACAAGCTCTTCCAACAATAATTACTTCTATGTACCTTAATTATCAATTGGATAAATTACACTTATCACCTTCTTATTGAAATTTACTATAGTATTTTATTTTTTAATTGTAATAATTAAACTCTTACATTTGTAATCAAGTTGTAACCTTTTGTTAGTCACTATTTATCCATCTAACAGAAAATGTCTATGACGGACTAAAGTGTATGAGCACAAACCCTGTAGACCATAAAATTTAAATTATTTTTCTTAGTGTTTTCTTCTCTGCTCTTTAATATTATTGGTTTATATCATAAATATGATAATTACAAAAAGACATAAGAAGAAAAGTTTTCTTAATAATAAATTTTCATATTTATCGCAAGTGACAATTTAGACTATTAATAATCTTACCTTTTGTTGCTTTTAAAACAATTATAAGTAAAAAGATAGAGTTATTACACTTAATACCCTTATATTTTATATAAATTTTTACTTTAGTCCCGCGTACACATTTTACATCAAATGAACAACCTGTAGCTTACGAAAACAAGCATGCGCATAGGGCTCCACTTCACCCAACTTGTGCATGTGTTTTTTTTTGTTTTTTTTTCTGTTCTTTATGGGGAGCAACAACTGAAAACAAGCGTTCACGCATAGAAAATCCCCCTACCAAGAAATTATTTGGTGTTCTTGGAACACCAAGTATCCCCTTACTCTATCTCTTACAAATACAGCGTGTTTCTCTAAGTAAATGCTAAGATAGGTCTCATGAATCTATTTGGACTCACCTAGTAGGGGAATTCTCGACATTTGGGAGAGATAAAGTAAGGATAATGTGGTACTTTTAGAGCCTTAAATAATTTTTTCACCTCACCCAACCTGCTCATTTTTTATAGTAAGGTGGTGTTAATCATTTTCTTGACGGGTTCCATTTAACATTTGTTAGTCTGATAATAATGGGCTAGACAAGGTTGGGAGTTCTCTGTTGTCCATAATTCATGTCCAGCCCAGTGGTCGGCCCTCAAGTTTGATCTCTTCTTATAGTTTTTTGTGATCAGTTATTATTTATGTAATACATGAAGTTGATATGACTCGTAGAAAGATGATTTCACACATTCTCAATGGAAGTTGGTCGAAGATCTAGACACTTAATGGTTGAGAAAAAAAAAAAAAACTCTCAAGTTGGAACAAAAGCGTCGTTCAATCGCAAACTTTTGGTAGAGATTTTGCTAGTTTAACTACTTAAAACTTTAAATTTTCTAACAAAAAATAGATAGGATGCTACCTTTCTTATAACCCATATTAGGAATAAAAATCTAAAGAAAAAGTAGCATGCTTATTTTAGGTAACTACACCCATTATAATTGTTTTAAGTTATATTTGATGAGTTCCCACAATAAAGTATAAATTGAATAGCAATAGTTGCTATCATCATATCACTGAAAATTTGCTCCCATATTAGCTGTGATGTATGAATAATTTCTCTCTCGGCATCGTAGCTGCACATATTTCATTTTAATAAATTTTGTGCATAAATTAACAATGAGTAATTCTGTTAACTAATAATTTTGAAGACTTTCCAATTATTTAATTTAAAGCAGATTCATCAATAGAACTCTACAAACTTTGAAAGTGTATAAGTGGTGAAATATGCAAAAAATATTGGAAATCATAAGAAATAGTACAACTCTAAAGGCAAATCCAGATGCCTTGAATTTAAAACTTAGAGTTTGTTTGATACTTGTGAAAAGAAAAGGGAATGAGAGAGAAAATGGAGAAAAAATGATTTTCTTTCCTATGTTTGATTTGTAAGGAAAATGAGAGAAAAGTAAAAGGAAAATCACTTTTTCTTACTTGAAATTAAAAGGAAAGAGAAAAAAAATAATAGGATACCTATTAAAAGAAAAAAAAGGAAGGAAAATGAGAGAGAAAATAAGGCTCCGTTTAGTTGTGGTTTCAGTTTCCAGTTTTTGTTTTTTAAAATTTTACGGAACTGCGTTTGGCAGATTGGTTCCGAAAATTATTTTCGTCAAAACCGCGTTTGGTAAGCTAGTTCCGGAACTTGTTTTCGGGAAATTTTTCAGAAAATAGCCCAGTTTTAGGGACCATTAAAAAGGTATTTTCTGAGTTTCCGAAACAGTTTTCAGACGAAAATGAGAATGATATGAAAACGATGGTGTTTTTGATGGTCTCATTTTTTTGTTTCTGAGAACAAGAAAAATGAGACGTTCTTAAATTTTTTGGTTCCGAAAATACGAAAAACAAAAATGAAAACAAAACCGAAACCGGAATCAAAACCGATTCCAAACAGGGCCTAACTTTCTATTCATTCTCTCTCTCTTAAATTGGGAACTAAATAAAAGAATAGAAAATTTTCTTCTTTGCTCTTTCTTTTCTTACCAAATAAACTATTAGTAATCTTTTACGGTCAGATTGTGGAAAATTTATCTCTTATAAATTTTTTAATCCTCACATAAATAGCAGGCATGCCTTTAATTAGGTTAGGAATTGAATTAGTTTAGAGGATAAATTGGCCTGGACACACCAATCACATAACACAAAATAAAAGAAAGTCAAAAAGAAGTGAGATTACGTATATGCTTACGTGTGTCACATGGGCGACACCGTAAGCAGCCAACATGTCACTTTCAAGTTTCAACCATTTATTGGTAGCTAGGAGCCGTGGCTTGGCTTAGTTGAGCCGGCCGGCTCCTGTATCTATTTATATTGCGTTAATTTTCTTATTGCTACGGTTGGAAAGAAAAAGGGTTTTCTTTTGTTTGCTAGTAATGATTTTGACTGATTATTTTTTTGAGCTAATGCAGAACCATTGTTAATACAAACTATGTAATTTTTATGTATTACATGAATAAATAATGGTTGACTATAGAGAGACTTTTTTGAACTTATGCAAGACCATCGTTAATATAAACTATGTAATTTTTATGCATTACATAAATGAATGATAGTTGACTATAAAAAGACGTGAGCAGAAATTAAACTTAAAATCTTATTTTTTAAAAAAACTAAATAAAAAATAATTTTTTGACAAGTATCCCAACAAAATAAAATAAAATAAAATAAATTCTTTTACTTTATTTTCTTTGTTTATCTTTTTCCTTTACTTTTTATTGTTCTTCACAAATCCAAAACCCATAACAAAGCGTGAGTCTATTCAATCCAATTGTTATCAAGTTTTAGAAATTAGTATTCCAAGAAAACTTCAGCCTTTAATTTCACAATCTATATTAAAAAATTTGAAATCTGTTGCTATTATCACAGCAACTCTTATTTTTCCTTAGAAATATAACCGGTAAACTAATCCGTTAGATCACTGCTTTGGTTTTTGTTATGTTTTCGTTTTTTAAAATTCAATCGAATCTCATTTGGCAGTCTAATTTTAAAATTTGTTTTTAAAAACACTCTAGTTCTAGGAATCATCAATAAATAGATATTTTTTGATTTTTTAAAATTATTTTTATTTAAAAATAAAAATATTAATATTTTTAATAATTTTATTTTTGAGAATAAAAAACGAGATATTTAAATTTTTTTTTTCAAAATAAAAAAATGAAAATAAAATCAGAATTAAAATCGTAACCAAACTGAGAACGAAAGACTTGTCGGTGTTAGAATGAAAAAGAATATAATTTTCCAGAAAAATAAGAATATTTTCAGCTCTATGTTTTTTGGGACACTTGGAAGATGCAGCTGTCATGGGGGATTGTAGGGTCCCCTTAAAAAGCTTCGTTTTCTGCTCCTTCCTTGGAGTTGGTGCCGCTGGACCTTGAACTTGGAAAGCAAGCTAAACCTCGAATGAATGAATTAATGCGTCAGACCCAAAAATAAATAGATATAGTAATGAAAAAAACAAAATGCTTAACGAGGAATAAAAAATATTTAATTCATCCAATATACGTCTTCATGCGTAATTCATTTCATGTCAACTTCACCGGCCAAGCCCATTTGTACAATGAAAAGACGATAAGACCCTTAACCTTTATTTAGGTCACAGGAGAAGAATGGATTGCTGGCAATGGCGGACACAGGAGTGGGTGGAGTGCACGCTTCTCTCTCAAAATTCTATTTATTTATTTAGCTTATTAAAGACTAATGAAGAAAGTTTACCGTAGTTCCTCTCAACAAAAACCCCGATTGCGTCATTTAAAATAAAAAGATGACGGATCGAAGAATTCCTTAAAAGTAAATAAATTTTTAACTGTACTAGGACAAAAGACTTCCTTAAAAATAAATGTCAATACAAAAATAACATAATTTTGGTAATGACCTCATCTGGTTTATTGATTCAAGAAATAGAAACCTTCATTTCAAACTATGGAATAAAGATGATTCAAATCGAACTGTAACTATAAACTTTAATATTGTGTTTAGAATTTTGATTTATCAAAAAAAAAAGCAAACGAAAAAGAAAAAGTGAAGAAAAAAATAACAAAATACTTTTTTATTTTGTTTTCTTTTCCTTCACTTTTAGTTTTTTATTTTTTTTTATCACTAAATTTTTGATCCAAATACAATATAAATGTAAAATGTATGTATTGATTTTCTTTCTCTCCTTTCGAATTGCTGCTTACACGTAAACATTGTCAGTGATCGTCACATATTTGGACAATAAGAAATTTGTGCTGGCTAGCTAGTTTGTTATAAATATAGAGCAATGTCTGCATTGGTATAAGTTAAATCATACAAAATTATCATCTTATAAAATTGTAAATTTAAAATTAAAAAAAGCTTTCTATTAAGATGTTAGAAATTTTTACAAATGTTACAATTTCACTTTATTGATTGTTTATCCTGTTCTCATCTTAGTTTGTGCTTTAAAATTAATATTTGAGTGTCATTTTGGAGAAAGATACGATGGATTTAACTCTTAAAATTTAAACCAAAATAGAGCCCTAGCACGTATCATGCGCACGTTACTTGCCTTTCACCATTTTTTTTTTATTCCTTGTCATTTAGTTATTGACCTTTTTCCTCTCTTTTTTTTATCCTTCTTCTACATTTTTCATAAGAACATATCTTTTGGAGGAAAGTACGGAATTCATAAAAACAAACTTAGCTCAAAAATCTGAAAAACCAAGTAACCATGATGACATTTAATTATTTTCAAGAGAAAATAAACAACTTCCTTTTGAATACAATTATTCTTATATTTCAGATATTAGTTTGGAGAAATCAATGCCCTTAGTTTTATGCCAATAAACTGAGAGTTATGTCTCAGAAATGATCACCTTACCCTTTGTTTTTGGGTTAATCGATGGGAAATAAGCAACATGAGAAACATATCATATTGTATATTTACATATTTGAGAAAGTTTGAAAACCATATATAAACCATGTGGGCAGAGATTGATTGAAGGGGATGAGGTGGAGGAACTTGTGGTCCCTTTTGGGAATTTTGCCCGGATCTCCCGGAGAGGGGCGCGGAGAGAACCAAGGACAACCAAGAGAGAGAGAGAGAGAGAGAGAGAGAGAGAGAGATATGGTGAGGCTCTGCAAGCTCAGGGCTTGGAGCATTCAGCAATGGAGTTTCAGGTGAAGCAACCAGTTAGGAGATAACTAGCCAATCATGCATTAACCAACCAATTAACCATTCAAGTCTCTCTAACCCTAGAGTCATTTATGACTCTGGTATATATAGTGAAAACTAGAGCTAATGTAGCTGCCACATGGCAATCGCCAATTGGATGAGCATCATAGCATCATGATCTTGGGTGGCTGTGGCAGCTCAACCCTATTTGATTAGATGGGGAGGGGCACCTCACACCTGCCGCCATGGATGTGAGTTGCTTCTCCAGCCAGCTGATGCTAGGTGGCACTATATCTAATGTAATGCAGGTTGCATTTATGGAGAAGATATGAGCATTAATGGCCGAATGACCATAATTGATCTTAAAATATTTGATTGGATCTTAATTGATCTTGCACTTGAGTGCAATTTGGGAGGAAATCTCTCTCTCTCTCTTAGCTAGTTGATAGGACAGATCCTTGCACACCCAAGAGGCGGGCAACTCAATGGTTTCCCTTGATTCTAGCCACTAATCCACAATCCATGTGAGTTCCCGAGAAGTTACTAGGAGAGTTCCTTAAATAAGGAAGGAAGGCAAACCTTGAGAACTGGGGTGCTCTCTTGATGATGTTGAGAATATCTATAATGAACCCAAGGTCACGGGGTGAGTGGGTATTGAGGCGATCCGAGAGGAACCTTAGAGAACTTACGGCGGATACCCTTTGGGAGATAGATAACACACGGGGTTAGGCCCGCTTGGAGAATTCAGTGGGTTTGCCTGCTTGGAGAACTTCACGGGGGTTGCTCGCTTGGAGAAGACAATCCTCTGATGTCATCTACACGAGGTGGACGCGAGGTGCCTTGGCGATCTTACAGGGGATGCCCCGCTTGGAGATTGGAGAATTCACGGGGGTTGCCCGTTTGGAGAACTTCATGGGGGTTACTCGCTTGGAGAAGATAATCCTCCGACATCACCTACATGAGGTTGATGTGAGGTGACTTGGCGAATGCATGTGATATATCATTTGGAGGAGGAGGGTCTTGCTGATGTCATCTGCATGAGGCTGACATGAAGAGTCTTGTAGAGCCTATGTGGTGCACTATCTGGAGGAAGGGCCTAACCACGTGGCATGAGTTGGTTGGATTACCTACAAACCGCAATATAAATGTACCATTAGGGGGCGTTGAACTTAAGAGAAAGTAAAAGCAATGATTATTTTGAAACTTGTGGAAGGAAAATAAAAAGAAAGGAAAAGTAAGTGAGAGAGAAATTGGAAAAAAATTGATTATCTTTCTTTGTTTGATTTTGCAAAAAATAAAAGGAAAGTAGAAAGAAAATAAAATTTTCTTTTTCTTTAGAATTTTTTATTATTTTTTTTATCTGCCCTTCTATACTAGAATTCAAATAATAATTTTCTTTCTTTTCTTTTATTGAAGTTGCAAACAAATTGTGGCTCACTGGCTCAAGCTAAAGAAAAATTATTTAGTGTTCTTAAACCACCAGATGTCCTTACTCCTCGAATCATTTGGTAAGTCTCCTACCTACTAGGTGGGATATTTTTTCTCACCTCTTTGTGAGAGACAAAAATAGAATGATGTGGTGTTCCAAAAGTATTGAGTAAGTTTTCTAAGATAAGGCTAATTTTGTCAAATTGTTTATTGAAAATGGTGGGAATATACTCCCACCTACATAGAGGTGTGAAATGATTTTTGGTGATAAAAGTCTAGCAGGTTCTGGTTAGGTTTATGTGAACTTCCTCATAAAGTTTTGATTGTTTTGAGGAAATTTATGAAAAAAGTTATGAGAAAGAACTTCATGTACTCTTTAAACTCGTATCGGCTCGTATTTATAAGACTACAACTCTTAACTTCGATAAAACATTTCTTAAGCATATTCTATAGGCACGTGTAATTCACACGATGTGACACAATTGGACAAAAATTGTCACGCTTGCAATTTGCTCACTTTTTAAAATGGAGGTGGCGAATTTGAAAATAGCTATAGCACGGGACTCTCGTTGATAGTGAGTTATAATAAGGGAATCAAGAGAAAGACAACCCTTGCGGAGCGTCTGTGAGACGCTCTAGAGGATTCTCGTTGACTTGAAAGTGTTTAGAGTCATGTGACTCACCTTGGATTGGACATGGGCGTATAATAGGGTTTGCTGATATAGTACCCAGAGTCGGTGTGGTTTTGGGGGCACTCGACCCACCAGGGGTAAAATGGTCATTTTGACCGAAATTGGTTGAAAAGAGTCAAGATAGATTGGAATGGCATATTAAGTATGCTGGACTGTTCGAGGACGATTTTGGAAGGTGTATTTACTGTCTGGAGGGATTTGTGCCATGTTGGCGTGCCTAAGGGCTAAACGATCATTTTGACTGGAGTTGACCGGAACGGGACCAGAATTGGTCAAGATGGCGTATTGAGTACGCCTAATTGCCTAAGAACATTTTGGAAGTGTGGACTTACTGTCTTAAGGGATTTTGAACTTTCTCAAAGACGTGCCTGGAGGCCCAAGGGGCAAGTTTGGTTATTTTTCACCAAATCGGGCTAGTAGGCATTGGTGTTGACCTAGGTGTTGGTTCTCGAGACTGCTTGGTCTTGGAAAGCTAGCTGTGCAGTGTTGGTCCCTGAGACTGGTCTCAGAGAGCTACCTGTAGGGTGATGTTGATTCTTGAGATCGCCCGATCTCAGAAAGCTACCTGGAAGGTGGTGTTGGTTCCTCAGATTGCCCGATCTCAGAAAGCTACCTGTAGGGTGGTGTTGATCCCCGAGATTGCCTGGTCTCGGAGAACTACCTGATAATGGACATTCTACATTGGAGGGCTAGCAAGTGCCAGAAGTGAACTGTCTGGAATTTGATAAGGTGTTGGTTCGCGAGATCGCCCGATCTCGAGAAGCTACCTGGATGGCATTGGTTCCCGAGATTGCTTGGTCTCAAAAAGATGCCTGGAGTGCCTAAGGGCAATATAGTATTTTCAGCTTCAATTGGGCCTTACGGGCTTGGAAAGTTATCAGTTCACTGGATTGGAGTTTGAAAGAGCCGGCCTAGGCTCGTACATGTTGTGATGTTTGAAATTGAATTCAGTGGGGCCGGAGATTACTAAGTAGGCAAAAAATTGGGTGCTTATAACTGCTCCTCTTTTTTTGTCTTTGCTTTTCGAAGGCGAAAAAATAATAAAGTAAGAATCCAATTGGTTGCAAGGCAACTGGAAGGACGACAGCTTGGAAGGTTTGAAAAATCTTTGGACTACTGGTGAGTCTCTCCTTTTGAAAACTTTGAATTTGAAAAATCTAGGTTCTTTTTGAATATTTCTTTTCAGGGTTCGGGTTTTGAAAATGCCGGTTTATAAAGATTTGGCTCCAAAGAGCTCGGGTATTTGAAAACAAGAGTTTAAAAATTGATTTTTGGATTTAAAACCCTTAAAAATGATTTTTGGCCTTGGGGGCATTGAAAACTGGTTTTGTCAGGAAGCTGAAGAGTCTGGCGTGTTTAGCATACGCACTTGGCCAAAAAGGGTCTTGGCGCATGCGCTATATGCGCTTGACTTTAACTTTCTCCTAGCGTGTATAGCAGATGCACCAGGCTCTAGGCTTTTAAATCGGAGCAATTTGCGAATCTTTGCTACGGTTTCATAGATTTGTGAAGATTTTGAGAGTTTTGGCAAGCGATTTCGAGGGGTTTTGACTAGACATTGCTAAGAAAGTATCGAGGGATGTTGGGTACTTGCTAGAAGTTGACACCATTTCTAGATTCTGGCCAAAAAACTCAAATTTTGCTGGAAAACTCAAATGTTAGAATTCTTGAAATTTTGTTGATTTTGATGTATATGTGTCGTTTTTCGCATATGATTAATGTAAATCAATGTTTTAGAATGTTTAGAACGCAACAGGCAAATCATTTTTATGATTTGACGATGATTTGAGTTTGTTTGAGTAATTTTTCATGTTTATGTGATAGGGTCTCCTGTAGGGTTTAGAAAAATGATTGTGTAGGCTTGGATGATGCATGTTTGTGCTTGCTTTTTATACCAGGTGTCTTAGAAAAATGTATAGAACAACTGTAAGAAGTTTCGTAATTTTTCTAGAAAATTTTTAATTTTTGAATTTTCAAAAATAAAGAAAACTAGGAGAAATTAGGAAAAATTGGAAAATTGACCCTATTGGAGGTAGAAAAATTGTAGGACATTTTTAAAAAATTGTGAGGATCTTCTTGAGTGTTCCAGGAATTGTAAAAGTTTTTAAGGAAATAAAAATGAAACCAGAAACTTTTAAAAAGCGAAGAAATTGACTTAAGAATTGTGTCTAATTATGGATCATGTGTCATGGAGGATGGGATTGTGTTAATTGACGTGGTAGAAGACTCGGGATGCCTTGGAAATGTGTTTGTGGCTTGTTTCCAGAACTATGTTGAAATTTTTTAGAAAAATATGAACTCTTAAAAAGGATGAAACGTTTTGATTCTAAAACCCCTAGGAATTTTTAAAGGGGAATTCCAAGGAAAAAGAAAGTTGCTTTTGAAAACTGGACTTTTGAAGAAGAAAGCCCAGGGAAACCGAAATTTTAGAAGATTGTCTTTGAAATAGGGCTTTTGAAGGAGAAAGCCCAGGAAATCGGTTTAAAATTTTGCAATGAAACTTTTTGAGGAAACAGCTAGAAAACCTTAGAAAACTTTTGAGACAAGGCTTTTGAAGGAGAAAACCCGAAAAACCGGCTCGAAATTTTGAAATGGAACCTTTTTGAGGAAAAAGCTCGGAAAACCTTAGAAAACTTTTAAAACAAGGCTTTTGAAGGAGAAAACCCGGGAAACTGGTTTGAAATTTTGAAATGGAACTTTTTGAAGAAAAGGCTCGGAAAACCTTAGAAAACTTTTGAAATAGGGCTTTTGAAGGAGAAAGCCCAAGAAACTGGTTTGAAATTTTGAAATGGAATTTTTTGAGAAAAAAACTCAAAAAACCTTAGAAAACTTTTGAAGCAAGGCTTTCGAAGGATAAAGCCTGAAAAACCAATTTGAAATTTTGAAATGGAACTTTTTAAGAAAAAGTTTGAAAAACCTTAGAAAACTTTTGAAATAGGGCTTTTGAAGGAGAAAGCCCGAGAAACAGGTTTGAAATTTTGAAATAGAATTGTTTGAGGGAAAAACGCGAAAACCTTAGAAAACTTTTGAAACAGGGCTTTTGAAGAAGAAAGCTCACGAAACCAGTTTGAAATTTTGAAATGGAACTTTTTGAGGAAAAAGCTCAAAAAATCTCAGAAACCTTTGAAACAAACTGGAAAGAACGGGGCCTTGACTTCTTTTTCTTTTCTTTCTTTTTTCCTTCTCTTCTTCTTTTTTCTTCTTTTTTTTTCTTTTTTTTTTCTAGTGTAATTTCTTTGTTCCTTTTCTCTGCTCTTTTTTTTTTTGGTCATGCATACCTTGTTACTAATTGACTTTTTGCATTTCTTTTTGTTATTGTTTTTCAAGATGGCAGAAGTAGGTAATGATGGTTTGGAGAGGAGGTGCCATGGGAAGGTGCCACGGGTTGATTCTGAGGAGGGTAGTGCCAGTTGTAGTGGCTCTGTTTGTGGCAAGAGTGGTTGCTCCCATCGATCTTCGAGCCGAACAGCTTCTAGTGGGAGTTTCGCGAGAGAACAGTCTTCTACTGCTTCAGGTGAGAAGGTTGACGAGGAGGTTGACATGTCCGTCGATCCGAGGACCAGGTATAGGATGGCATATGTTCGTGATAGGCATAAGGATGTCTCGTTTTTAGATGATCAGTTGGCGATTCCTGACGTTTCGCCTTTGCGGGATTTGGCCTACCATCCGAGTCTCTATCTGCGTTGTGGTCGGATGCCATCAACTAGTCATAGTTCGTTTAGAGGGGCCATTATTTATGCCTTGAGGGCCATGCAGGCATCAGCTCAGTCTTACCGAGATTTCTTCCTTTAGATTGGCTTTGGCGCCTTTCTGACTCTTTAGACGGACAGACTTGATCACAGGTTGGTGATTGGGTTACTCGAGAGATGGTTTCAGGAGACCGGAACTTTGTATTTGGTAGGTTTGGAGTTGGGGCCCTCCTTTGTTGACTGGGCGATGATCACTGGCCTACCTTTTGGGGCATCCCAATTTCTTTGCACCCCGTGTCTCCTATTGAAGCTCGCCTTCTCCTAGGTTTGCCAGGGATTATCAGCTCGAGTTTCTCAGCTTCGCTTCTGTGTCTAGCAGAGACAGCTTTTCTCTTGAGCCTTCCCCAGAGGATTGGTTTATCATGAGGTGCCGGTTGGTAATATATATTGTCTTTAGTTACTTTTGTAATAGTAATAAGTCGGCAATTCCTTTGCCTTTGGTGAGCCTGGTAGCTGATTTGGATACCTTGGATTACGTTGACTCAGGTGCTTTCACCTTTATTGGCGTTTTGTGAGGGATGTGAGTTAGGACATCTGGGGTGTGGGGTAGCTTGACTGGGTTCTGGCCTTTTCTGATATGGTGGAGTTATAAGTACTTGCTAATGTACTGGCCAGAGGTGTTAGCTGTAGACGCGTTTCCACGGGCCACTAGGTGGGCTAGGTAGTAGGTAGTCCAGTAGTCTTTGCTTACAGATTTTGTCACTCTCCGGGCTAACCTGGAGTTGTTGAGACCCCAGGACGTGACTTGGGCATCTTTCTCTCGGTCACCCCAGTATACCAGTATAAGGGACCTTATCCTCTTATCTAGGTCACAGGTTACCTTTTGAGGCCACCTTTCATGGGAGATGTACTTTGGGGAGCGTCATTGGAGGCAGCTGCACACTGACTTCCGTGTTGTTGAGGATCCTTCTCAGTATATGTTTGGGTTTTATCGAGCTGAGGTCGAGATTCCTTATATAGTTGGGGTGCTTGGCGACCGCCTTTTGCTTTCGCCTAGTGTGGATTATGAGGATCATTTTAGGGTGAGGTTCATTAGTGCCTTTACCCAAATGGATCTGGTGGTTGGTGGACAAGTGGTCGGTCATGAGGTGGTTAAGTTGTGGTGTCGGGCCCAGGGGTTTATTTCTCAGGAGGAGTATGTAGCAGCTTGTCAGGCTCGAGACTAGTATCGTGCTTAAGTGGATGCTCTAACTACCCGTATATTTTTGATAGAGGCACGTTGGGTATGCTACTTGTGATTCATTTTTGCTTTTCTTTATGTGTTTTCGGTGTTTTGATGCCAGTTTTCTTTCTTCTTGTTCTTCATGGTTAGGGTCCTTATAATGCCGAAGCTTTTTCTAGCTAGCCTCATTCGTATATGCCAGATGCCAGAGACTTGATTTGGATGATGATCCTGCTCCTTGAGACGCTTCTTTCCTTTAGTTGACACATTTTTAGCTTTGTCAGACTGACAGTGTTATTTATATGCATCTATGTTTTGGGGCCGTGTGTTGGCCTTTATGGATGATGATTGTGTGATACATTAACATGATGATTTTATATTTTGCATGGGATGATGATTGGTTTCTTTTTAATCCTATCCTTAATGTATGCACGTGAAAAATAGAAAGTATGAATATATAAACATAGGAATGCATGAATCATGATGCATATGGGAAATGATAGATATGTACAGGTTTCAGACAGATATGAGAACTATTTGTGTATCATTGCACATATGGGTTTAAGCAAAGTTTAAGAGTGACAAAACCCACAGAAGCACAAGTTTATAAAAACAGGCCCCAAGGTAAGCTCCAAGCTTTTGGTTTAACTAAGTGTCAACAGTGAGCTTGCCCCTTTGAACTTTTGCTCTTCTCTTGAGGTTTCCCTTTTTGGTTTTGCCTTTTTCCTTACGTGATGGGATAATAGTTGCATTGTTCTCATGATTTCAATTTTCGGACCCATCTCTCTTCTCCCTTATCTAAAAAGAAAAATCTTACCCGTAGTTCACTCGACTTCCTCTTGGGGATCTCATATTTGGGCTAATGAACTCTCCAAGCGACAACTGAAGTAGCCTTTAGCAAAGGTGTGGGCAGTGTCCATACTCAATCTGAAAAGACTTTATTTTGGATCGTAATGTAGGCTAGGCTTGGGTAAGAAATGAAGGTATAGAAGCTTAAATAATTTTTCTATTTCTAGCGAGGGTTACATGAACCAGAACCATCTTGAATAGGCTTTTGCCATTTTATTCATCTTTCATTTTAGATGTCGCTATTATCTTTTGAACTTGTTTAGATTAAGCAATCTTTCCTAATCCGAGGAGACTTTATTTCAGGTTGTAATGTGGCTAGTTTATGGGGTTTTTTGAATGAATGGGTGTTAAAGGCTCAAGGTGTTTCACTTTTCCCGAGTTTGTTACTGATCGGTGATCACTCTTGTCAACTCTTTTTTTTTTGGACTTTTTCTTGGCTTTCTGTTCTTTTTCTATTTGTCTTTCTTTTGGGTGTTTGCTTTACTTCTGTTCAGACTTTTGCCATGTCTTGAACTTGTTGTTTCTCTTTTCTTTGCTCCAACATTGTTATTTGCAATGTCTTTACTAGTTTCTCATGGTGCTTTTAGGATTATCATTTTTTTTTGTGCTCATCTTCCCTTGGTTTTTCTTTGACCCATTGTGGATGGTGATCACTAGGTTGGGTTTGTCGAAGGATGAGCCTGGTTTGAATGGGTTTTTCAAGGGAGTACTTTTAACTGTTTGGTAGAAGAATAGATGGTCTCTCTTCCTTTCAAACAAGATTGCTTAGTCTATGAAGTTTAACCATAGAATTTTAGTGACATCATTTAAGACAGGTGAATGCTAGCTGAAATGTTTTGTTACCCGTGCTTGCCCTAGCGTGGGGGGTGGTTAATGGTTAGGGGTTTTTGAATGAAAATCACTTGCGGCTCGAGTGGGTTGATCGAAGGAATAGCTTTACTGTTTAGGAAATTTGAAATAACAGCTTCTTTGCCTTTTGAGGGTCTAATTGCCGACTGCTTTGTCATGACTTCCTTCGGGTGCTGCCCTTTTCTATGATCTACTCTCTCTCCTCTTTCTATAGTGTTTCCTTTCTTTGGGTTAGAAGGGGTTCCCACTGGTGAGGATGCTTGTACTATCCCTCCCTTCAAGTCAAGGCATAACAAAAAGAAAAACTTTTAAAGAAAAAGACATTTACAGAAGATGATAATCATAAATTTTGAACTTTTTTTTGATTTCAAGGATTTTATGTACATGCTAAGCTCTTGATTTTTAAAGCAGAATTAGCAAACAGTAAATGCAGAGTTCAGAAGACAAACATCCCTTTGGTGCTTATCCCTTTAGGTGGGTTTTGGGACCACGCTTGCCTCTTCCATGCTCCACTTTTCAATTTCTTTGTTGGGCTGTGCCAGATGGATTGAAGCGTTGACTGCGGAATGGTAGAAGTGGGTGATCATAGTGTAATTGTGGATGCCTCTTCCTTCTCCTCTTCTAGCTTGGACATTAGGGTTACTTATCAAGTCTTGGGAACCCTCATAGTTCTCTTCCGGTTGGTTGGTCTTTCCTTGCTCAGGCTCTATTGCTTCCTTGTGTTTTACACCCAGGATTTCTCCCAAGACTTGCAGTTGCTTTTTTTTTTTTGGTTTTATCCTTTTTAGCTTCTTTTTGATCAATTTCAGCAAATAGACTAGCCAGATCACCTTTCTTGAATTCAAATGGTGCCATAGGTACTTTTGGTTCGCCGATGCCCCAATCCATATCCTCACAATTGAAGAGGTCCCCTACTAAATGCTGCTTAGCCACGACATCTTTAGGGTGCAATAATTCATCTCTCTAACTATCAGCAATGATGGTATCTGTAAGGGGTGTCCTCCATAGGTTCTTCAATCGGCCAATCAAGGGGATCTTGCTCTACATTTGAGTTGTAAAGATAGATAGGGCATGGCAGTGGCTCTTCTTTCCAATCACTTTCTTCCTCGGTTTCTGATTCTCCTTCAAAATACTCTAGGGCTATGATTCCATCTGAATCTGCTTCCTTTTTCGTAATTATGTTGACAACATGGTCCGGTAGGGGATTGGTCGTGATGTTGGGTACAGGGGCCGGCTTTGCTTCCTGAGTGTTAATGACCTTGTTGTTAATGAGATCCTAGATCTTGTGCTTTAGAGAGAAATAGAACTCCGTGTCATTCCCCTGCTTTCCAGAGTGATATTCGCAGGTGAGGGCTGGATTGAAAGTCAGAGGTAGTGGACTTAGCAGAGGCTACGAGGGTGCAAGATTTAGGTGTTTGGTTTTAAGGAGCTCATGGTGGGTCTCTGTTTGAGTACATGCCAAGCGAGTGAATTCTCAATTTTGTCGGTTATTTGTATTGGGGTTAAAATATGGTCGGGTTGTGACGGGTCTGGTAACAGGTGTTTGGATATTGGTGATAGGGATGTTGACAGTGGGAGTAGATGGTTATGGCTGAGCTTGATATTGTGGGTAGTATGGCTGAGCTTGATATTGTGGGTAGTATGGCTCCCTCCTTTCTACCGGTTCCTCAAGTGGTTGCTACCTTTTTTGCCAGTTAAAAAGCCTTCACCCGTCTTGGAGTAAGAGTCTGTGATCCTAGCAATTTTTAACCCGTTCTCGATCATTTCTCCCTTCATTATTAATTCAGAGAAACTATTTTCAATGCTTAGGCATAAACATTCGTAATATAGGCCCTGGAAGGTATTCACAAATAGCTGCACATATTATTTCTCCACCAACGGGGGGTTAACTTGAGAGGCTGCTTCTGTCCACCTTATAACGTAACTTTTGAAGCTCTCATTTTTCCCTTGGGTCATCATCATTAGAGCACATCTATCTAAGGTGAGGTCACTGTTGTGTCGATACTGTGATCGAAAGGCAGACTATTGCAAGGCAGACTTGGACAGGCTATGCTGAAATAGTTGCATCAGACGCTTTGGGTCGCTCCCATGACCACTTAGTGCACCCGCATATAATCTCAGATGCGCCACAAGATCTCCACTTCCATCATATTTCCAAAAATCAGGCATCTTAAATTTGGGCGGCCACGGATGGTCAAGAAAGAAGCACAGTTCGTCAAAAGATGTTTCACCGAAGGTATCATGGCCGTGTAAGTTACGTAAGGACTCCTCCAGACCTTGTATCTTCAGATTGAGGGGATCTTGGTTTTCCTTTTTTGGTGTAGCAGCCAGTAGGATGGTTTCGGGGTTATCTTCTTCCTCTTCCTCGATGTGCGCCACTTTGGGAATTTCCTTGTCTTACCCATATTGTCAGTACGCAGGGTGACCTTTCGCAGGATAATCTCAACTTATTTGGGGAGAGATGTTGAAGCTGAAGGATTCACAACAAGTCCCTTGAAGGTCATCATTTGTATGAGTTTAAACATCTCATCTATCTTTGTTTTCATCTCATTCACTTCTTCCCGTGTTACTGAACTATTCTGTTAGTTAGGAGTATTGCTCTCGCTTGTCATTTGTATTGCTCATTGTCGCGTAAGAATTGGTTCTCGGGGTACAGAAGGTACTTGTGCTCCTCTTTTTCCTTTTTAGGAGCAACGATGACTTAAAATATAAACAAATCTCACTAAAAACTATTTCTAACCTTTTGTGAGATTAGGGGAGGGTAGAAATAAGGAAAATTAAGAAAAAGATCATATGTTAGTTCCAGGATTGAGGAAAGTTTTATGCAATGTATGACTTAGGGATGCCCCTGCCTTTCGAGGGGGACTAATCATGATGTTTTGGCTTAAGCTTTGGAGAGAGGGCCTTGCCCCTGTTATGTAATACTATACCTATTCCTGTAGTCATTCATTTGTACACTTATTCATTCAACAAGAATGACTTTATTGAGGTGAATTTTCTTTATACATTTAATGTTCAAAAGTACATTAAAACCAAGAGACGGGACATTTTTCTTAGGACTTTTACCTATTCTATTTTTATATTTGAAATTCTAAACTACTCTCGAGTCTTCGGATTCACCTTCTTTGATGGAGGTCGGTGAGAGACCTTGATTTTGGATTGCCCTTTGTCTTCTTGGCAGCCCTATTTCTGTTAGGGAAGAGGGATTAGAGCCCTTCTTTATGAGATGATTTTGATGAATGCCATAAATCCTTAGGGTTACTTGGTACCCTTAGGAGTTTTGGTTGGCTTGATTTGAGCGAGAAGGGCTTTGGGACCATTCTCTGGGGAAAATCAAATGCATGGAGATGCAATGACTTGAGTTACTTTGGGAACTCTAGTCTTGAAATGCATACGGATGTATAAGCAGTTATGATGCAAATGACGCATAAAATTTATAATGACAAGAATTGAGTAGCACAACAGCATGGATTGAGTAGAATATAAAGGAAAGTAAAGCAGTCGCCCTTTTCTCCTTGGTTTTGAAATTGACGCATGTGTCTTAAATCGGGTAGAGGTTCTGCTATGCATGGGGTGCTACATGAACATGAGGTTAGGGGTTTATTAATGCTTCCTAAAAAGTTCAGTTCTTGAACCTTCAAACCTCCAACGTCCACCCTCGAAAGGGTAAACCTCATCTTTGGTTTGTGGTTCGAGCGGGGGAACTATCAAGAAATCATAGGATGAGAAACTGACATAGCATCTGCCTACAGTTAATATACTATTCCCCCTTCTATCTAGAAGGATAGTAACCAGGTAATTATGTAGAGATGCAAATGCAAGTGAGTGCACCAAATGTGTGTGGAATTTTCAAAACTAGAGGAAAGGACCCAACGACACATATCGTATTCTGCTCATTCATCACATACATGGCAGTTAATATGACATAAAATGAAATGTGAACAAAGGTCCACCTTTAAAAAAAAATGCAAGGAGTTAGTAACTTTTCAAAAAGCTCAATGCAAGATAAAACGGATGGTCAATACAAGAGCATGAATATGGAAAGCAATGCAAGAGCAAACAAGTGGATGTCGATGCAAGAGCATGAATGTAATCAATGAATGCAAGCGATGACATTTATTTGAAAACTTTTGTTTTTGAAAAATAATGTAGGATTTTGAAAAATGTTTTGGGAACTTTAGAAATTTTTTGAAAAGTGGATAAAACTGGACAAAGTAACCGGAGATTCTGGTGAGTGAAGGGTGAAGAGAGATGATAATGGCCTAACCCTCTAAATGTCCCCAGTGGAGTCACCAGCTGTCGTGCCCCGATTTTTAACCAAGCCCTCTTGGTTCGGAAAAAAGTACGGTACTCTCTCGGTAAAACTCATCCTCCTAAAAAGAGGAGTGTGACTAGGTTTGATCTTAAAATTGACTTAAACAAGGGCTTTTAGAAAAAGTTTAGAATCGCCACCTAACATAGTTAAAGATATGTTAGGTCATCTAAAACTAAGTATAATTCGAAGACTCAACTTAGGTTTTTCAAAATCATTTTGAAAATGTTCGTCTTAGGATGATTTTTGGAAAAGAGGTTTTTAGCAACCTTTTAAAATGTTTTAAAGCCCTTTTAAAAACATAACTCCGAGTTGGTTTTTGAAACTAGAAATCTATGGCTCGGGGGTTAGTTATGTGTAGGGAAGACATCCTAAGATCATCACCCTACCCCGCCCTTTCGGTACCTACATATCTCATCACTCTTGATTTACTCACTTGAATAACCGGTTACTAATATCCACTTAATATCCACTTTAGAATTTTGAAAAATGGGTTTGGTCATCACTTTTTAGATGAATGATGCATGATGCATGTTTTGAAAAAGATGTTTGAAAACATGAAAGTTTTGAAAGGATTTGAGATAAGAATTTTACATTGATAGAAACTTTTGAAAAGGGAACTTGAGTTAAAACAAAGGTTATGACCACACCATTTTAGGTTGCCTACATATCTTATTTGATGAGAATCAGGTCATTTGTAGTTCGGGCTAAGGGCCTAATAGAAACGAGGCGTATTGAGGCCTTTGGAATGCTTTGAAGACACCTTGAGGTCTTTGAAAAGGTCTTAAGACACTTTGAGGTATTTATAAAAATAGAACTTGAGAGTTCAAAAAAAATGCCTTTGAAATAGGACTTAGGATGTTTGAAGTGTTTTTAAAATCAGGTTTAAAGATGATTTTAAACATTTTTGAAATTAACTCAAGGGAGTTTTGAACTGTTTTTGAAACAACTCAAGGAAGTTTCAGAAGTGCTTTGAAACAACTCAAGGGAGTTTTGGAAAGGTTTTGGAATAACTCATGGGAGTTTTGAAAATGCTTTGAAGTCTTGTTTTGAAAACTTTAGAGGTGGAGTTTGGATTGAAAATGCTCTTGTGAACTTGTCTTTGAAAAACTTTTGAAAGTAGTTTTAGAATACTTTATGAAAAGCATGTTTAATGTTTCACCATCTTTATGAGGTTAGTCATTGAAGAACTAAACTCCTTTATGGCTATGAGTTTGGAAAACATGTTTGGAAAAGGGGCTAGAAGCTTCCCTTTGGTTTTTAAAACTTTAGGATTATAAAACTCTTCTTGAATATCTTACTTATGCTTGAACAATCCTAACCATGGAAGGATTAGGGTTGCCTCAAGAATGTGATGTTCGAAAATCATATTTTGAAGAGAGCTTTTGAAAGCACTTAAGGTTTTGGAATCCTAATATGGAGAATCTTGAATATTGTATTTAATTTATCACCTTTTTTTGGAATCCCTAACCATAAAGGGTTAGGAACACTTTAAGGTTGTGAGTTTTTGGAAACATTTTAAAAATAGTTTTTAGTAAATGTTAAGTGTCTAGCCATTTTAATCGAGACAAGTTTAAGAGAACTCTAGAAAACATTTTGAAGATAGAGTATGAGAGTATTTGAAAAGATTTTAGAGTTGATTTTTGAAATGTCAAGAGAGCAGGATGTTTTTAAGAGTATGCTATGACAATAGTTTTGAATTGAAAGATCATTTGAAAATGGGCCTTTGAATTGGAACCTTGAAGCTTACTAACCTTGGTTGGGATAATCTAATATTAATTAACTATAGTTAGATTAACCTAAGATTGGGTTGACCTAGGGTTTAGCTGATTAGGGTTAGGTTGACCTAGGGTTGAGGGACCTAGGGTTAACTAACTTGGGTTAGGTTAACGTAAGGTTGGGTAACTAAGGTCGAGTTAACCTAGGGTTGGATTGACCTAGGAATGACTAACTTGGGTGAGGTTAACCTAAGGTTGGGTAACTAGGGCCAAGTTAACCTAGGATTGGAAGGTGGTTTTGAATGAGGGTTTCGACCTAATGGTTTTAAAAAGTGGTTTTGGAACTAGGGTTTGAAACTAGTAGTTTTGGAAAGGTGGTTTTGATTTAGGGTTTGGACTAGGGTTTTGGCATAGTGGTTTTGGGATAATGGCTTTGTGCATGAATTTTGAAAAAGGGATTTTGGAAACCATGATGTTTTGTAAAGGACTTGAAAAACAACTCTAAATAGTTGCATGATGTTTGAAAAAGATCATTGCATGAAAATAGGCTCTTTTCAAGTGTAGGGTTTATACGGTTGATATTTGGAAACCACTCCAAGGAGGGTTCATTGGGACTATTATAACCACTAACTTAAATAGTGGAAACTTGTGAAAATCAACATGTGATGGTGGTTTTAGAAAGCTATATTTTATGCAAAATAAAGAGAATGAAATTTTGAGAACCCTTCTTGAAGATGGTTGTTTTGAAAATCACTTTTAGGGTGTAGAAAACCACTATTGTTAGCTGGGGTTCTATGGTCAATAAATGATGAGACAACTCAAAAGAGCGTTTCATGAGGACCATTTCAACCACAAAACTCAAGAGAGCCAAACTTTGAAAATCAAAGTGAAATATAAGGTTTGAAAATCATTTTAATGTAACTTGATGATGGTAAAATGCAATGATGCAAAATGAAGTCAAGGAACTTAAGGAAGGCTCCCTAGGGTATATAGAAATCTAAAGCTTCAAAATAAGCTTCAAGAAATGAACTCTGAGGGCCATTTTGAAAAAAAAAAACTTGAATATGGATTTTGAAAAAAATTTGGAGAGATTAGAAATGCTAAAAGTTTTGAAAAATGGCTTTGAACATGAAAAATTGAGCCAAGCATGTAAAATATAAACATGGTAACCATATTTAAAGGGGGTCATAAAATCATAAAAGGCTAAGAGGTCACACCACATTACAAGGTGCTCTAAGGCCATACCATCTTAAAGTAGGCTTGTGAGAGATCCCCCTACACGATGGCTCTCACAAGCTTTCCTCTAGGCATGACCTAGGAGCTCGCTTGTTTCAAGCATGCAAGAAAATAGGGGGGGGGGGTGTAAAAGATGTGGGCTAAAAGAGAAGAATAGTCCAAGTGTACTAGGAGGGAGAAGAGAGAAGTGGAAGAGACATAAATCAAAAGGGAATACCACCTTTGTCTTCAAACCACTTTCAAGCTTCCATAGATGACTTGTCTTGAACTTGAATGACCTTGGAGAGGATTGAGGGGGCTGGGAATGGCTCTTTTATGGCATTGAAAGCTTTGTAAATGGAGTGTATAGGTTAGAGAGAGGTTGAATCTAACTTAGGTGTTTGAAGCGTGAGGTGTATAGAGAATTTCAGAGTTCTGAGGCTATTTTTGCAGAGCCTCGCTACTGTTTTTGATTCTGTATTTATAGGCAAATTGCTAGGAGCTGGCACATGTGCTACATACACCTAGACAATTTTTGCCTTGGCGCACGTAGAACATGCACTAGTACTGTTTCATTGTTTGAATGCCACACGGCATACTCTGTACTGACTCAACTTGGGGAGCAAGCAAAGTTTTAATCAATCTGATCACAATCTGGCCCCATGTAGCATACGCTTTGCCACCAGAAACTTTCGTGTTAACTTTACCTTGATAATTGTGCAATTCAAAAAAGATTTGGGAAAATCGGTCATGTCCATGATGTTCTCGTATTGTTTCTTAAGAACCGAAAACTTTCGGGGAGCTTTAAAGGTGTTCGGAAGAGTGGGATATCACCTCGAGAAACATGTATGAAAACACATTTTTGCATAGCTTCTGTGATACGCTCCGTAGATGTTCAAAAGTAGCAATCTTTGGGGCACATGATCAAGGCCTTCGGGAAATGATCTCTCTGATCGGAACATATCAATGGAAAGTGCTTTGAAAATAATTTTGAGAATTCCCTAATTCACACATTTCTCAAGTCGTTTGACAGTGCGTTATAATTAGGGGATCGGAAGAAAAGATAACCTTAGCAGAGCGTTTGTGAAACGGTCCATGGGTTTTTAAAAGTGGCAATTTCTTAGCCATATGAACGAGGCCTTTAGGAAGCTATTTATTCTGAAAATTTCATGATTTGTGCATTTCTCAAGTTGTTTGACGGTACATTATAATTAGGGAATCAGGAGAAAAGACAACCCTAGCAGAGCGTTTATGAGACGCTCCAAGGGACTCTCATTGACTTGGAAGTGTTTAGATTCATGAGACTCACCTTATATTGGACATGGGCGTACAATAGGGTCTGCCGATTTGGTACCCAAAGCCTGTGTGGTTTTGGGAGCACTCGAGCCACCAGGGGTAAAATAGTTATTTTGATCAAATTGGTTAAAAAGAGTCAAGATGGGTTGGAATGGCATATTAAGCATGCCAGACTATTCGAGAATGGTCCTAGAAGGTGTGTTTACTATTTGGAGGGATTTGTGCCATGTTGGCGTGCCTAGGAGCAAAACGGTCATTTTAACCAGAGTTGACCGGAACGGGATTGAAATTGGTTAGGATGGTGTATTGAGTATGCCTAATTGCCTAAGAACATTTTGGAAGGGTGGACTTACCATATTAATGGATTTTGAACTTTCTCAAAGACGTGCCTAGAGGCCCAAGGGGCAGGTTTGGTCATTTTTCATCGAGTCGGGCTAGCAAACGCCAGTGTTGACCTATTTGTTGGTTTCCGAGACCACTCGGGCTAGAAAAGCTCCCTGTGCAGTGTTAGTCCCTAAGACTGCTTAGTCTCAGAGAGCTACCTGTAGGGTGGTGTTGGTTCCTAAGATTGCCCGATCTCAGAAAGCTACCTGTAGGGTGGTGTTGGTCCCCGAGATGGCCTGGTCTAAGAGAACTATCGGATAATAGACATTCTACGTTGGCGGTCTAACAAGCGCTAGAAGTGAACCGTCTGGAATTTCATAAGGTATTGGTCCCTGAGATCACCCGATCTCAGGAAGCTACCTGGATGGCGTTGGTTCCTGAGACTGCCCGGTCTCAGAAAGCTATCTGGAGTGCCTAAGGGCAATATGGTCTTTTTAGCTTCAATTGGGCTTTACGGGCCTAGGAGGTGATTAGTTGACTGGATTGGAGTTTGAAAGAGTTAGCCTAGGCTCATGTGTGTTGTGATGTTTGAAACTGGATCCGGTCGGGCCGGAGATTGCTGAGCGGGCAAAACATGGGGTGCTTACAATATCGACAAAGTTCACTCATTGAGAATGCGATATTCGGACTAGTACAATTCATGATATACATTAAACTGTCTAGGATCTAAGAATACTCCAATTAAGATATGCAATTTTTAGTATTCTTTATTAGATGAAAAGTCACATCCACAGGTATTTTCGCTATATTGTTCTCAGATTTGCCAAACTTGTCAAGTATCTTTTCGATATAGTGTGCTTGTGACAACACATAACCTTCAGATGCTTTTGTAAATCCAAGTACAACATCTACAACATCTAGATATTTTATGTCAAACTTACTAGCCAACATTCTTTTGGTAGCTTTAATGATATCGATATCGCTACCTGTTATGATCATATAATTTGCATAGAGACAAATAGTGGCATATTCACTTGAAGTGTTTCTCACATAGACACACTTATCACTTTTGTTAATTCGAAATCCATTTTATATTATTACATTATCAAATTTCTCATGTCATTGCTTAGGTTTTTACTTTAGTCCATAAAGGAAATTAGCAAGCTTGCATACCTTGTCCTCTTTTTATAGAACCACAAACCCTTTGGGTTGTTCCATATAAATTTCTTCATTTAATTCACCATTCAAGAATGCTATTTTGACATCCATTTGGTGTATCTCAAGATTATATAACTTAGCAAAAGTTATTATCATACGGATATATATTATTCTTGTAACTAGTGAGTAGGTATCAAAGTAATCCATTCCTTATGTTTGCCTATAACCTTTGACAACAAGTCTAGCCTTATACTTATCAATTGATCTATCAGTTTTCATTTTACCTTTGAAGATCTACTTATACCCTAAAGATTTATTACCAGTGAAAGATTCACTAGTTCACAAGTATGATTTGTAAAATGGATACAATTTCACTATAAATAACCTTTTTCATACTTATTTCCTTTGTTCATAGACTCTTGGTCTTAATTAGCTGCCAAATCACAAGTTTTTTTAAGGGAACTAGACTCTTGTGTAGGTTTACAAGGAAATATATTCTTGAAGAATGATGCATTTTTAGACTCTATAATAGTGTTAACATGTATAAAAAAAATCTCAGACTTATAAACAAGAAACCGATATGCATTACAATTTTTAACATAGCCTATGAATATACAATCAATGGTTTTAGGTCCTATTTTAACCCTTTTGGGGATAGAAACGACCACTTTAGGTAAACATCTCAATACTTTTAAGAATTTATAACCGCACTTTTAAGAATATATAAGAATATTCTTGACCTTTTCATAATTCATAAGGTGTTTTACTAAATTTTTTGTGGGTTATGTTGTTGAGAACAAAATTTGCGAAAAATAATACTTTCCTCCACAAATTCTGGGGTAATCCAGAACTTATCAACATAGCATTCATCATCTCATTGAGAGTTCGATTCTTACGTTCAACAATTCCATTTTGTTGGGGTGAATAAGGTGCGATAGTTTGGTGAATAATACTATGTTCAAACCATAGCTGAGCAAATGATGTTTAATATTCACTACCTCTATAAGTTCTCAACAACTTAATTTTCTTACTTAGTTGGTTATTAAACTCATTTTTTTAATGTATAAACATTTCTAATACTTCATCTTTACTTCTTGACAAATACACATAACAATATCGAATGTAATCATTAATGAAAGTAATAAAGTACTTTTTACCTCCTCTAGTTTGAACAAATTTTAAGTCACAAATTTCATTATGAATTAGTTCTATAGGTTCATTACTTCTTTTAATAGAATGAAAATGAGTTCTAGTCAATCTTGCTTCTACACATGTCTCACATTTATAGTTGGTATCAATATCAAATTTAGACAATAAATTTAAATTAATTAATCTACACAAAGTATCATAATTAACATGTCTTAATCTACCATGCCAAACATTTGAAGACTAAAAAATATAAATAAAAGATGTGTTCATTTTTATATTTATATTGGCTCAGTCCAGTGGCTTTCAAAGGCAAAACATGTTGCTCTCATTTGTGGGGAATTTCATCTTGACCAATTATGTAAAACTTCACTTCAATTTTGTAAATAGACAGATCTACAGCTTTGGGACTCCCCATCCAATTTTGACCCACTTCTTATATTACAGCCATTGTTCCAACAAGTGCCCATTAATACTCCATGAGAGCCATAATTTACCAAAAGATTTGCTGAAGACAAATATTCGCATGAATCCACCATTTTCAAGTATACTACAATCAAATATGGCCATACTTCATATGATCAAAAATACAAAAATACCCGATAACAGTCACAACAGTCTCATTTGTAGCCATTACTAAACAAATAACAAAACAAAAATAATTCAAAAAATTCAAAAACAAAGCAAGTATGAACAATATAAACTTTGAATACAACAAGGAAACGTTATTCCAACAGAAACACAATTCCAAAAAAAATATGAATTATAGTGCAAATCCAAATTTATAAAAATTATAAAATAGCCCCAAAGCTTTCTGTTATTATAAATTGCACCTCTATAATTTATGAAATTATAGTATGTCCTCAAAAACTTATAAAATTATACTATCCTCCTAAATAGTTTTTATAATTTCAATATAAGACCTAGCACTTTTCAAAATTACAAATAAATCCGATATTAAAATTTGAACATTTAACGTTCTTCTTGTTTCAAGGTATTGATCCGGTATATTCTTCAACAAATCACTTTTGACAAACACAAAAAATATAAATATTATTCTTATACAAATATAAATCAACACAAATTTGTAGTAATTTGAAACAAATTAAAACTCTCTAATTATGAGAAAAGCAATCTATAAGATACTAAAAGTCTCTGCTTTAAAAACTCAAAAAAATAAAGAATCTAAATAAAACAGTAATATATATATATATATATATATATATGTATGTATAAATATAATTAACAAACCTAAATATGATAAACACTAGAATTTGTCTTAAGATTGTTACGGATAATTATATAATTTTGTGTTTGAGAATATTTTTGTCACTGTGATAATCAGATTCAATAATAACACTGAGTAAATATACGTTATACAACCAATTCATAATATAATCCAAAATAGAGTTATATTTAATATAAACTAGTAGCAGGATTAATACAAATAGCGTATAAAAATTGTTAAACAATTAAACACTAACCAATTTGTAGAATACCGGAGAAGAAGGGAAGGAATATACTGATCAAGGTTAGATTAACACTCTATGTCCTTAAGACAAATTTGTTCCCCATAGAGGTGCTTAAGGATTTGGATGCCTGTCTCTTAATTGTACTCTAAAAGAACAAATTGGAGTCCCTAATTATAATTTATTGTTAGTAATTATGTACATATTAGTTGTCATTTTAATATAATATTATTTTTCTTTTATGTTTTTGAGTTTTGTGCAGATTTACAGCTAAAATCGAGCAACATGAAGCCAACGTCCACATAGACATTTTTTCTAGGTGTTATTTATTTGTATATTATTATTTGAGTGTAATATTGTATTGTCTTATATTATATTATATTTGTGTGTGTATTATATTATTTATTTGTGTATTATATTATCATTATATATATGTATGTATACTCATATATATATGCATATCATATCATATGTATTTGTGCTTGTGTGCAAGTGGGCGGCTAACAAAAGTCAAAGAAGAGGAAAAAGAGGAGGAAAAGAAGAAAACGAGATGGGGGTGGCCAGCAAAAGAAGAAAAAAATATATAAAACAGGGCAAAGTGGATGATCTTTGGCTATAAAAGGGTGAAGAAGACAGAGCAGAAGGAGGGAGAGAATTTCAAAAAAAAAAAAAAAGCCAGAGGGAGTTCCATTCAATTATTTTCTTTTTTAGGGGTAGATTTCTAGTTAGTTTACTAACAGCTTTTTACTCAATTAATTTTTTCTTTCAGCCATTTCTTTGTCGTTATTCTGCTGTAATAGTTCTTTTATTTGTGAAGTTATTTTATTTTTCAAACCATATCTTTTCTTTTTAATACTATGAGTAGCTAGTTTTATTCTTGGAGCTAATTGTAAATATAATTAGAGGATCTTGAAATATCAACGGAGGTAATTGAGTCTTTATTGTTTTATCTTTAAAATCTTTCAATTCTTGATAATTAAATTGTAGATCTTTGAGAAAACTTAGATTCTTGAATAAGTTTGGTAATTTCTATACACAAATCTTAGTTTAGTATAGTTGTTGCACAAATTGATGATATGAATCTATAACTTTAATTTTATTATTCTAGATTTAATTATTATTGAATTTTCATTCTTTTAGCTTAATCGTCCGAATCAAAGGCTCAAGACGAAGGCAATGATTTGAGTTATAAAACCTCTATTAAAATTTCGGGTGAATCACGTGATCGGATCAATTGAATCCATGAATTTTTTTTATTTAATTTAATTAAAGTCCCATTCTTCAACCATTAAACCTCCTAAAATGAACTATTTTATTTTGGTTACCATTTGTTTTTTTTTTCTACACCAATTGTCCAGATCTCATCAGTACTGTTCATGGTGAAATTGAAACAGGTTGGCTTAGGTTCTAAGTGAAGCCATTGCAATACTATGGTGTTTAGAATGACTTAGTCGGTATCTAAGTTTTTACTGTGAGTGAATTCTAGTGCCAACTTTGAATGTTTTGATAACTGTTACCTGTGTCTTACAGGATTTTATTTACTGCTTCGCCGCATCTGCACTTGGGTGTCAATAGATTGCTATATCTTGGGCGTAGTCAAGTATTTTGGCGCTGTTGCCGGAGAATGGCTTTAACAAAATCATGCAAAAAAATAAAAATTAAAAAATTAAAAAAAATACTTTTTTAGATTTAAGGACAATTGATTGCTTCCCTACCATTGATGAAGGAATTGGAAGGTGTATACCAACTGTTCTGTGGTTTATGCTCACTTATTATTTCGTTCCATTGCTAACTTGTATATTTGTATATATTTAGTTCTTTTTTTTATTATTATTTTGTGGTTAACCTATTTGGTTGGCATACTCACTTACTGCTGGACTAAGCCAATTAAGTTAGTTACCATATTTTTTGTGTTTTTTTCATCTAACTTATCTGACTCATCTAACTAACTAACTATTTAACATTTTTTTTATTTAGTGGATAATCAGCGTTGGTTACCATTCTAACATTTTATTTTCTGCACTTTATTTCAAATCTTTTTTTTTTATTTTTATGAATAACTTTATTTCAAGCTGATTTACCGTCTGTTTAGGTCGGCGCCACTCATTAAGGTTACTATAACGTTGTTACTAACCTATCTAACATTATTTTTTATTTGTTATTTTTTTAGTGTGCAGGTATTTTAATAAATTGTTGCAATTCTTTTTGTTTTTGTTTTCTTTTTATTTTTATTATTATTAGTATCTTGTCGTCTAGTCGTTAGTGTGCTGCATCCCTTCAGGTAGGCGACCTTCCATTTCCTTAGTTCTAAGAGCCTTTAACCGAGCTCCTACTTATAGCCTAATGGAAAAAGAATTTAATCATCAAGCACCTGTGAATCCCAACCCGTCAAATCTAAATAATGTATGTGAAGGTATGAGTGTACATGGCGATCCTTCTCATAAATTTCTTAGAGATTATTTGAATCCTGCTAGACAAGCTTCTACTTCTTGCATTGTTCTTTCCGCATATCACACAACGATGATTTTAAAGCCGGGAATGATCCAATTGATAAATCCATTCTATGGTTTGAATTCTGAAAAAACATATCAGCAGATAAATGATTTTGAGGAAGTATGCTCTATGTTCTTCGAAAATTCTTACCCAAGGAAAGTTGTGTTTTTGAAACTCTTCCTGTTTTCTCTCAAAGACAGAGCCAAGACATGGTTCAATTCATTAAGGCCTAGGTCTATTCATTGTTAGCGAGATCTTCAGACAGAATTCTTGAAAAAATTCTTCCCTGAGCATAGTTTCGTCGCCATACATTCTTGGTGATTCCCTGGATGGCGAAATCACTCAAACTTTAGGTAGAGAAACGAGAGTCCTTCGAATCCTCAAGCATTCTAAGGAGGGTCTCAAAACCCTCAACCTTTTCAATCCTAACCTGTTCAAGCTCAACAATCTGTGCCTTTCCAACCTCAACCTAATACATATCAACCCCCTCATAGGAGACCTTTAGAAGATAATGTTTATTAATTGAAAAATGATATGAGAGGAGTCAATAATAGGGTGGATAGGCAAGAGACAAGGTGTTAGACCAACACACTAGGATGTTGGAGGACATAGCAAAGCAAATGTCTAACTTGACACAAGCTTTGACTTAATAAGTGTCATGGAGATTTCCATCTCAACCGCAACCAAATCCAAATCCTTTAAAACAAGTAAACATGACCAAAGTGAGGACTGATTCTCAATCTAGTCATGAACAAGTTTAATCCATCACAACCCTGAAGAGCAAAAAATCATTGATAAAACCATTCCACCTAGAAAGGAAACTCTTAAAGTTAGTGATGAAGGGAATGAAGATATGAGAAAACAAGAAAGAGAAAAAGATATGAGTGAGAAAGAGAAAAAGTTAAGCCAGTTTTACAGCCAACTAGAGCATCTGAAGATGAGGGCATTAATATTGTAAAATACGCTCCGTTTCCTCATAGATTGGCCAAACCAAAACATAAACTTTTGAATTCTGAAATTTATGAAGTGTTTAAGCAAGTGAAGATCAATATTCTAATCTTAGATGCCATTAAGCAAATTTTCTCCTATGCCAAGTTCTTGAAAGACTTGTGTACTGTGAAAAGGATGTTGCATGTCAAAGAAACTACCTTCATGAATGAGAGCCAAAGTATGATTTTGCAATATAAGTTCCCATCGAACCCTTCTTGATTTAGGAACAAGTGTCCATTTACTTCCTTATTCGGTTTATCAACAACTTGGATTAGATGAGTTGCACCTTACACATGTTACCTTGCAACTAGCTGACAGATCTATTAAGGTTCCTAGGAGTATTGTGGAGGATGTTCTCATTCAAATAGATAAGTTTTACTATCTAGTGAATTTCATTATGCTAGATACACAACCGATTGAGAGCATTAATGCTCGTCCCCAAATTCCTGTTATCTTAGGACGATCATTCCCAACCATGCGTAATGCAATAATCCATTGTAGGAATGGGCTGTTAAAGTTGTCATTTGGGAATATGATTGTTGAGATAAATATCTTTTTGGTTAAAAAACAACTAAGAGAGTATGAGAACATCAGAGAAGTAGACTGCATTGAGTCTATTGTGCAAGAGTACTTTGAGAGTTAATTTTTTGAGGATTCTATTGAAAAAACTCTTGTTTTGAGCAAATCACATGACTGGTTAGATTGTGACCATGTCAAGTCGACGGACACAGTTCTTAGAAGGATAGAGGGAGAGCAATGTATGCAAGTGGGTCACTAGACCGTCATTTGAGTTTTTAATTCCTAGTGTCATAAAGTCTGTCCCTTCTGAACAAAAACACCTACTCTTGAAAGAAAATCTTTACCATCTACAATGAAGTATGTATTCCTTGGTGAAGGTGAGTCTTATCATGTTGTTATATCCTTTAGCTTGTCTGAAAGCCAAGAGAAGAGCCTTGTGAAAGTGCTAAAGAATCATAAAAAAGCCTTAGGTTGGACCATTACAAACCTTCATGGTATTAGGTCTCATGTATATACACATCGCATGTATCTTGAGGAAAAGTCTAAACAAGTGTGTCAAATGCAAAGGGCGTTTAAATCCTAACATGAAAGAAGTTGTGAGAGAAGAAGTACTGAAGTTTCTCGATACGGGTATCATATACACCATTGCTGATTCAAAGTGGGTTAGTCCAACCCAAGTTGTTTCTACGAAATCTGGTGTCACGGTAATTCAAAATGAGAAAAATAAACTAGTGCCTACGAAGATTCAAACTGGGTGGCAAATGTGTATTGACTACCATTGACGGAATGTTG
The DNA here is from genome assembly GCA_033060915.1 of Euryodendron excelsum. Lineage (NCBI taxonomy): Eukaryota > Viridiplantae > Streptophyta > Magnoliopsida > Ericales > Pentaphylacaceae > Euryodendron > Euryodendron excelsum. The sequence continues at coordinate 20,696,869 of CM065390.1, read as the reverse complement.
TTACTTGAAAAGATCACTTTCCACTCCCATTCTTGGACCAAGTCTTAGAACGAGTGGCAGGACGGGCCTTTTACTGTTTTCTAAATGGGTACTTTAGGTACAATCAAATTGCAATTGCCTTAGAAGATCAAGATAAAAGGACTTTTACATGTCCTTTTGGTACTTATGCTTACAAAAGAATGTTCTTTAGCTTGTGCAATGCATTGGCCACCTTTCAAAGGTGCATGATGAGTATCTTTAGTGATATGGTAGAGAGATTCTTAGAGGTTTTCATGGATGATTTTTCTGTGTATGGAGATACCTATGAGAGTTGTTTGGAACACCTTAAGAAGGTGTTAGAAAGATGTGAGGAGAGTAACCTTGTCCTAAACTAGGAAAAGTGCCATTTCATGGTGACATAAGGTATAGTGTTTGGGCACATCGTGTGTAACAAAGGGATTGAGGTAAATAAAACCAAAGTTGAACTGATCCAAAAATTACCTACTTCTAGAACTGTGAAAGACATTTAATCTTTCCTTGGGCAAGCTCGTTTCTACCAACGATTCATAACAAGATTTAGTGCCATCTCTCATCCAATGTGCCATCTATTATCAAAAGACATTTCATTTGAATAAGATTTTGAATGCCAAGAAAATTTCAACAAGCTTAAAGTGCTGTTGACAACTGTACCTATCATTTGGTCACAAGATTGGTCATCACCTTTTGAGTTGATGTGTGATGCTAGTAATTATGCTGTAGGAGTATTTTTGGGGTAGAGAGTGGATAAGAAACCCTATGTTATCTATTATATAAGCAAAACTTTGAATGAAGCCCAATTGAACTATATCATAACTAAAAAGGAACTCTTTGCTATCATTTTTGCATAAGATAAATTTTGATCGTACTTGGTGGGTCATTAGTCATCATATACACTAATCATTATGCACTAAAGTACTTGTTAACCAAGTGTAAACACCTCATTTTTGACCGCTCAGCAGTCTACGGTCCGTCCGGACTTGTACTCAAGTCAATATGGACGTGTTCCAGTGGAAATCAACTTTCTAAGTCTAATCCTGTCTATCCATCGCTTCGTGGGCCCACCAGACTCAAATAGGGGCAAAATGACCAAAATGCCCTTTGGGGCATTGTTTGGTCCAATTCTAAATCAGGCACGTCTTTTCGAAGACGGTAAATCCCTTTTCCAAATCCAAATTAGGCGTGTCTTTCTGAAGACGGTAAGTCCCCTTTCCAAATCCAAATCAGGCGCGTCTTTCCGAAGACGATAAGACCCCTTTCCAATTTCAAATCAGGCACGTCTTTTCGAAGACGATAAGACCCCTTTTCAATTCCAAATCAGGCACGTTTTTCCGAAGACGGTAAGTCCCCTTTCTAAAGTCCAAACCAGGCACGTCTTTCCAAAGACGGTAAGTCCGCTTTCCAATTCCAAATCAGGCACGTCTTTCCGAAGACGGTAAGTCCCCTTTTCAATTCCAAATCAGGCGCGTCTTTCCGTAGACGGTAAGTCCTCTTTTCAATTCCAAATCAGGTGCATTTTTCCGAAGATGATAAGACCCCTTTCCAATTCTAAATTAGGCACGTCTTTCTGAAGATGGTAAGTCCCTTTTTAAACCTTTCGATCGGGACGAGACCCCAAGTCCCCTAGATGGTAGAACGGTCCACCTTTGGCGCCTGCTAGCCCTCCAATACAGAAATGTTCGTTTCAGGCATGCCTTCTGAGAAAGTTGACTTCTCAGGTGCTAAGTCCCTTTAGCAGCTTCTCGATATCAGGCAGTCTCGAGAATGATCGCGAACCGTCAGAGTAGTGGAAGAAACATCGCAATCGTCAGAGTAGCGGAAATACTCACAAGCAGGTCGATATAGGGAATTGCCAACAAACCCTGTATCACGAGACCACTGTCAGAGTGGCGGAAACACTTAAAACTCAAGTCAACACCGGTGCCTAGTAGCCCACTTCGGCAAAAATTGACCAAATTGCCCCTAGGGCCATTTTTCGACACGTTTCTCGAAAACACACCTGAGTCCTCAGAATGGTAAGTCCATCCCTTCTAGAATTGTCTTAAAAGAAATCCGGCATGATTAGGTAATTTCTAGTCAGTTTCGGGCCAATTTCGAGACTTTTCGGTCAAGATGACCATTTTGCCCCTAGGCATTCGAATGCCCCGGGAACCACACTGGCTCTAGGTATCAAACTGGTAATCTCTCGAGAATGTTTCTTATAGTGTTCTCAACCTTCTATTATCATTTCAGATCATTCTGAGTCAGTTTTGGTAAACCCAGTGCAAAATGACCGTTTTGCTCCTGGTGGGCTGGTCGCCTTTTCTAGCCACACCGGCTCTGGGTATTAAACCGGTAGCCTTTCGAGAATACTTTTTATAGTGTTCTCAACCTTCTATTATCTTTTTAGATCATTCCGAGTCAGTTCCGGTGAACCCGGTGCAGAATGACCGTTTTGCCCTTGGTAGGCCGGTCGCCTTTTTTCTGACGACACCGGCTCTGCGTATCAAACAGGTAATCTCCCGAGAATGCTTCTTATAGTATTCCCAACCTTTCTTTATCTTTTCGGATCATTCTGAGTCAGTTCCGGTCAACCCGGTGTAAAATGACCATTTTACCTCTGGTGGCTGGTTGCCATTTCTGACCACACCAGCTCTAGTTATCAAGCCGGTAGGCTTTGGAAACATTCTAAATAATGTTTCTAAATCTTGAGTTTTCTTCCTGGACATTCTGAGTCTGTTCCGGCAGCTTTCTGATCCAGTTGACCGTTTTGCCCCTAATGGCCCAGTCAACCCTTCCAACACATCTTGTCATCCTTCGTCAAGTCCATTACTTCCGGCACCCTATTCTAAGGGTTCCTGTCCTTTTTTGGCTTTCCGGGCCATTCCCAGTCCCTTAAGTCCTTCCCGAGCTTTCCGGAGTCACTCCTAGTGAAACCAGGCTAAAAATTGCATGGTAGTCACTAGTACAGGCGCCCAAATCTTCTCAAGATATATTGCTTGCAGACCTTAAAACTTTCCTAACTGGGTGGCACCACTCCTAGTGGCGCTAGAAGCATTTTTGGCCTGGCGCCACTGCAACAAGCGCCAGGTCATTCCCTTGTCTATAAATACAAAGTCTCCTCCAGCGTGAAAGAGGCCTGCAAATTCAGTCTAAAAACCCTACTTTTTGATATATAGAGCTCGTGGCCTCTCTAAACCTTAGTCTCCTTTAGGTTTTCCAAACCCTAGCCTCTATACACAAACTCTAGCCTCCAATACACTCATACACTCTCATATACTCATACAGTAGCCTCCAACCCTCCATTGAAGACTTGGATTGCTGCAACTACAAAGTTTTGAAGATTAAAGACAAACTCTTGAAGACTGAAGTAAAGACCGAAGCAAGACAAGCAAAGCAAAGCGCGCAAAGCTAAGCAAAATAAAGAAGACACAAGGTAGGCTTCTTATTTACGTTTACGCATCTTCCCCCATCTCTTCTCTCTCCTAACCCACTTGGGTTTTTTTCTATTTTAATCCCCCATCTTCTTCCTCCCCTTCTTGCGTGCTTGAAACAAGAAAATTCCCGGTCCATGTGTAGGATTAGGCTATTGGAGAGTCACCGTGTCGGGGGCTTTCTTTTAGTCTAACCAGAGACCACATGGTCTCAGCCCCATTGATTATGTGGTAAAGCCTTTAACCTTGTATGTTCATGACCCCAATTTGCATTGTGTATATCATGATCTTGCATTCTTCCAAAATTCGTTTTCAAAGCTTGCATCAACATCGTTTTCGAACTTGTAACAAAATCTTCTTTTCAAAACTTGTTTTCAAAATCACAATCCTAAGATGATTCTAGCTTTTTCATGGCTAGGGTTACTTTAGGAAAGTGTTACGTTTAAAGTGACCAATACAGTCCATATTTGCAAAACATTGTTATTTTCAAAACCACTATCTTAAAGTGGTTCTAACCTTCTTATGGTTAGAATCGCTTTAAGAAAGTGAGATATTTTATATGCTTTCTAAAAAACTCTTCTAAAAAATCTCCTCATAAAAATCTCATTTCCAACATCCTTTCCATAAACTCTCTCCAATCTTCTTTCCAAAATTGTTTTCAAAAACTCCTTTTCGAACTTCTTTCCAAAAAAAGCTCTCTTCAAAATTCCTTTCCTAAAAACACTGCCTAGTTTTCCTTCTTGGAAAACTCTCTTCCCTAAATCTCTTTCCCAAAAGCTCTTTCTAACAATCTTCTTCCAAAAACTTTCTCTTTTCAAAATTCACTTTCTAAAAACTCCTCTCTAGGATTTCTTTTCAAAAAGTTTCTCTTTTCAAAATTCACTTTCTAGAAACTCCTCTTTAGGATTTCCTTCCAAAAATCTCCCTTTCTAAAGACTCACTTTCCAAAAACTCTTTTCTTAGAGCCTAAGTTAAACCCTAGAACCCACAATTAGGAAACCCTAATTTTCATTCCGAAAAGCATGATTTCCAATCCCTTATTTTGGCCTCAAAATCTAGGTTTCCAAAACCTTTTGTTTTTTTACATCAAAACTATATATATTTCTAAAACCTATTTTCTACATCAAAACTATAATCTTTCCAAAATTAGGATTTCTAAAAACTCCATCTTTGCAAATTCACACCAAATCCAATCTCTCATTTAGGAAACTAGATCCTATCCCCCGTTTTTGGAAACAAAATCAAAACATCTCGTTTTAGAAACAAAATCCAATCCCTTGTTTTAGGGAATAGGAATCTCAATCCTTCTTAGTCTAAACCTTTCCTAATTCACTCTTTCCTAATCTTATACCTTCCTAAATCTAAAGCTTTCCTAAACTTCAAATCTTTTCGAATCTAAAGTTTTCTAAATTTGAAACTTTCTAAATTCTAAATTTGCCAACTTTCAAAACTTCTCTATTTCAAAACATTCCAAATTCAAAACTTTTCAATTTCAAAACTTTCTTAAAATGAAATGTTTCCTATTTCAAAACTTTTTAATCTAACATTTTCCTAATTTGAAAACTTTCCTAAAACGTAACTTTCCTAAAATGTCATTTTCCTAATTCGAACTTATCCTAATTCAAAACTTTCCTAAAACGAAACTTTCTAAATCCTATCTTTCCTATGTCTAGGATTCCCAAATCCAATATTTCCTAATCTTCCAAGTCCAACATTCGAGTCAATTCTTTCTTAATCTCGAGTCCTTTTTAAATCATACCTTCCTAGGTTTAGGGTCTCTATTCTTCCATTTCAAATTCCAATCTTCTATTCTAAATTCAAATCAAATCCGAATTCCAATTCAGCTTCTTCTTTCATATCAAATCTTTTATTTTCTATCGGCCTCTAGTCCAAACTACGACTGACCTGATTCCTGAAAAAGGATATGTAAACAACCCTCATGGGTCCGGTCACAACATTTTTCAAATTTCTATTTCCATAACCTTCTTTAAATCTCAAATTCCACAATCTTTTTCAAGCTTCTATTTCCACAACCTTTTTTTTTTCAAATCTCCAATTCTATAATCTATTTCAAAATTTCAAGCTTCTATTTCCTTTCCAATTTTTAAAACTTTCGAATTTCAATTCTATCTTTTCAAGTCTCTTTTAAATCAAATTATTTTCTTTCCAACTCTCTTTTCTTGCACTTGCATATCAGGCATCATGTCTTTTTAAACATTCTTTTTCTAAAGTGGATATGATTGAACATTTGTTAGTTAAAGACTCTCATAGGTGAATTTAGTGTAAATAGACATGTAGGTACCGCAAGAACGGGGTAGGGTGATGGCTTAGTGCGTTTTCCCTACACGTAACCAACCTCCGAACTAGAATCACTATTTTCAAAGACCAAAATGGAGTTTATTTTCAAAAAAGAGCTTACATATTTTTCAAAGGTTGCCAAATAACCTGTTTTCCTAAAAACACTCTCTTGAGGAAGTATTTTCGAAATCGTTTTCAAAAACCCTAAGTGTAGTCTTCAGATTATGCTTAATTTTTAGGTGACCTAACTCACCTTAATCAAGTTAGGTGGGGACTCCAAATGTTTTCCAAAAGCCCTTTGTTCAAACCAATTTTCAATTCAAACATAGTTGCACTCATTCTTCTAGGAGGATGAGTTCTAATGAGAGAGTACAATAATTTTCTCGCTTGTGTATGTATTCCTCAAGTGCAAAAAATTTGGACGCGACAGCTGGCGACTCCACTGGGGACATTTAGAGGGTTAGGTCGTAGTCATGTCTCTTTACCCTTCATCCATGTAGAGTCTTCAATTAACTTGTTCAATTCTATTCACTTTAAATTTTCAAAACCAAATTTTCAAAATTGTTTTCAAAAAACATGCATTTATCCATATTATCTTGTATTAAGTTTGCCATCCACATACTAACTCTTGCATCTTTGTTTTGTAGGTGCGCTTTTTGTTTAAATTTTAACTGCCATGCATGAATGTGATGAACAGAATGGATGAGAGTTGTTGGGCTCTTTCGTCCACTTTTAAAAATCACACACATAATGCATGTGCACTTGCATTCTGCATACTTGCATTTTATCCTGATATGTCCTTTCTAGTTAGAAAGGGGGAACAGTATATTGGTTGTGGGCAAGATATTGTGTCAATTTCTTCACCTACGGCCTCTTGATGGTTCCCCCGCTCGGATCACTAACCGATCATGGCACCACCTTGGGGACTGGGCCTAGGTTTGAAGATCTGGGGACCGAGCCTTCTTAGGACGCATTAGTCAACCCTCAACCTCATACTCATATAGACACCTTGCATAGCCGAACCTCTACTGGATTTAAGACACGCACACCATTTTCCAAAATCATGGAGGAAAGGGCGACTGCTCTTATTTTCATTTATACCCGTCTATTCCTGTTGTTATAATGACTATATTCATACTGTTATAATGGTTGTCCAACTGCTCATGCATGCATGTTTACCTTGCTATTGTATTCTCTCTCCTTATACTCTTTGCATATCCATGTTCATGAATTCAATATCCCATGTCGAGACAAGAGTTCCAAGTAACTCAAGTCATTGCTTTCTCATGCATATGATCAACCCATTGAGAGTGAATGCATGATTAACCCAATGTCACTCTCCCTTGCATTAAACCTACCTAAACCCTAAGGGTTCCCATGTAACCTTAAGGACTCACGGCATGCACATCAATTCATTTCATAAGAGGGGCCCCAATCTCTCTATGCTCAAGGAGATAGGATTGTCAAGAAGACAAGGGGCAATCGATCAATAAGGTCTCTCAACGACCTCCTCGACATCAAATCCAGCGAAGGCGAATCCGAAGACTCAAGAGTAGTTTAGGGTTTCCTTTGTAAAATTAGATAGGTGGAACCCCCAAAGGAACATGTTCCCTGTCCCCCTGTTAAGTGTGTTTCAATTCTTTTGTATATTAAACTCGAAGTTAGATGTATTTCTTTATTTTTTGCGAATGAGTGAGTGAATAAATGCATGAACAAAGGAAAGGTTCCTGTCTGATGGTAATGTATCTGCATACAGGGGCAAATTCCCTATCTCCAAAAGTGAGCCAAATACATCATGTCTAGCTTCCCTTTTAAAGGAGGGGCACTCTAGGACATGCATTGCATAAAGCTCTCTAAAAACCCGAAACTGACTTGCAAGTTGTGTTTGTCTTTTTCTCTCTTCTTTTCTATTTATAGAGGTCACCCTGCACTAGTCAATATTCCTCCTAAGAAGGGGCAACATCCACCTAGGGATCCCATTATCACTCTTCAAAGAGCATCACTGATGACTGCTAATCTTGAAGAATCATCTCAAGTATCTCAGGAAGAGGTCAACGAAATGAGGACCAAGATGGATGAGATGCTCAAACTCACTCAAACTATGGCTTTGAAGGATACTGCTGCAGTCTCATCATCATTTATGACTTCGTCAAAGGACCCCGAACCCGCTAATCCAAGGTTCATGCTTCAGTCTGACAATGCAGGGAGGAATAAGGAAGATGACAAAGGGATCAGCGCTGAAGAGGACGAGACCATATTACTTTCACTTGTCGTAAAGAAGGCTCCCCTAGACCCTCTCAGTCTGAAAATCCAAGGGCTAGAGGATTCACTGTGAAGTCTTCATGGCCATGACACTTACGAGTTCACTGTTTAAGACGAGTTATGTTTCTTTCCTAACCACCTGAGACCCGCTAGGTTCAAAATGCTTGACTTCCAGAAGTATGACGGCACTGATAACCCCGTCGCTCATCTTCGTCTTTATGCTAGAGCACTAAATGGTCATGGCAACGATCAGAAGCTCCTCATGCAGTTATTCCAACACAGCCTCACGGGGTCTGCTCTACAATGGTTTGCTCGTCTAGACCTAAGGAAGATCACAACTTGGATTGAGCTGGTCAATGCATTTAAAGCCCAATATCGTCACAATATTGATCTCACCTCTGACCGATGGTCCTTGATGACTATGAGCAAGGGTGAAAAGGAAAGTTTCAAGAAGTATGCCTTGAGATGGTGAGAAGCTGCCGCACAAGTCAATCCCTCATTGGAAGAGAAGGAGTACGTACAACTATTTGTGCACACTTTTCAAGGTATATACTATGAGAAACTTTGCACAAGTGTAGGGAAAAGCTTCTTTGAGCTTATGATGCAGGGAGAGATGATAAAAAATGGCCTTAAGATAGGGAGGATTACAGACCCCTCAGCCCGGACTGGAGAAGGTACCGCCAACATAGCCAAGAGAGTGGCTACTACAAAGGGAAGAGTCATGAAAGAAAGCGAAGTGTTTGCCATCTTGCCTGGCCAACCACCCTAATACCGTCCACCACTACAATCACACCCTGTCCTGCGCTTACCCACCTTAACATTGCCTGTTCCAACCTCTAATTATGGCCCCGTTGGGGCACGACCCAGCTTTAATAGACTTGCTTGACACATCTGTACCTTCGACACCTTAGCCTGCACTCAAACTGAGGCCTACCATAACTTGCTGAAAAACAATATCCTAAAGCCTATACCTGCTCGCCCATTGCCAAGCCCTCTACCCCCAACCTTTAATGCCACCCTCACATGTGAATACCATTCGAGTGGCCAAGGGCACGACACCGAAAGCTGCTTCGCTCTCAGGCACAAAATCCAAGACTTGATCAACAACAAGACCATTGATCTGCGGCCGGTACAACCCGCTCCGACCCCCAATGTGACCACTAACCCTCTACCGGATCACACCGTCAGCATGATATTAGTAGAAATGGAAGGCGAGGGAGAGTTCGACGAGCTCGAGGCCGAAGGTTATGAGAACAATTGGGAGACCAATGAAGAAGATGACTGGGAGGAGGATCTCCCATTGTGCCTGATTTATCTCTATAACCCTGATGAGGAGCTTGATGCTTCTGACTGGCCCATTGAGGAGCCAATATTCCCGAAGGAAGAACATATCAAAAGCATAACTGCCAACGGATGGGGTGATGAATTTCTACACCTGAAGTATGCAGCAGCTGAAAGTCACTTGCTGGAAAACCCTTGGCCTGCAACTGAGTACAACTATGAAGACATGGGTTGGGGGCTAGAAGAGTCAAGAGAACAGACAAAACTGTTCGAGTTAGAAGGAGATGAACTAGTCACCCTGTTTACAGAAGAACCCATTGCAAAGAACAAGAAGGAGGCTGATAGCCACGCCAGCAGCGTCAACATCTTCGGAGCTCTGGGAGAAGCCTTTGCCTGTCTTGCCTTAGCCAAAGATCCGGGTCGCGAATGGAGCATCGAAGATGTGGGCATTGTTCCAAAGCCTTACTGAAATGGGTTCCCTTCAAAAGCGTACAAGAGAGGGGTGTTTTCACCCACTTTCTTTTTATCCCTTTTACTTCCTGTCTTTAAATTGATGTGTACACTTTCTTACTGCTCAAGAACTCTATGCTTTCTATAAAAAATGATAATAGTAATCAAATGATAGTCTTTTATTCCATCACTGTTGTCTTATCTTCTCTTGGGAATGGTAGCTACTTTCTACGCAAGAGGCATGGTCTATCTTAGGGGTTAGTTTGACTTGAAGGGATGATAGGATGAGTTAACCACTCCCTCAACGATCGGCTTTCCGAAAAAAGAGTTCTTGGATGAGTGAGGAAACTACCCAAAGGCAACACTTGCAAGACACTGAAGTTAAGCGATGTGCGGCCAGATTATCAAAGTGAAGGGGAGCCGTCTTTCATTTTCTAAAAAAAATAGTAATAATAAAAAATGCTTATATTCCCTTTGCTTAAACCTCTAGTTCCTCACAGAAAGCAAAAATTTTCTTTGCTAACCCTGGTCCACAACTGTCCTCCCTACACTGGGGCAGACAATAATTAAAAAACTCTAGGAATGGTATCCACCCCCACTGTGCTAAGGCAGCATTGAAGGCTCTATAGATTAAGTAATCAATCTAGTTCAAAGTGAAGAGAGGCCTTCATTTCATTTCCCATATAGTCAGAAGCAACCCCTTGCCAAACTCGTTGAGCCATTTATCCTTTTTGAGAAAACCCCAACTTAGGGATCACCGCCCACATTGGGTTAGATTGAACTGCTAAGGAAATGTCTAAGGAAAAAGGGTTGAAGAATTGTTCGTTTCATAAAAAAAAGGAAAAAAGATAAAAAGGACAAAGCGAAGGAAAAGAGTTGCCAAGGGGCAAAAGGCCACCAAAAAAAAAAAAAAAAAAATCTAAGGAAAGGCCTGAAAAAAACCATGATTGAGTCATTTTCAAAAGCATAATAAGAAGATCGAAAGAGAAGAGAGTCAGGTTTATCTCAAAAAGCATATAGAAAGGGGGAAAGAAAAGAGTTATTTTCACCCTGAGAAGTATAAATTAAAGGTGATCCTAGGTTACAAAGAAGCCCAGTAGAAACAATAGGTTCGAGCCTTTATCCTTTCTTGCAAAACTCCGAAACCATGGCCTACATTACAACCCTACTAAGGTCTACTCTGATTGAAAATAGATTGCTTGATCTAAATGAACTGGATATGTTGCCAAAGCTAAGGAGGGATGTTAGCCCTACTAAAAAAAAAAGGTCAAGGATGGTATGGATCTAATCCCTATTGAAAACAACATTGAATTTAGCTTACATATCCCATCATTTTGAAAACCCCATAACCTAGCCTACATTATGGTCCTAAACAAAGTCTCTTCGGATTGAAAGGATTGGCTGTTTGTCGCTCTGCTAAAGGTTGGGAAAGCTGTTGCTAAAACCCTGAGAGTCGAGAGTTTCAGCCCAACAATCATATACACTAACCCCGAGACAGAGAGCCGAAGGTGATCAAAAGGTTAACAAAGGTGCGAAGTGCTATCATCCAATCAAGGTAAGGTTGAGCTAGCAGAGAGGCCAGGCCCCTTGAAAAGGAAGGAGTTACCATTCCAAAGATACCAAGTTTGACAACACCCCTGTCATTCTGTTAGCTAACATACTTCTAATTTGTGCATACATAGGATATAACTCCATGTAAAAAACAGAAGTCACCAATATTAACTCATGTAATGGATACATAATATCATCATCCATCACATACAGCTAATCATATGCCTAGCTGTAAAGATCATAAATGTATCTGTCTATCCATACATCCTTGTACAAAACTTGCAAAATAAAACTGTCTAACATAAATACATCTCAGGAATAAGGGCAAGGGAAGATCAGAATCTCCACAAGGGGCATCTATCACATGTCAAAGTAGATGTCATCTGGATCAAAATTTTCGAAACCCGGCATCGAAGGAGGTGGATAACTACTCGAAGCACCAGCATCCTGCAGAGAAGATAGAACCGAAATCAGCCACATGAATAAGAACTAAGTAACATCAGAGCAAAAAGAAGAGGAGAAAAGACGACATACCCTGCCACCTCCCATCTGAGCTATCTGAGCTGTCAAGGAAGCCACCTCTGCCTGATACTGATCTCGCTTTGTCTGGTATCGACCCTTTTGATCCCTCACAGCAGTAAACTCAGCCTGGGGCACATATCCTCTGGCTTAGCGCCACAGGTCAACCACCTCCTGGCCTACAGCATACCCGCCGACTACTACCTCAAATTGAGTGAAGGCACTGACAGAATGAGCCTCAAAGTGCGCAGCATAATCTATATTCGAAGGAAGCAAGAACTCGACACCCGGCTACTGCTCCTGATAGGGGATAGGCACTCCTGCCACCAAGGCCCCAAACATATACTCTGGTGGAGCTCCTGTTGACCGAAACTCCTCATGAAACTGCCGCCAGTGTCGCTCTCTGAGATAGGACTCCCAAGTATCATCACTGAGGAAAGCAGCCCTCGACAGGGACAATGTGACCAAGTACCGTACAGTCTCATAATGAACTAATCCAATGAAGGGCTGCCAAGTCACATCTCTCGCCTCAATCAACTCCAGGTTCGCCCGTAGCGTCACAAAGTCAGTAATCTATGATTGCTGGGCCACTCGGTCACGGGCCACCCGGTCACGGGCCCACCTCAAAGCATGTGGATAAAGGTTGTCCTCGACAACTGCAGGGCAACGCACAGGCAGGTACTCATAGCTCCACCAGACAAGAAAGGGCCAGAAACTGGTCATACTGCCCAAACGGGAAGAAGTCCAGACCCGCATCTATCGAAGGAAGCAGCCAAAGGAGAAGGACCCCCAATCCAGCTCCGATAAAGCCCCAGAATCAACTACTATGCTCACCAAACAAAACGGCACAAGCGACTTGTTATTGTTGTAGAAGTAGCTAAAGATGATGTACAAAACAAGTCGCCGTCTCATAATGTCCCGCCTAGCAGGCGATGGCTCAGCAGCAAAGGTGCGGTCGTCCTGACTGAGCCAAGAGACTGGGAAGGCAGAACGCTCAGGAGGAGGCAAGTCTAGCAGAATGCATGCCTCGTCTTTGCTGACTGACTGTAGAGTGATCCGCCGGCCAACGAAGGAAAGCCCTGTGATGATCGCCGAATCCAAGGGGGTGGGACTTAACTTGAAGCTGACAAAATGGAAGGTCTCGGTCTCCCCGAACCACCTCTCAACAAGCGCCAATACCAAATGCCGGTTCAAGCGGTTAGCCTGTAATCCCATGAAGGCTCCAAATCCGATGTCAGCCAAGAAGGCACGGTATGATGGAGTAGCCCGCTGCATAGTCACGAAGACCTGATGAACAGCCCCTCTAAAAGTTGTGTGTACTCGAGGAGGGGGCAAATGTTGTCTGGAATATACGCTGGGGTGATAAGCAACGTCCCCAAGCGATGGGATGTTCGGTACTTCCAGGTCTCCCAAGTCAGCATCCGTCTGCCTATGTCTGGAGGAAGCTCTCCCATAACTGGTCACCTGATCCCCATGGCCCGGTACCTGCTCCTCAGCATCAATCTCCTCCGCGAAGGCCTGCTCAACTGGAGGAAATAGGGCGACAGGTGGCCTACTCCCCTGTCCGCTCTGACTGAAGGAGGACCATCTGGTAGATCGTCGGCTACCTTTAGATTGACTGAAACCACCGGTGGAATTTGTCCGAGCCGCCTTCCTCGAGCGACGTTTCCTCTCGTCATCACCTACATCTGCCATCCCAAAAAGGTAAGCCAAGGTAAGAGGTGTTAATATACGGTACATGCATATAAATAATAACATAATAAAGTAAAACAAAATAAGCAAAAAACAATAAAAATAAAAAAAATTTCAAATGATAAGTCAAAACGAAATTCCTACACATTTTGATTTTTCAACTTCAAATCAAATCTCAACGGTTTTCTGTTTTTTTTTCCTTCAAAAAGATTTTATTTCTAAACCTTTTCCATTTCTTTCCCAAATTTCTAAAAATTTCGGCAGAGTTTCGTTTAAAAACGGTCCCTACAACACCCATGACATCAACACAAAACACAAACCGTGCACTTCACAACTTTACAATTACATAACATTAACACCCCCGCGCACTTTTTAATTTTTCAAAATTTTCAAAACACATGTTTTATTTTTCTAATAAATCAATGGTTTTCAAAGTTGTCCTAAAATTTCTCAAAAATCATTTCAAATGTTTTCTAAAAATATTCCTATATTTTTCAAAATTTTAAACTCTAAAAATTTCATCAATGTCTTAAGGTTTTCCTATTTTCCTGATTTTCTAAGCATTTTTCTATTTTTCAAAAAATCAAAAATTCACCAAGTTTTTAGAAAATCACAAAATTTCACACGGTTGTTAAACACATTTTTCTAAGGAACATGATATAAAAATCTAGCCAAAAAACTCAATGCCCAAGCCTATAGGAACAAACCCCCAATTCTTGCAGAAAATCCTCTTCACATAATCATGTAAAATCACTCAAATTCAATCAAATAAGCACCAAAATGCAAAAATAACATCACTATAATGTTCAAAGTATGTCAAAACATCAATTTCTACTATTCACATGATTCAAACGAAATTCTACACATCAAATTCAACAGAAATTTGAAAACTCACTTTTTGGAGTTCTCCGGTAAAATCTTCTCTTCCGGCGACTTTTCCGGCGACGGGGTGTAAGCACCCCATTTTTGACCGCTCGGCAGTCTACACTTCGTTCAGACTTGTTTTCAAGTCATTTTGGGCATATTCCTATCGAATCCAATTCTGTAGTTCCAAATTCCGCCTTTCCATCGCTTCAAGGGCCTGTTAGGCCCAAATAGAGGCAAAATGACCAAAATGCCCTTAGGGGCATTGTCATTTCTTATTCCAATTCCAATCCCTCTCTCGAGACAGTTTATTCCTCGAGACGGTCCGAGTAGCAAAACTACTCACAAAACCGTTAGAGTGGCGGAAACACTCACAAAACCGTTAGAGTAGCGGAAATACTCACACCGTTAGAGTGGCGGAAACACTCAAAACCCAGGCACGTCTCTTCGGAGACGGTAAGACCCCTTTCCAACCCCTCTCTCGAGATAGTTTATTCCTCGAGACGGTTCCAATCCAGGCACGTCTCTTCGGAGACGGTAAGACCCCTTCCAGTCCCACTCTCGAGACAGTTTATTCCTCGAGACGGTCCGAGTAGCAAAACTACTCACACAACCGTTAGAGTAGCGGAAATACTCACAAAATCGTTAGCGTAGCGGAAATACTCACAGAACCGTTAGAGTAGCGGAAATACTCACAGAACTGTTAGAGTAGCGGAAATACTCACAAAACCGTTAGAGTAGCGGAAATACTCAACAGAACCGTTAGAGTAGCAGAAATACTCAACCCCGTCCGAGTAGCGGAAATACTCACGAATCATCAACCCCGTCCGAGTAACAGAAATACTCAACCCCGTTCGAGTAGCGAAAATACTCACACCGTTAGAGTGGCGGAAACACTCAGAACCTAGGTCAATACCCATGTTTGTTAGCTCACTTCGGTGAAAAATGACCAGACTACCCTTAGGACCCTTTTTCGAGACTTTTCGGTCAAGATGACCATTTTGCCCCTAGGCATCCAAACGCCCCGGGAACCACACCGACTCTGGGTATCAAACCGGTAATGTCCCGAGAATACTTTTTATAGTGTTCTCAACCTTCCTTTACCTTTTCGGATCATTCCGAGTCAGTTCCGGCCAACCCGGTACAAAATGACCGTTTTGCCCCTAGAGGGCCGGTCTCCTTCTTCGACCACACCGGCTCTGGGTATCAAAGCGGTAATGACCCGAGAATACTTTTTATAGTGTTCTCAACCTTCCTTTACCTTTCCGGACCATTCCGAGTCAGTTTCGGCGGACCCAGTACAAAATGACCATTTTGCCCCTGGTGGGCCGGTCTCCTTTTCCGACCACACCGGCTCTGGGTATCAAACTGGCAACCTCTGGGAACATTCTAAATAATGTTTCTAGATCTCAAGTCTTCTTCCGGGACAGTCCGAGTCTGTCCCGGCAGTTTCCTAGTCCGATTGACCGTTTTGCCCCTAAAGGCTCGGTCAACCTTTCCGACCCACCTTATCTTCATTTTTCAAGTCAAATACCTCCAGGACACTGTTCTAAGTGTTCCTGCTCCTTTCCGGCCTTCCGGGTCAGTCCTGACTCCTTCAAATCATTCCCGAACTTTCCGGAGTCACTCCTAGTGAAGCCAGGCTAAAATTTACATGGTAGTCACTAGTACAGGTGCCCAAATCTAGTCAAAGATACGTTGCTTGCCGACCTTAATTGTTTCCTAAATGGCTGGGGCCACTAGTAGTGGCGCTAAGCCGAAAAATGGCCAGGCGCCACTCGTAGTGGCGCTAGTGTATAATTTGGCCTGGCGCCATTGCAACAGGCGCCAGGTTTGTCCTCCCTCTATAAATACAGAGCCTCGTTCAACGTGAAAAGGGTCTGCAAACTTAACCTAGAAATCACACAATTCGATATACAGAGCTCGAGCACCTCCAAAAACCCTAGCCTCCCTAGGTTTTCCAAACCCTAGCCACCCTACACAAACCCTAGCCTCCTATACACTCATACACTCCCCCATACACTCATACACTAGCCTTCAACCACCCTTCGAAGACTTGAAGAGCTGCCATCCAATGCTTGAAGACAACCCTTGAAGACTGAAGAAGAGGATCAAGACGAAGACCGAAGACCGAAGACAGCGCGGCGGGCAAAATAAAGAAAACATACGGTAGGCTTTCTCTTTAATTTTCTGCACTTCCCCCCTCTCTCTTCTCTCTCCAACCCACTTGGGTTTTCTCTATTTTAATCCCCATCTCTTTCCCCTCTTTTTTTGCATGCTTGAAACAAGGGGATTCCCGGTCCATGTGTAGGATTGGGCTATTGGAGAGTCACCGTGTCGGGGGCTTTCTTCTAGTCTAACCAAAGACCACGTGGGTCCGGCCCCCTTGATTATGTGGTGAAGCCTTAACCTTGTATGTTCACGACCCCCAAATTGCATTGTGCATATCATAGTCTTGCATCTTCCAAAAACCGTTTTCAAAGTTGTTTTTCAAAACGTGTTTAAACTTGTTTTCAAAATTGCATCAAAATCTCTTTTTCAAAAACTTGTTTTCAAAACCACAATTCTAGGGTGATTCTAGCCTTTCCATGGCTAGGGTTGCTTTAGGAAAGTGTTATATTAAAAGTGGCCTTTTGGTCTATATTTTCAAACCTTGTTTTCAAAACCACTTTCTTAAAGTGGTTCTAGTTTTCTTATGGCTAGAATTGCTTTAGGAAAGTGAGATGTTTTTAATCCTTCTAAAAATTCTCTCTTTTCAAAAATCTCTTCCTAAAAATCTCTTTTTCAACATACTTTCCTAAAACTCTCCTCTCCAAAATTGTTTTCAAAAACTCCCTTCCAAAATCTATTTTTCAAAATTCTCTCTCCAAAATCTTTTCCTCAAAATTCACCCTCTAAAAACACTCCCTAGATTCACCTTCCTAAAAACTCTCTCTAAAAATCTTTCTAAAAACTCTCTTCCCAATTTTTTTTTTCTTCTAGAAACTCTCCTCTAGGATCTTCTTTCCAAAAAATACGTTTCTAAAAACACACTTTCCAAAACTTCCTCTTTCCTAAAATCTTTTTCCAAAAACTCCCACTCCAAATTCACTTTTCAAAAACTCCTCCCTAGGATTCCCTTCTAGAAAACCTTCGTTTCCAAAAATTCACTTTCCAAAAACTCTTTCCTTAGAAGCCCAAGTCAAGCCGTAGAACTCACAATGAGGAAACCCTAATTTTCTTTTCAAAAACATGGTTTTCAAACTTTGCCCCAAACCTAGGTTTCCAAAATCTCTTGTTTTCACATCCAAACTATACATGTTTCCAAAACTTATTTTCTACGTCAGAACAACAATTTTCCAAATCTAGGGTATCTAGAATCTCTCTTTCCAAATCCTATCTTCCCTTTAGGAAACCAAATCAAATCTCCCCGTTTAGGAAACTAGATCCTATCCTCCGTTTTTGGAAACAAAAATCAAACCTTTTCTTTTAGAAACCAAATCCAACCCCTTCTTAATCCGAACATTTCTTAATTCAATTCCTTCCTAAACCGTAAGTTTCCCAAACCGTAACCTTAAATCTTCCCTTAAATTTCAAAATCCAAATCTTTCCTAATTCGAATCCTTCCTAAACTTCCGTTTTCCTAAATTTTAAGTTTTCTAAATTTGAACATAAAAATCTTTCCTAAACTTTAAAACTCAACTTTCAAATCTTTCTAAGTTCAACCCTTTCCTAATTCTACCCCTTTTCAAAATCTTTTTCTAAATTCAAGCTTTTAAACCTTTCCTAAATTCAAACCTTTCTTAATTTTCAAGATTTTCTAAAACTCTAAAATTTTCTAAAATCTTAAATCTTTCTAAACTCTAAAATTTTCTAAATCCTAAACTTTCCAAATTTTAAATCTGTCTAAAATTCTAAGCTACCTAAATTCAAAACTTTCTAAATTTGAAACTTTCTTAAGTTGAATCTTTCTAAACCTAAAACTTTCTAAATTCTAAACTCTCTTAAACTTTAAAATCTTTCCAAATCTAAGACTTTTCTAAACTCAAAACTTTTTAATTTAAGACTTTCTTAAGTTGAAACTTTTTTAATTCAAACATTTCCTAAAATGAAACTTTCCAATTTCAAAACTTTCCTAAACCTAAAACTTTCCTAATTCAATACTTTCCTAATCTTGAAACTTTCCAAAAATGGAACTTTCCTAATTCGGAACTTCCCTAAATCGGACCTTTCCTAATTCGAACCTTTCCTAAATCCAATCTTTCTTAAACTTTTGAGTCTTTCCTAAGTCTCATCTTTCTTAAGTCTAGGTTTTCTAAACCTCCATCTTTCCAAAACCAAGTTTTTTCAAAAGTCAATCTTTTCAAATCAAAGTCCAATCTTCTTCTCAATTTCAATTTCCGATCTCCTCTTCTAATTTCAAATCCAATTCAATTTCCAATTCAATTTTCTTCTTCAATCCAACCTTCTATTTTCAATCGGACTCTTGTCCGAACTACGACTGACCTGATTCTCCCAAAGGGATACGTAGGCAACCTTCATAGGTGCGGTCACAATATTTTTCAAACTTTCAATTCCATCCTCATGGGTGTGGTTTCAAAATTCTTTTCAAATCTCAAATTCCAATCTATTTTCAAAATTTCAATTTCAAAATTTCAATTTTCAAATTCCTATTTCCAAATTTTCAAACTTTTCAAATTCAATTCCATCTCTTCAAATCTATTTTCAAATCAAAGCAATTTCTTTTTAAATCTATTTTTCAATTCTTTTCTATTGCTTGCATATCATGCATCATGCTAAATTAGTTTTCAAACATTATTTTTCTAAAGTGAATAGGGTTGAACTATAGTTAGTCGAAGACTCTCATAGGTGAATCTAGGGTAGATTGACATGTAGGTACCGAAAGGGCGGGGTAGGGTGATAGCTTAGTGCGTCTTCCCTACACGTAACCAACCTCCAAACCTAGGATCACTGATTTCAAAGACCAAAAAGGAGTTATTTTTCTAAAAAGGGCTAAATGTTTTCAAAAGGGTGCCAAACAACCCGTTTTTCTTAAAAAAACCCTCTCTTGAGGATATTTTCAAAATCGTTTTCCAAAACCCTAAGTGTAGTTTTCGAATCATGCTTAGCTTTTAGGTGACCTAACTCACCTTAATCAAGTTAGGTGGCGACTCCGAAACTTTTTCAAAAGCCCTTTACTCAAACCTATTTTTCAATTCAAACCTAGTCGCACTCATTCTTCTAGGAGGGTGAGTTCTAACGTGAGAGTACAACATTTTTCCCGCTTGGGTGAGTATTTCTCGAGTGCGAAAAATCTGGGCGCGTCACGGGGTCTCCTTCCGGTAATCACCAGTGGTCTCCAAGAAGTGCCCCTTCAAGGTTCAAGTCAGTTTCCCCACAAACATTCTCAACTTTTCGAAAAACTCTCCTAAATACCGCAAATGTTCGAACCAAAATTTTTCTAGTTTTAATTTCAAGCCTGGCGCCACTAGTAGAGGCACCAAGCCTTTTCTGCCAAATGCGCCACTCCTAGTGGCGCCAGTTTCCAAATTTTGGGTAGCTTTGCCCTTTTTCCTGCCTAAACTCATTTTCGAAGGCCTTTTGGGCCCAATATCCATTTTCGAACCCCCGTTGTCGAAAAATTTTCAAAGTCCGTCCCTCCAACCGCCTCACGGTTAATATGGAACTCTTACTTTATCATTTTCTGTCTTCGACAAGCAAAGACAGGAAAAGAGGGGCAGCTGTAAGCACCTTATTTTTGACCGTTTGGCAGTCTACAGTCCGTGCAGGCTTGTACTCAAGTCAATATGGACGTGTTCCAATCAAAATGAACTCTCTAAGTCTAATCCAATCTATCCATCGCTTCGTGGGCCCACCAGGCCCAAATTGAGGTAAAATAACTAAAATGCCCTTAGAGGCATTGTTCAATCCAATTCTAAATCAGGCACGTCTTTTCGAAGACAGTAAGTCCCCTTTCCAAATCCAAATCAAGCGCGTCTTTCTGAAGACGGTAAGTCCCCTTTCCAAATCCAAATCAAGCACGTCTTTTCGAAGACGATAAGACCTCTTTCCAATTCCAAATCAGGTGCGTCTTTCTGAAGACGATAAGACCCTTTTCCAATTCCAAATCAGGTATGTCTTTCCAGAGATGGTAAGTCCCCTTTCCAAATTCCAAACCAGGCACGTCTTACCGAAGACGGTAAGTCCCCTTTCCAATTCCAAATCAGGAATGTTTTTCTGAAGACTGTAAGTCCTCTTTTCAATTCCAAATTAGGCGCGTATTTTCGGAGACGGTAAGTCCCCTTCCAATTCCAAATCAGGCGCGTCTTTCCAGAGACGATAAGTCCCCTTTCCAATTTCAAATCAGACGCGTCTTTCCAAAGACGATAAGACCCCTTTCCAATTTCAAAGTAGGCACATCTTTCCGAAAATGATAAGTCCCCTTTTATACTTGTCGACCGGGACGAGACCCCAAGTCCCCTAGATGGTAGAACGGTCCACCTTTGGCGCCTACTAGCCCGCCAATGTAGAAATGTCTGTTTCAGGCACGCCTTTTGATAAAGTTGACTTCTCAGGTGTCGCGCTCAGATTTTTCGCACTCGAGGAATACACACACAAGCGGAAAAAATACTGTACTCTCTCATTAGAACTCACCCTCCTAGAAGAATGAGTGCAACTATGTTTGAATTGAAAAATTGGTTTGAATAAAGGGCTTTTAGAAAAGATTTGGAGTCGCCACCTAACTTGATTAAGGTGAGTTAGGTCACCTAAAAACTAAGCATAATCCGAAAACTACACTTAGGGTTTTGGAAAATGATTTTGAAAATATCTCCTCAAAAGAGGGTTTTTAAGAAAAACAGGTTGTTTGGCAACCTTCGAAAAATATTTAGCCCTTTTTGAAAAGTAACTCTGTTTTGGTCTTTGAAATCAGTGATTCTAGATTCGGAGGTTGGTTACGTGTAGAGAAGATGCACTAAGCCATCAACCTACTCCGCTCTTTCGATACCTACATGTCAATCTACTGTAGATTCACCTATGAGAGTCTTCAGCTAACTATAGTTCAATCCTATCTACTTTAGAAAATAATGTTTAGAAAAACATGATGCATGATATGCAAGTGCCCCTCTTTAGGAGGGAAATTAGCCATGATGTATTGGCTCACTTTTGGAGATAAGGGGTTTGCCCCTGTATGCAGACACCTTACCGTCAGATAGGAACCTTCAATCATCCGCACATTCATTCATAAAAGTAAAGAAATACATTGAATTTTGGGTTTAAGATACAAAGGGAATTGAAATAAATTTTAATAGGGGGAGGGGGAACATTTTTCTTTAGACTTCCACCTATCTACTTTTACAAAAGGAAAACCTAAACTACTCTTGAGTCTTCAGATTTGCCTTCCTTGGATTTGATGTCGAGGAGGTCGTTGAGAGACCTTGTTGATTGATTGCCCCTTGTCTTCTTGGCAACCCTATCTCTGTGAGCATAGAGGGATTGGGGCCCCTTTTATGGAATGAACTGAGATGCATGCCATGAGTTCTTTGGGTTACGTGGGAACCCTTAGGGTTTAGGTAGGTTTAATACAAGGGAGAGTGACTTTGGTGCCACTCTCAATAGGTTGATCATATGCATGAGAATGCAGTGACTTGAGTTACTTGGAACTCTTGTCTTGACATGGAATATCGAATGCATGAACATGGGTATGCGAAGAGTATAAAGAGAGAGAATGCAGTAGCAAGGTAAACGTGCATGCATGAACAGTTAGACAGGCATTATAACAGTATGAATATAGTCAATATAACAACAGGAATAGACATGTATAAATGAAAGTAAAAGCAGTCGCCCTTTCCTCTATGGTTTTAAAAACGGTGCTCGTGCCTTAAATCCGGCAGAGGTTCGACTATGCATGGTGTCTATATGAGTATGAGGTTGAGGGTTGACTAATGCGTCCTAAAAAGGCTCGGTCCTTGGATCTTCAAACCTAGGCCCACTCCTCGAGGTGGTGCCATGATCGGTTGGTGATTCGAGCGAGGGAACCATCAAGAGGCCGTAGGCGATGAAATTGACATAGCATCTTGCCCACAACCAATATACCATTCCCCTTTTCTAACTAGAAAGGACATAGCAGGGTAATAATGCAAGTATGCAGAATGCAAGTGCACATGCAGTACGTGTGTGATTTTTAAAAGTGGAGGAAAGAGCCCAACAACTCCCATTCATCCTGTTCATCACATTCATGCATAGCAGTTAGTAAAATTTAAACAAAATGTGTACCTACAAAATAAAGATGCAAGTGTTAGTATGTAGATGACAAACATAATACAAGATAATATTCATAAATACATGTTTTTCTTTTTTTTTGAAAATAATTTTAAAAATTTAGTTTTGAAAATTTAAAGTGAATAGGATTGAACCAAGTTAATTAAAGACTCTATATGGGTAATCGGTAAAGGGTAAAGGGTAAAGAGACATGACTATGGCCTAACCCTCTAAGTGTCCCCAGCGGAGTCGCCAGGTGTCGCGCTCAGATTTTTTGCACTCGAGGAATACACACACAAGTGGGAAAAACACTGTACTCTCTCGTTAGAACTCGCCCTCCTAGAAGAATGAGTGCGATTATGTTTGAATTGAAAAATTGGTTTGAATAAAGGGCTTTTAGAAAAGATTTGGAGTCGCCACCTAACTTGATTAAGGTGAGTTAGGTCACCTAAAAACTAAGCACAATCCGAAAGCTACACTTAGGGTTTTGGAAAACGATTTTGAAAATATTTCCTCAAAAGAGGGTTTTTGGAAAAAATAGGTTGTTTGGCAACCTTTGGAAAATATTTAGCCCTTTTCGAAAAATAACTCCGTTTTGGTCTTTCAAATCAGTGATTCTAGGTTTGGAGGTTGGTTACGTGTAAGGAAGACGCACTAAGCCATCACCCTACCCCGCCCTTTCGGTACCTACATGTCAATCTACCCTAGATTCACCTATGAGAGTCTTCAGCTAACTATAGTTCAATCCTATCTACTTTAGAAAATAATGTTTAGAAAAACATGATGCATGATATGTAAGTGTAAGGAAAGAAAGTTGAAAAATAGATTTGGAAAGAGATTTGAAAAGAAGAATTTGATTTGATTTAAAAGAGATTTGAAGAGATAGAATTGCAATTGGAAAGTTTGAAAACTAGATTAGAGATTTGGAAATAGAAATTTGAAATTGGAAGTTTGAAAATAGATTAGAGATTTGAAAAGGTTGTGGAATTTAAGATCTGAAAAATGTGGAGAAATTTAAAATTTGAAAGAAGTTGTGAC
The DNA here is from genome assembly GCA_033060915.1 of Euryodendron excelsum. Taxonomy (NCBI): domain Eukaryota; kingdom Viridiplantae; phylum Streptophyta; class Magnoliopsida; order Ericales; family Pentaphylacaceae; genus Euryodendron; species Euryodendron excelsum. The sequence goes on along the minus strand of CM065390.1, from coordinate 20,673,248 downwards.
CGCGCACCTATGAAGGTTGCTTACGTATCCTTTTGGAGGAATCAGGTCAGTCGTAGTTCGGACAAGAGTTTGATTGAAAAGAGAAGAGTTGATTTGGAAGAAAGAGATTGAATTAGAAATTGGATTGAAAGATTGAGAGATTGAACTTTAATTGGAAGATTTGAAAAGATTTGATTTTAAAAGACTTGGTTTTAGAAAACTTAGAAAGACTTGAGACTTAGAAAAGAAGGCTTGGATTTGACTTGGCAGGAGTTTAGAGAAGAATTGACTTTAATACTTGAACTTGGAAGATTTAGGAAAGCTTGGAATTTTGGAAAGATTCGGATTAGGAAAATTTCAAAATAAGAAAGCGTCATTTTAAGAAAGTTTTATTTTAGGAAAGTTTCGAATTAAGAAAGTGTTCAATTTAGGAAAGTGTCATCTTAGGAAAGTTTCGATTTGGAAAGTTTTCAATTGGGGAAGTTTTCAAGTTAAGAACGTTTCAAAATTAGGAAAGTTTTTAATTAAGAAAGTTACAACTTAGGAAAGTTTTGAATTGGGAAAGTTTCAACTTAGGAAAGTTTTGAATTGAGAAAGTTTCGAATTGAGAAAGTTTCAACTTAGGAAAGTTTTGAATTTGGAAATTTTAGAAAACAAAGAAGTTTTGAAAATAAGGATGTTTTGAGTTTAGAAAAGTTTTAGATTTGGAAAGATCTGAGTTTAGGAACGGTTTGGAAACTTAGATTGGGAAAGTTAAGATTTGAAAAGGGGTAGAGTTAGGAAAGGGTTGAATTAGGAAAGATTTGAAAACTTAATGTTTAAGAAAAGATTTGAAAGTTTTAGGAAACTTAACATTTAGGAAGGTAGAAGGTTAGGAAGGAGTTGAATTAGGAAAGATTTAAATTTTGAAATTTAAGGAAAGATTTAAAGTTTAGGTTTAGGAAATTTATGGTTTAGGAAGGTGGGAATTTGGGAGAGTTGAGTTAGGAAAGAGTTGGATTAGGAAGGGATTAGATTTGGTTTCTAAAAGAAAAGGTTTGATTTTGTTTCCAAAAACGGAGAACGGGATCTAGTTTCCTAAACGGAAAGATTGGATTTGGTCAAGGATTTGGAACGGGAAGTTTTAGAAACCCTAAATTTGGAAAATTATAGTTTTGACGTAAAAAATAGGTTTTGAAAATATGTATAGTTTTGATGTAGAAAACAAGAAGTTTTGGAAACCTAGATTTGGGGCAAAATTTGAAAATCATGTTTTTGGAAAGAAAATTAGGGTTTCCTAATTGTGAGTTCTAGGGCTTGATTTGGGCTTTAAGGCAAGAGTTTTTGGAAAGTGTGTTTTTAAAAACGAAGGTTTTTAGAAAGGAATCCTAGAAAGGAATTTTTGGAAAGTAAATTTGAAGAGAGAGTTTTTGGAAAGAGATTTTAAAGAGAAGGAGTTTTTGGAAAGCGTGTTTTTGGAAACAAGTTTTTTGGAAGGAAATCTTAGAGGGGAGTTTCTAGAAGGAAGATTTTGGAAAGAGAGTTTTTGGAAAGATTTTTGGAGAGTTTTTCTAGGAAAGAGACTTAGGGAACGTGTTTTGGAAAGTGGACTTTGAAGAGAGCGCTTTGTAAAGGAGTTGAAAAAGGAGGTTTTGAAAAATAGATTTTTGGAAAGAGTTTTTAGAAAACAATTTTGGAATGAGGAGCTTTTTGGAAAGCATGTTGGAAAAGAGATTTTTAGGATGAGGGATTTGAGAAAAAGAGTTTTAAGAAGGTATAAAAACATCTCACTTTCCTAAAGCGATTCTAGCCATAAGAAGGCTAAAACCACTTTAAGAAAGTGGTTTTGAAAACAACAAAGGTTGAAAATATGGACCATGTTGGTCACTTTAAATGTAACACTTTCCTAAAGCAACCCTAGCCATGGAAAAGCTAGAATCACCCTAGGATTGTGATTTTGAAAACACGTTTTGAAAAAGAGATTTTGATGCAATTTTGGAAACAAGTTTGAAAACAATTTTGAAAACGAGTTTGAAAACGATTTTTTGGAAGATGTATGATCATGATATGCACAATGCAATTTTGGGGTCGTGAACATACAAGGCTAAAGCTTCACCACATAATCAAGGGGGCCGGACCCACGTGGTCTCCGGTTAGCCTAAAGGAAAGCCCCTGACACGGTGACCCTCCGATAGTCTAATCCTACACATAGACCAGGAGTCCCCTTGTTTCAAGCATGCAAAGAAAGGGGGGAAAAGAGATGGGGGATTAAAATAGAGAAAACCTAAGTGGGTTAGGAGAGAGAAGAGAGAGGGGGGAAGTGCGGAAATTTAAATAGGGAGCCTACCGTATGTTTTGTTTATTTTGCGCGCCTTGCTTGTCTTCGATCTTCGTCTTGATTTTCGTCTTCAATCTTCAAGAGTCGCCTTCAATCTTCACACTTCAGATTGCAGCTCTTCAAGTCTTCGAAGGAGGGTTGAAGGCTAGTGTATGAGTGTATGGGAGTGTGTATGAGTGTATCGGAGGCTAGGGTTTAGTGTATGGTGGCTAGGGTTTGTAAGACCTAGGGAAGCTAGGGTTTTGGGAGTGCACGAGCTCTGTATATCGAAATATATAATTTTTAGATTGAGTTTCTAGACCCCTTTCACGCTGGAAGAGGCTCTGTATTTATAGAGGTTGGAATACACTGGCGCCTGTTGCAGTGGTGCTAGGTCAAACTTTACACTGGCGCCACTAGGAGTGGCGCCAGGCCATTTTTTGGCTTGTAGTGGCGCCAGCCATTTAGGAAATGTTTAAGGTCAGGAAGCAACGTATCTTTGACTAGATTTAGGCGCTTGTACTAGTGACTACCATGTAATTTTTAGCCTGGCTTCACTAGGAGTGACTCCGGAAAGTCCAGGAAGGAGTTTGGAAGACCGGGAATGACCCGAAAAAGTCGAAAAATAGTAGGAACACTTAAAATAGTGTCCCGGAGGTATTTAACTTGAAAAGTGAGGATAAGATGTGTCGGAAGGTTTGATCGGGCTTTTAGGGGCAAAATGGTCAATCGGGTCGGAAAGCTGCCGGGACGGACTTGGACTGTCCCGGAAGAAGACTTAAGATTTGGAAACATTATTTAGAATGTTCCCAAAGGTTTCCGGTTTGATTCCCAGAGCTTGTGTGGTCGGAAAAGGAGATCCGCCCACTAGGGGCAAAACGGTCATTTTGTACCGGGTTTGCCGGAACTGACTCGGAACGCTCCGGAAAGGTAAAGGAAGGTTGAGAATGCTATAATAAGCAGTCTCAGAAAGTTACCGGTTTGATATCCAGAGCCGGTGTGGTCGAACAAGGAGACCGGCCCACCAGGGGCAAAACGGTTATTTCGCACCAGGTTTGCCGAAACTGACTCAGAATGATCCGGAAAGATAGAGAAAGGTTGAGAATACTATAAAAACATTCTCGGGAGGTTATCGGTTTGATAACCAGAGCCGGTGTGGTCCCCGGGGCGTTCGGATGCCTAGGGGCAAAATGGTCAAGTTGACCAAAAAGTCTCGGAATTGACCCAAGGTGCAATTTGGTCATTTTTCACCGAAGTGGGCTAGCAGGCCCCGGTGTTAACTCGGGTTTTGAGTGTTTCCGCCACTTTGACGGCGGTCGTCGTGACACAAGGGTTTGTTGGCAATTCCCTATATCGACCTGTTTGCGAGTATTTCCGCTACTCTAACGGTTGTGATGTTTGCGAGTATTTTCGCTACCCGGACCATCTCGAGGAATAAACTATCTCGAGAGAGGGATTAGAAAGGGGACTTACCATCTTCGGAAAGACGTGCCTAATTGGAACGGCCTTGAGGAATAAACTGTCTCGAGAGAGAGATTGGAAAGGGGACTTACCGTCTTCGGAAAGACGTGCCTGATTAGAACCGTCTCGAGGAATAAACTATCTCGAGAGAGGGATTGGAAAGGGGACTTACCGTCTTCGGAAAGATGTGCTTGATTTGGGACCGTATCGAGGAATAATCTGTCTCGAGAGAGGGATTGGAGTTGGAATTGGAAAAGACAATGCCTCTAAGGGCATTTTGGTGATTTGGCCTCTATTGGGGTCTAGTGGGCCCGCAAAGCGATGGACAGACGGGATTTAGACTTAGCAAGTTGGTTTCGATTGGAATACGTCCATATTGACTTGAGTACAAGTCTGGACGGAGTGTAGACTGCCGAGCGGTTAAAAATGGGGCACTTACATCAGGCGCTAAGTCCCTTTAGCAGCTTTTTGAGATCAGGCAGTCTCAGGAATGATCGCGAACCTTCAGAGTAGCAGAAGTACTCGTAAATATCGCAACCGTCATAGTAGCGGAAATACTCACAACCATGTCGATATAGGGAATTGCCAACAAACCCCTGTATCACGAGACCGCCGTCAGAGTGGCGGAAGCACTCAAAACCCAGGTCAACACCGGTGCCTGCTAGCCCATTTCGGTGAAAAATGACCAAACTGCCCCTGGGGCCATTTTTTGGCACGCTTCTCGAGAACACACCTAAGTCCTCATAATGGTAAGTCCACCCCTTCCAGGATTGTCTTAAAAGTAATCCGGCATGATTAGGTGCTTTCTAGTCTGTTTCGGGCCAATTTCGAGACTTTTCGATCAAGATGACCATTTTGCCCCTAGTCATCTGAACGCCCCGAGGACCACACCGGCTCTGGGCATCAAATTGGTAATCTCCTGAGAATGTTTCTTATAGTGTTCTCAACCTTCTATTATCTTTCCAGATCATTTCGAGTCAGTTCCAGTTAACCCGGTGCAAAATAACTGTTTAAGCCCTGGTGGGCTGGTCGCCTTTTCTAGCCATACCGGCTCTGGGTATCAAACTGGTAGCCTCCTGAGAATGCTTCTTATAGTGTTCTCAACCTTCTATTATCTTTCCGGATCATTCCAAGTTAGTTCCGGCGAACCCGGTGCAGAATGACCGTTTTGCCCCTAGTGGGCCGGTCACCTTTTTTCTGACCACACTGGCTCTGGGTATCAAACCGGTAATCTCTCTAGAATGCTTCTTGTAGTATTGCCGACCTTCCTTTATCTTTCCAGATCATTTCGAGTCAGTTCCGGTAAACCCGGTTCAAAATGACTGTTTTGCCAATGGTGGGCCGGTCGCCTTTTTCGACCATACCGGTGTCGTGCCTAGATTTTTCGCACTCGAGGAATACACACACAAGCGGAAAAAATACTGTACTCTCTTGTTAAAACCCACCCTCTTAGAAGAATGAGTGCGACTAAGTTTGAATTGAAAATAGATTTGAATATAGGGCTTTTAGAAAAGATTTGGAGTCACCATTTAACTTGATTAAGGTGAGTTAGGTCACCTAAAAACTAAGCATAATCCGAAAACTACACTCAGGGTTTTTGAAAACGATTTTAAAAATATCTCCTCAAGAGAGGGTTTTTAAGAAAACAGGTTGTTTGGCAACCTTTAGAAAATATTTAGCCCTTTTTGAAAAATAACTCTTTTTTGGTCTTTGAAAATAGTGATTCTAGGCTTGGAGGTTGGTTACGTGTAGGGAAGATGCACTAAGCCATCATCCTACCCCGCCCTTTCGGTACCTACATGTCAATTTTACCCTAAATTCACCTATGAGAGTCTTTAACTAACAAATATTCAATCCTATCCACTTTGAAAACAATGTTTAGAAAAACATGATGCATGATATACAAGTGCAAGAAAAAAGAATTGATTTGGAAATAGATTTGAAAAGAATTTAATTTGATCTGATTTGAAAAGAAAGAGATAGAAGTTTGAATTTGGAAAGAAGGTTTTGGAAATTGAAAATAGAGATTTGGAAATAGAACTTTGAAATTGGAAATTTGAAAATAGATTGAAGATTTGGAAAGATTTTGTGGAAATAGAAACTTGAAAAATGTTGTGGAATTTGAGATTTGAAAAATGTGGAGACCGCACCCATGAGGGTTGCCTACGTATCCTTTTGGAGGAATCAGGTCAATCGTAGTTCGGATAAGAGTCCGATTGAAAATAGAAGGTATGATTTAAAAAAGAGATTTTGATTGTAAAAAGGATTTGATTTGAACTTAGAATAGAATTTTGGAAATTAGAATTGTTTTGGAAAGATTGAGGCTTAGGAAACCTAGAATTAGGAAAGATGAGATTTAGGAAAGACTAGAGGTTTAGAAAGATTTGGCTCGAATGTTGGACTTGGAAGATTGAAGAAAGATTGGATTTAGGAAATGTTCAAATTAGGAAAGGTTCAAATTAGGAAAGTGTCATTTTAGGAAAGTTTGATCTAGGAAAGTTTGGAAATTAGGAAAGTTTTCAATTTGGGAAAGTGTTCGAATTAGGAAAGTTTTGAATTAAGAAAAGTTTTGAAAATAGGGAAGTTTTGAAAATAAGAAAGTTTTGAGTTTAGAAAGTTTTAGATTTTAGAAAGATTTAAAATTTTAGGAAAGTTAAGAATTTAGAAAGATTTAAATAAAGAAAGTTTTGAATTTAAAAAACTTTAAATTTGGAAAGATTTGAGATTTAGAAAGTTCTAGAGTTTGAATTTTAGAAAATTTTGAGATTAGGAAATGTTTGAATTTAGGAAAGGTGGGAAAACCTAAATTTGAAAAGGGGTAGAGTTAGGAAATGGTTGAATTAGGAATGATTTGAAAGCTTAATGTTTAAGGAAAGATTTGGAAGTTTTAGGAAACTTATGGTTTAGGAAGGTAGGAAATTAGGAGAGAGTTGAATTAGGAAAGATTTAGATTTTAAGTTTTAAAATTTAGGAAATATTGTTATGTTCAAGTTTTGAAAACTTAAGATTTAGGGAAAGTAGAAGATTATGATGGATTTGAATTAGAAAAGACTTAGACTAGGAAGAGTTAAGATTCCTATTTTCTAAAACAAGGGATTAGATTTTGTTTCTAAAAGAGAAGGTTTGATTTTGTTTCCAAAAACGGAAGATTGGATCTAGTTTTCTAAACGGAAAGATTGGATTTGGTTTCCTAAAGGAAAAATTGGATTTGGTTTCCTAAAGGGAAGATTGGATTTGACAAGGATTTGGAAAGAAAGGTTTTAGAAACCTTAGATTTGGAAGACTATAGTTTTGACGTAAAAAATAGGTTTTGAAAATATGTATAGTTTGGATGTGAAAGGAGAGATTTTGGAAATCTATGTTTGGGACAAGGTTGAAAAATCATGTTTTTGGAAAGAAAATTAGGGTTTCCTAATCGTGGGTTCTAGGGCTTAACTTGGGCACCAAGAAAAGGGATTTTTGGAAAGCGTGTTTTTGGAAGTGGAGATTTTTGGAAAGAAAACCTAGAGAGGAGTTTCTAGAAGATGAGTTTTGAAAAGAGAGTTTTTAAAAAGATTTTTAGAGAAAGTTTTTCTAGGAAGGAAACCTAATGAGCGTTTTTAGAAAGTGGATTTTGAAGAGAGCGTTTTGAGAAAGAGTTGAAAAGAGAGTTTTTGAAAAATAGATTTTTGGAGGGAGTTTTTGAAAACAACTTTGGAAAGAAGAGTTTTTGAAAAGCATGTTGAAAAGAGGGTTTTAAAAAGAGAGACTTTTAAAAAGAGAGTTTGGGAAGTATAAAAGCATCTCACTTTCCTAAAGCGATTCTAACCATAAGAAGATTAGAACCACTTTAAGAAAGTGGTTTTGAAGATAACAAGATTTGAAAATATGGACCATAAAAGTCACTTTAAATGTAACACTTTTCTAAAGTAACTCTAGCTATGGAAAAGCTAGAATCACCCTAGGATTGTGATTTTGAAAACAAGTTTTGAAAAAAAGGAGATTTTGATGCTATTTTGAAAACATGCTTAATGCAAACTTTGAAAACGAGTTTGAAAATGATTTTGAAGAAATGCAAGATCATGATATGCACAATTCAAATTTGGGGTTGTGAATATACAAGGTTAAGGCTTCACCACATAATCAAAGGGGCCGAACCCACATGGTCTCTGGTTAGACTAAAAGAAAGCCCCTGACACGGTGACCCTCCAATAGTCCAATCCTACACATGGACCGGAAATCCCCTTGTTTCAAGCATGCAAAGAAATGGGGGAAAGAGATGGGGATTAAAATAGAGAAAACCCAAGTGGGTTAGGAGAGAGAAGAGAGGGGGGAAGTGTAGAAACATAAAACGAAAGCCTACCTTGTCTTGTTTATTTTACTTGGCTTTGCGCGCCTTGCCTTTCTTTGGTCTTCGTCTTCAATCTTCAAGAGTTTTTCGAGGCTTCAGTTTGCAGCACTTCAAGTCTTCAAAGGAGGCTTTGGAAGCTAGTGTATGAGTGTATAGAAGTGTATGCGAGTGTATAGGAGGTTAGGGTTTGTGTATTAGTGGCTAGGGTTTGGAAAACCTAGAGAAGCTTGGGTTTTTGGGAGGTTACGAGCTCTGTGTATCGAAATATAGGATTTTTAGATTTATTTTTTAGACCTCTTGCACGCTGGAGGAGGCTCTGTATTTATAAAGATTGGATAGACTTGGCGCCTGTTGCAGTGACGCTAGGCCAAATTTCCTCTTGGCGCCAAGCCATTTCTTGGGTTGGGGCCAGCTATTTAGGAAAGTGTTTAGGTCGGCAAGTAACGTATCTTTAGAAGATTTGGGTGCCTGTACTAGTGACTACCATGCAATTTTTAGCTTGGTTTCACTAGGAGTGACTTCGGAAAGTCCGAAAATGATTTAAGGGACTGGGATTAGCCCGGAAGGCTGGAAAGGGGCAGGAACACTTAGAATAGTGTTCCGGAGGTATTTGACTTGAAAAATGGGGATAGGATGTGTCAGAAGGGTTGACTGAGCCTTTAAGGGTAAAACGGTCAATCAGATTGGGAAGCTGCCAGGACGGACTCGGACTGTCTTGGAAGGAGACTCGAGATTTGGAAACATTATTCAGAATGTTCCCAAAGGTTTTCGGTTTGATACCTAGAGCCGGTGTGGCCAGAAAAGGTGACCGGCCCACCAGGGGCAAAACGGTCATTTCGCACCAGGTTTGCCGGAACTGACTCGGAATGATCCAAAAGGATAAAGAAAGGTTGAGAATACTATAAAAAACATTCTCGGGAAGTTATCGGTTTGATACCCAGAGCCGGTGTGGTCGGAAAAAGGAGACCGACCTACCAGGGGCAAAACGGTCATTTTGTACCGGGTTTGCCAGAACTGACTGGGAATCATCTGAAAAGGTAAAGGAAGGTTAAGAATACTATGAAAAGCAAACTCAGGAGATTACCGGTTTGATACCCAGAGCCGGTGTGGTTCTCGGGGTGTCCGGATGCCTAGGGGCAAAATGGTTATCTTGACCAGAAAGTCTCGGAATTGGCCTGAAACTGACTAGAAGGCACCTAATCATGCTAGACTGCTTTCAAGACAATCTTAGACGGTTAGAGTTACCGTTCTGAGGACTCAGGTGTGTTCTCAAGAAACGTGTTGAAAAAGGCCCAAGGGGCAGTTTGGTCATTTTTCACCGAAGTGGGCTAGCAGGCACCGGTGTTGACCTAGATTTTGAGTGTTTCCGCCACTCTGACGGTGGTTGCGTGATACGTGAGTTTGTTGGCAATTCCCTATATCGACCAGCTTGTGAGCATTTCTGCTACTCTAACGGTTGTGATGTTTGTGAGTATTTCTGTTACTCTGACTGTTCGTGATCATTCCCAAAGCTGCCTGATCTCACGAAGCTGCTAAAAGGACTTAGCGCCTGAGAAGTCAAATTTCTCGAAAGGCGTGCCTAAACGGACATTTCTGCATCGGCGGGCTAGCAGGCACCAAAGGTAGACCGTTTTACCATCTAGGGGACTTGGGGTCTCATCCCGGTCGACAGGTTTAAAGGGACTTACCATTCCGAGGAGATTTTCTTTGGACAACGTGCCGAATTTTCGTCTCAAGGAATCACCTGTCTCGAGAGAGGGATTGGAATTGGAAAGGGGTCTTATCGTCTTTGGAAAGACGTGCCTGATTGGAGTAGATTTACCGTCTCGAGGAATCAACTGTCTCGAGAGAGAGATTGGAATTGGAAAGGGGTCTTATCGTCTTCAGAAAGACGTGCCTGATTTGGAATTAGAAAGGGGACTTACCATCTTCAGAAAGACATGCCTGATTTGGAATAGATTTATCGTCTCGAGGAATCAACTGTCTGGAGAGAGGGATTGTAATTGGAATTGGAAAGGACTATGCCCCTAAGGGCATTTTGGTCATTTTGCCTCTATTTAGGCCTGGTGGGCCTGCGAAGCGATGGACAGATGAGATTTAGACTTAGAGAGTTGATTTCGATTGGAATACGTCCATATTAACTTGAGTATAAGTCTGGACGGAGCGTAGACTGCCGACCGATCAAAAATGGGGTGCTTGCAATCGGCTCTGGTTATCAAGCCGGTAGGCTTTGGAAACATTCTAAATAATGTTTCTAAATCTCAAGTTTTTTTCCAGGACATTCTGAGTCCGTCCTGGTAGCTTTTCGATCCAGTTGACCGTTTTGCCCCTAATGGCCCGGTCAACCCTTTTAATACATCTTGTCATCCTTTTTCATGTCCACTACTTCCGGGACCCTATTCTAAGGGTTCCTGCCCTTTTTCGGCCTTTCGAGCCATTTCCGGTCCCTTAAATCTTTCCCGGACTTTTCGGAGTCACTTTTAGTGAAGCGAGGCTAAAAATTGCATGGTAATCACTAATATAGGCGCCCAAATCTTCTCAAGATACGTTGTTTGCCGAACTTAAAACTTTTCTAACTGGGTGGCGCCATTAGGAGCATTTTTGGCTTGGCGCCACTGCAACAGGCGCTAGGTCATTCCCTTGTCTATAAATACAGAGCCTCCTCCAGCGTGAAAAAGGTTCGCAAACTTAGTCTAAAAACCTTACTTTTCGATATATAGAGCTCGTAGCCTCTCTAAACCCTAGTCTCCTTTAGGTTTTTCAAACCCTAGCCTCCATACACAAACCCTAGCCTCCGATGAACTCATACACTCTCATATACTCATACACTAGCTTCCAACCCTCCATTGAAGACTTGGATTGCTGCAACTACAAAGTTTTGAAGATTGAAGACAAACTCTTGAAGACTGAAGTGAAGACCGAAGCAAGACAAGCAAAGTAAAGTGCGCAAAGCTAAGCAAAATAAAGAAGACACAAGATAGGCTTCCTATTTATGTTTACGAATCTTCCCCCATCTATTTTCTCTCCTAACCTACTTAGGTTTTCTTTTATTTTAAACCCCCATCTTCTTCCTCCCCTTCTTGCATGCTTGAAAGAAGGGAATTCCCGGTCCTGGTGTAGGATTGGGCTATTGGAGAGTCACCGTGTCGGGGGCTTTCTTTTAGTCTAACCGGAGACCACGTGGTCTAGGCCCCCTTGAATATGTGGTAAAGCCTTTAACCTTGTATATTTACGACCCCAATTTGCATTGTGCATATCATGATCTTGCGTTCTTCCAAATTTCGTTTTTAAACTCGTTTTCAAAGCTTGCATTAACATCGTTTTCAAACTTGCATCAAAATCTTCTTTTTCAAAACTTATTTTCAAAATCACAATCCTAAGGTGATTCTAGCCTTTTCATGGCTAGGGTTGCTTTAGGCAAGTGTTACATTTAAAGTGAGCAATACGGTCCATATTTACAAAACATTGTTGTTTTCAAAACTACTATCTTAAAGTGATTCTAACCTTCTTATGGTTAGAATCGCTTTAGGAAAGTGAGATATTTTATATGCTTTCTAAAAAAGTCTTCTAAAAAATCTTCTCATAAAAATCTCATTTCCAACATCCTTTCCACAAACTCTCTCTAATCTTCTTTCCAAAATTGTTTTCAAAAGCTCTCTCCAAAAATTATTTTCAAAAACTCCTTTTCGAACTCCTTTCCAAAAAAGCTCTTTTCAAAATTCCTTTCCTAAAAACACTCCCTAGTTTTCCTTCTTAGAAAACTCTCTTCCCTAAATCTCTTTCCTAAAAGCTCTTTCCAACAATCTCCTTCCAATATCTCTCTCTTTTCAAAATTCATTTTCTAGAAACTCCTCTCTAGGATTTTTTTTTCAAAAACTCTCTTTTCAAAATTCACTTTCTAGAAACTCCTATTTAGGATTTCCTTCAAAAAATGTCTCTTTTTAAAGACTCACTTTCCAAAAATTCTTTCCTTAGAGCCTAAGTTAAACCCTAGAACCCACAATTAGGAAACCCTAATTTTCTTTCCCAAAAGCATGATTTCTAATCCCTTATTTTGGCCTCAAAACCTAGGTTTCCAAAACCTGTTGTTTTTTAAATCAAAACTATATATATATATATCCAAAACCTATTTTCTACATCAAAACTATAGTCTTTCCAAAATTAGGATTTCGAAAACTCCATCTTTCCAAATTCATGCCAAATCCAATCTCCCATTTAGGACATTAGATCCTATCTCCCGTTTTGAAAACAAAATCAAAACATCTCTTTTTAGAAATAAAATCCAATCCCTTGTTTTAGGAAATAGGAATCTCAATTCTTCCTAGTCTAAACCTTTCCTAATTCACTCTTTTCTAATCTCATACCTTCCTAAATCTAAAGCTTCCCTAAACTTCAAATCTTTCCAAATCTAAAGCTTTCTAACTTCTAAATTTACCAACTTTCAAAACTTCCCTATTTCAAAACATTCGAAATTCAAAACTTTTCAATTTCAAAACTTTCTTAAAATGAAATGTTTCTTATTTCAAAACTTTCTTAATCCAACACTTTCCTAATTTGAAAACTTTCCTAAAACGGAACTTTCTTAAAATGACATTTTCCTAATTCGAACTTTTCCTAATTCAAAACTTTCCTAAAACGAAACTTTCTAAATCCTATCTTTCCTAAGTCTAGGATTCCCAAATCCAATCTTTCCTAATCTTCTAAGTTCAACATTCGAGTCAAGTCTTTCTTAATCTCAAGTCCTTTTTAAATCCTACCTTCCTAGGTCTAGGGTCTCTATTCTTCCATTTCAAATTCTAATCTTCTATTCTAAATTCAAATCAAATCCGAATTCCAATTCAGCTTCTTCTTTCATATCAAATCTTCTATTTTCTATTGGACTCTAGTTCGAACTACGACTGACCTGATTCCTCAAAAAAGATACGTAGGCAACGCTCATGGGTGCAGTCACAACATTTTTCAAATTTCTATTTCCACAACCTTCTTCAAATCTCAAATTCCACAATCTTTTTCCACAACAACCTTTTTTTTTTCAAATCTCCAATTCTATAATCTATTTCAAACTTCCAAGCTTTTATTTCCTTTCCAATTTCAATTCTAGAAGTCTCTTTTAAATCAAATCATTTTCTTTCCAAATCTATTTTTTAACTCTCTTTTCTTGCACTTGCATATCATGCATCATGTCTTTTTAAGCATTCTTTTTCTGAAGTGGATAAGATTGAACATTTGTAGTTGAAGACTCTCATAGGTGAATTTAGGGTAAATAGACATGTAGGTACCGCAAGGGTGGGGTAGGGTGATAGCTTAGTGCGTCTTCCCTACACATAACCAACCTCCGAACCTAGAATCACTGTTTTCAAAGACCAAAATGGAGTTTATTTTCAAAACAGGACTTACATATTTTCCAAAGGTTGCCAAACAACCTGTTTTCCTAAAAACCCTCTATTGAGGAAGTATTTTCAAAATCGTTTTCAAAAACCCTAAGTGTAGTCTTCGGATTATGATTAGTTTTTAGGTGACCTAATTTACCTTAATCGAGTTAGGTGGCGACTCCAAATGTTTTCCAAAAGCCCTTTGTTCAAACCAATTTTCAATTCAAACATAGTCGCACTCAATTTTCTTGGAGGATGAGTTCTAACGAGAGAGTACAGTAATTTTCTTACTTGTGTGTGTATTTCTCGAGTGCAAAAAATCTGGGCCCGACACCAAGCCTGAAGTAAAGCCACGCCTCATCCATTGGATTCTTTTGTTATAAAAGTTCCACATTAAAATTAGAGACAAGAAAGGGGTAGAAAATGTAGTTGCTAACCATTTCACACGGCTCCCTACTGATGGGGAAGCCAACGATACTCTCCCTATTAATGAGTATTTTTCAGATGAGCATCTTTTCCAAATCCAAACACTTTCTCAAGTAACTATTCCATGGTTCACTGATATAGCCAACTTTTTGGCTACTGGCAAGATATCGTCACACTAGTCTTACTTAGATAAATGAAAATTCTTAAAAAATATAAGGTATTTCTTCTGGGATGATCCATACTTGTTCAAGTGTTATCCCAATCATATAATTCGTTGATGTATCCTCAACAATAAGTTTCAATCTGTCATGGAGTTCTGTTACTCCTATGCTTGTGGTGGGCACTTTAGTTCGAAAAAGACGGTTGCAAAGATTCTACAATCTAGCTTATATTGACTCACCATGTTTCGAGATGTTCACACATTTTGCACATCCTGTGATACGTATCAATGACTAGGAGGTCTAACTAGAAGGCACATGATGCCCCTTAACCCCATTCTTACTCTTGAGATATTTGATTGTTGGGTTATTGATTTCATGGGACCATTCTCAAGTTTGTTTGGATTCCTTTACATTTGTGTGACCATTGACTATGTGTCTAAATGGGTGGAGGCCGTTACTTCTTGTACCAATAATCACCGCGTTGTGGTTAAGTTCTTAAAGGAGAATACTTTTTCTCACTTTGGTATGCCTCGTGCTGTCATTAGTGATGGTGGCATTATCGTGCCCCTCTTGGGTTGGGAAAAAGCACGGTGCTCTCTTGTTAGAACTCATCCTCTTAGAAAGACAAATGCGATGGGGTTTGAATTTTTGAAATGGAATTGATTAGGGCTTTTCGAAAAGGTTTTCGGAGTCGCTACCTAACATATTTAAAGATGTGCTAGGTCATCTCCACCAAGTAAAACCCTAGGGTTAAACTTAAGTTTTGGAAAGTATTTTTGAAAGACGTCCTCATGAGAGGGTTTTAGAAGGTAGGGTTGTTTGACAACCCTAAACATGTTGGAAAGCCCTTTAGAAAATTGACTCCAGTTTTAGCCTTTGAAACAAAAATTCTTAGGTCCGGGGGTTGGTTACGTGTAAGGAAGATGTCATAAGATTATCACCCTACCCCGTCCTTATGGTACCTATATTTCTATTTGTCTTTTACTCACCTAATTATGACTCACCGGTTACCTATGTTTAATGTTATCCACTTAGAAAACATTTGACAACAATGTTTGAAAAAGAGTTTGAAAGATGGAATTGAGTTTGAAAAATAGTTATATAATTGGAAATTTATAAAGGGTTGTGGAATTGGAAATTTGAAAAGGGTTGTGGAATTGAAAATTTAAAAAGGGTTGTGACCGCACCCCATGAAGGGTTGCCAACTTACCTTCTTAAAGAGGATTATGACAGCCATAGTTCGGATAAGAATCCGAAAAAGTTCAAATTTTGAAATGGGTTTCTATTTCTAGAAAGCTTCCATTTTTAGAAAGTTTCCTTTTCAAGAAAGTTTGAGTTTGAAAATGTTTCCTTTTTAAGAAAGTTTGACTTTGAAAGACTTCCTCTTCAAGAAGATTGGATTTTGAAAATGTTTCCTTTTCAGGAAGATTTAATTTTTGAAATGTTCTTTTTCAGGAAGATTGAATTTTGAAAATGTTTCCTTTTCAAGAAGATTTGATTATTGAAATGTTTCATTTTCAAGAAGATTGGATTTAAAAATGTTTCCTTAATTTGAAAAGATTGAGATGTGATTTGAAAAGATTTGATTTGATTTGAAAAGATTAGATTTAAAAAGGATTTGATTTGAGAAGATTTTATTTCCTTTTTGGAAAAGATTTGTTTCCTTTTTTGAAAAAATATTTGATTTCTTTTCTTTCAGAAAAATTTGAAAAGATTTTGAAGATTTGAAAGGGTTTGAAAAGATTTGGAAAGGTTTTGTTTCCTTTTTGAAAAAGATTTAATTTGCTTGAAAAAGGTAAGTTTGAATTGTTTTCAAAATGAGAGGAGTTGATTTAGGGTTTAAATTTGGAAGGTTTGAAAAAGGAGTGATTTGAGGGATTTGAAATAGAAGGTTTTCATTCGATCGATTTAAAAAGGAAAGTTAGAAATGGGAAGGTTTGATTGATTCAGAAATTGAGGATTTTGAGGGTTTTTAAAAAAGGTATGCTTTTGGTTTAAAAATGGAAGGTTTCTAAGTTGAAAAAGATAAATTTTGCTAGGATTGAACTTCTAGTATTTAACCATTGCGAGTTTTGTAAATAGTTTGAAAACCGAGTCTTTTGAAAACATGTTTTAGAGCCCGAAATCCTAACTTGGATTTTAGACATCCAAATGAACATTGCACTTTGCCTAAAGTCATTCTAGCCATTAGAAGGCAAGAATCACTTTAGGCTCGTGACTTTGAAAAACAATAAAGGCACGAGGCAAAAAATATAAACCTTTTCGGATTGTTTTGAATGTCACATGTTCCCCGAGACAACCTTAGTCATGGAATAACTAGGATCGTTTTAGAATTGTGTATTTTTTTTTTAAAGAAAACAATATAGGCTATTAGAAGCCATTTCAAATGTCACACTTTTCTTGGAAAACCCTAACCATGAAAGGGTTAGGATCAACGTATAATTATGATTTTTAGAAAGCAACTTTGAAATCAGTTTTTAAGGACAAAGAGATGACGAAAATGCAAATGTAAGACAACGATAATAATGGCATGAATCATAAAGACCTAGGTATCACCACATTGCAAGAGGGTCTGAAGGCCATGTCGTGAGGCAAGTGAAAGTCAAGAAGGGAGTCCCGATTGGTAGTCCCCTCTCGTCCACTCTCGATATGGACTTAGCATCCTCTTATTCCAAGCATGCAAGAAAGGGGAGTTTAGAAGATGAGGGTTAAAAATGAAAAGAATCCAAGTGGGTTCGGTGGGAGAAAAGAGAGTGGGGAATATGGGAAGGTAAATGGAGGATTACTTTATCTCAATTTTTTTTTTCGATGGAGGCTCGGGCCTTGGACTCCAGAAGATGTTGGGAGCTTCCGGGCAGCGGGGCGAACCTTCGGTGGAGCTCAGAGGCTAAGGCTTCAGAGTTTCAGGGTAAGGTTGGGCCGGCAGGACTTCGAGAGAGAGAGAAAGATAGGGCTTTGGGAGCTGTCTGAAGAGAGGGGGAGAGTTTCTAGATATATTTTTTTTCACCCAAAACAGTGAGGGGGAAGGTCTGTATTTGTAGTGTGCGCCTTAGCTTTGGTCGTGCGCCACTAAGAGTGGTGCAAGCTCATTTATTGAGGGCTGAAAAAAAGGCTATATATGGGGCTTGTTGGGTGCTGGTCAATTTATAACTACTTTTGACCACCTGGTGTAAGCACCCCATTTTTGCCGCTGGGCAGTCTCCGGTCCGCCCGGACTCAATCCGCCCGCCCGGACTCATATTCAAACCAACCCAGACACATGCAAGTCCAAATTAATTTTCTAGACTCAATTCTATCAATCAATTGCTTCGCGGGCCCGTCGGGCCCAATAAAGGCAAAATGATCAAAATGCTCTTATGACATTGCTGGGTCCTATTCTAATTGGTACATCTTCCTAGAGACAGTAATTCTCCATTTCAATCTCAAATTCAGTTTCAAATCCAATTCCAATCCAAATCAAGTTTGGCACGCCTTTCAAGAAGTTAATCCCTCAGGCGATAAAGCCATCCAGTTCGACACGTTTTTAAAAAAAAACTCTTAAGAATAGTAAATCCCTTCAAACCCGTTGACCGGGATGGAACCCAAGTCCTCGAGATGGTAGAACGGTTCACCTTTGGCACCTACTAGCCTACCAATGAAGAATGTCCGTTATTCAACACGTCTTTTGAGAAAGTTAATTCTTCAGACGATAAATCTACCTAGCAGCTTCCTGAGATCAGGCAGTCTTTGAAATGAACACACACCATCAAAGTGGTGAAAACACACATAAACATCGCAACCATCAAAGTGGTGGAAACACTTGTAAACAAGTCGACATAAAAAATTGCCAACAAAACCTCTATGTCACGAGACCGAATTCGCCTATTAGCTGTGACACGTTTACCAAATGACGAGATACCTTTGGAAAGTAACTCATCACAAACTGTTAGAATGACGGAAACACTCAAAACCCGAGTCAACACCAGTGTCTGCTAGCCCACTCCGGTTAAAAATGACAAAACTGCCCCTTGGGCCTTTTTTTGGCACACTTCTAGAGAAAGTACTTAAGTCATTGGAGTGATAATTCCACCCTTCCAAGATCATCTCAAAGATGATCTGGCATGCTCAAATGCCTTCCAGTCGGTTTTAGACTAATTTCGAGACCATCCAGTCAAAATGACTATTTTTGCCCCTAGGCACCCGATCGCCTCCAGAATCCACACTGGCTCTGGGTATCAAACTGGTTACCTCCCGAGGATTCTTCTAATAGTATTCTCAATCTTCTAGCACCTTTTCGGAACATTCTGAGTCTATTGCAGCAAGTTCGGTGCAAAATGACCGTTTTGCCCTTGATGGGTCGGTCGCTTTTTCCAACCTCACCGGCTTTGGGTATCAAACCGAAAATTCCTTGGAATACTCTAGATAATGTTTCCAACCTTCAAATCCCTTCTTAGGACATTTCAAGTCCATTCCTATGGTTTCTCGGTCAAGTTGACTGTTTTGCCCTAAGGGCTGACTGACCACTTCAATAATCCCGATATTATTTTTTAAGCCCGTTATCCCTGGGACACTATTTCAAGGTTTTTTGTCTGTTTGGCCTTCTAGATCATTCCTGGCTTCCCGGAACATTCCCAGACTTTCCAGAGTCATTCCTAGTGGAGCTAATCCAAAAATTGCAAGGTAGTCACTAATACAGACGCCCAAATCTTTTGCCTTGCGTATCAAGGATCGAAAGATACGTTTCTTGCTGCTCTTAAAACTTTCCTAAGTGGTGTAAGCAACCCATTTTTGACCGCTCGGCAGTCTACACTCCGTTCAGACTTGTACTCAAGTTAATATGGATGTATTCCAATCGAAACCAATTCTTTAAGTCCAAATCCCGTTTGTCCATCGTTTTGCGGGCCCACTAGGCCCACATAGAGGCAAAATGACCAAAATGCCCTTAGGGGCATTGTCCTTTCCAATTCCTTTTCTAATTCCAATCCCTCTCTTGAGACAGTTGATTCCTTGAGACGGTAAATCTATTCCAAATCAGGCACGTCTTTCCGGAGACGGTAAGTCTCTTTTTCAGTTCTAAATCAGGCGTGTCTTTCCGAAGACGATAAGACCCTTTTCCAATTCGAATCCCTCTCTCGAGACAGTTGATTCCTCAAGATGGTAAATCTACTCCAATCAGGCACGTCTTTCCAAAGAAGGTAAGTCCCCTTTCCAATTCCAAATCAGGCACGACTTTTCGAAGACGGTAAGTCCCCTTTCCAATTCCAAATTAGGCACGTCTTTTCGAAGACGGTAAGTCCCCTTTCCAATCCCAAATCAGGCACGTCTTTCTAAAGACGGTAAGTCCCCTTTCCAAATTCAATTCCAATTCCAATCCCTCTCTCGTGACAGTTGATTTCTCAAGACGGTCCGGCACGTTGTCCGAAGAAAATCTCTTCGAAACGGTAAGTCCTTTTAAACCTGTCGATTGGAACAAGACCCCAAGTCCCCTAGATGGTAAAACGGTCCATCTCTGGTGCCTGCTAGCCCGCCAATGCAGAAATGTCCCTTTAGGCATGCCTTCCGAGAAAGTTGACTTCTCAGGTGCTAAGTCCCTTTAGCAGCTTTCCTAGATCAGACAGTCTCGGGAATGATCGCGAACCATCAGAGTAGCAGAAATACTCGCAAACATCGCAACCGTCAAAGTAGCGAAAATACTCACAAACAGGTCGATATAGGGAATTGCCAACAAACCCCCGTATCACGCGACCGCCGTCAGAGTGGTGGAAACACTCAAAACCCAAGTCAACACCGGTGCCTGCTAGCCCACTTCGGTGAAAAATGACCTAATTGCCCCTTAGGCCTTTTCCGGCACGTTTCTCGAGAACACACTTGAGTCCTCAGAATGGTAAGTCTAACCTTCTAAGATTGTCTTAAAAGCAATCCGGCATGATTAGGTGCCTTCTAGTCAGTTTCGGGCCAATTCCGAGACTTTCCGGTAAAGTTGACCATTTTGCCCCTAGGCATTCGAATGCCCCGGGAACCACACCGGCCCTGGGTATCAAACTGGTAACCTGCTGAGATTGCTTCTTATAATATTCTCAACCTTTCTCTATCTTTCTGGATCATTCCGAGTCAGTTTCGGCAAACCTAGTACGAAATGACCGTTTTACCCCTAGTGGGCTAGTCACCTTTTCTGACTGCACCGGCCCTGGGTATCAAACCGGCAACCTTTGGGAATATTCTAAATAATGTTTTCAAATCTCAAGTCTTCTTCCGGGACAGTCCGAGTCCGTCCCGGCAGCTTCCCGATCCGATTGACCATTTTGCCCCTACAGGCCCGGTCAACCCTTCCGACACATCCTATCCTTATTTTTCAAGTCAAATACCTCTGGGAAACTATTCTAAGTGTTCCTGCTCTTTTCCGACCTTCCGGGTCATTCCCGGCCTCTTCAAATCATTTTCGGACTTTCCGAAGTCACTTCTAGTGAAGTCAGGCAAGAAATTGCATGGTAGTCACTAGTACATGCGCCCAAATCTAGTCAAAGATATGTTGTTTGCCGACCTTAATAGTTTCCTAATTGGCTGGCGACACTAGTAGTGACGCCAAGCCAATATTTGGCCTGGCGCCACTAGGAAGCATTTTTGGCCTGGCGCTGTAAGCATCCCATTTTTGACCGCTCGGCAGTCTACACTCCGTCCAAACTTGTGTTCAAGTCATTGTGGGCATATTCCAATCGAAACCAACTTTCTAAGTCCAAATCCCGTCTGTCCATCGCTTCGCGGGCCCGTACGCCCCAAATAAAGGCAAAATGACCAAATGCCCTTAGGGGCATTGTTCTTTCTAATTTAAACTCCAACCCCTCTCTCGAGACAGTTGATTCCTCGAGACGGTAAATCTACTCCAATCAAGCACGTCTTTTTGAAGATGGTAAGTCCCCTTTCCAATCCCTCTCTCGAGACAGTTTATTCCTCCAGACGGTCCCAAATCAGGCACGTCTTTCCGGAGACAGTAAGTCCCCTTTCCAATCCCTCTCTCGAGACAGTTTATTCCTCGAGACGGTTCCAAATCAGGCACGTCTTTTCGAAGACGGTAAGTCCCCTTTCCAGTCCCTCTCTCGAGATAGTTTATTCCTCGAGACGGTTCCAAATTAGGCACGTCTTTCCGAAGACGGTAAGTCCCCTTTCCAATCCCTCTCTCAAGACAGTTTATTCCTCGAGATGGTCCCAAATCCGACACGTCTTTTCGGAGACGATAAGACCCCTTTCCAATCCCTCTCTCGAGATAGTTTATTCCTTGAGACGGTCCGAGTAACGGAAATACTTGCAAACATCACAACCGTTCGAGTAGCGGAAATACTCGTAAACAGGTTGATATAGGGAATTGCCAACAAACCCCTGTGTCACGACGACCACCGTCAGAGTGGCGGAAACACTCAAAACCTAGGTCAACACCAGTGCCTGCTAGCCCACTTCGGTAAAAATGACCAAACTGCCCCTTGGGCCTTTTCCGAGACTTTCCGGTCAAGATGACCATTCTGCCCCTAGGCATCCAAACGCCTTGGGAACCACACTGGCTCTGGTTATCAAACCGGTAACTTTCTGAGATTACTTCTTATAGTATTCTCAACCTTCCTCTACCTTTCCGGATCATTCCGAGTTAGTTCCGGCCAACCCGGTACAAAATGACCGTTTTGCCCCTGGTGGGCCGGTCGCCTTTTCTGACCACACCGGCTCTGGGTATCAAACCGGTAACCTTCTGAGACTACTTTTTGTAGTGTTCTCAACCTCCCTTTACATTTCCGGATCATTCCGAGTCAGTTCCAGCAAACCCGGTACAAAATGACCGTTTTGTCCCTGGTGGGCCGGTCTCCTCTTCTGACCACACCGGCTTTGGGAATCAAACCGGCAACCTTTGGGAACATTCTGAATAATATTTTCAAATCTCGAGTCTTCTTCTTGGACAGTCCAAGTCCGTCCCGGCAGCTTGTCGATCCGTTTGACCGTTTTGCCCCTAAAGGCCCGGTCAACCCTTCTAACACATCCTATCCACATTTTTTAAGTCAAATACCTCCGGGACACTATTTTAAGTGTTTCTACTCTTTTCCGGCCTTCCGGGTCATTCCCGGTCTCCCAAACTCCTTCTCGGACTTTCCAGAGTCACTCCTAGTAAAGCCAGGTTAAAAATTGCATGGTAGTCACTAGTACAGGCGCCCAAATCTAGTCAAAGATATGTTACTTGCCGACCTAAATAATTTCCTAACTGGCTGGCGCCACTACTAGTGGCGCCAAGCCAAGAATTGGCCTAGCGCCACTCCTAGTGGTGCCAAGAGCAATTTTGCCCTGGGGCCACTGCAACAAGCGCTAGTACATTCCTCTCTCTATAAATACAGAGCCTCCTCCAACGTGAAAGAGGTCCGCAAACTCAGTCCAAAAACACCAATATTCGATATACAGAGCTCGAACACTCCCAAAACCCTAGCCTTCTTTAGGTTTTCCAAACCCTAGCCACCATACACTAAACCCTAGCCTCCTATACACTCATACACACCCCCATACACTTATACACTAGCCTCCAATCCTCCTTTGAAAACTTGAAGAGCTGCAATCTGAAGTTTGAAGATTGAAGACAACTCCTGAAGATTGAAGACGAAGATCAAGACAAAGACCGAAGACAAGCAAGACGCGCAAAATGAAGAAGACATACGGTAGGTTTTCTCTTTAAATTTCCGCACTTCCCCCTCTCTCTTCTCTCTCCTAACCCACTTGGGTTTTCTCTATTTTAATCCTCCATCTCTTTCTCCCCCTTTCTTTGCATGCTTGAAACAAGGGGACTCCCGGTCCATGTGTAGGATTGGACTATCGGAGGGTCACCGTGTTGGGGGCTTTCCTTTAGGCTAACCGGAGACCACGTGGGTTCAGCCCCCTTGATTATGTGGTGAAGCCTTAACCTTGTATGTTCACGACCCCAAATTTGCATTGTGCATATCATGATCTTGCATCTTCCAAAAATGGTTTTCAAACTCGTTTTCAAAGCTTGCATTAAACTTATTTTCAAAATTGCATCAAAATTTCCTTTTCAAAACTTGTCTTCAAAATCACAATCCTAGGGTGATTCTAGCCTTTTCATGGCTAGGGTTGCTTTAGGAAAGTGTTATATTTAAAATGACCGATACGGTCCATATTTTCAAATCTCCTTGTTTTCAAAATCACTTTCTTAAAGTGGTTCTAGCCTTCTTATGGTTAGAATTGTTTTAAGAAAGTGAGACGTTTTTTTTTATACTTTCAAAAAACTCTATTTTCAAAAATCTCTTTTCATTAAACCTCCTTTTTCAGCGTGCTTTCCTAAAACTCTCCTTTCCAAAGTTGTTTTTAAAAACACCCTCCAAAAATCTATTCTTCAAAACTCCTTTTTTCAAGTCCTTCCAAAATCCTCTCCCCAAAATCTATTTTCTAAAAATGCTCCCTAGAAAAAATCTTTCCAAAAGCTCTCTCCAACAATTTTTTACCAAAATTCACTTTCCTAAAAACTCTTCCCAAAATCTTCCTTCTAGAAACTTTCTCTAGGATTTCCTTCAAAAAACTTGTTTCCAAAAATACACTTTCCAAAAACTCTTTCCTTAGAGCCCAAGTCAAGCCCTAGGACCCCCAATTAGGAAACCCTAATTTTCTTCCTAAAAACATGGCTTTCAAACTTGCCTTAAAACATAGGTTTCTAAAACCTCTCGTTTTCACATCCAAACTATACACATTTCCAAAACCTATTTTTTACGTCAAAACTATAGCTGCCAAATCTAGGGTTTCTAAAACTTCCCCTTTCCAAATCCTTATCAAATCAAATCTTCCCTTTAGGAAACCAAATCAAATCTTTCTGTTTAGGAAATTAGATCCAATCCTCCGTCTTGGGAAACAAAATCAAACACTTCTTCTTAGAAACAAATTCCAATCCCTTCCTAATCCAAATCCTTCTTAATTCCCCTCTTTCCTAATTTCCTACCTTCCTAAACCCCAAGTTTCTTAAAACTCTCAAATCTTTCTTTAAACATTAAGCTTTCAAATCTTTCCTAATTCAACCCTTTCCTAGCTCTACCCCTTTTCAAATCTTAACTTTGTAAAACTAGGTTTTCCAATCTTTCTTAAACTCAAACTTTTCCTAATCTCAAGATTTTCTAAAAACTCAAACTCTAAAACTTTCCAAATCTTAAACTCTCTAAATTTCAAATCTTTCTTAATTCAAAACTTTCTTAAGTTGAAACCTTTTTAATTCAAACCTTTTTTAAATCTTTCCTAATTTAAAATCTTTCTAAAATTCTAAAATTTTCCAAATTCAAAACTTTCTTAACTTGAAACTTTCCAAATTCTAAACCTTTCTTAATCTAAACTTTTCCTAATTCAAAACATTTCTAAATTCAACACTTTCCTATTTCAAAACCTTTTTTAAAACGAAGCTTTTCAATTTCAAAACTTTCCTAAGTTGAAACTTTCCTAATTCCAAAACTTTCCTATTTCGAAAACTTTTCTAATCCGAAAACTTTCCTAAAATGAACCTTTCCTAATTCGAATCTTTCCTAAATCCAATCCTTTCCTAAAACTTCCAAGTCCAGCATTCGAGTCAAATCATTTCTAAAAACTTTCCAAGTCGAGTCCAATTCTTCTTTTCTAAGGTCCTGAGTCTAGGTTCCCTAAACCTTCGTCTTTCCAA
This sequence comes from Euryodendron excelsum, assembly GCA_033060915.1. Classification (NCBI taxonomy): domain Eukaryota; kingdom Viridiplantae; phylum Streptophyta; class Magnoliopsida; order Ericales; family Pentaphylacaceae; genus Euryodendron; species Euryodendron excelsum. The sequence continues at coordinate 20,648,566 of CM065390.1, read as the reverse complement.
AACAAGTCCAAATCTATCTTTTTAAATCAAAGTCCAATCTTTTCCAAAATTTCAAATTCCAATCTCCTCTTCTAATTTCAAATCAAATCCAATTTTCAATTCAATCTCTTTCTTCCAATCCAACCTTCTATTTTCAATTGGACTCCGGTCCAAACTATGAATGACCTGATTCCTCCAAAAGGATATGTAGGCAACCCTCATGGGTGCGGTCACAATATTTTTCAAATTTCTATTTCCACAATCTTCTTTAAATCTCCAATTCTACAATCTTCTTCAATCTCCAGTTCCATATCTATTTCAAGTTTCCAATTCCAAAAATCTATTTTGAAATCTTTATTTCCAATTTCTAAAACTTTCCAATTTCAATTCTATCTCTTCAAATCTCTTTTAAATCAAATCAATTTCTTTTCAAATCAATTTCCAAATCTATTTTTCAATTCTCTTTTCTTGCACTTGCATATCATGCATCATGTTAGTTTCTTTTCAAACATTCTTTTTCAAAGTGGATAGGATTGGACAATAGTAAGTTAAAGACTCTCATAGGTGAATCTAGGATAGATTGACATGTAGGTACCAAAAGGACAGGGTAGGGTGATGGCTTAGTGTGTCTTCCCTACACGTAACCAACCTCTGAACCTAGATCACTGTTTTCATTAAGTAAAATGAGTTATTTTTCAAAAAAGGGCTTACGTATTTTCTAAAGGTTGCCAAACAACCTGTTTTTTCAAAAACCCTCTCTTGAGGAGATATTTTCAAAATCATTTTCCAAAACCCTAAGTGTAGTCCTCGGATTATGCTTAGTTTTTAGGTGACCTAACTCACTTTAATCAAGTTAGGTGGCGACTCCGAATTTTTTTCCAAAAGCCCTTTATTCAAACCAATTTTCAATTCAAACATAGTCGCACTCATTCTTCTAGGAGGGTGAGTTGTAACGAGAGAGTACAACATTTTTTCCGCTTGTGTGAGTATTCCTCAAGTGCAAAAAATCTGGGCGCGACAAGCGCCACTGCAACAGGCGCCAGGTCTATTTCATCTCTATAAATACAGAGCCTCCTCCAGCTTGAAAGAGGTCCGCAAACTCAGTCTAAAAACCCTAAAATTCGATATATAGAGCTCAAACACTTAAAAAAACCCTAGCTTCCTTAGGTTTTCCAAACCCTAGCCAACATATACTAAACCCTAGCCTCCTATACACTCATACACACCCCTATACACTTATATGCTAGCCTCCAAGCCTCCTTTGAAGACTTGAAGTGCTACAAATTGAAGCCTTGAAGATTGAAGACAAACTCTTGAAGATTGAAGGCGAAGACCAAGACGAAGACCGAAGAAAAGCAAGGCACGCAAAGCAAGCAAAATAAATAAGACTTACAGTAGGCTTTCGTTTTACGTTTCTGCACTTCCCCCTCTCTCTTCTCTCTCCTAACCCACTTGGATTTTTTCTATTTTAATCCCTCATTTCTTTCCCCCACTTTCTTTGCATGCTTGAAATAAGGGGACTCCCGGTCCATGTGTAGGATTAGACTATTGGAGAGTTACTGTGTCGGGGGCTTTCTTTTAGGCTAACCGGAGACCACGTGGGTTCGGCCCCCTTGATTATGTGGTGAAGCATTAACCTTGTATGTTCACGACTCCAAACTTGTATTGTGCACATCATGGTCTTGCATTTTCCAAAAATTGTTTTCAAACTCGTTTTCAAAGTTTGCATTAAACTTTGTTTTCAAAATTGCATCAAAATCTCCTTTTTCAAAATTTGTTTTCAAAATCACAATCCTAGGGTGGTTCTAGCGTTTCCATGGCTAGGGTTACTTTAGGAAAGTGTTACATTTAAAGTGACTTTTATGGTCCATATTTTCAAATCTTATTGTTTTCAAAACCACTTTCTTAAAGTGGTTCTAGCTTTCTTATGGTTAGAATTGCTTTAGGAAAGTGTGATATTTTTATACCTTTTAAAAACTCTCTTTTCAAAAGTCTCTTTTTCTAAAAATCTCTCTTTCAACATACTTTCCTAAAACTCTCCTTTCCAAAGTTGTTTTCAAAAACTTCCTCCAAAAATCTATTTTTCAAAACTCCATTTTTCAACTCCTTTCCAAAATACTCTCCCTAAAATCGACTTTCTAAAAACGTTTCCTAAAAATCTTTCCAAAAACTCTCTCCAACAATCTTCTATAAAAAAATCTTTCTAAAAACTCTTCCCAAAATCTTCTTTCTAGAAACTCCCCTCTAAGATTTTCCTTCTAAAAACTCGTTTCCAAAAACACACTTTCTAAAAACTCATCTCCTGGATTCTCTTCTAAAAATCTTCGTTTCCAAAAACGCACTTTTCAAAAATTTCTTTCCTTAGAGCCCAAGTCAAGTCCTAGAACCCCAAATTAGGAAACCCTAATTTTCTTTCCAAAAACATGGTTTTCAAACTTACCTTAAAACCTAGGTTTCCAAAATCTTCCTTTTCACATCCAAACTCTACATTTTTCCAAAACCTATTTTTCTATGTCAAAACTATAATCTTCCAAATCTAGGGTTTCTAAAACTTTCCTTTCTAAATCCTTGTCAAATCAAATATTCCCTTTAAGACACCAAATCCAATCTTCCCGTTTAGGAAACTAAATCCAATCCTCCATTTTTGGAAACAAAATCGAACCTTCTATTTTTTAGAAACAAAATCCAATCCGTTGTTTTAGGAAATAAGAATCTTAACCCTTCCTAGTTTAAAACTTTCCTAATTCAAATCCTTCCTAAACTTCTACTTTCCTAAATCTTAAGTTTCCAAAACTTGAATAGAAAAATCTTTCCTAAATTTTAAAACCTAACTTACACATCTTTCCTAATTCAACCATTTCCTAATTCTACCCCTTTTCAAATCTTAACTTTTCCAACCTAAGTTTTCAAATCTTTCTAAAACTCAAACTTTCCTAATCCTAAGATTTTCTAAAATTCAAACTCTAAAACTTTCTAAATCTTAAACTTTCTAAATTTCAAATCTTTCCAAATTTCAAAACTTTTTAAACTCAAAACTTTCTTATTTTCAAAACTTCCTTGTTTTCTAAACATTCCAAATTCAAAACTTTCTAAGTTGAAACTTTCCTAATTCAAAACTTTTCAATTTCAAAACTTTCTTAAAACGAAATGTTTCCAAATTCAAAACTTTCCAAATTTTGAAACTTTCCAAACTCAAAACTTTCTTATTTTCAAAACTTCTTTGTTTTCTAAACATTCCAAATTCAAAACTTTCCTAAGTTGAAACTTTCCAAATTCAAAACCAAATTCAAAACTTTCCTAAGCTGAAACTTTCCAAATTCAAAACTTTCCTAAGTTGAAACTTTCCAAATTCAAAACTTTCTTAAGTTGAAACTTTCTTAAAAACTTTCAAAAAACTTTTCAATTTCAAAACTTTCTTAAAACGAAATGTTTCCAAATTCAAAACTTTCCAAATTTCGAAACTTTCCTAATTCGAACCCTTCCTAAATCCAATCTTTCCTAAATCTTCCAAGTCTAATATTCGAGTCAAATCTTTTCTCAAAACTTTTCCAAATCTAGTCAAGTTTTTCTTAATCTCAAGTCTTTCCTAAATCTCATCTTTCCTAAGTCTAGGTTTTTTTAAACCTCAATCTTTCCAAAACACTTCCAATTTCTAATCCTCTATTCTGAATTCAAATCAAATCCTTTTTCCAATCAAAATCTCTCTCTTCTCAATCAACTCTTTTATTTTCTATCAGACTCTTGTTCGAACTACGACTGACCTGATTCCTCCAAAGGGATACGTAGGCAACCCTCATGGGTGCGGTCACAACTTTTTTCAAATCTCCAATCTATTTTCAAACTTCCAATTCTAAATTTCTATTTCCAAATCTCTATTTTCAATTTTTAAAACTTTCCGATTTCGATTCTATCTTTTCAAATCTCTTCTAAAATTAAATCAAATTCTTCTTTTCAAATTTCTTTCCAAATCTATTTTCCAACTCTCTTTTATTACACTTGCATATCATGCATCATACTTTTTTTTTAAACATTGTTTTCTAAAGTGGATAGGATTGAACAATAGTTAGTTAAAGACTCTCATAGGTGAATCTAGGGTAGATTGACATATAGGTACCGAAAGGGCGGGGTAGGGTGATGGCTTAGTGCGTCTTCCCTACACGTAACCAACCTCCGAACCTAGAATCATTGATTTCAAGGACCAAAAAAGGAGTTACTTTTCAAAAAGGGCTAAATGTTTTCTAAAGGTTGCCGAACAACCTGTTTTTTTAAAAACTATCTCTTGAGGTGGTATTTTTAAAACCTTTTTTCAAAAATCCTAGGTGTAGTCTTCGGATTATTCTTAGTTTTTAGGTGACCTAACTCACCTTAAGTAAGTTAGGTGGCGGCTCCAAATATTTTCTAAAAGCCCTTTATTCAAATCTATTTTCAATTCAAACCTAGTCGCACTCATTCTTCAAAAAAAGTGAGTTCTAACGAGAGAGTACAATATTTTTCCCGCTTGTGTGTGTATTCCTTGAGTGCGAAAAATCTGAACGCGACAAGTGGCTGGTGCTAAGCCAAATATTGGTCTGGTGCCACTTCTAGTGATGCTAGTAAGGAATTTGCCCTAGCGCCACTATAACAAGTGCTAGGCTAGTCTTGTGTCTATAAATATAGAGCCTTTGCTTACATGAAAAGGGTCCACAAACTCAGTCCAAAAACTCTACTTTTCGAAATACAGAGCTCAAAGTCTCTCCAAACCCTAGCTCCCTCTAGTCTCTTCAAACCCTAACCTCTGTACACTTTAACCCTAGCTTATACACACTCTATACACTTAAACACAAGCCTCCAAAGCCTCCATTGAAGACTCAAAGCACTGCAATTTGGAAGCTTTCAAGGATCATGCAAAGCAAAGTAAACAAAGCAAGTAAAACAAGAAGAAGACAAGGTAAGCTCTCTCTTTATGTTTATGTACTTTCCCCCTCTCTCTTCTTCCTCCTAACCCACTTGGGTTTTTTTCTATTTTAATCCCCTATCTTCTACCCCCTTTCTTACATACTTGAAACAAGGGACTCCCCGGTTCATGCATAGAAAGGACTGTTGAAAGTCACCATGTCAAGGGCTTTCTTCTAGTTCAACCTTAGACCGTGTGGATTCGGCCCCCTTGATTATGTGATGAAGCCTAACCTTATATGTTCACAAACCTTACTTGCATTGTGCATGTCATACATCCATTCAAAGTGGTTTTCAAACTTGCATCAAAACTTTTTTTCAAAACTTGCATTCGAAATCTCATTTTCAAAATCACAATCTTGAAGTGATTCTAGTCATTCCATGGTTAGGGTTATTTTAGAAAAATGTTATATTCATTATGACCAACAAGGTCCATATTTTGAGTGTAAACTCTAGATTGTTTTTCATCAAAACCATTATCTTAAGATGATTATAGCCATTCCATGGTTAGGGTTGTTTTAGGAAGGTGTAATATTCAATGGAATCATATTGGTCCATATTTCAAATCCATGTTGTTTTCAAAATCACCAACTTAGAATGGTTCTAATCTCTTCATGGTTAGAATTGTTTTAGGATAGTGAGATATTTAAAAGGTTTTCAAAAGTCTATGTTCAAATTCCTTTCCAAATTGTTTTTTTTAAACTCCTTTCCAAAAATTCTCTTCAAAAATCTCCTTTCCAAATTCTTTTCCAAAAACTCTCTTCATAAGGTTTACTTTTTAAAAGCTCTTTTTCTTGGAGTCCAAGTCAAGCCCTAGATTTCATGGTTAGGAAACCCTAATTCTCTTTCCTAAAAACATGACTTCCCCTTTTGCTTCAAATCATAGGATTCCAAAAACTACCCTCTACATCAAATCCTAAATTTCAAAATCTCTTTTTCTACACAAAATCATAGCTTTCCAAGTCCTAGATTTCAAAAATTCAACCTTTCCAATTCCATGTCAAATCTAATCTTTCAAATTAGGAAATTAGATCAAATCTTCCCATTCAGGAACTAAATCAAATTCTCCAATTTTAGAAACCAAATCAAATCATCTATTTTTAGAAATAAAATCTAATCTTCTACTTTAGAAAATAAGAATAAAATATTTTTAATTCAAATCTTTCCTAATTTCAATCTTCTTTAATTTCAAACCTTTCTAAATTTTAACTTTCCAAATTTCAACTCTTCAAATCTTTCTAAATTCTAGATTTTTAAAAGGTTCAAATCTTTTTAAATTTAAAACTTTCTTAAGATGAAACTTTCCTAATTTGGTACGTTCCTAAAACGAAACTTTCTTATTTTTTTAAACTTTCCTAAATTCAAAGATTTCTAAAATTCAATATTTCCTAAACCATAAATCTTTCAATTCAAATCTTTACAAGTCTTTTCAAGTCAAATGTTTCTAAATAAAATCAAATCTCTTTTCAAATCTTTCTTAAATCTACCTTTCCTAATTCGAACATTTCCTAAATCCAACTTTCTAAAGTTTAACTTTTCAAGTCTAAATCAAATCTTCTTATTTCAATTACATGCTTCAACCCTAGTTTAACCCTAACCCTAAAGTTAGGAGGCTTCAACTATTTTCTAAAAGTCATTTCTAAACTAAGATGGTTTTCAATTTCAATCTAAGTTAAAATGTTTTCAAAACTCAACTTGTTCTTTTGTAAATCAAATCCAAGTTTTCTTTCAAGGTTCAAACCCCTTTTTCGAGTCCAATCCTAAGTCTAGGTTCAATTTCAAATCTTCTATTCTAAGTTCAAATCAAATCTTTCTTTTTTTTTTTTTTTCAAATCAAGCCCTTTTCTAATCAAATCTTTTCAAATCAAAACTTTCAAAAACCTAAAAGTATTTATTTTCAATCGGACTCTTGTCTGAATTACGATTGACCTGATTCCCAAAAAGGGATACCTAGGCAACTCTTATGGGTGCGGTCACAACCTTTTTCAAAATTTCAATTCCACAACTTTTTTCAAATTTCCAATTCCATAACCTCTTTCAAATTCTTAATTCCACAACCTTTTTTAAGTTTCCATTTTTCCAATTCCAGAATCTATTTCAAGTTTCTAATTCTAAAATCTATTTTCAAATCTCTAATTCCAATTTCTAAAACCTTCTTTTAAAAAATCAAATCTTTCTTTTCAAATCTATTTTTAAAGTCAAAACCTTTTGCTTGCACTTGCATATCATGCATCATATCAAACTTCTTTCATATAGCTCTTTTCTAAAGTGCATAATATTAGACATTTATTAATCAAAAATTCTAAATGAGTGAACCTAGGGTGAATAGACATGTGGGTATCGCAAGGGCGGGGTAGGGTGATGGCTTAATGCAGCTTCCCTACACGTAACCAACCTTCGAACCTAGATTACTGTTTTCAAAGACCAAAATGGAGTTATTTTCAAAAAGGGCTTAAATCTTTCCAAAGGTTCTCAAACAATCTATTTTTTTTAAAAACTCTCTCTTGAGAAAGTTTTTCAAAATCTTTTCAAAAATCCTAAGTGTAATCTTCGTATTGTGCTGAGTTTTAGGTAACCTAACTCACCTTAATCAAGTTAGGTGGCGGCTCTAAATCTTTTACAAAAGCCCTTATTTAAAATCTATTTCCAATTCAAACCTAGTAGCACTCATCCTTTTAAAAGGATGAGTTCTAAGGAGAGAGTACCATATTTTTTCCACTTGTGTGGGTTTTCTCGAGCGCGAAAAATCGGGGCGCGACACATGGGGGGTTGGTGTGCCCCTCTAGAAGTAAATCAATGCTAAAAATTGGTCATGCTACATTCGAAATGGAGCAAGGAGGTTCTGGTTCGAAAAGGAAAGTGCCGGACGGCGGGGCCCAGCCAAAAATGGAAAAGAATACTCTAGAAAGTGCCTTAAAGGTTGCCGATTTGATTCTCAGAGCCGGTGTGGTTGAAGATAGTGATTGGATCGTGGTCACCTCATCCCGGGAGCTCCTGGGGGTTGACGAAGATTGGCGAGGGTTGATTGGGTTGACCGAAGTATACTGGGGTTGACCAAGGTTGATTGGGGTTGACCCCAGTTGACTGGGGTTGATCAGAGTTGACTAGGTTGAGCAAAGTTGATTGGGTTGACCATAGTTGACTGGGGTTAACCAAAGTTAACTGGGGGGTTGCCAATTTGATACCCAAAGCCGGTGTGGTTTTCTATGACGTTTGGATGCCTAGGGACAAAATGGTAATTTTGACTAGGGAACCTCCGGGAAAGGACCGAGGTTGACTCGATGGCACAGGACATGCCGGATCGTCTAAGGACGACCTAGAAAGGTGGTCTTACGGTTCTGAGGACTTGGTACTTTCTCAAAGAATGTGTCAGGCCCGCTAGGGGCAAAATGATCATTTTTCACTAGGATGGGCTAGCAAGCATCGGTGTTGACCGGTCTAGATCTGGTCTGGACTTCTGTCCGAGAAATTGGTACTTTCTCAGTGGGCAGGTTTGAAAGGGTCTTACTGCCTTGAGGGATAAACTTTCTTAAAGGTCGTGCCAAACTAAGACGATCTTTCGTTCTTGAGGGGTTTGTGCTTTCTCAAAGAACGTGCCAAATTAGGACGTGTTAAACCAGGTGGCAACCCGAGAGGGGGGGTGAATTGGATTTATAATTAAAAAAATTAAAATTTAAAATAATCCAATACACTTAATTTCCAATAGGTGAGATGCAATAGAAAAGATATAAAATATTAATCTAGTTAAGTAATGAATAAGACAAGCTAAGATATGATTAACGTGAAATTAGTACAAATGATTCAAGTGTGTGTGTATCTCAAGTATATCAAGACTATATGTAAGAAAGATATTAAGCAAGATAAAAAGAGAGAAAAGAGAAGAGATCAAACACAACGATTTAAAGTGGTTCGGTTGGCTCCTCTTATGCCAATCCTACGTCCACCTCCAAGGCTCCTTCCTTGGGCAAATCCACTATTCTTCAAAGAGTTTTACACCACTAGCTTGTCTAGTTGCTAGCAAACCTTTACACTAAGTGTTTTGTTCAAAAAACACTCAAAAAATAACTCTTTGTTTTGCTCTCCAAAACAAAGCACCAAGAGGATCTTTTTCTCCAAGTGTTCCTCTCAATCACTCAAGAAATAAATCACAAGGGTTTAGCAACCCTTTTACAAATGATATAGGGGAGTTGAATCTTACAACAATAGATACAAAACTCACAAAAGTTGAATAAAAGAATGAAACTCAAAGATGAGATGGAATGATGAAGAAGTAAAGTTCAAAACTTGAAGATATTGATGAATATCACTTTCTATGCTCAATCTTTGTAATCTCTTGTGTGTCCTTGCTTCTCTTGTGTATCTCTATTTATAGAGGAAGAGTAGTGGATTATTTGTAGCTTAAAATCAACTTCTAGTCGTTGGAGAGGTTTGAACACATTTTTTCCCGTTTGAACAAAGTTGCTGCCAGTCAGGATTTGAATTTCAGATATGATTACTTCTGTTCCTCCTTAATTTTCTCCTTGATAACATTCGAATTTGAAAATGTCTATAAGGGAAAAGTTGTGGATATGAATGTCCGCTTTTCAAAACCTCAGGAATCATGTCGATCGATCAGATAAAAGTGATAGAAGTCATCTTTTCAAACCTGCAAGAATCATGTCAATCCAATAGTTAGATCAGAAATTATCATCAAAATACTCAAGTTGTCTCCCAGTTAGCATATTTGAATTTCTGCAAAGTTATCTTCACTTCCACCTCGATTTTCTTCCTTATGACGTTTGAATTTGAACATAGCTATAAGATAAAAGTTGTAGCCCTAGAAGTAATCTTCTCAGATCAATAGGAATCATAGATATACAACGGTTAGATCAAAAGTAATGATAAAATTACTCGAGCTATCTCCCAGCTGTCATATTTTGAACTTCTACTCCAATGTGTCACATTCTAGCTCAAATTTGTCCCATAAGACTTTCTATTCACGAAATCCTCATAAAATACCGTTTATAGGAATTTAAGTCTTATTTCCAATGCCACAAAAATTAGATCAATCCCACGGTTAGATCAAAAGTTATGTACATAATACTGAAACTATATCCAATGAGCTTTCTTACCATTATCTTTAACTTAGTCTTCTTCTTCATGCTATGCATTCCTTTTAAGTCCAAGACAACAATAACTTCAAGAAATGTTAGAGAATTAACATTTAAAACATAAATAAAAATTAAGTGATATATCATTGAAATGCACAATATATTTAAACTTTTAAAATAAAAAATCTTTAAAAATCTTAACTCATACATCAAACTTATTTTATTTTGAAATCTTGAGATTAACCAAATTTTAATCATTAAAACATTTATATTTGTTATCATCAAAATCAATTAATGAAAACTTGAGGCTAACAGGACGGTCTTCTGTTCTTGAGGGGTTTATGCTTTCTCAAAGAACATGCCAAATTAGGATGGTTTTCCTTTCTTGAGGGGTTTATGCTTTCTCAAAGAACGTGCCAGATTAATTGACATTCTACATTGGCGGGCTAATAAGCGCCAGAAGTAAACCGCTCTTCCATCTCGGGACTTAGGTACTTTTTGGAGATGTGTGTGAAAGGGGCTTTACCGATCCGGGAAATAAACTTTGTCAGTGATCTTGCCGTACTATGTTGAATGGTCCTACCGTCAATGAAGGATCAACTTTCTCAAATAACGGGGCAATTGGATTTCATTTTGAATTTGAATGGACTTATCATCTTATGAAAGACGTGTCGGGCTAGATTAGATTGGCTAATGCACGAGGGGCATTTTGGTCATTTTGTCTCTATTGGGCCTAGTGGGCCCACGAAACAATTGACAAATCGAATTGGATTTGAAAAGCCAGTTTGGGCTTAAGTATGCTTGTGTTGGTTTGTAAGTGCTTCCAGTTAGGCTGGAGATCGCCGAGTGGCCAAAATGGGGTGCTAACAGCTACCCCTCTTTTTCTGTCTTTACCTGTTGAAAGCAGAAAACAATAAAGTAAGTACCCAATGAAGGTCGCGAGGTAGTCAGAGGGACCGAAGATTTGAAATTTTGAAAATTAGAGGTTAAAGCTTAAAATGGGGTCAAGAGGCTATTTAAAACTGGTTTTGGCAGGCAAAAGGCCGAGGCGGGCCTAACTTGGCTGTGCACTACTCACAGTGGTGCTTGACTTGGGTTTCTTCTTGCGCCACTAAAAGTGGCGCATGACCTGCGAGATTTCTTAAAACAACAGCTACGGGTTTGAGGGTTTGTGCTTAGTTTTGTGCCATTTTTGGGATCTCTCTCAAAAACTCTTTGGGGGATTTTGCTTAGGCATTGTTGGGAGGTGTTTGAGGAATACCGGGGAGTTGCCAGGAAGTGACGTCATCGCCGAAAAGCTGTCGGAGAAGAAGAAATCGCCAAAAAAATCCCAGAAAGTAAGCTTTCTTGTTTTTGGTCGATTTTAATGCGTAGATTTCATTTGAAGCATGTGTATAGTTAAAATTGAGGTTTTTGAATGTTTTGAACGCATCTACGGAGTCATTTTGTTGTTTTGGTGATCATTTGAGTGAGTTTGTATAGATTGTCATATTTTAGCGAAAGGGATTTCTTGCGGGCTTGAATAAACTAGTGATTTGGGCACTGATTAATGCATTTTCTTGCAAAGTTTTTGTGTAGGATGTCTTAGAAAAATGTTTTGAATAACCGTGTGAAGTTTCATAATTTTCTAAAAATAATTGTATTTTTTGATTTTTCAAAAATTAGAAAAAGATTAAAAATGTGGAAAGTTGAGAAAAAATGAGGCATAAATCCTGGGGGTATTTGATTGTTGCTAGAAAATTCTAGAAATATTTTGCAAAGTTTTGTGTATCTTTTTGGAAAACTTGTGAGCTTTTTTGAAGGTGTTTGAAAAAAAGGTTAGAAAATAACCTCGGGAAAGAAAAATTGGTATTTGTCTGTCTATGTCTCGTGTTGGGCAAGTGACAAGGTATTACGTGTTTGGTGGTATTGTGTGTTTACGGTTGTGTGGTGTTGTAGGGGTCTTTATAAACGGGACTCTACCGGATTTTTTTAGAAAATTTGGCACTTGGAATTTTTGTGAAAAAAAGGTTTAGGGAAACTATAAAAGGGTTCTTTAGACTGGGGAGAGGGATAGACTTTTGAAGGGAAAGCCTTAGAAACTAATTGAACTAGGACTTTTGAGGGAAAGCCCTAAGAAACCATAGGACCCGGGACTTTTGAGGGAAAGCCCTAAGAAACCATAGGACCCGGGCTTTTGAGGAAAAGCCTTAAGAAACCATGCTTTTTTGGAGGGAAAAACTTTTTGAAAACTCGGGCTTTAGGCCCGGATTGATGGACTTTTTGAGGGAAAAGTTAGAAAACCAAGTAATTTTGAAAATAACTTTTTTTTTAGGATGAAAAGTTTATAAAACCAGTTTGATTTAAAAAACAACTTTTTGAGGGTTAAAAGTTTAGAAAACCAGTATTGAAATTGAAGCCAACTTTTTGAGGATAAAAGTTTTTAGAAAACCGGCAATTAAAATTGAAACAAACCTTTTTAAGGAGAAACAGTTTAGAAAACCGAGATTGAGATTGGAACCAACTTTTTTCAGGATAAAAGTTTAAAAAATTGGGAAATGAAATTGAAACCAACTTTTTGAGGATAAAAGTTTTAGAAAATTGGGGATGATTTTTAAACCAACTTTTTTGAGGATAAAAAGTTTAGAAAATCGGGAATGATTTTGAAACCAAATTTTTTGAGGACAAAAAGTTTAGAAAACTAGGATTGAAATTGAAACTAACTTTTTTTAGGATAAAAAGTTTAAAAAACCAGTAATGATTTTGAACCCAACTTTTTGAGGATAAAAAGTTTAGAAAACTGAAAATTGAAAGCAACTTTTTGAGGATTAAAAGTTTAAAAAAGCTTTGAAGTTGATTTTTAAATTTTAAAACTTTTAACGAAAAGTCTAAGAAACCTAGAAAATTATTTCGCAAATGATTTTGAAGGACCCCTTTTTTTTATACATACATACCTCTTACTTGTCAATGAATCCTTATCAGGTCTCTTTCTTCTTGGCTTGTCTTTAGGATGGTCAGGGGAATGATGATTTATGCAGCAGGTAATGGCTGAGCTAACAGTAACGAGAGCTGCTTTTGTTAAAGGATAGGACTGCTGTCATTCAAGTTGATGGAAGCGACCAGCACACTTGGGTGATCGTATTAGGAATCAACTGAGCCAGGTTTTGTTGAGGTGAAGTGTGAGTAACTGTAGAGTTGGCCTGGAGAGGATGGAACTGTAGAATGAGCTATTCTTTCTTGTCCTCCTTGCCCTCTTGATTGAATTTCACTTTCAGTTTTCAAGAGGCCTTCGAGAGGCTAGTAGCTTCTGAATATTGTTTTTGAAATTCTTTGGGCTGCTCGCAAAGAAGGGGCTCATGTGAGGCTTTTTACGAAGGATGCCTTAGACAAGGTTGTTGGAAATAAGTTGAACTTGAGGAGTCATAGGAGGTCATTTTGTGTTTGTAGTTCTTTTGTGTTGGCTTGGCTATTGAGTTTTGATTTTGGCAGGCAAGATAAGATTCTTGTTGATGTGTCACTGGAAGGATTTTGCTTCTTTGAGAGTCTTGAGCTGGTTTTTGAAGGGGGTGAGGTCTCTTTTGAAGTGTTCGAAGTATATGGAAAGTCGAGTATTTCTGGTTCGTTCTTTATTTGATCGGGATGGTGGGCCATTGCCCCAATTTTCATGGCTTGGAAAGGGTTGAATTGGGACAGATTGGGAGGTCGAGGGTGAGACATTGCCCCATTCTCTGTTTCTTGTTGGCTATGGACAACAACCTAGGCTGTGTGTCGTTTTTCTTCTGTTCTATTCTCTTTTCAAGGACTACATGGCGTGAGAATTTTATCTAGTTGAACTTCTTCTCTTGAGCCAGCCATATAAGGATTTTGAGTTGGATGAGGAGTCGGCCTCTTGCTATGCTTCTATTTCTGGAGGCCTTTCCTTCGATGAATGCATGGGTTTATGGAGGATGGGCACGGATGCATGCCCCAGTTGGTTATGAATCGGCTAGCAGGATGATGGATCTTGTCGCGGCATTGAAATGTTATATTTTGGAGACACCTTCAGAACTTGGAAAAGCTTCGGGAGGTGCCCCTTGAACTTATACCTATCTTAGTATCTCATTAGCAAATATCAAGATGTAACAGAGTAATTTTAATAAATGACTTATAACATTCATACTTATCATTTTGCCATACTGAGTTGAAAAATCTATTACCAATGCAGGTTCTCCACAGGTTGGCATCCCTTGACCCATTTGTTAAGGCGTGAGACTTTACTGCTTCGTTGAGGCCGTCTTGGATTGTTGATCAGAAGATTTGACTCTTTTTCTTTTCTTTTCTTCTTTTTTTTTTTCTCTCATTTGGGCTATTTTTGCCACCTGTGCCCTTGCGGGTTTTCACAAATGCCGGCTCTTCCATTGTTGTACGTCAGTCCCCGTTTTTGGATTTTTACTGCATCGGTAGTTTTGTATCTTGCCATGACCCTACTCTTTACCCATAGTGCCCCGGAGGGTTTTCACTATATACTCAGGCCATACATTTTCTTGTGGTTTCTCTCGTTGATGCCGATAAAGATGACTCATTGCCTGTTGTTGACTGAAGTTGTTACTTTGGCTGTAGACTGTTGATGTTGCTTTTGACAAGGGTGCATTGAAATACTTGTTGAGTTAGAATAGAAGTTGTCTTCTCATAACTCCTTCTGCTAGATAGAACACTTCCCAATGTAACTATTTTACTTTGAAGAGTAATGACAACAATGACCAATTTGAAAGGTCTTTTTTTCATACTATTATTATTCGTTCTCTGCCACTTACCTGGCGAAAAAACGATATTGCTTGAGCTTTTTTTTTTTTTTTTTTTTGACATGTAATGCTACCCTTTTTTTTTTCTTTGCCCCTATGCTATGGCTTTCGACCCATTGTGGGTGGTGATTACCGGGCTAGTTATATGATGGAAATGTGACCGACTCAAGGAGGTTTAGCAAGGGTTCTGTTTAACTGTATAGTAGAGGAATTGAGGGTCTCTTTTTATTTGATCATTGTCATTATTGCTCTATTAGAGTTTCTAATTACACAGAGTAGTGCTTTATCAAGCTTAAGTTTATGGGTGCTGGGAAAACTTCCCTATCCGTCTCTACCAGGATCAATGACTTCGAGTTTTCATTGTTAGGAATGAACTTTGCTTCTAGCTTTCTACCAGGCTGGAGATGTCTTTTTGGTGACGAAGTCTCGTGTCGAGGTTTGATTTTTCTACTGAAGGATCAAGAAATGTGTCTTTGATTGTATCGAGTATAGTAGATGGCAAGTTGTTCTAGGAGGCAAGGCTGCTCATACCACTTCTATGGTTTGAATTTCCTCAAGGATTTAGAGAGAGGAGGTTCCTTCTTTAACCAGCCGAATTGCCTTATTACAGTAGATCAATAAGGGTGGTGTTGCCCCAGTTGAGACTCTGATTAGGACTTTGTGAAATGGTAGGTGCTCGTGCCAACCTTTGTGATATTCTTGACATTTGTATTTTGATGACTCAATGGCCTCCTTTGTTTGTAGATGGTTGGATACTAAGTTATTTGTGGTTGATTTTGAATTTCTGCTATCATGTGTTGTTTTAGGTTGCCGGCGTTATCTGTGATAGTTTATAAAGGACCTCTAGGGAGTCTTTAGGGTCAAAAGATGTCAGCCTTCGGGATACCCTGTAATTTTCATTTTTTGAGAAAAAAATATTTTAGCACGGTAGAGAAAGTATTTCATGATCAAGAGTCCTTTATTTCACTTGATGACACTTTGACAAGCTAAAATCAAGGGTTTCTCCCGTAGGCTTTACCAAGGCCTTCAGGGTCTGGGAATTTGATGGATGATTCTATCAGCCAGCTTTTAGATTGGTGAGACCTTAAGGAGAGTGAGCCGGAAGAAGATGAGGCATGGATTTTCAATCGATGATCAGGGACGAAATGACACTTCCTTTTTTTTTTTTGTTTTTTTTTTGGAGGACCACCTCGTAGCTTATGCCCCTAGTCCCTTCTTAGGTTGGTACCTTTTACTGCTAGGGTAGTTAGTGACCATTTTCCTAACTGTCAAGTGATTGTAGGGTTTTGTCATGTTGATGCACAGATGGCGATTGTCAGGAATTGGTGTGGAGGTTACTACTTAAGAGGTAACAGTTCGTTAACGAGCGGTCAATCTATTCTGCTCTTCAATGGGCTCATTCTGGAAAGAGTTATGGATTGGGTGGGACTACGGAGAGATTACATAGCTTTGGTTGCTCTTGGGCTTGGAAAAAGAGAAAGAAAAGTAAATGAAATTAGCATGTGGAGTTGAAGACCTTTTGCATTGCATGTCCTATGAAGGTCCCTTCTTCGCGAGAATCTAGGCATGATGCTGAGTCCATTTTGGAGGTGGGGTGTTGCCCTTGTATGCAATATAATACCTCTTCGGTATGGGCCGGTCAATACTTCTTTGTTTGGACAATCCCGTCTCCATGGATGGAGAGAGATTTGGGCCTCTCTTGAGATATGGTTCTATGTATGCCATGAATCCTTACAGTTGGGAAACCCTTAGGAGCTTTGGTAGGTTTGATTAATATGAGATCGGATTGTTCCTTTCTCTCTACAGCTGATTAAATGCATGAGAACGCGCTGACTTGAGTTTCTTGGAACTCGTGTCTAAGAATGGATATTGATGCATAAGCATGATAGTAGCATAATGATAATAGATAAGCGGTTTAGGAAACTTCCTTTTATATCCTTGCTTTGTCTTTGGTTTTCTTGGTACTTGAGAGGTGAGGGGGAGGATAGACGAAACGAAACAAATGAGATGTTAGTGCCTTGGTTTGAAAGTTTGTATACCCTATGGGTGCTCTTGCTTTGAGAAGGGGACTAAGCATGCAGTGTTTGCTCACTTTTGAAGATAGAGGGTTGCCCCTGTATGTAATACCATACTTGTGCCTATTTCATTCATTCTAGACAACCATTCATTCAAAGGAAATAGAAAGAGCAATTTTATTTTCTTTGGTATAGAAAGTTAAAATTACATAGATTGGGGGAAGGGAACATTTTCCATGGGACTTTCCACCTATCTACCTAAACTACTTTTTGAGTCTTCGGTTTGACCTTATTGATATCAGGAGGTCGTTGAATGACATTGTCTCAGGATTGCCCCTTGTCTTATGGGGACCTTATCTCCATGAGCGAGAGGGATTGGGCCTTTCTTATGAAATGATTCTTGGATGCATGCCATGGTTCTTAGGGTTTGGAACCCTTAGGAATTGGGTGGGCTTATGATTTGAGATTGGCTCGTGGACCATTCTCTTTAGGGTTGATCATATGCATAGAGTGCAAGTGGCTTAAGTTATTTTGGAACTCTTGCCTTCGGATAATTACATATGCATGAGCAGTTTAATATCATAAATGTAAGATATTGATAGCAAGCAATCACGTATGTGAGCATAATAACAATAGGAGTAAGGAAATTGAAAAGCGGTCGCTCTTTCCTCTATGGTTTTGAAAAAAAACACGTGCCTTAAATCGGGCAGAGGTTCGGCTAAGAATGAGTGCTACATGAGCATGAGATTGAGGGCTACTAATGCTTCCTAAAAAGCTCAGCTCCTGGATCTTCAAACCTAGGCCCACTCCCCGAGGTGGTGCCTTTATAGGTTAGTGATTTGAGCGGGAGAACTATCTAAAGACCGTTGATTAGGTGACATATCTGCCTACCACTAAAAGTCAATGTACTATTCCCCCTTCTAACTAGAAGGTAATAACTAGGGTTAATATTCCATGAAGATGCACATGCAAGTGTGTGTGTGTGTGATTTTGAAAATTGGAGGAAATAGCCTAACAATTCCTATACATCCTGTTATACATAGCATACATGGCAATTTATGAGCATAAATTAAAATGTGAACAAGGGTCCTCCTACAAAAAAAATGCACAAAGTTCGTACTTTTTGAGGAACTCAAAAATAAAGTATGATGTATGAACAATGCAAGAGCATATAATGAATGCAATGTTTGACTTTTTGCAAAACAAAGATCATTTTGAGAAATTTGAAATTTTGAAAACGTTTAGAAGGTGGATATAATTAAACAAGGTAACTAGCGAACTTAAGGTGAGTGAAGGGTGATAGGGCATGACATAAGCCTAACCCTCTAATTGTCCCCAGTGGAGTCGCTAAGCTATCGCACTCCTTTTTTTTTTTTGAACCAAGCCCTCTTGGCTCGGGAAAAGTACGGTGCTCTCTTGTTAGAACTCATCTTCCTAGAAAGACAAATATGACGGGGTTTGAATTTTTGAAATGGAATTGATTAGGGATTTTTGAAAAGGTCTTTAGAGTCGTCACCTAACATATTTAAAGATGTGCTAGGTCATCTCCACCAAGTAAAACCCTAGGGTTAAACTTAGGTTTTGAAAAGAATTTTTGAAAGACGTCCTCATGAGAGGATTTTAGAATGTAGGGTTGTTTGACAACCATAAAAATGTTGGAAAGCCCTTTTGAAAATTGACTCCAGTTTTGTTCTTAGGTCCAGGGGTTGGTTACGTGTAGCAAAGATGTCATAAGACTATCACCCTACCCCGCCCTTGCGGTACCTATATGTCTATTCGCCTTTTACTCACCTAATTATGACTCACTAGTTACCTATGTTTAATGCTATCCACTTAGAAAACATTTGAAAACAAAGTTTGAAAGAGAGTTTGAAAGATGGAATTGAGTTTGAAAAATGGTTATAAAATTGGGAATTTAAAAAGGGTTGTCGAATTCAAAATTTGAAAAGGGTTGTGGAATTCAAAATTTAAAAAGGCTTGTGGAATTAGAAATTTGAAAAGGGTTGTGACTGCATTCCATGAAGGATTGTCTACGTACCTCCTTAAAGAGGATCAGGTCAGCCGTAGTACAGACAAGAGTCTAAAAGAGTTTGAATTTTGAAATGGGTTTCTATTTCTAGAAAGTTTTCATTTTTAGAAAGTTTTCTTTTTAGGAAAGTTTGAGTTTGAAAATGTTTCTTTTTCAGGAAAGTTTGACTTTGAAAGATTTCATTTTCAGAAAGATTGGATTTAAAAAAATTTTCCTTTTCATGAAGATTTGATTATTGAAATGTTTCTTTTTTAGGAAGATTGGATTTGAAAATGTTTTCTTGATTTGAAAAGATTGAGATGCGATTTGAAAAGATTTGATTTGATTTGAAAAGATTAGATTTGAGAATATTTTATTTCTTTTTTGGAAAAGATTTGTTTCCTTGTTTGAAAAAGATTTGATTTGTTTCTTTTCGGAAAGATTTGAAAAGATTTATAAGATTTGAAAGGGTTTGAAAAGATTTGGAAAGGTTTTGTTTCATTTTTTAAAAAGATTTGATTTGCTTGAAAAATGTAAGTTTGGATTATTTTCAAAATGGGAGGAGTTGATTTAGGGTTTAAATTTGGAAGGTTTGAAAAAGGAGAGATTTAAGGGATTTGAAATACAAAGTTTTGATTCGATCGATTTAAAAAGGAAAGTTTGAAAATGAAAGGTTAGATTGATTCAGAAATTGAGGATTTTGAGTGTTTTAAAAAAGGTATGATTTTGATTTAAAAATAGAAAGTTTCTAAGTTGGCAAAGATAAGATTTTCCTAGGATTAAACTTCTAGGGTTTAACCAATGCGAGTTTTGTAAATATTTCAAAAATCGAGTCTTTTGAAAACATGTTTTAGGGCCTGAAACTCTAACCTAAAGCCATTCTAGCTATTAGAAAGCAAGAATCATTTTAGGCTCGTGACTTTGAAACACAATAAAGGCACGAGGCCAAAAATATTGACCTTTTTGGGTTGTTTTGAACGTCACATATTTCTTGAGACAACCTTAGTCATAGAATTACTAGGATCGTTTTGGGATTGTGTGTTTTTAAAAAAAAAAAAACAATATAGGCTATTAGAAGTCATTTCAAGTGTCACTCTTTTCTAAGAAAACCCTAACCATGAAAGGGTTAGGATCAACGTAGAATTGTGATTTTTAAAAAGTGACTTTGAAATCAGTTTTGGGAAATAAAGAGATGACAAAAATGTAAATGTATGACAACGATAATAACGACATGAATCATACAAGGCTAGGTATCACCACATTGCAAGAGAGCCTTAAGGCCATGACGTGAGGCGAGTGAAAGTCAAGAAGGGAGTCCCAATCGGTAGTCCCCTCTCGTCCATTCTCGACATGGACTTAGTGTCCTCTTATTCCAAGCAGGCAAGAATGGGGGGTTTAGAAGATGGGGGCTAAAAATGAGAAGAACCCAAGTGGGTTCGAAGGGAGAAGAGAAAGTGGGGAATACGGGAAGGTAAATGGAAGATTACCTTATCTCGTTTCTTCTTTCTTCAATGAAGGCTTGGGCCTTGGACTTGAGAAGACGTCGAGAGCTTTTAGGCTGCGGGGCGGACCTTTGGTGGAGCTCGGAAGCTAAGACTTCAGACTTTCAGGATAGGGCTCGGTTGGCAGGACTTCGAGAAAGAGAGATAGGGCTTGGGGAGTTGTCTGAAGAGAGGGGGAGAGTTTCTGGATAAATTTTTTGACCCAAAACAGTGAGGGGGAAGGTCTGTATTTATAGTGCAAAACCAGAGGATTTGTGCGCCATTAGGCCTTAGCTTTGGCTGTGCGCCACTAAGAGTGGCACAGACTCATTTATTAAGGACTAGAAAAAGGCTGGATACGAGGCTTGTTGGGTGCTAGTCGATTTGTAACCGCTTTTGACAACTTGAGGGGTTGGTGTGCACCTCTAAAAGTGGATCAAGGCTAAAAATTAGTCATGCTTCACTCAAAGTGGAGCAGGGAGGTTTTGGTTCGAAAAGAAAAGTGTCGGACGGCGGGGCCAGGCTAGAAATGGAAAGGAATACTTTGGAAAGTGCCCTGGAGGTTGCCGATTTGATTTCCAGAGCTGGTGTGGTTAAAGATAGTGATCAGATCGCGATCACCTCATCTTGGGAGCTTTAAGGATTGACCAAGATTGGCTGGGGTTGACTAGGTAGACTAGAGTTAACTGGGGTTGACTGGGTTGACCGGTGTTGATTGGGTTGATCAGAGTTGACTGGAGTTGACCAGAGTTGACTGGGTTGACCTGAGTTGACTAGGGTTAACTAGAGTTAATTGGGTGGGTTGCTGGTTTGACACACATAGTCGATGTGGTTTCCTAGGGCGTTTGGATGCGTAGGGGCAAAATAGTCATTTTGACCAGTGAACTTCTGAAAAAGGACCGAGGTTGACTGGATGGCAGTAGACATGCCAGACCGTCTAGGGACGACCTAGAAAGGTGGTCTTACCGTTCCAAGGACTTGGTACTTTCTTGAAGAATGTGTCAGGCCCACTAGGGGCAAAATAGTCATTTTTACCGGGACGGGCTAACAGGCGTCGATGTTGACCGGTCTGGATCTGGTCTGGACTTCTTTCGGAGGAATTGGTACTTTCTCGGTGGACAGGTTTGAGAGGGTCTTACTGCCTTAAGGGATAAACTTTCTCAAAGGTCGCGCTGGATTGGGACGATCTTCCATTCTTGAGGGATTTGTGCTTTCTCAAAGAACGTGTCGAATTAGGATCGTTTCCATTCTTGAGGGGTTTGTGATTTCTCAAAGAACGTGCTGGATTAGGACGGTCTTCATTTCTTGAAGGGTTTGTGCTTTCTCAAAGAACGTGCTGAATTAGCTGACATTTTACATTGGCGGGATAGCAGGTGCCAGAAGTAAACCGCTTTTCCATCTCGGGGGTTTAGGTACTTTTCAAAAATGGGTGTGAAAGGGGCTTTACCGATTCAAAAAATAAACTTTTTCGGTGATCGTGTCATACTGGGTTGAATGGTCTTACCGTCAATGAGGGATCAACTTTCTCAATTGACGGGACAATTAGATTTCATTTTGAATTTGAATGGAATTATCATCTTATGGAAGACTTGTCGGGCTAGATATGATTGACTAATACATTAGGGGTATTTTGGTCATTTTGCCTCTATTGGGCCAATTGGGCCCGCGAAGCGGTTGATAGATTGAATTGGATTTGGAAAGCCGGTTTGGGCATGAGTATGCTTGTGTTGGTTTGTATATGCTTCCGGTTGGGCCGGAGATCGCCGAGTGGCCAAAATGGGGTGCTAACAAACACTCAATTTTGTAATAAACCTGTTGGAATGTTAATGTGAAAGTATGGGGTCATTAACAAGGTTAGTACACGTTATCATCCCCAAACTAGTGGCCAAGTTGAGTTAGCTTACTAGGAGATTAAGCACATTTTTGAGAAAATTGTTAATTCTAATCGTAAGGACTGGTCCTTAAAGTTAATGGATACACTATGGGCTTATAGAACTGCTAACAAAACTATGTTATGAGCGTCTCCTTATAGGCTTGTGTATGAGAAATCATGTCATCTTCTAGTGAAAATTGAGCATAAAGCCTATTGGGCCATTCGCCAATTTAATGAGAACATAGATGCGGCCAGCCAAACTAGGAAGCTACAACTTAATGAACTTGAGGAACTTTGAAATGATGCCTATGAGAAGGAAAAGATCTATAAGGCCAAGATGAAAACATTCCATGACCAACACATCATTTGTAAATCTTTTTATGTTGGTCAAAAAGTATTACTTTATAATTCCCAGTTACACTTGTTTTCGAGCAAATTGAAGAGTAAGTGGTCTGGACCTTATCTGGTAAGAGATGTGTCACTGCACGGAGCAGTAAAAATTAAGAATTCCAGCAATTAGAATGTTTTTAAAGTTAATGGGCAAAGACTGAAGCCCTACTTGGAGAACTTTGTAAGTTTTATTGAAAGTGTGGATCTTATTGATCCACCATTGCTTGAATAGAAGCAACACCTAATTAGTTTGTACAGTTAGTTTAGTCTATTTATTTGGTTTGATAGCTAGTTTATCTTTAGTTGGAGGGAAGGGACTTTTCTTCGCACCCATATTTGTCTCCCACCCTTTCCCTTTCCTTTTCGCCTCGTGATCGTGACTGTTATCTAGTTTTTTTTTTTTGGGGGGGGGGGGGGGGGACACGTTCATTTTTTTATTATATTTGTGTTATTATTTTGTATTTGTGACCAGCAGGCGTTAAAAAACTAGATAATGTCATGTCTTCTTGTATAGATGGTTGCATGTTGCATCTTCTGGATATTTCTATTTGGTTTTAGGAGCAAGATAATTCGCCGTGCAAAGATGGTGAGAAGAGTTGAGCTCCAAGAGGAGCAACCTCAATCTCTTACTGTTCGTAGTACTCTGGCCAGTAAGAGAAAAGTAACAAGACTAAATAGGTGTCATCATTGTGCTAGACATATGTGTGTGGATAAAAATTGCAAAGGGAGTAACTGACCATTGTCAGGGAATCAGATGGCTTACCTAGATATTATTAAAAGGTGAGTAAATGTTGAGGCATTGAGACGTCTTAGAATCACTAGAACGGTAGACTATTTTGATTTTGAGTTCAAAAGTTTAGCTCGACTTTGTAATAAATAGTCTTCTTAGGGTGTGTTAAGTTTGAGTGTCTTATTTGTGTGACTATGTTTATTTGTAAATATGACTAACGTTTATTTTGCAGAAGTTTAGTACTTTCTAAAAAAAAAAAAAAAACATGCGCAATACCGAAAAATGTACAATTTCAATGCAATTGAGATCTACAAAAGAAATTTGCGTATCTTTATAATTTTGTATAGTTTTATGTAAAATGTAAATTTGGATCTTGGGAATTATTAGAAACATATTTTCATTCACCTTAGAATAATTTTTGTTTTATCCTTTCTTTTTAATACAATTGTATGATTTTATCTTAACACATAGGAATAGTCTATTTTACATCACTTATTATCATATCATGGTAAGTTTAGTATTTTTACATATTGTACAATTATCCTTATAAAAGTGGAGATTTTTTTATCAAGTGAGCTTTAAAGCCAATCACGCCTTCCGGAGTATTTACATTTACTCTTGATGAATTTATTCCGCATCACTCTTTCAATAGCTCTATTATACTTATATTTGACTCAATTGTTTGAATTCCTTAGCTAATGGAATATGTTATAACCTTGAGTTGTTGTGCACTTTCAAAAATGAATCAAGGCTATCTTTAATCTTTTGAGCCACAGATTCGTTGTTGAAATATTTCTCTTGGAACCATCTTTAAGCCTATCTCTTTATCTGTTGCTACATATATCATTGCTAAAATTTTATCCCTAAATACGAAAACACAAGTATTTTCACTTGTGCAAGTTTAATTGAGAAAGGGGGTGAATTATTTACAATATGAAAAAAAATAGCAATAAAGGAAAGAAAAGAAAAGAAAAAAATAAAGGAAAAAGGGAAGTACAAAAAACAAAGAATAAGAGGGGTTGTTGAAAAAAAAAAAGAAAAAAAATCCTATCTAATCAAATGATATAAAAAATTGAAGGTATGTACTTATTGATCAATTCATGCATTGATCACACATGTTTTGAGCCTTTTATCCTTTCTTTCTCCCTACCTTATACCTCATGGTCAAGTTACAACTTGAAAAAAGTTTTCGAGGATTTGATGTGTACATTGTTTGTTCATTCACTTCGTAGATAATTCATTTATCAGTTGCTTGTGTGATTTTAACATTGAGTATTCTTTCATGAAGCTATGTCAAGTTGTCTCTCACTTTATATATTCATGTCATTTTCTTTATGGTTGTCTATTTTGATTTTTCATTACATTTACTCTTTTACAAGGACAACCGGTGTGATATGCTTATATTCTTTTTTTTTTAGAGAATATCCAGTGAAGTTGAATCAAAACTTAAAAGATGTATCTATGTTTTTATGTTGTAATACTTTTCTTATCATGTAATGATCATACACGCACAAAAGCCTCTAATATGTTATTCTAAGACATTATCTTGCTTTGTATATTAATGACTAGGATAGACAAAATATGTTTGTGTCTTGATATATGTTATACTTTATCTTCATTATCCTCACTTATAGGCCACATTTTGATGTTTGTTAGTATCATCATTGAAAATCCTCACGAGACCATACTCGTCTACTAGGTGTAGCTTAGGGGTTTAAAAGTTTGGTACATATGCTAAATGCACTCGTGATTTCTACGAAAGTGGAGTTTATATTTTTAAGTGTATTTATTGTTTTGTTAGGAACTAGCAAAAGTTTAGTTGGAGGGTGTGATTGTACTCTAAAAAATACAAATTAAAGTACCTAATTATAAGTTATTGTTGGTAATTATGTATATATTAATTATTATTTTATTTTAATATCAGTTTTCTTTTATATTTTTGTATCTTGTGCAGATTTACAGTTAAAACCGAACAAAATAAAGTCGACGTGCATATAAACATTTTTTCTGGGTGTTAATTATATATATATATATATTTGTGTGTGTATTATTGTATTGTATTAGATTATATTATATTTTTATGTGTATTATATTATATATATTTTATATATATATTTGTATATTATATATATATATATATATATGTATGTATATCATATCATATGTGTTTGTGCTTGTGTGCAGGTAGGCGGCTAACAAAAGTCAATGAAGAGGAAAAAGAGGAAGAAAAGAAGAAAGGAAATGGAGGTGGCCGGCAAAAGAAATATATATATATATATATAAGGGGCAAAATGGATGATCTTTGGTTATAAAAGGGCAGAGAAGACAGAGCAGAAGGGGGGAGAGAACTTAAAGAAAAAAAAGTCAGAGGGAGCTCCATTTAATTATTTTCTTTCTTAAGAGTAGATTTTTAGTTAATTTGGTAGCAACTTTTCACTTAATTAATTTTTTATTTTAGTCTTTTCTTTGTCATTATTCTACTTTAATAATCCTTTTATTTGTGAAGTCATTTTATTTTTCAAGCCATATATTTTCTTTTCAATATTATGTGTAGTTAGTTTTATTCTTGGAGCCAATTGTGAAGATCATCTGAGAATCTTAGAATATCAACGGATGTAATTGAGTTTTCATTGTTTTATCTTTAAAATCTTTCAATTCATGGTACTTAAATTCTAGATCTTTGAGAAAACTTAGATTTTTGACTAAGTTTGGTAATTTCTATGCACAAATCTTAGTTTGATATAGTTAGTGCACAAATCGATTATATGAATCTATGACTTTAATTTTATTATTCTAGATTTAATTATTATTGAATTTTCGTTCTAATAGCTTAACTGTCTGAATCAAAAGTTCAAGACGAAACTGATGATTTGAGTTACAAAACCTCCCCTGAAATTTTGGGTGAATCAAGTGATCGAATTAATTGAATTCGAGACTTTTTTATTTTATTTAATTAAAATCTCGTTCTTCAACCATCAAACCTCCCAAAACAAACTATTTTATTTTTGTCACGATTTGTTTTTTTTTTCCTACACCAATTGTCCAGATCTTATCAGTACTGTTCATGGTGGAATTCAAACAGATTGGCTTACGTTCTAACTGAAGTCATTGCAATGCTACGGTGTTTAGCATGACTTAGTCGGTAACTAAGTTTTTACTGTAAGTAAATTCTAGCGCCAACTTTGCATGTTTTGATAACTGTTCCATATAGATCAACTTTGGTCTTATCAGATTTTATTTATTGTTTTGCCGCACCTGCACTTGTGTGTTAATAAATTGACATATTTTGGGCGTAGTCATATCTCAGGATATAACGATCTCCCACACACAAAAGGTGCACTCCAATCTATGTGCCTTGCGAACCAGGATAGTGTAAGACTCTCTCAATACAATAAAAATTAAAACTCTTTTTCTTGTCTTTTATGTAGAACTCTAGAGGATATATATAAAAAAAATAATGTGTCTGTTTTCAAAAGCAACCAAATACCTATTCATTCAAAATAAAAAATAAAAAAAAAAAACCAATGTGTTTCTAATAAGTTCTTATTGTAGTTAAATGGGCTTTGCTCCTTTCAGTTTTGACAAGAAAGGATTCGGAGTTCTCTACTTCTTATTTTGTTAAACATTTAAATTATTTTCATATCATGCCCATGAAAGATTGCAATGATAATTTTAAGGGCAAAATCGGTAGTCCAGAGTCTTTAAAAATATGTAGGATTTTCTTTGTCCTCCCCAACTCATTCCTTACTCCCCCTTCTTTTGTCCAACCAAACATGCTTTAACTGTATGTTTAAATTTTGAATTTGTGGAGGGAAGAAAAAAGAAAAAAAAAGATTATAGAAAAATAAAATGAAGTGAAATTAACTAAATTCTATCATATTATTTTGTTGGATTAGAAAACGAAGAAAATGAATACGTAGTTTTTCAAAACATTCAGTTTGTGTGAGTAAATCTAAAATATATGTATACTAGAAGACAGGGCACACGCAATGCGTGTGCAACTCGATTTTTTTTTTTTGTCTGTTATAAGTTTATTTTTTCATGTTGAGCACCATGTTGTTTACTTTTACTATAAATTTATATTTTTTTTTTTTAGCTAAGTTAAATGTATAGATTGATAAACTTTTAAATATTTTAAAGGCCACACATATCACAATTTTAAATCACAAACTATACTTTAACTTATACATATGCAGACATAGTATTTGTAAGGTACAAGGTACTTCAAAATTATTTTAGAAACATAGACAATCTACAAGGTAAAAAGAATGAGATTAGCAGTAAGTGTGAAATAGTAGATCATATAGAGACCAATAAATTTTAAAAAAACCTTACATCTTAGGGTTTGACTTGCTCCGACATAGAAACCAACTTAGAATATCTATTCAAATTGTTTTGCAACTTTCTTTGCCATCAACTTGAAAGAATATAAAAATATGTGTAATTAGAGAATTTTGACAGTATCTATAGTATATATATACCTCTGCTGAAGATTTACCGTGTAACAGTCCTGCACATATCTTTATAAGCTTTTAATTTCTCCCTTTTTCGTTGACTGTAGAACTGTGTTTTTAATAACAAAATAAATATTGTTTTAATAAATAACATAGTAACAATATAATTGAAAACAATAAGTTTATGCATAAACTTAAGAAGTAAAGTTATAGGAAATTTTAAATTATTACTTCTATATCTTTGTTGTCTTGGTAATGTAAGTTTCCATTGTTATTAAATTTAAAATAAAATAATTCTAATCAAATTATGATAAGAATATAAATGTGCATATGTATAAACATTTAAAGTTGTCTCAATTAAAACTTATAAATCTTGTACCGAAATGCAGTCTCTTCATCCCATTGATGACGTCGAAAATTTATGCCCACTTACAACAGTTCAAATCGTAATATCTTGTTACCTCCAAAATGATGTATTAAATATTTAACAAAAATTTTAAAAAATGTAATGCATACCTCAATCAAATCATATTCAATTTTAGATATAATAATATTTCTTCTAAAATTACACAATAAAGTTATGTAACTATGTATCATAAGTATTATAAAATATGACATTGCTAATGAGTAATACTTGAACTTATAGAGATATGTAAATGTAACATTATTAATAAGTTATCATACCTAAACTAGTTTTGTGCATTAAACTCTCGCAATATTAGCTTTCGCAATTAAGTTTTATTGGCTTTGATCGATGACCCCCACCCAGGACTGTAAATAGAGAACTGTCTCACCTGTAATAATTATTAAAATATATATGTGATTAACAAATTCAGAATATATACATGTATATAAGTTGCCATGTTATATTTATCAAATCCTTATAAAAGTCAATGAAAAATTAAGAATATATGCATGTATATAAGTTGCCACTTTAAATTTATCAAATCCTCATAAAAGTTAATGAAAAATTAAGAGATTTACCTATTTTTTAACTTGGGATCGCATGGACAATGTTGCTTGTCTTTAAATATATCAAAAGCATATAGTTGTTTAAATTTTTCCAGTATAGTTACATCATTAGAAAACATGTTAGTACAATTGTATTAATTAATGAATGGTAATCAAACTCACCTGTATAATACAATATTTTTACATGATAAGTCAACTCTTTTTAAAATTCTTTCACTTGATAATAATGCAACAAATATATATATATCAAAATAGGTGATATGGTGTTATATATCAACATGAAAAATGTAAATACAAATTGAAATATTATTTACAAAAAAAAAAGTAATGATGATAATTGAACAAACTACTAAATATGACTCTAATATATGAATTCAAATAAAATACATAAAGCCATTTCAAGTGGTAGGTAATAGTACATCCCTGTATACAACATTTTTTGTATACACTCCTTCTTGTCCTTCAACTAATCCATTTTTGACCAAAATTTTTGTCGAATGTTGTGATTTTCCTCTCAATAATGCCACGTATAATTGTCCGTGACTGAAGACATGTTCTGGAAGAAAAATACCAACATCTGAAATTGTCTATCCTTGGGCCTTGTTGATTGTTAAGGGAAAACTTAGACGAATTGGAAATTGTCTTCGAGTCATCTCGAATGGTAGCTTTATGTTCTTTGGGGTCTTTAAGGGGATTCGATGGAAGAACGTTCGGGCACCCTTGACATGGCCTGATAATATCTCAGCATCTATGAAATTATCTCCCAAACCACAACAAATTAGTCTCGTACCGTTACACAAACCATTGTTGTATAAAGATTTCTTAAAAGCATAATTGGTGCACCCACTTTCAATCTCAATTCATGTGGGGGTAAGCCGCCAAGCGTAATAGAATTCAAAAACTCTTGTTGATATAAATTATGAGTGTCATTTTCAACTTCATTGAATGAGTAGTAAACTCTTTCTTGTCTTTGAAATTTTTGAATCACCCTTTTATTTAGGCAGTCAACATCTTCATTTCTAGGAGTTATCAAGTCTCTTCGAACCATATATACGCTGTCAGTGGAATGACTAACCATATTAGGATATACTTGTTCAATCAATTTATCCATTAAGTTATGATCTTCCTAGGGGATCACCATTAACGTTGGAATATGCATCGTATTATCTAAAATGGTAGGTTCTTTTCCATCAACAATACGAAGCAAGAAATCAGAAAATTCTCAATCATTTATAGACCTCATATTTTCTTTTAATCGAAAAACTTGAATGCTTCTCCATAAAGGTGACTTAGCAATGCATGCATCAATTGTTTCTGCTTTTGTGGCCTTAGATACAACAATAAGTACTTGTCGAAAATCACCACCAAAAATCATAACTTTTCCTCCAAATGATAATTGTAGACCAGTGATGTCTCTTAAAGTCCGATCCACTACTTCGAATACATAACGATGAGTCATTATTGCTTCATCCCATAAAATTACTATTGTTCGTCTAATTAGCTTTGCTAAATGTGATTGCTTGCTAATTGCACAAACTGAAGATGCATCTGGATCCAAGGGGAAATCATGAATGTGCAGTTCTTCCACCAAGTAAAAGAGTAGTTGTTATGCCTTATGTTGTTGTATCTAAAGCAATACGACCTTGACTTTTCAATAATGCTAATAGAGCCCAATATAAATAAGTTTTTCCTATACCTCCAGGGCCATCGATAAAAAAAAGTTGCACTTTCATTTTGTTCAATCGCTCCCATAATTGCATGAAATGCAGATACCTGATCAGTGTTCAATGAAGCTATTGAATTCAAATCTTCTGCTGGAATGGCAACAGAAAGATCATCTCGTATTAGCTTTGCAAAAAAATGACTCACCCTTTAACATTGTCTTTGTACACCGCTCATTAGCCAAAATATTTGAAATATTTTGATCACTGTGGAATTTGATTTGTTGTCTATTTGGCAGGTGGATTTGTAGACGCTCTACTGATGGGTACATTCGGCTCATTAGAAATTTGAATATCTTCTATAACGCTTCTGGAGCACAAACCCATCTCACATCGACAAATTGATGTATTTCATCATTGTTGGGGACTGGATATACTTCAAATGATACTCGATTAGGGTCCTTGTAAACATATTTATACAAATATTTCACACTTATAATATTGCTGCATATTTCCACATTGATATGACAATCATACTTCAAAAGGAGCCCGCATTATATGGAATGACCCAACTGTTATCAACCATGATTTCAGTATTATTATGTGAAGAAACCATCCTTATTGAAATGATTTGTATGAATCATTTCCTAAAGTGGTTGCAGCAGAAAATGGTTTAGAATAATTTCTTTTACATCTCCCATTTTTCATGCAGGGGCACCGCTCATTATACATATCGCACAGAACATGAATCATGTGTGTAAGAATAACATTATAAAGTTCAGGCTTTTCTTCTTTGTTTGGAATTTCTGCTCTTACCACGTGATCGTAATCATCAGGAGTGCGTAGCTGTAAGCACCCCATTTTTGACCGCTTGGCAGTCTACACTCCGTCCAGACTTGTTTTCAAATCATTATGGACATTTTCCAATCGAAACCAATCCTCTAGTCCAAATTCTGTCTTCCCATCGCTTCGCGGGCCTGTTAGGCCCAAATAGAGGCAAAATGACCAAAATGCCCTTAAGGGCATTGTCCTTTCTTATTTCAATTCCAATCCCTCTCTCGAGACAGTTTATTCCTCGAGACGGTCCGAGTAGTAAAACACTCACAAAACCGTCGGAGTGGCGGAAACACTCACAAAACCGTCGGAGTGGCGGAAACACTCACAGAACCGTCAGAGTGGCGGAAACACTCACACAACCGTCAAAGTGGCGGAAACACTCAAAACCCAGGCACGTCTCTTCGGAGACGATAAGACCCCTTTCCAATCCCTCTCTCGAGACAGTTTATTCCTCGAGACGGTCCGAGTAGCGGAACTACTCACACAACCGTTAGAGTAGCGGAAATACTCCACCGTTAGAGTAGCGGAAATACTCATAGACCCGTTAGAGTAGCGGAAATACTCATAGAGCCGTCCGAGTAGCGGAAATACTTAACAGAACCGTTAGAGTAGCGGAAGTACTCACAGAACCGTTAGAGTGGCGGAAACACTCACACAA
Source organism: Euryodendron excelsum (assembly GCA_033060915.1). Classification (NCBI taxonomy): domain Eukaryota; kingdom Viridiplantae; phylum Streptophyta; class Magnoliopsida; order Ericales; family Pentaphylacaceae; genus Euryodendron; species Euryodendron excelsum. Next base: position 20,616,726 of record CM065390.1, on the reverse strand, counting down.
CCGTCAGAGTGGCGGAAACACTCAAAACCCAGGCACGTCTCTTCGGAGACGATAAGACCCCTTTCCAATCCCTCTCTCGAGACAGTTTATTCCTCGAGACGGTCCGAGTAGCAAAACTACTCACACAACCGTTAGAGTAGCGGAAATACTCAACCGTTAGAGTAGCGAAAGTACTCACAGAGCCGTCCGAGTAGCGGAAATACTCAACAAAACCGTTAGAGTAGCGGAAGTACTCACAGAACCGTTAGAGTAGCGGAAATACTCACAGAACCGTTAGAGTAGCGGAAGTACTCTCAAATCGTCAACTCCGTCCGAGTAGCGGAAATACTCACACCGTTAGAGTGGCGGAAACACTCAAAACCCAGGTCAACACCAGTGTCTGTTATCTCACTTTGGTGAAAAATGACCAAACTACCCTTAGGACCTTCTCCGAGACTTTCCGGTCAAGATAACCATTTTGCCCCTAGGCATCTGAACGCCCCGGGAACCACACCGGCTCTGGGTATTAAACCGGTAACCTCCCGAGAATACTTTTTATAGTGTTCTCAACCTTCCCTTCTCTTTCCGGATCATTCTGAGTCAGTTCCGGCCAACCCGGTGCAAAATGACCGTTTTGCCCCTGGAGGGCCGGTCTCCTTCTTCAACCACACCGGCTCTGGGTATCAAACCGGTAATGTCCCGAGAATACTTTTTATAGTGTTCTCAACCTTCCTTTACCTTTCCGGACCATTCCGAGTCAATTCCGGCAAACTCGGTACAAAATGACCGTTTTGCCCCTGGTGGGCCGGTCTCCATTTCCGATCACGCCGGCCCTGGGAATCAAAACCGGCAACCTCTGGGAACATTCTAAATAATGTTTCCAGAACCCAAGTCTTCTTCCGGGACAGTTTGAGTCTGTCCCGGCAGTTTTCCGGTCCGATTGACCGTATTGCCCCTAAAGGCTCGGTCAACCTTTCCGACACATCCAATCCTCACTTTTCAAGTCAAATACCTCCAGGACACTATTTTAAGTGTTCCTGCTCGTTTCCGGCTTTCCGGGTCACTCCTGGCTCCTTCAAATCATTCTCGGACTTTCCGGAGTCACTCCTAGTGAAACCAGGCCAAAGTTTACATGGTAGTCACTAGTACAGGCGCCCAAATCTAGTCAAAGATACGTTGCTTGCCAACCTTAATTGTTTCCTAAATAGTTGGCGCCACTAGCAGTGGCGCTAAGCCAAAAAATGGCCTGGCGCCACTCCTAGTGGCTCCAGTATAAATTTTGCCCTGGCGCCACTGCAACAGGCGCCAGGCTTGTCCAGCTTCTATAAATACAGAGCCTCGATCAACGTGAAAGGGGTCTGCAAACTTAACCTAGAAATCATACAATTCGATATAGAGAGCTCGAGCACCTCAAAAACCCTAGCCTCCCTAGGTTTTCTAAACCCTAGCCACCCTACACAAACCCTAGCCTCCTATACACTCATACACACCCTTATACACTCCATACACTAGCCTTCAACCACTCTCTCAAGACTTGAAGAGCAGCCATTCAAAGTCTGAAGACAATCCTTGAAGACTGAGGGTGAATATCAAGACCGAAGACCGAAGACCGAAGACCGAAGACTGCACGGCGCGCAAAATAAACAAGAAACAAGGTAGGCTCCCTATTTAATTTTTTGCACTTCCCCCCTCTCTCTTCTCTCTCCAACCCACTTGGGTTTTCTCTATTTTAATCCCCCATCTCTTTTCCCCCCTTTTCTTTGCATGCTTGAAACAAGGGGATTCCCAGTCCATGTGTAGGATTGGACTATGGGAGAGTCACCGTGTCGGGGGCTTTCTTCTAGTCTAACCAAAGACCACGTGGGTCCGGCCCCCTTGATTATGTGGTGAAGCCTTAACCTTGTATGTTCACGACCCCAAATTGCATTGTGCATATCATAGTCTTGCATCTTCCAAAAACCGTTTTCAAACTCGTTTTCAAAACCGTTTTCAAACTTGTTTTTCAAAATTGCATCAAAATCTTCTTTTCAAAAACATGTTTTCAAAATCACAATCCTAGGGTGATTCTAGCTTTTCCATGGTTAGGGTTGCTTTAGGAAAGTGTTACATTAAAAGGGACCGATACGGTCTATATTTTCAAAATCTTGTTGTTTTCAAAACCGCTTTCCTAAAGTGGTTCTAGCCTTCCTATGGTTAGAATTGCTTTAGGAAAGTGAGATGTGTTTACACCTTCTAAAAATTCTTTTTCCAAATCCCTCTTTCTAAAAATCTCTTTTTCAATATACTTTCTTAAAACTCTCCTCTCCAAAATGGTTTTCAAAAACTCCCTTTCAAAATCTCTTTTTCAAAACTCTCTTCCCTCAAAATTCACTTTCTAAAAACACTCCTTAAAAATCTTTCTAAAAACTCTCTTCCCAAAATCTTCCTTCTAGAAACTCTTCTCTAGGGTTTTCCTTCTAAAACTTGTTTCCAAAAAACACACCTTCCAAAACTCCTTCTCTTTAAAATCCTTCTCCAAAAAACCCCCTCTTCAAATATACTTTCCAAAAACTCCTTCCTAGGATTCCTTTCTAGAAAAACCTTCGTTTCTAAAAACACACTTTCCAAAAACTCTTTCCTTAGAGCCCAAACCAAACCCTAGAACCCACAATTAGGAAACCCTAATTTTCTTTCCAAAAACACAATTTTCAAACTTTGCCCTAAACCTAGGTTTCCAAAATCTTTTGTTTTCTACATCAAAACTATACATGTTTTCAAAACATATTTTCTACGTCGAAACTACAATTTTCCAAAACTAGGGTTTCTAAAATTTCCCTCTCCAAATTCTTGTCAAATCCTATCTTCTCTTTAAGAAACCAAATCCAATCTCCCCGTTTAGGAAACTAGATCCTGTCCTCCATTTTAGGAAACAAAATCCAACCTTTCTCTTTTAGAAACCAAATCCAATCCCTTCCTAATCCAAATCTTTCCTAATTCCAATCCTTCCTAATCTACCACTTTCCTAAATCCTAAGTTTCCAAAACTTGAACATAAAAATCTTTCCTAAATTTTAAAAACTCAACTTTCAAATCTTTCCTAATTCAACCCTTTCCTAATTCTACCCTCTTTTCAAATCTTAACTTCTCAAACCTAAGTTTTCAAACCTTTCCTAAACTCAAGCCTTTCCTAATTTCAAGACTTTCTAAAATTTAAACCTAAAAACTTTCTAAATCCTAAATTTTCTAAATTTCAAATCTTTCTAAAATTCTAAGCTTCCTAAATTTGAAACTTTCTTAAGTTAAATCTTTCTAAACCCGAATCTTTCCAAATTCTAAACTTTCCAAAACTTCAAAATCTTTTCAAATCTAAAACTTTTCTAAATTCAAAACTTTCTTAATTCAAGACTTTCTTAAGTTGAAAACTTTCTTAATTCAAACATTTCCTAAACTGAAAACTTTCCTTTTTCAAACCTTTCCCAAAACGAAACTTTCGTATTTTCGAAACTTCCTTGTTTTCAAAACTTTCCAAAATCAAAACTTCCCTTTTTCAAACGTTTCTAAATTCAAAATTTTCTAAATTCAAAACTTTCCTAATTCGAAAACTTTCCAAAAATGAAACTTTCCTAATCCGAAACTTTCCTAAATCGAACATTTCCTAATTCAAACATTTCTTAAATCCAACCTTTCCTAATCTCCTAAACCTTCCAAGTCAAGTCAAACCTTTCCTAAGTCTCTTTCCTAAGTCTAGGTTTTCTTAAACCTTCTTACTCCAAAATCAATCTTTTCAAATCAAAGTTGAATCTCTTTCTTAATTTCAATTTCCAATCTCCTCTTCTAATCTCAAATCAAATCCAATTTTCAATTCAACTTCTTTCTTCCAATCCAATCTCTCTCTTCAAATCAATCTATTTTCAATCGGACTCCGGTCCGAACTACGACTGACCTGATTCCCCCAAAGGGATACGTAGGCAACCTTCACAGGTGCGGTCACAATACTTTTCAAACTTTCAATTCCACCCTCATGGGTGTGGTTTTCAAAATCTTCTCAAATCTCAAATTTCAATTTCAAAATTTCTATTTTCAAATTCCTATTTTCAAGTTTTCAAGCTTTTCAATTTCAATTCTATTTCTTCAAATCTCTTTCAAATCAAATCCAACTTCTTTTCAAATCTATCTTTTCATTCTCTTATCTTGCACTTGCATATCATGCATCATAGTTTTCAAACATTGTTTTTCAAAGTGAATAGGGTTGTCCATTAGTTAATTAAAGGCTCTCGTAGGTAAATCTAGGGTAGATTGACATGTAGGTACCGAAAGGGCGGGGTAGGGTGATAGCTTAGTGCGTCTTCCCTACACGTAACCAACCTCCGAACTTAGAATCACTGTTCTCAAAGACCAAAAGGAGTTATTTTTCAAAAAGGGCTAAATGTTTTCCAAAGGTTGCCAAACAACCCGTTTTCCTTAAAAACCCTCTCTTGAGGAGATATTTTCAAAAACCTTTTTCTAAAAACCCTAAGTGTAGTTTTCGGATTATGCTTAGTTTTTTAGGTGACCTAACTCACCTTAATCAAGTTAGGTGGCGACTCCGAATCTTTTTCAAAAGCCCTTTATTCAAACCTAATTTTCAATTCAAACCTAGTCGCACTCATTCTTCTAGGAGGATGAGTTCTAACGAGAGAGTACAGCATTTTTTCCGCTTGGGTGAGTATTCCTCGAGTGCGAAAAATCTGGGCGCGACAGTAGCTTATCATTCTTATCCAAAATAAGTACCATATGTGCATGTGGCAACTCCCTTTTTTGGTACTCAATTACATACACATATGCAATAGCTTTGCCAAGAATATGTTTGGTAAGAATGTCTTTTTTAAATTCCTCAAATTTGGATCGAAACACTCTTGCAAGCAAATCAGGACGATCATGAGAAACTTGTCCCGGTAAGAGCTCATTCTGAATTTTCTTCATATTAGGATTGCATGTCATAGTGAGAAAAATGTCAAGGTTTCTATACTTCTGAACTAAAACCATCGCATCCTAATATTTTTGGTACATGTCACGTGGACTACCGACGAATGATGATGGTAATATGGTTCTTTGTCCCACGTCACCTATAGATTTGTGGTTATTAAATATTAGTAATTTTTGTAAACATAAAGAAAGTTATAAAATTTTCATTAACATTGTTGATGGTTCATACCAGCAAAATGTCTGCCCGTTGCTAAAGAATCTTAGAAACCAACATACAATTCTGCTCAAATGTCATTCTGGTGATCTCTTAACCATCTAAGTTTGTGAGATTCAATCTTAACAAAATTGTCAATCATATATTGTTGCAGAAGCCGTCCCCCACTAAGAAGAAGTGATTGATGATTAGGACGTATCTAAAATATATGTAAATGTAAGGTGAAGTAATAAAATGACATTTAAATGTGGACATTGAATTAAATTATAACTTTTTTTAATTAAAACATATACTCAGCTGCAACATATATGCATAGAAGTCACAACATGTCACCTTTTATCCATTATTGTTTCGAGTATTTACATCCAATCTATATGTTCCATAAGGTAATAATAACGGATATTGCAATGGATCATAGAAGCCAGTGACATCTTGAACATTGAGAAGCCGGCCACTTATAGATTGAACAATAATATCTCTTCCTTTTATATTTACAGCTTTCTCCCCACCAACTAAAATCGTAGCAACTTGAGAAGCCGTAAGAAGGGTGTATTGATGTTGATCAGATGGTTGTTCTCTAATGATGAGCTTACAATTGTGAATATCTTAACGATATGCCATTTGACGAAACATATGTACAAATGGGTTATAAGCATCTAAAATATGCTTTATCTTCTCAATTAATTGTATCTGTAGTCCATCATTTTCTGTCATTCTATTTTTCACTTCGTGATCAGTGTCATATATGTAAAGCTGCAAACACCATGGTCTGTCACTTGCATTTGGTAATACACTACCAATCTTATGGTATATTGCACCTTATGCATGAAAAGTGTACACACCTCTTGATCTTCAAGCCAAGTTTTCATCAACATGAACTCCCATTGAAGTGAAAGAGAATACATGGTTGTAGGCTTTGATCTTTTGTCTAAAATGACGACATAGTGCAGTTTGGTCAAAAAAAAGTTCGACCATCTCAGTCAAAACTAGTATTAGTGGCAAAACAGTCCTTCCAGTCTTGCAACACATATCATACGATTCATGAAGGAATAATCGTGCTTCGCAATGTGGACATATAGTGGGTCCTCGTAGTTGTGATGTTGGTATTCCTTGGGACTCATGAAAATCTCGTGCACAATTATAGTTTCTCTTATTATTGTATGACTGAGTATCACCAATTGTTTGCATAGTTACTAGATTAGCACCCATAGGATCAACATCAATTTCATCTTCTATAAAAATATAATAAATACACAATTAGCACATTATCAAACATATGACATTGCATTTTAATATAGTACCAAACTAAGAGTCAAATGTTATAAATTTAAGGATATTTATTTAAGAACTAAGTATTTGAGTAGTACCTTCTACCAAACTTTGTTAATATGATTCTTCTCTATATCCACTTGTGTTGCCATGCTCATAAGTTGAATGAGTAGGAATATATCGAGATGGACATATGACGTTTGTGTGTTGAGTTGATGTGTACCCTCTTCTAGAAATAATAGCAACTGATTGTAAACCTGCTAAATATTTGGGAAGTGAAGATCCTTAATTAGATTTTTTTTCCTATTTTTTAAAATTAACTTTTGCGTAGATAATAGTGTGTTATTTATAAATGTACCTTTAGCTAGAATTGCATTTGTCGGCTCAGCCATACTTGCACTGCCTTTTTCCTGAATGGTCAGTAAAGGGATTGATTGACATGAACGCCTTGCATGTGTAAGACGATTCATTCTTGACACTTGTTGAAGAATGTTAGCTATAGATGTAAGCATAAATATACTATTAAAAGCTGTCTGAATTTTGGGTGAATATTATGTTGTTAAGTGTCCCTTTTTTAATACAACTTAATAATTGAAGGAAAGAAATTATTAAATTGTTACGGCAACATCATTAAGTATAATGAAGAAAACTAAAGAGTCGTACCTTTAACTGGAATTGGATAAGACTCGTTCGCCAGTGTTGACCTGCCTTGTTCATATAAAGTAGGCAACAATGTTGATCTAGGATGATGCCATGTTGATTGATTTCGTCTTGGGACTCCATCAAAAAAGTTAGGCATTGATCATGTATATATAATTTGTATGAAAAGAAATTAAGGAGGTTTAAACATAGTGGATGGTGAAAAAAGGGACATTACCTTGTAATTGTTCCATCTTTATAAGCTAAATTGGGTATAACTCGTCCATTACAGTTAACTTACCTTATTTGTTAAATGTAGGCAACAGTGTTGATCTAGGGCGGCGCCTAAAGGTTGTTGATCGGTTTTGTCTTGGGACTCCAGCAAGAAAGTTAGATGTTAATCATGTCCCTTATTTTTTATAATTAAAAAAATGAGTAGGATTTAATGTAATGGATGATAGTCGTAATGGATCACTGTATGTTGTATGATATTTTGAAGTTCCAAAAAGATATTTTGTACTTGTCAACTAAAGTTGTCTGTAGTTTGATCTTCGAATTGCTAATGGTTGCTCTCGTTGCTCAGTACTTTGTGAAATCCTTCTTTGTATAGCATAATTGTGACATATCTCTCTTTGTTGAATTCCTGGAGAAGGAGATTAAATGTCAGCTCGTTCTAAGCAATTGCAAAGCCTTCTCATTCTTTATGTTTGGCGTCGTCAGTCTAATCTTTGAGAAAGTTGGTCATGAGACATGTTTTGCACTCATAATTGCTCTAATAGTCTATGTCTTTCTCTTTCTTCTGCAGCCATTTCTGAGGTAAGACGTTGTCAACGACGTCGTTGCCAGTCACAAAATTGTTCTCTAACTCGTTTTAAACGCTCGGCTGACTAATTACTTTCTCTAATTTTCGCAGCATTTGATGACTCCAGTATTTTAGTGTAGTATCTTCGAGGTTCGAATCCATTGGCACTTCCATTTTTCTATCCCTTCGTGTCATAATTATATATTAACAATTTGGTGTAAATTATAGGGAAAAATGTAAAGTGTAGACATTGGGCACAGTTAAATTATCTAAAGAAGAAAGCGTTGCCCCAAATATGTGAGAGTTTGGTACATTAATAATGTTTGTTTTCAATTTGTTATTATCTCGTTAAGAAGGTTGACATCCCTTTATATTTGAAGCTTTAATATCAATATCACTAATTTGTGCATGCTTCTCTCCTTTTTTTTTTTTTTTTGGACTTTTTTTTTTGAAATATTAAAATTATTTTTTGACAGAATTTATGAATCAAATATATAAATTTTATATGTGAGGGTGTGTGGGTGGGTGGGTGTGTGTAAGTGTTCCATGTCATGTAAATGGATGTAACATGTAAAGGAGTTTAAATCTTCTTTAATTTCTTTGAACAAAGAAGAGAGGCTTTTTAATTTTTTTTATGTGTATGTTAATTTTTATCAGGGTGATAGAAATATATGTACAATTGACATTTTTCACGGTTTAAATTAATTGTAAATATTGTGTTGAACAGAACAGTCTATATATATAACATAACCATTAGCAAATAAGAAAAGTTTTTCCCCCAAAAAAGGGTTAGGAATTTGAACGAATAAAATTACTGACTATTTCATGACATATATGATGAAGGTGGAGTGCATTTTGATATATTTAAAATGTACATAAGATATAAATACTTAATTGGAAATATTCAGTATCCGCCAAAAATTGTAGAACAGCTGCAAAAGGGCATTCTGAGTTATAAAATGGCGCAAAGCAAAGATTAGGTGCCATAAACATAAAAGATACTTAATGCACTCATTAATACCCAAAAAATTCTAATGCAATTATGAAACTATTGATTTGTCCCAGACCAAATTTTACCTAGCTAAATCATGATGTGGAGTAATAGAATTTGAATAAGAATGTGAAGTAAATTCTTATTTTTGAGAAGCTTGAAAATCATGCTGTGGATTAATAGAAAGTTTGATAAGCTTGAAAAACGTTGGCAGTTACGAAGTAGGGAAATATTTGTGTAGGTTGGTATTTCAATTTTGCCCTTACAGTTTTTTGGTGTCGTCACTAGTTTGATATGCAAATTTTGTTAATTTGTCTGGTTAATATTTTTGGGAGGTGAAAAATATACGCAGCATCCAGGGTGTTGCCTTTATATATTAGAAAAAATAGAAGATAGCACTGCCCCAAAACTCTAGTTTTTAGATTCAAAAAAAAAAATTATGTGAAGGTATGAAATCTCTCAATTTCATACCAATTATTCGAGTTGAGAAAACTGTCTTGCTACAAATTCCCCCTTTTCCCTAAAACACTATACATCATTTTGCCCAAAGTGGTCGAAAAAGTCTTAAATCCAATAAAAATTTAAAATTTTAATATAAAATTTAATATAAAAGTTAAGATTTGTAGAGCAAGTCTTAAATCCAGTAAAAATTTAAAATTGTAATATAAAAGTCAAGATTTGTAGTAGTGCTACATAGATAATTTTAAAGTTAGAAAGTCTTATTGAAGCCCCCAACGACAATTATACTACTAAGTAAAATACATCACCATAACATCATGAGACAATTATACTACTATAGACTCGAAGGCCATGCAATCCAAAATAAGATAAAGTACGTGTTAGCTTGAAGTAAGTCCATGTATTATAAATGATATTGATAATAATATTTTGTCTTTGAAATAAATTTATATGTATAAATAGGAATCTAACTATGTAAAAAGTGTGATGGAACCTAATACATGAGCTGTTTTTTTTTCTTCCCCAGTTTTTGATTGTTGGTGTGTTCCCCCTTTTTTAGTAGTGGGTTCATGTAAATTCATGAGAACCTAGAATTACAATTGAACATACTGGTTGTTGCATGTGGGTTTTTATGCTTTGTACTGTAAGTCATGTAATGATATTTTACAGTAGTGGGTTCATGAAAGAAGGAGCACTCCAGATCATCACACTGTAGCATATTACATCTTATGCCAAAACATTATCAGACTCTAGCATATTACATCTATAAGAAATAATACCATTTACAATGAGAAAAGACAAAACAGATATTGCATTTATTAGAAAGAACACAAAATACAGAGACCAATTACAAAAGCATCGTCTAACTGAGCAAAACAAAGCCATGGATGAGTTTTCCACTCTAAGAACAAAAAGTAAAAAAGATAATCAATGGATTAATCACCAGAGAGCCGTATTATTAATTGTTTTTATAGTTTTTGATATTCTATGGTAGTGGGTTCATGTGAAATTATGAAAATTTTGAATTATAATTGAACATACTGGTTCTTGTATGTGGTTTTTTAGTTTTTGTACTGTAAAAACAAAAAGTAAAAAAGGCAATGAATGGAGGCGCTAAGACACCGATCAGCCCTTCTGCAGCACAGTGTTGCTAATTTTTTTTTATTATTTTTGATATTTTATGGTAGTGGGTTCATGTAAAATTATGAAAATCTTGAATTATGATTGAACATACTGTTGGAATTCACAACCTTCACAGTGAGGATGTGACCGTTCATCCCTAGCTTGAGATTATTGACCTTAATGAACATCGGCTTTCTCAGAACCGATTTTGTGTCGCTTTGCTGTGCATTCATCAACAAAGACGAAGAGATTATTTGCCGTTTCTCTCTCTTTGCTTTACTCTCTCTCTTCTTCGGAACCTTTCCGAGCCTCTCACTCTTCATATTTGGGTCTCCTTCGTCTTCATATCAGCCGGGGGGTTTTTTTTCTTTCTTTGTATTCTTGATATTTTATAGTAGTGGGTTCATGTAAAATATGAAAACCTTGAATTACAATTGAACATATTGGTTCTTGCATGTGGCTCTTTAGGTTTTTTACTGTGAGTCATGTAAAATATGATTCGCATGATAAGGTTGATAGAAGAAGATAAGGTATGAGATCGAAGAAGATAAGGGAATATCAGTCCATACCTGTGATTATATGCACTGCATCTATCCAGTACTGTGATGCGGATCGTATGGCTGACGAGTACTTGGAGACGCGGAGGCGGCGATATACCCGGGCCGGGGGTCGGCAAACTTCAATCGACCGTAACTTTTGACTCGTAACTCCGTTTCGCCATTATAATATGTCGTTGAAAAGGTATCGACGAGCCGGAGAAAGGAGAAAATATGTAATGATTTTTCGGCCTAAGAAATCGTGAAAAATGCTTCTAAGTGTTGTTTTGGCCTGTTTTGTTTTTTGTTTTTTTTTTTTAGCCTTTTTTTGCTTTGGGCCTTTGTTTTTTTTTAATTAATCCGGTTTGTCCCGGGCCTAGGGTTTCGTGTTGCATATTTATAGTCGCGTTAAGACTCTTTTTCAGCAGTTTTGGATATTTAATAAAGTTTGTGTGCGTTTTGCACTTTCCAATCATTCGGTATTTTCTACGAAAATCAACGAGTGTTTGATGCCCTAGAACCTAGCATTCGTGGTGAATCGATAGGTTGTAGGACGACTCTGAATCCGGTATTTGTGGTGAATCAACGGATTCGAGTGTATTATCTTGATCTTTAATAGTCGCTGCATCACACTGGCTGGAGATGAGAGTCTCACTCGTCAGATAAGATCGGATAACTAATAGTCTAGAAATCTCTACACTGTTGTAGACAATGTGTAGAGAATAATCACTAGAGATGTTGCAGAGATCAGGACTGAGAGTCCAAGTTCAAAAATCTCTACAATGTTGCATATAATCTGTGGAGAATAGTTACAAAAGAAGTTGCAGAGTTCGGTGCTGAGAGCTCAGAAAACTTGAAAAGCATGAAAAACGCAGCAGTTACAAAAGTAGTGGGATATTTGTGAGGCTTGGTATTCCAACTTTAACCTTACAATTACTGGATGACCTAACTGGTTTGCTATGTCTTTTTTTTTTTTATTTTGGTTGGTTTTTTTGAAAAGTATAAAATATACGCAGCATCCAGAGTGTTGTCTTTATATATTAGAATAGATATATATATGTTTAAGTAATTTTGTTTTTTTTTTATTAATTTATTCTTAATAAATTCATAATCCAAATGTAGTGTAAGAAACGGAAGCAGTATATTGGACGGTTCTCATTGAACACATCAAACAGGGAGAAAAATCATATTAGTATGTGAGTGCCAAGAAAAATCATAAAGAATATGAATGGGACCACCCATCATCATCAAAATCTGCTCTGAAATGGTACAGTACAGAGTCTGGATTGATAAAGATGCTCGCTCATCGTATCAGATCGAGAGTACGTACCAGATACGATCTTATTTGGTATTCACTAGTAGATATATATATACACATTTGAATCAACAAAAATGCTCTGAAAATGCCACCACGCACATTGGCTGAATTGGCTCAACCATCGGTCAACAAGCGGCCCCCGAATGTTGGCAATTTGGTTTTAGAGAGAGGGAGAGAGAACAAGAAAGAGAAAACAGAAAGATAAACAACTAGAAATGAGTGGGAACAAAAGAGAGGCAGAAGAAAGTGGCTGTGTTGGCTTTGTTAGTTGTGCAGTCAGGATTGTAGTTGATATGGGGTACAAAGCTGGTCAGATCAATTCTTGTATATATATATAAAGATAAAGAATTAGAAATGAGTGGGAACAAAAGAGAGGCGGAAGAAAGTGCTTGTGCTGGCTTTGTTAGTTGAGCTGTCAGGATTGTAGTTGATATGGGGTACAAAGCTAGTCAGATCAATTCGTGTATGTATATGTATTTATATATATCAGCATTGGCGTGCTCGACCAGTTTACGTTAACTTTGACTATGAGTAGTTATGAATCGACTGTCCGTTAGGGTCATCCAAACTTGCCATTAATTATTGGACTAATTAAAATTTTAGACCCGACTAAATTTTATATGAAGCAAGGCCTTACCCAAACTTCACTTTTATATTCACTGGTCACTGTAATAGAAGGCACTAACCATTCGGACGGATTGCAGTGTTAATAATATTCACTGCGCAATGTAGTAGAAATTATTACAAACTGTGATCACATTGTAGTAACTGTGAGTCATATTTGTACTAATTACAAATCATATTTGTAGTAATTACTATTATCAAAACCACTTTGATTATTTTCAAAGATTTCCTCCAATTAATTATTTTATTTTTATAATCTAAAAGTTGAGATCAGGAGCGAATCGATGCAAGGCCAAGCAGCGTCGACCACCTCCACTGAATTTTGAAAAAAAAAATAAAAAAAATATAACCCGACCTAATTAAAAATAGACTTTGCCCGATCAAACCTTATACCCAATACCCATTTTAAATTTTTTTTATCCAATCTAAACCCATTTACCCATTAAATTAGGGATTAATCCGCATCTTTTTCCTCCTCAGCTACGATGAAAACCCTCATGCGACGATTATGCAAGAGACAAAAAGGGCATATTTGAGACCTCCATCGTTCAACCAGATTTTTTTTCCCTCTTCTTCTGCATTTCTCACTTTCTCCCATTTATATATATGTTTTGTATTGTTTTGATTGAGTGGTTTGTTTCTCACTTTCTCCCATTTATTAATTTATATATAAATGATTTTATTTTGTTTAAATTGAGTGGTTTTTCGAATCCCGATAGTTTTTTGAGCAAAGAAAACTATTAGAAATGGATTGTGTATATATGAATAGCTCAATTTCACTTAAGAGAGAGAGAGAGAGAGAGAGAGAGAGAGAGAGAGATTGTTTTATAAATTTGAATGGATGAATGATCGCTTAGTGACATACATTGAAAGAGACATATTTAACACTATAAACAATAAAGTTATTTTGCAAATGTTTTAGAATATAAAACAAAAAGGAGATTATTGTAATTTGTCCCATTAATTTGAACATTGTTTTGTGTAAGAAATATTTGTTATTGATATATAAAATTTTAAATATTATTATATTTTTTGAAATTTATCATCTTACTTATAAATAATTGTTCAAGATTCTTTTTCGTCTCCATTGAAAAACATTTCTAAGTCCACCACTGGTTGAGATTCTCTATTGGTACTAGTAACTGGCGCATCAAGTAGACCAAAGGGACTGTGAGGATGTGTTAGTTCGAACATTTTTTCACCATTAAACACCTTAATTTTTAGGCCCATTTTTTTTTTTTTCCAGTCTAAAGCATCCAAGTCTTTACACCACAAAAACGAGGATGGGTTAACTCCCGCAAACAAGGGTATTTTTGGACATGAGAATAAACAGTCACTGGGCTTGAAGTCGAACAAGGGGCTGTGAGGGAGCAACACTCTTGGACCCTTTAACTAAACCGGCCGCGGAAGGGATTAATAAAGGTGTATTTAAGTTGGTCTGAACACCTCTAACTACTTCTAAAAAAAATAAAAAAAAGAGAGGATATATAACAAAGAGAATAAACCCACACCACAAAATAGTGAAAACAATAGAACAAAAATAAAGAATGTATGATTGAGATTGTGTTATGAAAATAATGAAATCACTGAACATGAATGATTTTTGCAGCAATAATGTACGTACTAACGTTTTTTTCTTATTACTATGCATTTTCTTCGTCTATATATATAGCTGAAGAAAGCGTACAAGAAGAAGAAGAGAAAGAGGAGGAGAGAAGAAAAAAATAAAAGACAGAGTAGAGACTCTAGACAAATATTACGAGACAGTTGTATTTATATTTTTTCTTTTAATATAACGAAGTCTTAGGTGATCAAAAAGATCAACTTTTAATAGTTTCAGAAGAACTAATCTAAGAAATATTTGAAGTTATCGAATAACTAATTTTATTATATCTTGTGTTGAGTTATATTTAACTGCTTTATATTTTCTCTAATTTTATAATACGTTATCAGCACGAGACTCTAAGTGCTTGCAAAATTTGTTTTTTTTGTATTCTTCCCTCATCAAATGATTTGTGGAGATACATTTAAAATTTTATTTGGGTTTACACTAAATCTAAGGTATGTTCATTGCCAGTTTAATTCCGTTGCATATTATATTTTTAACCTTAGTATCAAAGTCACAAATAATGCTTTCTGGCTAGTGTATACTATTTTCTTCAAAAAATTTGGTTGAGTTTTAATGGAGGTTTGGCTGAACAATCTCCGATCGACCTGTTTTTTTAGTATGTTATAGCATATAACAACATAATTCAATTGGTGAAGTTATTGAAATTATTATAGTTAAAATATCTACAAAAACACACATATATAAAAGTTGGTATTAGCATGTGAGTGTGTGAGTGGCAAGACAGAAATCATATGAATATGAAACTGCTCTGAAATGGTGACAAAGTTGCTCAAGGTACCAGCACGAGAAATGCACTGATTTTGTCGTCAGTAGTTCACATGTACAATGAATCGAGAAATATTCTCTGAAAGGGCCCTTCAACATTGGCTGAATTGGCTCAACCACCAGTCAAATGTTGGCAATTTGGAGAGAGAGAGAGAAAAGAAGAAGAAGAAGAAGAGTCGAGTGGCAAAAAAAGAGAGCGAGGAGGAGGTTGGTAGTACTGGATTTGGTACTAGTGTGAGTATTATCGTCCATATGGGTCCAAAACTGGTAAAGATCAGTTAATACCAAAAGCTAAACAAACAACCTATGACCTTGGTTGAGGTGTTAAGTGTCTTTTCATAATAACTGCTAGCCCAGTATTTGCGATGGGTGAAGGTAAAAATTGTAAATTTCATAAGAATCAAGGTAAAACTTTTAAAATTTTGGAAGGGGTTAATACTTATATTTTTTTTTTGAAAATACAATTTATAGGAGTTCTAGTAAATTTTAAAACTTTTTCGGTTCCCCCTAACTCGATGTAATAAGCACTCATTCCACGCGAATACAGTAAATTAACATTCAACTGCTACCTATGTTTTAACAAATGACTTGTTAAATCTGACCAGAGTAACACGTCTTTGTCCCGACTGTGCTACCGAGATTTTGGAGAAGGCAAAATACTATAATAATCATATCGGGGTTGGCGTTACTACTAGATGCTTGAAGCAGTATGTGTTTATCGTAGGCACGATAACTAGTGCACTAGGGGTGCGCTTTTTCTTTTTTTTTTTTTTTTTTTTCATGCAAGGCAATTGGGAGAAGGAAAAGGGCTTGTGGGATTTAAACTCTTGCTAAATGAGTGAGTCCGTAATACCTTGATTATCGGGGCAGACCAAGCACTCGCACCAGAGGTGCGTGATGCGTACACAATTGGGTCATGTGAGTTTAGGACAAATCAAAGGGGTAAAATGCAATTACTCCACATTTTAAAGTGAGCTTGGACCTTGGAAGCTTAAAGAAACCCAGTTTAACTGATCAAAAGTTGGGTTGGTCGGCCTAAATCCTAAGACCAGCAGGAAGCCTTAAAATCGATTGCACAAAATTTATGATAATCGAATTGTCTTGAGAGACATGCTATTCAAACAATAATTGCTTCTATGTACCTTAATTATTAGTTATATGTCCACTTGTACATGCATATTGATAAAGCAGTGAATCGATCTCCAGACCGGTAACGATTAGCTCCGGTAATCTGAGAGGGAAAAGGAATCGGGAACACCAGTGTAATGCTTGTCAATGGCATTCCGATGCCAAAGTTAGATTTCTGGATATATTTCAACAGAGTTTTGGCTAGGGTTTGTGTTTGCGTACTTCTTTGGAGAAGATGGCTTTTCCTTATATATGGGTAGACATTCTGGTAGCCCTAGGAGGGCGTTGCATGCATAGAGAGAGTGGGAGACGGCTATCTTTCCATGTGGCAATGTGGCATTGGAGATCCTGACTAGTGGTAGGATAGTGGAGGGAATAGTTGTCCAACCCCACGTGTGGCGCTCCCTTAGGCGTGTGTCAAAGTGAGTAAGGTGACTATCTCCTGCTACACGCGAAGTCCTGGAGTTGGGAGCACGTTATCATGATTGGGTCGTCAGTGATAGCCCCTACTGGCGTGGCAGGTGGGGGGAATGATCAGCACTATCCTACAAGGTTTGCTCGGGCATGGACCACTAGGTCGTGCGCGGTCATGGTCTGCTAGGCCTTGGTCTGTTCAGTCATGGCTTTCTCGGTCATGCTCTAATCAGCTAGAGCTCTCAGGGTTGCTCTTTCTTTTGTGGTGTTTTTCTTTCTTTTGATCCCATCTGTGTCCCTCGAGATATTAACATGTTTGGTGCTGAAGTCTCAACCATTGTAATGCACAGTACGTTCTCAGCTGAATCTAACAGCCCATATGTACTTACTCCTGGTCAGCCCGCCAAGGTTATTCCTGATTGGTCCCCATCAGTAGCTCCCCATTCCTCTGAGTATCCCGAGCATGGTTAGGGGAATTTTCGGTCGGCCCGTCAAGGGTATTCCTGATCGGTCCCCATCAGTAGCCCCCTATTCTTCTGAGTACCCCTAGCGTGGTCAGGGGAATTCCTGGTCAGCTCGTCAAGAGTATTCCTGATCGGTCCCCATCAGTAGCCCCCAATTCCTGGGACGACAGGTGTCGCTTTGTAGAGGCGGGATGTATTATGGTGCCGTAGGCGCATTTTTGATAAGGCTGGCTAGGAATAAATGCGTCAATTGACATTCCGCCACACAGTGCGTGCCCATTGGTTCTCAAAACGTGACATGACTCATGGACTACCAGCCGTTGGATTTGTGGGTGGGTGAGTGGATCGTTGATTTTGAAAAGAGGCTTTTAGCCTAGGTGGTTACACCCTTTGGCTCCCACTGTGCATGTGCCATACTCGAAGATTTTCAAACTATTCACCGGATTTGTTGCTGTGTTATTGCTCACCGTGTTGATTCGTGACTGCTCCGAAGGATTCGTTGCGTGACTTGGTTAGTCTTTTCACTGTAGCTGTAAGAGTTTATGCAATTCTTCTTGGGTCGGTTGTTTTGAGCAATTGTTGAAAGGTGTGAGAGCAATCTCCGAGTCACTAGGGTGGGTTAAAGAACTAGCTAGGCTAGAGTCCAAGTCTAGGAGAATGGGGTACCTGATAGGAACCATGGATGAGAAAGAGGTGCAATTATCGAATTCTGAGAATACTCTTTCTCAAGATCTGGTTAGGGTTAGGCCTGGGGCACCTGATAGTGCATCAGTGGGTCCTTCTGGGGCCTTTGAAGGGAGAACGGATCCTAGTGCTGGGACGATGGTGGTGCTGGGAGTGAGAGAATTCAATTTTACAGCGAGCGGGGTGTCTTCTATGATGACGGAGAAGAGGATGAAAAGAATTTGGAAGGAGTATCAAATGCCTCCGTCGCTGCATTATAGGATTCCGAAGAAGGGGGAGTGGGCTTACTCTGCTCGACCAAGGGAGATTTGTGTGTATAAGGCCGCATTTGTTAACGGCCTTAGATTCCCCGTCCTTGCTCCTATCAGGGAGATTATGGGTACTTTGGGGTTGGCTCTTGGTCAACTTATGTCGAACGCATGGAGAATTCTGGTGGCATGCACCGTGTTGTAGCAAACGAGTAGTGGTCGTAAGGACAACCTCACATTGAGTGAATTCCTACACTGCACCAAGATGTCAGAGCCTGAGAAGGGGTGGTGGTACTTCTCAGCTAGGAACAAGGGCATGGTATTGGTAAAAGACTTGCTCTTATCCCACAAAGGATGGAAAGATAAGTTTTTCTTTATCTATGGTGAAGGTTGGGAGAGCCAACCCTGGGATCCAGTGGACGAGAAGTTCGTTCTAGTTTCTCGCAAGTAGGGGAGGCCTTCTAGGACTGGTACGCTCTCCAACCCTGATATTTTTCACTTTTGTCGTTAGATTTTTAGGCCTGTAAAGCACTGACTTAATTTTCTTGCTTTTAGCCCATGTTGCCCCCACTCTGAGCGAGGAGTTAAAGGAGAGGGTGGATTGAGCTGTCGAGCATGGCGTTACTGATGCCTATGCCTTGGTGAATGTCAAAATTTTGGGTATGTTCCTGTTGGGTCCTGAACCCACAGATTACGCTCTAAGGGCAGAACGAGCAAGGAGTGAGTACTTTGTGTTTTGTGTTTAACTATGGTCTGTCATGTTCTGACGTTCATGCCGTGTGCTCATTGCAGATCAAGGGGTCAAACTTGCTGAGGATGAGAAGGAAGAGATGGCACTGAACAGAAGTTTCCTAAAGAAGGCCAAACTGACCATAGGGGCCGACCTTCCTACTCTAGCCAAGCAATTCAAATTAGCATCTGGCCAAAAGGCTCCAGCCCCAGCCATTGCGGAAGGGGCAGGGGGAAAACAATAGTCCTTGAGGATGACATTCCTCAGTTGGGCGATACCCCTCCTGTTGAGAAGGCATTACCTCCACCTCCCCCAACGCCTGCTACTATCTCTGGTGAGGTGCCCCCAGCAACTGTTTTTCCTTCGGGGGATGTGTCGGCCTCTTCGACCTCGATTTTTTAAAATGCTAGCGAGGTGATGAGGAAACTCACGAGCGTCATCCCCACCTCGGATACTAGCAAGATGGCCGCTCTGGCATCACAGATGTTGGCTAAGGAGGCCTGTCAGGACCTGCTGAAGGTAAGGAAGGATTGACTTGTGCTTGGCACTTTGATTTTGGTTATCCCTTTGTTGCAGTTTTAGACTGTTAAAATGTTTTTTTGGTTGCGCTATTTCTTGTTCAGGCTGCTGCCAGAGTAATAACCCTCAGAGGCCAATCGATGAACTTCGAGAAGGCCTTCACGGAGGAAAGGAGAGTCTCTGACCAACTTCGGGCTAAGCTGAACACGACCCTGAGAAAGGTGAAGGAGGCTGAGGGCAGAGCGTAGGCCTTTGAGAGCGAGCAGGCGAAACTGAGGGCGGACCTTGAAAATGAGAAGGGTCAGAAGGAGGCCTGTTGGGAAAAACTGGTAGCAGAGAAGGCTGCCTTGAAGGTTGCGCAGGACTAAATTGCAGTATTTTCTGCTCGGCTGGAGGAAGCCAAGAAGAAGGCTGAGCAGGAGTACATGCAGGGGGCAGAGTGCCAAACGGCTTTTGCCAAAATTTACATGGATGACTTCGAAGAAGCCAAATCTCTAGTTGCTCGAGCTTATCCTAATCTGGACCTATCCAAGATTGAGCCTGAGGTTGAAGATGATGCCACCTCTCAGGTAACGTCGAAGACCAGGGTGTAAGACAAGGAGGGGGCAGAGAAGGCTGATTCCCAGTCCACGACTGTCGTTCAGTCGAACGTTCCAGAGAAGGGTGACGCCCAGCCCAAAGTTGCAGCTCCCTCCAAGGCCCCAGAGAAGGGTGAGGGCTAGCCCAAGGCTACAGTGCCCTCCAAGGCCCTAGAGAAAGATGATGGCTAGCCCAAGGCTATAGCCCATTCCAAGGCCCCAGAAAAGGGTGATGCTAAGTCCAAGGCTAAGCCCATTCCAAGGCTCCTAAGGCCAAGTAGATTTTTGTTTTCTTTTTGTTTTTTTTTTCATAAAAGTTTTTCCCTTTTTGCCTTTGCAGTGACTGTGGTCTTGTAACACTGCTTTGGCTTTTGTAATCTGCCTCCCCTTCTTTTATTGGAAATGGAAAAGCCTTGTTTGCCTCCGTTACTGGAATTTCTGTTTTAATCTGTAGGCTTTACTACCATTCGTGGACAAATGGAATCCCATACCAAAATAAACCAATAGATTAACAAAAACATTAGACTATGTTGAGATTAGGAAAGTGTAGGTAGTTAGCGAAAACGTTGGTCGCTGTTACCTGTTGAAGCCTGCCTGCTCGACCATGGCCAGAGTAGGGCTTTTAACGCTTCTTCCTACTCGGCATAGGCCTAAGTGGGATTTTTGGTGCTTTTGGCTTGTAGGTTTGCCTGCTCGGCCATAGCCTGAGCAGGGCTTTCGACGATTCTGCCTGTTCGGCATAGGCCTCAGCAGTTAGGCATAAAGCTTTTGTCTGCTCGGCCATATCCTGAGCAGGACTTTTGTTGCTTTAGCTTTTGCTAGTCGAAGTCTGCCTGCTCAGCCATATCCTGAGCAGGACTTTATCGCTTTTAATTTGTAGAGTGGGTATAGCCTTTGCCTGCTCAGCCAAGCCTGAGCAAGACTTTTGTCGCTTCTGCCTGCTCGGCCATGCCTGAGCAGGACTTTGTCACTTTAAATTGTTGTGTGGGCATAAAGCCTTTGCCTGCTCAGCCATATCCTGAGCAGGACTTTTGTTGCTTTTAATTGTTGAGTGGGCATAAAGCCTTTGCTTGCTCGGCCATGCTTGAGTAGGACTTGTTGCTTTAAATTGTTGAGTGGGCATAAAGCCTTTACCTGCTTAGCAATATCCTGAGCAGGACTTTTGTCGCTTTCTACCTGCTCAGTCCTGCCTGAGTAAGACTTTGTCGCTTGAGCAGGACTTTTTTTATTATTTTGGTCGGGAGCCTTGCAAGGTAGATGTTAGGGAGCTTGTAAGTAAAGAGAATTATGCAAAAACTCAAAAAGTCGTGAATCAACTTGCAATTGTAGATATAAGTTGTGATAAATTTAGGCAAGTTTCTATACGACATCAACAGACAAAAGCTTCTTTTTTACAATTGTGTATTCAAATGAAAGGAAATCACTCACACATGGTACTTCCTCAGGTATTCAGCATGCTAAAGGTGGGGTAGTTCTTTGCAGTTGGGGCCCTTTAGTCTGTAGGTCCCCTTTTTGGTGAAGCCCATCACCTCGTAAGGTCCTTCCCAATTTGGGCCAAGTTTCCTATCTTACGCAACTCTGGTTGATCGGTTGACCTTCTTCAGCACCAAGTCTGCCGTTTTGAAATCCCTCAAATGCACCCAACTGTTATGGTACTAGCACATCTATTGCTGATATGAGGCCACTTTGATTGTTGTCTGGAGCCTTTTCTCCTCCAGTAGGTCCATGTCGACTGCCAAGGCCTTATCATTTATCTCTGGATTGTAGTTCTGAGTCATGGGGCTGGGGAGGCCAATTTCCATTGGTATGATTGCCTCAGCCCCAAAGGTGAGGGAAAAAGGGGTTTGGCCGATGGAGACTCGTTTAGTGGTTCGGTAGGCCCAAAGGACACTAGGGAGCTCCTCCGCTTATAACCCTTTTGCTTTCTCGAGCTTGGTCTTGATGATCTTGAGAAGGGACCTATTGATAACTTCCACTTATCTGTTTGCTTGAGGATGTTCTGGTGAGGAGAAATGGGGGTTGATGTGCAGGTTCGAGCACAACCCGCTAAACTGCTTCCCTTTAAATTGCTTACCGTTGTCAGTGATGACCACTTTGGGTATTCTGAAGTGGCACATGATGTTCTCCCAAAGAAAATTGGTTATTTTCTGCTCAGTTAAGGTGGTGAGGGCCTCTTCTTTGACCCATTTGGTGAAGTAGTCGATGGCTATCACAGCGAACTTGTTCTACCCCCTGTCCAGGGGCAATGGGCCCACGATGTCGATCCCTCACTGGACAAAGGGCCACGGGCTTTGGATGGGAGTCAACTCTTGTGCTGGCTGTCTTGGAATGTTGGTAAACCATTGGCACTTGTCACATTTTTTCAAGAACTCCTGGGAGTCCTTACTCATGGTTGGCCAGTAGTATGTTATCCTAAGGATCTTGTTAACCAAGGAACATCCTCTGGAATGGTTGCCACAAATGCCTACGTGGACTTCCCTCATGATGTAGGTGGCCTCTTCTTCGATGGCACATCTGAGAAGGGGAGTGGTCTGTCCTTACTTGTACAGGACGCCGTCGAACATCACATACCGACTGGCCCTAAATTTGATCCTCCTTGCCTCCAACTTATCTTCTGGGAGGGTGTTGTGCTCTAGGTAATCCCTGATTGGTTTAGCCTATGAGTCGTCCGTTTCTAGCACATTGACTTCTAGGGTTTGAATGCTCGGCGAATCGAGAGTTTCCAAGGGTACTTCGGGATTAGGCTGTTTTGAGGATGCTATTCTTGCCAACCTATTTGCTTCTTCGTTCTCTAACTAGGGGACCCTTTGCAGTACGACTTTAGAAAATTTTCTGACCAAGTCTCTAGCCATCTGGCAATACTCCTTCATTTTCTCCCCTCTGGCTTCATATTCCCCTTGGATCTGCTCTATCACCAATTGCGAATCTCCCCTAACAGTTATCTTCTTTGCCCCTATTCGCAGAGCAATTCGAAGCCCGACGATGAGTACCTCATATTCTGTCTCGTTGTTAGTGGCAGGGAATTTGAATCTAAGGGCGTACTCCACTTTCTAGCCATGTCGGGTGACAAGAACCATGCCTTCCCCACTTGACTGTTTGGTAGAGGATTCATCAACATTCAATACCCAACTGTTCTCGGCGTCCACCATGTCGGGTGGGGTGTCTGGGTGGGTGGTAAGCTCTGCAATAAAATCTGCTGCTGCTTGTCCTTTAACGGTTATCCTTGACTGGTACTGAATGTCGAACTGGCTAAGTTCCACTGATCACTTCATAAGTCGACCTGAGATTTCAAGCTTGTTCAGGACTTTCTTCATAGGTTGATCTGTCAGGACCACGATCGTGTGAGCTTAAAAGCATGGTCAGAGCCTCCACGTTGACTTTACCAGAGCGAAAGCTAGCAACTCCATCTTCGGGTATCTTTCCTCAACTCCTTTGAGTGCATGCTTATGTAGTACACCGGCTTTTGGACTCCTTCATTCTCTTACACGAGGGCCAAGCTCACTGCTGTTACCGAAACAGCCAAGTAAAGATAGAGTTCCTCTTTTGTGACAGTTCGACTTAACAAAAAAATGGAGCCCAAGTACTGTTTTAACTGTTGGAAGGCTTCTTCACATTCGCCCGTCCACTAGAATGCTTTCCTTAACGTCAGGAAGAAGGGTAGGCACTTGTCGGTTGATCTAGAGATGAACCTGTTCAGGGCTGCCACTCGTCCTGCTAGTCTCTGAACATCCTTGATCGTCTTCGGGGCCTACATGTCCAGTATGGCCCTGGCCTTCTCTGAGTTTGCTTCAATGCCCCTCTGTGATACCATAAACCCCAGGAACTTCCCCAAGGCCACCCCGAAAGCACATTTAGTTGGGTTTAACTTCATGTTGTAGTGCTTAAGGGTGTGGAAGGTTTCTTTCAAATCCTCTAAATAGTCGGTAGCTCGCTTGCTTTTTACTAGCATGTCGACCACATACACTTCCACATTTCTTCCTATTTAGGACTTGAACATTTTGTTGACTAACCTCTGGTAAGTTGCTCCTGCATTCTTCAGGTCGAAAGGCATAACTTTGCAACAGTACAATCCTCTGTCGGTGATGAAAGCAGTGTGCTCCTGATCGCACTTTGCCATTTTGATCTGATTGTACCCCGAGAAAACGTCCATAAAGGAGAGCATCTCATTCTCGGCAGTGGAGTCGACCAGAAGGTTAATGGTAGGCAAAGGGAAGCTGTCTTTGGGGCAAGCCTTATTGAGATCAATGAAATCTATGCACATCCTCCATTTCCCATTTGCCTTCTTTACTATTACCAAGTTCGAGAGCCAGGTTGGGTACTGTGCTTCTTTGATAAACTTGGCTTGGACAAGCTTGTCCACTTCTTCTGCAACAACCTCATTACACTCGGGGGCAAAACTCCTTCTTTTCTGCTTGACGGGTCTGGCCTCTGGTAAAATGTTGAGGTAATGAGTAGCGATCTTGGGGTCTATACCTGGCATGTTTTCATGGGTCCAGGCAAAGACATCAACGTTGTCCTTCAGGAATCCTCGCAGCTCTTACTTGAGCTACTCAGGAGCACCAGTACCGATCATGACAACCCTGGGCAACTGTGTGGTGTTCACTTGGGCTGTATAGTGGATGGGGACTTGTTCCAACTCTTCCACGGGTTCTCCTCGCCTAAGCTCTTCCTCGTCTTGACTTCTAGCTCTTCTATTATGAGGACCTCCTTACCGGCATCCCCCTTGAGGGATGCCAAGTAGTATTCTCTTGCTGTTACCTGATCGCCCTTTACAATTCCCACCCCATGCTCTGTAGGAAACTTCAATCTCAGGTGATATGTGGACGTGACTGCCTTGAACCGATTTAGCGTCGTATACCCTATAATCACATTGTAGGCCGAGGGGCAGTTCACGACTAGGAAGTTGACCAATTTCGTGGCTTGTTGGGGGTCATCCCCCACGGTGACGGGCAACTCGATGGACCCTACGGGGGTAACCCTATCGCCAGTGAACCCTACAAGGAGGGAGGTCATGGGTTTCAGTGCTTTTCTTTGTATATGTAGTTGCTCAAAGACTCCCTAGAAGAGGATGTCAGTTGAGCTGCCACTGTCAATGGGGATTCGTCGGGTTCTAAAGTTGGCAATGATAGCACTGACCACCAGGGCATCATCATGCAGGTGACTCAGCTCTAATGCCTCGTCCTCGGTGAATACTATGTCCGGAACATCAGGTCGGACCTTTTTGCTCGGTTTGTCTACCGAGAACACCTCTGCTTGCTTGGCTCTCCTAATATGGTTCTTCCTAGTGGACGAAGACTCCCCGCCACCTCCAAAGCCCCCAGTAATGACCCATATCTCTCCAATCGGGCGTTGGTGTGCTGGGGCTCTTTTCGGGCTCTTCCTCTCTGCCAGTCGTGCTGTCTTGCCCTTGGCCATCAACGTATCTCCCCAAGTGCCCCTCCTTGATCAAGTTCTCTATTTGTTGCTTGAGGTCGAAACAATCGTCTATGTTGTAGCTGTGATCCCTGTGGAATCGGTAGTACTTCCTTCGGTTTTTCTCTTCTGGGGGCCCCCTTAACTTCCTAAGCCATTTTAGGTCTGGGTCATTCTTGATTTCGTTCAGGACATGCTCCAATGGCATGGTCAGTGGGGTGAACCTACTTTCAAAGGCAGCGAACCAGTTTCTTGGTCACTCCCCCCTTTCAACCTGTCGTTTCTTGAGGCTTTCTTGTCCCTGTCGTCCTTACCTTTAGGTGATCTCTTCTTCTTTTCTGACTGGGAGATAGCGCCCTTATCACGCTCTTATCTAGCATTCATCGTATCCTCTACATTCCTATGTTTCTGGGCCTTGATCATAAGGTCCGCCATAGTTTTCGGAGGCTCCTTGGCCAACAAAAACATGAACTTGTGGGTCCTGACTCCGCTCATAAATGCAGTGACTGCGACCTTGTCATCAACATCATCCACTTCAAGGGTTTCCAGGTTAAACTTGGTGACAAACTTGCTCAGAGTTTCATCTTTCTTCTACTTCACACTAAGTAGGTTGGTCGCCGGTTTCTTTTGCCTCTAGGCTCCAATGTAGTGTCCAACGAACAGTTTACTGAGCTGAACGAAGGAACTAACAGTGGAGGGTTGAATCCAGTTGAACCATACTCTAGCTGCTCTTTTGAGAATGACCATGAAGGCCCTGCATACAATCTCGTCTGAGACGGTCTGCAACTACGTCAAGGCCTTGTAGGTCTCCTGGTGGTCCAATGGGTCCTTCGTCCCATCGAACATCTCTATGGTTGGCATCTTGAACTTGGGCGGTAGGGGGATTTGCACGACTACTTGGGTAAATGGGGAGTCAATTTTGTTCACCATCTACTCGACGGTGTTCGGAGTCCTGGTCTTTATTGTCTCCATAACTCCGGTCATCTGGGCCTAAAAGGCTCTGAAACAATCATCCCAGGCCGGGGGGTTGTCCACCCTCTCTCCTTCAACCTCGGTGTGCTGGGGGTCATGTCGTAGGTGCGGGCCAGGGGCCCGGCTTTGTGCTTCATCCAGTTAGGTGTCGCCGTTTGGGGGTGGTAATGCACCGCCAAGAGGTAAGACTCCACCGCCAGGGAAATGGGGTCTTCATTTACTGGTCTGCTGGCATGAGTTCTTCCATTCTCCGGTTGAACTCTAGGTGGTTGTCCTCCTCCCGGGGCAACAGGGAGTCGTTAAAGCAATTCCTGATTTTGGGTAATCAGCATTTGCATATTGGCCATGACATCGGCCATTCGAGTTTGGAGAGCTGCAACTTTGTTAGTGTTTTGGTCATCTGTGACCCTGTTGGTGTTTTGATCATCCATGACCCTGTTGGTGTTTTGATCATCCATGGGTAAGGGGAAGCGTGAAGTGCTGGACCTTGTGACGACAATGAAAATAGAAATAATCTTTCCCACAAACAGCGCCAACTGATAAAGCAGTGAGTCGGTCTCCAGGCCGGCAATGATCAGCTCCGGTAATCTAAGAGGGAAAAGGAATGGGGGACACCGGTGTGATGCCTGCCAAGGGCACTCCGATGCCAAAGTTAGATTTTTGGATATATTTCAACAGAGTTTTGGCTAAGGTTTGTGTTTGCATACCTCCTTGGAGAAGATGATTTTTCTTTATATATGGGTAGACATCCTGGTAGCCCTAGGAGGGCATTACATGCATGGAGAGAATGGGAGACGGCTGTCTTTCCACATGGCAGCGTGGCATTAGAGGTCCTGACTGGTGGCAGAATAGTGGGGGGAGTGATTGTCCAACCCCACGCGTGGCGCTCCCTTAGGCGTGTGTTAGAGTGAGTAAGGTGACTACCTCCTGTTATACGCAAAGTCCTGGAGTTGGGAGCATGTTAACATGATTGGGTCTTCAGTGATGGCCTCTACTGGCGTGGTAGGTAGGGGGAATGATCGGCACCATCCCACAAGGTTTGCTTAGGCGTGGACTGCTCAGTCGTGCACAGTCATAGTCTGCTAGGCCTTGGTCTGTTCAGTCATGGCCTTCTCGGTCATGCTCTGGTCAGCTGGAGCTCTCAGAGTTACTCTTTCTTTTGTGGTGTTTTTCCTTCTTTTGATCTCATCTGTGTCCCTCAAGATATCAATATGTTTAGTGCTGAAACTTCAGCCATTGTAATGCACAGTACGTCCTCAGCTGAATCTAACAGCCCATATATGCTTACTCCTGGTCAGCCCGCCAAGGTTATTCTTGATCGGTTCCCATCACATATAAATGTAAATATTCAGATGATAGCCATTCTACACCTTAACTATATTTGATTTCATTAGCATTGCCATTATTACCATTCTCCTTAGTCGTCACTTTCATATTTTGGGGACCTTTCTTGATAGGCAAATAAATTGAAATGTTAGGCTCTATTTGGTAGAGCTTAAATTTATCTTTTCTTGTGACATTGGTATTGTTTTAAAAATCATATTTAATGTTTATTAACGAAAGAAAAGAATTCAGTGGCATGATTGGTGGAAAATAGTATTCTTTTAAAAAAAATTATATAGAAAATATGTGGCAATGACATTTTTTAAATAAAAAATTATTATAATGGGTAAAAGATTATCATACAACCATATTATTTTATATATAAATTTTTTAGTTACATAACATTAAAAAATTAAAAATAAAAGTGTACCAAAAAGGCTACACTTTATCCAACTTGTTTATTTCAACTTAAAACAAGCACTCACATATAATTGACAGCCCCAAACCTACCCAATTTTTTTTTTTGTTTATATAGTGATGTGTTGTTACTCATTTTCATGATTGATTACTACAACTTGCACTACTTAACATCAATAAAAAAAAAAAAAAGTTTATGAGAATATAATATTCTCTATTGGATTGTGTAACAATCTTCAAACAAAAATGAGAGTTTTTTAGGTTGCCACGTTTTGAATCTCCACATTCCTTACTTGCAAAAGTAAGCAAATACAAGCAAACAATCTTGGCCATCAGATTGTTGGTACTATTGCAAGTGGGCAGAGGCCATTTATAAGTCCCCATCAATTTCAATTATCTCTGTTTTGCCATGTTATATTTTAATTCACAGGTATTATATATTACTTTATTTATAATTCCTTGTGAAATACAATTGCATAAATGGAAGGTTGTGAATATAGCCTTTAAATTCCATTTGTTTTACCTTTTGTAAATCATTTTATTTTGGCAATCTATTTTCTTTAAGATAAATTGAATTTATATACATAACTTTCGTATGAGATGATGGGCCCAATTTGATCCTCTCTTTTAAAACAGAAGACTTGTTGCTTAAATCAAAATTTGTAATTCTATTAACTTAGTTTTGAAATCTATATAAGAATTCTATTTGCTGAGCATCTTTTATCGAGGAAAAAAAGGATGTTTAGACAAAAATCTTAAAAAAAAAAAAAAAAAGAAGCTAAAAATAATAAATCTTCTTATTTTAAGAAAACGTAAAAATGGTGACATACTAAGAAATATAATGAAATCTCTCTGTTTCCTTTATTCAAGTTACAACTTTCATTCTAATGTCATATAGAATGTCAATGTAGCCATTCAAATAAGAAGCAATCAAACAAGATGTTGGTATTCTTATTTACTAGTACTTGTCTTCAGTAATTAATATTTCTAACTTAGTTGTCTGTATTAGCTAATTATCTATTAAAGAACCATATTTTTTATAGTGGTCAATTAACAACTTCATTGCTTAATAATTAATAAATTCTAAAAATCTTTTATTAATAACAATTAGAATAAGTTCTCGTTCATGCAAGTTTATGAGTCTTACCTAATTTGTATGAACGTAGTCAAGCACGTACTCGAGAGAAGTTGGTCAAAGACCAAAACATCTAACCTGTAACAAAAAAAAAAAAACTCTCTTGGACAAAAGCATGGTTCAATCTCAAAAATTTGATAAGATTTTACTTGTTTAACTAGTTAACACCTTTAATTTGCAAACAATAAATAAAGAGAACACTAGCTTTAACTCATATTAGGAGAAAAAAATCTAGTGACTAGATGGCACACTTACTTTAACTACTATTTTTGTTGTATTTTTTTATTTATTATTTTTCATATATTTAATGGTTCTTATTATGAAGTTTAAATATGAGTAGCGATGATTATCGTCATCATGTCATTCAAAATTTGTTCTTCCTATATTGTATTTTTATACTAAAAAATTTATAACTTTTTAGCAAATATTTCATTTTAATAAATTTTGTACCTAAATTAATAGTAAGTAATTCTATTAACTAATAATTTCGAAGACTTTAAATTATTTAACTCTAAGAAGAGTCATCTATGGTACTCGACAAACGCTGCTAGCGTATAATCGGTGAATTATGCATAAAAATATTGTAAAAAAAAAAAAAGAAGAAAGAAACCAAGAGTACGTATATGCTTACGTGTGTAACGTAGGCGACACGATATGCAGCCAACGTGTCACTTTCAAGTTTCAACCATTTGATTAGCAGCTAGGAGCCGTGGCTTGGCTTAGTTGAGCCGGGTCATGTTTCTATTTGTATTGCATTAATTTCTTATTTCTTCCTTTGCATTTTCAATTTATCAAGAGAAAAAAATGAAATAAAAATTAATGTTTTGTTTGCTAAAGGTGTTCTGGTCTTTAACCAATTAAATACTTGAACTCGTGCAGGGTCACCATTCATAGGATCGTATAACTTTTATACTTTGATAAATGATGGTTGACTATAAGAAAACGAAATGACAAATTGAACTTAAGACCTCATATTTTAAAAAAGTAACTAAATAAAAAATATTTTTTTAAAAAAATACATATTCATTTTCTTGATCCATTAAAAAAAGGAAAATAAATTTAATTTTTCTCAATTCATTTTCTTGATCCACCAAAAAGGAAAATAAATTTAATTTTTCTCAATTCATTTTTTTGGTCTACCTTTTTCGTTTTTTTAAAATTTTCCTCCACAAAATATTTTTAATGACTTGATTCACTCCAATTGTTGCCAAGTTTTAGAAATCAGTATTGTAAGAAAACTTCAGCGTTTAAATTCACCACCTATATCATATGTTTTGAATAAAATGTTATATTATCAAAGCAACTATTATGCTTCCTTCGGAATATAACTATTCTAAATTCAAAAATAATTAGAGGAGTGGTAGCATCAGTCAAGAGTGTTAGTCTCCTTGATTGATATTACTCAGCTTCACATGAATTCATTTGCAACTGGTGAATCCTAATTAAAGTGACTAGCATCAGTTAGCGAGTAACTTACACTCACGATTGATTTTAGCATTTCACAAATAATTATACTCCGACTAAAAAATGCAATTCTCCTCAAAAGATGTATCAATGTTGGAACGGATAATAATAGAATTTTGGAGGAAAACAAAAATATTTTTATTTCCTTGTAAAGCATGTTGTTGGGACACTGGACGATGAAGCTGTAATGGGGGATTTGGGGGCTTTGACCAAGACTCCATTTATTTCTCCATCCTTAGAGCGTTAGTGCTTGAACTTGGAAGCCAGCTAAAGCTACCCTGAATGAATAAAAAGAAACGGCTTAATTACCGGGAGTAGAATATTTCATCAATCGAATGCGTCTTCTTCAATGATCCATTTCATGTCAACTTCACCGGCGAAGCTCAGTTGAACAAAGAAAAAACATAAGATAAGGCCCCACAACTTAACCATAGTTTTGGGAACTTTTTAGAATATTAAAAAATCAATACAATATCTATCTATCCAGTGGCTGGTAAGAGATGCGAACTCGTTTAAGGTCAAAAAGCAGATGGGTTGCACAGGGGCACGTGGGGCCACAATCCCCAGAAAAAATGCTCCTAAAACTCTAGTCACCACTTTTTTTTTTTGGACCATATAAGATGAGGGCATGTTTTGTTTAGACTTTTTTAAGTTCTTTTTAGGCTCGTTTTCTTAGTTTATACGTATAAAAGTTAAATTTTTTTAATTTTTGCACTTTTACACTTTTTGCTTATCTTAGTTTATAAAATCTACAAAAAATTGAATTTTTTTTACTTTTTTTCTCATAAGTCAAATAAATAAAATTATAAAAATTATAAAAAAACTGTATCAAACGAACTCTAAATATCAAAAAAATTTGTTTCAGATTGAGATCCTCTCTATTACACCTATGAAAAAGATATTTTCATTCCATTTAATGTTAAGTTGAGATCTCATTTTAATAGAAAATGAATGAATCAAATTAAACCACCTCACTTGATTTTAAAAGAGTTCTCATAATTCTATACGTCGTTGTGTACAAATTGAATAAAATCTTTTTGATATTTTATATTTCAAAACTAATAGAAAAAAACCTACCGGCTAAACTAGCTAAGGTTTGTTGCTAATGCACCACCCTTTCTCTGTCATTCTCTCTCTATAGGACCAACAATTTTTCTTTTACAAAAAAACCTCTCACAGTTCTCTATATTCAGACAAGTAAAAAATAATACTTGAACGTATATAAAAAGAGACCAAAATATGGACAAATGAGTTCTCGAAAATCATCAGTAACAAAAGTGTAAAACCATTAGTTCTCTATATTGAGACAAGTAAAAAACAGTGAAGGCATGGATATATACACCTATAGATATACATGAACATATATATAAAAAAAAAAGAGACCAAAATATGGAAAAATAAGTTCTCGAAAATCATATCAGTAACAAAAGTGTAAAACCATTAGACGGAGATACATATTTATTTGCATCTGGATATACCGACCTTTGAAGAAGAAAAAAAACATATGAGACAGCCGAGTTTTATATATATATAGAGAGAGAGAGAAAGAGAGAGAGAGAGTGAGTGAGAGAGGCATCTAGGACTAAGCCCTAGTTACTTTAGACAAAAGTTTTTTTTTCTGTTAGTTTTGAAAAATAAAATTAAATAATTTTATCCAATCTACCCTAATATATAAAGGCAGCACTTTGAAAGCTGCTTATCTCTTTTCCTTATAAAAAAATGTCCTTAAAATTTATAAATTTTGCATATTTGTTTCACTTTATCCATTAAAACAATTAAATGTAATTTAGACTATTTCAATTCCTTCTGCAACTGAATGTCAGTTTTTTTCTCTTTCACGTCTCTATAACTGTTGTAAGTGTTAGAGTTGCACATTCATTGCGTGTGCACACTCTCTAGTTTGTATAAAACGACGTAATATTGTGGTTTCTTTAAAGACCGAGTGAGATGGTTTAATTTGATTCATTCATTGTTCATTTAAATGAAGTGTCAACCTAATATTAAATAGAATGTATATCTCTATTCTATAGGTGTAATGGAGAGGATCTCGATCCAATTGCCTGAGTCCCTCTAAACAAATCCCCAGTCCATCACTTAATAACTTCACTTGTTATTAATTGTTGTGTCCTCATTTTGGTTTTGACTATTGTAAGCATTCTATTTTTGCTCGTTCGGCAATCTTTTGTCCAAATCAATTTTTTAGTAAAACGTCACACCGCTATCAAGTCCAAACTGGTTTTTTATAAACTCCAATCAAGATAAAATGGTCGTTGGACCCAATTGAAGTTAAAATGACCAAAATACCTTTAGACACTCTAGGCAGCTTTCTAAGACCTTGCAGTCTCCGAAACCAACCACCAACATTGCTGGAGTGATAAAAACACTCACAAACCTTAAGCGGTTCACTTCTAGCGCCTACTAGCCCGTCAATGTAAAATGTCCGTTATACCCCTTAGCATCAAGCAGCTTCCTCGAAATTAGGCAACCTCTGGAACCTATGCTAAAATGGCTGAAGTGGCAGAAGCACTCATAAACTATCAAGCCATCGCAGTGATAGAAACACTCACAAATATGTCAACATGGGTACTAATTAGACTACATAAGTGCAATCTATAACCGTTAAACGATCTTTGCTAGCCGTAGATTAGAGTTAATTATAATCTCTTTGCTATATATTGTATTTAATCTCGTACTTAATCATATTTTAAGTATTTAAAGCTAAAGGAGTTGATTTGGAGTCAAAGAAGTGATCCGGACTGCAGGCATGGCTTATCGAGGAACGCTACCGAGGCTTTTGTCTCGAAAAACATGCAAGTTTTTACTCATAGCTCAAAATGGGATGAATGATACGCCATTGGAAAGCTCGCTTTAAGTTACACATGTCTGCGTCAAATGAGTGTCGCCGAATTCTGACTCCAAGAGTCTCAAACAAGTTGAAACCAAAAAATGTGAAAAAGGCCTCCAGGGTTCAAACGCCAAATATACCGTTCGAATGGTTAGCGGCTAGGCAGAAACCAAAGAGGGAGAAAAAGGCCTAGCATTTGAACACCAAAATCTACCATTCGAATGGCCAGAGTGCATGCAAAACCTATTTAAGCCTAGCGTTCAAACGGCGAAGAAGAATTAACATTGGCCTTTGAATGCCCATTTTACCGTTCAAACGGTAAGGCAAATTTTAGAATTTTTCTAGGGTTTAGACTGCGATCCCTATAAATTCCTACTCGGTTTATGTTCGAGGGGGCGAACTTGGTAGAGAGTTTTTACAGTTTTTATACTAGAATAGCTTAGATTTATTAGGTTGTTGCTTTCTTGTAATCGGATTCACTTTAATACAAGTTTTTTAGATTCCTTACATTCAATTCAAGATTTCTTTTGTTTCTTCGCACTAAATCTAGATTTTCAGTATTTATTCAATTATTTTGAGTTTTTCACAGATGGAGATGAGTTGCTAAATCTTTCTATCTCGGGATCGATTGTGAGGACCAATTGAAGGTCTTAGATGAACAAAAGAGGTGAGATTTTGGGTTTCAAAGTTTAATTTTTTGTTTTTATCTTTCTTTTTCTTCTTCGTTCTAGAAATATTTGATAACTTGGATGTTTGATTATGTTCAGTAACGTTTATGCATGAATCTATATTTAGTATATGCGCTCCACGAATCGATAGTATTCGTCCTTGAATCTAACAACTCAATTTATTCTAAAAGCTAAAGTTTTGAAGAACACGTTTGATGTGAGTCAAGTTTTATCGCTAGATCTTCCGAATCTGAGACTCATGTCGTAGTCGAAAGATTTGAGTTACAAAATTACCTCATTTGGAATTCCAAGTGACACAATTGGTTGGATTGATTGATCCCAAGACTTTTTCTCATTACTTTATAATCAAATCTTATTCAAGTTATTTATCTTTGCATGATAGTTAGTCTAGATAATCAAACCTTTTCCAAAACAATTAGAATTTTATTTTTTTTAAAAGCAATTTGTTTGGATTTTTGTGAGCGATTGAGAGGATTGTTCTAGTTCTTTTGGTTTTGTGTAAACTGCTCCTCGTGGGAATGATCTCGTACTTTGAGTATATACTACTTCGCCATCCTGCACTTGAGATTATCTCAAGCACAAATTTGATGCGAGTCAAGTTTTGGCGCCATTGTCGGGGAGTTTGCTTTTGCACAAGTGACCACAAGAGGCGTGCTAAAACACGAAACTCAATCAAAGCGAAATTCAGCGGACTGCTTCACCATCAACCTACAACCAAGGAGGAATTGTCGGTTAAGGCCACACGGTAGCTTCGTTCCATTTTTTTTTTTTTTTTTTGTGTTAGATTCTTAAGATCTTATTTGTTTTTCTTCTTTTTAGGGGTCTAGGCATATTGTAATTAGGAGGCGAAATTAGAGGCGGTTAGGCTACGTGCTAAGTGCTTATTGGTGATTTTTCCTTGTATACAAAGATTGGAGGATCGATTGAGTTGCTTTTAAATTTCTTGTGGACAATAGAGTTGATATTTCTGTGGAGATTGGAGGCTCGGAAGGGCTTGACTTGATTTATGTGTACATTACATTTGTATGTCCTTATTCTTTAGAGATCACACCCATCATTTTTGTAGAGTTAACCCTTTACGTAACCTCCCACCGGGTTATTTAACTTCATCACCTACTCGTTTGAATATGTTGCATGGGGCCACGGTATGTCCACATAGGCACATATATATATATATATATTCAGTATATATTTCACCTCCTATTAATAAGGAGATAATGGGTTATCCTTATCAAATTTGAACTCTTATAAAATAAGTGGATCTTATTTTTATCATGGTTTATATATGTTATACACACAATATATCAGGAGTAGAACTTACGTATTATTAGATATAGACTCTCTCTCTCTCAATTGTTTTCTCTCTCTAGTTCTCTCTAGGGTTACCGTCTCAGTACCTTAAGATTTGGAACGTGTGTTCTTCGTATTAGACTCTAGTAGCTCTCTACTGTACGACGAAGAAGATATAAAAGAGATCTTGGATTGATTTGTGATGTATTGCACGTGTTGCGCGGAGGGTTCGTAAAGTAAGTAAGAGGATCCGTACATCATATTGTTGTCTGCATAAGGTATTCCGTATACCCACTATATTTTTCTACATTGATATCAGAGCAATATTATGCTTGTTTTCGCTTATATTATGCCATGAACATAAATATTTTGTATGCATGCATACATTTGGGTGTTAATGGCATTTTTCTGTATTATGAGTTTTGGTGATAAAATTTATATCAAAACGTCTCTTGTAGTGTCAGGAACTCACCCTTAAAATTTCACAATTTTTTGTTACACGATTGGAGACAAATCTCGATTTAAAGTTTTCAAAAAGAACTTTAAATCCCTATAATTTTTTGGGATTTAAATTAGAACTGCCTGACAAATTAATTATGTGGCTGGGTCAATTGTGATGCAAGACCTCTAAATTAATTATGTGGATGGTGTATATCCATTTATTGCAGTAATAGGATTTCCCAACCATCGATAACTTTATATCGATTATGTGGCTGGGTTTATAACCCCTACGATGTATTGTTTTGTGACATTGCAATGACCAATTTGGACTTGCCAAGTGGTGCTACAGTGATTATAGCTATCAATGTTATCCCAACGCGAACGAGTTGCGTGTGTAACATGTTATAGGGCCTACCGAACTCTGTTTTCAACGCAGTTTTTTCCTACGGACTCTTTTTAATATGTTTGTCACAATTGTGTATTTTGTTTGACATAAATACCCTTTAAAAAATATTTTTATTATTTTCTAGATAAATAAATAATAATTTTTTTAAGAAAATTATTTTAAATGAGTTTTAAAATAGTCTAATGGTTCTAAATTTTTTTTCCTATTGTCATTACATCACATTTATTGTAGTAGTAGAATTTAAATTATTTCTGGTCACATTTGTTTAATTATATACGACATAATGAAGTGATATTTTGTGTGCCACATGGGCACACTATGTTTTGACACCTTAGGATTATTTTTGGACCATATACCCATTCCCATAGGCAGTGAGTTTGGTTACCCTCCATTCAAGTGACTAATGTACGTCATCTATAGAATAGCATAGAGGTGGCATTGGCGTTTTGAGGTGCTCATGTGATGAATTTATGTTATTTATTTATTGTTGTTACAAAATAATTCTTTGGATACAAAGGAGGTGCGTCATCCCCATTTACTCAATTATTTATTAGATTTGATGTAGTAGGTTTTTCTCATTTGTAAAAAAAAAAAAAATTTAATTTTTAACTATTTATGAGAAGCCTTATAAGGGAATGTGTTTCGCACCAAATTTGTAAATATTGAATTATTTTGGTATGATGCACCAAATTACCAATGGAGTCCTAACTTGGGCTCAATTTTTTATTATATGCTTCTAAATTGACTTTATGGAAAGAGGAAATAGTTTCTCATATTTTATTTTAAATTAATTGGACATTTAATTCTAACTTACATCATGGGAGATGATTACTAGCACCTAAAAGTGTAAAATTTTTTTATCTTTTGTTGTACGAAAGAATTTTGTAGTCTAATTGGATTTAAGATAAAATATTATAGATTTGTGCCTAATTAATTCTCTACGCAATATATGTAGTACAATGGCCTCAAAAAACATAATTGCTGACCTTAATAAGGGAGAGAAACTTGATGGAAAGAACTATGCTATCTGACAGAGGAAGGTTTAGTACCTCCTCAATGAGCAAGAGTTGCTCGACCATCTGACCAACAGCATGACTCCGCTTGAGTCAAGCAACACGGCCCAACATTGTCGTGATAAACATGCTTATGACACTTGGTTTAAGAGGGACAAAACTACGTGCTTTACTATGCTAAATTGCATACATGATGACCTCATGGGGAAATTTGAGAAATTTCTCATTACCAAAGAAATGTGGGAACAATTGCGTCTTAAGTATGGTAGCACCACTGTTACTCGGCTACGTGCCTTGACTCTAAGGTTCAATCAGTATGTAATGGACCCAAAGTATACTATGACTAAGTACCTTAAGGTGATGTCTGCTATGATTAGAGAGATGAAAGCAGCTAGCAACGATCTCACAGACGAGCAGCAAATTCTAGCTGTCATCTAATCCTTGTCTGAACCTACGTGGGGACAGGTGAAACTTGTGCTCACACACAATGAGGGGATTAAGAACTTTGATGACATATCTCGCCATTTGGAGCTTGAGGTAGAGTGTGTTGAAGCGATCTACAGTACTGTACTTATTGCCCAAGCTAGACATCGTAGGGGTTACAAACCCCAACGTAATGGACAGCAAGGTGGAGCTAGACATGGAAAACCAAAGAATCTGGTGCCAAAAGATGGTAGAGTGTCCAAACGTCGTAAAAGCAGGCGTGGTGGAAAGAAAGATAAGTCCAAGCTGGAGTGCTATAACTGTGGACAAGAGGGTCATTTTGCTCAGGATTGTACTGAGCTGAAGAAGGTAAACCCTAGTTTTAGCTCTCTTAATATTTTGTTTGCTTACATGTCTTTGTGACTCATTGTCTCCCTGGTTGGATTG
This sequence comes from Euryodendron excelsum, assembly GCA_033060915.1. NCBI lineage: Eukaryota > Viridiplantae > Streptophyta > Magnoliopsida > Ericales > Pentaphylacaceae > Euryodendron > Euryodendron excelsum. The sequence goes on along the minus strand of CM065390.1, from coordinate 20,578,393 downwards.
TAGACACAGAAGCAACCAAGTGCCTTCAAAGTCAGTTCCAACCACTCCATATGAGTTATGGAAAGGTGAGAAGCCTAACTTGGATGGCTAACGCCCATGGGGATTGGCTGGTTATGTTCACAATTCCTCCCATAAGTATGGAAAATTAGGCCTTAAAGCTAATAAATGTGTTTTTATTAGATATTCAAAACATTCTAAGGGTTATATTACGTACGGTGAACACCCAGATAGGGGAATGACTGAGATTAAGTCACACGATGTTGATTTCCTAGAGGAGGATTTCCCAAGCATTGGTGAAGTTAAGAGGGATCTTGAACTCTATGAATTAGAGGAACCCCAAGGAGATGCACCTTTATCTCATTGGCATGATGAGGAATCCCAACCTCATTTTGTAGTTACCGGAGACAGTGGGAGTGATCCCTTACCTAGTGGGAGTATACCATTACACGACTCATATAATTCACAGTTATGTAGAAGCACTCGAGGAATAGTTCCTCGTCGCCGTTTCAATATTGAAGGAAAGTCCTTCATAAGTATATCTGTGGATGTTGATGAGCCAGCTTCGTTTGCTGAAGCTATAACTTCACCTGCTTTTGAAAAATGGCTAATTGCTATGTAGGAAGAGATAAGTTCAATGACTAAGAATAATGTATGGGAGTTAGTTGATCTTCCGCCTAGGCGTAAGACCATTGGCAACAAATGGGTCTTAAAGATCAAGTGCAAGGCCGATGGGTCAATTGATAAGTACAAGGCCCGTCTTGTGGCGAAAGGTTATACCCAACAGAAGAGTGTAGACTATGAGGAGACGTTCTCCCCTGTGGTGAGATTTCCCTCCATTTGCCTAATTCTAGCTATCATTGCACATTTAGATTTGGAATTGTCCCAAATGTATGTGAAGACAGCATTTCTCAATGGAGACCTAGACGAGGAGATCTATATGGATCAACCCATTGGTTTTTAGGCAGAGGGACAAAAGCGTAAGGTTTTTTGCTTGAAGTGCTCCATTTATGGCCTAAAACAACCGTCTAGGTAGTGGTACTTTCGATTTTATTGAGCCACTATCTCTATGGGCTTCATGATGATTGAAGAAGACCATTGCGTGTATATTAAAAAGAGTAAGAATAAGTTTCTTATGCTCTCACTTTATGTGGATGATATTTTATTCACTAGAAATGACAAGGAGATGATTGTCGCCACTCAAGAGTGGTTGTCCTTCACATTTAAAATGAAGGACATGGGTCAGGTGAATTATGTGCTTGGGTTAAGATCTCAAAAGATCAGTCTAAGAGACTTCTTAGTTTGTCTCAAGAGACTTCCATAAAGAAGATTTTAGAATGGTTTCGTATGCACTATTCGAGACCCATAGACACTGCAATGGACAAGGGTTAAATTCTTAGCATTGGGCAGTGTCCTAAGATAGAGAAAGAGAAGAAGCAAATGGCCAATGTTCCATATGCTAGTGCAATCGGCAGTCTGATGTATGCTATGGTATGTACTCGACCCGACATATATTTTGCAATTAATATGGTCAACCGATATCAAAGTAATCCAGGAGCTACACATTGGGCTGCAATTAAGAGGATATTTTGGTATTTGCGAGAGACTGCATACCTTGTTTTATGCTACCAAAGTGGTAGTCTCAGATTGGCCGGATATAGTGATACAGATGGATCTACTGATAGAGATGAGCATAAATCCGTCATGGGTTACGCCTTTATACTCGGAGGTGGAGCTATTTCTTGGTGTAGCAAGAAACAACAGTGTGTCTCCCTATCCACCATGGAGTCAGAGTATGTGGCATGTATTGCTGCTGTTCAGGAGGCTATATGGTTAAGGAGATTCTTGCAAAGCTTCAACATCACATGACATCTTGACGAGGCTATTGTGATTCATTGTGATAGCACATTCGCTATAGCTTATGCAAGGGATTCCAAGTACCACGGTAGGACTAAGCACATTGATACTCGGTATCACTTCATTCGAGACATCATTGCACAAGGGCAAGTGGTCCTAAGGCATGTCTCCACCAATGATATGATTGCTGACCCATGGACTAAACCCATTGCCAGATATGTTTTTCATAGGCATGTTAGGAGTTTGGGATTACATAGGGTTTGATATGCTTATTTTATTAGACGTTTTGGATTATATCTTATGCATTATGAGATGAGTTTTCATTTAATGAGCATGATTAATACTTGATTTAGTTAGTGCACATATCTTGTATTATGAGTAGATGTCACCAGGCTTTATGATCGGCCCTCTCACACGGGGCAATCGCCCTAGCGCTGAGATAGCGAGTGAGATGAGACACTAAATGATCACATAGGTACCATGATAATGTGATCTCCTTGGCGCTTAAAAAGTGAGCAAGAGTTAATGTTTATTTATCGGTCGCCTTAGTAAGAGCTAAGATGAGACTGTATGAGTCGAACATGAAGTTATCCACACGTCCATAAAGCTTGTAAAAAGCCGGATGTGAGATTCTCGAGAAGTTCAAGTTAGGCCTTGGTAAGAGCGACAAGACTAAGATCCGTATGGTGTTAGAGTGTAACAGACCCTAAGTGGGAGCTCTATCGTAGCATACATATCATACTATATGTGTTATAAGACGACCATCATGGGAGTGACAGAATAGATCCCTGCTTTGTCACTATGTGAGCCCTATAAACTTTAACTCCAAGTCTATACCCTTTGAGATTTAGCACTATGTCATGAATTTGAAGCTTGCTATTGCTACTTTAGCATATCATCCAAGGGTTACGAGGAATACAATCCAGTGAAGCATGTCTAAGAAAGTAGTTCAGTTTAGATGGATTGACATAAGTGGCTAAGGAAAGATCATTTGACATCACACTCATGATTTGTTGCTCATAGCTTGGGCAATTGTGTTAATATTAGTTTTTGATATGATCAAAGCACAAATGCATTGAAAGGTCTTGCATGGCTCTGTATTAGTTACAAGAGGGGTTAGAGGTGCAAGATCTGGTGTGGCTTAGTGATTTAGGATATACACGAGATGATTGAGTTGTAGTGTTATGTTAATTAGATGGTAACTTAATATAACATTCTTCACCAGTACTTTTCTCGTCTGTTGCACATTCCATTTTTTACATGAGGAACTGAACAAGATGAGAGATTTATGAGATGAGATTATGGATGCCCCTTGTGTCCAAGTGGGAGATGTTGCATGGAGCCACGGTATGTCCACATGGGCACATGGATATATATTCAATATATATGTCACTTTCTATTGATAAGGAGATAATAAGTTATCCTTATCAGATTTAAACTCCTAAAAGATAAAGATAAAGATAAGTGGGTCTTATCTTTATCATGGTGTATATATGTTATACACACAACATATTAGGAGTAAAACTTACGTATTATTATATACAGACTCTCTTTCTAAATTACTTTCTCTCTCTAGTTCTCTCTAGGGTTACCATCTCAGTGCCTTAGGATTTGGAACATGTGTTCTTTGTATTGAACTCTAGTAGCCCTATACTATACGATGAGGAAGACACCAAAGAGGTCTTGGATTGATTCGTGGTGTATTGCACGTGTTGCGCGAAGGGTTCGTAAAGCAAGTAAGAGGATCTGTACATTGTATTATTATTCGCATAAGGTATTCCATATACCCATTATATTTTCCTATAGAAATCCAACAGACTTATCTCGATTTTCCTTGGTTGATTCATGACTCATACCTATGAAAAAAATTAATAATCCACCGAGACATGACCCGGCAGGTGAAAACAATGGACAAAATGTGAATAGTGGGCGAAACAATGGCCCTGAAAGGGGAAGCAACGCCAGGGGAGCAAAAACCCAAAATAGTACTATGTGGGACTACATGAACCCTTTATGGCAAACACCTACATCTGCCATAGTACTTCCTACACATCAAACTACTCTAAATCTTAAACTAGGTATGCTACAAGCTATGCCTCAGTTTCATGGTTTTGATTCAGAGCAACCATACACGCATATCAAAGACTTTGAGGATGCATGCGCTATTTTTCAAGACAACGCATGTCCTTGGGAGGTTTTACTTTTAAAACTCTTCACATTCACTCTAAAGAACAAGGCGAAGATGTGGTTTAATTCACTAAGGCATATGTCCATATATTCATGGAATACACTTCAAGGGGAGTTCTTAAAAAAGTTCTTTCCTGAAAATTGCACTGAGGTACTACGACGTACCATCTCTCAATTTGCACCGGTTAGTAGTGAGACTTTCTTCCAATGTTGGGAGAGGTTTAAGGACCTACTATTTGCATGTCCACATCACAGTTTCCCAGAATGGCACATCATAACACGTTCTATTCTTCATCGACTTCTCAAATGAAAATGTTTGTAGAATCCATGTAGGCGAGAACCTATCCAAACAAAAACCCCATAAAGGCATACAATTACTTCGACTATCTAGCCAACTTGGCAAGAGATTGGGCTAGTACGGAGACTCAAAATCTCATAAACAAACTCACTACCACACACGCCGGAGTCAAACACTAATTAGGGGAAATAAAAGACCTACAAGCTAGAGTCATGTCACTCATGCACAAATTGGAGGTTTTGAAAACTTCTAAGGCCACCACTTCCATACCAGTTAAGACACCCTCACCATGCTTAGTTTGTGACATACTGGATAATGACACTGCATTATATCCAGTTAGACCAGGGGTAAGGCAAGCACTTTATGGCCAAGTAAATGCAGTTGGTCAATTTTAAGGGGGGTACTAAAACCAGAAGAGTGAGAATAATCCCTACTCCAATACAAATAATTCGAGTTGGAGGAATCACTCTAATTTTGGGTGGAAACAAGAGGGTCCTCAAAACCCTCAACCATTCCAACAACCTCACAATCCTTTCAATCGCCACTGCAAACTTTCCAAGGTCAACAAATGCCCTATTCCACATAACCGATACTACAACCATACATACCTCAGCAGGCATAATACTAACCTCCTTATAGGAGAAATAATTAGGACAACCAAGTGACTAATGATCTAAGAGCACTCATAACTAGAGTCATAAATCTGGAACAATCGCAAAGGAAAACTCATACTATAGTCAAAGGCATCCACAAGATGTTGATGACTCAACAGACACAAGGGCAATTTCCTACCCAACCCCAACCAAACCTTAAACCTACAAATTACGTTGACATTACACATGAGCAAGTTCAAGCCATCACTACCCTTAGGAGAGGAAAACAAATAGATAAAACCATCACTCCTAAAGAAAACAACCAAGGAATAAGGATGAGTCTATAGGGTTAGGACATGAATAAGAGAGAGAAGAGTGAGAAAAATAATGAAAGTGAAGAAAAAAAAATGAGAAACATTCTGAGTTGTCTAAAAAATTAATTGATACATCTAAATGCGTGGGCATTGAAGATTTGAAACATTCCCCGTTTCTCCATAGATTGACCAAACCTAAGAAAGAGTCTTTAAACTCTGAAATCTATGATATATTTAAACAGGTTCGAGTCAATATTCCTATCTTAGATGCCATCAAACAAATACCTTCCTATGCCAAGTTCTTAAAGGACTTATGTATTGTGAAAAGGAAGTTGCACATAAAGGAGATGACAATGATGAATGAGAGCTAAAGTGCCATCCTCTAATGTAAAACCATGCCGAAGTATAAGGACCCCGATTTTCCTACTATTTCTTGCATTATAGAGGGCCATAGAATAGATCAAGTCCTTCTTTACCTAAGTTCTAATATGAATCTTGTTCTATATTCTGTTTATAAAGAATTAGGTCTAGGAGAGTTGAGCCCTAACCGAGTTACATTAGAGTTGGCCGATCGTTCTATTAAAGTCCCTAGGGGAATTATAGAGGATGTTCTCATTCAAGTGGATAATGTCTACTACCCTATTGATTTCATTGCATTAGATACCCAACCAATAGAGACCGAATCCTTTAAGCGTCATATCCCTGCCACTCTAGGACAACACTTGCTTGCAACGGCTAATGTTATTATTCATTATAGGAATGGGTTACTTAAGCTTTCATTTGGTAATATGACCTTAAAGATGAACATATTCACGGTGGGTAAGCAAAAGGGAGAGGTAAATAACACTGAGGAGGTAGACTTCATTGAGTCTATTATCCAAGAGCATGTGGACCGTGAGTTCATAAAGGATCTAACTGAGAGGGCTTTAGTTTGGAGTGAGCCTAATGAGCAATTGGAATCCAAGTGTATGAATGAAAAGGACCCATTTAGAGTTAGGGAAGGGAGTGAGCCTTGCATGCATGTGGGTCATTGGACCCCTGCTTTTGAACCTCTTACCCCAAGTGCCATAAAGCTGGTCCCTTTTGAGCAAAAGTCACCCACTCCAAAGAGGAAGGCCTTACCTTCTACTTTAAAATATGCATTCTTAGGCGAGGGTGAATCCTACTCAGTTGTCATATCCTCTAGCCTATCTAAAGGCCAAGAGGAATCGGTGTTAAAAGTGCTTAAGAGTCATAGAAAAGCTCTAGGTTGGATTATAGCGAACCTTTACAGTATTAGCCCTCTCATATGTACTCATCATAAATATCTTGAGGAAGAGTCTAAATCGGTGCGTCAAATGCAAAGACGCTAAAACCCTTACATGAAAGAGGTCATAAGAGGAAAAGTACTGAAGCTTCTCGATGCGGGTATTATATACCCCATCTCTAAATCTAAGTGGATTAGTCCAACCCAAGTTGTCCCTAAGTCGGGAGTTACAATAGTAAAGAACGAGCTTAATGAACTAGTTCCCACTAGAATTCAAATAGGTTGGTGAATGTGTATAGACTACCGTAATCCCAATGCATCCACTAGGAAAGATCACTTTCCACTTTTGTTCTTGGACCAAGTCCCGGAACGAGCAATGGGCCGAGCATATTACGGTTTCTTAGAGGGGTACTCCGGTTATAACGTCACACTGGAAGACCAAGATAAGACTGCATTCGCGTGCCCCTTTGGCACCTATGCGTATAAGAAAATGCCATTTGGCCTATACAATGCACCGGCCACCTTTCAAAGGTTCATGATGTCTATCTTTAGCGACATGGCTGAGAAGATCCTAGAAGTTTTCATGGATGACTTCTTGGTTTACGGAGATACTTTTGAGGCTTGTTTAGAGCACCTTGAGAAAGTTTTGGAGAGGTGCGAGGAGTGCAATCTAGTGCTTAATTGGGAGAACTGTCACTTTATGGTGACACAAGATATAGTTCTTAGACATATAGTGTCCAATAAGGGGATAAAGGTAGATCAAGCTAAGGTTGAGTTAATCCAACGCCTCCCTACCCCTAAGAATGTCAAAGATATTCAGTCTTTTCTTGAGCACGCCGAAGTCTACTGTCAATTCATTAAAGGATTTAGTGCTATTTCTAGACCGTTGTGCCACCTACTTTCACAAGAAGTTCTATTTGTTTGGACACCTCAATACCAAGAAGCCTTCGACAAGCTCAAACGGCTTCTAACCACTGCATCTATTATTAGATCACCCCGATTGGTCTTTACCTTTCGAGTTGATGTTTGATACGAGTGATTACGCGATGGGGGTTGTTTTAGGGCAAGGGTAGACAAGAAGCCATATGTGATATACTATGTTAGCAAAACCCTTAATGAAGCCCAACTGAACTATACCACAACAGAGAAAGAGTTTCTCACCATGGCCTTTGCATTAAACAAGTTTAGGTCATACTTAGTTGGATCTTTGGTTATCATATACACCGATCATTCTGCACTTAAGTATTTGTTGAGTAAGCCTGATGCAAAACTGCAACACATCCAGTTGATTCTCTTGTTTCAAGAGTTTTATATAAAGATTAGAGATAAGAAAGGGGTCGAAAATGTAGTTATTGATCATTTCTCGAGGCTCCAACTGATGGGGACGCCCAAGACCTCCTTCCAATTTTGAACACTTTCCTGATGAGCAACTCTTCTACACTCATGCACTTACACAGTCTATGATGCAGTGGTATGCCGACATAGCTAACTACTTAGCTACCGGTAAGATTCCCTTGCAATGGTCTAGCATTGATAGGAAGAAATTCTTCAGACATGTAAGGTATTTTTCTCGGGAGGATCCATATCTTTTTAAATATTGTCTAGATCAAATAATCCATCGATGTGTTCCTGACTATGAGATAAAAAGTATTATCAAATTCTGTCATTTACAGGAATACAGTGGGCATTTTGTCTCGCGTAAAACTATTACTAAGATCTTGCAAAGTGGTTTCTATTGACCCACTATGTTTAGAGACGTACACATCTTTTGTACATCTTGTGATAGAAGTCAACGTCTAGCAAGTCTTTTTAGGAGGCATATGATGCCTCTTACCCCTATCATTATTGTTCAGGTTTTTTATTATTGGGTGTAAGCACCCCATTTTTGCCCGTACGGCTATCTCCGGTCTATTCGGACTTACATTCAAACCAACATAGATATATTCAAGTCCAAATAAACTTTTTAAACTCACTATAATCAATCAACCGCTTCGCGAGCCCGTTGGGCCCAATAGAGGCAAAATGACCAAAATGCCCTTGTGGCATTGCTCGGTCCAATTCCAATTGCCATGTCTTCCTAGAGACGGTAAGTCCCCGTTTCAATCTCAAATTCAATTTCAAGTCCAATTTCAATTCAAATCAAATTCAGCACGCCTTTTGAAAAAGTTGATCCCTCAAGCGATAAGACTATCCAATTCGGCACGTTTTCTTAAAAAACTCTTCAAAACGGTAAGTCCCTTTAAACCTGTCGATCGGGATGGAACTCAAGTCCCCGAGATGGTAGAACGGTCTACTTTGGCGCCTGCTAGCCCACCAATGAAGAATGTTCATTATTCGACACGTCTTTCGAAAAAGTTGATTCTTCAGACGATAAGTCCACATAGCAGCTTCTCGAGATCAGGTAGTCTCTAAAATGAACGCGCACTATCAGAGTGACAGAAACACTCGTAAACAACGGTCAGAGTGGCGAAAACACTCGCAAACAGGTCGACATTGGGAATTGCCAACAAACCCCCTCTGTCATGGGACCGAATTCGCCTCTTGACCGTGACACGTTTACCAAAGGACGAGATACCTTTGGAAACCAACTCGTCACTGATCGTCAGAGTGACGGAAACACTCAAAACCCGAGTTAACACCAGTGCTTGCTAGCCCACTCGGGTGAAAAATGACCAAACTACCCTTTATGCCTTATTCAACTCGCTTCTCAAGAAAGTACTTAAGTCCTCAAAGCGGTAAGTCTGCCTTCCAAGACCATCCTAAAGACGATCTGGCATGTTCAAATGCCCTCCAGTCGGTTCCGGACTAATTCCAAGACCTTTCGATCAAATTAACTATTTTACCCCCAGACATTCGAGTGCCTCCAAGAACCATACCGGCTCTCAATATCAAACCGGTAACCTCCCAAGAATGCTTCTAATAGTATTCCCGAACTATCAATACCTTTCCGAACCATTCTGAGTCAATTTCGGCAAACCCGATGCAAAAGGATCGTTTTGCCCTTGGTGGGCCAGTCGCCTTTTTCAACCGCACCGGCTTTGGGTATGAAACCGACACTCCCTTGGAACACTTTGGATAGTGTTTACAACCTTCAAATCCTCTAATGAGTTATTTCGAGTCCATTCCGATGGTTTTTTCGGTCTAATTGACCATTTTGCCTCTAATAGCTCAGTCGACAATTCCTACCTTATTTTTCAACTATGTTACTCCCGGGACACTATTTCAAAGGTTTCTAACCATTTCCAATCTTCCAAAACATTCTCGACCTTCCAGAGCATTTTTGGACCTTCCGGAGTCACTCCTAGTAAAACCAAGCCAAAAATTGCATGGTAGTCACTAATACAGGTGCCCAAATCTTTTGTCTTACGTATCAAGGGTTGAAAGATACGTTGCATGTCGACCTTAAAAATTTCCTAAGTGGCTAGCGCCACTAGCAGTGGTGCCAAGCAAAAAAAATTGGCCTAGCGCCACTCCTAGTGGTGCTAAAAGGAAATTTGGCCTGGTGTCACTACAACAGGCGCCAGGCCACTCTTTTGTCTATAAATACAGAGCCTCCCCTGTGTGAAAAGGGTCGGCAATCTAAGTCCAGAAACTTTGTCTCTCTGCATATAGACCTTGAACTCTCTCCAAACCCTAGTTCTCTGAGGCCTCTTCAAACCCTAGCCCTCATACACTTTAACCCTAGCATACATACACTCAATACACTCCTATACGAGCCTCCAAGCCAACCATTGAAGACTCAAGGTGCAGCAATCTCAAAGTTCTTAAAGATCAAAGCGAAGTAAAGCAAATAAAGCAAGCAAATCAAAGAAGACACAAGGTTGGTTTTCTATTTACGTTTATGCAATTTTTCCCCTCTCTCTTTTCTCTCCTAACCCACTTGGGTTTTCTTCTATTTTAATCCCCTATCTTCTTCCCTTCTTTCTTACATGCTTGAAACAAGGGTTGGTTTTCCTGGTTCATGTGTAAGAAGAATGGTTGAAAGTCACCGTGTCAGAAGCTTTATTCTAATTCAACCTTAGACCATGTAGATTCAGCCCCTTTGATTATGTGGTGAAGCCTAAACCTTGTATGTTCACGACCCTATTGCATTGTGCATATCATGTTCATACATTCATCCAAAATTATTTTCTAAACTTGTTTTCAAAACTTGCATCAAAACCCTTTTCAAAACTTGCATTAAAATCTTCTCTTTCAAACTTGTTTTCAAAATCACAATCCTAAGGTGATTCTAGTCATTCCATGGTTAGGGTTGCTTTAGGAAAGTGTTATATTTAATGGGACTAATATGGTCCATATTTTAAAATCCTTATTGTTTTCAACATCATAATCCTAGAATGGTTCTAATCTTTTTATGGTTAGAATCATTTTAGGAAAGTGAGATATTTTAGAGATTTGCAAAAGTCCACATTCAAATCCTCTTTCCAAAATTGCTTTTTAAATTCTCTCCAAAATCTCTTTACAAATCCACTTTCTAAAACTTCTTTTCAAATCTATTTCCTAAAAGCTCTTTCCAAAAATCTCCTTTCTAAAAACTTTCTTTTCAAAGTTATACTTTCCAAAATCTCTTCTTCTTGAGGTCCAAGTCAAGCCCTAGAACCCATGATTAGGAAACCCTAGTTTCCAACTTCCTTTTCTATATCCAAGCCTAGGTTTCCAAAACTATTTTTTATATCAAAGTCATAGGTTTTAAAAGCTTCTTTTTTTTCACATCAAATCATGAACTTCCAAATCCAAACTTTCCAAAATTTAACCTTTCTAATTCCATGTTGAATCCAATCTTCCAATTAGGAAACCAAATCAAATTCTCCGTTTTTGGAAATAAATATAAACTTTTATTTTAGGAAATAGAAATCAAATCCTTCCTAATTCTAACCTTTTCCCAACTCCACCTTTCCAAGTTCCATTCCTTTTCGAAACTTAACTTTCTAAACTCTAAATTTTTCAATCTTTCTTAAACTCAAATCGTTCCTAAAACTCAAGCGTTTTCAAAACTCAAACTTTCAAACCTTTCCTAACTTCAAACTTTCCAATCTTTCTAAATTTAAACCTTTCCTAATTTCTAAACTTTCTAATTCCAAATCTTTCTTAAATGAAACTTTCTAAATTCAAATCTTTTCAAAATTAACTCTTTCTTAGAAAGAAAACTTTCTTGATTCAAAACTTTTCCTAATTTGAAAACTTTCAAAAATTTAAATCTTTCCAAATTGAAAACTTTCCTAAAATGACACTTTCTTAAAATGAATTTCTAATTTGGCACTTTCCTAAAATGAAACTTTTCTATTTTTGAAACTTTCCTAATTCAAAGCTTTTCAAAGTTCAATATTTTCTCATACCCTAACTTTTCAAATTATTCAAAGTCAAGTGTTTTCAAATCAAATCAAATCTCTTTTCCAATTTTCCTTAAATCCAACTTTCCTAATTCGAACATTTTCTAAATCCAACTTTCAAAAATCAGACCTTTCAAATTTTAATCAAACCTTCCTAATTTAACTACATGTTCCAACCCTATGATGCCTGAACCTTAGGGTACCTAAACCTTGGTTCAACCCTAATCCTAAATTAGAAAGCTTCAACTCATTTCTAAGATTCTTTTCTTAAATCAAGTTGATTTTTCAATTTCCATCTAAGTTAACATGTTTCCAAAACTCATCTCAATCTTTCCAAATCAAGTCCAAGTTTTTTTTTTCAAGTTCTATCTTTTCAAATCAAAGTCAATTCTAAGGTCAATTCTAAATCCAAGTTTCAATTTCAAATATTCTGTTTCAAGTTCAAATCAAACCCTCTTTTAAATCAAACTCTTTTCAAATCAAACTTTTCAAAAACCTCAAAGTGTCTATTTTCAATCGGCCATTTGTCCGAACTAGGACTTACCTGACTCCCAACAAAGGGATACGTAGGCAACCCTTATGGGTGCAGTCACAACCTTTTTCAAGTTTCTACTTCTATAATCTATTTCAAGTTTCTAATTCTAAAATCTATTTTTAAATCTCCATCTATTTCAAGTTTTTAATTTCTAAAACCTTCTTTCAAAATCAAATATTTCTTTCTAAGCCAATTTCCAAAATCAAATCAAGTCTTTTCAAATCTACTTTCAGAATCAAACCAAATTCTTGCATTTGCATATCATGCATCATGTCAAACTTCTTTTTAAAAGTTATTTTTCTAAAGTGGATAGTTTTGGACATTTATTAATCAAAGATTTTGAATGAGTGAACATAGGGTGATAGCTTAGTGTATCTTCCCTGCACGTAACCAACCTCTGAACCTAAATCACTATTTTCAAAGTCCAAATAGAGTTACTTTCAAAAAGGGCTTAAATATTTTTAAAAGTTGTCAAACAACTTATTTTCTAAAAACCCTCTCTTGAGAAAGTTTTTAAAATCTTTTCAAAAAATCCTAAGTGTAATCTTTGAATTGTACTTAGTTTTAGGTAACCTAACTCACCTTAATCAAGTTAGGTGGCGACTCCAAACCTTTTTTCAAAAGCCCTTTCTCAAAATTAATTTTCAATTCAAACCTAGATGTACTCGTCCTTCTTGGAGGATGAGTTCTAACAAGAGAGTACCGTGCTTTTTCCACTTGTGCGTATTTTTCGTCGAGTGCAAAAAATCAGGGAGCGACAACTGACGACTCCACTGGGGACGCTTAGAGGGTTAGGCCAATGTCATGTCTCTTCACCCTCACCCATCTGGAGTCTTTGATTAATTTGTCCAATTCTATCCACTTCAAACTTTCAAAATCATAATTTTCAAAGCTTTTTTCAAAAACATGATGTAGGATCCATTCAATTACATTCAATCATTCTATCGTGCATTAAGTTTGTCATTTAAGTACTAACTTTTACATATTTATCTTTGTAGGTGGACCTTTGTTCATATTTTATTTCATGTTATATTAATTGCTATGTATGTCATGAATGTATGGAATAGACAGGATGGATGGGAGTTGAGGAGCCATTTCCTCCACTTTTCAAAATTTCACACACACACTGCATTAAGCACAGGCATTTGCATACTTGCATTTTTTACCTGAAATGTCCCTTCAAGTTAGAAGGGGGAACGGTATATTGGTTGTAGGCAAGATGCTGCATAGCTAAACCTTTGTCAAATTTAAGACATGCACGTCATTTTTAAAACTATGGAAGAAAGGGCGACTGTTTTACTCTCCTTTAAACTTGTTTCTTCCTGTTGCTATGATGCTTGTATTCCTACTGTTATAATTTCTATCTAATTGCTCACACATCCATGTTTACGTTACAAATGCATTCTCTCTTTCTACTCTATACATCCATGTTCATGTATTCAATTTCCATGTCAAGATAAGAGTTCTAAAGTAACTCAAGTCATTACATCTTTATGCATATGATCAACCCAAAGAGAGTGACACAAGTTCATTCTCCATTGCATTAAACTTACCCAAAACCTTAAGGGTTCCCATGTAACCCTAAAGACTCATAGCATGCATTTCAAGTCATTCCATAAGAGTGGCTCCAATCCCTATATGCTCATGGTGATAGGGTTGTAAAAAAGATAAGGGGTAGTTAAACATGGTCTCTCAATGACCCACTCAACATCAAGTTTAAAGAAGATAAATCCGAAGACTTAAGAGTAGTTTAGGATCCCCAAATGTAAAAATAGATAGGTGGAAGTCCCAAGGAAATTATTCTCTATCCCCCTATTAATATGTATTTCAATTCCATCGTATTTAAGCTCCAAAGCTCAATGTATTTCTTCTATTTTTTCATGAATGAATGAATGAATGAATGAACGAATTTTCCCACTTGACGGTAAGGTATCTGCATATAGGGGCAAACTCCCTTTATTCAAAAGTGAGCCAGGCATATCATGTTTAGTCTCCCTCTCAAGCAAGGACATCCTTAACGCATGCATTGTATAAAAATTGTCAAAACACGGCACTAACTTTTTCCTTTTTTTATGGTTTTATGTCTTTCTTCACTTCCCCCATTTCTACAGATCAAAAGCTAAAGTCCATACTAGAAGACACCCATGGAGCCACTTAATGCATTGACTCATATACTAAAGGAAGTAAAAGGACTCGAAAATAAGATGAGTAAAATGGAAGCAATGCTCTCTTCATTCCTATCCCATGCTGGAATAGCAACCCATGAACAAGTAAAGTCCCCTTAAGTCCAAACCCATTAGGAGCGAAAAAGGATTAAGAGAGGAGACCAAGATCAACCCCCGACCATTACCTACGAACAGCTTCGCCATGCCAACTACCTCATTCCAATGCCTCTCAAGCCAGTCTTCAACCGAACCCCTGAATCATATAATCTATCATATGAATACCATTCCAATCCACTTAGCCATGACACAGAAAATTGTCCCACTTTGAAACACAAAACCCAAAACCTTTTTCACTCCCAAGCCACCGACCTAGTTATCAGTACACCAGAACTTGATCCTGGCCTCCAAAAATATCTAAGATACCTCCCAGACCTAGGCGAGCAAGTGGAAAAAAATGAACATTTACCAAGCTCGCCTGCACACAAACCACGACCTATTATGGTCTCCTAGCGTCGGGATACTTGAAACCTATACTCTCTCAGCCTCGGCCCAATCCTTTGCCACATTACTTCAACTCGACAGCAAGCTGTGAGTATTATTCGGACGGCCAAGGACACAATACCAAAGACTGTTTAACCGTCAAACACAAAATTCAAGACTTGATAGATAATAAGACCATTTCTTACTCCAAATATCATTACAAACCCTCTACTAGACCACACTGTCAACATCATCACAGAGTACAATGATGACAGGATTTTGACTGCCATATGCCAAGAAGTATATTACAAGGATGAAGATGAAATGGACTCGAAGGAGCTGGAGCAGCATTACACCTTGTCTTGGTACAACTCCAATAAAGTGCAAGACCCCGAATATGGGCATGTGGATGAATCTGCCAAGGAGGTTGAACATTTGGTACAAGAAGCTAAGTACATGGAAGAAGAATTGCAACCAGGCCTCTTCGACCCATCTAAAATACAAGAACCGTTCATACCAAGTACTACAGGCCAGCAGTTATGCACACCTAAGGAGCATTGTGGCACGGCCTAGTGCAAAAGCAAAAAACCCAAAGCTCGGGTCAAGTTTGTTAAGCTGGAAGAAGGTGAGCTGGCCAACTTGTTTAGTAAAGAAACTAAGGAGGCAACTGAGGAAAGCAAAAGGGTTAATGAAGCTGATTGCACCATCACTGTCGACTCACTCGGAGTCCTAGAAGAAGCCTCTACCTGCCTTGCCATGTCCAAAGATTTCAACAACAGATAGAGCATCGAAGATGTGGGCATTATTCCAAAACCCTACTGAGAGGGGTTCTCTTCAAAAGCGTACAAGAGATGGGTGTTTTCACCCACTTTCTTTCTATCCCTTTGTTTTTATGCCTTTAAATTTATATTTTCATTTCAATTGCTTCCAAAAGAACTCTATGTTTGCACTTCATTAAAATAATAAGATGTTAGCTTTCGTTCAAATTGTTGTTATCTCATATCTTTCTTGTGAATAGTGAATGCTTCCTACACAAGGGACATGGTCTATCTTATGAAGGACCCAACTTGAAGGGTATAATAGTATGAGTTAGCCACTAGCCGATTGATCAAATTTTCAAAGAGACAGAGGATGAAGATGAGTGAGGAAATTACCGCAAAAGTTGCATTTACAAGATACCGAAGCTAAGTAATGTGTGGCCTGACTATCAAAAGAAAGAGGATCCATCTTTCATTTTTCAAAAAAAAAATGATGGTGTTTATATACGCTTTGTTTAACCCACTAGTGCCTTGCAGAAAGCGAAGATTTCTTGTCAATCCTGATTCAACACCATCCCCCCACATTGCGGCAAATAGATAACTGAAGACTCCGCAAGGCATATCATTCATCCTCTATCAAGTTGAAGTAACATGAAGACTCCATGGATCAAGCAATCTAGTTCAAAATAAAAAGAGACCCTCATTTCATTTCTCATACAGTCAAAAGAAACCCTTGTCAAACTTGTTGAGTCATTTACTTTTTCTCAAGAAAAACCCAACCTAGGAATCACCGCCCACAATAGGTTATATGAAAATGCTAAGAAAAAAATCTAAAAGAGAGAAGTTGTAGAGATGTTTGTCTCACAAAAAAAAAAAGGAAAAATAGAAATGGAAGAAAAAGAAAAGCAAAAAGAAAGAGTTGCCAAGGGGCAAAAGGCTATAAAAAAAAAAAAAAAGCATATATGAGAAAAGGCCTGAAGAAAGTCATGTTTGTGCTATCTTGAAAAGCATATAGAAAGGCCGAAAGAGAAAAAAAAGTCATTTCATGACATTTTGAGGAGTATATAGTAAATGCAAGAAGGAAAGTCCAAAGGTGATCTTAGGTAATAAAGAAGCCCAATAGAAATTATAGGTTCGAGCCTTTACCTTTCTTGTTAAACCCCAAACCATGGCCTGTAGTACAACCCTATTAAAATTCACTCTGATTGAAAAAGGATTGCTTGATTGAGCCAGGCGTATTGCCAAAGCTGAAGAAGGATGCGAGAAAGCAAAAACATGCTGGAAGAGCAACCGAGGATGGTGTGGATCTAAACCCTAACGAAAGCAACATCAAATTTGAGCTTGTATATCCCATCATTTCAAAACCCCATAACCTAGCCTACATTACTATCCTAAAACAAAGCCTACTCAGATTGAAAGATTAGCTGCTCATTGCTCTGCAAAAGGTCAAGTAAGTAGCTGTCAAAGCCCCGAGGGTTGAGAGTTCAAACCAAATAACCCTATACACTAACCCAAGATAGAAAATTGGAGTCGGCTAAAAGGATGAGAAAGGTACAAAATACTATCATCTAGTCAAGAAAAGGTTGAGTCAAAGGACAGACCAGACCCCTAACAAGGAAGGAGTTACCATTTCAAGCATGTATAATTTGACAGTATGCCATCCAGTGTACTAATTATTGCATCCCCAACATGTGCATATATTTCTGTAAAATTTCGACATGAGTTTCGCATATATAGGACATAGCTCCCTGTAAAAACATAAGTCACCAAAACAATTTAATATAATCTCATGCAACAAATACATATCATCATCACTATCCCTATACATGCATCTGTTCATATATTTACCTGTGTAAATCGTAAATATCTCTGCCAATCCATGCATCAATACATACATCTAACTATCTAAAATCATAAATATCCACTCTATACAAAATTTACAAAAATAAACTGTCTGATAATGAAACTAAATACATCTCGAGGATAGAATACAAAAAAATCTAAGCCTATGTCACAGGGGCACTCATCACAGATCAAAGTTAATGTCCGGGTCAAAATCTCCAAAGCCTGGCTCTGGAGGAGGCGGACGACTGCTAGAAGCATCGGCATCCTACAAAGAAGAAAAAATCAGAATCAGCAAGGTAAGAGAATAACCAAGCAACGTCAAAATAAAAAAAGGGAAAGGACAACATACCCCGCCACCTCCCATCTGAGCCAACCGTGCCGTCAAGGAAGCTACCTCTACTTGGAAATGATCTCTCTCCATCTAGAACTGGTCCCTCTCCGTCTGATATTGGTCCCTCTAGTCCTTTACAGCCGTAAACTCAGCCTGGGGCACGTATCCTCCGACTCGACGCCACAAATCAACCACCTCTTGGCCAACAGCGTACCTACTGACTACCACCACAAACTACATAAAAGCACCTACAGAATGGGCACCAAAGTGTGCGGCGTAGTTAGTCTCCGGAGGAAGCAGAAAATCAACACTGGGCTAACGCTCCTGATATGGAATGGGGACCCCTTCAACCAAGGCTTCGAACATGTACTCTTGTGGATCCCCTGATGACCGGAACTCCTCGTGGAACTGACGCCAATGTCGGTCTTCCAGAAAAGACTCCCAAGAATCATCACTGAGAAAGGAAACCCTTGACAGAGACAACGGGACCAAGTACCTGACCGCCCCATAATGAACGAATTTGACAAGGGCTGCCAAGTCACGTCCCTCACCTCGATGAGCTCTAGGTTAGCCCGTATCGTCACGAAGTCAATAATTTCGGATCGCTGGGACACCCGGGTACGAGCTCACCTCAAAGCTTGGGATAAAGGTCAGGCTCAATAACCTCGGGACGACAAACTGGCAGGTAATCATAACTCCACCAGATAAGAAAAGGCCAAAAACCAATCAGACTGCCCCAACGGGAGGAAGTCCAGACCCGCATCGATCAAAGGAAGCATCCAAAGGAGAAGGACCCTTAATGCAGCTCAGATAAAGCCCCAAAATTAGAGACTATGCTCACTAACCAAAAAGGGACGAGCGACTTATTGTTGTTGCAGAAGCAGTTGAAGATAATGTACAAAACAAGTCTCCGCCTCATGATGTTTCGCCAGGCAGGTGGTAGCTCAATAGCAAAGGTATTATCAGCCCGACTAAGCCAGGAAACTGGAAAGGCAGAATGTTCAAGAAGAGACAAGTCCAACAAGACATACGCATCAGCCCTACTGACTGACTGTAGGGTGATTCGCCGACCGACAAATGAAAGCCCCATGATGATGGGCTAATCCAACAGAGTAGGTCCCAACTTTAAGGCCACAAAATGGAAGGTCCCGATCTCTCTAAACCACCTTTCAATCAAGGCCAGCATCAGATGTCTGTTCAGGCGGTTAGCCTGGAGTCCCATAAATGCCCCAAACCCAATCTCTGCCAAGAAAGCCCAGTAAGATGGAGCCGCCCGCTACATAGTGATGAAGACAAGATGAACAGCCCCTCTGAAAGATGCGTCTACCCGTGGAAGAGGCAAATGTTGTAGAGAGTAGACGCTGAGGTGACAGGTGAGGTCTCCTAATAGTGGAATATTTGGTATCTCCAAATTACCAATGTCAGCATCTGTCTGCCTATGTCTAGAGGAAGCCCTCCCGTAACTGGTCACCTGATCGCCAAGGCCCGGTACCTCATCCTCTACATCCATCTCCTCTTCAAAGGCCTGCTCATTAGGAGGGAATGGGTCGACTCGAGGTCTACTCCCCCTTCCACTCTGACTGGAGGATGCCCGGCTAATAGATCTCTGACTACCTCTAGAATGGCTGAAACTACTAACAGAATCCGTACGGGCCCTCTTTCCAGATCGGCGTCTCCTCTCCAAACCGCCATCGCCTGCATTTGCCATCCTAGAGATCAAGGTAAGAATGTCGACATATCTTAAGTATAGCTCAAAAAAAGGTAAGAGATAAAGAATGAAAAAAAAAAAGATTTCAAATGTTAAGTCAAAATAAATTTCCTACACATTTTGATTTCAAAAGTCAACGTTTCAAGTCAAAATGAATTTCCTACACATGTTGATTTTAAAAGTCAAGTTTCAAGTCAAAATGAGCTTCCTACACATTTTGATTTTAAAAATCCAATTTTCGAGTCAAAATGAATTTTCTATACATTTTGGGTCCGTCAAAAATCCAATTTTCAAGTCAAAATGAATTTTTTATACGTTTTGTCTTCAAAAATATCAAATTTTGAGTCAAAAAGAATTTCATATACATTTTGATTTCAAAAAATTTTTAATTTCGACTCAAAATGAATTTTCCAAACATTATGTCTTCAAATAGTCAATTTCAAGTCAAAGCAAATTTTCTACACGTTTTATCCAAATTTCAAAATGGTTTCTAATTCAAAGTCCAAAGCTCAATGCAAAATTAAATTTCAAAATATTTCAATCAAAGTCTATCTCAAGCTTCTACTCCAAAAGAGTTCTATTCCAATCAAGGTTTTCTAAGAACTTCTTCCTCCAAAAAGTCTTCTTCAAAATTAACTCCTAAATATTCTTAAGTTTTCAACCTTCCAAAATTCTTATCAAAGTCCAAAGTTTTCAATTTCAAAATCTATTTTTAAAATCTTCCACAACATTTCCCTCGAAGGTTTTGTAGATTTCATTTCAAAAAATTCTCTAACTCTTTCCTTAATTTCAAAAAATTTCGGTAGAATTTTGCTTAAAAATGGCTCCTATAACGCCCACGACACTACAACAAAACACAAACAATACACTTCATAATATCACAGTCACATAATACCAACACAAGGAATCCGTACACATTTTCAAGAGTTTACAAAATTTCAAAGACATGTTCTGATTTTCAAAAATTCAAAGATTTTCAAAATCATTGCAAAAGTTTTTCAAAACCACTTCAAATGTTTTCTAAAATATTCTCACATTTTTCTAGAGATTAAAGTTAGATAGTTCCATTATTTTCTAAATTTTCTTATTTTTCAACCTATTTTTTATTTTTCAAAAATTTAAAAATTCACAAAGTTTTCAAAAAATCACGAGATCGCATATAGTTGTTAAACAAATTTTCCTAAGGTCCATAATATAAAAATGTAGCTGAAAAACTCAATACCCAAAGCTGTAGGAGCAAATCTACAATTCTTGCATAAACCCTTTTCACACAAATTGTCCAAAACTACCCAAAATTTAATAAAACAAGCACCAAAACGCAAAACTAACTCCACCAAAGCGTTCAAAACATGTCAAAGCATCAATTTTGACTATTTACAAGACTCAAACGGAGTTCTATGCATCAAAATCAATACAAAACAAAACATTCACCTCTTGAAGTTCTTCGGCGAAATCACTTTCTTTGGCAGCTATACCGGCAATGGTGAGTACTTCCAGCAACTCTCCAAGATCCCCAAAAGTCACTCCCTCAAATGCACACAGCTAACACTCGAAATCCCTCACGATTTATCTCTTAGAACCTCACAAATCGCAAGCTTTATGTCTGAAGTTCGCGGGTTTTATTTCCAAAACCTGGTAGCGTCAGAAGGAAATTTGGCCTAGCGCCACTGCAATAGGCACCAAGTTAATCTTTTGTCCATAAATACAGAGCCTTCTCCTGTGTGAAAATGGTCGACAATCTAAATCTAGAAACTCTATCTCTCTACATATAGACCTCGAACTCTCTTCAAACCCTAGTTCTCTTAGGTCTCTTCAAATCCTAGCCCCTATACACTTTAACCCTAGAATACATACACTCAATACACTCCTGTACGAGCCTCCAAGCCAACCATTGAAGACTTAAGGTGCTATAATTTCAAAGCTCTCGAAGATCAAAGCGAAGTAAAGCAAATAAAGCAAGCAAATCAAAGAAGACACAAGGTTGGTTTTCCATTTACGTTTATACAATTTCCCCCCTCTCTTCTCTTTCCTAACTTACTTGGGTTTTCTTCTATTTTAATCCCCTATCTTCTTTGCCCCTTTCTTACATGCGTGAAATAAGAATTTTCCCAGTTCTTATGTAAGAAGAATGGTTGAAAGTCACCATGTTAGGGACTTTCTTCTAATTCAACCTTAGACCATGTGGATTCAGCCCCCTTGATTATGTGGTGAAGCCTAAATCTTGTATGTTCACGACCCTATTGCATTATGCATATCATGTTCATACATTCATCCAAAATTGTTTTCTAAACTTGTTTTCAAAACTTGCATCAAAACCCTTTTCAAAACTTGCATTAAAATCTTCTCTTTCAAACTTGTTTTTAAAATTACATTCCTAAGGTGATTCCAGTCATTCCATATTTAGAGTTGCTTTAGGAAAGTGTTATATTTAATGGGACCAATATGGTCTATATTTTAAAATCCTTATTGTTTTCAAAATCACAATCCTAGAATGGTTCTAATCTTTTTATGGTTAGAATCGTTTTAGGAAAATGAGATATTTTGAAGACTTGCAAAAGTCCACATTTAAATCCTCTTTCCAAAATTGATTTTTAAATCCTCTCCAAAATCTCTTTACAAATCCACTTTCTAAAACTTCTTTTCAAATCTATTTCCTAAAAACTCTTTCCAAAAATCTCATTTCTAAAACTTTCTTTTCAAAGTTATACTTTCCAAAGTCTCTTCTTCTTGAGGTCCAAGTCAAACCCTAGAACCCATGATTAGGAAACCCTAGTTTTCAACTTTCTTTTTCTATATCCAAGTCTAGGTTTCCAAAACTATTTTCTATATCAAAATCATAGGTTTTCAAAACTTCTTTTTTTCACATCAAATCATAAACTTCCAAATCCAAGCTTTCCAAAATTTAACCTTTCCAATTCCATGTTAAATCCAATCTTTCAATTAGGAAACCAAATCAAATCCTCCGTTTTTTAAAATAAAATAAAATCATCTATTTTTCGAAGCGAATCTAAACTTTTATTTTAGGAAATAGAAATCAAATATTTTCTAATTCCAACCTTTTCTAATTCCACTTTTGCTAGTTTCATACCTTTCCAAAACTTAACTTTCTAAAGTCTAAATTTTTCAATCCTTCTTAAGCTCAAATATTTCCTAAAACTCAAGTGTTTCCAAAACTTAAACTTTCAAACATTTTCTAACTTCAAACTTTCCAATCTTTCTAAATTTAAGCCTTTCCTAATATCTAAACTTTCTAATTCCAAATCTTTCTTAAATAAAACTTTTTAAATTCAAATTTTTCTAAAAGCAACTCTTTCTTAAAAAGAAAGCTTTCTTGATTCAAAACTTTCCTAATTTGAAAATTTTCCAAAATTCAAATGTTTCCAAATTGAAAACTTTCCTAGAATGAAACTTTCTTATTTTTGAAACTTTCCTAATTTAAATCTTTCCAAAGTTAAATCTTTTCTCAAACCTTAACTTTTCAAATTATTCCAAGTCCAGTATTTTCAAATCAAATCAAATCTCTTTTCACATATTTCTTAAATTCAACTTTCCTAATTCGAACATTTTCTAAATCCAATTTTTTAAAATCAAACCTTTCAAATTTAAATCAAACCTTCCTAATTCAACTACATGTTCCAACCTTAGGATGCCTAGGATGCTTGAACTTTAGGGTACCTAAACCTTAATTCAACCCTAATCCTAAGTTAGGAAGCTTCAACTCATTTCTAAGATTCTTTTCTTAAACCAAGTTGATTTTCCAATTTCAATCTAAGTCAACATGTTTTCAAAACTCATCTCAATCTTTCCAAATCAAGTCCAAGTTCTTCTTCCAAGTTCCATCTTTTCAAAACAAAGTTAATTCTAACGTCAATTCTAAATCCAAGTTTCAATTTCAAATATTCTATTTCAAGTTCAAATCAAACCCTTTTTTCAAATCAAACCATTTTCAAATTAAACTTTTCAAAAACCTCAAAGTGTCTATTTTCAATCAGACCCTTGTCTGAACTACAACTGACCTGATTTCCAACAAATGAATACATAGGCAATTGTCATAGGTGCGGTCACAACCTTTTTCAAGTTTCTAATTCCATAATCTATTTCAAGTTTCTAATTCTAAAACCTATTTTCAAATCTCCATCTACTTCAAGTTTTCAATTTCTAAAACCTTCTTTCAAAATCAAATCTTTCTTTTCAAGCCTATTTTCAAAATCAAATCAAGTCTTTTCAAATCTACTTTCATAATCAAATCAAATTTTTACATTTGCATATCATGCATCATGTCAAACTTTTTCTTAAAAGTTCTTTTTCTAAAGTGGATAATTTTAGACATTTATTAATCAAAGATTCCGAATGAGTGAACCTAGGGTGAATAGACATGTAGGTACCGCAAGGGCGAGGTGTGGTGATGGCTTAGTGAGTCTTCCCTCCACGTAACTAACCTCCGAACTTAGATTACTATTTTCAAAGACCAAATGGAGTTATTTTTAAAAAGGACTTAAATATTTCCAAAGGTTGCCAAACAACCTATTTTCTAAAAATCCTCTCTTGAGAAAGTTTTCAAAATCTTTTCAAAAAACCCTAAGTGTAATCTTCGAATTGTGCTTAGTTTTAGGTGACCTAACTCACTTTAATCAAGTTAGGTGGTGACTCCAAACCTTTTTCCAAAAGCCCTTTCTCAAAATCAATTTTTAATTCAAACCTAGTCGCACTCGTCCTTCTAGGATGATGAGTTCTACCAAGAGAGTACCATATTTTTTCCACTTGTGCGTATTTTTCCTTGAGTGCGAAAAATCGGGGCGCAACTTTGGGGTATCGATTTTATGGGACCCTTTCCTAGTTCGTTGGGTATTTTTACATTCTAGTGACCATAGACTACGTGTCTAAGTGGGTAGAAGATATACCGACACATACCAATGACCATGTTGTTGTGGTCAAGTTCTTAAAGGAATATGTCTTTTTTAGGTTTACTATGCCGCGAGCTATAATCAATGATGGTGGCTTCCATGTTTGTAATAAACCTGTAGCTCTATTGATAAGAAAGTATGGGGTGATACATAAGGTTGGTACACCTTATCATCCCTAAACCCAAGGCCAAGTGGAGTTGCAAATAGACAAATTAAGCAAGTTCTTAAGAAAACTATTTACCTAAACTGAAAGGATTGATCCTCGAGGTTGGTAGATACTTTGTGGTCATATAAGGCAACTTATAAGACCATCTTAGGGTCTTCTCCATATAGGCTTGTGTACGAAAAGCCGTGCTACCTTCCGGTAGAAATAGAACACAAAACTTATTGGGCAATCCGCTAATTCAATGAGAATTTAGATGAGCCGGCTTACTTAGGAGATTGCAACTCAATGAACTCGATGAAATTCGGAACGGTACTTATGAGAATATAAAGATCTCTAAAGCAAAGATGAAATCACTACATGACCAACACATCCTTCTTAAATCTTTTGAGGTTGGTCAAAATGTCCTTCTATACAATTTCCAGTTGCATTTGTTTCTAGGTAAGCTTCAGCTCTTAATCAAATCTATTTCAAATTCAAACTTATTCATACTCGTCCTTTTAAGAGGATGAGTTCTAATAACAAAGCACCGTGCTTTTATCCGAGCCAAAAAGACTTGGTTAAAAATCAAGGCGGCGCAATGACCACCCAAGTTAGTCCATTAGGCATTAGGCACGTACTTCCCATTACATGTGTATATTTTTTAACTATGTTATGATAGGATGTCGTGTTGTTTATTGTGTTTTGTTTACAGGTGTTGGGGTGTTTGTTAGGGTATAAATATGAGTGATAAGGCAGCTAAGAGTTCAGGTAAAGCCAAAACTAGCACCAAAAATCCGGCTAAGTCTAAATATGCTAAGGGAAAGGCTATGGTGGTGGGTTCTTTTAAGGAGGTCTATGATGCCACTAGATTCTTAGAGATATATGAAGAAAAGGTGTATAGAAAAGTTTGGGTTCAAAACAGAGCTATTATTGAGTGAGAGATAAGGCTCAATGCCTTTAACAAGTTTGGTTGGGAAAAAGTGTTTATTAATAGAGGGTGGCTAGAGCTGGTCAAGTATAAGGGAGAATGCATATTGACCCTATGCGCCAAGTTCATGGCTAACATCTTTTCCCCGGTAGCTGAAAAGGAGAGTGAGCGGATCAAGACTTGGGTTAGGGGAAGGAAATAATTTTAGATCCCGACACGTTCTCGAGTTGCTTCAGGCTTAGGTGGGTAGAAAATGCAAAGTTCAAGTATCCCAATATAGGGGCCCCTCCTTTGCCAGTCATTTGCGAGGAATTGCTCAAACCGAAACAAACTTGGGATGGGGATGTACAATGTAGTAAGTTAAAATTAAAGGCTAAATACCTCATTCTATTTTTATTTTCTTACCATTCTTTGCTGCCATTAAAAAGGACAGTGAAAATGAGTCTGAATCGAGCGCAGCTGCTTTGGGCCATTGGGACAGATAAGTCCATTGACTTACCCCAATACATGTTCATGCAGATTTACCATGACTACACATCTCTTGACCATCAGGGATGAATTCCCTTTACATGCAAGCTTATCGAGTTGATTAGGGACTCGAGTCAAAGATTCCCTGAGATCTCATTACGCAGGATCAAGAGAGTCCCATAGATGATAACACTTTGA
The DNA here is from genome assembly GCA_033060915.1 of Euryodendron excelsum. Classification (NCBI taxonomy): domain Eukaryota; kingdom Viridiplantae; phylum Streptophyta; class Magnoliopsida; order Ericales; family Pentaphylacaceae; genus Euryodendron; species Euryodendron excelsum. Next base: position 20,552,106 of record CM065390.1, on the reverse strand, counting down.
GTCGTTCAAAGGGTTAAAAGAAAAGAAAGAGAGAGTTGGATGCGTTAAAGAAAAAGGTGAAGGATGGGGGAGTGCCAAGTCAAGGACAGAGCTCGAGGGCCCAAGATGCTAGTTTGCAGGCCGTTGTGGATCAGCAAGGGCATAAATTAGATGTCTTGATTACTTCGATTGATGCTCAGTTGAAGAATATTAAGGATCATGTAGAAAGGCATACGGCTATCCTTCAAGAGATGCTTGCCATGATGATGAGGGGGCAGCCGCCGGCTAGAGGGGCTGATGATGATGATAAGGATGGGCTTTAGGAGTTTAGACTGTGTTTTTATTTGATATACTTACTGTAAGTACCCTATTTTTGCCCGCTCGGCAGTCTCCAGTCCATCCAGACTTGTATTCAAATCAATATGGACATTTTCCAATCTAAATCAACTTTCCAAGTCTAATCCCATCAATTAATTGCTTCGCGGGCCCTTTAGGCCCAAATAAAGGTAAAATGACCAAAATGCCCTTAGGGGCATTGTTCAGTCCAATTCCAATAGGCACGTCTTTCTAAAGACGGTAAGTCCCCTTTTCAATTCCATTTCTAATTCCAATTCCAATTAAATCCGACACACCTTTCAAGAAAATTGATTCCTTAAAGTGGTAAGACCCTCCAATCTGGCACATTTCTGAGTGAACTCTTCAGAACAGTAAGTCCCTTTAAACTCATCGACCAAGACGAAACCCCAAGTCTCCTAGATGGTCGAACGGTCCACCTTTGGCCCTCGCTAGCTTGCTAATGCAGAAATGTCCGTTTCGACACACCTTTCGAGAAAGTTGATTCCTTAGGCGCTAAGTCCATTTAGCAGCTTCCCAAGATCAAATAATCTCAGGAATGATCGCGAATCGTCAGAGTAGCGAAAATACTCGTAAATATCGTAACCGTTAGAGTGGCAGAAACACTCATAAACAAGTCGATATAGGGAATTGCCAAAAAACCCCTGTATCACGGGACCGCCGTTAGAATCGCGAAAATACTCAAAACCCAGGTCAACACCAGTGCCTTCTAGCCCACTCCGGTGAAAAATGACCAAACTGCCCCTAGGGTTATGTTTGGCACGTTTCTCAAAAAAGTACTTAAGTCCTCAGAACGGTAAGTCCACTTTTTCAAGATTGTCTTAAAGGTAATCCGGCATGATTAGGTGCCTTCCAGTCAATTTCAGGCCAATTTCGAGACTTTCTGGTCAAGATGACCATTTTGCCCCTAGGCATTCAAGCGCCCCAAAAACCAGACCGACTATAGGTATCAAACTAATAGTCTCCTGAGAATGCTTCTTATAGTATTCCCAACCTTTGATTATATTTCCAGATCATTCAGAGTCAATTCCGGTAAACCCAGTGCAAAATGACTGTTTTGCCCCTGGTGGGCTGGTCGCCCTTTTTCAACCACACCGGCTCTGGATATCAAACCGGTAACCTTTGCGAACCTTCTAAATAATGTTTCCAAACCTCGAGTTTTCTTTCGGGACATTCTAAGTCCGTCTCGGCAGCTTTTCGGCCCGGTTGACCGTTTTGGCCCTAATAGCCCGGTCAACCCTTCCAACACATCTTGTCATCATTTTTCAAGTCTAATACCTCCGGGACTCTATTCTAAGGGTTCCTGTCCCTTTCTGGCCATCCAGGTCATTCCCGGCCCCTTCAAATCATTCTCAGACCTTCTGGAGCCACTCCTAGTGAAGTCAGGCTAAGAATTGCATGATAATCACTAATATAGGCGCCCAAATCTTCTGAAGATACATTGCTTGCCGACTTAAAAACTTTTCTAAGTGGATGGTGTCACTCCTAGTGGCGCTAGAAGGAATTTTTGCCTAACGCCACTGCAACAGGCGCTAGGTCATTCTTCTCTCTCTAAATACAGAGTCTCTTCCAGCGTGAAAAGGGTCCGCAAACTCAGTCTAAAAACCCTACTCTTCAATATACAGAGCTCGTAGCCTCCCTAAACCCTAGTTTTCTTTAGGTTTTCCAAACCCTAGCCCCCATACACAAACCCTAGCTCCTATACACTCCCATACACTCATACACTGGCCTCTAAAGCCTCAATTGAAGGCTTGAAGTGCTGCAACCTGAAGCTCTAGAAGATCAAGACAAGTTCCCGAAGATCAAGACGAAGACTAAAGCAAAGACCAAGGCAAAGCAAGAAAAACAAAGCCACCAAAGCAAAGCAAAATAAAGAAGATACAAGGTAGGCTCTCTATTTAAGTTTACGCATCTTCCCTCTTTCTCTTCTCCCTCCAAACGCACTTGGATTTTCTTCTATTTTAATCCCCCATCTTCTTTCCCCCTTTCTTGCATGCTTGAAACAAGGGATTTCCCGGTCCATGTGTAGGATCAGGCTATTAGAGGTCACCGTGTCAGGAGTTTTTTTTAGTCTAACCGGAGATCACGTGGGTTCAGCCCCCTTGATTATGTGGTGAAGCCTTTAACCTTGTATGTTCACGACCTCAACTTGCATTGTGTATATCATGATCTTGCATTCCTCCAAAATCTGTTTTTAAACTTGTTTTCAAAACTTGCATCAAAATCATCTTCTTTTTTAGAACTTGTTTTCAAAATTCACAATCTTAAGGTGATTCTAGTCTTTTCATGGCTAGGGTTGCTTTATGAAAGTGTTACATTTAAAGTGACCAATATGGTCCATATTTTCAAATCTTTATTTATTTCAAAACCACTATCTTAAAGTGGTTCTAACCTTCTTATGGTTAGAATCGCTTTAGGAAAGTGAGATATTTTATATACTTTCTAAAGACTCTCTTTTCAAATCTCTCTTTTCAAAAAATTTCTTTTTCTAATACACTTTCTAAAAATTTTCTTCAATCTCCTTTTTCAAAATTCCTTTCTAAAGTTGTTTTCTAAAACTTCCCTTTACAAAACTCTTTTCAAACTCCTTTCTAAAAAATGTTCTATTCAAATATTCACTTTTTAGAAACACTCCTTAAATTTTCTTTTTAAAAACTCTTTCCAACAATCTCTTTCCAAAAAAAAAGCTCTTTTCAAAATCCCTTTTTAAAAACTCTTTTTCTAGATCTCTTTTCAAAAATCTTCGTTTCCAAAAATTCTACTTTCCAAAATATCTCTTTCCTTAAAGCCCAAGTCAAGCCCTAGAGTCAACAATTAGAAAACCCTAATTTTCCTTCCCAAAAACATGATTTCCAATCCCCCTATTTTGGCCTCAAAACTTAGGTTTTCAAAATCTCTTGTTTTCTACATCAAAACTATATATATTTCCAAAACCTATTTTCTACGTCAAAACTATAGGCTTCCAAATCTAGGGTTTCTAAAACTTCACCTACCAAATCCATGCCAAATCCAATATTTCTTCTAGGAAACCAAATCCAATCTTTCATTTAGGAAGCCAAATCCTATCCTCCGTTTTTTAAAACAAGATCAAAACACTTCTTTTAGAAACAAAATCCAATCTTTTGATTTAAGAAATAGGAATCCCAATCCTTTCAACTCCAAAACTTTCCTAATTCGAATCCTTCCTAATCCCATACTTTCCTAAACCTTAAGTTTCCAAAACTTAAACTTTTAATCTTTCCTTAAACTTTAAGCTTCCAAATCTTTCCTAATTCTATACCTTTTCCAAGTCTTAACTTTCCAAATATAAGTTTTTAAATCTTTCTTAAACTCAAACCTTTCCTAATTTTAAGAATTTCTAAAACTCAAACTTTGAATCCTTCTAAAATTCTAAACTTTCTTGTTTTCAAAACCTTCTTATTTCAAAACATTTCCTAAAATGAAACTTTCCTAAAACGGAACTTCCCTATTTTGAATCTTTCCTAATTTGAACATTTCCTAAATCTAATCTTTTATTAATCTTCCAAGTCCAACATTCGAGTCAAATCTTTCTCAATCTCATGTCCTTCCTAAATCCTATCTTTCCTAAGTCTAGGTTTTTCAAATCTCAATCTTTCCAAAACAAGTCCAAATCTTTCTTCTAAGTTCTATCTCTCCAAATAAAAGTCCAGTCTTTTCAATTCCAAATTCCAAATTTCAATCTTCTATTCTAAGTTCAAATCAAACTCCTTTTTCCAATCAATCTCTTTTTCAAATCAAAATCTCCTATTTTCAATTGGACACTTGTCTGAACTATGACTGACATGATTTCTCAAAAAGGATACGTAGGCAACCCTCATGGGTGCGGTCATAACCTTTTCAAATCCCCAATTCCACAACCTTTTTCAATTTCTAATTCTATAATTCTTTTCAAATATCTTCCTCAAATTTATTTTCAAAATCAAATCAAATCTATCTTTTCAAGTTTCTTTTCAATTTCAATTTCAAATCTATCTTCTCAAGTCTCTTTTCTAAAATCAAATCAATTTCTTTTCAAATCTATTTCCAAATAAAATCTTTCTATTACATTTACATATCATGCATCATGTCTTTCTAAAAATTCTTTTCTAAAGTGGATAGTTTTGGATGTTTGTTAGTTGAAGACTCTATTGGGTAAATAGACATGTAGGTACCGCAAGGGCGGGGTAGGGTGATGGCTTAGTGCGTCTTCCCTACACGTAACCAACCTCCGAACCTAGGATCACTGTTTTCAAAGACCAAAATGGAGTTTATTTTCAAAAAAAGGTTTAAAAGTTTTCCAAAGGTTGCTAAATAACCGGTTTTCTTAAAAACCCTTTCTTGAGGAATTATTTTCAAAATCGTTTTCAAAAACCCTGAGTGTAGTCTTCGGATTATGCTTAGTTTTTAGGTGACCTAATTCACCTTAATTAAGTTAGGTGGCTACTCCAAATATTTTCCAAAAGCCCTTTATTCAAATTAATTTCAATTCAAACCTAGTCGCACTCATTCATCTAGGAGGATGAGTTCTAACGAGAGAGTACAATATTTTTTCCACTTGTGTGTGTATTCCTTGAGTGTGAAAAATCTGAGCTCGACACTTACTTTTCAATCTAAAACTCTTTTTTTATTTATTTTTGGGATTTATGGTTGTTTTGGCTATTTTTTGATGTTTATGGATTATTGGTTCTTGGATTTGGATGGATAGAACTATTATTTCAAATATTTTGATATAATTTATGCATAGTTTCAAATGGGTTTAACGAGTTAGTAAGGTAGGTTGTTATGTATCTAATGCACGTTGAATTCGTCTGAAACACGTCAGTTTTCTAGTTCCTTTGTAATGGCATATGACTCTTTGCAATCCGAAGTTAAATAGATATATTTTGCATTAAGGATGTGTTGAGATTTTCTTGGGAACTAGGACCAAATAAAAAACATTGTGTTGTGTAATTTTAGAGGTTGAGACAATTGGTGACCATTGCTTTGCATTATTGAACAGATTATCATTTTGATTCCACAAACTTATATATTTTAATGCATGATTGTCTGTGTTACATTGAGAGAGAGAGAGAGAGAGAGAGAGAGAGAGAGGATAGCTTGCACTGTGCACGAGTCATGTCATTAAAGTAAAATTATTATAATTTCATGTAATTTCATCCAAAAAGTGGAGATTGAACTTCGTGAGCTTTAAAGCTTAATAATCGCCTTTCTAAGTGATTTACATTTACTCGAGGATATAATTATTGAAATTCTATTGATTGAATAGCTTCATTTATTATTTGACTTTGATTTACGTGTTGAGTAAGGAGTCGAAATTATGACACCTTACACATGTTTGAATTTTTAAACTTATTGTGTTTTGCGGACTATTCCTTAAGGCTAATTCACTTATTTCGAGTCTTTTTAAATTTCTGTTTGGTAATTGTATACATATGATCTCAAAAAGCATGTCAATGCTGAATTGTTCTTATAAGTGTGGAAGTGGTGCATTGCTAGCCAATGTGAAGACGTGAAGTTGTATTGGAAAAAAATATATAGTCATAAAAGGATAAAGACATGAGATGGAGGGGAGCTGAAAAGTCATTAATGTTGAAAAGAGAGAAGAAAAAAAATTAGAATTGAATGTTTACTAATCATCATGTGTAGTGCGCAATGCAAATGTTGAGATCCTTTACCACTTGCTTTCTCTCTATTCTTTGACACTGCTCTTATTCATATGGCTTCTAATGTCCAGGATTGCATAATTTTTTAAATCCTCACATGTATAAGTCATCATATCGAATTCTTACTTGTTGCTTCAACTGTAAACATTCTTTCAAGAAGCTATATCAAGTCGATACACTAACTATTTAGTGGGTTTTGATGTTTTGAAATTGCTTTATTGAATATGCTTTACATTTACTCATAAAACTAGCATTCCACTAAGAGAATCTATATGTTCAAATGTTTTTGAGTGTATGACTGGTGAGATTTGAATCAAAACTGTAGGATGTGATTATTGAATGCGTAATGGTTGATTTTCGGTAACACAATTGTATTCAAATACTTAAGTCTCTCAATCGTATTTCACTTGACAGTTTTGTAATTTGTATGTCGAGCAGAGGTTGATTTGAATTCTTTACATTGCTATGTATTTGGGAACCGTTGTCTTAAACTGTTTTTGATGATTGATGTTTGTGGATATCATCATTAGAAACTCTCACGAGACACCACTCGTCCACTAGGATAACATAAGGGTTTAAAGGTTTGGTGTATTTTCAAAATACACTTGGGACTCCTACGAAAGTGGAGATTATGTTTTGTTTTCTTAGTTTTGCTAGGGACTGGTAAAAGGTTAGTTTGGGGTGTGATTAGACTGCATAAATGCAATCTATAGCCGCTAAATGACCTTTGCTAACCATAGATTAGGGTTAATTATACTCTCTTTGCTATATATTGTATTCAATCACATACTTAATCATATTTCAGGTATTTAAAGCTAAGGAAATTGATTTAGCGTCAAAAAAATAATCCGAATTACAGGCATGGCTGTCGAGGAACACTGTCGGGGTCTTGTCTTGAGAAACATGCAAGTTTTTACTCGTAGCTTAGAATGGGATGAATGATAAGCCGTTAGAAAGCTCGCTTCAAGTTATATATGTTTGCATCTAATGAGTGTCGCTGAATTCTGACTCAAGAGCCTCAAACAAGTTGAAACCAAAATGGTGAAAAAGGCCTCCGGCGTTCAAACACCAACTATACCGTTCGAACGGTCAGCAGCTAGGTAAAAACCAAAAGGGGGGGAAAAGGCCTAGCGTTCGAATGCCAAAATCTACCGTTTAAATGGCCAAAGAGCATGCAAAACTGATTTAAACCTGGCGTTCGGACGCCATATTCCAGAGTTCAAACGGTGAAGAAGAATTGACATTGGCGTTCAAACGCTCGTTTTGCCATGAGAACGATAAGGCAAATTTCAGAATTTTTCTAGGGTTTGGATTACAATCCCTATAAATACCTACTCGGTTTATGTTCGAGGGGGCAAACTTGGTAGAGAGTTTTTACAGTTTTTATACTAGAATAGCTTAGATTTATTAGGTTGTTGCTTTCTTGTAATCGAATTCACTTCAATACAAGTTTTCTAAATTCCTTGCATTCAATTCAAGATTTCTTTCATTTCTTCGCACTAAATCTAGATTTTCAGTATTCATTCAATTATTTCGAGTTTTTCACAAATGGAGATGAGTAGCTAAATCTTTTCATCTTGGGATCGATTGTGAAGACCAATTGGGGGTCTTGGATGAACAAAGGAGGTGAGATTTTGGGTTTCAAAGTTGAATTTTCTATTTTTATCTTTCTTTTTCTTCTTCGTTCTAGAAATATTTGATAACCTGGATGTTTGATTATGTTCGGTAATGTTAATGCGTGAATCTATATTCAATATATGCGTTGTTCGAATTGATGGTATTCGTCTTTAAATCTAACAACTCGATTTATTCTAGAAGTTAAAGTTTTGAAGAACATTTGGTTTTTATCGCTAGATCTTTCGAATGTGAGACTCGCGTCATAGTCGAAGGATTTGAGTTACAAAATTATCTCCTTTGGAATTTAAAGAGACACAATTGGCTAGATCGATTCATCCCAAGACTTTTTCTCATTACTTTATAATAAAACATTGTTCAAGTTATTTATCTTTGTTTGCTAGTTAGTCTAGATAATCAGACATTTTTTAAAACAATTAGAATTTTATTTTCTTTTAGAAGCAATTTGTTCGGATTTTTGTGAGCAATTGAGAGGATTGTTCTAGTTCTTTCGATTCTGTGTAAACTGCTTCTCGTGGAAACGATCTTGTACTCCGAGCATATACTACTTCACCATTCTGCACTTAGGATTATCTCAAACACATGTTTGATACTAGTCAAGTACGCCACAAATAATCTAGTATCACGGGACCGAAAGCACCTCTTGGCGTTGCACGTTTTTGAAAAAAAAGAAAAACCTTCGAAAACTAATTGGTCACGACAGTCGGAGTGATGGAAATACTCGTAAACCCCAGGTCGACATCGTCGCGTACTAGCCCGATACGGTAAAAAATAATTATTTTGCTCCTTGGCAAATCGACACGTCTTTCGAAAAAGTACTAATTCCTCAAGACAGTAAGTCCACCTTCTTTCGACTGTCTCTTGACAGTCTGACATGTTCAAGTTGTCAACCAAACCGACTTTAGACCTGTTTTAGTAATATCCGGTCAAAAATGATCCCTTTTGCCCCTGGGCAACCCGGCACGTCTCTTGAAAAAGTATCAATCTCTCAAGACGATAAAGCCATCTTTCCAAACTGTCTTTAGACAGTCCAGCATGTTCAATATACCATTCAATCCAATCTCGGTCTCACTTTAGTTAATTCTGATAAAAAATAATTATTTTGTTCCTAAGCACCTCAACATGCTCATCGGAAAGTACGAGTTCACTGAAATGGTAAGACTACATTAAGCCACCTCTGAGTAGTCACCCATGACTAAACGTCCAAATAGAGTCCATTTCATACTCATTCTACCAAGTTGTAGCTAAAATAACTGTCTGCCCCTTTGCACCCGGTCACGTTTTTGCTTTCTTATTCTACTTTTAAGATATTTTGATGTTTACCTTTTTCGGGTAAAACAGGAATTCAATGCCCCAAAGAATTTACTTTCATCTTTCGCTTGGCTAGCTTCCACGTGTTAGGCTTACTATAAGGCAATAATACTCCACTACACCACCAAATGTAATCTAGCAGTCAATTCCCCCAACCCAATTGAAGATAGCCGACCAACCAGTCCAATCCTGCAAATGGAATCTGGTTGGAACACAAAAAGAAATAAGTTGACGCCTTCACTGGCCCCAGCCCCACCAAATGGAATGTAAGGCAACATACAAAAGATTTATTATATAGAAGTATATAATTTTTTGGGTATTGCTATATAAACAGAGTATTTGTACAAAATTTTTATATAAAAGAACATGATTTGTTGTGATTCTTTTATTTGAAATTAAAAAACTTATTTTTTTAATTAATAATTTTAAAAATATCATTACTACATTACTTTTTTGACTTTTGTGTATGAAATTTCTATAAAAATAACATTTTTCATAATTTTTTTACACAATCAACATAAGGCCTGGACACCCTCGACAATAACCTGTAGCAAGAAAAAAAAGGCATAAAATGTTTTGACGAGTCTTGTTTTTTTTTATATTTTATTTAAACTCTAAAAGGTATCTCACTTATATAGAAAAAATTTTGGTTGTCAAAAAGTCAAAGTTAAACTCTTTAATTTTATGCTCTTCTTATTTACAGAGAACTAATGCATGAAAATTTTAAGGTTGCTTTAAACTTTAAAGTATGTTTAATATATGAAGTATATATTTATAAGTTCAATCTTAATTTACTGATGGTATTAGAGGGGAAATTAAAATATGAGATATTGTCATGAAAGCCAAAAAAAATTCGAAGACAATATGACAAATAAAATTTATGTCAATGTGTTGTATTTTAATACCCATTTACATAAATAAAAGTTACATTGTCAATCAATCAAAATAACGCTTATTTGCATTTTTTTTTTTTTTGTATAAATGAACATCAATATATAACATTTTTTTTTGGTTTACAAGATATTCAAGTCTTTAATCAACTATTCTCTCTAACTCGTGTAAGTCTACTATCTACTTGAACTTTATACATTATATGAATATTGATAGAGCACAAAGGGTTGTGAAAAAACATTCTATTTCTAGAATCATTGCTTAGAGCCTGTTTGGAACTTGGAAAAAGAAATGAAAGGAAAAAGAAGAGAAAAGAAAAGAAAAGAAAGAGAAAATGAAGAAAATATATTTTTCTTTTTCAGTTTGGTTTTGCAAAAAAAAATAAAAAAAAAAAAGTAGAGAGAAAGAAGAAAGCGAAAGAGAGAGTGAATATTTTTTTCCTTTCTTTTTTTTATGTAATATCAAATAAAAAAAAGTCAAAATTTTAAAATTTTCTTTTCATTTCTCTTTCCTCCCCACGTTCCAAACAGACTGTTACCTGTTTGGTACGATGAGCCAAGCTGTTTTGAGCCGAGATACCCAACCGCGCAGCCACAGGACGGGCCAGTTCGTTACACACGAGCACTGTGCTTCCACGCACTGTCACTGGCGCCCTCACAATTCTCTTATGTCGTCATAAAAATAATGTTTCCACTTTTCAACAGACAGTCTCCAACTGTCTGTAATTCTCCTCTCTCCCCCTCTCTCTCTCTCTCTATATTTGCGTGTATTTATATGCATCTCGATAATATCTCCATCTTTGTAACTTGTATGTAAATAAAGAGAGAGAAGAGAGAGAGACAGTTGACGATGAAGACGAAAATGGAGTGGAAGAGTAGTATGAGAGAGCTGAGACCTCTGGTTCATCTGCTGTTGCCTCTCTTCTTCCACTGGATCGCCGAGGAGATGACTGTTTCGGTGCTCGTAGATATCACCACCGGAACTCTCTGTACCGGCGACGAGACATGTTCCGAAGCTATTTATATCAATGGTGTTCAGGAGACGGTACTTTCTCTCTCTAGAAATTCTCTCTCCGAAACCCTGTTTTATATTCTCCCTCTGCTCCATTAAACTGACGTCCATCTCTCTCTTTTTCCGATTCTCTAAAATGGAATGGAAAGGAAACAACTCAACTCAGCGAAATGCTGTGGTTGTATTACTTTACCTTTTCAAATTTTAATTAGTTTTTGGGTTATAACCTAAACAATGAAAAATTCTGGATTTTCTTTGCTTTTCCTACAATTTCTGAGCAACCAAACAGAGCTTCAAGTTTATTCCTTTCATTATGTTAGTGTTGATTATTATCTTGATCCCAGTTCTCTCTCTCTCTCTCTCTCTCTCTCTCTCTCTCTCTGTACATATAATATATACACGTGTATATATAAATTGACCAACTATTTTCTCAGGGTGCTGATAAGCTTCAATTTACATCTTCTGAGAAAATTCAGAGGTTCGAAACTAGTAGATGATTTGGTTCATAAATGATGAAGAGGACTGATGGAAAAACTTTCTAATTTCATTTCGCAAGTTTCTTACTATATGCTATTGCTTTCAATTTCCCCTTTTTTTTAATCGCTTGCTGACATCGGTTTAAACAATGAACATCGAATTCTATAAATGTTGTTGTCTTGTTGGTATCTGTTAGGAGGAGAGAAAGCTTGATTCGGTTCGTTGCTTCGATCTTACAAAGCACATAGTGGCTTGTCAGTATGGACCATTAGAATTTGTTCTGTTTGCTTTTACTCTTTTTCTTTTTTGTTTGGATAAGTATTCTGTTTGCTTTTACTGTGTGGAACCTTTATTTATTAATCAAGCCATTAAAACAATCGGAGCAGTGAGGGCCTATGTTTCTTATGAGAGGCTCATAAAAGACAGTTACCTAATCTCTAATGGTCGGCCACAAAGTAGGGAGTTCTTGACTTCGAAGATAAGCTAAATTTTCATTTCTTGGATTTTGGAAGATGTTTCAGTAAGAGGAAAAAATAAACTAATAAAGGACCTGCATCTGAAAAGTGAAGTTCATAAATATTATTGAATGTATGCATATATTCTATTGATGCCGTAGTCCTTGTCTATCAATTTTTTTAGTACAGCCTGTGCTTTTGATGCTTGAACTTGAGATTTTTCTTGCAAGTTTGATAGATACTGAATGTTAGACTGTGATCTAGTATGTCACCATTAAGCTGGTGGACCATAGTACATTAAGAATTTGTGTGGCAGGATATATTTAGTAGCCGTCATCCCTTACGTTGTCTTTGTTCCATTTCGTGGTGGCATGATCACTGGCGATCCTTTTCATGAAGTCCTGCTGGTTTAGAGCATGGCCAAGTTTTTTGAAAATGGGATGAATAAGAAAAAGAAAATGTGAGCATCTTTTTAGGGAAAACTGACAGATCAATTTAGATTTAGCAGTGGACAAAATGAAGAAAGTGATTGAAGCAAATTTGAGAGAAAAGAAAAAACTAACAAATAATAAGCAGTGTAGATAAACCTTTTCCTTTTGGGGAAAAGCTCAAGCAGAAAAATAAATAAACAATACTGAGGCTGAGGGTGACATTGATTGGGGTCAGGAGGAGAGCATTTGGAATCCAAATATCCAAATTTTGGATATTTTTAAAATGACCCCACAACTTTTAGAAATAAAGGAAATGGTCAGATTCTAATATCTAAGAGAGGTTGGGCAATTTCATAAACATTTAACTAAGCTCATAATCGAATTCAAAAGTCCATCTATTCATATACAAATTGCCCATCCCAAGCCATGAGAATGATAGTTGTTAAAAGGAGTTTTCTTCCTTGTTTTGTGGTCATTTTTCCTCATTTATTGATGTTTATTAACAATTTAAAAAGAAATCTACACTTACTACAAATATAATTATTGAATCAATGAAATCCAATTTATTCAAATCTTCAATTATTAAAAAAAAAACAAAATCCTATTTCATGTGTCTTGTTTTCCTATTGTCACTAGTTTTCAAATTCAAAAAGTTTAATCATCACTTTCCCATATTACCCCCCTTTTGTCTAAATGCAATCACTATTTCCACAAAATTCATTCAAGTAACACAATGGGCATTTTAGTAATTCAAAAATGCTTTTCTTAATCTGTGTGCATGGTCAACCATGACACATAAAAAGGAAAGAAGGGAGCAGTATTCTTACGAACTCAAACTATTTATTTTTTATTTTTAGTAGATCAAATTTGTGGTTTACGATTTAAATGTTGGTTATAACTGATTGTGGTGAAGTTAATATTGTATATTTTGTATAATTTTAAACTGGCCTAATCAATTGGTTGTTGCTAATACACATGTTGATGGTAGAGTTTTGATTGACTTTTAAAATTTCGATGTATGGAGCTAATTATTATAGTGATGACCATAAATGATCTTCTCGAGTTTCTCGTTTGCTTGTATCAATTGAATTTTATCAAGGATTATGCATATCTTTCCACTTGTAGGTTGTTGGAATTTTCAAAACTCTGGTGCTTCCACTCCTAGGCCAACTTGCGGATGAGTACGGGCGTAAACCGCTGCTCCTTCTTTCTGTATCTCCATCTATAGTCCCTTTTGGTATGTTTTATAACAACATTTTTACATTGAACAGAACTTTATGTAGAAGAAATTCCAACTGCATTTGATATTGCTATCTACATCAAGCTGTGAAAATTTCCTTTGCAACAAACTATTGTAGCAATGACACTTGAAAGTTAGATCCTGGATAATTATTTGTTAAGCTTATTATTTTTTCATTCTTCATTATCGATCTGGAAGTGCTATGATATTCATAACAGACGAAGAATCTTTATACAAGCCATTATGCACAACTAATCCAGCAGACAAGTACCCTCTTAGACAGCCCTTAGCCCGAAAGAAATCTTGTTTAACTGAAAATTGAGTCAGCCAATTCCCATGTCATTCAATGGCATCTGCTTGGCCGGGTACCTTGGTGTTGAGGTCTTGAGTGATGCTTATCTCACTGTGACCCAAAAAATAAAAAATGAAAAGTTGTAGCAAGAAAAAGTTTCTTAAATGTTAAGAAGTTGCAGAGCTTGCATTATCTTTTTGTCATCATCATTCATTTGAAGGACTCTGTATGATTAGACATTTGTAGTTTTTTATTGATGCCAATTTTCATGCTTCATGAGTGGCATGAGAAAATTAGCAGTTCCAGTGGCCAAGATGACATGTTCTTTCTATTGAATATTAATAATTATATGTGCTGTAATATGTTAACTAACTTCAATTCGAGCACCTGAAGTTAATGACTTGGGATCAAATAGTCAAAAAAACCTTTGCAATATAATTTCCAATATGAATGCCAATGTTGTCAAAGTGATGGATGATTATTTACAGCAAATACATGAGATTATCATCATTTCGCTGCATGTTATGCTGTGCAATGATCCACATGTTCATTTTGCTCACTTTCCTATGTTTCTATTTCAGCTTTACTTGCTATCAATCACTCAAAGGCCTCTGTTTATGCTTATTACGTCCTTCGTACAATTTCATATATTTTAAGTTCAGGGAGCGTATTCTGCATTTCTTTTGCTTATGTGGTAAGAGATCTTCCTCAATGGTATTAGTTAAAGATCATAACTCAGGGTTATTACAGATCACATATTCCCGTTCTCTGCCAGGCAGATATTGTCGATGAAAGTAACAGGGCAGCAATAATTAGTTGGTATACAGGTCTGTTTTCTGCTTCACATGTGTTGGCAAACATCCTAGCACGTTTTCTTCCTGAAGAGTACATTTTTCAGGCACGTTGGGCTGTAACTTTAGCATTTGCTTCTTGTGAATCTCTTAATCATTCCCATTTTTTTAATCCTCCCAATAAAGACTATTGTTTCAGGTGTCATTACCTCTCTTGATCTTTTGTCCCATCTACATGTACCTGTTTCTGGTTGAGACAGTTAAGCAAACTCCAAGTCATGACCAGCATTCACCTTGCTTGGACAAGACATCGAAGTTTGTTAAGGAACGGTACAATTCAATGAGACATGCTGCAACAATTGTTGTAAGCAGGTATTTTTATCTGTAACCTGCGGTAATTAAATTTTCTGGATCTTTGATAAATTTCTATTCTTCCCTTGAGGACATCAGCATATTATTGATTTACTAAAATGCAAAAGATGTAAATCATTTTTACCTGCTAAAGAGCTCCATTTTACTCTTCAGTCCAACACTTAAGGGCATGGCTCTGGTTACCTTCTTTTATGAGTTGGGAATGTCTGGCATCAACAAGTTCTTACTGGTACGTTCTATCAATCTGACAAAAGTAAATGCAGATATCTATGTCAGGATTATAACTAATATTCGACTAATTTGGATGCTCCTGTCAAGCTCCAAAATATCCCTTCTGCATATCCCTTCTGCATAATGCAGAACAAGATTCGACAGGGATATATTATTTTTCCACATAAGTATTATGCTATTTATCTAAAACAGGTTGCCAGTTTTTGCATCTTCGTCATACAGTTATTCCCTAGCATCATCTCTATTCTTCAGAAGCCATTTTGTTGGGCAGAAAACTGGTAAAAACAAACAAAAGTGTTTTCTTTTTCCAAAGGAAATAATTTTCACTTGGTCGCATGCATTATTGTCAATGACAAAGGAGATGATTTTTTTATTTCATTTGAAAAGAAACGGAAAAGAAATTCATTCTTTTCTCTTCAGAACTGCCTTTTTTTTAAGTCAAGTTGTTTTAAGAAACTTGTTTCAGGGAAATTATTGAAACAACTCCCCAAAAAAGGAAAATGCTTTTAGTCTTGTTATCTTTTGATAAGTGGCTGAGGTCCTGCTAAAATGATAAATAAGAATTTAGTAATTCCACTGCTTCTTTATTTTATTTTATTTTTTGGGGTGGGGGGAAGTTTACTGATAACTGCAAGTTGATGTATATGATTGAACAATTATTGTGACATGCAAATCATATAAGTTCCATTTTTGCTCTGCAGTACTATCTGAAGTCGGCTTTTGGTTTCGACAAAAATCAATTTTCAGAAATTCTGATGATGGTGGGAATAGGCTCAATTGTTTCTCAGGTGTTCTCTATAAAGATCTTTTTCTTTTGTTTTGTTTACTTTCAAGATCCTTAAAGGACTTGATTTTTCCTTGATGTAAAAGATTTTGAAATTGTTTCGTAACACACTTGATTAGTGGGCGAGAAGGCACCACAGAAAATAAACTTCTTATTATTATTATTATTATTATTATTACTATTATTAATGTTTCACAATCTGCTCCTTATGTACCGGACTTCTCTTTCAATCCCAGGTTTGGTTAGTGAGCAAGAAGGAACCACAGAAAATAAACTTATTTTTCTTTTCTTGTTAATACTTTATAATCTGCTTATTATATACTGGACTTCTCAGTCAATCCCATGCTTGGTTGTGAGAAGTTGAAGGATTGTCTAGATGATTAAATTCTTCAAGACTTTATAAGAAATTGAAGGTCCTTAAATGAAAATGCAAGTTCTGTGGGGCTGTCATTTTCCTAGTGGGAGTTCTTGCATCAGCAATTCAAGAAAGATGAAGAAAAAATACATGAAAAAGAAAAAAGAAAACTCTTTTTATCCCAGAACTTAGGGTGGTATTTGTATCTTACTTCACTGTTCCTCTTAATTCGTAGTTTTGAATTCCATCCTTCCAGTATCCTTGAAGCTGAGAGAGATGGACTTACTACACTAAGAGATGCACTTACCAGTGTGTAAATGATTTTTTTTTTTTTGTTTTCTAATACGGTCCCATAGATTTCCATTGTAGCCAAATCAAGTATTTCTTTTACTGAGCTCTCAATTTCTATCCTAATTGCTCATATGAACTCCCCTATTTGGAATTTTCTGTAAATCTAGAATTTCTTACCATATGTTTCATGTCATGGCATGCTTCAAGATGCTAGTGCTTCCTGTCGTCAATCCATTGGTTGGGGAGAAAGTGATACTGTGCACAGCCTTACTTGCATCAATTAATTGTGTGAGTTATCCTTTGTTGACTTAATTTAACCTCTTGCAGCTCTGGACTTAATTGTATTGGAGTACATGTGCGAAGGATTTTTTTTTTTTTATCTCATTAAAGTGATTTTTTTTTTTTTTAATGTACAGGCATTGTTTTATGGCTTAGCATGGGCTCCTTGGGTATGTACTCTTATATACTTAATTAATATGTGGCTATTTTCTTTTTTGAAATTAAAATCTCTATGGTAGCAGCAAGCATCAACATTCAATACTTTACTGTATCTATAAACCTTATCCTTATTGTATGAGCATCATCTTATTGTTGTTGACTGGGAATTATTGAAAACACAGGTACCATATTTGGGTGCTTCATTTGGAGTCATTTATGTTCTTGTGAAACCTTCTGTAAGCACTATTTCCTATGAATAGCTATCTTTTGCAATACAGTTATGGTAGAAATATTCTGTAATTATCCACTGTAGTCAATTCCAATGCTAATTCCTTTTTTGCCATATAATTTTCTGAGGTGACAGGGTTACGCTATTATATCAAAGGCATCAAGCTCAGTTGATCAGGTTGGTTGAGTAATATGGTGTCTTTAACTGAATAAAGATTTGTTAACTTTATGTTTAGATACTAGATTTGTTGAGGGAAATGAAAATAAATGGAAATTAAATTACTTATATATATTCATTTTTTTACGAATAATAAAATAAAAAATGTATTTTTTCAAAAAAAATACTCATTCATTTTCTTGTAATTTTCCTAGCACAACCTCAAAAAAAAAAAAGAAACGAAAGAACTGAGCTTCTTTCACTTCACTTTCATTTCTATTGTTTCCCATTTCTTTTCATTTCCCTCCATAAATCTAAGATCCAAGCAATAGCATAAAAGTTTCAGACATGCCACCCTTGAAAGCCAAGGCGAGGCATCAAGGCTTAAAACAGGAAAAATGCTTGACTGGACAGGAAAACCCCCCACAGTCCCACTTAATTTCCCCTTTGGAGTTGGAGGATTATACACTAGTCGAAATTCCACCATTAATAAATGAGAATTTTGCTTTCCTTGAATTTTATGGGTTTGCAAAATCTTTTTCAACTTACTAGCGCTAATACTAAGTTTTTCAAAGTTCCTCAAGTCAAAATTGAAGAAAAATAGAATGGGAGCTTTACTGAGATACTGATTATCACAAGAGACCCTCACAGGGGTTTACATAGCACACCTCCATGTACAATATGTGGAAAGTAATTATACGATTTTCTTATTTATGAATGTATATTTAGTTATTTACTTTCTGCACGCAAGGTAAGACCCTCCCCCAGTAAGCTGCCCTTTACTTTATATTTATTTTGGTAGTCTAATTAATACACATTTTTGACATGCCAAATCTAATCATATCCTTGACCCTCCTAATTGATAGGAATGTCAATTTGACTAGAAAAGTAGGTGCCCAACTCGACCACAATGCTTGGGGTCTACAGAATTGGGGTAGGGATATATAGGGCATGGGAAAAAAAAATTATAACTTGAAGTGGGTTTTTTTTGCAAGGTAAAGTTTGTCAACACCACACCCCCCCAACCCCCCAAACGAATTTTTCTCAATTATATTATGAAATACCATAAATACCCATATTATTATATAGTGATACAAAAATTCCCGTAGTCTATACAAGGAAAGATTAGGATCCTGCTTCCCAACCCCCAACCTTCTAAGAAGATTCTTTGTTTCTTCTTTTTGTATTATTTTTATGGCTGTAGAATTTGCATTGTTACGTTGTTTTCTTTTTTTTTTTTTTTTGGAGAAAAATGTTTTTAATTTTTTGGTTTTCATGCCCCTACCCAGCCAACCCGTACTTGGTTAGCTTAGGCGGGGTAGGGACGGTTTTGGGGTTTATATTGTCGCAAGGTTGAGGCCCCATTAGGGGCAGGTGGGGTTGAGCCCAACCCTCCCCATTAGAATGCCAAGTTCATTGGTTACTTGTCAAAATTCTCACCTTTGGTTGGGTATTTGACGAATGACTCTGCATGGAATTCAGTTCTCAAGATGAACTTCCTCTGTTGTCATGGAATTCAGTTCTCATTGCTTACTTGTCATGGAATTCATGGAATTCTGCATGGCGCAGATTTCTCAGCTGCAGGCCGAATTATGTTGAAAGTCTAGAGATTTTCTGATCATAGTTCCCAATTTCACTTACATTACAGGCAAAAGCACAAGCTTTTATTGCTGGCGTGCAATCAATTTCGTATCTGATATCACCATTTGCAATGAGTCCATTAACATGTGAGTTTAAGCATTCTGGTAATTCTGTCATTAATTGATCATCAGAATTGTTTAAATTAATTCGCATAATTAATTGTCGACTTCATGTTGCCTCAGCTTGGTTTTTGTCGAGCGATGCTCCTTTTAACTGTAAAGGTTTCAGTTTCATCTGCTCATCTGTATGCTTGGTAAGCCTGCTCTCTCTCTCTCTCTCTCTCTCTCTCTCTCTCTCTCTCTCTCTCTCTCTCTCTCTCTCTCTTCTAATTGCAAGTGCTCAATTGTTTCAGATGGTATCTTTATGTTATGCCTGCATGCTGAAGGTAGAAGCACCATCAAAGAATGACAGTGCAGAAAGTATCGAAGCACCACTTCTAGAATAAAAGACAATAGCAAGATCGTGACTGTCTAGGCCTCCTAGGCTGATCATAGTTTTCATCTGGCAAATTGAATGTAAATATTAATCACAAATTATGCCATTGCCCTTGGGTTTTTTCTTACCCAATTGGCTACTATCCCTGTAACAAAGAATGATGAAAAATCTTAGTCAAATTGTGTACTACTGCTTCTGTTATCATTTAACCTTTAAATCTAGGTGACAATAGTTTGTACTAAGGTACGACTCTATTAATAAAATAAGATATCCGTAATCTGTAAAAAAAATTTGCTATGCATATAAACTATTACCTTTATAATTATCACTTTTATTTTTTATTCTAGAGACAAGTGCACCCCACAGGCTACAGCATCAAGAAAGGGTCGGATTACCGTAATTCAATGATAAATTAGGAACTTTGCTTTTTGTAAGAAGTTTGGGTGGGGTGGTTTTGTCTTTCTTTTGTTCAATTTAATGAGAACTTGATCCCAATCTTGGCATTTAATGAAAACTTCCTATTACAAATTTTGTAAACTATACAAAGTTGGTGATTTGGGAGCCATCTGTTATAACTTATAGCTTTTTGGTAGGGGTAATTATACTTTACTTTTTTAGTTTGAACAAAAAGTAAATGACTCCTCTATAATTCAAAAGTGAACACATAACGTTCTTATAGTTCAGACCTAACTATATAATGTATGAAAACTTTTAGGATTGACAACAATTATATTACAGGAGTATCTTTGTCATTTTATCTCTTTAAAATAAAATATTCAAAAGATAATCTTTTTTTTTTATGTCAAAATAAAGAGTTATTCTTTGCTATGGTATTTTTTTTCATTTCATTAAATTTGTTAACATTTCATCTATTTTATAATTAAGTCCAATGACAAAAACACCCTTGTAATAGAATTATCATTAATTTTAATATTTTTTATTTATTTTACAGTTAAGTTCAAAACGTAAAGAGGCTATGGGTTCACATTTTAACCCTCGTTATTGTCTTTTGTTTTGTTTTTTATTTTCTAGTTTTTCAAGCATAACACTTTTTTTTTTGGGTGGGAGTGGTAAGCTAAGTCGCCTGCTCTGCCTTTGCAGATTGAGAGTGACACTTTAGTTTGGGAGCGGTAGGCTTAAGTGACCTAACTTGCCTTTGCGAATTGGCCTGTTGAGAGTGAAAATCTTTCGAATAAATCCTCCGACCGCGAAAGTAGTTGAGATACTTAGGAGTAATTATTCAAGTGCTCTAGGAATATAGTGTGACCATACTTCTTCTTTCAGAATAATGGCTGAGTAGACGCAAGGCCGTCCTTGGAGTAAACCTAACAAGCCCTTAGGGTTGGGCAACTTTCAGGCCAAGACAAATCCCCAGGTTCAAAAAAAAAAAAAAAATTATTTTGTAAAGAAAAAAATTATTTGACTCCATTAAATTTTTTTTATTCTTGTATAGAATTTTTTTTTTTAACTTGTATGACTTTTTTTGATAATAAATTAATAATAAGAGGACAACATATTTAAATTCGGACTAGGGCAAACCAATTGTGAGGACCAGCCCTGAGTAGACGCAGTATTATTGTAAGAGATAAGCATGGTCATGTAGTGCTCAAAGAGCACTGCATTATTTATCCGTATTTAGGGTCAATAATAGACCTTTAATTAAGCATTTTAAGCCCCATTCTAAGAGAGAGAGAGAGAGTTAAATGTTATTTTCTTGCTTTGTGGACTGTTCGTTTGCCACTGATTGAAGGATTGAGAGAATGAAATTTCTACCACATTGTAAGAGGTTTTCGTGGTACTGGTACTTGCGCAATGTCAATCTTAAGGTAAAAAAAAAAAAAAAACACCAAACAATTTTTTTTTTAAATGAGGTGGTTTTGCTCGATATTTTGGTGAAAAAATGTTTATCACAAAATATAATCCGGAATATCTACAAACACGAGGTAGAATTATAAAAAAATATAACTCATAGTTATCATAATTTATTCACTTTTCGTTGTAACTTTTATTACATTTTGTGATCAATATAAGTGATAATACAATCAATCCAACTGATATATGCCCTCACAATATCATACCCTCGAGATACCGTAGTTGTTACATTTAAGACTTAGGAGAAACCGAGGTTAGGCGGCATGTCCTATTGAGTGATTTCCCAGCAGTAGTCTCATTTTTCAAAAATAGGGACCGCTTGTAAATTTGTGCATATTAACCGTGCTAAACTCCTGTGTATGGGTTTAGAGGTGAGCTTTCACATTCTACTTTTAAGATATTTTTATGTTGCCCTTTTTTTGGGGTAAAACTGGAATTCAATGGCCCAACCAATTTACTTTCATCATACGGTTGGCTAGCTTCCACGTGTTAGGCTCACTGTAAGGCAATAATACTCCACTACACCACCAAATGTAATCTAGCTAGCGGAACAAAAGTACAAGCCAGTCAATTCCCCCAACCCAATTGAATATAGCCGACCAACCAGTCCAATCCTGCAAATGGAATCTGGTTGGAACACAACAAGAGATAAGTTGCCGCCCTCACTGGCCCCACCCCCACCAAATGGAATGTAGGGTCACATACAAAAGATTTATTATATAATGTTCACATTTTTTTTTTTGAGAATTACTGTATAAAACGAATTTTTGTACGGAATTTTTATATAAAATAATATTATTTGTTGTGATTCTTTTATTTGAAACCAAAATACTTATTTTTTAAGTTAATAATTTTAAAAATAGCATTATTATATTTTTTTTATTTTTGTGCATGAAATTTTTGTAAGAATAACATTTTCATATTTTTTTTACACAATCAAGATAAAGCCTGGATACTCTCGACAATGACAATTTCTAGCAAAAAAAAATGGGCATAAAATGTGTTGATAAGTCTTGTTTTTTAATATTTTATTTAAACTCTAAAAGGTATCTCACATATATAGAAAAAAATTTGGTTGTCAAAAAGTCATAGTTAAAACTCTTTAATTTTATGCTTTTTGGTTTTTGATGGTTTCTTTAATTTTATGCTTATTTACAAATAACTAATGCATCAAAAATTTCAGGTTGCTTTAAACTTTAAAGTATGTTTAATATATAAAGTATATATTTTTAAGTTCAATCTTAATTTACTGATGGTATTAGACGGGAATTTAAAATATGACACATTGTCATGAAAGCCCTAAAAAAAATTAAAAGACAATATGACAAATAAAATTTCTATCAATATGTTATATTTTAGTACCCGTTTATAAAAATAAAAGTTCCATCGTCAATCAATCAAAATTAATCTCATTTGCATATATTTTTTTTGTATAAACAAACATCAAAATAGATTTTTTTTTTCTTTTTTGATTTACAAGATATTCAAGTCTTTAATTGACTACTTTCTCTAGCTCGTGTAAGTCTATTGTCCGCATAAACTTTATACATCGTATGAATAATGGTAGAGCACAATGGAGTGTGAAAAAGCATTATGTTTAGAGAATCAGTTGCTTAGAGCCTATTTCTAACTCGGGAAAGGAAAGGAAATAAAAGAGAAAGAAAAGAAAGAGAAAATAAAAAAATAAAAAAATTCTTTTCCCAATTTGATTTTACAAAGAAAATAAAAAGAATGTGGAGGAAAAATAAAAAGAGAGAATATTTTTTTCCCTTCCCTTCCTTTTTTAGGTAATACCAAACAAGAAAAAGACAAAAATTAAAATTTTCTTTCTTTTCCCTTCTCTCCCCACCTGCCAAACAGGCTGTTAGGTGCTAGGTACGATGAGCCAAGTTGTTTTGAGCCGAGATGCCCAGCCGCGCCGCCATAGGACGGGCCAGTTCGTTACACACGAGCATTGTGCTTCAACGCACTGTCACCCGCGCCCTCACACTCCTCTTGTTTCGTCATTAAAATACTGTTTCCACTTTTCAACAGACAGTCCCCAACTGTCTGTAATTCTCCTTTCTCTCTCTATATTTGCGTGTATTTATATGCATCTCGATAATATCTCCATCTTTGTAACTTGTATTTAAATAAAGAGAGAGAGGAGAGAGAGACAGTTGACGATGAAGACGAAAATGGAGTGGAAGGGTAGTATGAGAGAGCTGAGACCTCTGGTTCACCTGCTGTTGCCTCTCTTCTTCCACTGGATCGCCGAGCAGATGACTGTTTCAGTGCTCGTAGATATCACCACCGGAACTCTCTGTCCCGGCGACGAGACATGTTCCGAAGCTATTTATATCAATGGCGTTCAGGAGACGGTACTTTCTCTCTAGAAATTCTCTCTCCGAAACCCTGTTTTATATTCTCCCTCTGCTCCATTAAACTGACATCGATCTCTCTCTTTTCCGATTCTCTGAAATGGAATGGAAACAACTCAACTCAGCCAAACGCTGTGGTTGTATTACTTTACCTTTTCAAATTTAGTTAGTTTTTGGGTTATAACCTAAACAACGAAAAATTCTGGATTTTCTTTGCTTTTCCTACAATTTCTGAGCAACCAAACAGAGCTTCAAGTTATTCCTTTCATTATGTTAGTGTTGATTATTATCTTGATCCTAGTTCTCTCTCTCTCTCTCTCTCTCTCTCTCTCTCTCTCTCTCTCTCTCTCTTTGTACATATAATATATACACGTGTATATATAAATTGACCAACTATTTTCTCAGGGTGCTGATAAGCTTCAATTTACATCTTCTGAGAAAATTCAGAGGTTCAAAACTAGTAGATGATTTGGTTCATAGATGATGAAGAGGACTGATGGAAAACTTTCTAATTTCATTTCGCAAGTTTCTTACTATATGCTATTGCTTTCAATTTCCCCTTTTTTTTAATTGCTTGCTGCATCGGTTTAAACAATGAACATTGAATTCTATAAATGTTGTTGTCCTGTTGGTATCTGTTGGGAGGAGAAAAAGCTTGATTCGGTTCGTTGCTTCGATCTTTCAAAGCACATAGTGGCTTGTCAGTATGGACCATTAGAATTTGTTCTGTTTACTTTTACTCTTTCTTTTTGTTTGTTTGGACAAGTATTCTGTTTGCTTTTACTGTGTGGAACCTTTAGTTAATCAAGCCATTAAAAATATCTGAGCAGTGAGGGCCTATGTTTCTTATGAGAGGCTCATAAAAGACAGTTAACTAATCTCTAATGGTCTGCCATAAAGTAGGGAGTTCTTGACTTCGAAGATAAACTAAATTTTCATTTCTTGGATTTTGGAAGATGTTTCAGTAAGAGAAAAAAATAAACTAATAAAGG
This sequence comes from Euryodendron excelsum, assembly GCA_033060915.1. Classification (NCBI taxonomy): domain Eukaryota; kingdom Viridiplantae; phylum Streptophyta; class Magnoliopsida; order Ericales; family Pentaphylacaceae; genus Euryodendron; species Euryodendron excelsum. Next base: position 20,527,420 of record CM065390.1, on the reverse strand, counting down.
TCCTGCATCTGAAAAGTGAAGTTCATAAATATTATTGAATGTATGCATTTATTCTATTGATGCCGTAATCCTTGTCTATCAATTTTTTTAGTACAGCCTGTGCTTTTGATGCTTGAACTTGAGATTTTTCTTGCAAGTTTGATAGATACTGAATGTTAGACTGTGATCTAGTATGTTACCATTAAGCTGGTGGACCCTAGTACATTAAGAATTTGTATGGCAGGATATATTTAGTAGCCGTCATCCCTTACGTTGTCTTTGTGCCATTTCGTGGTGGCATGATCACTAGCGATCCTTTTTCATGAAGTCCTACTGGTTTAGAGTACGGCCAAGTTTTTTGAAAATGGGATGAATAAGAAAAAGAAAATGTGAGCATCTTTTTAGGGAAAACTGACAGATCAATTTGGATATAGCAGTGGACAAAATGAAGAAAGTGATTGAAGCAAATTCGAGAGAAAAGAAAAAACTAACAAATAATAGGCAGAGTAGATAAACCTTTTCTTTTTGGGGAAAAGCTCAAAGAGAAAAATAAATAAATAATACTGAGGCTGAGGGTGACATTGATTGGGGTCGGGGAGAGCTACATGGTCCTAAGTGGGGGTCAAGTGACCTTGCTGAAACTTTGAAAAGTTTCAGGTTTGACTATATACTCTGATAACATTTGGATATTTTTGAAATGACCCCACAACTTTTAGAAATAAAGGAAATGATCAGATTCTAATATCTAAAAGAGGTTGGGCAATTTCATAAACATTTAACTAAGCTCATAATCGAATTCAAAAGTCCATCTATTCATATACAAATTGCCCATCCCAAGCCATGAGAATGATAGTTGTTAAAAGGGTTTTTCTTCCTTGTTTTATGGTCATTTTTCCTCATTTATTGATGTTTATTAACAATTTAAAAAGAAATCTACACTTATTACAAATATAATTATTGAATCAATGAAATTCAATTTATTCATATCTTCAATTATTCAAAAAAAAACAAAATCCTATTTCATGTGTCTTGTTTTCCTTGTGTCACTAGTTTTCAAATTCGAAAAGTTTAATCATCACTTTCCCATATTACCCCCCTTTTGTCTAAATGCAATCACTATTTCCACAAAATTCATTCAAGTAACACAATGGGCATTTTAGTAATTCAAAAATGCTTTTCTTAATCTGTGTGCATGATCAACCATGACACATAAAAAGGAAAGAAGGGAGCAGTATTCTTACATACTCAAACTATTTATTTTTTATTTTTAGTATATCAAATTTGTGGTTTACGATTTAAACGTTGGTTATAATGGATTGTGGTGAAGTTAATATTAGTATATTTTGTATAATTTTAAACTGGCCTAATCAATTGGTTGTTGCTAATACACATGTTGATGGTAGAGTTTTGATTGACTTTTAAAATTTCGATGTATGGAGCTAATTATGATAGTGATGACCATAAATGATCTTCTCAAGTTTCTAGTTTGCATGTATCAATTGAATTTTATCAAGGATTATGCTTATCTTTCCACTTGTAGGTTGTTGGAATTTTCAATACTCTGGTGCTTCCACTCCTAGGCCAACTTGCAGATGAGTATGGGCGTAAACCGCTGCTCCTTCTTTCTGTATCTCCATCTATAGTCCCTTTTGGTATGTTTTATATCAACATTTTTACATTGAACAGAACTTTATGTAGAAGAAATTCCAACATCATTTGATATTCCTATCTACGTCAAGCTGTGAAAATTTCCTTTGCAACAAACTATTGTAGCAATGACACTTGAAAGTTAGATCCTGGATAATTATTTGTTAAGCTTATTTTTTTTTTCATTCTTCATTATTGATCTGGAAGTGCTATGATATTCATAACAGACAAAGAATCTTTATACAAGCCTTTATGCACAACTGATCCAGCAGACAAGTACCCTCTTAGACAGCCCTTAGCCAGAAAGAAATCTTGTTTAACTGAAAATTGAGTCAGCCAATTCCCATGTCATTCAATGGCATCTGCTTGGCCGGGTACCTCGGTGTTGAGGTCTTGAGTGATGCTTATCTCACTGTGACCCAAAAAATAAAAAAATGAAAAGTTGTAGCAAGAAAAAGTTTCTTAAATGTTAAGAAGTTGCAGAGCTTGCATTATATTTTTATCATCATTATTCATTTGAAGGACTCTGTATGATTAGACATTTGTAGTTTTTTATTGATGCCAATTTTCAAGCTTGATGAGTGGCTTGAGAAAATTAGCAGATGCAGTGGCCAAGATGACATGTTCTTTCTATTGAATATTAATAATTATATATGCTGTAATATGTTAACTAACTTCAATTCGAGCACCTGAAGTTAATGACTTGGGATCAAATAGTCAACAAACCTTTGCAATATAATTTCCAATATGAATGCCAATGTTGTCAAAGTGATGGATGATTAATTACAGCAAATACATGAGATTATCATCATTTCGCTGCATTTTATGCTGTGCAATGATCCACATATTCATTATGCTCACTTTCCTATGTTTCTATTTCAGCTTTACTTGCTATCAATCACTCAAAGGCCTCTGTCTATGCTTATTACGTCCTTCGTACAATTTCATATATTTTAAGTCAAGGGAGCGTTTTCTGCATTTCTTTTGCTTATGTGGTAAGAGATCTTCCTCAATGCTATTAGTTAAAGATCATAACTCGGGGTTATTACAGATCACATATTCCCGTTCTCTGCCAGGCAGATATTGTCGATGAAAGTAAGAGGGCAGCAATAATTAGTCGGATCACAGGTCTCTTTTCTGCTTCACATGTGTTGGGAAACATCCTAGCACGTTTTCTTCCTGAAGAGTACATTTTTCAGGCACGTTGGGCTGTAACTTTAGCATTTGCTTCTTGTGAATCTCTTAATCATTCCCATTTTGTTAATCCTCCCAATAAAGATTCTTGTTTCAGGTGTCATTACCTCTCTTGATCTTTTGTCCCATCTATATGTACCTGTTTCTGGTTGAGACAGTTAAGCAAACTCCAAGTCATGACCAGCATTCACCTTGCTTGGACAAGACATCGAAGTTTGTTGGGGAACGGTACAATTCAATGAGACATGCTGCAACAATTGTTGTAAGCAGGTATTTTTATCTGTAACCTGCGGTAATTAAATTTTCTGGATCTTTGATAAATTTCTATTCTTCCCTTGAGGACATCAGCTTATTATTGATTTACTAAAATGCAAAAGATGTAAATCATTTTTACCTGCTAAAGAGCTCCATTTTACTCCGCAGTACAACACTTAAGGGCATGGCTCTGGTTACCTTCTTTTATGAGTTGGGAATGTCTGGCATCAACAAGTTCTTACTGGTACGTTCTATCAATCTGACCAAAGTAAATGCAGATATCTATGTCAGGATTATAACTAATATTCGACTAATTTGGATGCTCCTGTCAAACTCCAAAATATCCCTTCTGCATAATGCAGAACAAGATTTGACAGGGATATATTATTTTTCCACATAAGTATTATGCTATTTATCTAAAACAGGTTGCCAGTTTTTGCATCTTCGTCATACAGTTATTCCCTAGCTCATCTCTATTCTTCAGAAGCCATTTTGTTGGGCAGAAAACTGTTAAAAACAAACATAAGTGTTTTCTTTTTCCAAAGGAAATAATTTTCACTTGGTCGCATGCATTATTGTCAGTGACGAAGGAGTTGATTTTTTTATTTCTTTTGAAAAGAAACGGAAAAGAAATTTATTATTTTCTCTTGAGAACTGGCTTTTTTTAAGTCAAATTGTTTTAAGAAACTTGTTTCAGGGAAATTATTGAAACAACTCCCCAAAAAAGGAAAATGCTTTTAGTCTTGTTATCGTTTGATAAGTGGCTGAGGTCCTGCTAAAATGATAAATAAGAATTTAGTAATTTCACTGCTTTTTTATTTTATTTTATTTTTTGGGGTGGGGGGAAGTTTACTGATAACTGCAAGTTGATGTATATGATTGAACAATTATTGTGACATGCAAATCATATAAGTTCCATTTTACCTCTGCAGTACTTTCTGAAGTCAGCTTTTGGTTTCGACAAAAATCAATTTTCAGAAATTCTGACAATGGTGGGAATAGGCTCAATTGTTTCTCAGGTGTTCTCTATAAAGATCTTTTTCTTTTCTTTTGTTTACTTTCAAGATCCTTAAAGGGCTTGATTTTTCCTTGATGTCAAAGGTTTTGAAATTGTTTCATAACACCCTTGATTAGTGGGCAAGAAGGCACCACAGAAAATAAACTTATTATTATTATTATTATTATTATTATTATTAATGTTTCAGAATCTGCTCCTTATGTACCGGAGTTCTCTTTCAATCCCAGGTTTGGTTAGTGAGCAAGAAGGCACCACAGAAAATAAACTTATTTTTCTTTTCTTGTTACTACTTTATAATCTGCTTATTATGTACTGGACTTCTCAGTCAATCCCATGCTTGGTTGTGAGAAGTTGAAGGATTGTCTAGATGATTAAATTCTTCAAGACTTTATAAGAAATTGAAGGTCCTTAAATGAAAATACAAGTTCTGTGGGGCTGCCATTTTCATAGTGGGAGTTCCTTCATCAGCCATTCAAGAAAGATGAAGAAAAAAAACAAGAAAAAGAAAAAAGAAAACTAGGTTTATCCCAGAACTTAGGGTGGTATTTGTATCTTACTTCACTGTTCCTCTTAATTCGTAGTTTTGAATTCCATCCTTCCAGTACCCTTGAAGCTGAGAGAGATGCACTTACTACACTTAAGAGATGCACTTGCCAGTGTGTAAATAATTTTTTTTTTTTTGTTTTCTAATACTGTCCCATAGATTTCCATTGTAGCCAAATCAAGTATTTCTTTGACTGAGCTCTCAATTTCTAACCTAATTGCGCATATGAACTCTCCTTTTTGGAATTTTTGTAAATCTAGAATTTCTTTCCATATGTTTCATGTCATGGCATGCTTCAAGATGCTAGTGCTTCCTGTCGTCAATCCATTGGTTGGGGAGAAAGTGATACTGTGCACAGCCTTACTTGCATCAATTACTTGTGTAAGTTATCCTTTGTTGACTTAATTTAACCTCTTGCAGCTCTGGACTTAATTGTATTGGAGTACTTTTTTATCTCATTAAAGTGAATTTTTTTTTGTTTTAATGTATAGGCATTGTTTTATGGCTTAGCATGGGCTCCTTGGGTATGTACTCTTATATACTTAATTAATATGTGGCTATTTTCTGTTTTGAAACTAAAATCTCTATGATAGCAGCAAGCATTAACATTCAATACTTACTGTATCTATAAACCTTATCCTTATTGTATGAGCATCATCTTATTGTTGTTGACTGGGAATTATTGAAAACACAGGTACCATATTTGGGTGCTTCATTTGGAGTCATTTATGTTCTTGTGAAACCTTCCGTAAGCACTATTTCCAATGAATATCTATCTTTTGCATTACAGTTATGGTAGAAATATTCTGTAATTATCCACTGTAGTCAATGCCAATGCTAATTCCTTTTTTGCCATATAATTTTCTGATGTGACAGAGTTACACTATTATATCAAAGGCATCAAGCTCAGCTGATCAGGTTGGTGGAGTAATATGGTGTCTTTAACTTGAATAAAGATTTGTTAACTTTATGTTTAGATACTAGATTTGTTGGGGGAAATGAAAATGAAGGGAAATTAAATTATGATATATATTCATTTTTTTTAAGAGTAATAAAATAAAAAATGTATTTTTTGAAAAAAATACTCATTCATTTTCTTCTAATTTTCCTAACACAACTTAAAAAAAAAAAAAAAAGAAAGAAACGAAAGAACTGAGCTTCTTTCACTTCACTTTCTTTTCTATTATTTCCCATTTCTTTTCATTTCCCTCCATAAATTTAAGATCCAAGCAATAGCATAAAAGTTTCAGACATGCCAACCCTTGAAAGCCAAGGCGAGGCATCAAGGCTTAAAACAGGAAGAATGCTTGACTGGACAGGAAAACCCCCCACAGTCCCACTTAATTCCCCCTTGGAGTTGGTGGATTATGCACTAGCCAAAATTCCACCATTAATAAATGAGAATTTCGCTTTCCTTGAATTTTATGGGTTTGCAAAATCTTTTTCAACGTACTAGTGCTAATACTAAGTTTTTCACAGTTCCTCAAGTCAAAATTGAAGAAAAATAGAATGAGAGCTTTATTGAGATACTGGTTATCACAAGAGACCCTCACTAGGGTTTACATAGCACACCTACATGTACAATATGTGGAGAGTAATTATGCGATTTTCTTATTTATGAATCTATATTTAGTTATTTACTTTCTGCACACGAGGTAAGACCCTCCCCCAGTAAGCTGCCCTTTACTGTATATTTATTTTGGTAGTCTAATTAATACACATTTTTGACATGCTAAATCTAATCATATCCTTGACCCTCCTAATTGATAGGAATGTCAATTTGACCAGAAAAGTAGGTGCCCAACTCGACCACAATGTTTGGGGTCTACATAACTGGGGTAGGGATAGGTCATGGGGGGAAAAAAGAAAATTATAACTTGAAGTGGGTTTTTTTTGCGAGGTAAAGTTTGTCCAACCCACCCCCCCCCCCCCCCCCCCCCCCCTTCCCGAATTTTCTCCAATTATATTTTGAAATACCATAAATACCCATGTTATTATAGAGTGATAAAAAAATTTCCGTAGTTTATATAGAGGAAAGATTAGGATATCCTGCCTCCCACCCCCCAATCTTCTGGGAAGATTTCGTTGTTTTCCTTTTCTTTTTTTTTTTCTTGAGAAAAATGTTTTTAATTTTTTGGCTTTCATGCCCCTACCCAGCCAACCTGTTCTTGGTTAGCTTAGGCGGGGTAGGGACAGTTTTGGGTTTTATATTGTCGCGAGGTTGAGGCCCCGTTAGGGGCAGGTGGGGCTGAGCCCAACCCTCCCCATTAGAATGCCAAGTTCATTGGTTACTTGTCAAAAATTCTCACCTTTAGATGGGTATTTGACAAATGATTCTGCATGGAATTCAATTCTCGAGATGAACTTCCTCTGTTGTCATGCAATTCAGTTCTCATTGGTTGTCAAAAATTCTCACCTTTGGTTGGGTATTTGACGAATGATTCTGCATGGAATTCAGTTCTCAAGATGAACTTCCTCTGTTGTCATGGAATTCAGTTCTCATTGGAATTCTGCATGTCTCAGATGTCTCAGCTGCAGGCCTAATTATGTTGAAAGTCTAGAGATCAGAGAGTTTTCTGATCATAGTTCCCAATTTTACTTACATTGCAGGCAAAAGCACAAGCTTTTATTGCTGGCGTGCAATCAATTTCGTATCTAATATCACCATTTGCAATGAGTCCATTAACATGTGAGTTTAAGCATTCTCGTAATTCTGTCATGAATTGTTCATCAGAATTGTTTAAATTAATTCGCTTAATTAATTGTCGACTTCATGTTGCCTCAGCTTGGTTTTTGTCGAGCGATGCTCCTTTTAACTGTAAAGGTTTCAGTTTCATCTGCTCATCTGTATGCTTGGTAAACCTGCTCTCTCTCTCTCTCTCTCTCTTCTCTCATTCTCTCTCTCTCTTTTCTAATTGCAAGTGCTCAATTGTTTCAGATGGTATCTTTATGTTATGCCTGCATGCTGAAGGTAGAAGCACCATCAAAGAATGACAGTGCAGAAAGTATCGAAGCACCACTTCTAGAATAAAAGACAATAGCGAGATCGTGACTGTCTAGGCCTCCTAGGCTGATCATGGTTTTCCTCTGGCAAATTGAGTGTAAATATTAATCACCAATTATGCCATTCCCCGTGGGTTTTTTCTTATCTACCTTCTTCCATGTCAGAAAGAAGAATGGAGTAATTGTAGGACACCCAATTGGCTATTAACCCTGTAACAAAGAATGATGAAAAATATGAGTCAAAATGTATATTACTGCTTCTGTTATGATTTAACCTGTAAATCTAAGTGACAATAGTTTGTACTAAGTTACCACTCTATTAGTAAAATAAAATATCCGTAATCTGTAAAAAAAATTTTGCTATGCATATATACTATTCCCTTTATAATTATCACTTTTATTTTTTTATTCTAGAGACAAGGCACCCCACAGGCTACAGCATCAAGAAAGGGTCGGATAACCATAATTCAACGATAAATTAGGAGCTTTGCTTTTTGTTAGAAATTTGGGTGGGGTGGTTCTTGTCTTGCTTTTGTTCAATTTAATGAGAACTTGATCCCAATCTTGGCATTTAATGAAAATTTCCTATTACAAATTTTGTAAACTATACAAAGTTGGTGATTTGGGACCCGTCCGTTATAACTTATAGCTTTTTGTTAGGGGTAATTATACTTCACTCCTTATGGTTTAGCAAAAATCGTATGACTCTCTTATAGTTGAAAAGTAAATACATAACCCTTTGAATTTAACTGTAAAATGTATAAAAACCTTTAGGATTAACGGCAATTATATTGCGGGGGTATTTTCGTTGTTTTATCTTTCCAAAATAAAATATCCATAAGACAATCTTTCCTTTATGTCAAAATAAAGGGTTACTCTTTGCGGGGGTATTTTTTTTTCATTTCATTAAATTTGTTAAGATTCCATCTATTTTATAGATAAGTTTAATGGCAAAAACATCCCTGTGATAGAATTGCTATTAATTCTACTGATTTTCATTTATTTTACAGTTAAATCCAAACTATAAAGAAGCTATGTGTTCATTTTTAAATTATTGAAGAGTCATTTGATTTTTGTTCAAATTAAAAGGGGTAATTTGTATTTAGAGACTGTTTTCAACCAAATGTCAAGTTTTTTTATTTTTATTTTTATGGGTAAGCATAAACTAACGGTCTACCAAAATAAAAAAATTATTGAAAAAAATAAAAACAAAAATACCAATTACAAGAGCTACAAAATGAGGCCTTAGAAGTGTGAATCCTATTATAAAATTACAATTTGTTCAAAACATGAACCATTCGTTACGTCAAAAGTGGCGGGGCAGAAAATCGTCCGTCAATTGATGAAACCCCAAGTAAAGGTCCCAACTTAGCCCCAAAGCAATGCAAAAGCACTGACCCGCCGTTCCCCTTTAACGTACCTTGGACGACTTCTCAATTCCAAAGAAATTATTATATTAACAAAAAAGAATAAAAATTTTAAGGTGCTGCTATTTTCAGATTGGGGCTCGTGCCTGGTGAGAATGGGAGATCTGGTTTTATTTAAAACTTAATCAATGTCTTATAAATTGCCATGTCATTTTGAATTTGAAGACTCTAATACATTAAATCAAAATATGTTATAATACACTTTGAGCTAATTCAAAATTTTAGTGACACGGACTCTTTCCTGTCTATTGGTTTTGAATTGAAATTTTCAAAATTTCACCATAACTAACTAAAGAAGAACCGAATCAGTTATTTTAATATAACTAGTAATCTTTGTCAAAATCCCCTCTCAGGTAGGGTGAACCCATCAGTATGTAGGGCGGTCCGCGTGAATCTACACTATATAATATATATATATATATATAGTTACAATTAGAGCATTGACCCAAGCCCGCCCGTAATTATAATAAAGTTTATATAATTTTGCTGGAACTAGGTGCTAGTACATTTTTTCAATCTCTACCAAGTTCATTTGGTATGATTTTTATTTTACTTTATTTTAGTTTTTCAATTTATCCACCGCGTAAGAATCAGATTTGGGTGGCGATGTTTTGGTAAAGAAAGGCAAACAGGTCTACCCTCCCGTCACCAGCCCCTAGAATCTTCCCATAACCACGTAATTCCCAAGACTAAATCTCCTTCTATTTCTTATTTGGAAACTACCAGCTTGAGGTTGGCCTCATCTTACTTGTCATGCGCCTTTTATTTGTAAATCCGATCATACACACAGATTGGGACAAATGTTCTAGTGTAAAATAATAATGACATCGAATCATATTATAAATAAATAAAAACCTAGCCCTAATCAAGTTTAATTCTACTTGATCTAGATCATTTTATCAGTGTGTAGGATTAATTTTTTTAGCATTTTTTTTTATCTATTTTTTTAAGAATCCCATTTCTTATTCTTTCCATATCTCATAGCCTTTTTTTTTTTTTTTTTTTAATGTGGGAGTAGCTCGCTTTTCAGGAAAATAAAATTCATTTGAATAATTGTAATGCCAGTGAATTTAAAATTTTCTAAATTTTGTATGCGAAATCGGGGTAGCAAATAAAGATATTGAGCTTGGGAAAAGAAAATGATAGCTTTCTTTTCTTATTTTTATGTATTATTTCTATTAGAAAAATGCTATGCGTTAACCAATTTTTTTTACTTATAATACACAAAGTGAATGAATTTTATATGTATTTATTTATGTGAAATCTCACTATATTATGTTTTGTGAATGAAAAATTGAATTAAAAAATTAATTTATTTATAATATTACTCTTTTTGTTATAATGTTTATTTTGAAGTTTCAGCTGGATGGTTCCGAACTTAACTGATAAATATAGTTTACTGAGTAGTCGAGTAAAGTACAGGAAGGATGAGTCCAACATGAGATGTTTCTTGTTATTAAAAGGAAATAAGGGTAGCTTAAATATTTGTCCCTTTCAAATGGGACGCGTAGCTAGATGAACCAATCAAAGAAAAGCTCATGGAAAATACCATGAACTTGACCTCGTGTTAACCTTTTCGGCTTTTGTCCTACTTTCTTTCTTTTCCCTTATTTTAGCAGCATCTAATTCCGTGCCCCATTCGCTCCGCCTCCAACCTCTGTCTCTCTCTCTAAACTTCCTCGATCTCTCCGTCATCGCTCCTTCACGTACGCAACCTCCAACCCCTCATATCCCTCGATTTAGCGATCCATTCAATAAATCTTTCTAATGATTTATAACCATATCTCTCTTTGCACGCTCTAATTTGATTTTTTTTCTCTCTCTCTTTCTCGACCTGAATATTGAGCGATTGAGCAAAATCAATCGCTCATATATACATACAAATATATATTTTGGTGGAGATTCTACCGCTGTGTGTATATAATTTCGACGAAGATTTGATCTGGAAAGAGAAGATGGCTGAGGAACAGTGGCAAGAACCAGAAGGGCACACGCTCTGCGCCAACAATTGCGGATTCTTCGGCAGTCCGACCACGCATAACCTCTGTTCCAAATGCTACAAGGACCACTGCCTCAAGGAACAACGCGCCTCCGAGGCTAAAATCGCCGTCGAGAAGTCTTTGACGGAGGCTTCATCGTCTTCGTCATCGGGATCGTTCGGTCCCGTTTTTTCTGATCGTGCGATTTTGCCGGAGATTCCGGTCGCCGCCGTCGAGATTTTGCCGCCGGCGGAGGCGGTGGTGCAGACGGCGGTTTCGGAAGCGGCGCAGCCGAATAGGTGCGCGGCGTGCAGGCGGCGCGTGGGGCTGGCGGGGTTTAAGTGCAGGTGCGGGACGACGTTCTGCGGGTCGCACAGGTACCCGGAGCTGCACGCCTGCACGTTCGATTTCAAAGCCCTGGGGAAGGAGGAGATCGCCAAGGCCAATCCGGTGGTGAAGTCCGAGAAGCTGGACAAGATATGATCTCAGCCGTTTATTCATGATCGTGGCGATTGGTTGGATCCGACGGTGGAGAGCTTTGAATTTGTGATTTTTCTTTTCAATTGGGCGGTGAGTTGGTTTGTCAATGCGTTGTTGGTCGGAGATTGGGGAGGTTGGGACTTTGCTTTAGCGCTATGTAAAACTGAATATATTTTACATTTTACTTTGTGAAATTAATCAATTAGACTTTATAATTATTATGAGAATCCATCAAATTTGTGATTTTTTTTTTGTTGTGAATTGGGTTGCATTACGAATTATTTATATGTAATTATATATATATATAAATATATATATATAAAGTTGTGTTTATTTTTAAATACTTTTATATTTTTAAAATGTCACGTTATGATTAAATTAATTAATTATTTTATTTTATTAGTTTTATAATATATATATATATATATATATATAAAAAGTTGAGTCTTACTTATCAATCACAACTTGTAAAACAATTAAATTTTGTTTAAAAAAATTACAATAGTGGAAGAGAATAAATTAAAAAGTAATTCAGTCTAATTCAAACAGTTACTATTAATAAAAATTGAGTAAAATATTTATCTATCAAGTGAGGTTATTATACTTATAATTTTTTTTTATTTTTCTTTCGTGAATAATGTTATCAATTTAAAGAGTTTTAATACAAATTAGGGTTGTTAATTTTAAATTGTGATTTTAATTATTTTAATTTTAAATTAATCACTAATATTATATCTATTATAAATTTAAACAAGCCTTATTCCCTTGCACCTTAATCTATCTCCCTAATAAACCACAGAATGGTATGCAGATGGCTTAAAACGTCACTATTCATAACATAATTGGGTCTAGAACATTTTGATGGAATGGGATTAATGGAGCAACTGGATATTCATTCTTCAATTGTTTAGTTTTCTCATCAAAGAATTCATGTCAGTTTTTTGCATCTTCTCTTTATTTTCTTGAGCGGAACAAAAAGGAAAGAAAAAAATTATTTCTTTTTGCTGAGTTAGGAAAACAAAAAGTAAAAGAATAGATTTTTATAAAAAAAAATGACCTTTTCGTTTGTAACTCCTTTTCAATTTTTTTTTTTTGGCTAGATAAATTTAAGATTTAAATATAGCATTAGGTTATGGTTTAGATTTTGAATTTGTAAAAAGAAAATGAAACGGAAATGAAATTACTTATATAAATTAATTAAAATTTGTTCACCTTATTTTCATGTTTGGTCTTTCCTTTTTCTTTTTACTCTACAAATACAAAACCCAAATATAACTTTAATATCCCATAAGGGAATCGGTGTGCATAGTGTAGATACCTTGGCAAACATGGGTGTAGATCAAGTGAGGACCATATGGAGATATAAAAATGGAGATGCCTTATTGAGGACCATATGATAAGATTTCCTCGCTAAACTGCAAAGGTAAGATGAAGGCAATGCTTGTTCTTAGAAATGGTAACGGGACGAGTTTGGATTGTGAGAGTCTAACCCCAACCCCATCCTATAAAGTCAAACACACTCCCGAACTTGAACCTGACCCACTTATCCCTCACCCAGTTTCAACTCGTTTCGAAATTATAAAATCCTAATCAGTCCCATAGTTGAATCGAACCCCGTTTCAACCCGTTTCGAAATTATAAAATCTTGATCAGTCCCATAGTTGAATCGAAATGAACTAACCTCACACCATCTGACCATAGTTGAGGTTTGAGGGTTTCATTGATGTTGGTTTGAGTCGAATTCAAGAACGAGAAGAAGAGAGAGTGAAGTTGATTTACCTAAGAACTTGAGAACAAAGTTGATGTTGTTATGAGAGAGTGAGAGAGAGAGAGAGAAGGGTTTATGCAGAGATTTGTGGGTGTTGTATAGATGAAACGAAAGGTTTATGCAAAGCTTTATGGGTGTTGTATAGATTTGTGGGTGTTGCTTAGATCTGGCTTTTCAGCTAGAGATGTGTCCAAATCCAGCAGCAGTGCGAGCACCTGAGGCCAATGGATGAAGGGGCGTTGAGAGCTTCACCAGTTGACCCTTGTCATTCAGGTGTTAGGGATTACGGAATTTTCTAACTATAATGCATATGCATAATACAAAAATTTTTGATCTAATTAATAGAGCCTAATTTACGTGATTAGAATCATACATTCGAGATCTCTCTAATTTGATCCCGAATAACAATATGTATGAATTTCAAAATTCCTCTACCTTGATCTCGAACAATAAGCAACAACAAGAAGCATGAATCAACTGTTCGAACTTCTGTTATATCTTTCGTACACGCCTTACTCTAGAGAGAATGGGTTTACAGTTGCTAGGGTTTCTCTTCCTCACAAACATGTGTATCTCTTAATTATGAGTAAGTGTAACCCTAGCTGCTCTTAGAGTACATATATATAAATGTTACGGTAAGGACCATAAAATTAGTATGACTAGAATTTCCTACGCAGATAGGATTCCTAATCCAACAAGAATTAATCCATATTTATGTAAATTATAATTTATACCACTAATGAATTATAATTGTACTCTCTGTCATATTAGGAATTATATTTTGAGTTTCATATTATTAAATATTTATTTATCTCTCTACGTTAAGATTACAAATACCCGTTTATTAAATTTAATTGTTAGCAATTAAATTTAATAGATTATTTAATTCCTTGAGACCTTCTAATTAACTTATTTGATATATCAGATTCATAATTCACTTGCAGGGTTTGACATAATCAAAACTTACAAACTTTCTTAAAGGAGTATCATCAATCCCTATACCGGGATGTAAATTCCATCAATAATTAATATTCACTATATATGTAATGTTATTATCCAACTCACTGAGTTTATTGACTCACAAATAATCTTAGTATTTTGTGCAACAAAACAATCAAATATTACATTTATTTATTATATTAGGATTAAGAGCATAAGTACTCATAATAATTATGATGTATTAATTATTTTATATAGTCAGTATAAAAATAATTCACCACGATACTATTCAATACACACAAAGTGTACCAGTGTAAAGAGTTGAAACTATACTGTTTTCCATAGTCAAAACAGATCTATTAAAATCTTGTACTACAATCTACTGATATTGTGTTCAATTCCATCTAAGACTATAAATTACAAGCTTATATTTCATAAGAATCGATGATCTGATCTTTCGTGTGTAAGCCGTACTTTACATACCAAATCATCTACTATATAGAATAAGAGACACACATACATAATTATTAAATAAATAACGTAAGGCAAATATTACTCACACAGATTATCATTAAAATAAAATAACTAATTTATTAATAAATACTAAAATTATTACACAAAATATGTGCTTTGGTATAAATTCCTAACATTAGGAACATCCTACGCCCAGTTCATTAATTCGGTCGATCTCGACCCTATCATCCCAGAATGAAGTGCATTGGACTCGTCGGAGTGCTGTAAAAGAATACTGTATATGAATACGTTTATAGCTTTGGTTGAATTTCAACTAAACAAGTTCCTGCATAACTTCTGTGATCTGTTCTAACTTTATAGCGCCATCCAAACCTAATCGGGATCCTTGATACCGACTTGAACCCAATCGAGTTTAATTGTTTGCTTCTTAAACCTAACCCAATATCGATAAGAATTTCTCCCTAAGGGTCAAGTCGGGTCAAGAACCCAAATTATTGAGGGTTTTGGCCATCCTTGCTTGTACTTTGACAAGTTAAGATAAATGCATTTACCTTGCTATTAACCACCAGGACATGTGGTCCTCGTGTTCTAGTTAGGATCACAACGCGGTTCGAAGTCCACATTGTAATCACATATGAGCCTCGGAGGGCTCCCGAGGTCGTGCCACCTAACCTAAGAGCCTGCTTAAAGCTTAGAGGAGGGAATAAAAGAGAATGGAAAGGAAAAATAGAAAATAATTATTTTATTTCTTTAATTTTATTTAATATTTTAATGTCATTTGTGAATTTAATTTTTTTTATTTACGTCCTCTAATTTTTAAAGAAAAATTAATTTAGTTTAATATTTTAAAATAAATTAAAAAAATTAAAAATTAATTACACTTTGATCTGTTCAATTATGATTTAATTTTACTTTACTCGCTCAAATAAAAGTCTTTAAATTTTATCCTTAAACTGTGAGAATGTAAGTTCATACTAATACTCTTGACAAAAAAATTAAATTGAACACTTGTAGTATTTCTGATATAATATAATACAAAAAAATTTTGTTTTGGGTTAACAAATACATAGTTTCAAAAACCTTATTGATTTTTTCAGGACTAATAATTGGTGGTTCATAAAAACAAGATTTTATAGATCATTTTGGTCATTTTCTTAGACATTTTGAGATGATTTATAATATTTTATAACTATTAAATTTTTTTTTCTCGTTACTTTAGAGATTAGTATAAAATTTTGACCAAACAAATCTCTAATTTTAAATTCTATGATGGTGAAAATATAACTATTTTTAGTTGAATCAGGATAAAATAATATTAAGTTATAGTTTTAAAAGATTTCCTTACTTATTTTGAAAATACGGACCATATGGACTTCCTTTTAAAAGTTTAAGTGCTTAAATAGAAGAAGTCAAAATTCATTAATAATATTGAAATCTGATGCAAAGTTTGAGGGACAACATGATCATTTATTCAAGAGAAAAAGAAAGAAAAATATTTTTCCTTCCCATTTTGATTTTGTAAAATAAAAAAAAAAAGAAGAGAAAGAGAGAGAGAGAGAGAGAGAGAGAGAGAGAGAGTGTGTGTGTGTGATTGTTTTTTTTTTCCCTTCCCTTTTTCGGTTTCCTTTTCTAAGTATAATCAAACAGAAAGAAAAATTTTAAGGGTTAATTATACTTTGCATTTCTGTATTTTATACTAAATTCTATTTCAGGACCTTTAGTTTCAACTACAATAATTAAATTATTACATTTCTAATTTGTTGCAATATGAACCTTCTGCTAACTTTCGTTTAAAAAATAGATAAAAAATTCATATATAACAAGCACGTTGTATTTTTTATGGAACAAATATATAAAATCATGCTTCTTCCTAATAATTCGCTACAAATTTCTCTCAAATCACTCTAAAATTATGAATGTAATAAACTTTGCGATGTATATAATGTAATTAGATTTTATATAAAAACTCTCAATTCAATTTGCGTGTAATACATATACGTTTTTAGGATAAAAAATAGTTAAATTTTATATATTTGTTCATTAAAAAAGGTCATGTGATTAGGCCAGAACTCTTGCAAGACATACTCAAAGAGAAGGTGCACTGAACATGATAGAAGTCGTGTATCAGATATAGTAAAAATCTCATGTCGCTTGAAAAAAGTAAAATGAAGAATTATATATATAGGTTTTGTACTCTATTTAATACAATACATTTTAAAATCGTGTAAATTACCGTCTAAAACGAATAGTATTGTGTTAAGTAGATCCGAGTGTGATACAATGAATTTTCTATCTATTTTTGAAATAGAAGGTTGACAATGAACATCCTAAGGTTTTGGTGTAGATTACATGACCATCCAAAAAAACAATAAAAAATAAAAATTGAAGAAAATCCACAAACCCTCGTAACGGTTGAAATATATGTACACGTGGCAAAAAATTTCAAATCTCGGCAACGGATTAGGTTGGGGGAGAGACTGGTTCTTTCACTTCTGGGTTTTTTAGTTGGGTCGGTTTTGGTATGAGCCATGGAAATAGCTCTCTCTTCCTCAGCCACCACCGCCACCACCTTCAATACAACCGCAAATTTCTCTATTAAGCTTCGCAAAAAATCACTCCAAACTTGCAATCTCTTCCCAATAACTATCAAACTCAAGTCCAAGAAGAAGAACTACAACAACAACCATTCCTCTGCAATCACCCCTACTTTTCACACTGACAATCTCTTGGTCCTTCCTTGTTCTTGTTCTTGTTCTTCACATATGTCAATTTCTCCTGTATCTTCTTCATCAACAAGAACCAGTGTAGCATCAAGAACATCTACACCTACCACTCTCACTCCTTCATCTTCTACTACCAGTGGTCACAATTACGATTGGATGGTGGTCATGGATACTCCTCCACAGGGTGTCAATTCCAAACCCGAAATCATCGATTACTACGTCAAAGCCTTACAGAGCGTTTTGGGCAGGTGGGTATGTTCCAAACGTATAAATACCTAAACATATGTATGTTTGTATAATCCCAAAGATTTTAATTTTCGGCCCAGTTCATAAGTTCTTGGTGGTTGTGTGTCTGATTAGTGTCTCAATTGTGATTTGAATAGTGAAAAAGATGCTCAGATGTGTATATATGATGCTTCTTGTGATACCCATTTGGGTTTCTGCTGTGACATTGATGAAGAAACGTCCCATGAACTCGCCCGTAAGTTTCTATTTCTTGTTATTGTTCTATACGCAGGTTTCCTTGTGCATTTGTGAGCTGTTTGCCTCATGTCAAGGATAGAAACACCATAGTCAATTGGATGAATTTTATGCTTAAGTCTTCTGTTGTCTACTGTGATTATGAAATAGAAATTTCTTTACTGTTTGAAGGGTTATTGTAATATTAAGAGGCTCTACAATCAAAATTTACTGTTAGACGAACACTGTGCTATATGTTCTGCATGCATGTCTTGCAGGTTTACCAGGGGTATATCTGTTAGGCCCGACCCAGATTTTAACTCTGTAGAAAAGGACTATAGTGATTCAGAGGTTCAGTTAGGTCCTCAATCGAACACATTATCCGGAAGTACTCTATTATTTCCTGCGGGGAATTCCAAACACTGGCTTGTTCAAATTGACAGGCCAGGAATTGGAGTTGTCACGAAGGCACAGATGGTTGATTATTGTGCTCAACTTCTTACCAAGGTGATGGGGAAGTAGGTATTAGTACTTAATTGTCTTTTATTCTGCTACTTCCACCGCTTCTGTTCCTGTTTTGCTAAAGTTGGAATGAAAATTTTCTACAGCGAGAAGGATGGCCAAATGTGCATATACCACATTTCCTGGCAATCCAACTTTGGATTCTGTTGTGAAGTAGATGAGGAATGTGCACAAGAGCTAGCTGGTTGGTTTACACTGCCATTTCATCTTCGAACCCGCCTTTTGGATGTCTATGCCGGTAGAGTAAGGATAAATGTTTTTATTTGGTGCAGGTGTGCCTGGTGTGTTATCTGTTCCGACGGATGAAAATTTTGAGTCATATAACAAGGATTATGGAGGTTTGTCAGCATGTTCAACTTTGATTGATGCACAATATTCCTTTGCCATAGTTATTATGATCCTAGAGAGAGTATTTTGATTAAATCTTTCCCTGTTCTTTTTAGCAGCTTAAGACTTTGCATCTCAGATTGAAAGTTTCTGGACTATATTCTATGGGGTCATGCTCTCACAATCATATTTGAATTTACACCACAAATTTTCAAGTTTACCTTCAATAATTACTTATAAAATGTTTTGTAATTATATTACCGAACTTATGGATGGCAACATGATGCCTGAATTGGACAACCCTTGTCCTGTGTCCCTTTTCTTGCTTTACTTGCATTTTTGCTTTTGAGATGGGTAGTTCAAACCTGAGTAAGATTTGAAGCTGAACAGAGATTGCGGCCAGATGATAGACAGTAAAATCAATTCATCATATTGCTGAATGACTGGCGTACATGGTTAACTTTTATTATATTAAAGGGTGAATTTATTGAACCTCAGAAAACTCTAGGATAGATCAAGGCGTGCAGAGGACAACGGTCCAAAGATCATTTATACTTCAATGATGATTGAGAATGAGTGAAAGATAGATGAAGATAACTGTTGCAATATGTGCCCAAATATGTTGATGACATGATTGCATCAACACCCTTTGCTTTTCTTGGATTTCTCCTAATGTTAGATCCGCTATACCTTTCTCACGAGTGTTTATTTTCATACCTCTGCAGAACAATGTGCTAGCAAGTTAATATTCAATTAACAGTCGTTTGTCTGACATTTGCATGTATCCCAGATAAAGGCCTGACATTTGCTTAGTAATTTTAATATATATTAATTTTCATCTAGCTAATTGCGGTTCAATCAATATGGTTGCATTAAATTGGGCAGTCAAGCATAACTCTTGACACTTGCTGATTGTACGATAGTTGTGCTACATTGCAAATCAAACTTTCTTGTATTTTTATGTGAATCAGAAAGATCAAACTCGTTCTTTCATTAGTCCTTCAGAAATAAAATATCTAGCAGCTTCAAAGTCGTGTTTGTTTTTTAAGAGCAAAAACTGCTTTTTAGTCTTCTATAGATGAGGGTGCATATACCAAGATTTTGTTTCAGAAAGCACAGGCTACTCTAAGTTGCATTGTACCTTAAGTATCCCACAATAAAAAGGTATTTTGAGTCAAATGTTGCAATTGCCAAAAGGAATTGCAAGTGCAATGGTTGCAGAACATTTAGCTAGATGGATAACATGCCAGATAATGGAATCCCTCAATCATGAAAGCAAATGTCAAACCAAGTACCTTGGGCAAGAATTGGCAGTGCTCTATTCTGTTGAGGAATGAATACTGAACACTGAACACTGAGGAGAAACCATTTTGACTTGGTTGAGTCTCGAGTATTTGTGTGTTTGGGGTATAATGGGTGGGGTGTGGTGGTAAAATCATTTAGTCGAGGTTATTTTCTGGGTGGAAATATAAATGTTATTTGTGTAGCCTACCCCAAGTGGTTGGTTGGGAGGAGGCTTGAGTTCTTTAGAGAACTAGGGTTCTTTTTTGGGAAAAACCTCTGGCAATTAAACCCCTTTAGTATGTCCCCAAATGGATACATTCTAGTGTTAAACAGTATTCATTTACTATTCTGGAACATATAGGTTGGACAGATTTCTGAGTATGTCATTCAGCATTATATAAGTGGGACAAATTTCTGAGTATTTTCATCAAATGTAATTATCTTTTGATTAGAAAAATTACTATTCTGCAACATTTGCAGCCTACCATAATGAATGTTGTATTCTAGGTGAGAATATGCAGCAGTTTGGTGACTCCCCTGCTTCTTCAGCAGCAAATGAGACAACCAACACGAAAACAAAGAAGCTTTTTGTGACAGGTATGTGGCAATTTCCTTACTCAATTCAAACCATTTCAGTTGATGTACTTTGTATCTCATCCTTCTGGTTTGAAATGAATAAAGGTATCTTACACAAAGAAATGTTTGCTTGGTTTGGAATCACTGCTTATGAACAAGACAAGAAATAAGGGAATTTCTATCAAATGAATAGATTCGATTGTTTAAGTAATTAAAATTATAGAAGTCCAAAGCAGCTATATTAACCTCATCATTCATCTCTTTTCCTTGAGCTATAGACTTTATATGATTGATGCCACGTGCAGTCCCGGGAACAACAGAAATGCAGCAAAATATGTGCATTGTGTAAAATAAACTAGAAATTTTTCTGGAGCATCTAATTGATGATAAGAAATTTGACAAACAAGAGAAATTGGGACCGCAGCAGTTAACTGAGGTTTCACTTGTGCTGCTAGGACTTCATACTGAATGACATAGTTCATGGTTCTGCAGCTTGGATAAGTGATGAAATATTATCACCTATCTCATGTGGAATTAACCATTCTGCCTGAACACTTTAGTGCTCTACATTCTTTCCTCCAGTTTATATTGTATGTTTTGTTTTTCTATTTTATTTATTGAACATTTGCTCACACAAGTATCGGTGTGTTCTTCTTCTTCATTTCTCCCCACAGGTCTGTCATTCTATACATCCGAAAAAACTCTGCGTGCAGCATTTGAGGGCTTTGGTGAGATTGTCGAAGGTACCTTGCTTCTTTCCAATTCATCATGAAAAGAAGTTTCAATGTCGTAACAAGAAGGTGATTGCATGAAATGCTGACTAATTTTTCTTGACAGTTAAAATTATAATGGACAAGATATCTAAAAGATCCGAAGGTTATGCCTTTGTGGAGTATACAACTGAGGATGCTGCAGGTGCAGCTCTCATAGAGATGAATGGAAAGGTTGGTGCAGACAAGTGTCTTTACTTTTCTTGAGCTATTGTTTCGAATTTCTGTTGAGAGATCTAAAGATCATACAGAAAGGCTAAGCCGCTGTTTTGCGGTTGGTGTTTGCAGATCATCAATGGCTGGATGATAACTGTTGATGTTGCAAAGAAAAACCCTCCAAAGTACAGCAGGGGCCAGCCCAGACCAGCTATCTGATGAATGAGAGAGAGATTCAACATGCAACCTAAATAAGAGTTGATTCAAATTAATTCGGATGTTCTGATTTTGCTTCAGTGTCAGAGAAATCAAACTGCTCCCAGTTGTCTGATGGCATTAATGGGTTCTCTCTATTAACCAAGTTCCAGCAATGATTAATCTCATTCATTCAATCATTTGAGGCTCATGCGCATAAAACTTACCCTGGAATTGACAACCTTCCCCACTATGCTTCAACAATCTGAAAACACCCCCATCTAGCAATTGAATGGTGCTGGAAATGGCATTGCATTTCAGCAGCTCAACGGTTACCGGCAAGCTAGACTTTGGCCATTGACATGAATGGAAAGTAAAGCATTTTCATAAGGATATTTTAGAACAAGCCTGTATTTTGCACTTTACATTGGCACCAAATTGGCCGATAAACCTGATATGTAAAGACATCCAATCCAAGGGTTGTCTGATAAATACCGCAACTAACAAAATTCATTAACAATATCGAAGTAACATGCAACCTTTACCACTGTACAACCACCTCTTGGTTCTCTAGTTAAAACAAGCAAAATTGACATCAACCTGAAGTATTTTCCACAATGAACCGGGCAGGGGAATTTCATGCAACCTTCTGAATCGAAGATGTAGGGTGGCTGATGTAAGAAATAGAAGTGTTTTAATACCAGCACTGAGAAGCAATTGCAGAAGAGCCACATAACCCTTCCTCCCCAAGCTCCTTTGTGAATCTCTCATGCACCTCAAGGTCTGCTTTGCCTACAGTTGGCTTCTGTCTTGCCAGCACTTCGTCAAAATCTGTTCTTGCAATAGGATGTGGTAGTATCTGCAACATGGCAAATTACCAGGGGGGCAGTAACTAACTTGCTGATTAACCAAAAAAAGAAAAAAGGTGACAGGTTGGCTGAGCAACAAAATACTATATATATCCAATCAGACATCAGTTGTCCTTTACTGAAAGCGGGTAGCCATTAAGGAAAGCGGCTGTTGGATATTTGGTTTGAACCGGTTCCAGTCCAAAATCCGTTTAAAAAAGGTGTCCATCCTCTTATAAGATGCGTGCCTATGCTACTACAAGAAAATAATTAACTTCAGGTTCTTGGCATCTTCAGAAACAGCTGAATAATTAAACGAAACACATTTTTCTTTCCCTAGCACAATGAAATAGTAGTGTGTTTGCTGCATAGGGCTGAAATTCTTGAGTCCGATCAAAATTTTGAGTGGTGACATATATGTGCGTGTGATGTGTGTCTCAGCCATTGGATCACTGTAGAGAAAATATTTTACTTTCCTCCTGAGCCGTTAGATCTCTCACAAGGGATGAAAATCCCAACTTGTAGGTCTCTCAAAACCATCTTTGTCTTTCTCTATCTCGAACGGCTTTCACACTATCGGAAACTAGGCCTCACACCGCTGTCTCCCAACTATAGTTCTCTCAAAAAGTAGCACTTCTGATAATCTGAGGAGAAGTTCTATAAGGTGTCGATAATTTCTCACCCGATCTAAGGCATAGGGAGTACTTGTAGCTGCAAGAACAAGAATTTTCTGATCATTGTGCCCATCATCCTGAAATGTAACTAACGGAACTCCAGCTCAAATTTAAAAGTAAATAAAAGAAATGAACGACAAACCATTAAATGAAAATTCTCATATGAGAGAGACTATGAAAAGATATTATGTACTGATCATTTCCCGAAAGCAAACAAGAAAACTCAAATTTGATATGCTAGATCATATCACACAGGAAAATTTAGTGTACGATGAACATGGTTCGACAAAGGTCGGCCATGACCAAACACAATAAGGTGCCAAGCACACTCGCCTGAGCAGAATGTTAGGGAGCTCGGGGTAGGCCATATCTGGTCGAAGACCAAGGCCCAGCCCAAGGAGGCTGTCACCCGAATATTCCCCGGATTCCGGGGAACCTGCTACATTCCTAAATGGGGGGGATCCTTCTTCACCCATAAGAAAAGCTTAACAAACATGTCAATGGAATCTCTACTATCACACCGACGATATTGCCGGAAGATCTTCACCGCCGGGTTATTTAAAGGCACCATACCCCAATGGTGAAAGGTACACATTCACAGAATCACTAGCCCTCGACTTGTTTTCTGCACTCAGTAATCATCTTTCCAAAGCCCCTACGATAACTTTAGCATCGGAGGCTATTCGGCCGGTACCTCACTGGTGCTTACCAACCTTTGTTCTTCTTGATCCTCGCAGGTTCCGGTCTGGTGTTGGCATCCAGGTTTGCTGTGTCATCAGTGTATACATCAAATGCTTTCCTAGGCCTCCAAATTCGGAGAATGAAAGCTTGTGAGTTGTGTGAGAGGATTGACTTTCAAATCAGACATTCCACAAGGCTGACTTTAAAGATCATACTCAAACCATGGTATCAGCTTCCCATGAATCAACTTGAGGGAGCTCCGTCGAGCTGCTAAAAGAAAGAGTAGTTAAAAAATGACGATAGGGACATTGTAACTTGGTGGACATTTTAACTTTGAGGATTTTTAATATTCATTCTGAAATGATTGTCACTTTAAAGGGTTTCAACTCTAAAAAAATCTGACTTCCATGTTTTCAGGCATTGTGGATCCACCATTTTTCTTCTTACATGAATCATCGAAAAAAACGTATCAGGAGATCTATATAATGGCACCGAAAAAGAACCATGCAGTCTTCTGACATGCTAAACGGGATGAAAACTAGTCAACAAACGTTATCATCCAGCGGGGCGGTTAATCTGCAAAATAACCACTCCAAGAGTCCTTATTTTAAAGAAAGCTGTCCAAGCCTGACTAAAATTGGGGTTGGACTTGGTCTGCAAAGAAGTATGGACACTTTTAAAAAGGTGTCATGTCCGTGTTGGACACTCTTCGAAACATGTCAGACACACGTCCAAACATGTTCTATTTTTGTTTAAATCTTTTTAAAACTAGACATGCTTAGGACACTTGAGGGATGAATGTGTTCGTTATTTGAATACTCATGTCCATCACTTAGGTTCACCTGAAACACATTGCATGTTATTGAAATAACATGAAATCCAATTGTAAAATAAAAGTAATGTAATTTTAGGTATAATGTGATATTTAAGTTATGGAACACGTAGTTTTTAATCTTAATTAGTATTATCTTGCAATTTTTTCATTATCTTTTTAGTAAAATATTGCTATGTATGACAGACAAAAAAAATATGAATTACATATTTTTATTGTGTCTTCACAGTGTTGTATCCTGTACTTTTTTACAATTATCGTGTCAGTGTGTCCTTATCGTGTCACGTGTCGCTTGTGAGTACTTAGTTAGGTTGGTCAAGGTTGAGCCTACCCAAGTTGCAGCATTAAACTATTTTGATTAATACATCCCTAATGGTATCATATCATTTATGCTGGACTGAAACACATAACAGCATCCTCACACCATTCCCCGAAAAGGGCCAAAACCTAATGTACTATCCATCAGTTCCTTGCAACGCATCAACCCTTTGCTTTCAAAGGATACCCTCAAAAGCTTTCTGATCAGCTAGGACATATGACCTCAAAGTGCAAGAACTTCAATGCTGAATCTCAAGCTCTGCTTGGTTGCTTTCCCAGCTACTACAATTTTTTTTAAGGTAGCAAGCTTACCAAGATTCAGTTTATGCTACTACTGCTCAGCCTGCTGGGTGCTGTCTATCTTATCATAAAGACTTTGGTGCTTCCTTAATCATAGCTGTGTTATCAATTGATCGTACATTTCCTGACAATCGTGAACCAAAAAACCATTGCAGCAGCCTTAAATGACTCAAAAAAAAAAAAAAAGAAGAACAAAAAGAATGAAAAAATAAAGAGTAAATTACACTCCCACCACTTGAACTATTTGGACAATATCACAGCACTCCCCAAACTTTAACATGCACTAAAACCTCCTCGAGGCCTTAACTAATATTGCTCATAGCCTTTTCAAAACAATGTTGTAGATATTGTCCATTGTTACAAGAAAACTGAAGCATTTTTCTCTCTTTGTCTATTTCTAGTTAAAATTAGATAGTGATTCTTGGAATTTGGAAAGACATTGAAACATGGATTGAGGAGATGTAAATGCATTAACGAACTCAAGAACACACTTGGGCCCTCGGCCCTAACCGAATCGACGCTCTTGCCTAAGCTTGTCGCATGATAGTTGGTTTCAAGAAGTTGATATAGGTCTATGATAGAAGTGGCTTTGCCTAATGTACTGTTACATGGTATTCAGCCAAGAAAATTATGAAAACTAGGATACTGATAAATATCAATATCTAGCTATCTTCATATCCTAGGACTTGGGAACTCAATAATAATACAGTTGGATGCATGACCATACCCAACAAAACATACCTAGTCCATGAACATTGACATAGGTAGTTAATAGTTTTGTCAATGGAGGGTTTGGCAGAGATCTTAAGATCTTCCTTACTTGCTCATTATTAGGATACACCTTTTCAAGAAATTTCAAATCATTTATTATATCGGTGAACCTTATAAACATTTCGGTAATAGACTCATCTGGTTTTATTTTAAACAATTCATAATTGTAGACTAAGATGTTGATTTAAGATTCCTTAACCTGATTAGTACCTTCATGTGTTACCTCTAATCTATCTCATATTTTCTTAACTGATTTACAAGTAAAAATGTGATTGAATTCATTTGGATCAAGAGCACAATACAAAATATTCATGGCTTTAGCATTTGACTGTAAAAGTTTTAAATCATCTTCATCTCATTCAGATTCGGGCTTAGAAACATCAACCTTCTCCACTTTCATTGTAGGAATTTTGGGACCATTCAAGATAATTCTCCATAATTCATAGTCAACAGATTGTATGTATATTCTCATTCTATTCTTTCAATAATTATAATTGGTGCTATTAAACATAGGTGGTCTGTTGGTGGATTGACTCTCATCAAGAGGGCTTCCAAAGTTAGTTGTCATGCATCTATTCTTAGGATGTTAAGCCTAAAACATGAATACAAGCTCTAATACCAATTTTTGGCCAAAAGGCAAACTAAGAGGGGGGTGAATTGGGTTTATTAAAAATTAAAGCAATTAAGATTAATTAAAATTAATCTAATCAATGGAACAGTAATTCAAGATATATGTAATGCAATGTAATCAACAATAAAATGAAAACATAGCACAAGAAAGCGTACCAAGAATTACTGAGATTCAACTACAACTTGTGGTCTACGTCCTCACCGCAAGATCCCCTTGAAGTCTTCTTCTACTATGCAATCTCTAATTACAAATTATATGCTGATTTTCAAAGTGCTCAGCACACTTTTACACAAAAACTTCTTCTCAAGTTCTTCTAGCCATCAAGTGATTTTGTCTAAGATTCACTTCAACTTACAAGTGTTTTTCTTTTACAAGAGAACACTCCAACTCTCACTTACAAGTGTATGAAAGATATACAAACGAAGTACAAAAGAAATTATGAGGAGCGAATGGGAATTGAATAGCTTGCTAACTACCAACTTGAAGACAAAGAGAATTTTTAGATTTTTCAGCTCAATCAATTAGTGAATATTGTATTTCTTGTCCATAAATACATTTGGAGGCTTATATATAAAGCTCTGAATTGATTTCACCTGTTGGAGGTTGTTGGAACTTCATTAAATGCGCACCTACTTCAATATAACATTTAAAAATATGGTCGTTAGTCCCCATGTGTCGACTCTTGACTTCCATGTGTCGACACATCAAGTTTGCACTTTTCAAAATTTGTCCACTATCTTCATGTGTAGACACATCAAACCCATGTGTCGACACCTCACCCAGAAAATGTTCTTTATGCTTTCCTTGATCAGTTTAGCCTCAAATAATCTGGGGATATTCAATAAATCTTCTCTTTGAGGTATGATGTTCTTAAAAAAACACTTAAGATCTTCAAAGGGTCTTTTCTTTGAGGTATGATGATTGATTAAAGTCTTCAATCCTTCAAAGATGTCTTCTATTTAATTCGGATTGAATTTTTCTTTTGATAATCATATTTTCTTTGTTGCCAAGCTACCAAATTCCTTTTCATTAATGTCGAGCTTCTCTTCTTCATTGCTGAGCTCTTTCCATTTGCTGCTAATGTTCTTTTCATCCATGTAGAGCTTCATATATATGATGCTGATTTCATCTTTTTCAGGATCACTTCATTAGAAGCTTAATGAAATCTACTTTTGAACATCTTCAATTTCTTTGAGCACATATCATCTTCATTGAATTTTCACATCCCTGATGAAGTCTTCTTTTAAATTCTTTATAGAGATTTTTGCAATCATGATGAATTCTCTTTTTAAACACTTTCAATATCTTCGAATTCAAGTCATCTTCATTTAGTCTTTTCACACTTAATGAAATATTCTTTTGAGCACCTTTAATCTCTTTAACCGCAAATTAACTATTTGAAGTTTGTATGGGTGCAATTTCTTTGTTTTGGTGCAAGGCTTGACTTTTGGTGCATTGCTTGAACTTGTAAATGCTGTGTATCCATTTTGATATGAATTAGAGTTTAAGTCAAACTTTAAGTCTAAAATATAATCCTTATTGATCTGCACATTAATTAAATGTATTAGTAAACTAACACAAGATTTAATTATCATTAAAATCAAGGCATAGAGTCAACATAATTGATTAGGGCTTTTTGAAAAGGTCTTTGGAGTCACCATTTAACATATTTAAAGATGTGGTAGGTCATCTACACCAAGAAAAACTTAAGGGTTAGATTTAGGTTTTGGAAAATATTTTTAAAAAACGTCCTCATGAGAGGGTTTTAGGAGGTAAGGTTGTTTGACAACCCTAAAAATGTTGGAAAGCCTTTTTAAAAATTGACTCTAGTTTTGGTCTTTGAAACAGAAATTCTTAAGTCCGGGGGCTGGTTACGTGTAAGGAAGATGTCCTAAGACTATCGCTCTATCTAGCCTTTGTAGTATCTATATGTCTATTCACTTTTTACTCACCTAATTATGACTTACCGATTACCTATGCTTAATGCTATTCACTTAGAAAATATTTGAAAACAAAGTTGGAAGAAGAGTTTGAAAGATGGAGTTGAGTTTGAAAAAATGGTTATGGAATTGGAAGTTTGAAAAGGGTTATGACCACACCCCATGAAGGGTTGTCTACGTACCTTCTTAAAGAGGATCAGATCAGTCGTAGTTCATCCAAACCGAGCACTTTGTCACACTTTTCCCGAGACAATCTTAGTTGTGAAATAACTAGAATTGTTTTAAAATTGTGTTTTTGAAAAGAAAACAATATAGGCTATCAGGAGCCATTTAAAAGGTTAGACTTTTCTTGAAAAACCCTAAACATAAGAGGGCTAATCAACCTAAAATTAAGATTTTGAGAAAACAACTTTGAAAATGATTTTAAGGGATAAAGACATGGCAAGAATGCAAATGCATGACTATGATAATAACGGTATGAAACATACAAGGCTAAGTATCACTACATTGCAAGAGGGCCCTAAGGCCATGACGTGAAGCAAGTGAGGGTCAAGAAAAAAGTCCCGATCGGTAATCTCTTCTTGTTCACTCTCGACATGGACTTAACATCCTTTTGTTCCAAGCAAGCAAGAAAGGGGGGTTTAGAGATAAGAGTTTAAAAAAGAGAATAACCCAAGTGGATTCGGGGGGAGAAAAGAGTGGGGGAGTGCGAAAAGGTGAACTAGAGATTACCTTGTCTCGTTTCTTCTTTCTTCGATGGAGGCTCAGGCCATAGACTTGGGAAGAATTTGGGAGCTGTCAGGCAGCGAGGCAGACCTTCGGTGGAGCTCAAAGGCTAAGACTTCGAAGCTTCGGGCTAGGGCTTGGCTGGTAGGACTGAGAGAGAGAGAGAGAGAGAGAGAGAGAGAGAGAGAGAGAGAGAGAGAGAGAGAGAGAGAGGGCTCCGAGAGCTGTCTGGAACAGAGGGGGAGAGTTTCTGAATAGATTTTTCAACCTAAAGCAGTGAGGGGGGACCCCTATATTTATAATGCAAAAATAGAGGACTAATGCGCCACTCTTAGTGGCGTATGCCTTGATCTTGGCCGTGCGCCACTAACAGTGGCGCATGGGGGACTTAATGAGGGCTTGAAAAAAGGCTAGATACGAAGCTGGTCAATTCGTAATTGATTCTGGAGGTTATACACCACTATTAGTGGCACACGGGCAAAACCAAACTGTGCGCCACTAATAGTGGCATAGGTTCATTGATGGGGGTTGAAAATAAGGGCTTATCAGAAGGTTGGTTGATTTTTAATCACCTTTGACAGCTGGTGTGCACCTCTAGAAGTGGCTCAAGGCTAAAAATTGGTCATGCTTCACTCGGAGTGGAGCAGGGAGGTTCTGGTTTGAAAAGGAAAGTGTCGGACGGCAAGACCCGACCAGAAATGGAAGAGGACACTCTGGACAGTATTCTGGAGGTTGTCGGTTTGATTTCCAAAGCCGGTATGGTTGAGGAGAGTGATCAAACCGCGGTCACCTCATCTTGGGAGTTCTATGGTTGACCAAGATTGACCAGGATTGATTGGGTTGACCAGAGTTGACTGGGGTTAACCAAAGTTGACTGGGGTGTTATCGATTTGATACTCAGAGCCGGTGTGATTTCCTAGGGCATTTGGATACTTAGGGGCAAAATAGTCATTTTGACTAGGGAACCTCCGGGAAAGGACTGGTGTTGACTAGATGGAACTGGGCATGTCAGACCGTCTAAGGACGGCCTTGGAAGGTGGTCTTACTGTTTTGGGGACTTGATACTTTCTCGAAGAACGTGTTGGGTTCGCTGGGGGTAAAATGGTCATTTTCCACCTAGATGGGCTAGTAGGCGTCATTATTGACTGGTCTAGACTTCTATTTGAAGAATTGGTACTTTCTTGGTGGGTAGATTTGAAAGGGTCTTACCGCCTCAAGGGATAAACTTTCTCGAAGGTTGTGCCAAACTTGAATGATCTTTTGTTCTTGAGGGGTTTATGCTTTCTCAAAGAACGTGCTGAATTAGCGGACATTCTACATTGACAGGCTAGTTGGCGCCAAAAGTGAACCACTCTTCTATCTCGGGGACTTAGGTACTTTCCAAAGATGAGTGTGAAAGGGGCTTTACTAATCTGGGGAATACACTTTCTCGGTGATTATGCCGTGTTGGATTGAATGGTCTTACTGTCAATGACGGATCAACTTTCTTGAATGATGGGACAATTGGAATTGACTTATCGTCTTATGGAAGATGTATTGGGCTGGATTGGATTAACTAATGCACGAGGGGCATTTTGGTCACTTTGCCTCCATTGGGCCCAGCGGGCCCCCGAAGCGGTTGTTTGATTAGATTGGACTTGAAAAGCTGATTTGGGGCTTGAGTATGCTTGTGTTGGTTTGAAGGTGCTTCTAGTCAGGTTGGAGATCGTCGAGTGACCAAAATGGGGTGCTAATAGGTACTAGCTTCCTCAACATTCTATCCAAATATGTCAACCCCTGAGAATTAAAAGTTGACCCTTTTTTATTTTCACCAAACTTTATCAAAGTTGTGTCCAAATGTGTCAGCTCCTGAGAAACGAGTAGTCGACCCTTTTTGGACCTTCTTCAAGACTTTGTATTCTAGACCAATATGTCGAATCTTGAGCTAGAAGGGTTGAGTCTTTTGACTAGAGTCCTCTTGTCCAGTGCAACTGTTTGAATGTGTCAACTTCTAGGATCTATGAGTAGACTCTTTTTCTGTAGTGACTTTAACTTTTGGAAGTCTTCTTCAAACTTTTTCAAAGTCTTTAAACTCTTCAAAAATCATCCAATTGAGGCTTCCAAGGCTTGAAATGATTTATTCAAAGTGTGTTGATTTCTAAGAACACCTTTAATCTCTTCGAAACAATCCAATTTGAATACTTATAGGGTTCTTCAATAAACTTCGATTCTTCCAAGTGATCCAAGACTTCTTCAAATTTTCAAATATAGCTTTCAAGTCTTGTGATCCTCTTTCAACTAATCTTGCATACTTCCGAGACTTTTTCAAGATCTTCAAAGTGAGCTTTTATGTCTTGTGTAGATCTCTAATAGACCTTCATCATCTTTAAGCATCTTCAATCTCTTCAAGATAAGATCATAAACATAATCTTTATTGTAAAGTTCTTCAACAATCATCCATCATGCTCATCAATCTTCAACATTGCTTCATAAGCTATACAATATCTTTAATGTCTTTGTCATACTAAGCTTCAAGTCAAAAGTTAAAGAGAGATTAATGATACAAGACAATTTGCACAATAAGTGAAGTCATTAGATTACTAATACAATATTTTGCAATCATCAAAATTAAGGCATGGAGTCAAAAAGAAAAGCCAGTTCCTTCTCTAATCCACCATCGAGTATATAAGCACCCCATTTTTGACCGCTCGGCAGTCTACACTCCGTCCAGACTTGTTTTCAAGTCATTGTGGGCATATTCCAATCGAAACCAATTCTCAAGGTCCAAATTTCGTCTTTCCATCGCTTCGCGGGCCTGTTAGGCCCAAATAGAGGCAAAATGACCAAAATGCCTTTAGGGGCATTGTCCTTTCCTTTCTGATTCCAATCCCTCTCTCAAGACAGTTTATTCCTCGAGACGGTTCCAACCCATGCACGTCTCTTCGGAGACGATAAGACCCCTTTCCAATCCCTCTCTCGAGACAGTTTATTCCTCGAGACGGTTCCACCCAGGCACGTTTCCTCGGAGACGGTAAGACCCCTTTCCAATCCCTCTCTCGAGACGGTTCCAACCCAGGCACGTCTCTTCGGAGACGATAAGACCCCTTTCCAATCCCACTCTCGAGACAGTTTATTCCTTGAGACGGTTCCAATCCAGACACGTCTCTTCAGAGACGATAAGTCCCCTTTCCAATCCCACTCTTGAGACAGTTTATTCCTCGATATGGTTCCAATCCAGGCGCATCTCTTCGGAGACGATAAGACCCCTTTCCAATCCCTCTCTCGAGACATTTTATTCTTCGAGACGGTCCGAGTAGCGAAACTACTCACAAAACCATTAGAGTAGTGAAAATACTCACAAATAGGTCGATATAGGGAATTGGCAACAAACTCCTGTGTCACGACGACCGCCGTTAGAGTGGCGGAAACACTCAAAACCCAGGTCAACACCAGTGTCTGTTAATCCACTTTGGTGAAAAATGACCAAACTGTCCTTTGGACCTTTTCCGAAACTTTCCGGTCAAGATGACCATTTTGCCCCTAGGCATCCGAATGCCTCGA
Organism: Euryodendron excelsum; assembly: GCA_033060915.1. Classification (NCBI taxonomy): domain Eukaryota; kingdom Viridiplantae; phylum Streptophyta; class Magnoliopsida; order Ericales; family Pentaphylacaceae; genus Euryodendron; species Euryodendron excelsum. The sequence goes on along the minus strand of CM065390.1, from coordinate 20,494,440 downwards.
GAACCACACCGGCTTTGGGTATCAAACCGGTAATGTCCCGAGAATACTTTTTATAGTATTCTCAACCTTCCTTTACCTTTCCGGATCATTCCAAGTCAGTTCCGGCCAACCCGGTACAAAATGACCGTTTTACCCCTAGAGGGCCGGTCTCCTTCTCCAACCACACCGGCTCTGGGTATCAAACCGGTAACCTCCTGAGACTACTTTTTATAGTATTCTCAACCTCCTTTTACCTTTCCGGATCATTCCGAGTCAGTTCCGGCCAACTCGGTATAAAATGACCGTTTTGCCCCTGGTGAGCCGGTCTCCTTTTCCGACCATGCCGGCTCTGGGAATCAAACTAGCAATCTCTGGGAACATTCTAAATAATGTTTCCAGATCCCAAGTCTTCTTCCGAGACAGTCCGAGTTTGTCTCGGCAGTTTCCCGGTCCGATTGACCATTTTGCCTCTAAAGGCCCGGTCAACCTCTCCGACCCATCTTATCCTCATTTCTCAAGTCAAATACCTCCAGGTCACTATTTTAAGTGTTCCTACTCTTTTCCGACCTTTCGGGTTATTCCCGGCTCCTTTAAATCATTCCCGGACTTTCCGGAGTCACTCCTAGTGAAGCTAGGCTAAAAATTGCATGGTAGTCACTAGTACAGGTGCCCAAATCTAGTCAAAGATACGTTGATTGCCGATCTTAAACATTTCCTAATTGGCTGGGGCCACTAGTAGTGGCGCCAAGCCAAAAAATGGCCTGGCACCACTAGGAGTGGCACCAGTATAAAATTTGGCCTGGTGCTAGTGTTGTCCAACTTCTATAAATACAGAGCCTCATTCAACGTGAAGAGGATCCGCAAACTCAACCTAAAAATCATATATTTCGATATACAGAGCTCGAGCACCTCTAAAACCCTAGCGTCCTTAGGTTTCTCCAAACCCTAGCCACCCTACACAAACCCTAGTCTCCTATACACTCATACACACCCCCATACACTCATACACTAGCCTTCAACCATTCTTTGAAGACTTGAAGAGCTGTAATCCAAGGTTTGAAGACAACTCTTGAAGACTGAAGGTGAAGATCAAGATGAAGACCGAAGACCGAAGACAGCACGGCGCGCAAAATAAACAAGACATACGGTAGGGTCCCAATTTAAATTTTCGCACTTCCCCCCTCTCTCTTCTCTCTCCTAACCCACTTGGGTTTTCTCTATTTTAATCCCCCATCTCTTTCCCCCCTTTCTTTGCATGCTTGAAACAAGGGGATTCTCGGTCCATGTGTAGGATTGGGCTATTGGAGAGTCACCGTGTCGGGGGCTTTCTTCTAGTCTAACCAAAGACCACGTGGGTCCGGCTCCCTTGATTATGTGGTGAAGCCTTAGCCTTATATGTTCACGACCCTAAATTGCATTGTGCATATCATAGTCTTGCATCTTCCAAAATTCGTTTTTAAACTCGTTTTCAAAACCGTTTTCAAATTTGTTTTCAAAATTGCATCAAAATCTCCTTTTCAAAAACTTGTTTTCAAAACCACAATTCTAGAGTGATTCTAGCCTTTCCATGGCTAGGGTTGCTTTAGGAAAGTGTTACATTAAAAGTGACCTTTTATGGTCCATATTTTCAAATCTTATTGTTTTCCAAAACCGCTTTCCTAAAGTGGTTCTAGCCCTCTTATGATTAGAATTGCTTTAGGAAAGTGAGATGTTTTTATACCTTCTAAAAACTCTCTTTTCAAAAAATCCCTCTTCCTAAAAATCTCTTTTTAAACATACTTTCCTAAATCTTTCCTCTCCAAAATTGTTTTCAAAAACTCCCTCTTAAAATCTATTTTTCAAAACTCCCTTTTTCAACTCCTTTCCAAAATCCTCTCCTCAAAATCCACTTTCTAAAAGCGTTCCCTAAAAATCTTTCCAAAAACTCTCTTCAACAATCTTCAATCAAAAACCTTCATAGAAAAACTCTTTCCAAAAACTTTCTTTTCAAAATCTTCCCTCTAGAAATTCCTCCCTAGGATTCCCTTCTAGAAAACCTTCGTTTCCAAAAACACACTTTCCAAAAACTCTTTCCTTAGAGCCCAAGTCAAGCCCTAGAACCCACAATTAGGAAACCCTAATTTTTTCTCCAAAAACATGATTTTCAAATTTTGCCCCAAACCTAGGTTTCCAAAACCCCTTGTTTTCACATCCAAACTATACACGTTTCCAAAACCTCTTTTCTACGTCGAAACTATAATTTTCCAAATCTAGGGTTTCTAGAATCTCCTTTTCCAAATCCTTGCCAAATCCTATCTTCCCTTTAGGAAACCAAATCCAATCCTCCGTTTTTGGAAACAAAATCAAACCTTTGCTTTTAGAAACCAAATACAATCCCTTCTTAATCCAAACCTTTCTTAATTCAATTCCTTCCTAAACCATAAGTTTTCCTAAATTTAAACTTTAAATTTTTCCTTAAATTTTAAAATCCAACTCTTTCCTAATTCAAATCCTTCCTAATCTTTCACTTTCCTAAATCTTAAGTTTCCAAAACTTGAACATAAAAATCTTTCCTAAGTTTTAAAACTCAACTTTCAAATCTTTCCTAATTCAACCCTTTTCTAATTCAACCCCCTTTCCAAATCTTAACTTTCCAAATTCAAGTTTTCAAACTTTTCCTAAACTCAAACCTTTCCTAATCTCAAGATTTTCTAAAACTCTAAGACTTTCTAAATCTTAAACTTTCTAAATTTTAAATCTTTCCAAAATCAAAACTTTCTAAATTTGAAACTTTCTCAAGTTAAATCTTTCTAAACCTAAATCTTTCCAAATTTTAAATTTTTCAAAACTTCAACATCTTTCCAAATCTAAGACTTTTCTAAATTCAAAACTTTCTTAATTCAAACATTTCCTAAACTAAAAACTTTCCTTTTTCAAACCTTTCCCAAAATGAAACTTTCTTATTTTCAAAACTTCCTTGTTTTCTAAACTTTTCCACTTTCAAAACTTCCCTTTTTCAAAACATTCCAAAATTCAAAATTTTCTTAACTTGAAACTTTCTAAATTCTAATCCTTTCTTAAACTAAACTTTTCCTAATTCAAAACATTTCTAAATTCAATACTTTTCCATTTCAAAACTTTCCTAAAGTGAAAACTTTCTTAAACCTAAAACTTTCCTAATTCAAAACTTTCCTAATTTCAAAACTTTTTTAATTTGAAACTTTCCTAAACCAGACCTTTCCTAATTCAAACATTTCCTAAATCCAACCTTTCCTAAATCTTTTAAACCTTCCAAGTCGAGTCAAATCTTTCCTAAGTCTAGGTTTCCTAAACCTCCATCTTTCCAAAATAAGTTTAAATCTCTCTTCCAAGTTTTATCTTTTCAAATCAAAATTCAATCTTTTCTTTTCCAAAATTTCAAATTCCGATCTCCTCTTCTAATTTCAAATCAAATTCAATTTTCAATTCAATCTCTTTCTTCCAATCAAACATTCTATTTTCAATCGGACTCTTATCCGAACTACGACTGACCTGATCCCCCCAAAGGGATACGTAGGCAACCTTCATAGGTGCGGTCACAATACTTTTCAATTTCAATTCCATTTCTTCAAATCTATTTTCAAATCGAATCAATTTCAAATTAATTTCTTTTCAAATCTATTTTTCAATTCTCTTGACTTGCACTTGCATATCATGCATTATGTTAGTTTCCAAACATTGTTTCTATAAAGTGAATAGGATTGAACTATAGTTAGTTAAAGACTCTCATAAGTGAATATAAGGTAGATTGACATGTAGGTACCGAAAGGGCGGGGTAGGGTGATAGCTTAGTGCGTCTTCCCTACACGAAACCAACCTCCGAATTTAGAATCACTGTTTTCAAAGACCAAAAGGAGTTATTTTTCTAAAAAGGGCTAAATGTTTTTCAAAGGTTATCAAACAACCTGTTTTCTTTAAAAACCCTCTCTTGAGGATATATTTTTAAATTGTTTTCCAAAAACCCTAAGTGTAATTTTCGGATTATGCTTAGTTTTTAGGTGACCTAACTCACTTTAATCAAGTTAGGTGGCGACTCCGAATCTTTTTCCAAAAGCCCTTTGTTTAAATCAAATTTTCAATTCAAACCTAGTCGCACTCATTCTTCTAGGAGGGTGAGTTCTAACGAGAGAGTACAACATTTTTTCCGCTTGTGTGAGTATTCCTCGAGTGCCAAAAATCTGGGCGCGACATAGTACCATTTAATTTTCTAAACCATTATGAGCTCATGGGCTATTTCAATTGGTCGGGACTTTGTCTACCCAACTCATGGTAACGGGCTCAAGTCTCAAACTCCTAATCTCCTCCATCCTCTAGACTTCACTTAGAACTTTCATTTCTTCAACCCCCCCCCCCCCCCCCCCCCCCCCCCCCCCCCCTTATATTGTAGATGCATATATATTTTTTTCTTGTAATTCCTCAAGATAAAAAAAAAAAAAGCTTTCCAAACCATTTTGTCATCACTCTTCTTCTTGTATTTATTCACCTCAATAATATCTTATTTCTAAGTATGTGCATGCCCAAACTCATTCTCATATGCATTTAGAGAGAGAAAGAGTCAAAGCTTGGTTGATACTTAATTAGTTTTTATTAAAAGTAATGCTATACAATCATTTTAAAAGAAAACACCCTTATGATGACTTTTAATTATAAAAATACTCACTGCCATTGCCACATTATTTTGATTGAATTTTAATGGATAAATTTTTTGAAAGAATAACGGTTTTCTTTTATTAAAGATGAAAATGGGTTTGAGCGAGTGGTGTGAAGGAATAATTATGACATTTAGCACTCCTTTGTGTGTATTTCTCAAACCAAAGAACAAAGGTTTTGTGATCAGGTAGTACCAATAGTTATCACTAGTTAATATTTAAATATTACAATGGAAAATCTATCAAATAAACAGTAATAAAGATTACAACAGATGTAGTATTTCAAAAACACATGTGCATGTTTGGAACTTATGGAAAGGAAATTAAAAAAAGAAAAAAAGAAAAAGACTAATGAAATGAGAGAGAAAATGAAAGAAAAATTGTTATTTTTTCTCTGTTTGTGTTTGTAAAAAAAAAAAAAAGTGGAATGAAAATAGCTTTTCTTTATCCTTGTATTCCAAAGAGGCTGTTAGTGGCTCAAGACAAGGCTAATTTTGTCAAATTGTTCTTTGAAAATGGTGGGAACAAATTCCCACCTTCTGAGACGTGTGAAATGATATTTTGCAATGCAAGTGAACTCCAGGCCTATTTAGTAAGCTACATATTTTTTTTTTTTTTTTTTTTTTTTGGGCTGAGTATTTAGTAAGCTATAGTTAGTGTACATGGAACTCGGCCAACACTAATAAGAATTCTGGTCAGGTTTGTGGGGACTTCCACGTTAAGTTCGATTGCTATGAGGTACATTTATGAACAAGAATTTTGCTACCCACATGGGGTGGAACCCCAAGGGATTTGTCATCTATCAAGTGCCTGTCCAACTGGGACGACGGTAGGTGAACAAAGCTATAGATGTACTTCATGTAGTATTTATTAAATTATTTATTTATTTTTCAGGCAATTGTTCAGAGAGTAACCTATTCTCATAGGGGTATGACTAGGGATGGTAATAGAGAGGATTTCGGTCGGTAGACCCTTACTCCATTTATACCTCGCCGTGGTAACTCTTTTCTCTATACTTGTCTCATCCAACTTAACCCTTTTCACATTCACCTCTTTTATTTTAGTGTCTTTTTTAAACATATCAATGGACAAAAGCATGTGATAAAATCACAAAATAACGAAAAAATCTTAAGAATAGTATTTTAAGAAAATATGTTCATAAAAAATAAATATATAGGTGTATAAATAGAGAAGATTCGGATTGAACGGATTATTACACCTTGTATCCAAACCGTCTTGCGATTAGTATCATTCATACTTGTCCCAATCATTGTAGAGGATTTGAGATGCCGGATTATTTTGCCAATCATAAGTATGAGAGATAGGCGCTGCTAAGTAGAAAATAGGACAAGACCCACCACTAGTGTAGAGAAAAAACTATCACAATATAAGTGAATGAAGGAGGTGAAATTTGAAAACAACTCTAACAATGGGGGCCAAAGTATAATTTTTCTTTTTGCAAGCGAATTAAACGCTACTCCATCCTCTCTCAAAATAAGTGTCTAACTTTTTCATTTTTGACTCTGCCAAAATAAATGTTAAACTAGAAATAATTATTGTTTACTTCCCAGTATCATTTTTTAATAATAAAATCTATTATAAATTCCATAAACACATCGTCAATTTTAAAAGAAAATGATACAAAAAAATGACTCACTTCCATCATTGTTTTTTGTTTTGTTTTTTATTTTCTAGTTTTTCAAGCATAACACTTTTTTTTTTTTGCTTTTTTTTTTCTACTCTGCCTTTGCAGACTGAGAGTGACACTTTAGTTCGGGAGCGGTACGCTTCAGTGACCTAACTGGCCTTTTGCGAATTGGCCTATTGAGAGTGTAAATCTTTCAAATAAATGCTCCGACTGAAAGTTGTTGAGATATTTAGGAATAATTATTTAAGTGCTCTAGAAGTATAGTGTGATCATACTTCTTCTTTCACAATGGCGGTTAAGTAGACGCATTATTATTGTAAGAGATGAGGATGGTCATGTAGTGTTCAAAGAGTACTGCATTATTTTTTTATATTTAGGGTCAATAATAGACCTTTAATTAAGCATTTTGAGAGCCATTCTAAGAGAGAGAGAGAGAGAGAGAGAGAGAGAGTGATAAAATTTTTACCACATTTTAAGAGGTTATCACAGTACTGGCACTTGCGCAATGTCAGCCTTAAGATTAAAAAAAAAAAGAAAAAAAAAAGCAAACAAAATTTTTTAAAAAATGAGGTGGTTTTGCTCGATATTTTTGTTGAAAAAATATTTATCACAAAATATAATCCGGAACATCTACAAATACAAAGCAAAATTATAAAAAAATATAACTCATAGTTATAATAATTTATTCAATCCAAGTGATATTACATTTTGTGATCAATATAAGTGATACTACAATCAATCCAAGTGATATATACCCTCACAATATCATACCCTCGAGATACCGTAGTTGTTACATTTAATACTTAAGAGAAACCGAGGTTAGGCGGCATGTCCTGTCGAGTGAGTTCCAAGCAGTAGTCTCATTTTTCAAAAATATGGACCACTTGTAAATTTGTGCATATTAACCGTGCTAAACTCCTGTGTACGAGTTTAGAGCTGAGCTTTCTTATGCTACTTTTAAGATACTTTGATGTTCCCCTTTTTTTTGGGTAAAACAGGAATTCAATGCCCCAACGAATTTACTTTCATCTACGGTTGGCTAGCTTCCACGTGTTAGGGTCACTATAAGGCAATAATACTCCACTACACTACCAAATGTAATCTAGCTAGCGGAACAAAAGTACAAACCAGTCAATTCCCCCAACCCAATTGAATATAGCCGTCCAACCAGTCCAATCCTGCAAATGGAATCTGGTTGGAACACATAAGGAAATAAGTTGCCGCCTGCACTGGCCCCACCCCCACCAAATGCAATGTAGGGTAACGTACAAAAGATTTTTTATATAATGTTCATTTTTTTTTGAGTATTACTGTATAAACAGAATTTTTGTATAAATTTTTTATATAAAATGATATAATTTGTTGTGATTCTTTTATTTGAAATCAAAATACTTATTTTTTAAGTTAATAATTTTAAAAATACCGTTATTATATTATTTTTTTGATTTTTGTGCCTAAATTTTTTGTAAAAATAATATTTTCATATTTTTTTACGCAATCAAGATAAAGGCTGGACACCCACAACTTGTAGCAAAAAAAAAAAAAAATGGGCATAAAATGTGTTGATAAGTCTTGTTCTCTAATATTTTATTTAAACTCTAAAAGGTATCTCACTTATATAGGAAAAAATTTGGTTGTCAAAAGTCAAAGTTAAAACTCTTTAATTTTATGCTTGTTTACAAAGAACTAATGCATGAAAAATTTCAGGTTGCTTTAAACTTTAAAGTATGTTTAATATATAAAGTATATATTTTTAAGTTCAATCTTAATATACTGATAGTATTAGACGAGAAATTAAAATAAGAGACACTGTCATGAAAGCCCTAAAAACAAATCGAAGACAATATGACAAATAAAATTTATGTCAATGCATTGTATTTTAATACCCGTTTACATGAATAAAAGTTACATAATCAATCAATTAAAATTAAGCTCATTTGCATTTTTTTTTGTATAAATAAACATTAAAATAAATTTTCTTTTATTTACAAGATATTTAGGTCTTTACACAACTATTCTCTTTAAAATCTACTGTCTACTTGAATTTTATACATAATACGAATAATGGTAGAGGACAAAGGGGTGTGAAACAGCATTCTGTTTCGAGAATCAAAAAAAATCTACTGGCCACAGGACGGGCCGGTTCGTTACACACGAGCACTGTGCTTTAACGCACTGTCACTCGCGCCCTCACACTTCTCCTATGCCGTCATCAAAATACTGTTCCATTTTCGAGTCAGTCTCCAACTGTCTGTAATTCTTCTTCCCCTCTCTCTCTCTCTCTCTCTCTCTCTCTATTCGCGTGTGTGGGGTAAATTTCACTTATTACTTCGGTAATTTTCCCAATTTTACTTTAATTTTTTTATTTTTAATTATCCTACTTTATTTTTTATATTTTTAATTAAGTAGCAATATAGTTTCTTTGTTAAATTTCTGTTAATAATGGTGATAAAAAGTCCTTTTTTATTTTAAAAAAAATAAAAAACAGTATTTGTTTATTATTTTTTATTTTTAATTATTAACAAAATTTAAAAAAATAAAATAAAAATACTAAAATGGGTATTTTTTTATTTTCAAAACATTATTTTGGTACTATTAACATAAAAGTAACTTACAAATGTATTGAAAACAAAAAAAAAAATCGATTTTAGTGTTTTTCGTTTTTTTTTTAAATTTTGTAAACAACTAAAAATAAAAAAAAAAATATTTAAAAAACATTATTTTTTATTTTAAAAAAATAAAAAAAACAAAAACAAAAACGTTACCAAAAGTAGTGTTTGTTTAATATTTTTTATTTTTAGTTGTTTACAAAATTTAAAAAAAAACAAAAAATACTAAAATGTATTTTTTTTTTTTTTAATATATTTGTAGGTTACTTTTACATTAATAGTATCAAAATAATATTTTAAAAATAAAAAAATTACCTATTTTAGTGTTTTTGTTTAATTTTTTAAATTTTATTAACAAATAAAAATAAAAAGTAATAAATAAATACTGTTTTTTATTTTTTTAAAAAATAAAAATAAAATTTTTTTTTTAATTATTTTTATTAAAAAAAATTTAATGGAGGGATCACATTATTATTTAAAAATGTAAGAAATAAAATAAAATAATTATTATTTAACTAAAAGTGTAAGAAATAAAGTAAAAATTTAAAAATCAAAAAATCAAAATCAAATTGTGATCAAAGAAAGGATAACAAGTGAAATTTATCCGTGTGAATTTACATGCATCTCGATAATATCTCCCTCTTTGTAGCTTGTATGTAAATACAGAGAGAGAAGAGATAGAGAAAAAGAGATAGAGGGACAGTTGACGATGAAGACGAAAATGGAGTGGAAGAGTAGTATGAGAGAGCTGAGACCTCTGCTTCACCTTCTGTTGCCTCTCTGCTTCCACTGGATCGCCGAGCAGATGACGGTTTCGGTGCTCGTAGATGTCACCACCGGAACTCTCTGTCCCGGCGACGAGACATGTTCCGAAGCTATTTATATCAATGGCGTTCAGGAGACGGTACTTTTCCTCTAGAAATTCTCTCTCCGAAACCCTGTTTTATATTCTCCCTGTGCTCCATTAAACTGACATCCATCTCTCTTTTTCCGATTCTCTAAAATGGAATGGAAACAACTCAACTCAGCCAAATGCTGTGGCTGTATCACTTTACCTTTTCAAATTTTAATTAGTTTTTGGTTATAACCTAAACAATGATAATTTCTGGATTTTCTTTGCTTTTCCTACAATTTCCGAGCAACCAAACAGAGCTTCAAGTTATTCCTTTCATTATGTTAGTGTTGATTATTATCTTCATCCCAGTCCTCTCTCTCTCTGTCTCTCTGTCTCTCTGTGTACATATAATATATACACGTGTATATATAAATTGACCAACTATTTTCCCAGGGTGCTGATAAGCTTCAATTTACGTCTTCTGAGAAAATTCAGAGGTTCGAAACTAGAAGATGATTTGGTTCATAAATGATGAAGAGGACTGATGGGAAACTTTCTAATTTCATTACGCAAGTTTCTTACTATATGCTATTGCTTTCAATTTCCCCTTTTTTTTAATTGCTTGCTGACATCGGTTTAAACAATGATCATTGAATTCTATAGATGTTGTTTGTCTTTTTGGTATCTGTTGTGGGTAGAAAAAGTTTGATTCGGTTCGTTGCTTCGATCTTTCAAAGCACATAGTGGCTCGTCATTATGGACCATTAGAACTTGTACTGTTTGCTTTCATTCTTTTTCTTTTTTGTTTGGATAAGTATTCTGTTTGCTTTTACTGTGTGGAACCTTTAATTATTTATCAAGCCATTAAAAATATCCGAGCAGTGAGGACCTATGTTTCTTATGAGAGGCTCATAAAAGACAGTTACCTAATCTCTAATGGTCGGCCATAAAGTAGGGAGTTCTTGACTTCGAAGATAAACTAAATATTCATTTCTTGGATTTTGGAAGATGTTTCAGTAAGGGGAAAGAATAAACTAATAAGGTCCTGCAGCTGAAAAGTGAAGTTCATAAATATTATTGAATATATGCATATATTCTATTGATGCCGTAATCCTTGTCTATCAATTTTTTTAGTACAGTCTGTGCTTTTGATGCTTGAACTTGATATTTTTCTTGCAAGTTTGATGGATCCTGAATATTATACTGTGATCTAGTATGTCACCATTAAGCTGGTGGACCCTAGTACATTAAGAATTTGTATGGCAGGATATATTTAGTAGCCGTCATCCCTTACGTTGTATTTGTGCCATTTCGTGGTGGCATGATCACTAACGATCCTTTTCATGAAGTCCTGCTGGTTTAGAGTATGGCCAAGTTTTTGAAAATGGGATGATTAAGAAAAAGAAAATGTGAGCATCTTTTTAGGGAAAACTGACAGATCAATTTACATTTAGCAGTGGACAAAACGAAGAAAGTGATTGAAGCACATTCGAGAGAAAAGAAAAAATTAACAAATAATAGGCAGTGTAGATAAACATTTTCTTTTTGGGGAGAAGCTCAAACAGAAAAATAAATAAATAATACTGAGGCTGAGGGTGACATTGATTGGGGTCAGGGGGAGAGCTACATGGTCCTAAGTGGGGTCAAGTGACCTTGCTGAAACTTTGAAAATTTTCAGGTTTGACTATATACTCTGATAACATTTGGATATTTTTAAAATGACCCTACAACTTTTAGAAATAAAGGAAATGGTCAGATTCTAATATTTAAAAGAGGTTGGGCAGTTTCGTAAACATTTAACTAAGCTCATAATCGAATTCAAAAGTCCATCTATTCATATACAAATTGCCCATCCCAAGCCATGAGAATGATAGTTGTTAAAAGGGGTTTTCTTCCTTGTTTTATGGTCATTTTTCCTCATTTATTGATGTTTATTCACAATTTAAAAAGAAATCTACACTTATTACAAATATAATTATTGAATCAATGAAATCCAATTTATTCAAATCTTCGATTTTTCAAAAAAAACAAAATCCAATTTCATGTGTCTTGTTTTCCTTGTGTCACTAGTTTCCAAATTCGAAAAGTTTAATCATCACTTTCCCATATTACCCCCCTTTTGTCTAAATGCAATCACTATTTTCACAAAATTCATTCAAGTAACACAATGGGCATTTTAGTAATTCAAAAATGCTTTTCTTAATCTGTGTGCATGGTCAACCCTGACACATAAAAAGGAAAGAAGGGGGCAGTATTCTTACGAACTCAAAAATATTTATTTTTTATTTTTAGAGGATCAAATTTGTGGTTTATGATTTAAATGTTCGTTATAATGGATTGTGGTGAAGTTAATATTGGTATATTTTGTATAATTCTAAACTGGCCTAATCAATTGGTTGTTGCTAATACACATATTGATGGTAGAGTTTTGATTGACTTTTAAAATTTTGATGTATGGAGCTAATTATGATAGTGATGACCATAAATGATCTTCTCGAGTATCTCGTTTGCATGTATCAATTGAATTTTATCAAGGATTATGCACATCTTTCCACTTGTAGGTTGTTGGAATTTTCAACTCTCTGGTGCTTCCACTCCTAGGCCAACTTGCAGATGAGTACGGCCGTAAACCACTGCTCCTTCTTTCTGTATCTCCATCTATAGTCCCTTTTGGTATGTTTTATATCAACATTTTTACGTTGAACAGAACTTTATGTAGAAGAAATTCCAACTGCATTTGATATTGCTATCTACATCAAGCTGTGAAAATTTCCTTTGCAACAAACTTGTAGCAATGACACTTGAAAGTTAGATCCTGGAGAATTATTTGTTAAGCTTTTTCTTTTTTTTTCATTCTTCATTATCGATCTGGAAGTGCTATGATATTCATAACGGATGAAGAATCTTTATACAAGCCATTATGCACAACTGATCCAGCAGACAAGTACCCTCTTAGACAGCCCTTAGCCCAAAAGAAATCTTGTTTAACTGAAAATTGAGTCAGCCAATTCCCATGTCATTCAATGGCATCTGCTTGGCCGGGTTCCTTGGTGTTGAGGTCTTGAGTGATGCTTATCTCACTGTGACCCAAAAAATAAAAAAATGAAAAGTTGTAGCAAGAAAAAGTTTCTTAAATGTTAAGAAGTTGCAGAGCTTGCATTATCTTTTTATCATCATTATTCATTTGAAGGACTCTGTATGATTAGACATTTGCAGTTCTTTATTGATGCCAATTTTCAAGCTTCATGAGTGGCAAGAAGAAATTAGCAGATGCAGTGGCCAAGATGACATGTTCTTTCTATTGAATATTAATAATTATATATGCTGTAATATGTTAACTAACTTCAATTCGAGCACCTGAAGTTAATGACTTGGGATTAAATAGTCAAAAAACCTTTGCAATATAATTTCCAATATGAATGCCAATGTTGTCAAAGTAATGGATGATTATTGACAGCAAATACATGAGATTATCATCATGTCTCTGCACATTATGCTGTGCAATGATCCACATGTTCATTTTGCTCACTTTCCTATGTTTCTATTTCAGCTTTACTTGCTATCAATCACTCAAAGGCCTCTGTTTATGCTTATTATGTCCTTCGTACAATTTCATATATTTTAAGTCAAGGGAGCGTTTTCTGCATTTCTTTTGCTTATGTGGTAAGAGATCTTCCTCAATGCTATTAGTTAAAGATCATAACTCGGGGTTATTACAGATCACATATTCCCGTTCTCTGCCAGGCAGATATTGTCAATGAAAGTAAGAGGGCAGCAATAATTAGTTTGATTACAGGTCTCTTTTCTGCTTCACATGTGTTGGGAAACATCCTAGCACGTTTTCTTCCTGAAGAGTACATTTTTCAGGCACGTTGGGCTGTAACTTTAGCATTTGCTTCCTGTGAATCTCTTAATCATTCCCATTTTGTTAATCCTCCCAATAAAGATTCTTGTTTCAGGTGTCATTACCTCTCTTGATCTTTTGTCCCATCTACATGTACCTGTTTCTGGTTGAGACAGTTAAGCAAACTCCAAGTCATGACCAGCATTCACCTTGCTTGGACAAGACATCGAAGTTTGTTAAGGAACGGTACAATTCAATGAGACATGCTGCAACAATTGTTGTAAGCAGGTACTTTTATCTGTAAACTGCGGTAATTAAATTTTCTGGATCTTTGATAAATTTCTATTCTTCCCTTGAGGACACAAGCATATTATTGATTTACTAAAATGCAAAAGATGTAAATCATTTTTACCTGCTAAAGAGCTCCATTTTACTTCTCAGTCCAACACTTAAGGGCATGGCTCTGGTTACCTTCTTTTATGAGTTGGGAATGTCTGGCATCAACAAGTTCTTACTGGTACGTTCTATCAATCTGACAAAAGTAAATGCAGATATCTATGTCAGGATTATAACATTATAACTGATATTCGACTAATTTGGATGCTCCTGTCAAGCTCCAAAATATCCCTTCTGCATTATGCAGATCAAGATTCTACAGGGATATATTATTTTTCCACATAAGTATTATGCTATTCATCTAAAACAGGTTGCCCGTTTTTGCATCTTTGTCATACAGTTATTCCCTAGCATCGCCTCTATTCTTCAGAAGCCATTTTGTTGGGCAGAAAACTGTTAAAAACAAACAAAAGTGTTTTCTTTTTCCAAAGGAAATAATTTTCACTTGGTCGCATGCATTATTGTCAATGACGAAGGTGATGATTTTTTATTTCTTTTGAAAAGAAACGGAAAAGAAATTCATTCTTTTCTCTTCAGAACTGGCTTTTTTTAAGTCAAATTGTTTTAAGAAACTTGTTTCAGGGAAATTATTGAAACAACTCCCCAAAAAATCAAAATGCTTTTGGTCTTGTTATCTTTTGATAAGGGGCTGAGGTCATGGTAAAATGATAAATAAGAATTTAGTAATTCCACTGCTTCTTTATTTTATTTTATTTTTTGGGGTGGGGGGAAGTTTACTGATAACTGCAAGTTGATGTATCTGATTGAACAATTATTGTGACATGCAAATCATATAAGTTCCATTTTACCTCTGCAGTACTATCTGAAGTCAGCTTTTGGTTTCAACAAAAATCAATTTTCAGAAATTTTGATGATGGTGGGAATAGGCTCAATTGTTTCTCAGGTGTTCTCTATAAAGATCTTTTTCTTTTCTTTTGTTTACTTTCAAGATCCTTAAAGGGCTTGATTTTTCCTTGATGTAAAAGATTGTGAAATTGTTTCATAACACACTCTATTAGTGGGCAAGAAGGCACCACAGAAAATAAACTTATTATTATTATTGTTGTTGTTATTATTATTATTATTAATGTTTCACAATCTGCTCCTTATTTACCGGACTTCTCCTTCAATCCCAGGTTTGGTTAGTGAGCAAGAAGGCACCACAGAAAATAAACTTATTTTTCTTTTCTTGTTAATACTTTATAATCTGCTTATTATGTACTGGACTTCTCACTCAATCCCATGCTTGGTTGTGAGAAGTTGAAGGATTGTCTAGATGATTAAATTCTTCAAGACTTTATAAGAAATTGAAGGTCCTTAAATGAAAATGCAAGTTCTGTGGGGCTGCCATTTTCCTAGTGGGAGTTCCTTCATCAGCCATCAAGAAAGATGAAGAAAAAATACAAGAAAAAGAAAAAAAGAAAACTATGTTTATCCCAGAACTTAGGGTGGTATTTGTATCTTACTTCACTGTTCCTCTTAATTTGTAGTTTTGAATTCCATCCTTCCAGTATCCTTGAAGCTGAGAGAGATGCACTTACTACACTAAGAGATGCACTTACCAGTGTGTAAATGATTTTTTTTTTTTGTTTTCTAATACTGTCCCGTAGATTTCCATTGTAGCCAAATCAAGTATTTCTTTGACTGAGCTCTCAATTTCTAACCTAATTGCGCATATGAACTCTCCTTTTTGGAATTTTCTGTAAATCTAGAATTTCTTTCCATATGTTTCATGTCATGGCATGCTTCAAGATGCTAGTGCTTCCTGTTGTCAATCCATTGGTTGGGGAGAAAGTGATATTGTGCACAGCCTTACTTGCATCAATTACTTGTGTGAGTTATCCTTTGTTGACTTAATTTAACCTCTTGCAACTCTGGACTTAATTGTATTGGAGTACATGTGTGAAGGATTTTTTTTTTTTTTATCTCATTAAAGTGAATATTTTTTTTTTTTTTAATGTATAGGCATTGTTTTATGGCTTAGCATGGGCTCCTTGGGTATGTACTCTTATATACTTAATTAATATGTGGCTATTTTCTGTTTTGAAATTAAAATCTCTATGGCAGCAGCAAGCATTAACATTCAGTACTTACTGTATCTATAAAACTTGTCCTTATTGTATGAGCATCATCTTGTTGTTGACTGGGAATTATTGAAAACACAGGTACCATATTTGGGTGCTTCATTTGGAGTCATGTATGTTCTTGTGAAGCCTTGCGTAAGCACTATTTCCTATGAATATCTATCTTTTGCATTGCAGTTATGGTAGAAATATTCGGTAATTATCCACTGTAGTCAATGCCAATGCTAATTCCTTTTTTCCCATATAATTTTCTGATGTGACAGAGTTACGCTATTATATCAAAGGCGTCAAGCTCAGCTGATCAGGTTGGTGGAGTAATATGGTATCTTTAACTTGAATAAAGATTTGTTAACTTTATGTTTAAATACTAGATTTGTTGAGGGAAATGAAAATGAAGGGAAATTAAATTACTTATATATATTCATTTTTTTTTACGAGTAATAAAATAAAAAATGTATTTTTTGAAAAAAATACTCATTCATTTTCTTCTAATTTTCCTAACACAACTTTAAAAAAAAAAAAAAAGAAAGAAACGAAAGAACTGAGCTTCTTTCACTTCACTTTCTTTTCTATTGTTTCCCATTTCTTTTCATTTCCCTCCATAAATCTAAGATCCAAGCAATAGCATAAAAGTTTCAGACATGCCAACCCTTGAAAGCCAAGGCGAGGCATCAAGGCTTAAAACAGGAAGAATGCTTGACTGGACAGGAAAACCCCCCACAGTCCCACTTAATTCCCCCTCGGAGTTGGAGGATTATGCACTAGCCAAAATTCCACCATTAATAAATGAGAATTTCGCTTTCCTTGAATTTTATGGGTTTGCAAAATCTTTTTCAACTTACTAGTGCTAATACTAAGTTTTTCAAAGTTCCTCAAGTCAAAATTGAAGAAAAATAGAATGGGAGCTTTATTGAGATACTGATTATCACAAGAGACCCTCACTAGGGTTTACATAGCACACCTCCATATATAATATGTGGAAAATAATTATATTTACGAATGTACATTTAGTTATTTACTTTCTGCACACGATGTAAGACCCTCCCCCAGTAAGCTGCCCTTTACTGTATATTTATTTTCGTAGTCTAATTAATACACATTTTTGACATGCCGAATCTAATCATATCCTTGACCCTTGATAGGAATGTCAATTTGACCAGAAAATAGGTGCCCAACTCGACCACAATGTTTGGGGTCTGCATAACTGGGGTAGGGATAGGTCATGGGAAAAAAAAAATTATAACTTGAAGTGGGTTTTTTTTGCGAGGTAAAGTTTGTCCCCCCCACCCCCCCAAATTTTCTCCCAATTATATTATGAAATACCATAAATACCCATGTTATTATATAATGATGCAAAAATTTCTGTAGTTTATATAAGGAAAGATTAGGATCCTGCCTCCCACCCCCCAATCTTCTAGGAAGATTCTTTGTTTCTTCTTTTCGTATTATTTTTATGGCTGTAGAATTTGCATTGTAACGTTGTTTTCTTTATTTTTTTTCTTGAGAAACATGTTTTTAATTTTTTGGCTTTCATGTCCCTACCCGGCCAACCCTTACTTGGTTAGCTTAGGCGGGGTAGGGACAGTTTTGGGGTTTATATTGTCGCGAGGTTGAGGCCCCATTGGGGGCAGGTGGGGCTGAGCCCAACCCTCCCCATTAGAATGCCAAGTTCATTGGTTACTAGTCAAAAATTCTCACCTTTGGTTGGGTATTTGACGAATGATTCTGCATGGAATTCAATTCTCAAGATGAACTTCCTCTGTTGTCATGGAATTCAGTTCTCATTGGTTACTTGTCAAAAATTCTCACCTTTGGTTGGGTATTTGATGAATGATTGTGCATGGAATTCAGTTCTCAAGATGAACTTCCTCTGTTGTCATGGAATTCAGTTCTCATTGGTTACTTATCATGGAATTCTGCATTTCTCAGATTTCTCAGCTGCAGGCCTCATTATGTTGAAAGTCTAGATATCAGAGAGTTTTCTGATCATAGTTCCCAATTTCACTTGCATTGCAGGCAAAAGCACAAGCTTTTATTGCTGGCGTGCAATCAATTTCGTATCTAATATCACCATTTGCAATGAGTCCATTGACATGTGAGTTTAAGCATTCTCGTAATTCTGTCATGGATTGTTTGTCAAAATTGTTTAAATTAATTCACTTAATTAATTGTCGACTTCATGTTGCCTCAGCTTGGTTTTTGTCGAGCGATGCTCCTTTTAACTGTAAAGGTTTCAGTTTCATCTGCTCTTCTGTATGCTTGGTAAACCAGCTCTCTCTCTCTCTCTCTCTCTCTCTCTCTCTCTCTCTCTCTCTCTCTCTCTCTCTCTCTCTCCTAATTGCAAGTGCTCAATTGTTTCAGATGGTATCTTTATGTTATGCCTGCATGCTAAAGGTAGAAGCACCATCAAAGAATGACAGTGCAGAAAGTATCGAAGCACCACTTCTAGAATAAAAGACAATAGCAAGATCGTGACTGTCTAGGCCTCCTAGGCTGATCATGGTTTTCCTCTGGCAAATTGAGTTTAAATATTAATCGCCAATTATGCCATTGCCTGTGGGTTTTTTCTTATCTACGTTCTTCCATGTCAGAAAGAAGAGTGGAGTAATTGTAGGACACCCAATTGGCCACTATCCCAGTGACAAAGAATGATGAAAAATATTAGTCAAAATGTGTATTACTGCTTTTATGATTTAACCTGTAAATCCAAGTGACAATAGTTTGTACTAAGGTACCACTCTGTTTGTAAAATAAAATATCCGTAATCTGTAAAAAAAAATTTTTGCTATGCATATATACTATTCCCTTTATAATTATCATTTTTTTATTTTATTCTAGAGACGGGGCACCCCGCGGGCTACAGCATCAAGAAAGTGTCGGATAACCACAATTCAACGATAAATTAGAAGCTTCGCTTTTTGTAAGATATTTGGGTGTGGTGGTTCTTGTCTTTCTTTTGTTCAATTTAACGAGAACTTGATCCCAATCTTGGCATTTAATGAAAATTTTCTATTACAAAATTTGTAAACTATACAAAGTTGGTGATTTGGGACTCATCCGTTATAACTTATAGATTTTTGTTAGTCTAATTATACTTCACTCTTTGTGGATAAAATGATACTTTTATTGTTTAAAAGTAAGTACATAATTTTTTTATAATTTAAACTTAACTGTAAAATGTATATAAACCTTTAAGATTAATAGCAATTATATTACATAGATATTTTTGTTATTTTATCTCTTTAAATAAAATATTCTAAAGACAATCTTTCTCTTTGTGTCAAAATAAAGAGTCAATCTTTGCTAAGATATTTTTTTCATTTCATTAAATTTGTTAAAATTTTCTTTGTTTTATAGATAAGTCTAATAACAAAAACATTTTACAATTAAGTTTACTATGTATTCATTTTTTAACAACCCGGAGTCATCTGATTTTCTCTTCCGCTCGATCGATCGACCTGAATATTGAGCGATTGAGCAAAATCAATAGCTCATATATACAAATACATATTTTGGTGGAGATTCTACCGCTGTGTGTGTATAATTTCGACGAAGATTTGATCTGGAAAGAGAAGATGGCTGAGGAACAGTGGCAAGAACCAGAAGGGCACACGCTCTGCGCCAACAATTGCGGATTCTTCGGCAGTCCGACCACGCATAACCTCTGTTCCAAATGCTACAAGGACCACCGCCTCAAGGAACAACGCGCCTCCGAGGCTAAAATCGCCGTCGAGAAGTCTTTGACGGAGGTTTCATCGTCTTCGTCATCGGGATCGTTCGGTCCTTTTTTTCTGATCGTGCGATTTTGCCGGAAATTCCGGTGGCCGCCGTCGAGATTTTGGCGCCGGCGGAGGCGGTGGTGCAGACTGCGGTGTCGGAGGCGGCGCAGCCGAATAGGTGCGCGGCGTGCAGGAGGCGCGTGGGGCTGGCGGGGTTCAAGTGCAGGTGCGGGACGACGTTCTGCCGGTCCCACAGGTACCCGGAGCTGCACGGCTGCACGTTCGATTTCAAGGCCCTGGGGAAGGAGGAGATTGCCAGGGCCAATCCGGTGGTGAAGGCCGAGAAGCTGGACAAGAAATGATCTCAGCCGTTTATTCATGATCGTGGCGATTGGTTGGATGCGACGGTGGAGAGCTTTGAATTTGTGATTTTTCTTTATAATTGGGTGATGGGTTGGTTTGGCAATGCGTTGTTGGTCGGAGATTGGGGAGGTTGGGACTTTGCTTTAGCGCTATGTAAACCTGAATATATTTTACATTTTACTTTGTGAAATTAATCAATTAGACTTTATTATTATTATTAGTATCCATCAAATTTGTGATTTTGTTGTTGTGAATTGGGTTGCATTAAGAATTATTTATATGTTATCATATATATATATATATATATAAATTGTGGTTGTTTTTATATTGTCTTTGTTATACGTGGCGCTCAAAATGTTAAATAATTATTAAATTTATATTATTAGATTTAATATATATATATATAGATATATGTAAAGTTAAGTTTTATTTAAAATGTTATGAATTATAATTTTAGCCACTCATCTATACGTGTAAAGTAATTAAATTACATTCAAAAATTACAACAGTAGATGAGAGTAAATAAAAAAATAGTCTAATTCAATAGTTACTATTAATTAAAATTAAATAAAATATTTATTCATCAAGTGAGGCCGTTATACTTACATATATTTTTGTTTTTCTTTCGTGAATAATGTTAATAATTTAAAGAGTTTTAATATAAATTAGAATTGTCAATTTTAAATTGTGGTCTTAATTGTTTTACTTTTGAATTAATTACTAATATTATATCTATTATAAATTTAAACAAGCCTATTTTTGTGCATTCCGGGTTGACACCTAATGTATCAATATTTTGTGAGTTGTGACTAAAAGTCTCCCCAATAAACCAGAATGGCATGCAGATGGCTTAAAACGTCACTATTCACAGCATAATTGGGTCTAGAACATTTTGATGTTATGGGATTAATGGAGCAACTGGATATTCATTCTTCAATTGTTTAGTTTTCTCATCAAAGAATTCATGTCAGTTGTTTGCGTCTTCTCTTTATTTTCTTGAGCGGAACAAAAAGGAAAGAAAATTTTTTTTTTTTTTGCTGAGTTAGGAAAACAAAATGAAAAAGAATAGATTTTTATCGAAAAAAAATGACCTTTTCGTTTGTAACTCCTTTTCATTTTTTTTTTTTAGCTAGATAAATTCAAGATTTAAATATAGCATTAGGTTATGGTTTAGATTTTGAATTTGTAAAAAATAAAATAAAATGGAAATGAAATTACTTATATAAACAAAATATGAACATTTATTTATTTTTTTAATCTAACAAAAAATAAATAAATTTAAATTCTTTCACCTTATTTTCTTTTTTGGTTTTTTCTTTGTCTTTTTACTCTACAAATATAAAATCCAAATATAACTTTAATATCCCATAAGGGAATCAGTGTGCATAGTGCAGATACCTTGGCAAACATGGGTGTAGATCAAGAAGATCAACTGAGGACCATGTGAAGATGCCTTACTGAGGACCACATGATAAGATTTCCTCTCTAAACTGCAAAGGTAAGATGAATGCAATGCTTGTTTTTAGGGATAGCAACTAAGCAGGTCGTAGGACTTTAACTCCAATCTTGCCCTGTAAAGTTGAACACACCCCTTGAACTCGAACTTGACCCACTTGTCCCTCACCCCGTTCCAACCCTTTCCAAAATTATAAAATCCTAATCAGTCGCATAGTTGAATCGGAATGAACTAGCCTCACACCAATTGACCATGGTTGAGGTTTGAGGGTTTCATTGATGTTGGTTTGAGTTGAATTCAGGAGGGAGAGGAAGAGAGAGTGAAGTTGGTTTACCTGAGAATTTGAGAATGAAGTTAATGTTGTCATGAGAGAGAGAGATGGGTTTATGCAAAGATTTGTGGGTGTTGTATAGATGAAACGAAGGGTTTATGCAGAGATTTGGGGGTGTTGTATAGATTTGTGGGTGTTGCATAGATTTGATTTTTCGGTTGGAGGTGTGTCTAGATCCAGCAGCGGTGCAAACACCTAAAGCCACTGGATGAAGGTGTGTTGAGAGCTCCACCAGTTGACCCTTGTCATTCAGGTGTTGGGGACTGTGAAATTTCTTACGACCTAGCTATAGTGCATACGTCTAATACAAAAAATTATGATTTGATTAGCAGAGCCTAATTTATGTTATTAGAATCATACGTTTAAGATCTCTCTGGTTTGATTCCGAATAACAGCAGGTATGAATCTCAAAATCTCTCTGCTTTGATCTCGAATAGCAAGCAACAACAAGAAGTATGAATTAACTGCTTGAACTCAATCTTTGAATTTTAGTTATATTTCTCGTACACGCTTTACTCTAGAGAGAATAGGTTTACAACTATTAGGATTTTTTTACTCACAAAAATGTGTATCTCTCAATTATGAGTAAGTGTAACCCTAACTGTTCTTAGAGTGCATATATATAGAGATTACAGCAGGGGCCATAAAATTAGTATGACTAGGGCTTCTTATGCAAATAAGAATTTTATATTTACGTAAATTATAATTTATACCACTAACGAATTATAATTACACTCTCCGTCATACTAGGAATTATAATTTGACTTCCATATTATTAAATGTTTATTTATCTTCCCATGTTAAAATTACAAATACCTGTCTATTAAATTAAATTATTGACAATTAAATTTAATAGATTATTTAATTTCTTGAGACCTTTCACTTAACTTATTTGATATGTCAGATTTATAATCCACCTGCAGGATTTGACATAATGAAAACTTATAAACTCCCTTAAGGGGGTATCATCAATCCATATACTGGGAAGTGAATTCATTTAATAATTAATATTTACCATACACGTAATGTTATTATCCAACTCACTAAGTTTATTGACCCACAAAGAACCTCACTCTTCCATGAATTAAAACAATAAATATTATATGCACATGTCTATTTATTATATTAGAATTAAGAACATAAGTATTTATATTAATCACGAGATATTAATTATTTTATATAGTCAGTATAAAAATAATATCTCAACATGGTACTATTTAATACACAGAAAGTGTACTAGTGCAAATAATTAGAACTATACCATTCTTCATAGTTAAAACAGACCTATTAAAATATTGTATTATAATCCTACTAATAATGTGTTCAGTTCTATCTAAGATTGTGAACTATAAATTTATATTTTATAAGAACCGATGATCTGATTTTTCGTGTGTAAGTTGTACTCTACATATTAAATTATCTACTATATAAATAAGAGACATATATATAAATAAGAGACATACATGTATAATCATTAAATAAATAACACAAGGTAAACATTATTCATATAGATTCTCATTAAAATAGAATAATTAACTTATTAATAAATATTAAAATTATTACCTAAAGTATATTTTTTAATATAAATCCCTAATATCAGGAACATCGTACGCCCAGTTCATTAATCCGACCGACCCTATCATCCTATAATGAAGTACATTGGACTCGTTGAAGTGCTGAAAAAGAATACTATATGTGAATACGCGTCTAGTTTTGATTGAATTTCAACTAAACAAGTCCTGTATAACCTCTGCGATCTGTTCTAATTTTACAGAGCCTTCCAAATCTAATCAAGATCCTCGATACTGACTTGAACCAATCGAATTTAACATTTTACTCCTTACACCCAACTCAATGATAATAAGAATTCCCCCCTTAGGGTCAAGTCGGGTTGAGAACCCAAATTATTGGAGGTTTTGACCTTCCTTGCTTGGACTATGACAAGTTGAGACAAAGACACTTACTTTGCTATTAACCACCAGGATATGTGATGCTCGTGTTCTAGTTAGGATCACAACGCAGTTGGAAATCCACATTGTAATCACATACGAGCCTCCCGAGGTCACACCACCTAACCTAAGAGGCTGCTTAAAACTTAGAGGAGGGAATAAAAGGGAAAGAGAAGATGGAAAATAATTGTTTTGTCCTTTTAATTTTATTTAATATTTTAATGTTATTTGTGAATTTTAATTTTTTTATTTTATTTACATCTTCTAACTTTTAGAAGAGAATCAATCTAGTCCAATATTTTAAAATAAGTTAAAAAATTAAAAATTAATTATATTTTGACCTTTTCAATTATCATTTAATTTTACTTTACTCATTAAAATGAAAATCTTTACATTTTATTCTTAAACTATGAGAATGTAAGTTCGTACTAACACTATTGACAAAAAAATTAAATTGAACACTTGTAGCATTTCTGATATGATATAATATAAACTTTTTTTTTTTTTTTTTTTTTTTAACAAATGCATAGTTTTAAAAATTTCATAAAAGACTAATAATTAGTGATTCATAAAAGCAAGATTTTATAGATTATTTTGATCATTTTCTTAGACATTTTGAGATGTTTTATAATATTTCATAACCATAAAATTTTTTTTTTCTCTTTGCTTTAGAGATTAGTATAAAATTTTGACTAAACAAATTCCTAATTTTAAATTCTATGATGGTAAAAATATAATTATTTTTAGTTGAATCAGGATAAAATAATATTAAGTTATAGTTTTAGAGGGCTTCCTTACTTATTTTGAAAATTCGGACCACATTAACTTCTTTTTAGGAGTTTAAGTGCTTAAATAGAAGAAATAAAAAAATCAGGGATAATATTGAAATTTGATGCAAAGTTGGAGGGGCAACATAATCATTTATCCAAGAGAAAAAGAAAGAAAAATATTTTTCCTTCTCAATTTGATTTTGTAAAAAAAAATAAAAATAAAGTGAAAAAAAAGGAGAGAGAGAGAGAGAGAGAGAGAGAGAGAGAGAGAGAGAGAGAGAGAGAGAGAGAGTGTTGTGTGTGTGTGTGTGATTTTTTTTTTTTTTTGTCTTTTTTCGCTTTTCTTTCTCTCCTATGTAGAATTAAATAAAAAGAAAAATTTTAAGGGTTAATTACACTTTGCATTTCTGTACTTTACACCCAATCTCATTTCAAGACCTTCAGTTTCAACTGCAACAATTAAGCCATGACATTTTTACTTTGTTGCAATATAAACTTTCTGCTAACTTCTGTTTAAAAAATAGACAAAAAATTCGTATATGACAAGCACGTTGCATTTTTTACAGAGCATATATATAAAATCATGTTTCTTCCTAATAATCTATAACAAAATTTTCTTAAATCACTTGTAATAAACTTTATGATGTATATAATGTAATTAAATTTTATGTAGAAACTCTCAATTCAATTTGCGTGTAATACATATATGTTTTTGGGATAAAAAATAGTTAAATTTTACATATGTGTTCATTAAAAAGGTTATGTAGTTAGGACAAAACCCTTCTAAGACGTACTCGAAGAGAAGGTGCATCGGGCATGATAGAAGTTGTGCATCAAACATGATAAAAGTCTCACATTACCTGAAGAAGGTGAAGTAAAGAATTCTATATATAAGTTTGATACTTTACTCAACACAACGCATTTTAAAATTGTACCAACTATGATGCAAAACGAATAATATTATGTTAAGTAGACCTAGTTGTGACAAAAATAAATTTTCTATCTATTTTCTTAGCACTGAACATCCTAAGGTTTTGGTGTAGATTACATGACCATCCAACAAAAAAATAAAAAATAAAAACCGAAGAAAATCCACAAACCCTCGTAACGGTTGAAATATATATATATGTATACACCTGGCAAAAATATCAAATCTCGGGAGCGGATTAGGTTGGCGGAGAGACTGATTCTTTCACTTCTGGGTTTTTTAGTTGGGTGGGTTTTGGTACGAGCCATGGAAATAGCTCTCTCTTCCTCCGCCACCACCGCCACCACCTTCAATGCAACCCCAAATTTCTCTATTAAGCTTCGCAAAAAACCACTCCAAACTTGCAATCTCTTCCCAATAACTATCAAACTCAAGTCCAAGAAGAAGAACTACAACAACAACCATTCCTCTGCAATCAGCCCTGCTTTTCACACTGATAATCTCTTGGTTCTTCCTTGTTCTTGTTCTTCTTCTTCTTCTTCACATACATCAATTTCTCCTGTATCTTCTTCATCAAAAAGAACCAGTGCAGCATCGAGAACATCTACACCTACCACTCTCACTCCGTCATCTTCTACTACCAGTGGTCACAATTACCATTGGATGGTGGTCATGGATACTCCTCCACAGGGTGTCAATTCCAAACCCAAAATCATCGATTACTACGTCAAAGCCTTACAGAGCGTTTTGGGCAGGTGGGTATGTTCCAAACGTATAAATACCTAAATATATGTATGTTTGTATAATCACAAAGATTTTAATTTTCGGCCCAGTTCATAAGTTCTTGGTTGTGTGTCTGATTAGTGTCTCAATTGTGATTTGAATAGTGAAAAAGATGCTCAGATGTGTATATATGATGCTTCTTGTGATACCCATTTCGGTTTCTGCTGTGACGTTGATGAAGAAACTTCCTATGAGCTCGCCCGTAAGTTTTTATTTCTTGTTGTTGTTCTATACTCAGGTTTCCTTGTGCATTTGTGAGCTGTTTGCCTCATGTCAAGGACAGAAACACCATAATCAATTGTATGGATTTTATGCTTAAGTCTTCTGTTGTCTACTGTGATTATGAAGTAGAAATTTCTTCACTGTTTGAAGGGTTATTGTAATGTTAAGAGGCTCTACTAACAAAATTTACTGTTAGACGAACACTGTGTTATATGTTCTGCATGCGTGTCTTTCAGGTTTACCAGGGGTATTATCTGTTAGGCCCGACCCAGATTTTAACTCTGCAGAAAAGGACTATTATAGTGATTCAGAGGTTCAGTTAGGTCCTCAATCGAACACATTATCCGGAAGTACTCTATTATTTCCTGCAGGGAATTCCAAACACTGGCTTGTTCAAATTGACAGGCCAGAAATTGGAGTTGTCACGAAGGCACAGATGGTTGATTATTGTACTCAACTACTTACCAAGGTGATGGGGAAGTAGGTATTAGTACTTAATTGTCTTTTATTCTGCTACTTCCACCGCTTCTGTTCCTGTTTTGCCAACTTTGGAATGAAAATTTTCTACAGCGAGAAGGATGGCCAAATGTGCATATACCACATTTCCTGGCAATCCAACTTTGGATTCTGTTGTGAAGTAGATGAGGAATGTGCACAAGAACTAGCTGGTTGGTTTACACTGCCATTTCATTTTCGAACCCACATTTTGGATGTCTGTGCCGATAGAGTAATGATAAATGTATTTATTTGGTGCAGGTGTGCCTGGTGTGTTATCTGTTCAGCCGGATGAAAATTTTGAGTTATATAACAAGGATTATGAAGGTTTGTCAGCATGTTCAACTTTGATTGATGCACAATATTCATTTGCCATAGTTATTATGATCCTAGAGAGAGTATTTTGATTAAATCTTTCCCTGTTCTTTTTAGCAGCTTAGGACTTCGCATCTCAGATTGAAAGTTTTTGGACTATATTCTATGGGATCATGATCTCGCAATCATATTTGAATTTACTCCATAAACTTTCAAGTTTACCTTCGATAATTGCTTATAAAATGTTTTGTAATTATATTACCGAACTTATGGATGGCAACATGATGCCTGAATTGGACAACCCTTGTCCTGTGTCCCTTTTCTTGCTTTACTTGCATTTTTGCTTTTGAGATGGGTAGTTCAAACCTGAGTAAGATTTGAAGCTGAACAGAGTTTGCGGCCAGATGATAGACAGTAAAATCAATTCATCATATTGCTAAATGACTGGCGTACAT
Organism: Euryodendron excelsum; assembly: GCA_033060915.1. Lineage (NCBI taxonomy): Eukaryota > Viridiplantae > Streptophyta > Magnoliopsida > Ericales > Pentaphylacaceae > Euryodendron > Euryodendron excelsum. The sequence goes on along the minus strand of CM065390.1, from coordinate 20,466,592 downwards.
GGTTAACTTTTATTATATTAGAGGCTGAGGTTATTGAACCTCAGAAAACTCTAGGATAGATCAAGGCATGCAGAGGACAATGGTCCAAAGATCATTTATACTTCAATGATGATTGAGAATGAGTGAAAGATAGATGAAGATAACTGTTGCAATATGTGCCCAAATATGTTGATGACCTGATTGCATCAACACCCTTTGCTTTTCTTGGATTTCTCCTAATGTTAGATCCTCTATACCTTTCTCACGAGTGTTTATTTTCATACCTCTGCAGAACAATGTGCTAGCAAGTTAATATTCAATTAACAGTCGTTTGTCTGATATTCGCACGTATCCCAGATAAAATCCTGACATTTGCTTAGTGATTTTAATATATAGTCATTTTCATCTCGCTAATTGCGGTTCAATCAATATGGTTGCATTAAATTGGGCATTCAAGCATAACTTTTGACACTTGCTGATTGTACGACAGTTGAGCTACATTGCAAATCAAACTTTCATGTATTTTTATGTGAATCAGAAAGATCAAACTCGTTCTTTCATTAGTCCTTCAGAAAGAAAATATCTAGCAGCTTCAAAGTCGTGTTTGTTTTTTTAGAGCAAAAACTGCTCTTTAGTCTTCTATAGATGAGGGTGCATATACCAAGATTTTGTTTCAGAAAGCACAGGCTACTCTAAGTTGCATTGTACCTTAAGTATCCCACAATAAAAAGGTGTTTTGAGTCAAATGTTGCAATTGCTGAAAGGAATTGCAAGTGCGATGGTTGCAGAACATTTTAACTAGGTGGATAACATGCTAGATAATGGAATCCCTCAATCATGAACGCAAATGTCAAACCAAGGACCTTGGGCAAGAATTGGCAGTGCTCTATTCTGTTGAGGAATGAATGAACACTGAACACTGAGGAGAAACCATTTTGACTTGGTTGAGTCTCAAGTATTTGTGTGTTGGGGTATAATGGGTGGGGTGGGGTGGTAAAACCATTTAGTTGAGGTTATTTTCTGGGTGGAAATATAAATGTTGTTTGTGTAGCTTACCCCAAGTGGTTGGTTGGGAGGAGGCTTGAGTTCTTTAGAGAAGTAGGGTTCTTTTTTGGGAAAAAACCTCTGGCAAGTAAACCCTTTTAGTATGTCCCCAAATGGATACATTCTAGTGTTAAACAGTATTCATTTACTATTCTGGAACATATAGGTTGGACAGATTTCTGAGTTTGTCGTTCAGCATTATATAAGTGGGACAAATTTCTGAGTATTTTCATCTAATGTCATTATCTTTTGATTAGAAAAATTACTATTCTGCAACATTTGTAGCCTGCCATAATGAATGTTGTATTCCAGGTGAGAATATGCAGCAGTTTGGTGACTCCCCTGTTTCTTCAGCAGCAAATGAGACAACCAACACGAAAGCAAAGAAGCTTTTTGTGACAGGTATGTGGCAATTTCCATACTCATTCAAACCATTTCAATTGATGTACTTTGTATCTCATCCTTCTGGTTTGAAATGAATTAAGGTATCTTACACAAAGAAATGTGTTGCTTGGTTTGGAATCACTGCTTATGAACAAGGCAAGAAATAAAGGAATTTCTATCGAATGAATAGATTCGATTGTTTAAGTAATTAAAATTATAAAAGTCCAAAGCAGCCATATTAACCTCATCATTCATCTCTTTTCCTTGAGCTATAGACTTTATATGATTGATGCCACGTGCAATCGAGGGAACAACAGAAATGCAGCAAAATATGTTCATTGCGTATAATTAACTAGAAATTTCTTCTCAAGCATCTAATTGATGATAAGAAATTTAACAAACAAGAGAAATTGGGACTGCAGCAGTTAACTGAAGTTTCACTTGTGCTGCTAGGACTTCATACTAAATGACATAGTTCATGGTTCTGCAGCTTGGATAAGTGATGAAATATTATCACCTATCTCATGGGGAATTAACCATTCTGCCTGAATACTTTAGTGCTCTACATTCTTTCCTCTAGTTTATATTATATGTTTTGTTTTTTCTATTTTATTTATTGAACATTTGCTCACACAAGTATCGGCATGTTTTTCTTGTTCATTTCTCCCCACAGGTCTGTCATTCTATACATCCGAAAAAACTCTGCGTGCAGCATTTGAGGGCTTTGGTGAGATTGTTGAAGGTACCCTGCTTCTTTCCGATTCATCATGAAAAGAAGTTTCAATGTCGTAACAAGAAGGTGATTGCATGAAATGCTGACTAATTTTTCTTGACAGTTAAAATTATAATGGACAAGATATCTAAAAGATCCAAAGGTTATGCCTTTGTGGAGTATACCACTGAGGACGCTGCAGGTGCAGCTCTCAAAGAGATGAATGGAAAGGTTGCTGCAGACAAGAGTCTTTACTTTTCTTGAGCTATTATTTGGAATTTCTGTTGAGAGATCTAACGATCGTACAGAAAGGCTAAGCTCCTGTTTTGTGGTTGGTGTTTGCAGATCATCAATGGCTGGATGATAACTGTTGATGTTGCAAAGAAAAACCCTCCAAAGTACAGCAGGGGCCACTCCAGACCGGCTGTCTGACGAGAGAGAGAGAGAGAGAGAGAGAGAGAGAGAGAGAGAGAGAGAGATCCAACATGCAACCTAAATAAGAGTTGATTCAAATTAATTCGGATGTTCTGATTTTTTTGCTTCAGTGTCTAAGAAATCAAACTGCTCCCACTTTGTCCGATGGCATTAATGGGTTCTCTCTATTAACCAAGTTTCTGCAATGATTAATCTCATTCATAAAACTTACCCTGGAATTGACAACCCTTCCCCCTATGCTTCAACAATCCGAAAACACCCCCATCTGGCAATTGAATAGTGCTGGAAATGGCATTGCATTTCAGCAGCTCAACGGTTACCGGCAAGCTAGACTGGGGCCATTGATATGAATGGAAAGTTAAGCATTTTCAAAAGGATATTTTAGAACAAGCCTGTATTTTTTTTGGTCATCGAACGAGCCTGAATTTTGGACATTAAATTGGCACCAAATTGGCCGATAAACCTATCCGATCTAAGGGTTGTCTAACAAGTACCGCAACTAACAAAACTCATTAACAATATCGAAGTAAAATACAACCTTTACCACTGTACAACCACCTCTCGGTTCTCTGGTTAAAACAAACAAAATTAACATCAACCTGAAGTATTTTCCACAATGAACAGGGCAGGGGAATTTCATGCAACCTTCTGAATTGAAGACGTAGGGTGGCTGATGTAAGAAATAGAAGTGTTTTAATACCAGCACTGAGAAGCAATTGCAGAAGAGCCATATCAGCCTTCCTCCCCAAACTCCTTTGTGAATCTCTCATGCACCTCGAGGTCTGCTTTGCTTAGAGTTGGCTTCTGTCTTGCCAGCACTTCGTCAAAATCTGTTCTTGCAATAGGATGTGGTAGTATCAGCAACATAGCAAATTACCAGGGGGGCAGTAGCTAACTTGCTGATTAACCAAAAAAAAAGAAAAAAGGTGACAACAAAATACTATATATATATATATATATCCAATCAGAGATCAGTTGTCCTTCACCGAAAGCGGGTAGCATTAAGCAAAGCGGCTCTTGGATATTTGGTTTGAACCGATCCGCCCAAAATTCGTTTAAAAAAGGTGTCCATCCTCTTAAAAGATGCGTGCCTACGTTATTACAAGAAAATAAGAGCCTGCTTGGTTGTGGTTTCAGTTTTTGTTTTTTGTTTTTATTTTTTGAAATTCAACGAAATCGTATTTGGCAGATTGGTTTCGAAAACTGTTTCCGTCGGAACCGCGTTTGATAAACTGGTTCCGGAACTTGTTTTCGAAATTTTTTTCAGAAAACAGCCCAGTTTCAGGAACCATTAAAAAGGTGTTTTCAGAGTTTCCGAAACCATTTTTATATGAAAATGAGAACGATATGAAAACGATTAGTGTTTTCGATGGTCCCATTTTTTTATTTTCAAAAACAAAAAAAACGAGTTGTTCTCAAATTTTTTTGGTTCCGAAAACACAAAAAACGAAAACGGAACCGGAATCGAAATCGATTCCAAGCAGGGCCTAATTAACTTCAGGTTCTTGGCATCTTCAGAAACAGCTGAATAATCAAACGAAATGCATTTTTCTTTCCTAGCACAATGAAATAGTAGTGAGTTTGCTGCACAGGGCTGAAATTCTGAGTCCGATCTAAATTTTGAGTGGTGACATATATGTGCGTGTGATGTGTGTCTCGGCCATTGGATCACTGTAGATAAAATATTTTACTTTCCTCCTGAGCCGTTAGATCTCTCATAAGGGATGAAAATCCCAACTTGTAGGTCTCTCAAAACCATCTTTGTCTTTCTCTATCTCTAACGGCTTTCACACCATCGGAAACTAGGCCTCACACCGCTATCTCCCAACTATAGTTCTCTCAAAAAGTAGCACTTCTGATAATCTTAGGAGAAGTTCTATAAGGTGTCGATAATTTCTCACCTGATCTAAGGCATAGGGAGTATTTGTAGCTGCAAGAACAAGAACTTTCTGATCATTGTGCCCATCATCCTGAAATGTAATTAACGGAACTCCAGCTCAAATTTAAAAGTAAATAAAAGAAATGAACTACAAACCATTAAATTCTCATATGAGAGAGAGAGAGAGAGAGAGAGAGAGAGAGAGAGAGAGAGAGAGACTATGAAAAGAAATTGTGTAGAAAATAAACAAGAAAGCTCAAATTTGACATGGTAGATCATGTCACACAGGAAAATTTAGTGTATATACATGACATGCTTTCAAAATAGACATTCCACAAGTCTGACTTTAAAGATTATACTTGAAAAATTCTAATTTCAATGGATTAATACTTATGATCACCTATTTGTCTAAAATATCTTATTTAATTTTCTTTATTTAAGTGATCATTCAAATGTATAAATTACACATTAGAAATATCAAACAATAAAGTAAAGAGACACAAGTTTTTCTCATGAAAACTCAACTTGAGAAAAAACCACGTTTAGCAGGTCAAGCACCCTAATGAACAGGTTACACAAGCACGACTTACAATTATAACAATTGAATCTCTATAATTGCTGTCTGAATCCCCACGAATTTCAGTTTAAGATTACTTGCTCGACTCTTCAAATTTCTGTTTTCCCTAGCTTCAACCTTAACACCGAATTATCACGGTGTTCTTCCTCGTCCTCGAAATCTACCAATACGATCTCACAACTGTGTTCTTTTATTTAATACTTTGGTGAATGAACTTTGTATGCTCAGCAATTCATCTATGATTACTTCATCAAGATTTGAATTGTATTCCCTACACTCTGTTCTCCTCTCTTTTTAATCTTTTCTAAATTTCAGATATATGTTATATGTATAATTCCATCTTATGTAGCATCTCTTAGACTTCACAAAAAGGAGGATGGAACTATCTTCTGACTGGTTGAGAATGCCTGACTTGAGAGTCCTCAATTCTGGACTGATTTAGATGTGATTAGATTTTAATTCGGAACTGACTTCGGTATACCGTTCGAGCGGACTTTGAGCAAACTTCGAGTGGTGCTCTCTAGATTTTTGTTTCTACAGAATTTTCACCTATCGCTTGAGCGGACTTATTATCGCTCGAGTGGACTTCGCTTGAGTCATGATTTCTGCATATCCAGTTTGCTCTCAAAAAGTTTCATGAAATTTATATATTATGGAGTTTGAACGAACATTTGAGTAAAGAGATATGACCTTTCAAAATTTCAACTCTACGTATTTTACAAGCTTGTATTGCAGCTTGAACAGTTTGTACTCTGGTAGCTTGAATTTGAATATTAAACTTTTTGATCCAAACACAACTTGAAATAAGCTTACCAACAAAGCAACTTTATCCACAAAATTAGTCAATATTAAAAATTTTAATAATTCTCAAATCAAGTTATTAGCTTCCTATGAATCAACTTGAGGGAGCTCCGTTGAACTGCTAAAAGACAGTAGGGAGAAAAAACAAAAAAAGACAATCGGGACGTTGTAACTTGGTGGATACTTTAACTTTGAGAATTTTTAATATTCATTTTAAAATAATTGTCACTTTAAAGTGTTTCAACTCTCAAAAAATCTGAAACTCCCATGTTTTCAGGAATTGCCACCATTTTTCTTCTTACATGAATCATAGAAAAAAACATATCAGGAGATCTAAATAATGGCACTGAAAAAGAACCGCGAAGTCTTCTGGCATGCTAAACGGGACGAAAACTAGTCAACAAACTTCATTATCTAGCGATTAGTCTGCAAAATAACCACTCCAAGGGTCCTTATTTTAAGGATAGCTGTCCAAGCCTGGCCAAAACCAGGATAGACTTGAGCTGCTAAGAAACATGGACAGTTTAAAAAAAGTATCGTATTTGTGTTTAACACTTCTCGAAACATGTTTGATATGCATTTAAATAAATTTTATTTATTTATATTTTTTTTAAGTTGAACACACTTTAAATATTTTAAAGATGAAGATGTTTGTTATTTGAACACTCATGTCCATAATTTAAATTTACTTGAAACATATTGTATGTCACAGAAATAAAATGAGATCTAATTGTAAAATAAAAATTATATAATTTTTGATATAATTTAATGTTTAAGTTATAAAATATATAATTTTTAATCTTAATTAATATTATTTTGTAACATATTCATTATCTTTCGAAAATTTTATGTATGGCACAAAAAACAATATATAGATTATAAATTTTTATTGTGTCCTCTCACAATGGCGTGTCATGTACTTTTTTATAATTATCCTGTCAGGCATGTGTTGGTTGTGTCCCCGTCACTTGTATGTGTTAGTACTTAGTTGAGCCGGTCCAGGTTGAGCCTGCCCAAGTTGCACCATTAAACTATTTTGATTAATACATACCCAGAGGTGTCATATCATTTATGCTGGACTGAAACACAAAACAGCATCCTCACACCATTCTCCTAAAAGGGCCAAAACCTAATGTACCATCCATCAGTTCCTTGTAGGTTGTAACACATCATCCCTTTGGTTTCAAAGGATGCCCCACAACCTTCTATAGGAACCAAACAAGCAACTTCTCAATACTCGAGACATTTTTTTTTTTTTTCTTTCCCCAATTATAATGATAAGTACTCCTTCCAGGCTTCAATCCAATCAGAGTTCATTCATGATTATAGACACCCTTCAATATACGCTCAGAATATGAGAAACCCAGTTCTGACGAACCCAAAAACTATTTGAAACCTCAAAAATATTAACAAATCATTAATCCACAATGAAAGCAGAAGAGATATTTAGGGCCACAGCAAACCTTTGAATCAGCGTTTGGGCTCCAATCGATGAGAGAGAATCAGGGAAAGCTAACTGTTACTTTCTATCTGTTTATGGGTTTGTCCGCGATTTTGATTGGAAGATTAGAGAGACCCAACCAGAGAGATGAGAGGTCAGCTTAGTTGCTACGTCTGAGAGTGATTTCCAAGTAGCAGAGTCTCGTTTTCAAAGAGAAAGAAGCCGATCAAAACAAGCCTAATCAATATTTGCTTAGATTTTCTTGCCGTGTACACCCTACACCATATTTTTCAAATGTTTCTTTTTACTGGATCTCTCCTTAATTTTTTTTTGTATTTTGTCTTCTACATTGGATTTTTTTATTTTTATTTCTGTGTGAAATGCTACAGCTCATTCAATATGTGGCATTCAAATGTAGGATAACAATTTGACCGAAAAATCAACTCCTTTCACTCCGTTCTTAATAGAAAGTGTTTGGAGTATAAATAAAAAAGATAAGAGTAGGATGTAAGGAAGAAAATATAATTCGATGCGAGTTTAGAACGGGTAAGATTTAGACCGTACTGACCCGACCCCCTTAGATTGTAAAATTTTAAGTACTCATATTTTATTTTAACTATACAAAATATACTTGTTATATATAAGTAAATATTAGAATTTTAATTTTACTTCTTATTCTTGAGATTTAGCCTTTTTCTTTTTCTTTTTTAATTTTGTATTATATTTGTGTTTTTACAATTTGTATAATTAAATTAAAAAGAATTATTTATATATTTAAATTTTGTACGAGTTTAACCCAAACCTTAATTAGCTTAAATGTGACGGAGAGTGTGGTAAAAAAATTCAACTCATCACGCATTTGAGATGGGGTGTGGGGTAAAGTTTTCTATTAAGAGAGGTGTTTAAAAATCTATTTGACCCACCAACTCGACCAACCCAGCTTGAATTGAAACCGAGTTGAAATTAGTTCTAATATTTATGAATCCGACCTTGGCGGTTTAGTTAGTGAGTTACTATCTAAAACTGGCCTAACCCAATAAAATCGACCCAATCGTATGTAATAATGGTTGAATTTTAATGGTATATGAATTATTACTATGTGCTTTCATTTATTTGTTCTTTAAATGCTTATTACAATTTTCTTTTTTGTAGTAAGAGATAAATTTCTAACTTGAACTGACCAAACCTGAACCGAAATCGAGTCGAAATAGGTTCTAGTATTCTTGAACCTGACCTTAGCAGTTCTGTTGGTGAGTTACAACCTGACTTAACCCAACCTGACATGTGAACATCCCTATTCAAATGCCTGCTTTTGGTAATCAGAATCCAATTTGAACAATATGCTCCTTATTGCAGAGTGATTACAAATGAAAAGGAGGTGGAGAAGTCATTTTATATGTTCTATCGACACATATTTTATGCCCTTATTCTATTTTGCTTGTCATTCGTGTTCATACCTAATGCATGGTCAAAATACAAATTAGTAGAATGAATTTTAGTAACAAATTTGAGAAAAAGGACCACTCCTTTTTGTATTGGAGGGGACACAGATTTGTCATAAAAGTAAGTAAACTAGAAGGTTATTTTTATGTGCAAATTAAATTTAGTGAAAAAACCCATGAATATTATTTTGTTTCTTGCTGAAATACAGGAGGAAACTAGAAGTGTAACATGAAGATTATATTACTGTTCATATAAGAGAGTGAGACACTGCGACCAATATATTGTACGAATTTAAAAAGTTGTTGGATTTAGAAAAAATAGTGAAGAAGAACCAAATTGCATATGTGAATCTAGTCGAACAAATATTCGCTGGCTTTCAAATCGACTTCTTGCAAAGTCGGGATGGTTACTTAAGTGACAAATTTTAAATGCCATCATTGTCCATGTAACACTCACAAAATGCTCATCTTCCCCTCATTCTTTATCTTAATTGTCTAACACTAATCCTGGGGAAAAGTAAGCAGCATCTCTTCTACTCGTCTTTTTCTAAACAACGCAGAGAAGTACATCTCATTTGTCTGTGAAAAATGTCAAAGTGTAAGAAATTAGTCATAAGGGCCGCTGCATAGAGGGACTTTCAACTTCTAAATATTCCAAAGGGACGTACAATAAAGTCTTAGATGCAAATATGTTATCAGAATGTAAAATTACAATATTATTTGGAATTAAAAATGGAATTGAAAAGAGAGTATGTATAGAAAACCGTTGACGGAAACTTGGGCGAGGGAAAAGAAAGATAAAAGAAAAGTAACAAAGAGTACTATGATTTCTTTTATGTTTTATTATCTTTTCTAAGAGCTCCGTTTAATTTGACGTAACTCATTTTCGTTTGTTTTATTGAACAAAACATAAGAAAATTATTTTTAAAAAGATTATATTTCATCAAAAGATAAAAATGACTTAGATGTAAAACTTTGTAAGTCATTTTTAGTTTTCAGCCCTTTGAATTTAATATCCTTTCAATCATTTTGCCATCTTTTGCTGCTGCCGTTGCTGCTTCTCACCTATTTTTCTTAAAAAAAATATTTTGACAAAAATATTTACGTTTTAAAATTTTGCAAGTCATTTTAGGCTTTTAGCTCTTTGAACTTTTAACACCATTTCAACCATTTTGCCATCTGTGGCCATGACACGACCGTATCAATATAACACTCAAAAGCAAGTGGCCATGAATTAGTATAACCCGGTAAAGCTGGGGTCAATTTTTCACAAGGATTGGGTTGAGTATAGGCTATAGGTTCTGACAAACGCTTAATGCTCTCGAACCTCACACGAATCACTAAAATGCTTCTAAAAGAGAAATGAAAAAAATAGCTTGATTTGAAATAGTTGTTGTTTGGATTTAAACTAAAGCATTTTAACTAAATTGACAATTAATAAAGAGAACTGGATTTAAATGGTCCAATCACTCAATTCATTCAAGAATTTCTAAGAGGTTGATAACTCAAATCAAGCACAACAATCAAGAGTGCTTGATTCAGAAAATTTAGCTTTAGAAACATGTATTCCATATTAATTGATGTTAAATTCATGATTTAGTCTAGAGCCTTAGATTAATATCATCGATTTAGATGAAATCAACAAGCAATTTGGGACACATGCATTAAAATCGCCAAACATAATCAATAATCTAAATATTCTACAATGTCTAATCAGTCAATTGCTAGGAATTAAGAATCTAGGAAGATGAGACAATGAATTCATGAGATACCTTCAATGAAAACCATTGAATTCTTTACTTGATCTTCCCAATTGAACCCAATTACAAACTTAACTACTTGAATCCAGGAAGAAATTGATAATTGAATTTAACAAAACTTGTAAACAACTTGAATTTGATTACTAGAATAGAAATCACAATAAAATTGAAAGTGTTTCTATCTCTAAAACTACTCCTATATTGGTTACGCTTGGAATGGTACCACAAGAGTATGGTTGTTGCAATGTAGTTTAAATCCTGATAAGATCGGATATCGAATTCACAATAATCAATCTCAATATAAGAACAACGCAGCTAGCACCTAACCAACCTAGGCAAGAATTGCAATTGGAAAATTGTATCTAAATGAAGACCAAAAATCTTTTGATGTTTAAGAGTTTGATGTTAACCTACTAATGCAATCAATTGAAAACTAGATTTAGAAATAAGGAAAGGGTTTTAGACATAATTGATTCAACCAACCAAATCTCTACAAGGCTTTAATGGAGGAATTGATAACTCAAATCAAGGATCACTCCACGGATCCTTGATTTGGAATATTTAAACCATACAAACATGGATTCATTCTCAATTAAGTGTAGATTAGTATTCAAAGTCATGAATCATAGAAATAAATCATGAATTTGTGCAATTCTTATACTAATTTTTTGAGGTTGTGCATAAGAATTATCAAATATGATCATGAATTTAAGTTTTTTTTTTTTTTTAATGAATTTACACTATAATTGAGATGAAGTAAAGAAATCATAAGATAATTCATTGAAAACCATACACCTCCATTCAATCCCTGAAGATCCATGAGAAGTTCCAATGAATTGATAAGAAATTGCATTTGAATCTATAAAACTAGTGCTTGGTTACAAGAAAAAATGAAGGAAAGCAAAGGAAAGCACATTTCTCTCTCTCTCTCTCTCTCTCTCTCTTTGTCTCTCTTTTCTCATTTTTTAATCTGTATGGATGACTACTTGGGCGAAGGACTGTGAAAACACCACTGACCTCCACCGCCGTAACTGGTAAAAGTCTATAGATAAGGTTTTGCTTTAGTTTTTCTCTCTGGTCAGGCATGTTAGAAAAAACATGGGTGTAAACCCATTGTTTTGTTGATCTTTGAGCCAATATAAATGTGGGATCCATACATCCTTTGTGTCGGGTCATTGGTGTGTTAGATTCACCTCCGAGAGGAGATGAATCTAGACTATTTACTTGCTCAAATCCGTGTTGGATTGAATGAGTTATTGGCCTCCAAAGTCACTCCCTTGAATATGGGTTATGTAGTTGAAAGTTGGTTATCCCACATTGATTTTTTATGAAAAATATGTTGTGTATATATAATCCAAGTTTGGAGTAAGGTTTGGGCCCCAAGGGGCACCCCACTTTTATGAAAGGGGGAGGACCTATGAAACCTATAAGTTAACCTAATACTTCATACACGCGCGCGCCATCGCCTCCCGCCCATCAGGTCCGGGATGGGACGTGGGCGAGGGTCATGAGTTCGGTTCGAGTCTTATTTTTTTGGGTCAGGGTCGGAATTAAATTAATTAATTATTTTTATTAATTAATTAATTTATGATGGTTTGACCAAACGGATGTGTCCGTTAACCGAACAGGTGTGTCCCTCCAATAAGGGATTGTTTGGCTGCTAGTACCTGTTCGAACCAGTGTTTCGAATAGGCACCTAAGCTCTATAAAAAGAGTAGCATTCTAGCATTCATGACATTCTGAAATTTTGAATTATTGCATACAACAAATTCTTCTTTTTCTTCATCCCATACTTTCCTGAGAGAGTTCAGATCATCTTGTGAAGCCGCCGAGCAGTTTTTTTTATTAAAGTGCTGCCTAAAGACTGCTGAGATCATTTTATCCTGGGAGTCAGACACCCGTCATCCCGTGAGCACCAACTGTGGGGGGTGAATCTGTTTTTAAGGAGAGAGTGTGAAACACTCGACTCGGTCTATCTTTCAACTTCTAGATTTTTTATTTTTGTGAACGACAACTGAGTAAGTCGTTATGATTTAATTTGTTGTTATTCAGATTCTAATTGTCTTCTAGTTAAAATTGCTTCTAGTTGATAATTAGATACATTCCTGTTATTTAATTATTGTTGATCACTAATTATACACATAGCATTGAAATAGGGATTATTTTTCCTACAATCTTAAAGACAGATTCAATTCCTATTTTTTAACTATGTTAATTAGTGTCGTGTTATATATTGTTTCTAAATTAGTACTCAAATTTTGTGTAAAATTGTTTAATCTAGAAATGGCTGATAATACTCCTATTCCTACTCTTACTTTAACTCCTACTGTGATTGGGACACCTATACTGACATTAACTGTGCCGGTGAATCAAGTGCATACACCAAATGTGCCGGTGAATCACAGAGAAAAGCCAGAGAAGTTCAATGGAACTGATTTCAAAAGGTTGCAACAGAAGATGTTGTTCTACCTGACGACTCTGAACTTGGAAAAATTTCTTCGTGAAGATGTTCCTACTCTGAACGAGAATGAGTCCGACCAGCAAGTAGTTGCGGCGGTGGAAGCACGGAAACATGCTGACTTCCTATGTAGGAACTATATCCTTAATGGACTGGATAATACACTCTACAACGTGAATTGTGCCGTGCAGACGGCAAAAGAATGTGGGAATCTTTAGACAAGAAGTATAAGACGGATGACGCCGGCTCAAAGAAATTTGTGGTCAATAAGTTCCTTGATTACAAAATGTTTGATTCTAAAACAGTTATTAGCCAGGTCCAGGATCTCCAAGTTATACTTCATAACATCCATGCCGAAGGCATGGTACTGAGTGAATCTTTCTAAGTGGCTGCGATAATTAAAAAATTGCCGCCGTCCTGGAAAGAATTCAAAAACTATTTGAAGCATAAGCGCAAGGAGATGAGACTTGAGGAACTTATCGTCAGGTTAAGAATTGAGGAAGACAACCGTACTTCTGAGAAGAAGTTTGTCAACACCCCTATGGTGTCAAAGGCATACGTGGTGGAGCAAGCCAAACCCAACAACCAAAAGCGAAAGCATGATGGCCAAGGGTCCTACCAAGGTTCCAAAGGTGGCGATTTCAAAAGGTTCAAAGGGAAATGTTACGTCTGCGGCAAGACTGGTCATACGGCCAAGGATTGTCGCAAGCATAAGGATCTTGAGAAGAAGGATCAAGAGAACCACAAGAAGAAATCTGCTCAAGCCAATGTAAGCGAGGATCTCTGTGCCAATGTGGAAGACCTGAATCTCTCTGCTGTAGTTTCTGAGGTAAACTTGGTTGGCAATACTAAAGAATGGTGGGTGGACACTGAGGCAACTCGTCACATCTGTGCCAACAAGTGGATATTCACATTTTACCAATCAGTGGACGGTGAACAACTCTATATGGGCAACTTGGCAACCTCAAAGGTTGAAGGTCAACGAAAGATCGTTCTGAAAATGACTTTCCACAAAGAACTTACTCTCAATGAGGTGTTCCATGTGCCAGACATTCGCAAGAATTTAGTCTCTAGTTCATTGTTGAGTAAGAAGGGCTTTAAGTTAGTGTTTGAGAGTGATAAGTTTGTACTTACTAAGGGGGAAATGTTTGTGGGAAAGGGATATCTGAGTGATGGGCTCTTCAAACTTAATGTAATGACTGTGGCTCCTAAGCCTTCTAGTAATAATCTTACATCTTCTATTTACTTGCTCCAGTCTTCAAATGTATGGCATGGTAGATTAGGTCATATTAATTTTGATACCATGCGTAGATTAGTTAAATTAGAATCTTTGCCTAAACTTGATTTTAATGCTAATCATAAATGTGCAACTTGAGTTGAGGTAAAGTTGACTAGAACTCAGTTTAAATCAATTGAAAGAAGTACGGAACCACTTGAACTAATTCATAGTGACGTTTGTGACTTGAAATATGTTCAAACTCGAGGTGGGAAAAAATACTTCATAACTTTCATTGATGATTGCACTCGCTATTGTCACATATACTTAATGAGAAGTAAGGATGAAGCAATAGACATGTTTATACAATATAAGAGTGAAGTTGAGAATCAACTTAGCAAAAAGATTAAGTTGTTAAGAAGTGATAGAGGTGGTGAGTATGAAGCACCATTTGCACAACTATGTGTTGAACATGGTATCATACATCAAACCACTGCACCTTATTCACCTCAACAAAATAGAATTGTTGAGCGAAAGAATCGCACTCTAAAAGAGATGACGAATTCTATGTTGATAAGTTCTGGGGCACCCCAGAATTTGTGGGGGGAAGCGTTGCTATCCGCAAACTATGTTGTCAACAAGATACCCCATAAGAAACTTAGCAAAACCCCTTATGAGATGTGGAAAGGTCGAAAACCTTCCTATAAATACTTGAGAGTATGGGGGTGTTTGGCAAAGGTAGCGGTTCCTTTACCTAAGAAGGTAAAATTAGGACCACAAACAGTTGATTATATATTTATTGGCTATGCCGAACATAGCAGTGCATATCGGTTTTTGGTTCACAAGTTTGAAATATCAGATATTCATGTGAATACAATAATGGAGTCTAGGAATGTATCCTTCTTTGAGGAGGAGTTTCCGTATAAGTCTACACATGGATCAAGTTCTCTTAAACGGACTCATGATAACATTGTAGGTGGAGACCATGGGTCTGTGGATAAAGGAAACGAGACTGAACCTAGACGAGGTAAAAGGACAAATGTTGCAAAATCATTCGGTCCTGATTTTGTAACATATTTATTAGAAAATGAACCTCAGAATTACAAAGAAGCAATGTCCTCTCTGGAAGCACCTTTGTGGAAAGAGACTATCCATAGTGAAGTTGAGTCAATTCTGCAAAATCATATATGGGAACTAGTGGATCTTCCACTTGGTAATAAACCCCTTGGATACAAGTGGATATTCAAGAGTAAGATGAAAGCAGATGGTTTAATTGACAAATACAAGTCCAGACTTGTAGTCAAAGGCTACAAGCAGACTGAGGGAGTGGATTATTTCGATACATATTCTCCTGTAACCAGAATAACGTCCATACGTATCTTGATAGCCTTTGCGGCTTTACATAATCTTGAAATTCCTCAAATGGATGTTAAGACGACATTCTTAAATGGAGATTTGAATGAGGAGATTTATATGGAGCAACCTGAAGGGTTCATTGTTCCTGGCAAAGAGAAAAAGGTATGCAAACTTGTTAAGTCTCTATATGGACTAAAACAAGCTCTGAAACAATGGCATGAGAAGTTTAACAATGTTATGTTGTCAAACGGCTTCAAGATAAATGAATGCAACAAATGTGTTTATGTGAAGAACACTGCTCATGGTTATGTCCTTGTGTGTCTTTATGTAGATGATATGATTATCATTGGTAGCAATAATGATGTCATTAAAGTTACTAAGAAATTGTTGAACAGTAAGTTTAACATGAAGGATCTAGGGTTTGCAGATATTATACTTGGTATTAAGATTACTAAAACATCTGAGGGATATGCGTTATCACAGACCCATTATGTCGAGAAAATACTTAATAAGTTTAGCAAGTCTGATAACCATCTAGCAAGCACACCCATGGATTGTTATCTACATCTATACAAGAACGATGATGAGGGCATATCTCAATTAGAATACTCACAGACAATTGGCAGTTTAATGTATCTCATGAATTGCACACGTCCGGATATTGCTTATACGGTAAGTAGATTGAGCAGATATACGAGTAACCCAGGGTCAAACCACTGGAAGGCCATAGTTAGGGTTCGCAGGTATCTGAGATTCACCTTGAATTATAGGCTGCACTATACAAGATATCCAGCTGTTGTAGAAGGTTACACAGACGCAAATTGGATATCTGACACTAGGGACTCTAAATCCATAAGTGGATATGTGTTTACTCTAAGAGGCGCAACAATATCTTAGAAATCCTCAAAACAAACTTGCATAGCCAGATCCACCATGGAAACTGAGTTTATCGATTTAGATAAATCAAGAGAGGAAGTAGAGTGGCTTCATAACTTTCTGGAGGATATTCCCGTGTGGCCTAAACTAGTCTCTGCTATCTGTATACATTGCGATAGTTAATGTGCAATAGCAAGAGCACAAAACCATATGTATAATGGAAAGTCACGACATATACGTCGACGACACAATACTGTGAGGCAAATGCTTTCTAATGGAATTATATCCATTGATTACATCAAGTCTAAGGACAACATTGCAGATCCGCTTACAAAAGGCTTGACGAAAGATCAAGTAGAGAATTCATCGAGGGGAATGGGCCTTAAGCCTAAGACTTAAAAAGTTGCCATAATGGCAACCCAACCTAGCTGATTGGAGATCCCAAGATTTAGGTTCAACAGGACAACCGAATTGTGCATGACTTTGGACAAATCACTGAGGAACTCATTCCGCTGTCCATTTTTATGATGAAATAGTGATAACTTGTAGATAGTGTTTAGGATGAGCTTAGCTCTTAATGATTCTTATACCTTGGAATTCCAAGTGAAGTATAACAAGATACTCTTAATAAGAGATCACTTATATGAGTATGAAGGAGCCGTTTCTATAAGAAATTTTTAAGGCTAATTTCTTTATAGTACTCATGAATTTATCAGACATTGTTCAGGGCCAAAATGAACACAACCAAATGGATCACTAGATGATTGGAAAGGAACTGTGTGAGTACTATTGTCTTGGTTTATATAAACGGTTGAACAGTTTAAGACATCATATTCACTGGTTAGCCAAATAAACCCGATGATATTTCACTAGGGAAGGTTCAAAGCCAAAAACTACCTTTCCCGATGCGGCAACTTTCTACTTGTCTCTTTCTCTCTCTATGTCAAGTTAGCATTCTCATTTGCATTTTTCATTTCCAGCCAATCTCATTCATGTTGGGGATTGTTAGAAAAAACATGGGTGTAAACCCATTGTTTTGTTGATCTTTGAGCCAATATAAATGTGAGACTCATATATCCTTTGTGTCAGGTCATTGGTGCGTTGGATTCAGCTCCGAGAGGAGATGAATCTAGACTATTTACTTGCTCAAATCCGTGTTGGATTGAATGAGTTATTGGCCTTCAAAGTCACCCTCTTGAATATGGGTTATGTAGTTGAAAGTGGGTTATCCCACATTGATTTCTTATGAAAAATATGTTGTGCATATATAACCCAAGTTTGGAGTAAGGTTTGGGCCCCAAGGGGCACCCCACTTTTGTGAAAGGGGGAGGACCTATGAAACCCATGGGTTGACCCAATACTCCACACACGCGCGCGTCGCCGCTGCCCGCCCGTCGGGTCTAGGATGGGACGTGGGCATGGGTCGTGGGTTCGGTTCGAGTTTTATCTTTTTGGGCCAGGGTCAAAATTAAATTAATTAATTAATTTTATATTAATTAAATTAATTAATTTCTGATGGTTTGAATGAACGGATGTGTCCGTTGACTGAATAGGTGTGTCCCTCCGGTAAGGGGCTATTTGGGTGCTGGTACCTGTTCGAACCAATGTTTCGAACAGGCACCTGGGCTCTATAAAAAGAGTAGCATTCTAACATTCATGATATTCTGAAATTCTAAATTGTTGCATTCAACGAATTCTTCTTCTTTTTCATCCCATACTTTCCTAAGAGAGTTCAGATCATCTTGTGAAACCGCCGAGCAGTTTTTTATTGAAATGCTGCCTAAAGACTGCTGTGATTGTTTTATCCTGGAAGTTAGACACCTATCATCCCGTGAGCACCAACTGTGGGGGGTGAATCTGTCTTTAAGGAGAGAGTGTGAAATACTCGGCTCGGTCTATCTTTCAACTTCTAGATTTTCTGTTTTTGTGAACGACAACCGAATAAGTCGTTATGATTTAATTTGTTGTTATTCAGATTCTAATTGTCTTCTAGTTAAAATTGCTTCTAGTTGATAATTAGATACATTTCTGTTATTTTATTATTGTTGATTACTAATTATACACATAGCATTTAAATAGGAATTATTTTTCCTACAAGGCATCCTCTCTGAGATTGGATCTTGGCGTAGGAAGGATCTTTGCGTCCTACCCAAACTTTATGGGTGTAGGAAGGAGCCGTGCATCATATAATTTTGAGTTCCGTATTAGCATTGGTGCATACTTGTTAATATCATAGGTAAATTAGAGTGTGTGTTTGCTTAAAGATTTTTCTCCGCCTTGGTTCTGAGGATCCCTGATATGTCAATGGATCATCAAATGCAACGTTTTCCTCAAGTTTATACTCTGTTTGTTTATAACCTCCCTTATAATGTGTACATGGAATGGATGAGGAACATATTCAAAAAAATGCGGGAAGGTAGTTGATTGTTTCATCTCAAGGAACACAAGAAGATCATTGACAAGATTCGATTTTGTAAGATTTTGAAACAGAAATGAAGTGGATAAAGCAATCTTAATGTATAACTAAGTGTTGCTACTAAAACATCAACTAAGGTTATCATATGCCAGATATAGAATGGATAGTAAGAGTCAAAGGAAAAAATTATTTCCTATGAATAAACTAAAAGGGAAGCATACATAGAGCAACAACCAAAGAAGGGGATGTGTGATTAATAAGGAAGCTAACAGGGATAACAGATCATATCGTGAGGTAGTAAAAGGAACCCAGATTGAAGTTGGAGGTGATAAGGAACTCATACAAGGTAAGGAAGTAATGAATGGTGAAAAGCTCGATGTAGCAGAAGAAATTGATGAGCAATGGCTAAGAAATTGTGCAATAACCCATGTAAAGAATCATTTTTCTTTATACAAAGTAGAGGAGGCAATGAGGACAGGTGGAGTGGGTTGCATTCGGGTGAAACCATTAGGAGGGGTAAAAGTATTATTACAATTTGAAGATGAAGGAGATATGACAACCATTACAAAAGGAGCAAGAGATTGGCTTGGACAATGGTGTATGGTAGTTCAGAATTGGTCTTGTAGAGAGTTTAAATTACTAAGGATTTGTTGGATATCAATTAGAGGAGTGCCTTTACATGCTTGGAATGAGGAAACCTTCAGAAAGATTGTAGGCAATTGGGGTTAAGTTATAGCAATCAACCATAAAACATCATCAAAGGAAGTCTTGGATAGAGGTAGAGTCTTGATTCAAACGAAGATTCCGAAAAGAAAAGGGTAGCAAGTTGAAGGTGGGGAATTGGTTGTATGATATAGTCTCCTTGGAAGATCATCAAGAGAGCCCCAGATGTGAAATAATCAATCCAAGTCATAGAAGTGTTCATGTACCAGCAAACGAGAGTAGCGAGCAAGAAGAGGCAGATAATAGTACCAGCAGAAACTGCTCAAATGAGGAAGATGCTGAGCTGGCTCTAATCAACCAAGTGGATGTTAGTTCAGAAATCTGTAAAAGAAAGAAGAAGATGAATAATCGAATCCAAGGCATGATTAATATCACTTTCCTTGAGACAATATTCGCCTCCACCAATTCTCAGAATCTGGTGTGCACCGGGTTAATGGCGAATCGCCTCCAGGATACAATGGAGCCTAGAAAAATCTGTAATTCTGAATGCGTGTTGTGCATACAAAATCAGACCCGAATACCCTCTGATTATCAAGTCTGCCAAGAATCTGAATATCTATTTCTGCAGAAATAGACTTCAGAGATGATGAACAATAAAACTAGAAAAGAATCAAGAACTGTATTGCCTTTCAATATATAGAGAAGTTGTAGGAAAATTATATATTTTTGTCTGCAAATTTGCAATGTTTTTATAAACATTTTGGTGTTTTTTTAGACCAGACATGACTGTTAGAATTCAAATAATAATTGATTTCTAACAGTAACTTGCAGGTTTAAACACAGCCGTCGGATCGCCCTTTTTTTAATCTAACGATGTAGATCGCATCTATTTATTATTTGATCAGATCATACATCACACTTCTATGATCAGGTGTGGTTCTCACCATATGATCTTTTTTGCTTATGTATTAGCCATCCGATCGTTGATCATCATGATTGACAAAAATCAATGGTCTAAATCACACGCCGCACGCGCACGTGCCACGTGTCCAAGTGCCAAGTGCGCCACATTGCGCTACGCGACTTGCACACGAGACGTGTGCATGGCACACATGTGGCTTGGCACACATGCTCACACTTGAGTGCTACACCCAATCATTTCTCTAAAGCAATACATAGAAAGTTGTTGGTATTTATAAATGCCCTACAAAACTTCTCACTTTTCAATGTAGGATCATTTAATAAGGCAATAAAGACTTTCTTCAAAGCTAGTCAAAACCAAAATAGAAAAACCCCAAAACTACTACATATATTATATATTTTGAAAATAATTTCAACAGTGGAGGAGTTGATTGAAGATGAGGTGGATCCCAATAAGCAACAAATCTCATATAATGCTATATCAGAAATAGAATTGCCATTAAGGAATTAGGTAAGAGTTGAAGGAGATGAAGGAATTTATAATAACAATAGAAAAATAATTAAGAGGACCTTTAGAATTAAGGCAATCCACATAGAAATCAATGAAGAGGAGATAAACAATCAGAAGGAGGAAATTTTGAAAAGCTTAGATACAAAAAGGAGGGAACATAATTGGACAAAGCCAAGAAGTTAGGCTGCAATCAAAGGTAATGGGCTTGGAACAAGAAGAAGATTTTAACAAAAGCACATCCAAAAGGTAGCAATGAGGCTTAACAAATTAAACAGAAAATGGCTGAGGAGGGTTCGTCAGTAAACAAAAAAAGTAAAGAACAACCATGAAGCCAATGATAGAAAAAAAGGGAGAAAAGAAAGGACAATTTCAAAACTAAAGATTGTTGACCATCAAAGGAAAAAAGGAAAGCCAGGAAGCAACTCTGCTAATGGTGATGGAAGAGGTACGGGGTTCATCTCAACAAGCATCACAGTAGTGTCATCTCTACCATTTTAGAAAATAAGAAATAGAAATACTATCATTCTCAAGGAAATAGAATTGCATTGTTTGGAAGAAGCTAAAAAAACCATATCCATGGGGAAAAAAAATTAGGAATTAGTTTTCATGATATTGAAGATCAATGCAGAGAGAAATTGAAGGTGTTGGAATGGAATGATATTAAAAGGAGCCAAAATAGGGGAAGGGGACACCCGAAATAGGCGTACCAGTAAGTTTCAAAGACCAAGTAGTATATCATAATAAAGATAATGATCTGGAATGTTGGAGGTCTGGGGGGTAGAGTTAAGAAAAATATGGTCAGGAAAATGATAAAAGGTAGAGGGATGGATATGGTAATGCTATAGGAAACAAATAGGGAGGAATGCAATTGGTGGAAGATAAAGTCATTATGTGGCAATGAAAATATTGATTGGGAAGGAATGAATTCAGAAGGAGCATCAGAGAGTCTAATTTTAGTTTGGAGGAAAAATTTCTTTGAAGTGTCAGATAGAATCATTGACAAAAACTTTATTTTTCTAGTAAGAAAGATGCAAGGAGGAGTTGAGTGTGCAGTTGTAAATGTATATGGCCCAGGTGCAGAGGAAAATCAAATACAAGTATGGGACAAACTGAAACTCTTAAAAGAGCATTTTAAGATTCCCATATGTTTTGGGGGTGATTTTAACCAAATTCTTGAAACATCAGAGAGGTCATCATATACTAGGATATCAGCAGGAATGAGAAGGTTCAGCAAGTTTATGGAAGAGTTAGAACTATGTGATTTGCCTATGCAAAGAAGGAAATTCACTTGGTCAAACATGCAATTTAATGAAACTCTAAGTACATTGGATAGATTTTTGACTTGTGCTGAATGGAATGAAAGGATCAAATGCTTTCAGTGGGGATTACAAAGAATGAACTCTAATCATTGTGCAATATTGTTATCTGATGAAGAAAAAGAATGGGTGACACACCTCTAGATGTGCTTCAACTGGAGTCACTGCGCAAGAGTACGGAGGACGCGCTTGTAGTAAAAACTGGAGGATCCGGTGTCGTTCTCTCCTAAGAGAATTCTGCAAATATAGCAACAAAGCTCAACTAGCACGAACACTTATCTTAATGGATTGCAAATGAAAATTCTTGTCTTTTCCTAACATAAAAGAGACCGAAAATATGTTGGTTTTGAGGTGATGGTGGTTCAATGCTTCATACAATAATTTAATGACTAATGAAAACAATAAAAGCTAGTTTTATGCAATTTAGAAGAAAGGCTTGGACATGGTTGTTTTGATCCACCAATTCACAACAAGGGTTTCCAATGAGAGGTTTATAACTCAAATCAAGAATCACACCTTGGATTCTTGATTCGAAAAATGTCGACTATAAAAATGTGGGTTTTTGTTTGATTGAGCATAAAGAGGGAATCTATAATTGGCACCCTAGAATCAAACCTTAGACATGTGCAATACCTATACCAAACATTGATTTGTGCATAAATATTGCCAAGGGGTTATGAATCTAAGTTTTTCTAATGAATCTCATACTAAATCAAATGAACCCATGAAATTTTAAGGATGTGCCGTTGAAGTTCATACAACTCATTTTTCACCCTTTGAAGATCTTTGGTGGATCTTCACAACCACATCCAAGGGATATTTAGCTACTAGAATCCATGTCAAAGAGCATAAAAGAAGACAAATCTACTATTAAACTATATAGAACTAGTGTTTGGTTGCTATGAAAGTGAGGGAAAGTGGCAAGAAAATGATGAAAAATTGCTAGAAAGAGTAAAAAATCATTCACTTCATATATATATCAAGTATTCAATTACAATGATCCAAAAGTAATAAATGACATCAAATACACAGCATTAAAGTAAATCTAACTAAAAACCTTACAAAATAACAAAAGTCCCCTTTTTGAAGCTTCTTCTTTGTCCAGTTTCTGCAGAAAATAACATAGCATGCTTTTTGTCCCGTATACATAGCTTTTATACTCTACAGAAAAATAGAGTCTGTACACACCGATTGATTAGTAGGCGACTGATCGATCGGCCGATCGAACGGTCCAGGCGATCGAATGCCCGATCGATCGCAAAACCGACCCCTCTGAACTTTGCTTCTGTGTAGTCTGTTGAGGAAATTTCGACGTCACCAATCGATCGGAAAAACGCCCTCTTTGAAGTTTGCTGTAGAAGGTCGAACAGAGAATCATCGATTGATCGGCCGATCGAATGTTTCGTGGACCGTTCGATAGGATGATCGATCGGCCATCCCCACATTTGCCCATTTGCCTTAGTTTAAGCTCCAATTCCTGTAAGAAGTGCACAAAAAGAGTTTTAATGCATTTTAGGAGTTACAATACTAAATTAACACTGAAATTCAACTAATCAACTAACAATTTAAGCCTAAAGACTACTATTTCTAAGAGTAATCAATGGGGTCTAAAACCCCTAAAGATTTATGAATCATGGTACTATGAGAAGGAGTTTATCAACTTAGTGAAGAAGCAGTGGAATGATTCAAGTATTCAAGGCTAGGGGAGGCTTTGTATTGAGCAAGAAACTCTAACTCTTAAAAGTTGGAATAAGAGAATGGAAGGCTTCAGGATGTGTAAACTGGAATGAGAAAATTAAAGCATTGGAACAAGATATCAGAAGGCTAGAAGTATAAGGAGAAGAAGGATTACACTTAAGCTAGTATTAAAGCTTAAGAGAATTGAAATATAAGCTAAGTAAGATGTACCTAAAGGAAGACAGCGATGCAAGACAAAGATCAAGACGATTATGGTTATAGAAGGGGGATAGAAATTTGAGTTTTTTTTTTTCATGCAATAGTAAGGATAAGGCAAAGTAGGAAATTTATGGGTCAGTTGAACATAAATGGTGGAGTTTTATGTGAACCTGGGCAAATAAAGTAAAGAATTTTTTGAAGATTTTTTTCTTGAGCTGATGAAAGATAGGCCAGTGATGAAAGGCATGTTGAATGGGAAGCTCAGCAATGAGAGTAGAAAAGTACTAGAGGGGGATTTTGAAGAAGTGGAAATTTGGAAGGCAATTAATTCTTGTAATGGGAGGAAGGCACCAGGGTCTGATGGTTTCAAAATAAGCTTCATAAAGAAATTTTGGAAGGTGTTAAATGGTGATATCATAAGATTCATGAAAGAATTCTATACAAATGCCAAATTAATAAGAGGGACCAACTCTTCATTCATTATTCTGATTCCAAAAGAGGAGCTCCCAGATAGTTTATCCTGTTATAGGCCTATTAGTCTTGTTTCTTCAATGTACAAGATTCTATCAAAAACCATGGCAAATAGATTGAAAATGGTGATGAAGGAAATCATTAGTTTAAAGCAATCGACTTTCATAAGTGGGAGGTAGATCCTGGATGGCATATTAATAGCTAATGAGATCATACATGAATGGAAAAGGATTAAAAAGAAAGGATTATTGCTAAAGGTAGATTTCCAAAAAGTTTATGATATAGTTAATTGGTCATTTTTTGTTTTAGATGATGGAATTGATGGGCTTTGGAGAGAGATGGATAAAGTGGATCAGAGAATGTTTGCAATCAGGAAAGGGTCTCAATCCTGGTCAATGGGTCAGCATCAAAAGAATTCTCAATGCAGAGAAGAATTAGACAAGGTGATCCTCTATCACCTTTTCTGTTTCTAATTGTAGCAGAGGGTTTGAATATGTTAATACATAGAGCAGTAGAGCTAAAGATAATCAAAGTGTCAAAAATTGGAAGCAATGGTCTAGTTATAACACATTTGTAATTTGCAGCTGATACAATGTTCTTTTATGTGGTTGATAAATATGAATTATGGAACTTAAAAAGAATTTTAAGGGTTTTTGAACTAATCTCTGGTCTGAGCTTGAATTTTCAAAAAAGTGTATTAAGTGAAGTAGGTGTGGATGATGTTGTTCTAGTGGAGGTAGCTAAAATTTTCAGGTGCAAAGTGCAAAAGCTTCCCATAAAGTATCTAGGAATGGCAATAGAGGCTAATCCAAGATATGTCAAAACATGAGAGAACTAATCCTGGAAAGGATGAAATCAAAACTAGTAGCTTGGAAGAGAAATTACTTAACAATAGGTGGCAGACTCACCTTAATAAAATCATCATTGGCTAGTCTTCCCTTATATTATATGTCATTGTTCAATGCCCCAAATGAGGTAAGCAACAAGATAGAGAGGTTGCAAAGAGGGTTCTTATAGGGTGATCAAGTGGGTAAGAGAAAAATACACTGTGTAAGATAGAACAAGGTTTCTAAATGTGAAAGCAGGGGAAGGATGGGGGCATAGCATGTCACAGTATTGAACAAAGCACTATTAGCTAAGTGGTGTCGGAGATTTGCCAAGCAGAAAGAGGCTCTATAGAGGAGAGTAGTTTGTAATAAATACAAGTATGAGGAGGAAGCATGGTTCCTAGGAGAAATTCACAGAAGTAATGGATTAGCATTATGGTTGGACATTTTAAGAATAGGAAAGGAGCAGGGTGTATTTAAAGACTTATTATCAAGAAATTTAAAGATTAAGGTGGGGGATGGAATGAATACAATGTTTTGGAAAGAGGTGTGGATTGAAGAAAAATCTTCAAAAGAAGTCTTTCCCAGATTATACAGTTTATCAAATCAGAAAAAAAGAAGCATTGCAGAGGTGAGGGATGATAGGGGCTTCTGGTCTTTGAAGTTTAGAAGAAACCTATTTGCAAGCTGCCATGAAGCTTAGAAGGAACCTACTTGGCTTACTTAGAGGGAACCTAAGTAAGCTGTTATTGTTGTTGGAATCTATTATCCTAGTGAGGTTAAAGAAAGATTCAATTAAGTGGTTTTTGGGGAAAGATGGAATGTTTTCAGTGAATTCTATTTGTAAGGAAGCTTGGAATTGGGAAAGTTAAGAAATTCTAGTACTATCCAATCTGTGGAAAGTGTTGGCCCCTCTAAAATTTATTGTATTTGGCTGGATTGCTATTCAAGGCAATATAAAGTCAAAAGTAATGTTAGCAAGAAGGAACAACTTTCCTCCAAGGAGTTCTCTAATATGTGTTATGTGTCACGAATTTGAGAAAGATTCAAACCATTTACTACTAAATTGTCAATTTGCTTGGAAGGTGTGGTGTGCAGTCTTAATGTGATGGGGATTAGTTTGGGTAACTCTAGAATCCTTAAGAGAACATGCTATACAGTGGTGGAGTTTGAAATTCAAAAAATTAGAAAAACAATTATGGGAGTCTCTCTTCATATCAATATTATGGCACATTTGGAAAGCAAGATGAGGCAGCATTCAACAACAAAGAAGTCAGATGGTGGAATTGGTGGAAGAAGCAAAATTTTATGCAATTGTTTGGTTGAAAGCTGGGAGATTTGGTCTACCATTATCAGTGTTAGATATCATGTACTTATTGGAATGGGTAAGAAGATTAAAAGGGTAATCAAATGGGTGGAAGGGCTTGTAAGGAAGTAAGTGCAGTAATCTGATGCATCATTTTGTTGGTGTCTTACCAGCTAGTCGAATATGTTGGCTTGGTGTGGATCTTGTTGCTAGGTAGTCATGGCTTATGGCTTGATCTTATCCCTTGTTTTTGTACTCCTTATTTTATTGGTTCAATGAAGTTTTTTGCTTTTTCAAAAAAAAAAAAAAACTCTCAAATATAAATCTAAGCTAGTTACAATACTCTAAAAAATGTCAAAAACTCCCTAATTTCAGCCAAAAACCATCTTATATAGCTATGTAAAAATAGGGAGCCTGTTCGCACTGCAGCGAACGGCTAGCGAACGGGTTTTCATGCTCTTTGAATCTCCCCTAGGCTATTGAATCTGATTCGAATGGTGCATTGAGATCTCTGATTTTCGACATCCGTTCGAGCATTGTAGTTGGGCGTCCGAATGCCCATTTGCACGATGGATTATCAGTTCGAACACTCGTTCACACGGTGGATTCTTTGTTCGAACGCTTCTTTTTAATTTTACTCAATTTGATCCTTTTAAGCTCCATTTTATGCACAAAATTCATTAAAGCAGTTTAGGGATAATTTATAACTAATTAAAGTAGAATGAAACCTATACTAGAGCTTACAATCCTCCAAATAGAGGCTTATGATTACACTCCAAAAGTGTAATCATATATAGTTCTATTTAACCCTATTTACGTAAAAAAAAAAACTTAGATCCCTAATTTCAAGTACAAAAATTGCTTTTATGGGCAAAAAATAAAACAGAGCTGTTGCCGACCATCCACACGACACTATTAACTGTGCGCACGGTCTTCTAACGGTGCTTCAGACGGTGAATACAGGTCTCTGCAGAGTTGATTTTTGGCCTCTGAACTTGCAAACCTGTGTGCATGCTATTGTTCACCATGAGCGCAGTCACTATGCACCCGTTCGAACATTATTTATCCGTGCGCATGACACTATTCATAGTACTCTTCACTGTTGTCTGAATTGCACTCGAATTGCTCCAAATTAGACTCAAAACCTATACAAAATAAAGCAAAGTAAGTTAATAATAAAATCTAACTAAAAATGCATACAAAATCCTAAACTAAGGCTAACAAATAATAAGTTAAGGTGTTATAATTTCATTTTTGAAGTACAATCAGGCCACAGTCACCACCACTATCGCTCGCCACAGGCCGCCATCGCCACAGTCATCGTTCACCACCCACTACCTCAACTAGCAATCACTATAACTTCTCGCGACCACCACTGTCTTGTTAGCCCTAAGTTTATTCATGTAGAATTTTATATATGATTTTGATGATAACTTATTTTGATTTATAAATATTTTCTTGGTTAAATATATTCAATATTTTTAATTCTTGGTCTAGTTGGTATAATAAAGATTTGTAGGATTATGAAACACTTGAAAGAGTGATCAAGACTTGAAAAGTTATGTCTAAATCTTTGAGAATCATGTTTTAAGAAAACTTGATTCAAGGAAGAAAATTAGAGGACATAAATTTCTTCTAAGGTTGAAAAGTCGATGAAACTATATCCTATGATATAGCTATAGTATTTTGCCCATATTTTTTGATCTAACTAATAGATTGATCTGATTCTTATGACATTAGAAATACGACTCAAATTTTTAATTACGGTGTTTTATAAAATTTTCATGAAAAGAATATTTTCTTGGACGAAAATAAGCTGGAAGGTGACTTATTGGATTTGAAATTCAAAATATGACAGTTTAGAGATAGTCATGATTATTTGACCATATTTTTTGATCCAAAAGTCCAAATGATCTGATTCTTGAAGTTATGAAATCCTAACATCCATATATACATTTGATATGTTATATGAAGTTTCAAATTCAAATTTTATCTGGGTGAAACATAAGGTGAAAAAGACTAAGTGCAACAAAAATTCAAAGATAACATCTGGGAGATAGTCTGAGTATTTTACTCATAAATTTTGACTCTAATCTACATATGCTTTGACTCTTGAGAATATGGAAAAATAACATCTATATTTACATTTCATATCTTATATAGAGTTTCAAAATCGAACGTTTGGTATATGAAAAAAGTTGATGCAAGTTGACATAGCTGTGCAGAAATTCAAATATGTCAGTTGAGAGACATCTCGAATAATTTTCTTATAACTTTGGATCTACCCATTAGATCGACTTGATTCTTTAGGTTCTAAAAAGATGACTTTCATTTCGATAATGTTTCTCCTATAGACATTTTCAAATTCAAATGTTATCAAGGAGAAAATCGAGGTAGAAATGAAGGCATCTGATCTGAAATTTAAAATCCTGTCTTGTAGTAGCTTTCTCAATGGAAAGAATTCTTCAATGCTTTCTCCAACGAATATAACTCATTTGAAGCTATAAATCAGCCTCCTATTTTCATCTATAAATAGGATACACTTGAAGAGCAATAAAACACTAACAAGAGTTTGTGTATTAAAGTGTTATTCATCCTACAAAGTCTTTGAGAGCTTCATTGTATTTTATTTTGTATTGTTTTGAGAGCTTCATTGACATATCTATTTTTTGAGAGAATTTATTTGTAAGCAAGTGTGGTTGTACTCTTTGTCGCACCTAGATTTTTCGCACTCGAGGAATACTCACACAAGCGGAAAAAATACTGTACTCTCTCGTTAGAACTCACCCTCTTAGAAGAATGAGTGCGACTAGGTTTGAATTGAAAACAGGTTTGAATAAAGGGCTTTTGAAAAAGATTCGGAGTCGCCACCTAACTTGATTAAGGTGAGTTAGGTCACCTAAAAACTAAGCATAATCCGAAGACTACACTTAGGATTTTTGGAAAAAGGCTTTGAAAATATCTCCTCAAGAGAGGGTTTTTAAGAAAATAGGTTGTTTGGCAACCTTTGAAAAACATTTAGCCCTTTGTGAAAAATAACTCCGTTTTGGTCTTTGAAATCAGTGATTCTAGGTTTGGAGGTTGGTTAGGTGTAGGAAAGACGCACTAAGCTATCACCCTACCCCGCCCTTTCGGTACTTACATGTCAATCTACCCTAAATTCACCTATGAGAGTCTCCAATTAACTAATGGTCAATCTTATCTACTTTGAAAAACAATGTTTGAAAACTAACATGATACATGATATGCAAGTGCAAGATAAGAGAATTGAAAAATAGATTTGGAAAAAAAAAATATTGATTTGAAATTGATTTGATTTGAAAATAGATTTGAAGAGATGAAATTGAAATTGAAAAGTTTGAAAAGTTGGAAATAGAAAATTTGAAATTGAAATTTTGAAAGTAGATTGGAATTTGGGATTTGAAAAACGTGGAGACCGCACCCATGAGGGTGGAATTGAAAATTTGAAAAGTGTTGTGACTGCACCTATGAAGGTTGCCTACGTATCCCTTTGGGGGAATCAGGTTAGTCGTAGTTCGGACCGGAGTCCGATTGAAAATAGAATGTTTGATTTGAAAAAAGGAGTTGAATTGGAAGATTGAGAAATTGAACTTTGATTGGAAAATTTGAAAATATTTGATTTTGAAAGACTTGGTTTTAGGAAACCTAGACTTAGGAATAAGAGGATTTAGAAAGATTTTGAAAAAGAATTGACTTGAAGATTGGACTTGGAAGATTAGGAAAACTTGGAATTAGGAAAGATTCGGATTAGAAAAGTTTCAAATTGAGAAAGTTTTGAATTTAGGACAGTTTTAGGTTTAGGAAAGTTTTCACTTTAGGAAAGTTTTGAAATGGGAAAGTATTGAATTTAGAAATGTTTTGAATTAGGAAAAGTTTAGTTTAGGAAAGACTTAGAATTTAGAAAGTTTCAAGTTAAGAAAGTTTTGAATTTTGGAATGTTTCGAAAAAGGGAAGTTTTAAATTTGGAAAGTTTTGAAAACAAGGAAATTTTGAAAATAAGAAAGTTTCGTTTTGGGAAAGGTTTGAAAAAAGAAAGTTTTCAGTTTAGGAAATGTTTGAATTAAGAAAGGTTCGAATTAAGGAAGTTTTGAATTAGGAAATGTTTGGATTAAGAAAGTTTTGAGTTTAAAAAAGTCTTAGATTTGAAAAGATTTTGAAGTTTTGGAAATTTTAGAATCTGGAAAAGATTTAGGTTTAGAAAGATTTAACTTAAGAAAGTTTTGAATTTAGAAAGCTTAGAATTTTAGAAAGATTTGACATTTATAAAATTTTAAGATTTTGAAAATTTTAGAGTTTGAATTTTAGAAAATCTTGAAATTAGAAAAGGTTTGGGTTTGAAAACTTTGGTTTGAAAAGTTAAGATTTGAAAAGATGGTAGAATTTAGGAAAGGGTTGAATTAGGAAAGATTCAAAAGTTGAGTTTTAAAATTTAAGAAAGATTTTTATGTTTAAGTTTTGAAAACTTAAGGTTTAGGAAAGTGGAAGTTTAGGAAGGATTTGAATTAGGAAAGAGTTGGGTTTTGAAATTTAAAGAAAGATTTAGAGTTTAGGTTTAGAAAACTTATGGTTTAGGAAGGTAGAAAATTAGGAAGAAGTAGAATTAGGAAAGGTTTGAGATTTGTTTCCAAAAACGGAGGATTGGATTTAGTTTCCTAAACGGGGAGATTGGATTCGGTTTCCTAAAGGGAAGGTAGGATTTGGCAAGGATTTGGAAAAGGAAATTCTAGAAACCCTAGTTTTGAAAAAAAAAAAAAAGAAGTTTGGGAAACATGTATAGTTTGGATGTGAAAACAAGAGATTTTGGAAACCTAGGTTTGGGGCAAAATTTGAAAATCATGTTTTTGGAAAGAAAATTAGGGTTTCCTAATTGTGGGCTCTAAGGCATGACTTGGGCTCTAAGGAAAGAGTTTTTGGAAAGTGCGTTTTTGGAAATGGAGGCTTTCAAGAAGGGAAATCCTGGGGAGGAGTTTTTGGAAAGTGAATTTGAAGAGGGAGTTTTTGGAAAAAGATTTTAAAGAGAAGGAGTTTTGGAAAGTGTGTTTTTAGAAACGAAGATTTTCTAGAAGGGAAATCCTAGAGGGGAGTTTCTAGAAGGAAGATTTTGGAAAAAGAGTTTTTTGGAAAGGTTTTTGGAGAGAGTTTTTAGGAAGGTGAATCTAGAGAGTGTTTTTAGAAAGTGAATTTTGAGGAGAGGATTTTGGAGAGGAGAGTTTTAGGAAAGTATGTTGAAAAAGAGATTTTTAGGAAAGGATTTTTGAAGAGAGAGAGTTTTGGAAAGTATGAAAACGTCTCACTTTCTTAAAGCGATTCTAGTCATAAGAGAGCTAGAACCACTTTAAGAAAGTGATTTTGGAAAAACAATAAGATTTGAAAATATAGACCAAAAAGGTCACTTTTAATGTAACACTTTCCTAAAGCAACCCTAGCCATGGAAAGGCTAGAATCACCCTAGGATTGTGGTTTTGAAAACAAGTTTTTGAAAAAGAGATTTTGATGCAATTTTGAAAACAAGTTTGAAAACGATTTTGAAAACGAGTTCGAAAACGAATTTTGGAAAGATGCAAAACTATGATATGCACAATGCAATTTGGGGTCGTGAACATACAAGGTTAAGGCTTCACCACATAATCAAGGGGGCCGGACCCACGTGGTCTTTGGTTAGACTAGAAGAAAGCCCCCGACATGGTGACTCTCCAATAGCCCAATCCTACACATAGATCGGGAATCCCCTTGTTTCAAGCATGCAAAGAAAAGGGGGGGGGGGAAAGAGATGGGGGATTAAAATAGAGAAAACCCAAGTGGTTTAGGAGAGAGAAGAGAGAGGGGAAAAGTGCGGAAATTTAAGTAGGGAGCCTACCTTGTATCTTGTTTATTTTGCGTGCTGTGCTGTCTTCGGTCTTCGGTCTTTGTCTTGATCTTCACCTTCAGTCTTCAAGAGTTGTCTTCAAGCTTTGGATTGCAGCTCTTCAAGTCTTCAAAGGATGGTTGAAGGCTAGTGTATGAGTGTATGGGGGAGTGTATAAGTGTATAGGAGGCTAGGGTTTGTGTAGGGTGGCTAGGGTTTGGAGAACCTAAGGAAACTAGGGTTTTTGGAGGTGCTCGAGCTCTGTATATCGAAATATATGATTTTTAGGTTAAGTTTGTAGACCTTTTTCACGTTGAATGAGGCTTTGTATTTATAGAGGTTAGACAAACCTGGCGCCTGTTGTAGTGGCGCTAGGGCAAAATTGCTCTTGGCGCCACTAGGAGTGGCGCCAGGCCAATTCTTGGCTTGAATAGTGGCGCCAGCTAGTTAGGAAAATTTATAAGTCGGCAAGCAACGTATCTTTGACTAAATTTGGGCGCCTGTACTAGTGACTACCATGCAACTTTTAGCCTGGCTTCACTAGGAGTGACTCCGGAAAGTCCGGGAATGATTTGGAGGAGCCGGGAATAACCCGAAAGGCCAGAAAGGAGCAGGAACACTTAAAATAGTGTCTTGGAGGTATTTGAATTTAAAATTGAGGATAAGATGTGTCGGAAAGGTTGACCGGGTCCTTAAGGGCAAAACGGTCAATCGAATGAGGAAGTTGCCGGGGCGAACTCGGATTGTCCCGGAAGAAGACTTGGGATCTGGAAACATTATTCAGAATGTTCCCGGAGGTTGCCGGTTTGATTCTCAGAGCCGGCGTGGTCGGAAAAGGAGACCGGCTCACTAGGGGCAAAACGATCATTTTATACCGGGTTTGCCGGAACTAACTCGGAATGGTCCAGAAAGGTAAAGGAAGGTTGAGAACACTATAAAAATTATTCTCGGGACATTACCAGTTTGATACCCAGAGCCAGTGTGGTCGAAGAAGGAGACCGGCCCTCTAGGGGCAAATCGGTCATTTTGTACCGGGTTGGCCGGAACTGACTCGGAATGATCCGAAAAGGTAAAGGAAGGTTGAGAATATTATAAAAAGTATTCTCGGGACATTACCGATTTGATACCCAGAGCTGGTGTGGTTCCCGGGGCATTCAGATGCTTAGGGGCAAAATGGTCATCTTGACCGGAAAGTCTCGGAAAAGGTCCAAAGGACAGTTTGGTCATTTTTCACCAAAGTGGGTTAACAAACACTGGTGTTGACCTGGGTTTTGAGTGTTTTCGCCACTCTAACGGCGGTCGTCGTGACACAGGGGTTTGTTGCCAATTCCCTATATCGACCTATTTGTGAGTATTTTCGCTACTCTAACGGTTTTGTGAGTTGTTTCGCTACTCGGACCATCTCGAGGAATAAACTGTCTCGAGAGAGGGATTGGAAAGGGGACTTACCGTCTCCGAAGAGACGTGCCTGGATTGGAACCGTCTCGAGGAATAAACTGTCTCGAGAGTGGGATTGGAAAGGGGACTTATCGTCTCCGAAGAGACGTGCCTGGAGTGGAACCGTCTCGAGGAATAAACTGTCTCGAGAGTGGGATTGGAAAGGGGTCTTACCGTCTCTGAAGAGACGTGCCTGGAGTGGAACCGTCTCGAGGAATAAACTGACTTGAGAGTGGGATTGAAAAGTGGACTTATCGTCTTCGAAGAGATGTGCCTGAATTGGAACCGTCTCGAGGAATAAACTGTCTCGAGAGTGGGATTGGAAAGGGGACTTATCATCTCCGAAGAGACGTGCCTGGAGTGGAACCGTCTCGAGGAATAAACTGTATTGAGAGTGAGATTGGAAAGGGGTCTTACCGTCTCTGAAGAGACATGCCTGGATTGGAACCGTCTCGAGGGATAAACTGTCTCGAGAGTGGGATTGGAAAGGGGACTTATCGTCTCCGAAGAGACGTGCTTGGAGTGGAATCATCTCGAGGAATAAACTGTCTCGAGAGTGAGATTGGAATTGGAATTGGAAAGGAAAGGACAATGCCCCTAAGGGCATTTTGGTCATTTTGCCTCTATTTGGGCCTGACAGGCCCGCGAAGCGATGGAAAGACGAAATTTGGACATAGAGAATTGGATTCGATAGGAATACATCCATAATGACTTGAAAACAAGTCTGGACGGAGTGTAGACTGCCGAACGGTCAAAAATGGGGTGCTTACACTCTTGTTCTTTCTTCTTGTAAAGGAGAGACTAGTCAAGGGTTGGGTGTGACTAGCATCTGTATAAAAACTAGTTGGAGTGAAAAATTACGTGATTGAGTGTGACTAGTACCTGTGTAAAAACTAGTTAGAGATGTGTGATTAGCATTTGTGAAAAAAACTAGTTGTAAAGGAAGACTAACGTTCGAGTTAAAAGGTTAGTGGTTGAATCTATGGTTTGGATATAGTGGAGAAAAATATCAATGAATGAGTCTTGGGGAGTAGACGTAGACTTTGAAGTTAAAGTCAAACCACGATAAATTTTGGTGTTATATTTTCTTTTCTCTATCTTTTTTACTTTATAGTTTAAATTACTTGTATTTATTTACAAAATATTATTGGTTAATTAATATTTATTTCAATATTTAATTAAAAATTTTGAAATATAAAATTATTTATTAAAATATTATTTAAACCCAATTCTTCTCCCCTTGAATTGCCACTTGGACTAACAGGTCCACCACTAACACCCACAACCACCGCCAACACGGCATGTCCCACCACAAACAACAGTATTATATAATTTTTTTTTCATAAAATAATTTTCTAATGTCAAAAAATTATTGAGAAAAACCTTTTACATAAAAAGTATTTTTTGGTGTAACATCTAATCAAACTGGGCCAAAAATTATGAAATGACAAGAAATCATTGAAAAGAGAGGGAGAAATGACATAGAGCCAAACATGCCTCACAAATTTCAAGAATACTTTCCCTCGTTTACCACAGTATCAAATAAGGAACAATAATTTCTTTTACCTTTTTTTTTCTCCAATATGAAAAAAAGCGCAATGGTTGCATAAAAACTAATATGTGCAATTAGATACTCAAAATCAGATTTCTTTCTCTCTCACTTTTCCTACTTTTGCATTCAGAATTAGCATCTACCTCAAACCCCTCCACCCAAAAAAAAAAAGAAAAATTTTCTTTAACTAAACTGGACCTATAATTTCTTTAAGAGAATAGTTTTCCTCAATCTAAATGTTAGAATCTCTCTTTATCGGACCATCTTATTTTTTTATTATACTCTATTTACACATCTGCACATCATCATGCAAGTAATTTTATCCCATGCCAAATTTAGACCATGTTTTAGTTTTGTTCAAAAAATATATTTATATATATGTTACTTAGGAAACTCAAAATTTTCATTTAAGCTCTGCATTTCTTACGTTATTTTAAAGTCAAACACTAAAAGTTCATTGATATGAGAATTATACTATTATTTAATTTTAAGCCCATAGCATCAAAGAGGAAAATTTTCACCGGAAGTCCTTTATTCTAATTTCAAGTCATGCATGTATTCATACCCAAGTACACCACCATATCCAAAACTCCTTTGGTCCCTCGCACAGAAAAAATTTCTAGTTCCGCACCTCATGAAAGATGTATTTACGTACTCATAGAATCAGCTTAAGTATAGAGTGCTATACATGTAAATAGCCCCTGGGGGTAAAGGACTAGATATACTCATACTCTATGTGGAACCTTCAAACTAATGGCCCTCAACATAAAATAACATTTTCTTGTATTGTCTACTATGTGTTATTTTTGTACCCTTTCGAACTTCCATACCTAAAGTTTGTATGGCACAAAACCAAAGGCCTTCCAAGTGATACAATTTTTGGTTTATTTTACTTTTGCTTTTAGAGTTCCATTATATCTTTCCCCCATTTTTAAGATAGTACCTTTTCCGAGTTCCGTCATCAATGACTTCAATAAGAAAAAAAATCATATTTTTTTGGGCATGAAAATTTGGTTCTCAAAATTAAGTCTAGGCAGATCTTATAGTTATTAACTTTCACACACTATCCTTAGAAGTACAGCAAGCCAGACTTTAGTAAAGGAAGAAGAGAGACTATGTTTGTTAGGTATATTGGCCATTTGTGCATTGTTTAAACAAATTAAGTGAGATTGAGTGTTTTTTAGTATATGTAATTTTACTTAAATACTAACTCCAAATCAACCTCCAAAAATCAAAGAAACAAAGAGAAAACAGCAAGGAGTTGCAAAATTTTCATAGGCTCAGGCAACCCCACTCTAGCAGACCCCAACCCCGCTCTAGCAGGCTCCAGCTCCTCCAGCACAAGTCCCCTTCCAGTGAACCCCACTATCAGGCAGAGTCCACCCCGCTCCAGCGGTGTCTGGCTTCTTTAGCTAAAATCCTTCTAGTGTAGCCCGCTTTCAGGTGGAGTCCATCCCGCTCTAGCAGAGTCCAACTACCTCAGCTCAAGTCTTTCTAGTGAAGCCCACTGTCAGGTGGACTCCACCCCGCTCTAGCGGGGTCTCGTGGTTTAGCAATTATTTCCCGACCAAAGTACCCCACTTTCAGGTTTTGCTCTAGTGCGGTGCATTCTCCAAGTATGTCTTGACAAAGTGATACACTCTACGAAGTAGACATGGTAGAATGTTAGGGCGGTTGTGCATGACCTTGTGCTTCCAAAAAGGAGAAGATCTTCTTCATTTCTCCAAGCAACTTGAAGATATTCTCATCTATATTGCAGAGTGATGATGACTCTATAAAGTGAGTTGTGCCTACTAGAAGCTATGATATCTCTCTCTCTCTCTCTCTCTCTCTCTCTCTCCTTGATGTTATATACATAAAAATCAGAGTGTTCATCATCCTAAAATTGATAGAGTCTTCTACATTATGCACCAGGTGTTTATAAAAAGTCCTAAGAGGACTCCACTCCACTTCATCCCTCTAATTCGAAGAAGCTATGCTTGTTTGAAGGAGTTCAAGTCATTAGAATAGTCATTGAGGATTCAATAAAGTGCCAAGTACTCATGAACAAGCTCGTGGACTTGAGGATGTACATGTTGTAGATTCAAGCCTAGTGTTGAGGATTCAACAAGTTTAAAGGGTTGTAAGCTCTCTTGTACCATTTGTTCATACTATAGTGCTTGGTTGGAGCTGGGTTAGATCTCGTGGTTTTCTCTCGTAAGGGTTTCTACACTAAAATTGTTTGTGTCCTGTCTATTGTTTGAGTTTGTTTCTTTATTACTTGCACTTGCTTGAAAAATGAATAGAGACCTATTCAGCCCCCCTCTAGGTCCACATATAATGCTTTAAGTCCTTCTATAAGAATACTTGTTTTTTCAATTGGTATCAGAGCAGGACACTTTTAAAATCAATTTTTCAAAACTATTTCCTTTTGTGTGATCTTGATAGTGTTCTAGTAACATGGATGGTCCTAGAGAGGGTGGTTCAACCGTGAGACCTCCTTTGTTTGATGGCTCAAATTTTCCTTATTGGAAAGCTAGGATGCATGCTTTTTTGAAGTCTATTGATAAAAGAGTGTGGGTCAGTGTTTTATAAGGTTGGACTCCTCCAATCAAACTTGTTGAAAATATGAAAGTTTCCACACCTGTGTCTGAATGGGATAAAACTGAGCTGTAAGAGAGTGGATGGAATAGTAAAGCCATGAATGCTATTTTAATAGTGTATATCTTAAAGAATTTTGTAGGATTTCAAAATGTGAGATTGCTAAGGAAGCTTAGGATATACTAGAGGTCACTTATCAAGGCACTAGCATCGTTAAAATTTCAAAATTTCAAAGGTTGACCATAATGTTTGAAACTCTTCGAATGGAAGAAAATGAAACCTTTGATGCATTCTATATAAAATTGAGTGACATAGTAAATTCCAATTTCAATCTTGGAGAAAAAATTTCTGACTCCATAATTATTAGGAAAATCTTAAAATCTCTTCCAGAACGGTTTCAATCTAAAGTTACAACCATTGAAGAGAGCAAGGATGTTGATGCTCTCAAAGTTAAGGAGTTTGTTGGCTATCTTCAAACACATGAAGTGAATTTAAAATAGAACAAAAGGACTAATAAGAGCATGGCTCTTTAATCTGTCAAAGAAGACCATAAAAACATAAGTGAGGATGAACATGAGTTTGATCATCCTAAGATGGCATTGTTTGCGAAAAAGTTTAAGAAGTTCCTCAGAAATAGAAAGAACATTGGTTCTAAGATTGATAAGAAAAATCCAGTAAGTTGGATTCTAAACTTAAACCTTTCCAAATCAATGAGAAAAAGACATTCACATCTCAGCAGTCCAGGTCCATTAAATGTTATGAATGTCAAGGATTTGGTCACGTTGCCCAAGAATGTCCAAAAAAGAAAAAGGAAAAGAATAGGGCTAGAATCTTGCTTGGGATGACACCATCTCAAATGAGTCTGAGGATTCCTCTTCTGAGGAAGAGCCTTGCAATTTTACTGCTTTTGTTTCATCATTTTATAAATCTACTAAATTTTCTTCTTCCTCTCAGGTTTCGTTGGAAGATGTTTTTGGAACTAGTATTAAACAAGTAAAAGAAGATGGATTAAGCGAGTGTGAAAATGAAATCACAGATATACATTAGGCCTACAAGGAGATGTATGAGGAGTGCATGAAGTTGAATGACTACAAGTTGAAGGTGACAGACAATCAAGCACAAAACTGTTCAAAAAGAACGAGACATGCTGAAGCAAGAAATAACTGAAGTCTCCACCAAATTAAATCAATTTGAAATTGAATGGGAGACTCTTTTTAATAAGCTACGTGAAGCTGAAAAAGAGTTGTAGGAAATCAATGATTCCAAAGAAAAATTGAAAGAAAAAGTGAGATGTCTTGAGAAAAAACTGATTAAGGTGAATGCAACTTTCAAATGCCAAGTAGAAGCAACTGAAAAGTTGGAGCATATGATCAACATTCAAAAGAATGCTTATGACAGAAGTGCTATTGGATTTGGAGACGCATCTTCACCACTAAATGCACCCAAGGAATCAAAACCTATTCAGCCCTCTAGTAAATAGGGTTTGAAAAATCAATGTGTGCCAAGGCATCAATCACAAAGGAGCAAGGTAAGTCAACCAAAGGTAAATATAATGCCCATTCAGGTAAATACTCAACCTTTTAATGCTGCATTTGTGCTTATTTGTCATCACTATAGTGTCAAAGGACATATTAGACCAAATTGTTTCAAAAGGTTCACTATTCTAAGAATGAGAGTTCAAACTGAACATGTGTATCGAAATGGTTTTTATAACAATCAGTTTCAAGTCTTGGCTGATGAGTATGATCAATCTATGTCAAATTTTTAAAATGTTTTTTAGAATAATAAGCCAAGGATAAGGTATGTTTCCAACAGAAAACTCAAACAAAATCATTTTGATCATCAAATCTAACGCTTTAAACCCAAAGGGTTTGACAAAAATGTTAAATTAAGAAAATCATCTTTATGGGTTAGAAAGCATGACCTTAATTGCTATATTGCACACACAACCTTAAAAGTTTATGATTCTAATATGTGGTACCTTGATAGTGGCTGCTCAAGACATATGTGTGGCAACAAGTGTATATTTACCATACTTGAAAAATGTGACGGAGGTAGTGTTATTTTTGGAGATGGGAGTATTGCCAAAGTCATTGGAAAAGATAAAATTGCTGCACTTGGAATACCTATATTGGATGAAGTATTGTATGTAGACGGTTTGAAAGCTAATCTCATAAGTATAAGTCAAATGTGTGATAACAAATACCAAATTCTGTTTTCAAAATCAAAATGTTATATTCTGAATAAAAAAAGGTATTTGTATCATATACGAGCTTTGTACGTCAGACAATTGTTATGGGATTATGCCTTTTCAAAGACCTATCAAAATTGGCAAAATGTAAACTCATGAGTGGGATTCACAAATTGGGAAAACCTTTGAATGTTGTGTGTGGTCCATGTCAATTGGGTAAACAAATACGAAATTCTCACAAAAAGTCAAAGCGTCTTGCTACCAAAAGTCCATTAGAACTTGTTCACATGGACTTTATGGGATCAACTCGCATTGAAAGTATCGGAGGTAAGAAGTACATTTTTGTTGCTGTGGATGACTTTTTTAGATTTACATGAGTTAATTTTATTAGAGAAAAGTCTGACACATTTGGTGTGCTTAAATCATTATGTAATAGGTTATAGACCGAAAAGAGCCGAACAATTGGATATATTATTTGAATAAGGACTGACCATGGCAAGGAATTTGAGAACTCTAATTATGCTAATTTCTATGATATGCAGGGGATAAGACATGAGTTTTCAGCTCCTAAAACTCCACAACAGAATGAAGTTGTTAAAAGAAAGAACCGTGTTATTCAGGAAATGGCTCATATAATGCTCCATAGCAAGTCTGTCCCAATCAAATTTTAGGCAGCAGCTATCAATACTGCATGCTATGCATTCAACAGAGTTTACTTAAGACCCAGTTCAAGATAAACTCCTTATGAAATATGGAATGATAAAAAGCTAAAATTGAAATACTTCCGTGTCTTCGGGAGTAAATGTTACATTCTTAGGGATCATGAACAGTTGGGAAAGTTTGACTCCTGGAGCGATGAAGGGATATTTCTTGTCTACTCAATTAACAGTCGTGCTTATCGTGTGTATAATTTAAATACCTTAATTGTTACCGAATCTGCTAATGTTGTGGTGGATGACTCAGGTTCACACAAGGGTGGAAATAACAATGATGAGGTAAATGTCCCTAAAAAATTTGTTAATGATTAGCTACAAATAGAGAATAAAACAAACTTAGAACAAGTTGAGAAAGACCAACTTGTGGAAACAACACCTACTCGTGTTGAAACTTTAAAGGAAAAATAACCATCTTTCAAAGTTGAGTTAAATCATCCAATCACACAAGTTATTAGTGAGGTGACTGGTGGGATGAAGATAAGGCGTTTGATAAGAAATAAGATAAATTTCACTTGCTATACAGCTACCTGTGAACCAAAAAATGTTAAAGATACCTTGTGTGATGATTATTGGGTGAATGCAAAGCAACAAGAATTCGAAAAATTTGTTAGAAATGATGTCTAGTTCCTTGTCTCCAGGCCTAGGAAAATAAATGTTATTGGTACCAAATGGATTTTTAAAAATAAAACTGATGAACATGACACTGTGGTTAGAAATAAGGCAAGACTTATAGCACAAGGGTACTCACAAGTTGAAGGAATTGATTTTGATGAAATATTTGCTCCGGTAGCAAGACTTGAGTCAATTAGAATAATGTTATGTGTGGCTTGTTACTTATAATTCAACTTGTTTCAAATTGATGTTAAAAGTGCCTTTCTACATAGTGTTCTACAAGAGAAAGTTTTTGTTGAACAACCAAAAGGATTCGAAGATCCTCATTTTCCAAACCATGTTTTTAAATTGAAGAAACCTCTCTATGGTTTGAAACAAGCTCCCCGTGCTTTGTATAAAAGACTTACGTCTTTTCTTTCGCAAAATGATTTTTCGCGAGGGGGAGTGGATAAACTATTGTTTATCAAAAGACAAGACAAACATATTTTGATTGCTCAAATTTATGTGAATGACATTATGTTTGGTTCCACATGTGCCCTCTTGTCTAAATCTTTTGCTACCTATATAAGTGCTGAATTTGAGATGAGTGTGGTTGGAGAGCTGAATTATTTCATTGGTCTTCAAAATCAAATAGCTAGATTCTGGTATCTTTATATTATAATCTAAATATGCCAAAAACTTGGTTAATAAGTTTGGAATGTCTTCAACAAAATATACTAGAACTCTCATGAGCACTAGTACCAAGTTAAGTAAAGATGAAGCTGGCAAGAAAGTTGAACACACATTGTTTAGAAGCATGATTGGAAGTTTGCTATACTTCATAGCTAGTCAACCAAATATTGCTTTTAGTGTAGGTGTTTGTGCTAGATTTTAATCATGTCTTAAAGAATCTCATTTGAATATGTTAAAAAGGATCATTAAGTATGTTGATAGAACTCTGGGATACGGTGTTTGGTTCTCTCTAGACACAAATGTTAATTTTGTTAGCTTTTCTGATGCTGACTGGGCAGGGTGTATAAATGATAGAAAAATCATCTCTGGCGGGTGTTTTTACATAGGAAACAACCTTGTTGCTTGGCATAATAAAAAGCAAAATGCCATCTCACTATCCACTGCCGAAGTTGAGTATATTGATGCTGGTAGTTATTGTTCACAACTACTTTGGATGAAACAAGTGTTGACTGACTATGGTTTTGATCAACTTACAATCACCTTGTTTTGTGACAATACGAGTGCAATCAACATTTCAAAAAATCTTGTCCAACACTCTAGCACACATCATATTGATATTCGTCATCATTTCATTTGTGATCTTGTTGAAGACAAAGTTGTCTCTCGAGTACATTAGCACAGAGCACCAGCGTGCTGATCTGTTCACAAAACCTCTTGATGCTCTTTGATTTGAAAAACTTAGAAAAGCCATACGAGTTTGTTGCCTAGAGTAATCCTTGGTTCTTCTTATGTATATTTGTATGTTCATTCTTTTTGTTTTATTTTGTTTTTAGGCATGCTTTGGTCTATCTATACTTGTTTTCATGTGATAGATTCATACTGTATATTCAAGGGATAAGGCTGTAGTCCATGCTAAGTCTGAAGTGATTTTCTTGTTTGCCTTGAGTGTCATTTCTCATGATTGATTTGTCTCTTATGCACTCATTGTAGTGAAATATGTCAGGCCTAAATTGTGTGTTATCTTGTATTTGGTTCAGTTGAATCTCTTGAGTACCAGTCTTGAAAAGACCTATGATTGCATATCCTCTCATAAGCTTGATCTCTTAAATGCCTTGTCTCCATCTGGTGCTTTCACAATACACAAAAAGAGTGAGTTGCTTGTCAAAAAAAAAAAAAAAAATCTATTGCAGCGTTACAAGAATTTCTCAAATGCAGTCTTGACCAAGGAAAATGCTACCTATGAGTGTAGAGTGAAAGTTACTATAAACATTTGTTGAAAAATGTGGTAAATGGTTTGAAGCGTCATAGAGAAGGCTACCTTTCTCACTAGAGTGAAAGCTACCTTGTGTCTTAAAAAGAGTGAGTTCTTGAGTGGTGTTATGCATTTGAGGGGAAACCTTTGCATTATTGAATGTCAAGTTGTAATTGGTTCTTAATTGGTTCGATTTTCTTGGTTATGGTCTCTTGTTGTTTTTCTTCTGAAGCATTTTTCCTAATCGTTCTTTTAAAGACTTGACAATACTCTAATAGATGCTCACACACTCACTTTATTATCAATCATGAGGTTCAACATCTTGATGGTCTTCCTAGTTTATTGCTTCACCTTGGCATG
Source organism: Euryodendron excelsum (assembly GCA_033060915.1). Taxonomy (NCBI): domain Eukaryota; kingdom Viridiplantae; phylum Streptophyta; class Magnoliopsida; order Ericales; family Pentaphylacaceae; genus Euryodendron; species Euryodendron excelsum. The sequence goes on along the minus strand of CM065390.1, from coordinate 20,422,667 downwards.
TATTCTGTCATGTTGTATTTGAAGAATGGTATAATATCTTGATACATGACACACTTGCATAGGTTTTTCAAAATTATACTTCATATAGTTATTTTGTTTTTATAATTCTATGTCCTTCCCTTCCTTCATTTATTATATAAAAAAAAATGTGCTCTAGCAGGCGGAAGTGCGTCACCCAGTGGGCTTAAAATCCACTTTCGGCCTAGCTGTCTTTCATTATTTCTTTTTCCTCCTTCGGTTATTTCTATCTGGCGATTGTGTTCTCGTGCTGGTCCGCCATTCTTCCTTTCCATTTGGTTGACTATTTCTCCATCCCATCATCTCCGGTAAGGTTTTTCTCTTCCTTTCTTCATTATCTTGCATTCCTTTTTTCTGCCTAGGGTTTCTTTTCCTTTTATCTCTAGTTCCTTCTCTCTGAATTATTGTGTGTGGTGTGTCCATGGTGGAACCCTCTAAGAAGAGAGTGCATCATCAATCAAAACGTCAACCCCGACTCAATTTTGAGCGGTTCAAAAACTCTGATTTCAAAAAACGTTTTGATGATTTGTTTGTAACTTGCACTATTCTTGGTGAACGCAATATCTCGCTTCATCTTCTTCTTGATCTTGTAGATACTTTTCTTTCTCCGGTCTTTCAATATCGTGATTGGATCCTGTTGCTCTATGTTGAAGGATAAATTGTCACGAATTTGGTTCGTAAATTCTATGCTCACCTGGTCGAATCTTCAAGTGCGGATCAGACTTTCACTACTTTTATTCGAGTGATTGATTTCATCATCTTAGAGGATGGCCTTGCTGGGTTGTTCAATGTTCCTCGCGTTGAGAACCCTCAATAACCGAATAATGTTCCTTCGGAGTTTGCTGACTACATTCATGTTTCCTCTCTGTAAATTTTCTTCATTGGAGTCATACATCCTCTATTAATCAAGATCGTTCTCGGTTGATGTATGCAATTGCTCATGGGTACTCCATTGACCTTCCTTCTCTCATTTACAACCGTATTGTTCGTGCTGCCAAGTCTAGACCGAACAATCTTGCCCTCCCTTATGGTGTGACCTTGACCCATTTTCTCGAGTAGTCCGGGTGTCCTAGCATTTCTGAGAAGCAAGTTTAGGTAACTGCTCCCAAATTGAATGCGAAGTCCCTTAGTAAGATTGAAATGCATGCTCTTCAGCGTCCTCATCCTTCACTTATTCCCCTTCCTCCAGCTCTTGCCCCTGCTGCTGCTGCTGCTGCTCCACCTACTCTTCCACCTGCTCTAGGTGCAAATCGAACCGTGCTTGAGATTGAGTGTCCGTGTTGTGCTGTCATGGGGTTTGAGCACTTTTTATGTAATATGGGGTTTTGTCACAAAATGGCCAAAAGGAGAGATTGTTAGGTAAATTAGCCATTTGTGCATTGTTTAAACAAATTAAGTGAGATTGAGTGTTTCTTAGTGTATGTAATTTTTCTCAAACACTAACTTCAAATCAACCTCCAAAAGTCAAAGAAGCAAAGAGAAAATAACAAGGAGTTGCAAAATTTTCATAGGCCCAGGCAACCCCGCTCTAGCGGACCCCAACCCCACTCTAGCGGGCTTCAGCTAATCTAGCACAAGTCCCCTTCCAATGAACCCCACTGTTGGGCAGAGTCCACCCCACTCTAGCAGGGTCTGGCTTCTTCAGCTAAAATCCTTCCAGTGTAGCCCGCTGTTAGGCGGAGTCCACCTCGCTCTAACGGGGTCCTACTGCCTCAACTTAAGTCTTTCCAGTGAAGCCTGCTGTCAGGCAGACTCCACCCCGCTTTAGCGGGGTCTCGTGGTTTAACAATTATTTTCCAACCAAAGCGCCCCACTTCCAAGTTTTGCTCTAGTGTGGCGCATTCTCCAAGTATGTCTTGACAAAGTGATACACTCTACGAAGTAGACATGGCAGAATATTAGGGCAACTGTGCATAACCTTGTGCTTCCAAAAAGGAGAAGATCTTCTCCATTTCTCTAAGCAACTTGAGGATCTTCTCATCTATATTGCAGAGTGATGATGATTCTATGAAGTGAGCTGTGCCCTATTAGAAGTTATGACATCTCTCTCTCTCTCTCTCTCTCTCCCTCTCCCCTTGATGTGATATACATAAAAATGAGTGTTCATCATCCTAAAATTGAAAGAGTCTTCTACATTATCCACTAGGTGTTTGTAAAAAGTCCTAAGAGGACTCCAATCCACTTCATCCCTCTAATTTGAAAAAGCTATGTTGGTTTGAAGGAGTTCAAGTCATTAGAATAGTCATTGAGGATTCAATAAAGTGCCAAGTACTCATGAACAAGCTCGTGGACTTGAGGATGTACATGTTGTAGATTCAAGCCTAGTGTTAAGGATTCAACAAGTGTAAAGGGTTGTAAGTTCTCTTGTACTATTTGTTTATATTATAGTGCTTGGTTAGAACTGGCTAGGTCCTGTGATTTTCTTCCGCAAGGGTTTCCACGCTAAAATTGCTTGTGTCCTATCTATTACTTATGATGTTTTGTGTGATTTGAGTTTGTTTCTTTATTACTTGCACTTGTTTGAAAAATGAGTAGAGACCTATTCACCTCCCTTCTAGGTCGACATATGATGCTTTAAGTTCTTTTACAAGAACACTTGTCTTCTCAATGTTTACTGTTTTTTTTTTTTTTTTTGTAGCTTTGTGGATTTTGTTTAATTGAATTTCATTTAATGTTCAAAATTCATACTTGAAAGTCTTGAAGAGTTTCATTAACTTCTATTGTCTTCTTCAACAAGTAGACACTTTCTTAAGAAAGCAAGGAAAGTTTCAATAAATTGCATGCTAACGATGGAGAGCTCTTTGTTTAACACCTCAAATTAACCCTTAAAGGAAGAAGCAAAAATATTTTTGTCCTTATCTGTCGTCTTTTGATTTACTATTAATACAAGTAAATAGAGCTGACCCTTTTGCTTCTGTCACTGTTTTGATACCTAAACCATGGATAAGTTCTTACTAATTTTTGCTTTCTTCTTGCCATTGGTAATGGTAGAAGTTCATGCCACCAGAGGACTATGCAAATCTCAAGGTAGCAACGTGAAGCTTTTTGTATTTGGAGACTCATACGCTGATACTGGGAATACGCCGAAGTTCTTTTCTAACTCATGGAAACAACCATATGGAATAACATATCCTGGTAAACCAGCTGGCCGGTTCTCTGATGGCCGCATCCTGACTGACTATATAGGTGCTCTCTCTCTCTACACACATATATACATGCCCATATGGTATATATTCATTCTATTCTACAATGTTGTACTTCTTATGTATCAGAAGATTTTTTTTATTAGTTATTTGGCCTGCTTTCACTGAGCACCCACAAAAACAAAAAAACAAAAAAAGCAGTTCTATTATAATCTAAAAGTTTAAATACCTGAAACTATGGAATTTTCTCCGTTTTAAGGAATTGTTTTGAAAAATTAAATCGTTTCTGATTGTGTTTGATATAAGATTGATTGTGTGGCTGGCCGTGTACACACCATATCTCAATTTTACTCCAAATTTCACATTCTGTTGCTGTTATATTTCAACAACCATTGGTGATGCTTAGATTATGTGTAGATTAGGATTAAGTTGATTGAATCTCATTCTGAAGGGGGAGAAAGGTTTCTCCAAATTATATTTGACAAATCTAATAATTTTATTAATATGGCAAAAATTCTAACTAAAATTTCATGAGAGGCGCCCCCTAGTTTTTAGTGATTTGTCCCTTTTTGGCCAAAAACAATTACTGATACATAAAACAAAACCAGAAGCCAGGAGTTTGAGATAAAAGCTGACATGGTGTTTTTTTCCCTATTTCTTTAAGCAAAAAGAGGACTGTCCACGTTTATTTCATTTGAATAATTGTCAGTGCCCGTTCAAATTTTTTGCTAAAATCTTTTGTCTGTCAATCAGTTCCGGTAAATATTAATTCTGATATTAACAAATGCTTGCTTCCCTAAATTTTGTCACAAATTCAGTAATTGCCAACCGGGATGATTTTGTTTTGGTTGATATCGATGTTTTTGAATCTTAGAAAGCAAGAAAATTTACCGAACGATGAATATAAGATCAAAAGTGTCACATTATGCGGGTGTTGCTTTTCAATGTACTAATAACGAATTTTCTTTTCATTTATGAGAAACCAAGATGTCCCCTACTTCTCTTATATCATTTTCATTTCATTGACATCTTTCTTCTTTCTTTTTTCTTTTCTGATGCATGTCACGCAGCCCAATTTTTTGGTGTAACATCTCCACTGCCTTATGAAGAAAGAAAATCTAAAGACAAGCAAACACGGTTTGGGATGAATTTTGCTTTCGGTGGGACAGGCGTTTTCCAAACGTTGGTCCCGGAACCAAACATGACAATCCAAATCAGTTATTTGGAACAACTCCTTGAACAGAAAATGTACACCAAAAGCGACCTTGAGTCTTCCATCGCGTTGGTATCCTTGGCAGGCAATGACTATGCTACTTATCTGCAACGTAATGGAACCATTCAGGTGAGTGCTTAAGCCACTCATATCTGTAAATTTATGCACTTCCTTTGCGTGTGCTTGGCTATATGCATCTTTTAGCTACTCCTTCTGAGCTTCCCCTTCAATTCCGCAATGTTTTCAATATCGTTTTATTTTTCTTTCACTGTCAGTCTAATTAAGTATTGTACGCAAGCAGTCTGAAGATTGTCCTAATCTTGTTAGACCATCTACAGAATCTGCTTAATAGTATCATATTCAATATTGAATTGAAATTTCTAAATTTTTTGTGAACTAAAAATTGCCTCTTATTGACTTGAATTTGTTATCAGCCAATCAAATTTTGTAAAATATTAAGCACCTAATTTGCGTCAAAATTATACTTTCAATGGCCAGAAAAAAGTTTAAGCGGAATGAAATTTTTTTAAGGGATAGTTATTTTATAATTTTTCTGATTTTCAGTCTCATTTAGCATGAATTCTTGAAGCTTGTGTAAAATTTTTTATTAGATTGACGTATATGAAAACTGAAGCCTTTGGACATTTGATATTTGAAAACTAATTTTAGTTTTTCTTTTCTCTTTTATTTGTCTTTATTTTCAATTTCTTCTGAAAGTTGAATAAAATTTAGCTCATATTGTTTGCTTTACATAAGACAAGATGTGTGGTTATGGGAGCTTGACGAAGAGGCTGAAATCATCAATGAATGTGATTATTGCAGCCTTTATCAATGAATTGAAAACCATCAAAAATTGAGATTGAACCAATTTATCATGGCAACATGTTAGGGTTTTATTCACTAGATTAAGCTGACGCACCACCAAGTTAAAGACCAAAATGAAAACATTATTTAACTCGTAATTTTTTTAATTGCTACAAATAGTAGAATTTCTACTAAGAAAAGAGTAATGAAATTCAATAAGCTTACCTGAGATACACTAAAATTATGTCGTCTAGCAGGAAGGCCATGTTTGCAGAGAAGAGGTCAAGTGATCATAAAGTTAGCTTAATTCCATTAGCTTGTTTGCAGCCATGGTTTATTTAGTGCTTCTTGTAATGCTAAAAATGGATTTCACAATTGGGTTTGTAAGTGTTTACTTGAAGTATTCCTCACCTTAATTAACATGAAGGTTTGTATGTAAATTTATTTGACAGGGTTTATCAGAGTTCATTTCAAAGTTGATTAACCAGCTGGCCTCGGATCTGAAACGGATTCATGACTTCGGAGTGAGAAAAATAGGTGTTCTAGAAATTGAACCCCTAGGGTGTTTGCCGCGATTTGCTGCCCCATTGTTTGAACACTGCAATGAAAGTTTAGATTTGGCCGCACAGTCCCACAACCAATTGCTGCAGCAAGCAGTGCAAAAGTTGAGGAACGAGAACAAAGGATCTGTATTTGTGGTTCTTGATCTCTACACTGCTTTCATGTCGACTTTGAACCAAACAGGTTATCATTCATACCATATGATTACAGATTTGTATATATATATATATATGATTTGATACATACATTTACACGATCAATTTCTACCATATTCACACATATATGTCCTCATATATCCATTCATGAATGTGCATACACATAGAAAAATGAAAATTAATGCTAGAAACTAGTTTGGCGAGCTATTTTCCAAAACTCTTTACGGGAATGTTTTCAAAAAAACACACCATTTTTAGAAAATTGTTTTCTGAAATCTCGAAAGCTGTTTGCCATACAAAAATGATAATGACATGAAAAGGATTGTTTTTTTGGACTGTTCATTGTTTTTGTTTTCAAAGACAAAAAAAAAATGAAAAATTTGCAAATGATCCTAAACAGGCCATAGCGGACACTATGACGGATGGTCCCGACTAATCTTTGGATGCACATATATTCTACATGTGTATATTGACTCATTTGTTGTTAGAACCAAACTACAGAATATCATATTCAGCAATTTGGGAAAAATGAACGAGAATAAGTCAAATATTCAAAGGATGTTAATAGATTTAATCAAAACATAAAAGACGAAAAATTTGGCCTGTGAAAATCATAAGGTTGGATGTCACTACAATAAAATTACCGTACCTCCTCATGTGAATGTAATAGCGGACCTAAGAAGCTCCAAGATCCAATCATATTGCACTGGCAGAAAATGAACTGTCCTAGCTAAAGTTGGCTAGAAAATATTCAGCACATAAAGTATGGAAAAGGATAGAGAATAACAATAAAATGTCTATGTAAAAATACACATATCTTTGTATATCACTCTCTCCAATAAAGTCTGTAGCAAATGGGAAATAGGAATAGTAAAATATTGTAACAGAAGATCAATTAAAAAAGTGTGAAAAGTTCTGAAACTTTATATTTATGAACAAAATAGTTTCCAGCATTTTTCACTTACCTATTTAATGATATTAGTGCTTCTGTGCCATATTTGAAGTTTCATGTATAATTATATGCTAGCTAACATACAAAGGCCTTCAAAAAGCCCACGTGCAGGTGACGTTATATGTTTAAACATACATCTTTAGGGTTTCGATGAAAGCCTGACTGAAGTGTATTTCATTGCAAATTGTTTTGCTCCTTCATCAGTTTGTTTCAGTAAAAATTCAAAATGAAGAAAGAAGAAGAATACGGTCCACTGTTATAACATCTATATAATTAATGTGTAGATATATATTTTCTCCATGGTGCAGGAAACTCATTGAGACCATGTTGTCTAGGGGTGGGGAAAGGTAACTCATGTGGGAGCGTGGGCGATAATGGAGAGAAGAAGTACACTGTATGCAAGGACCCCAATTCATCGTTCTTTTGGGACAATGTACACCCTGCACAACATGGCTGGCTTGCAGTTTATTCAATCTTACAATCATCTCTTTGCCAACTCTACTAAGAAAATTTTTCCTCCTAGCTTCTTGTCATCAATACTGTTTCTTCTTGCTCGGAAAATTTGATAAAGTTAAACCTAATCTCATACAAGTGTAAAATTGACCCTCTTTGAGTTATTGCAAACCCTTGAGGTTCTTATGAACTGGCATGAAGATTTCCTTGCTCGGTTGATTAGAGACGCTCATCTTGATTGTAGGTCTGATGACCATTGATTTATGCAATAAAATTTTTTTTGTCTATTTTGAGAGAAAGGAAAGTACTATATCAGACGTTTTGTCTGCAATTATTTCTATGCCGAAGAGTTCATGTATTCAGTTTTCAACTTTTTAGCACGAACAAGAATGAAATGAAAAGGAAACAGTAGAAAAATTATTTTTCAAACAAAATCATAATAATTTATTAAGAAATTTGAGGATGAAGTTACAAAATTTCAAAAATAGGAGATCATAAATTTAACAAATTAGACTAATCTCTTATAACAAACCTTGGCGGAGCACAACCTCCGGTGTCTCCAAAAATAATAAGCCTTATAAAGACAGTGGCGGGGTCCAAAAATAAGTACTCTTAGTAATTCAGCAGTTTGCTTGTCAAGTCGGAGGGCCAAACGCTATTTCTTACTATAAATACTTAAAAACTATAAGACTTAAATAGAATTTAAAAAACTCACGGAGGCTCGGTCGCTTGGTCTATACCTGGTTCCACCACTGGTCATAGCAAATGGAAACCAAATACAAGTTTTAGTATGTGCCCTTTTTCAGGGCCGGCTGATAGGGAAAGCCACCAACACAACCGCTTAATGCCGCTAATTTTTTAAAACCCTATGTACCATAATTAAAGCCCAGTATAATTGTAACAAAATTTTTGAACAAAAAAAGTCTCAATTTAAATAAGAACAAGAGTCCACAAGAGAAAAAGTGAAAAGCCTCAGTGTAAATGAGGGAAAAAAAAAGCTTACAAGAAGCCCAATATAAATAAGAAAAAAAATCCACAAGAGATAAAGAAGAAGACCTCAGTTCAAATGAGAAAAAGACTCACAAGAAAACAAAAAAAAAAAAATCTCAGTTTAAATGAAAAAAAAGGCCCATAAGAAAAGGGCAAAAAAAGGCTTCATCCAAATGAAATAAAATAAAAAAAGAGAGAAAAAAAAGACCAAATCAATTATACTAGTTATCTTGAAAAAAAAAATAATTTTAAAAAAATATCATTACATAAACTATTATAGTACAAGGAAGGTCAAAGGTTTAATCTATTCAACTTTTTCTAATGTATAGTTGTTCAAAAGTCAAACCTTAACACATGCGCCCCCCCTCTCTCTCTCTCTCTCTCTCTCTCTCTCTCTCTCTCTCTCTCACACACACACACACACACACACACACACACACACACACATTTCTTATACAAAGTTGCAAGTGAAAAACAAATTGATAAAGCTTACCAATAGTAAACATTGCTTACAGAATATTATTGATAATACCTGTAACAATAACTTTTTTAGAAAGAAATTTTTCAAAATTAAAATTGATGAAATCCTATCTAAGATCAATTATGTCACAAAAAAGACTGGTTTAACTATACTATCGATTGAAAAGAATTTGTTAGCTAAACTTGGATATAAAAGTTTAATTAATAATTTTCATCTCAGAAAGTAAGAAAAATAAATTTTAAATAATAATTTTACAATAAGATTAAAAAATGTAAAAAGTTTCCAATTTTTTTTCTCAATAAAAGCCACATTTATACTTCTTGCTTTAGGCCTCAAATTACATTGAGCCGACCCTGCTCTTTTTATACATGTATTTCTTGTCTACGAAAATTGACAAAAAATAAAGTAATCAAATTAAATTTATTGATTTAAAGAAAGCAAGTATAATCTCTGTAATATTCTGGACAAAAGAATGATCCTAAGATTCTTCTTTTCAAAAATGTTAAATCTCATATTTTTGGGGCATGCAATTTTGCTTTTCAAAGTGCTGGTAGATCTTCTCTTTATTAATGAGTTTCTCGTCATATTCTCTGAAGCAGACTAAGCTAGCTTTAATCAGTGAAGGAGAAAAGATTTGGTCTAATTAAATTTCTTTAAATGTTCAAAATCCAAAGCAAAACGTTTTGGCTGGTTTCCTTAACTTCTGTTGTCTTGTTCAAGAAGGAGACCTTTCTTTTAAGAAAGCCAAGAATAGTTTATTAAATTTTATAAAACCTTGGCAATCTCTTCCTTTAACAACTCAAATTAGCCCTTAATTGAATAAACTAAAATATTTATCTCCTTGTCTCCTTTACAGTTTTGATACCTTAGCCATGGATAAGTTCGTATTACTGTTCTTTTTCTTGTTGCCATTAGTAATGGTAGAAGTTCAAGCCATCCGAGGATCATATAAACCTCAAGTTACCAATGTGAAGCTTTTTGTATTTGGAGATTCATATGCTGATACTGGGAATACCCCGGAGGTCGTTTCACACGCATGGAAACAACCATATGGAATGACTTATCCTGGCAAACCAGCGGGCCGGTTCTCTAATGGTCATATCTTGACTGATTATATAGGTGCGCTCCCTCACTCTGTCTCTACTTATATTACTAACATTCACTATATTTTTAAATTCAGGTTTGATTTCAAAGTGCGGCAATGCAATTTTTTGTATTTTATTATATATCATCGTATAGCCTTTGAGATGGTAGGTGAAACCTTCTTCCTAAAATAAACGTCTCTCTTGTGTAAAATTGAAGTAAAGGTTTCTTGAAATATTTTTATTACCAGTCGTTTTAATTAACAGTTTCACTAAAGTCACTGTATTTAAAAATTTGGGTTTTTTTTTTCTTTCAATTCAAAAACCATTAGTGCTCCATGAAACAAAACACCAGGATTTGTTGATTGTCTTTCTTTCTTTTTTTTTTTTGCCCTTTCAGAGAAAGAGTATATCAATGTTTGTTTCATTTGAATAACTGATAGTGCCACAACATTCTAAATTTTTGTTAAAAGTCTTTTTTATGAATCACTGTCAATTTATAATGAGTTTAGTTTTGATGTACAATAGTGTAAAATATTTTTACAAAAGCAGAGTATTCGAGTACGACACGTATTTTTTAAAATTTAAGTACAATATAAAGAAGCAAGAGTCATGAACACATGTCATATACTGGTGTCCGCTTGTGTAAAATTTTTTTACATTGTTAGTGCATTAAAATTAAACTCATACATAATGCCCATATCAAGAAAATTTTGCTCCATTAAAATTTGGTCACAAATTCAGCAATTGCCAATTGGGATGATTTTAATTGAATGTCAGAAAACAAGACAATTTTACCACAAGGTGAAGAATATAAGATCAAATGTGTCACCTCTTTATTTTAGTTCCAATTGTGTCACCTTTAATAGATTTTTATTTGACAAATATACTAGTAATGAACTGTTTTCTTTCCTTTATGAAAAAAGCAGATGTCTCGTAAGTTCTTCTCTCATATCTTTCTCATTTAATTGACATCTTTGTTGTTTGGAATACATGTCATGCAGCTCAATTTTTCAATATAACCTCTCCGGTACCTTATGAACAAAGAAAATCTAAGGCCGAATTAATACAGTATGGCATGAATTTTGCATACGGAGGAACAGGTGTTTTCAACACATTGGTTGCGTTACCAAACATGTCAATCCAAATCAATTACTTGCAACAACTCCTTGAACAGAAAGTATACACCAAAAATGATTTAGAGTCCTCCATTGCCTTGATATGCACGGCAGGCAACGATTATGCTACTTATCTGCTAACAAAGAGAAGCAAAAAAGTGAGTGGTTCAGCTACCCATAGCATATGTAACTGGTTTAGCAATGAAATACCAGCTCCATAACTTTTGTAAGCCTCTCCTTTGTAGGGTTTACATATAGTTACTTGAACTCCTCACCTCAAGATATATACATGTTTATATATATTGTTTGTGACAGGGTTTACCAAGCTTCGCTTCGAAGCTTATCAACCAGCTCTCCTTGAATATGAAAAAGGTTAATGACTTGGGAGTGCGAAAAATAGGTGTTGTAGCACTTGAACCCCTGGGGTGTTTGCCCCGGTTTACCGGCCCAGCGTTTCTACGCTGCAACAAAAATCTGGATTTGGCTGCAAAGTCTCATAACTTCATGTTGCAACAAGCTGTCAAGAAGTTGAGGAATAAGAACAAGAGATCTGTATTTGTAACCCTCAATCTCTACGATGCTTTCTTGTCTGCATTGAAGCCTAAAGGTTATCATTCATAACATATGCATCCAAACTTGTATTTTTGATGAAGTGATATTCGTCATTTGCAAAAATATGAAATTTTTGAGACATTTTTTAAAATAAATTTTAGTTTCGTTTTCACTTTTACTTATTAACCGTTACATAAAATATTGAAGTAGTTTTGAGTATGATGGATTGTTCCAACATTATTCAGACATTGGTGCATCCATATAAAGATTTATTTGTCACTTAATATTTTGAGTTTAGGCAGTTGGCGATTTTATTCCATATTTGAAACTTGATGTCTAATTATATGCCAGCTAACAAGCAAAAGCCTTCAAGCCTTTATGCGTCTGACATGACATGCAAGTCTCTATATATATATATTAGGTTATGATGAATATATAAAAACCACCTTCGTGACCTTTTTGAGCTTCTTCATTAGAATCATATCTCACCAAAATATTTAGAAAGGAACAAAGAAGAAGAACACTATTCATTGTTATAAGTTCCATATATAAGTTTTCTTCATGGTGCAGGAAACAAGTTGAGACCATGTTGTCTCGGGGTTGGAAGTGGGAACAATTGCTCAAGCGTGGACAATAGAGGAGTGAAGAAATACACTGTATGCAAGAACCCCAATTTATCATTCTTTTGGGACCTCATACACCCTGCAGAAAATGGCTGGAGTGCAGTTTACTCATTCCTAAAATCATCTCTCCAGAAACTCCATTAAAATAGACCTCCACTTAGCTCATTGTCATCACTATTATTTCATGCTTGGAGGATTTAATATTAGCAATGTAAAACTAAAAATTGACCTGTTGAACTAGTTTTTTGGGTGATGATGTATGTTGGAACATTATAAACCTCTGTTTATACTTTTTGCACCGTTGTTTCATAAAGTGTAGCAGAACTGCATATGCGGCCCCAGAGAAATCGAGAAATGAACCGTTTAATGGATGAAATACACCTATTGCTTGTGTTGTTATTCGCTCTATTTCCACCCCTCCTTGGTCCTCCCTTTTTTTATTATTTATTTACCTACCAAAAAGGGGGGAAAAAATCATGAACTCTTCTGCATTGAATCTTCTTGGTGGCATCAATCTAGTGGCATTTTCTAAAAAAGTGCCACAATGTTTTAAGAATATGTCATTGAACCATAAGCATTATATACTTTTAGGCAGGCCACTCAACTAGAGGCATTGCAAACACTAGGTAACGATCCTACAGCCCCATTTTCAGATTATCTCTCTCTAGATCCTCTTTATTTGATAGGTATTGTGCAATGGTCCATATCATCACATAGAGGTTGTATGTAAAACTTCACTTTGTATCATCACATATGCATTCTAATCTCAAATTTGTTATTTACTTCTTGATAAAAGCGATTATGATTTTTCTTACCATAATTATTAGGAATCTCTCCGGGAGAAATAAAATTTTAAAACGGAGACGAAACTCTTATAAAAAAAACATTTTGCATAAACTCTAATGGAATTTACAGAGACTTGCAAGAAACTCTTGAGATATCTGGAGAAAACTTCTAAAAATGAAGTCCGCTTGAGTTCCAAAATGTATTCATTCCAAGTACATTTCCAGATCTACAAGTTGGTGTAACCTAGGCCATTCAACCGCCGTGAAGGCGCTCAAACGGATTTGACAATTTTTGCCTATTTTGATCAGATTTGGAATCTGAATTCGTACCAATTTAGGACTTGCACTATCTGAGAGTTCTACTGCTATAAATAAAAGTGAAAAGGGCTGCTTTGGGCACCACATACTTCAAAGAGATTACACAGAGTTATACACTGTAAGAATTTATTCGATGGAATCTTTGAGCATTCGCTCATTCATCCTATATGGATATTTGTGGCATCAAAATGCGAGAATAGTGTATATATATGTGTGTGTAGTTGCAAGAGCTCTACATTCACATTGTAAGGGTTTGCGAATAATTCTTGTAAATGTTCGTGTTATAGTGTTTGGTTGACTCTAACCTGTGTGATATGTGTTTTTTTTTTTTTGTTTTTTTCAAGTTTTGACATATAGCTATTCATTTTCAGTACATATACCTATTACTAAACAATTACTATACATATTCATTTTCTTCTTATTTTTTTGGAGTAATTACACTTTACTTCTTTAGGATTTGAACAAAAATCAGATAACTCTCCTATAGTGAAAAATAAACACATATGTCCTTTATAGTCTGAACTGATGTATGATGTGGGGTTTTGGAGTTGGTAAGCTCAAACAAGTTGTTAAACCATATGCAGTGGTGGATGAGCATGAATTTCAAATCAGTGGAGAAGATGCTATGGAAAGCCTTAATCCTGGCAGTATTATGGCAGATATGGAAAGCCAGAAATGATCTGGTGTTCAACAAAGTTGTAGTTAGCTGGGTTGATATCCTGGACAACTCAATGATCTATGTTGTCTTATGGGTAAAGACAGGGATTTCAAAGGTTTCTTTCTCAATAAATGATGTCTTGTACTCGTTAGGGGGTGAGAAAGACTAGTGGTTAGCAAAAATCCTGGGGATGCTAGTAGTATTCATAGGTGTATTGTGTTTTGGTTGCTTGCTGGCATCTCACCAGCACTGCTGACCTTGGGGTTTAATGTTGAAGGCATCTTTGGTGTGTTTCTTTTTTTTTTTTTTTTTTGCAGTTTAGGCCTTGTGCATGTTCTCTATTTAATTCTATCCCATGATGTACTGTTTCCATTATAAATAAATTTCTTTTGCCTGTTCAAAAAAAAAAAAAAAAATGTGGATGGTCCATGATGAAATCAGTGAAAAGACAATATTGCCCTAATTTTATGAAAATGTCTTTCTCCCCCATCCTCCATGCTCTCTATGGACTACATTTTATTCTTGATTAGATCCTTGATTTTAATATATTCTAATTGGGTTTAGTGGAAAGCCTTATTACTTAAAAAAAGAGTTTAGTGTTTAAATAGTACTGAATACTCGCTAATAATTCCTACTAAATGATAACAGGTGGTGAGTGAACACATTTAACACCTAAATTTGTGGACAGTGAAAAGACTTTTAAGAAAAAATATCAAATGCCGAAATCTGCTAGGGAAAAATACTTGAGCACACCAAGTATTTTTCGTAGTTATGTTGCAATTTGGAGTTTTATGATGAAGAGAAGTCTATTATATTTGGAACTCTATACCTTTGCACAATCTTACTCAATATAAAGAGAGACTGTAGTCTATACCACGTTCTTGAATACCCAAATAACTCCAAAGATCCTAAGATCCGTTGAGAACTTGATGGAAGTTCGTCGTTTCGTCCTGAAGAATTTTAGATACGAAGGCTAGTATCACGCATGTTGATTTGGTATTGTGATCAAGAGTTGCGAGGATTGAAATTCGAAAAGTCGAACAGGAACACTTCAATTTTTGTTCGGGGTGATCCGAACTTTATTTTTGGTGATTCGAAGACTTCAACTCTATGGTGTTTCAGACTATTGGGTCGTGAGTTAATTATTGTGTAAATTGCTCATTATAGTACTTAGCTCGCTTGGACTAGTGCATGGATCTCGTGATTTTTTTCAACTTGGGTTTTCACATAAAATTTGTGTCTTTATGTGTGCTGATTTAGGAATTTTGCATGCAATTAATGATACATGCATAAGTGCTAGATTGATAGTTAAAGTCAAAATGGCTCATTCGTGCCCTTACTAGGTTAAAGTAAATCTACATATTGCGGAATTTGGTTTTCGATATTACAGTTCACTCAAAAAAAAATTTAAAAAACTTTTTCGAGTGGGATCCTAATATTCTTAATAGGATCCGAATGTTCTTAATACATGGATTACAATGAGAGCGTGCATCAATTGAAACTCCACTTTTTGATAGCTCAAATTATGCGTATTGAAAACACCATGAGGGTGTTTTTGAAATCTATTGATGAATAAATTATTTAGGATACTCCATAGATTTAATAAATCAGTTAATATTTCTGAATCTCCAAAAGGAGGTAAAAATAATTGGGTATATTTAAAGATTTGTCGATATTCAAAATATACGATTCGAGTAAATAACAAAGAATAAGATGGTTGAACCAAAAAAGCTAAGACTAACAAACATTTATATATGTTGCGACCTAGAATTAACCAATTGCACTAACTTATTATTAAGAAGAAATTCAAATTTAACATATAGTGTAATGAAAATAGCTGCAAGGTCCAAGCAACTACTTGTATCCACTTCACAAATTTTTCTCATGTTTTCAGAAGCGAAGGAAACCAGCATTAATTAGTAGAGGAGATAAGATTTGGTTTAATTAAACAAATCAAAAAAAGTTTTGTAGATTTCATTAACTTCTACTGTCTTATTCAAGAGGAGATATTTCTTTTAAGAAAGCAAAGAAAATATTATTAAATTCTATAGCAACATTCGAGATCTCTTTCTTTTAACACCTCAAATTAACCCTTAATGGAAGAAGTAAAGTTATTTATCTCCTTTACTCTTTTGATACCCAAGCCATGGATAAATTTTTACTACTGTTTGCTTTGTTGTTGCCATCGATAGTCGTAGAAGTTCAAGCTATCAATGTAAAGCTTTTTGTGTTTGGAGACTCGTATGCTGATACTGGGAATACTCCGACGGTTTTTTCTTACGCATGGAAACAGCCATACGGAATGACTTATCCTGGTAAACCAATTGGTCGGTTCTCTGATGGTCGCGTTCTGACTGATTATGTAGGTGCGCTCTCACTCATACACACTCTCACTTTGTCTCTACGTATGTGGTTAATATTACTTATAGATTAGAATTTGGTGGGCTGAATTTGATTTCAAAGTTGGGCAATGCAACTTTTTTGGGATTTTTTTTTTACATATATTTTGGGATGATATAATCCTCAAAAGTGGAAGGTGCAACTTTTGATGAAGTATACGTCTTCCTTTTGTAAATGGAAGGAAAGGTATTTTGAAATTTGTCCATTCTAAATTCTTTTTATCACTATGGCCAAAATCATTGTATTTCAAAATTTGTGAGTTTTTCTTTCATTTCAAAACCATTAGTGCTATATAAAGCAAAACGCTCACGATTCGATAATGTGTCTTTTGTTTTTTCCCTTAAGAGGAAAAGCACATCGATGTTGTTTCATTTGAATAATTGATAGTGCCATATCAACTTAAATTGTTGTTTAAAGTTTTTTTTTTTCAACCACTTTCAGTAAATAATCTCCATACTAAGAGATTTATACTCCCCTCAAATTTGGCCACAGATTCAGAAATTACCGTCTTGGGTGATTTTGAATGTCATAAAACAAAACAATTTACTGAAAAGACAAGAATACAAGACCAAATGTGTCACCAAAGCTTTTTATTCGAAAACTATACTAATAATAAATGGAACTTTTCTTTATGAAAAAATGATGTCTCCTAAGTTCTTCAGTCATATCATTTTTGTTTGATTGACGGCTTTGTTGTTTGGAATGCATGTCATGCAGCTGAGTTTTTCAATATAACATCTCCAGTACCATATGAACAAAGAAAATCTGAGGATAAATCAATACAGCATGGGATGAATTTTGCTTATGGAGGAACCGGTGTTTTCAACACATTAATCCCACTACCAAACATGACAATCCAAATCAATTACTTGCAACAACTCCTTGAACAGAAAGTGTACACAAAAAATGATCTAGAGTCTTCCATTGCTTTGATATCCACGGCAGGCAATGACTATTCTGCATATCTGAGAACAAAGGGAAGCAAAAAGGTGAGCATTTAAGATACTCGTATATTTAAACCTATGGTGCTTTGTGTGTGCTCTCTATTCTTGATCCCATGCAACTGGTTCAACAGTAAAATACCAGCTTCATAGGATTGGGTTTACAACGTGTGATTTTTTTGGATTATTTTGTGATTTAATTTTCAATTTTTCTTTAATTTTTGAGCTCATATTATTTTTTGTACCTTTGCCAAGTCACGTGGTTGCTTGAGCTTGTCATAAAGCTGAAACCAATCTCTCTATCAATAGAAAAAAGAAAGCAAAAAAAGAGATTGAACCAACTTCTGAGTACAAGTCTTAATGGTTTCATTCGCGTGGTTAAGCTGATGAGCCACCACCAAGTGAACATCTAAAATGAAAATAGAAATCATTTAATCATTTTCTTTTAGTAGCAACTAGAGGATTGTGATAAGAAAGAAGTAATGGAATTGAACAACTTTAGTTCGTCATAAAGTTAGCTTCTATAAGCTTCTCCAGAACCATGGTTTTTTTTTTGTTTTTCACTCTTTGTAGGGTGTGCACGTGTTTGCTTGATCTTCTCACCTCAACATTAATGTTTGAATGCATTGTTTGTGACAGAGATTGCCAAGCTTCAGTAAGAAGGTTGTTGACCAGATCGCATTGAATCTGAAGCGGATTCATGACTTGGGAGTGCGAAAAATAGGAGTTGTAGCAATTGAACCCCTGGGGTGTTTGCCTCGGTTTACTATGCCATCGTACCTACGCTGCAATAAAAATCTAGATTTGGCTGCAAAGTCACACAATCTAATGTTGCACCGAGCTGTGCATAAGTTGAGGAAGGAGAACAAGAGATCTGTATTTTCAATCCTCAATCTCTACAATGCTTTCGCATCTGCATTGAACCGTCCAGGTTATTAGTCATAACATATGCATACAACTTTCTATAAAATGAATTAATTTTCTTTATTTACTTTAAAAATTTGAAAATTTTGTAAATTTTCTTCAAATTAATTTTAGTTTAGTTTAGGTTTTAATCACTTTTTACAAATAACTCACTTAATATTTTAGTTATTAATTTTGTGGTGTATTTGAAACTACATGTCTAATTATATACCAGATAACTCACAAAATTCTTGAAGTCTATATGCATGTGACTTCATAGGCAAAGCATAAGTATGTAATTTTAGGGAGTCTATGAATATATAAATCCACCTTGGTGACCTGTGTAAGCCTGATTGAAGTGTATTCATTACACCTTTTCGAGCTTCTTCATCAACATCATATCTTAGCAACAATAATTTAGAACTGAAAAAAGAAGAAGAATACCATTCACTATTATAAGTTCCATAAATAATTTTTCTTCATGGTGCAGGATACTCATTGAGACCATGTTGTCTGGCGGTTGGAAAAGGGAACAAATGCTCAAGCGTGGACGATAGAGGAGTGAAGAAGTACACAGTATGCAAGGACCCGAGTTCAGCATTCTTTTGGGACCGGGTACACCCTGCACAACATGGCTGGTGTGTAGTTTACTCAATCCTAAGATCTTCTCTCCAGAAGCTCCAATAAGTAAACCTTCTCTTAGCTTCTTGTCATCACTATTGTTTCCTGCTTGGAGGATTTGATAATAGGAATGTAAAATTAAAAGCGATATTAAAAAGTAGAAAATTGACCTATTTGAACCAGTCTTGACTCTTTTGGCTAATGAAGTATACTGACACATTATAAACCTCTCTTTATACCATATCCTTTGTTGCTCACAAACCGTACGCATAGCTGCATGTGTGACTCGCTTCAAATATGTGCAATATATAATTGTAAGATTCGGTTCACGATGTACTTTAGATCCAGTGAGTCTTGATATCAATTCTTTCGAAGATCAAGCTCAATATAAGTTATAAGTTTCAACTCACATCTATTTCTCTTAAGATTTGCAACAACCTAAGTAAAATTACTTCTTAAAAAGGAAAAACTAAAAATATTTTATTTTGAAAGGTTGGTTTGGCTAAACTAAAGCAACATTAAAATAATTAAACTACTAAGATAAAAGAGCTTGGACCCAATTAATCCAACCACCCAATTCGTCCAATATTCCAATGAGGTTTTTGATTACTCAAATTTATGGCTTCACTCGCGAGCCTTTGATACAGAGAATTTCAACCATTAAAACAATGAAATCAATGATAATCAACTTAGAATTATAAACGATGAGATTCTTATATTCATACCATCGATTTAAGCAACAACCATACCAAATTGAAAGTTTGTGCATGGACACTTGAAGACTTAGTCAAGAATACAAAATTTTAATAGGATCTAAGAAATTATTATTATAAATTTAATTTAATTGCAATTTGAAGTTAGATTCATAATCAATTTGAGGATCATAAACTAATACAATCGATTTGTACAATATCAATACCAATGTAGAGATTGTGCATTGACATTATCAAACATAATCATTAATTTACATATTCTAAGATATCTAAGCTTCAATTTCTAAGAATCAAGATATTTAAGAAGATAAAACAATAATAAACCCATTACATCCATTGATAATCATGAAACCCATGGATAATTTTCACAATTGGACCCAAGAGAGAAGTTTAACTACTTGAATTCATAAGACAATTGCTTTGAATTAAGTGAAATTGTGCTTACTTGCAATAAAATGAAGAAATACAAGGAAATTTAGGTTTTCTCTCTCTAAAACTACTCCTACAAGTCCTAAAAACTCTAAAAATAATATGGTATCCCCAAGTTTGGGCCAAAAAGGGCCTTAAATAGACTAAAAAATAACAGAGCTGCGCGAACCATTAACTAGACATTGGAACGCCTAGCTAACGCCTTGCGAATTTGATTCACACGCTAAAAACTAGCATCTGAAATTTGACAAGCATTCAAATGCTTCCATGGACCGTTCGAACTCCTTAATGGAGAGTTCAAACGGTTAACCGTTTGGATGGCCATTTGAATGGTACAACGGCTATTCGAATGGTCTCTTTGGAAAGATCTTGAAAAGTTATATGAAAAACATATAATATGGACCCTAATAGCTGATTACATTGTAAAAGTGTAATTACGAGTTCCTAATTTTGTGTTTGTTAGCATTAAAATAATTATAAGTAGTTTTAATTAATTTATGTTTAATCTTAATAAATTTTGTTGAGCATTTTATATGATTTTAGATAAAAGAGGGAGCAAACACACATGGAAAGAAATGAGTCTTCATTGATTGGAGTCTACATACATGGGCAAACATCCATTTTTTAACAACTTTACCAAAACAAGAAACCCATGTTTTTTATTTTAGATAAAAGAGGAAGCAAAGTCACAGGAAAACATAGCAATTGACATGGAAAGAAGGCAATTCACATGGCAATTGATATAGAAAGAAGGCAATTAACATGGAAAGAAGACAAAAGAAGAAATTAATAATTAAAAAAAATGCATTATTGTAGGAAATGGATGATTTCATCTTGTGAGTTTATAAACAGCAACACCAAGACTAAGGAAGGAAGTGGGAGGCAAGAGAGAGAGCTAAGGGGAGAGTCCGGCCTTTGGTCGAGACTTCTCTTTTGGGGGTTTATTTTTCTTCCATTTATGTATGTTGTTTTGTATTAAACCTTTTTATTTATAATTTTTTTTCTTCCATGTCTAAACTTTTTAATATTAGTAGCTAGTTTTATTTTTGGAGTCAATTAGGAAGAGCACTTGATCGAATTGGGATGATCGATTAAGGTTTGTCTTTTCATTTTGGATTCATTTGAAAACTTAGTGTTTTTACACATGTTTGGTATATTGTATGCTTGGGCATGTACATGTATATTTTATGCACGTAATGGTTTCATGTGAGTTTAGACCATATTAAGTTTAGGAGTAGTGTAATTAATATGGGAGTAGTGTAAAAGTCAAGTAGATATTGGTTTACTCTAAACTTTTTGAAGACTTGTATATTTGATGCGGGTACCCTATCTGGTATGTTTTTATGTCAAACCTCTAGTAAGGACCTATGATTCTTAATTCTAATTCGGAATGGATCGAGTTATATTAATGAATAATTGATGTTTAGTTTCTTTCGAAAACTTAGACTTTCAATTATGCTTATAATACATTCTGCCTTGACAAAGGAATTGGTATATGTAAATCGATGGTGAGGGTCTTTGATTTTAATTGAATAAGTTTCTAAGCTAGAACATTTGAAAACATGTGCCTTTAATTATGCTTATTACACTTATGCTCTGACAAAACATTGTCAAATGTTTAAGAGTCGATGGTGAGGGTATTATGATTTTAACGTCATATCCTAGTGATTGATTATTTTGATTATACCTATTTGCTAATTTATGAGGTCCGAGTAAGCTAAACGATTGGCAGTTGGTAAGCCTGTATTGATCATTTCCAAGTAAGTCAAGTGATTAAATCAATTGAATCCAAGACTATTTTATTTTATTATGTTTATGTTAATGTTTAGATTAACAACCTCCATCGCAAAACTATAAAAAGATTTTATTTTTCTTTTAGTTACATTTGTCATTTGGTTTTAACAACTACATTCGTTCTCTATGGTTCAACCCCACTCTTATCGGATTATTTTTATTATATACTACTTCACCGCACCTACTCTTGGGTGTGTTAAGTAGATCAAGCAGTAGCACTTCTGATTCGAGAGATATAGCCTTATAAAGTTTCAGTTCTGTTTGCTTCAGTAGCTTGTCTCACAGCTTCAGTAATTTGTACTCTAATAACAAACTCATTCTCCCTTCATCTGAAATGCGCCCAAAATCATTCGATTTAATCTCAATACCTATATAAAGCAAAATTAATACTCAAATCTAACTAAATAGGCATATAAAATATTCAATTAAGGCTAACAAAGCACAAATTAAAGCGTTATAATTGCATTTTTGGAGTGTAATTAATATGCAGCCCTTGAGAAAGCCATAAATGAATCATAAGAGAGGCCTTAGCTTTATTATGGTTGGCAAATTATCATCACAAGAATAATATTTCATAAATTGCTGTGTATTTTATTTTGTTCTTGCATTTCATTCCTTCTCAATCTTGTTGCTTCACTTTTCTTTGTTAAAGTTGTAGGTTGTAGCATAGGCAACTTCTGCATCAGTTCTAGGAAAACATTTTCTCTCGTAATCCCTATACTGCATAATTCTCTAGTAATAGCTGCTTTATGCCTATGCATCTAATGGACGAACCGTACCTATTTCAAGTGCTTCTATTTGCTCTAACTTTTTCCTTATGTTATCTATATATTGTTTGTTCCTCTTTTTTATTTCCCCATCCCAAAAAAGGAAAAGCATAATAAAAGGAGTCATGAACTCTTTTGCATTAGCACAATTGTGCTCACTGAAGTGAAAAATAATTTAGGGAAATTTTTTGAAAATTACCACAAAAATTATTACTTAGTGGTATACACGCCACTAAACAACAAGTATTATACTCTTAGTTATGTATCATTAACATATGGGAAAAGAAAAGTGTAATACCTCTAGTGGCTTTTAGTGAGGGTGGCCACTCAACTAGAGGTACTGCACAAACAATGTAACCATTCTAGCCCCCTTTTCTAGATCTTAATCTCTTTCTAGGACCTCCTAATTTGAGTAGGTTAACTTTTAATGTTAAACAAAAGGTATTGTGAAATGGTCCATACCATTAAATAGAGATTTGGTATAAAAATTTAGTTCCTATCATTAGATGCGTATTTCTAATTTGTCATTGTTATTAATTACTTGATAAATGATTCGCTCTCAAATGCACGTTAATTTTGAGCTTTCCCCGCAAGAGTACGGGTGTCGATCGAAGTAAAAACCGACAAGGACCGGTATCGTTCTCCCAAAGGATCGAGCCAAATATAGGCGTGGCACAAGTCAAAACAAACAATAAATGGAATGAATTAGTGAATTACTTAGCAAATTGAAACTATTCTAAAAATAAGACCAAAAATCATTGAATGATGAGAGGTTGTGATTTGCTAAACTAAACTAGTTAGAATTGAAATTGAAAACAATTATACTAAATTTGTAACAATTAAGGAAGGGCTTGGATGCAATTGCTTCAATCTACCAAATCTCTACAAGGTCTTCAATGAAGTTTTATTTAACTCAAGCCAAGGTTCACTCCATGGAGCCTTGACCCGGAGGATTTCGACCATAAACACTTGAATTCAAGTCCAATTGAGTGTAGATTGTTGGTTTACTGTAGGAATCTTAGAGACAAATCCTCAATTGTGCAATTCCTATACTAATTACAAGATTGTGCATAGCAATTACCAACTTAGATTATGAATCTAAGTGTTCTATGTGTCTACAACTCAATTGAGGCAAGAATTAGAGAAAACATAGGATAAATCATTGAAATTCATATACCTCCATTGAAGCCCATGCAAATCCTTGGTAGATCTCCACAATTACATCCAAGAGATGTTTAACTACTTGATTCCATGGAAAAAAGCATGAAGAATTGAAGATTTCTCATCAATTGTTGAAGGAAATGATGTTTCGATACAAAGAAAGTGCAAGAAAATGCAAGGAAAATACAAGGAAAACTATATCTAACCCACTTTCTCTCTCTATATCTA
The DNA here is from genome assembly GCA_033060915.1 of Euryodendron excelsum. Lineage (NCBI taxonomy): Eukaryota > Viridiplantae > Streptophyta > Magnoliopsida > Ericales > Pentaphylacaceae > Euryodendron > Euryodendron excelsum. Next base: position 20,398,804 of record CM065390.1, on the reverse strand, counting down.
ATCCTAATAGAAAATCTAAGCTATATCTGATGATAGATACAAAAATCACGTCCTCTTTTAAGTGATAATGCAACAAAATTCGCGCAGACACAGCCGGTATCGTACGTACGGTGAACGTACCATACGTACGGTGAACGTACCGTACATACGGTAAGGCATACGCTAAAACACAACTTCTGAAGTTTGGTTCCTCTAGTGCAGGCGTACGTACGGTGGGATATAATGTACGTACGGTTGGACGACCGTACGTACGGTGAAGCTTACGCTAAATACCCTACTCTAAAGTTTGGATCTGGAACTGGGGTGTGCGTACGGTGTGAGATACCATACGTACGGTTGGACCACCGTACGTACGGTGTCTCCTATCGTACGTACGGTAATTGCACAACTTGGCCTTTTTGCTTCACTTTTCGCCCATTTTCCTACACAAAGCCCACAGTCACCCATTAAGACATTTATTATGCTAGAATAGAACATATATACAACCTAATTAGACTAACAACAACTATTTAGGGACTTTAGATTACACTTTTTTGAGTGTAATCACCACCCCCCACCTAACTTTTGCTAGTCCCTAGCAAAAACCCGAGAAATAAAAACAAGAATATATACAATGAAGATAATCTCCACTTTTGGGGGAGTCCCGGATGCATTTAGCATATGCATCAAGCCCTTGAACCCCTAGGTTACCCCTAGTGGACGATTGGTGTCTCGTGAGGGCTTACAGTGATGATACCCACAAACATCCCTTCATGAGTTGCAACATTTAGACGAGATTAAGGAACAACGACTAATCAAGCCTCAGTTAATGCATTCTACTCTCACTTCTTAACACTTACAAGATCATGCAACATGCCATGCAAAAGAGAGGATTAAGTGAGTGTGTGAAATATCATGACGAAAAGTTCAATCCGAAACATCTCTAAACATAATTCTATTTTTTAAAGCTTTGATCCAAACCTCACTAGGAATACACTCTCAATTAAAAGTCCCACATGGTTCTCACAATGGTATGTTCAATAATGGAGTAAATGTAAAGAGGCATATCAAGTGAACATACCAAATACAAAGACCGATAAGATAGAAGTGTATCGACATTAGCATAGCTCCATGAAAGAATATTCAAAGTTAAGTATTGATTCAAAGAAATTGATAAAATATGCTTATACTCTATTGAAAACTTCAATCAAATACAACTTGGATCACCAATCCATGTAAAGGTGGAAATAGCAATGTAGAAGAGGTAAAGGGTGAGGGTAAAGAGATAGTAAATGGTCATAACATGTGTGATCAAAACATGAAATGGTAAATGCAAAGTAACTACAACTCTAGCCCTTTTTAATCATTTGATACACTTTTCTCTATTTATTGCCTTTACTCGAAATATCTTCACATCAACCCTTTTTTTTTTTTCGAACTCCTTTTTCCTTCTTTTCTTCTTTTCTTTCATCATCCTTTTTTTTTTTTCTCAACATCTACATTTTTTTTTTCAAGATGTACTTTTTGTGTTGAAATTCCCAAATCTATCTCTCTTCTTTTTTTTTTTTTCTTCAACTTTAACAATGAAGTAACACTTTATTTTCTCACATAGGCGTCCCTTTGTGATACAAGAGAAGAAATTACTTTGTATTTTTTTTTTCAAATAATACAAACAAATGATCAACAAGGGTCAAGGGAAATGTATGGTTTGGCAATAGAAGGCTAATGGCTATCAAGAATAATATGGTATAGGATCATTTCCAAAGTTGTACAATTGAAACATTTCATAGAATACAAGAGTCAATATTAAGATCAAAACTCAACTCATGAACCAAATACAAGCATAATGAAGCTATTGAATTAAATGAGGGTGAAGAATCTATCCTTGAGTAAATGTAAATGCTCAAAAATGCGATAAATGCTCTAAAGCTCATAGGGTAATAATCTTCACTAATGTAAAGATGAACATGCTAGAGGTAGTAAAGATTGATGCTCGTCATCATAATTGTGCACAATAAGGTGGTTCCCTCTACTTAAACATGAATGAAGCACAATCCATAAAGAGATCAAGTATGGAGAGATAATGCATCAATCTTAGCAAAATAAAAGCACATGTTCCTCTCTTCTCATCTCAAATAGCACTCTCTCAAGTTATGTCATGGTACTCGAAAACCAAGGGTCAACACATCCACTATGAATAATAAAGGTCAATCAATAAACCACTCATGGATGCTAGTAATGGCAAGTACATAATGAGAGAAGCCATACAATACCATCAACCTCTTACCATCCTATAATAGATAAAGAAAAAGTATCCACTAAATCATATCTGAAAAAGACCTGTCTATACAAGAGATCGACATCCACTGAAAGAAATAAATCATGTAAGCTCAAAACAGGTATGTACTCATATAAAACTGACATGAACTACATCAAAATGCTGCAGAGTTTTAGATACATCAATGAACAAAATGTATACATGAAATGTACATGAGATGCTATACAAATGATACTATGCATGTGATGCTATCTAAACTCTACCCTGCGTAAGTCCAAACTCATCATTATCCTGAAAATCCTGCTCCCCTAAAGATGTAAGGTTTGTAGCACCAACAGCTAAGTCGGGGAAATCGGTCTCCTCCTCCTGCGGAAGCCTGGACAAAATATCAGTCAACATCTAACTCTGTCTTGCCTGCTCCTGTTGAACCTCCTCCTAAAACCTGGACTGAGAGGCCTGGAGCTTTGCTATCTGGGCACCCAAAACTGTCTGCACAGTAGTGATCTGTGCTGTGTGTGTAATCTCGAAAGTCGCACACCTCTGACTGAGCTCTGCATGGGCTGCCTAAAGTCCATCAACCGACTGCTCCATCGCCTGGATGGCTGCAGTCTGCCTCTCAATATGAGAACTCTGCTGGTCTATAATCTGAGCTACTGCCTGAAACATAGGACTCGCCTGAGCCGGCTGTGGCCCACTCTCAGTCTGAGGCTGCTGCTGCTCTCCTTCTGTGGGGGCTTGCTGCTGCTGCTGCTGAGCTCTCTGCTGGGCCTGAACCAGTGCCTCGGCCCGCCTCTGAATACCTGCTAACTGACCCACCGCCCTGTTCTGAGTGGACAGGGCGATGGGTGTAGCTATCGGAGCTAAAGGATCGTCGACTGGGGCTGCCACTCCGGTGCGCACAATTAACTCGGTCATCATCCCCGCAAATGGTAATGCCCCCTGCAGCTTCGTCGAAGCCGCAGACTTATAGAAAGCGCCAAACATATATCTGGGATACTCCTACCCGTCCCCAGGGCATAGAGTAACTGGCCTCTACACCTGCCTACCTCTCCTCGTCCCCCTAACGGAAAGATCGACCCGCAGGTAAAAATGAACATCGGTGCGTATCCCGAAGCAAGGGATTTCTTCTCAATCTGAGAGGAAATCCACTGGATACCGGGTGCACAAATCTCTGCTACCATGACATCATGCTCTACCTCACCCCGCTGAGGCCAACTTAAAGTTGGGTCATAGACCCGAGGTAGACTGAAGAACTCCGCAAAGGTGGCCGGGGTAATGGTAATGGTCTTACCCCTAACAGTGGAAACAACACGCTCATCTCCGGCAACATCCGACAGTGCTCGGATGTTAGCCATCAACTCAGCGACTAAACTCGTCCTATGCCGACCACTGTACTGTGCTAATCTCAACCACCCCTTGCTCTCAAACATCTCTCTCCAAAGATAGGGCTCACCCGTGAAGTGCTCGAGAGTCATCGCTCTCTCCTGCATCGGTCCCCTCTTACTGAAAATTTGATCAAATCTTTGCTGTGCTTTCCCGTCAATAAACCGGGAGGCATCAAAGGCAACAGGAACCCTACGGACCTTCTTGGTCCGCAGAGCCATCTATGCTAAAGGATCTAACAAAACTACGAAACTAAACTAAAGAAAGTAAAGGAAATGAAAAGAAAAAGGCTCAAAAGGAATACCTAAGAGTGGACAAATGACGAGCACAGGCAATGAAGACCACGACTGAGATCCGGCAGGGCTCCGCTACACTCTCGGACACTCCCTCACTCTCCCTTACTGAGTTAGCTCTGAGTTGACTCAGTTCTAGAATTGATTTGAAATTCAAAAAGGAGGGTTTATATAGAAAATGGGGGGCACCGTACGTACGGTGGATTAGTGCGTACGTACAGTGTCGGCTGGCTAGCGGATGCGCGGAAGAGCTAGTGGTACCGTACGTACGCACTAAGACAGCGTACGTACGGTCATAAAGGAAATGCACAGATCAAGCTACAATAGGAACATGCCACTTCAGCGTACGAAATGGGGTACCACCGTACGTACGCTATGAAGGCAAAGCTATAGATTCGAAAAAAAAAAAAAAAATTATCTACTTTTTACAAAAAGAGAAACAAAGCTAAGAATGGGCCCAAAACAGTCAGAACAAGGGAAAATGCCTTGTAATCTACCCTCACCCCCAACCTAGAATGATGCATTGTCTTCAATGTCACACAATAAGTCGCAAAAACATGAATAAAGGCAACCCGAAGGCACGAGAGTAACCCACCATTTCATTAAATAAGGAAACCAAGTATTACAAAGCCAAGGGTGGCTCAAACAACATGGAAATGAAAGATAGAGGACTCCTATAAAAGGGTCCAAGACAGAACAACCTACAATGCAAACTACCACCCGGGTGGGTTACTCAAGCCTACTTCTTGGAAGAGGTTAACCCGGAAGACAACGCTGCTTCCTTCTTGGTTGCGCCGGAAGATGAAGAGGGTGGCTTATTAAGGAGGCGAGAAGCCACCAAACAAGCAACCATAACGACATTGTCCGAAGGAAGGCGGGACAGAGCGGTGCACGTGTAGGCTTGCATGAACGCGGCATAGTCCGAGTCTTCCATCTCATCAGAATGCGAGGCTTGGGGGGCCTTTCCACTAGCCTTGGAAGAGTCATTGGAAGCCATGAAGAAGGCTGAGACAAAGAGTACAAATGCACAAATGGGGCTGAACAAAGTGAGAGGTGAATGCAAGGAATTGAGGGTCGGAGGTCCCTTCTCTTATACACCCAAGAGATCACATGGAAAGCATCAAAGATGATGTAAGTAATATACAATGCAGCTGGAAGATTCCCTGCACTCAATCAAATTAAATGATTCTCCCCAACAACACAAAGTTAGGCCCACAAAACAACTTACTCCTACTCCTAAACCAACCTAAAAACGGAAAACAAACAAACTACTACAAACTCAACTAAAGACTAGGCTAAATGGCTCTACGAAAGAATCCTATTCCTAACACCAAGAGAATTACCAAACTAGAAACAAATAAAGAAAGCTAAGAAAAATTAGTCTAAGCTACTCCTACTCTGAAAGATTAAGGCAAAGATCATCATCAATCAAAGGGTGGTGGATCAATGAGATCCACACACTCCACTTCTCCTTGGAAGGTCTCGAAGTAAGGCTTTAATCTTTGGCCATTCACCTTGAAGGCTGCCCCATTGGTAAGATTTTTTACTTCTATGGCTCCATGGGCGAAGATGTCGGTAATAATGTAGGGACCCACCCATTTACTTCGTAACTTGCCCGAAAATAAATGGAGGCGCGAGTCATAAAGTAGCACCTTTTGACCAACTTTAAATGATTTGCGAAGAATGTGTTGGTCATAGAACTTCTTCATGCGCACCTTAGCAATCTTGGCATTTTCAAAAGCATCATTACGAAGTTCATCGAGTTCATTTAATTGAAGCTTTCGGTGGGCCCCTACGGCCTCACGGTCCTCATTGCATTGCCGTATGGCCCAATAGGCCTTGTGCTCAATTTTCACCGAGAGGTGGCACGCTTTCCCATACACAAGCTGATATGGGAATGCACCAAGCATAGTTTTGAAGCCCGTGCGGTAGGCCCATAATGCATCAGTTAGCCTAAGGGACCAATCCTTCCTACTAAGATTGACAGTTTTTTCAAGGATTCTCTTAATCTCCCTATTGGTTAACTCAACTTGCCCTTGGGTTTGCGGGTGGTAAGGTAGACCGACCTTATGGACCACACCGTATTTTTTCAACAAGAATGCAAAGGGCTTATTGCAAAAGTGTGAGCCACCATCACTAATGATGGCTCGGGGCATCCCATATCGTGAGAAAATATTTTCTTTCAAAAAGCGAACCACTACTTGATGGTCATTGTTCCGAGAGGCAATGGCCTCTACCCATTTAGACACATAATCCACCGCCACCAAGATGTAAAGGTAACCAAAAGAATTGGTAAAAGGACCCATGAAGTCGATTCCCCAACAATCAAAGATCTCTAAAATGGTAATGGGCTGAAGGGGCATCATTTGACGCTTTGTGAGAGTTCCTAATCTTTGGCACCTATCACATGCAAGACAAAATGCATGCACATCCCTAAACATAGTTGGCCAATAAAGGCCACATTAAAGAATTTTGGCGGTGGTCTTTTTGGAGGAGAAATGTCCTCCACAAGCTTGGGAGTGACAAAACTCCATGACTTGCTTGAATTCATGGTTAGGCACACAACGCCGGATTATTTGATCCGGACAATATTTGAAAAGGTGAGGATCATCCCATGAAAAGTAACGCACATTTCGAAAAAATTTGCGCCTATCAATGGATGACCAATGGGATGGAACCTCACTGGTTACAAGGTAATTGGCAATATCCGCGAACCATGGTGGGGAAGCTTTCTCCAAAGATTGCACATGCAAAATTTGCTCATCTGGGAAATGTTCATTGATAGGGGTGGGGTCGATGGCTCTCCCATCAAGGGGAAGCCGGGACAAGTGGTCCGTTACTACATTTTCTACCCCCTTTTTATCTCGCATTTCTATATGGAATTCTTGGAGCAATAGAATCCACCGAATGAGGCGGGGTTTTGCATCGGGTTTAGTGAGAAGATATTTAAGGGCCGTATGATCGGTGTAAATGATGATTAGAGACCCTATCAAGTAAGACCGAAACTTGTCCAATGCAAAAACTACCCAAGAAGTTCCTTTTCAGTGATGGTGTAGTTGACTTGGGCATCATTGAGAGTTTTAAAAGCATAGTAAATGACATAAGGCTTCTTGTCAACTCGTTGTCCCAAAAAGCCCCCACAGCATAGTCACTCGCATCACACATAAGCTCAAAAGGGTGTGACCAATCAGGTGCACGTAAGATCGGGGCAGAAGTTAAGGACCCTTTCAAAACATCAAAGGCTTGTTGACACGATGGGGTCCACTCAAATGGTACGTCAAGGGACAAGAGTTGACACATGGGCCTAGCTATCGCACTAAATCCCTCAATAAAGCGCCGGTAGAAACCAGCATGCCCAAGGAATGAACGCACATCCTTGACATAAGTGGGAGGAGGTAGTTTTTGAATTAATTCAATCTTAGCCTTATCTACCTCTATCCCTTTGGAAGACACAATGTGTCCTAACACAATTCCGCTAGTAACCATAAAATGACATTTTTCCCAATTAAGTACTAGGTTACTCTCCTCACATCTCTCCAACACCTTACCTAAATTGGCAAGACATCCCTCAAAGGTGTCTCCATAAATTGAGAAGTCATCCATGAACACTTCCACAATGTGCTCCACCATGTCACTAAAAATACTCATCATACACCTTTGAAAAGTGCCTGGTGCATTGCACAAGTCAAAGGGCATGCGTCGGTATGCATAAGTACCAAAAGGACAAATAAAGGTGGTCATAGATTGATCTTCCAAAGCAATCTCAGTCTGATTATACCCGGAATAGCCATCAAGAAAGCAATAGAAGGCTTTTCCAGATACCCTCTTAAGCACTTGGTCAAGGAATGGCAAGGGGAAATGATCCTTTCGGGTTACGGCGTTGAGGCGGCAATAATCAATACACATACGCCACCCGGTTTGGATACGGGTGGGCACTAACTCATTCTTCTCATTCTTGACTATCGTGACACGGGATTTCTTTGGCACTACTTGGGTAGGGCTTACCCACTTAGAATCGGAGATGGGATAAATGATACCCGCATTAAGCAATTTTAGCACCTCCCCCTTTACCACTTCTTTCATATTGGGGTTTAATCTCCGTTGCATTTGACGCATGGTTTTAGCCCCTTCTTGTAAGAAAATACGATGTGTGCATAAAAGAGGACTAATACCATGGAGGTCGGCAATGGTCCACCCTATAGCCTTTCTATGGTGTTTAAGCAAATCTATCGAACTCTCCTCTTGGCTCAAAGATAAGGCGGAAGAAGTGACAACGGGGTATGACTCACCATCACCTAAAAATGCATATTTCAAGGTAGTTGGTAATGGTTTCCTATTAGGAATGGGAGGCTTGGCCTCCGATGGAATCGGCTTTGTATCACTAGGTTGGAGAGGTTCAAATAAAGGGATCCATTGTTCCACATGCATGCATTGGGCCCTTTCATGACCTAGAGATGAAACTTCACCTAAAGCCCTATCTTGACAATCCAAAGCCTCATGAGGCACACTCCTCCTCAATGCTTTCTCCAATGAGTCCTCAAAGAACTCGTTCTCAAAAAGATCTTGCACTATGGTCTCAACAATATTTACCTCCCGAATATCCTCACACTCACCCGATTGTTTGGTAACCGAAAAGATATTTAATTCGAACGTGGTGTTACCAAACGAAAGCTTCACTAACCCATTCCTACAATGGATGATGGCATTGGAAGTAACTAGGAAAGGTCTCCCTAAAATGACGGGGATTTGGTTGTGAGCTATGCAACTATCCACGGGTTGAGTGTCTAATACTATGAAATCCACGAGAAAATAGAAGTTATCAATTTGGATAAGCACATCCTCAATGATACCTCTACGCACCTTGATAGACCTATCCCCTAATTGCAAAGTGACTCGGGTAGGTTGCAACTCCCCTAGACCAAGTTCCTTATACACTAAAAATGGGAGAAGATTAACGCTAGACCCTAAATCCAACAAAGCGCGGTCTATCCTAGTGCCCCCGATAGTGCAAGAAATGGTAGGACACCCGGGGTCCTTGAATTTCGGAACAGTCTTGCATTGCAAGATTGCACTTTGATTTTCATTCATCATAGCCGTTTTCTTGACATGTAGCTTTCTCTTGAAAGTCAATAAATCTTTTAAGAACTTGACGTATGATGGAATTTGCTTAATGGCATCTAAAATAAGGATGTTGACCTTTACTTGCTTAAGCACTTCATAAATTTCAGCATTTAGAAGTTCATTTTTCGATTTGGTCAACCTTTGAGGAAAAGGTGCATGTCTTAACATATCCCTCCTCTTATCCCTATTGGTCTCATTCGAGGTCTCAAAAGGAGTAGCAACGGACTCCTTCATGTGATGCGTATCACTCTTTCCTTCCTCTCTCAATTGTTCCTCTTTCTCACCTTTCTTTTCCTTACCCTTCCCCTCTTGGTCAACACACGATTTAGAAGTCACATCCTTTGATGGAATGGTTTGATCAATGACTTTATTACTTCTAAGAGTGGTAATGGCTTGTACTTGTTCATGGCTTGTTTGAGGGTCCATACCACCCTCGGTAATGTGTACTTGCCTAACCACCGGATTGGGTTGAGGTTGGGCCGGGAATCTCCCCGGAACATTTTGGGTCAAAGTTTGTGTCAATGTAGACATTTGCTTTTGAAGATCCTCAAGCATCCTAGTATGTTGATCTAACACCTTATCTTGCTTATCTACCCTTGCGTTAACCCCCCTCACATCATTGATAATTGATAAAAATTATCTTCCATGGGTTTCCTATGAGGAGCTTGGTACGGTTTGGGTTGATTTGGAAGTTGTGCCATGGGTTGAGGTTGGTAGACTTGAGGTTGAGGTGCTTGGAATTGGGGAATGGGAGTAGAATAATGTTTAGGGTTTTGATACCCTCCTTGGTAAGGTTGGGAGTTTGAACTCCCCCCAGTCCTCCACCCAAAATTAGGGTGATCCTGCCATCCCAGATTATAAGTGTTAGAGTAAGGGTTACCCCCTCCTCTTTGGAATTGGCCAATCGCATTGACTTGGCCATGCAACGCTTCTTTTACCCCCAGAATGATGGGACATGAAGATGTGTCGTGGTCGGTAGTGTCACAAACTATGCAACAAGCCTCTTTTCTTATCTCAATCTCGACCGCTAACACCTTTTTCCCTTCTAAAGCCTCTAATTTCTTAGTTAAAGTGGTACTCTCGCACTCACATCATCAACATCTTTCAATTGACATCTCCCTACCCCTTGTTGTACGGAACGACCCTCAGAATTTTGAGTCCCGGTGAGTGTCCAATCCCTAGCCTTGTTTGCTAAAAGGTCAAAGTATTCATAAGCCTCATGGGGTTGCTTGTCAAGGAATGTCCCCTCACACATTGATTCAATCAAATGTTTAAGTTGGGGTGTTAGAGACGAGTAGAAAGTGTTGATGATGTGCCAATCGGCAAACCCATGGTGAGGATAAGTGTTCAAGAGGTCCTTAAACCTCTCCCAACATTGAAAGAATGTTTCCCCCATCATGGGGGATAATTGGAAAATTTGTCTCCGGATGCTCTCGGTTCAGTTTTCGGGAAAGAACTTATTTAAAAAATCCCCTTGGAGAACATTCCATGAGTGAATAGACATAGACCTCAACGAATTAAACCAAAGTTTAGCCTTGTCTTTTAAGCAAAAAGGGAAGAGTTTTAACAAGAAGACCTCTCTCGGGCACGAATTATCCATGATAAGGGAGCACGCATCCTCAAACTCTTTTATGAAGTCATACGGTTGTTCAGAATCCATTCCATGAAATTGGGGGAGCATTTGCATGCTTCTCGGCCAAATGTTAAGTGAAGTGTAATGTGGCGGGAATACTATACAAGAAGTTGGTGTTTGATGTGGAGGGTTCAAGTAGTCTCGTAAGGTCCTTTGATAGGGAGCCGCCATGTTGCCATGGTTGCTCCTCTTTCCATGTCATCGTCACCCCCTACATTATGATCTACCCCAGGTGGAATGGGTTGAAGATTAGGATGGAGTTGTGGGTTGGGTGCATTCGATGTGGCATTAAGATTCGGAGGGAAGATGTTGGGTAAACCTGGGTCATTCATGTTAGCCATTAGAAGAAATCCTAGGTCCACAACTAATGGAAGGCAAGGTGTGGGTGGTGATAAACTACTCTCGCTCTCAAGCCTCACAAGTCGATTATGAATGTCCCTAATGAAATGTGGTATGCGATGATGAATGCAACAAATAATAGACCGTCCAGGTCATACAACACATCATACACAATCATGCATTGCCGGACAACAGCTTTTTCTCTTGTTCACCAACCGATCCTCCAATCTCCTTATACAAAGCAATACCACCAATTTGCAAGTTAAGCACACTATCCTATCTCCACTAAATGTCTCCTCAAAAGGAGTCCTAACAAAATGCAATGCAACTATACCTAAGTCAAACAAAACAAACTAAACAAAGAAAAACGGAAAATCTAAACACCTTAACGGAGAAAGAGATTACCAAGGCCCAAAGCCATAGATGCTTCCGTCGAGGGTGAGTGATCAACTCCCACCCGTTTGCAATTTTGTTGTTCTGTTTAGTTTTCTTTTTCTCCTTTATTTGCTATTTTTGAATTTTTTTCGTATATGCAATTCGCCAATTACTTCTCCAATCTGTATGTTGGTGTTCACCTTATGCTTTCAATCCCCGGCAACGGCGCCAAAACTTGATTCGCTCTCAAATGCATGTTAATTTTGAGTTTTCCCCGCAAGAGTACGGGTGTCGATCGAAGTAAAAACCGGCAAGGACCGGCATCGTTCTCTCAAAGGATCGAGCCAAATATAGGCGTGGCACAAGTCGAAACAAACAACAAATAGAATGAATTAATGAATTACTTAGCAAATTGAAACTATTCCAAAAATAAGACCAAAAATCGTTGAATGATGAGAGGTTGTGATTTGCTAAACTAAACTAGTTAGAATTGAAATTGAAAACAATTATACTAAATTTGTAACAATTAAGGAAGGGCTTGGATGCAATTGCTTCAATCTACTAAATCTCTACAAGGTCTTCAATGGAGTTTTGTTTAACTCAAGCCAAGGTTCACTCCATAGAGCCTTGACCCGGAGGATTTCGACCATAAACACTTGAATTCAAGTCCAATTGAGTGTAGATTGTTGGTTCATTGTAGGAATCTTAGAGACAAATCCTTAATTGTGCAATTCCTATACAAATTACAAGATTGTGCATAGCAATTACCAACCTAGATTATGAATCTAAGTGTTCTATGTGTCTACAACTTAATTGAAGCAAGAATTAGAGAAAACATAGGATAAATCATTGAAATTCATATACCTCCATTGAAGCCCATGCAAATCCTTGGTATATCTCCACAATTACATCCAAGAGATGTTTAGCTACTTGATTCCATGAAAGAAAGTATGAAGAATTGAAGATTTCTCATTAATTGTTGAATGAAATGATGTTTGGATACAAAGAAAGTGAGAGAAAATGCAAGGAAAATACAAGGAAAACTATATCTAACCCACTTTCTCTCTCTATATCTAATCCTAACAGAAAATCTAAGCTATATCTGATGATAGATACAAAAATCGCATCCTCTTTGAAGTGATAATGCAGCAAAATTCGCGCAGACACAGCCGGTACCGTACGTACGGTATTGTTCACCGTACGTACGGTAAGGCATATGCTAAAACACAGCTTCTGAAGTTTGGTTCCTCTGGTGCAAGCATACGTACGGTGGGATATAACGTACGTACGGTTGCACCACCGTACGTACGGTGAAGCTTACGCCAAATACCCTCCTCTGAAGTTTGGATCTGGAACTGGGGCGTGCGTACGGTGTGAGATACCGTACGTACGATTGGACCACAGTACGTACGGTGTCTCCTACCGTACGTACGATAACTACAGAACTTGGCCTTTTTGCTTCACTTTTCGCCCATTTTCCTGCACAAAACCCACAATCACCCATTAAGACATTTATTATGCTAAAATTGAACATATATACAATCTAATTGGACTAAGAACAACTATTTAGGGATTTTAGATTACACTTTTTAGAGTGTAATCACCACCCCCACCTAACTTTTGCTAGTCCTTAGCAAAAACGCGAGAAATAAAAACAAGACTATATACAATGAAGATAATCTCCACTTTCGGGGGAGTCCCGGATGTATTTAGCATATGCATCAAGCTTTTGAACCCCTAGGTTACCCCTAGTGGACGACTGGTGTCTCGTGAGAGCTTACAGTAATGATACCCACAAACATCCATTCATGAGTTGCAACATTTAGACGAGATTAAGGAACAACAACTAATCAAGCCTCAGTCAATGCATTCTACTCTCACTTCTTAACACTTACAAGATCGTGCAACACACCATGCAAAAAAGAGGATTAAGTGAGTGTGTGAAATATCATGATGAAAAGTTCAATCTGAAACATCTCTAAACATAATTCTATCTTTTAATGCTTTGATCCAAACCTCACTAGGAATACACTCTCAATTAAAAGACCCACATGGTTCTCACAATGGTATGTTTAACAATGGAGTAAATGTAAAGAGGCACATCAAGTGAACATACCAAATACAAAGACCGATAAGATAGAAGTGTATCGACATTAGCATAGCTCCATGAAAGAATATTCAAAGTTAAGTATTGATTCAAAGAAATTGACAAAATATGCTTATACTCTATTGAAAACTTCAATCAAATACAACTTGGATCACCAATCCATGTAAAGGTGAAAATAGCAATGTAGAAGAGGTGAAGGGTGAGGGTAAAGAGATAGTAAATAGTCATAACATGTGTGATCAAGACATGAAATGGTAAATGCAAAGCAACTACAACTCTCGCCCTTTTTAATCATTTGATATACTCTTCTCTACTTATTGCCCTTACTCGAAATATCTTCACATCAACCCTTTTTTTTTTTCGAACTCCTTTTTCCTTCTTTTATTCTTTTCTTTCATCATCCCTTTTTTTTTTTTTCTCAACATCTACGTTTTTTTTTTTTCAAAATGTACTTTTTGTGTTGAAATTCCCAAATCGATCTCTCTTCTTTTTTTTTTCTTCAACTTTAATAATGAAGTAACACTTTATTTTCTCACATAGGCGTCCCTTTGTGATACAAGAGAAGAAATTACTTTGCATTTTTTTTTCAAATAATACAAACAAAAGATCAACAAGGGTCAAGGGAAGTGTATGGTTTGACAATAGAAGGCTAATGGCTATCAAGAAGAATATGGTATAGGATCATTTCCAAAGTTGTACAATCGAAACATTTCATAGAATACAAGAGTCAATATTAAGATCAAAACTCAACTCATGAACCAAATACAAGCATAATGAAGCTATTGAATTAAATGAGGGTGAAGAATCTATCCTTGAGTAAATGTAAATGCTCAAAAAGGAGATAAATGCTCTAAAGCTCACAGGGTAATAATCTTCACTAATGTAAAGATGAACATGCTAGAGGTAGTAAAGATTGATGCTCGTCATCATAATTGTGCACAATAAGGTGGTTCCCTCTACTTAAACATGAATGAAGCACAATCCATAAAGAGATCAAGTATGGAGAGATAATGCATCAATCTTAGCAATCTTTTCAATCTTAGTATTGAAAAGACATGACTTGAAAATTAGCTTCATAACTAAAAATGTTTATCATAGTAGAATAATGGTAACGAAAAAACTGAAAAATTAACTGACTGAATAACTACTAACAAATTAACTGACTAAAAGAAAATGAAAGCGAGAGCTTTCAACCGAATGACTTTCTAACTCTCTCTCTCTCTCTCTCTCTCTCTCTCTCTCTCTCTCTCTCTCTCTCTCCCCCCCCCCCCCCCCCCCCCCTCGGGAGGCTTTTCTACAGAATGCCTCTTTTTATAGGCGAAGAAAATTTTTTTTTATTACTACTTTTTCTTCCATTCTTATCTCCTCCACCTTTTTTTCTTTTTTTTTTTTTTTTTTTGTTTTCTTCTTTCTAGCCGCCTCACCTGCACACTTGCACACAAAGATACATATAGATATAATATAATATAATATATAAAGTAAAAGATAAAATATAATATAAAAGATATTTTATAATACACACCCACTCATATAAATAATGTACATCACCTTACTTTATTTTGCTTAGTTTTATCCTCAAATCTGCTCAAAGCGTGTATAACATGACAAATACTACATTTATATAAAAGTGATAAATAACAAATAAATAATAACTAACATTAGCCTATAATTATGGGCTCTAATTTGTATTTTGTAAAGTGCAATCACACCCCTCAACTAAGTTTTTGCTAATTCCTAGAAAAACAATAAACACAGTTGAAAAGAAATGCTCCACTTTCATAGGGATTACAAGTGCATCTAACATATACACCAAGCCTTTAAACCCCTAGGTTATCTCTAGTGGATGGATGGTTTCTTGTGAGGATTTTCAGTAATGATACCCACAAATATAATATTGTGGTTTACAAATGAGGATAATAAGGAAAAAAAATATTATATGTATTAAAATACAAGCATATTCTGTCTATTCTACTATTTAATACATAAGCAAGATAATGCCTTAGAACAACATATGAGAGACTTTTGTGTGTTTGTGTGATCATTACATGATAACGAAAGTGTTACAATATAAAAATACGGATACATCCTTTAAGTTTTGATTCAATCTCATTGGATATTCTCTCAGAGATAAAGAGCATAGGTATCTCACATTGGTTGTCCTTACAAAAGAGTAAATGTAATGTATAATCAAAAGAGACAACCATAAGAAAAATGAAGTGAATATTAAAAATGAGAGACGACTTCACATAGATCCATGAAAGAATGCTTAATATTAAAATCACACAAGCAATTGATATGTGAATTCTTTAATAAATGAATGAACAAGCAATGTACACCTTAAATATTCGAGGGCTTTATTTAGGATGTAACTTGGCCATGAGGTTTAAGGTAAGGAGAAAGAAAGGATAAAAAGCTCAAAACATATGTGATCAATGCATGAATTGATCAATGAATACATACCGTTAATTTTCCTATTTCATTTTATTAGAGAGGCCTTTTTTTTTTCAACAACCAACCTCTTATTCTTTTTCTTTTTCTTTTTTTTTTTCTGTTTCAGACTTCCCTTTTTCCTTTGTTTTTTTTCTTTTCTTTCCTTCCTTCCTAATTTTTTTTTATATTGCAAATAGATCAGCCCTTTTCTCAATTCAACTTGCACAAATGATCACTTGTAAATAATGTGATTGGAATCCGTTAGTGTGTGGTTGTGATGTAGTAATAACTCAGTAAGTCGAGATCGAATTCATAGGGAACGGTTAACAAACCATGTAAAGTTAGAGCTGAAAATTCACCCACAGTAAAAGATAAATTTACTCACGATAAAAGATTAGATACCGACTAAGCCGTGCTAAATATCGTAGTATTACGATGGCTTCAGTTAGAACCTAAGCTAACCTATTTGAATTCTACCAAAAATAGTACTGCTGAGATCTGGACAGTTGGTGTAGAAAAATAGTAACTAAAAGAAAAATATTTTGCTTTGAAATATTTGATGATTATGGAACTAAACTTTAAATAACAAAAACGGTCTTGAATCTAATTGATCAGACCACTCAATTCACTGAAATATCAATTGAGATTTTGTAACTCAAATCATTGGCTTCGTCTTGAATATTTGATTTGAAAATTTTAGTAATAAAAATATAATTTTAATAATAATTAAATTTAGAATAGCAAAATTAATATCATAGATTCAAACTATTGATTTGTATATACCAGCTGCTTTGTCAAGGCAGAAGGTATTACAAACATAGTCAAGAATCTAAATTTTCTCAATGATCTAAAATTTAATTATTAAGAAATACCAATTACCTCTATTGATATCCTAAAATTTTCGGATGATTTTCATGATTGGCTCGAAGAATAAAATTAGCTACTCATAATATTGAAGAGACTTAACTTGAAAAGAAAAATGACTTCATAAATAATTGGCAGCTCCTACATAGATATCTCTCTTGTGCTTCCTCTCAAGCTCCCCCTCTTACCTCTCTTAGTGTTACTATTTATAGACTCACAAAATGAAGCGATCTATTCCTTACAATGATGCATTATTATTTTTTTTAATTATTAATTTCTTTTTTTGTCATTTTTCCATGTCAATTGCCATATTTCCATATCAATTTCTATGTGAGTTTCCTTTTTTCCACGTCAATTGTCATCTTTTCATGTCAATTTTCATATTTTCATGTGAATTTCTGTGTGAGTTTGCTCTCTCTTCTATTCAAGAGCAAGAATATGCCATGCTTATTTTGGTGGAGTTGTTGAAAAATGGATGTTTGCTTATGTGGGTGGGCTCCAATCAATCAAGACTCCTTTATTTCCAATTGAGTTTAGTTCCTATTTTATCTAAAAGTCTACAAAATGCTCAACAAAATTTATTAGGATTAAAAGTAAATTAATTAAAACTATTTATAATTATTTTAATGTTAACAAACACAAATTAGCAACTTGTAATTACATTTTTACAATGTAATCAACAAGTGAAGATATTTGTAATTTCGTATTTAGGGACAAAACTTTAACAATGATATATGTAGCAAGAGACAAAAAAAATATGCTTAAAGATAGTTCCAAGGGAATTATTTCAATAAAGAAATTTGTGGCTCAAAATATCAAAGATGGCCTGGATTCATTTTTGAAAGTGCACAATAATTCAAAGTTCTAATAATTCAACATGTTCAATTGCCGTAACAATTTAAACAATTAAGTCAAATAAAAGTATAATGAAGTTATTGAAAGAGTGATGTGGAAAAAATTCATCAATAGTAAATGTAAACACTTCGAAAGGCATGATTGGCTTTAAAGCTCACTTGGTAAAAAATCTCTACTTTTGTAAGGATGAAACTGTACAATATGTGAAAATAGTAAGTTGATCATGATATAATAATAAGTGATGTAAAATAGTCTCTTTCTATGTGTTAAGATAAAATCTTACAATTGTATTAAAAAGAAAGGATAAAACAAAATTTGTGCTATAGTGAATGAAAGCATGCTTCAACAAATTTTTAAAATCTACATTTGCATTTCACATAAAACTGTGTAAAATTATAACATTTTTTTTCTTTTTTTTTAAATATTGAAAAATAACTTCAAAACCTACAAAAATAAGTGCAATCAATCTGCAAAACATATGTACAAACAAATAAAACAAGGAATTATAAAAAGAAGTACACAAACACACTATACAATGGCTAAGCATAACAAAGTTGAGCTAACCTTTTAATATCCAAATCAAGGTAGTCTACAATTATGGTAAAACCTAGGTATCTCAGTATCTTGGCATTTACTCTACTCTTAATAATATCTAAGTAAACTATCTGATTCCTTGACATTAATCGGTTGCTCAATTTGTAATTTTATCTACAAACGTATGTCTAGCACAACGGTGACGCCTATTTTGTCTCTTTACTCTTTTCTTACAGGCCAGAGTACTGTGACCAGTAAGAGGTTGATGTTGTTCCTCTTGAAGCTCAACTCTCCTCATCATCTTTGCACGACGAATTATCTCGCCCCTGATACTAAATGAAAATATTCGAAAGATGCAACATGAAAATATAAGCACTCGACCATCTATATGAGAAGACATGACACTATCCATTTCTCTAACATCTGCTGGTCACAAAGATACAACAATAAAAAATAATAACATATGTTTAAAAAAAATGATTGTGTCCCCCCTAACTAGACAATAGCCACGACCGTGAGGCAAAAAAGGGAAAGGAAATGGTGAAAGACAAACATTAGGTGTTGGGGGGGGGGGGGGGGGGGGGGGGGGGGGGGGGGGGGGGGGGGGGGGGGGGGGGGGGGGGGGGGGGGGGGGGGAGAAGATCCCTTTCCTCCAACTAAAAATAAACTAGCTACCAAATCAGATAAATAGACTAAACTAATTGTACAAACTAATTGGGTGTTACTTCTACTCAAGGAATGGCGAATCCATAAGAGCCACACTTTCAATAAGACTTACAAAGTTCTCTAAGTAAGGCTTCAGTCTTTACCCATTAACTTTAAAAATATTTCCATTGCTGGAATTCTTAATTTCTACTGCTCTATGCGGTGACACATCTCTTACCAGATAAGGTTCAGACCACTTACTCTTCAATTTTCCTGGAAATAAGTGTAATTGGGAACTATAACTCAATACTTTTTGACTAACATGAAAAGACTTATGACGGATGTGTTGGTCATGGAATGTTTTCATCTTGGCCTTAGAGATCTTTGCATTTTCATAGGCATCATTTTCGAATTTCTCAAGTTCATTGAGTTGTAACTTCTAAGTTTGGCCGGTCGTATCTATGGTCTCATTAAATTGGCGAATGACCCAATAGGTTTTGTGCTCAATTTCCACCGGAATGTGACATGATTTTCCATACACAAGCCTGTAAGGAGAAGCACCTAACACAGTTTTGTAAGCAGTTCTATAAACCCAGAGTGTATCCAAAAACCTTAAAAACCAATCCTTACGGTTAGGATTAATAGTTTTCTCAAGAATATGCTTAATCTCCTAGTTAGCTAACTCAACTTGGCCACTAGTTTTGGGATGATAAGGTGTACTAATCTTGTGAACGACCCCATACTTTTGCATTAACATTCCAATAGGTTTATTAAAAAAGTAAGTACCACCATCACTAATGACAGCACGAGGCATTCCAAAGCAAGAAAATATGTTCTTCTTTAAGAACTTGACCACAACACGGTGATTATTGGTACGAGAACCAATGACCTCCACCCATTTAGACACGTAATCAATGGCCACAAGAATGTAAAGGAATCCAAACGAACTATGAAAGGGTCCCATGAAATCAATACCCCAACAATCAAATATCTCAAGAGTAACGATGGGGTTGAAAGGCATCATATGCCTTCTAATCAGACTTCCTAGTTGTTGACACCTATCACAAGATGTGAAAAAAGTGCGAACATCTCGAAACATAGTGGGCCAATATAAGTTAGATTGCAAAATCTTTGTAACAGTCTTTTTTGAATTAAAGTGTCTACCACAAGTATAGGAGTGATAAAACTCCATGACAGGATAAAACTCACTTTTGAGAACATACCGACGAATTCTTTGATTGTGACAATACTTGAACAAGTACGGATCATCCTAGAAGAAATACATCACATTTCTGAAGAATTTTCGTTTATCTAAGTAAGATCAATGTAACAGTATCTTGCCAATAGTAAAAAAGTTGGCTATATCAGTGAACCGTAGAACAGTTGCTTGAGAAAATGCTTGGATTTGGAAAAGATGCTCATTTGAAAAATACTCATTGATAGGGAGAGTATCTTTAGCTTCCTTATAAATAGGGAGCCGTGACAAATGGTTAGCAACTATATTTTCTACCACTTTTTTGTCTTGAATTTAAATGTGAAACTCTTGTGACAAAAGAATCCAACGGATGAGGCGTGGCTTTGCATCAGCCTTGATAAGTAAGTACTTTAGTGTAGAATGATTAATATATATAATGACTAATGACCCCTTACCAAGTATGACTGAAATTTATCTAACGCAAAAACGCCTGCAAGGAGTTCCTTTTTAGTTATGGTATATTTCAATTGGGCTTCATTCAAGGTTTTGCTTGCATAATAGATAATATAAGGTTTCTTGTCCACTCTCTGCCCCAAAACTGCTCCTGCAGCATAATCACTAGCATCACACATCAACTCGAAAGGTGATGACCAATCGGGTGACCGAAGGATAGGTGTTGTTGTCAACAACTTTTTAAGTTTATCAAAAGCTTTTTGATATTTAGACGTCCACTCAAATGAAACCTCTTTTGACAATAAATGGCAAATTGGATGAAAGATGACACTAAATCCTACTATGAATCGCCGATAAAAACCAGTATGCCCAAGGAAAGATCGAATGTCTTTTACAATTCTAGGAGTAGATAATTTCTGGATCAGTTCAACTTTGGCTTTATCTATCTCAATCCTCTTGCTAGACACAATGTGTTTGAGCACAATACCTTGTGTCATCATAAAGTGGCATTTTTTCCAGTTTAGGACAAGGTTACTCTTTTCACATCTTTTGAACACCTTCTCAAAGTATTTCAAATAACTCTCATAGGTACCTCCGTACACAGAAAAATCCTCTATGAAAACCTCTAAGTATCTCTCCACCGTATTACTAAAGATACTCATCATGCACCTTTAAAAGGTGGTCGGTGCATTGCAGAAGTCAAAGAGCATTTTTCTTTAAGCATAAGTACGAAAAAGACATGTGTAAGTCATTTTATCCTGATCTTCTAAGGCAATTTCAATTTGATTGTACCCAGAGTACCCATCTAGAAAACAGTAAGAGGCCTATCCTGCCACTCATTCTAAGACTTGGTCCAAGAATAGGAGGAGGAAGTGGTATTTTCTAGTAACAACATTCAGTTGACGGTAATCAAAGCACATGCGCCACCTAGTTTGAATCCTAGTGGGCACTAGTTCATTTTTCTCATTTTGAATTACGGTGACTCTAGATTCTTAGGACCAACTTAGGTTGGACTAACCCACTTTGAATCATAGATGGGGTATATGATACCTGCATTGAGAAGCTTCAGTACTTCTTCTCTCACAACTTCTTTAATGTTGAGATTTAAATGTCTTTGCATTTGACGCACCAGTTTACACTTTTCCTCATAATATATGCGATGTGTGCATACAAGAGAACTAATACTGTGAAGGTCCATGATGGTCAAATCTAAGACTTTTCTATGATTCTTTAGCACTTTCATAAAGGTCTTCTCTTGGCCTTCAGACTGGCTAGAGGATGTAACAATAGGATAAGACTCACCTTCACCAAGGAATACATACTTCAATGTAGATGGTAAAGATTTTCTTTCCGGAGTGGGTGCTTTTTGTTTAGAAGAGACATGCTTTATGACATTAGGAATTACAGGCTCAAATGATTGGGTTCAGTGACCCACTTGCATACATTGTTCTATCTCTATCCTTCCAGGAATTGTGTCCCTAGACTTGACATAGTCACAATATAATCGGCCATGTGGCTTGTTTGAAACAAGAGCTTTTTCAATAGAATTCTCAAAAAATTCATTCTCAAAGTACTCTTACACAATAGACTCAATGTAGTCTACTTGTTTGATTTTCTTATACTCTCCCAGTTATTTTTCAACTGCATAGATATTTATCTTGACATTCATATTCCCAAATAACAACTTTAACAACCCATTCCTACATGGATTACGACATTACACGTGATGAACAAATTCTTTTGCCATTGGGATAAAATTAGGACCTCAGTTAACTAACTAAATGTTTGGAATAGGAGTTTTAAATGAGAAAAGAGTACAGAAGGTGGAAGAAAAATTACTAGAAGAGTCAATGCTCACCAATTGTCTATGTACATCCCTAATGAATCCATCCCGAAACATAAACATGGACCTTACAAGTTAGAATGCTGGGCTAAAAACCCAAGTGGGCTGACAACAAAACGGGGATGAGAAGAGAAATAGTATTGACGGCTCGAAGAGTTGAGGAAATAAAAAGTCACCTACCTGGAGAGATGCGGGTAAAGTAACGACTGGACTGGGGTACTTCTAGAGTTGGCTAATGATAAGATACTAAAAATAATAATAAATAAATAAAAATAAAATAAAAAATTACAACAATATACTAAAATACTTGCACACAAAAAATAACAAAAGAAACACAAGTTAGTTCATTAGTAACAACGTTATGGTAACCTTAGTGAGTGGCATCGACCTAAAGAGGCGTTGAATCAGCTCGAAATAAGATTATCCACATCGAGCAACGCCGACTTAAATAGGCGGTGAATCAACTCGAAAGGTAAATCACAAAGAAAAAGAAAAAGATCTGAAATATAAAAACAAAAACATGTGGTAATCAACTTCACTAACTTCGTCTAGTAGCAAGTAAGTATGCCAAGTAAAGAGATTAACCACAAAATAATAATAATAAAAAAGAACTAAATATATACAAATATACGAGTTAGTAATGGAACAAAGTAATAAGTGAGGATAGACTACTGATCAATTGATATACACTTTTTAATTTCTTGATTAAGGTAGGGAAGCAATCAATTGTCCTTAAATCCGCAAAGGTATTATTATTATTATTTTAATTTTTAAATTTTTTTACTTTTATTTTTATTTTTTGAATTTTTTATTTTTTTACATGATTTTATTAAAGCTGTTCCCTGGCAATGGCGCCAAAATACTTGACTATACCCAGAATATGACAATTTATTAACATCCAAGTGCATATGCAGCTAAACAATAAATAAAATCCGGTAAGACCAAAGTCGATTCACAGAAAACGGATTACAGAATATGCAAAGTTAGGTGCTAAAATTCACCGACGATAAAATATTAGATACCCACTAAATCTTGTTAAATACCGTAGTGTTCCAATAACTTCAGTTGGAATCTAAGCCAACTGGTTTGAATTTCATCATAAAGAGTACTGATAAGAATATGACAAGTGTTGTAGAAAATGGTAACCAAAATAAAATAGATGTTTTTGAGAGATTTTTTAGTTGTGAAACTATATTAAAATTTAATAAAATGGTCTTAGATCCAATTGATCCGATTACCTGATTCATTCGAAATTTCAACAAAGGTTTTATAACTCAAATTATTGGTTTCATCTTGAGTATTTGATTCGAAAGATTTAGCTTTTAGAACAGAAATTCTATACTAATTAATTATAGAATAAGCCATAGATTTATACCATGAATTTGTAAAATAACTATACCAAACTAAAATTTGTGCATAGAAATTACCAAATTTAGTCGAGAATCTAAGTTTTCTCAAAGATCTAGAATTTAATTATCAAGAATTGAAAGATTTTAAATATAAACAATGAAAACTCAATTACCTCTATTGATATTTCAAGATTCTTAAATGATCTTCAGAATTAACACTAAGAATTAAACTAGCTACTCATAGTATTGAAAAGACATGACTTGAAAAATAACTTGATAACTAAAAAAGTTTATTACGGTAGAATAATGGTAAGGAAAAGACTGAAAAATTAACTGACTAAACAACTACTAACAAACTAACTGACTAAAAAAAAATGAAAGAGAGAGTTTTCAGCTGAATGGTTCTCTAACTCTCTGCTCTCTCCCCCTCATGGCTTCTCTGCCGAATACCTCTTTTTATAGGCGAAGAAGAACTTATTATTATTATTATTGTTTATTTTTTCTTCCATTCTTATCTCCTTCACCTTTCTTTTTCTTTTTTTTTTTTTTGTTTTCTTCTTCCTGGCTGTCTCACCTGCACACCCCCGCGCGCGCGCACACACACACACACACACATATATATATATATAATGAAATATATAAAGTAAAAGATAAAATATAATATAAAAAATATTTTATAATATATATCCACTCATATAAATAATGTACATCACTTTACTTTATTTTGCTTAATTTTATCTTTAAATCTGCTTAAAACATGTAAAATGTGACAAATACTATATTTATATAAAAATAATAAATAACACATAAATAATATTTAACATTAACCTGTAATTAGAGACTTTAATTTATACTTTTTAGAGTACAATCATCAACTGATCAAGCTTGCTTGTGGTGGAATAGAGTGGAGTGGATTGACCTATTCTGCATTTACACATTCAATATATTATAAACAGCCATACCCGTGGACACAGGTAGATCGCTCAATCATGCAAAAGAATCGTGTGTTTCTCTAGGATCAAACTAACATGAATAATGCATATATTAAGTTCACGGACTTTCATCAGTGGTACCTGTAAATCCTTTCCTCCTCTCTCTTTTTTTTTTTTTTTTTTCATTCTTCTTTCTCTCATTTTGAGCAGTGCACACCCATTAATTACGTTGCAACAATCTTGTTTTAGTTATATCAGCCCACTTGGTATATATCGAATGCCACTTCGAATCAAATTCCACATAACCAATAATTAAAACCACAATCATCTAAAAGAGATAGTCGTCAATTTTAGAGTCACTATATGAATTTTGAAATTTAGTGGATTTATAAAAACATGCTAAAGCTTTCAAAGCGCCACTACAAGGATTTTATAGCATTTTTTTTTTTGGAAACGCCAGCCTTGGCTTCGACATTTTCTAAAATGTCGCTACATGGTGGCTAGCAGTTGGGTTCAATCTGAAAAAAAGACTTCTAATTGTCTCGATTTTTTTATTACTAAAAAAAAAACGCTGCAATTTTGAAGAGAGCACTTGATTTTCTATATTATATGTAATATGGCTTATTTATAGGCTATTTTCGTAAGGTTTGTATCTTCAACGGTTGTGCAATTTCTTGAAAAGTTGAAAATATAAGTTACACCTATTGGAGTGAAATGATTAGATGGTGATTTTCATAATAATATGGTGTAGATTAGACTATCGTTACTAAATTGGGAAGCGAAAGCCAGAAACGTTAGGAGAAATAGAAAAGAAAAATGGAGTCAGAAAATATAAAAGAAAACAGAAAATAGTAAATGATTGAAAACTTAATAGGGCTATTATTAAGTTCTTACAAATCGAACTTGGCTTTTAAAAACTTAGTGGAAACCTATATGAATAATTCTATTAATACTTAGTTAAAAAAATGTAATATAAAAATTAATATTTTAAATTTTTGCGCTTAATTCCAAGAGTTTTCGTAAAATATTCTAAACATATTTGAATTATTTTTTAAGAGTTTTTAAAACGATTCTGTTTCCAATATTATTAAAAAGGCTAATTTGTTTGAAAAATTTCCAATATTTATTTCGTTGTGGCTAAAACGAAGACTAGGTCTGGTGCGCACATATCCCCTCACTTTTGGCAAAGAAAGAAAAAAACAAAAAAGTTACCACATTGCGTGCTGGGATATATTTCTCTCGTTAATTAATGTATTTACCACCAAATGGTGGGTCCCATAAGGATGTTATGTCCCTAAAGCTATAAAACTTTCATATGGTGTTACGTGAAATTTAATCAATTTAGTAAGTCTTTGTGTTAAACACTTCACCCTTGCTTTGTGTTAAACACTTCACCGGTGTTTGGATTCGGGGGAAATGAAATTTTACCTATTGTTTAATTGTAAGAAAAAATAGTGGGCAAATGAAAATTATGAAGAAATTAGTGAGAAAACCTTGTTATCACATTTCCCTTTATATTGAGCGGACAAAATACAAGATATATTATTTTTGTTCATTTTTTCTTAGGTACAATGGTCATGTGTATTTGGTTCCATCACATTATTGTTGATAAATACTTATTCATTTTCTTAATCTAACCAATTGAAATATCTTATTTCCTTATTCTTTTCCTTTCCATTCTCTTTTTCTTTTACTTTTAAATCTAAAATGCAGACATACGATTCGGGTCGGTTGTGTGTATTTATTTTCCCACTTGGTTGTACTTTATTCTCAATTAAATGGGGGGTAATGATATTTTTTCTTATCGTCTCAACTCATGTTTTCCTTCTCCTCCTTCTATTTCCGTTATTACCCTCCGCATGGTTCAACTCCTCATAGACCCGTTAATTAGTAGTAACAAGTCTTATAGCAGCCGTATAAAAAATTTTCCTTCAGTTTAATAAAAATCCTAATATAATCCAATCCGCTCTATAAATATACACTTTAATCTCTTTTCGCTTGCACTTCCATCTGCGAACTTCTGTGTCTTTCGAAACCTCCAATGCAATCTAAACTTTTCATGGCAAAGCAAAAATATTTCATATGCTTTTGCCTCTTCCTTTCTTTAACTATTTCTACAGGTTTGGAGAGCTGGTTTTCTCCGCTTTGTTTCGCTGCTTTCATATACCTAAGACATGAAAAAGTTCTGACTATGCTGGTTTCTTCTTTGTTGCAAATGATAATGGCAGAAGCTAATGAGACCGGAGGATTATATCGACGTCTTCATGGCGCTGTGAAGCTTTTTGTCTTTGGAGATTCTTATGCTGATACTGGGAATTGTCCGAAACCTTTGGCAGGCTCGTGGAAGGAACCATATGGGATCACATTTCCTGGTAGACCAGCTGGCCGGTTCTCCAATGGTCGTGTCCTGACTGATTATATAGGTTCTTCCTCTCTCTATTGTCCTTCCTTTTTTCTGCACAAATATTTTTGTCAGTAGATTACGTTTCACTGAAATTACAAGCACTCTAATAACTAAACCTCAGACAGATTTGTATTTTTCTTGGAGTGGTATGGTTTCGGCATGGCTGAATTGGTTGTTAATGACCACATTTTCAGTCCAATTTCCCACAAATTCTATTCTTCACCTTTATTTGGTACTTTTCCTTTTTCATTCCCATAAGTTTTTTTACTAGAATAGAAAAGATCTTTACATGTTTGCATGGTTGAACTATTTTGTTTCAAAATTTATAGAAAAATCCAAGCATTCTTCCGTTTCAATATAGCCACAAATTGATCCTGATACATAGAATAAGCTATTATCCGCTTCTCACATTTTTCTCTTCCTCATCAAACTTTTAAACAGTTTTTCATGCTTTCATCAATTTGATGAAAAGTTCAATATGTTTGGCTGGACTTCGTTTTAAATCAGCATGCTGAACTAAATTGACAACAATATTAGTTAAAAAAACAACTAGTACTTTTGGAATATTTATCTCTTTTCTGTAAAATCTTCTGTGCCTAGAAAAATTAGCATTTTTTTTTTATTCTAATGAATTATCCTAATTCTAAGGTACATATTACTTCATCCTAATTGGTGAAATCTGGAAATAAAAAAATACAAGAAACTAGTTTACATGTTGGCTTGCTAAAATCTGGTTGGAAACTCCAAATGCTGGATGGTGAAAATTGATTTTCCTCCACAGGCAAAATTTTAAAGGGTTAATTACAAGCACACCTCTGAACTATGACTTAGTATCATTATGCCTCATTAAACTCTAAAACATAACAAGTTGACCACATGAACTGCGAATTGGTATTAATCAACCCCATCTATTAACAATATGTTAGCAATCAGTTAGAAAAGTAGATAAAAAATTATTATGTAACTTGCATATGTTTACAAAATTTTATTTTGTACCTAAATTATATTATATTTTTTATAACAATTATCTAATAACTGAAATACCTTATATATTACTCTTATAATTACATGTCGTTTCAAAAAAACATTTTAATCATTAGGTAATTATTGTAATAAGAGAGAATCAATATAAGTATAAAACTATAGTTTTGTGAAGATGTACAAGTCAAATAATAATTTTTTATTCATTTTTTTAACGGATTACTAAGAGGAGAGGTTGATTGATACAAATTGGTATTTTAAGCCTTTAAAGAGTAAATTTGTTACGTTTTAGAGTTTAGGATAATATAGTAATACTGAGTCATAGTTCAGGGAATGTGTTTATAATTAACCTAATTTTAAAAGCTTTTATCTATGGTCTTTTATTTTTTTATTTATCCTTAAAATTTTCTCACTATTATCTACATGTTTTTGGACTGCATGATATGCAGCTTCATTTCTTCGTATACCATCTCCACTGCCTTACAAATGGAGAAAATTTGGCAAGAAATTGCTTCCCTTAGGAATGAATTTTGCCTATGGAGGGACAGGTGTCTTCAACACATTGGTCAAAGAGCCAAACATGACAACCCAAATCAGTTTCTTTCAACGACTCCTTGAAGGAAAATTGTACACCAAACATGACCTAAACTCCTCCATTGCTCTGGTGTCTCTTGGGGGCAATGACTATGCTACTTACATGGCATCGAATGGCAGCCTACAGGTGAGTGGTTAACCTAATTTTAATTGTGTAAGAGCGAAATTGTGAATCAAGTATTGAGTACAACTACCATGAGAATTTATTGATTAAACTTATAGACATTTTTTAATTAACATCAAAGTGATTGAAAGAGTTTGTTTGATTTTTATTCACTTCATTAATTTAGTTTCTTCTCTTGAAATTTAAAGAGAATCAACCTTGTGTAGTCAATCTTCTTCACAGAGCGCATATATTTTTATGATTAATTAAGCGTTTAACAAAACTGACAATTATTCTTTGTTTAATGACATGTTATGAATTTCCTGATCACGTAATTAGGACATGCTTGTCTGTTTATTCATCAACGTAACGTTTCGAAAATCTAACCTTCTAGTTGAAGCCTCTCAATGCTTAATTGATAACAATGGCACGAGGCCACAGCTAGGAAGTCAACACAATGACTCCTAACCACCTGATTTATGTAGAAAAGTTTTTTTCTTTAAAAAAAAAAAAAAGCACAAGTAATGAGAATGATTAATGAACTATTTGAGGACCTCGAAATTATATATGCAGGTATTGAAGCTGTGGATTCAGCGTTTTGCTCGTTCCATAGAAAAACTAATAGTTGTTTTAAAAAAAAGCTTCTAGTTGTAAAACCAATCAGCTGCTTAGCTAAAATGGTTCTTGGGTTTCCCAAACAGCTCCTAAACAATTAATTCGCATACTTTACATTTGAGTAAAGGAAAATGCTATTCTTCCAAAATTTTTATGTAAAATTCTACACCAGAATGATGTATTAATGACAATTTTGTAATAAATAAGTATCTTGGTGGGTTTTTTATTTTAAAATAATAGGTCCACAACTTAACCACATCATTCTGGTGATAAATTCTGTATGAATTTGATTGTATAGCATTACTCTTAAGTAAATACTTAGGAATTGATCTTCAATTGGAATGCCTTAAATAGTTCACATAGGGCACACTATAAGGCTTCTTTAGGACACAATTGATCTTCTTTCCTGCGGTTCAAGTGCTTCGATTGAATTACTTAGCCAAACAAAAAAGAACAAGTGCCTAGATTGAATTTTCAAAAGGTTCCTGAACTCTTAACCTCCACGTGGATGTTGCCTTTCTTGTTCGTGATAGGGTTTCCCAGCCTTCACTGAAACTGTCATTAACCAGCTTACCTTAAACCTAAAGCGGATTCACGGCTTGGGAGTGGAAAAGATAGCTGTTACAGCAATGGAACCGCTCGGGTGCTTGCCTGCAGTCACTGCCTCGACCTCGTACCAAAATTGCAGCGAGACAGAGAATTCCCTCACCAAGTTCCACAACCAAATGTTGCAGCAAACTGTGCAGAAGTTGAACAATGAAAGTGGTGGTGCCGTGTTTGTAATCATCGACCTCCACAGTGCTTTCTTGTCTGCATTGAATATACAAAAAAATCATACAGGTGATTGCAGGCATGCATACACGCGTGCATACATGATGATACACACTATGTAGACATATGCAAAGCATGTGCATAATGCAAGTATTGAATATATGAATTTCAATCCAGGCCTTTTACCACAACTTCCATAACATTGCCAGTTCCACCCACATAAAAATAAAATAAAATTAAAAAAGAAGAAGAAGAAGAAAGAAATTCTTGGTATAAAAATAATGACTTCATTTTTTAAACACTTTAATTCAAGAATAATTTGGCTCTTAGTATAGTCTTACTTTGACATCTATCTCTTCAAAAGTCCTAGACTCCTGGGCTCTTAATCTTATGGCACCTGATATTTTATTATTTGTTCATCTATTTTTTGGGATAACAGAATCCACAAACACAAATTAATTCCAGAGAGAAAAAAAAAAAGAAATTTTCATGGAAACTATATATATGACCATATATATCTTCTTCCTGGTGCAGGGATTTCAAAGTTTGAGAATCCATTGAAGCCATGCTGTGTTGGTGTTGACAGAGGATATTCATGCGGGAGTGTAGACAATAGTGGAGCCAAGAAGTACATTATATGTGAGAAACCTCGACTGTCATTTTTCTGGGACATGATACACCCTACACAGCGAGGTTGGCATGCAGTTTATGCAGCTCTAAAATCATCTCTCCACCACCAACTTTACTAAAGAGAATCCTCACTATCATTGCTGTTGTTTCTTGCTTGGAAGTTGGATATGAGATTGAATGATCTATAGAGTTAAGTGGGTGCGTAGATGAAAAGAAAATGGAGAAAGTAAATAGAAAATTGAAAAAGAAAATGTCTCGTGCTTTCATAAGTGCAGCTTTATTTATTCCATTAAATTTTGGTTCAAAAGTGAAGAATTACAAAAACAGGGTGACCCTCTTCTTACCCACAGACCCCAACCCACATAAAAGCAGGATTTCATCTTTAGTCTCTAGTTTCACACATGATACTTTACCCACTAAGCCAGTTGGCATATCTAAGTCCTAAAAAATTATAATATTACCCACAATAATTTGAGTATTGGTCATTGTGACCGTCGTGTATGATAATTTTTCTCTAGGTGAGTGCAACTTTTTAAATTTATTAATTTTCGGCCAGACAAAGTCCAGCATTCTTTCCATTAGTAGGAAAAATGCATGTTGGGTTCTTACTTCAATCTGAGCTGTCCTCATGAGGCCCAAACTTCATCAACCAGACTAGGATTGGGCTGCCCTTGTCATATAATAAAGGTAGTGTGAATCTAGTGCTAGGAGTTTTTTTTTTTTTTTTTTTGATCGGCAATGAGAAATATATTGATGAAAAGGGGAATACAGGGCCATCACTGATTGGGAACCAAATCAGACCAGGCTAGCCAAAACAAGAGAGAAAAGAAAGGAAAGGAAGAGTAGGGCAAAAAATAAGACAGCTATACAGACTAGTTGGCAAGTAACCAACTAACATTTCCTAAGAGAGCATTTTGACTGTTTCAATATTAATAATGAAGTCCATAGCACTGAAGGCAGACCTCCCAATTTTTTATCGAGCTTTCAACCAAAGTGCAAGCATCACCTTAATCGAGAACACAGATTCTTCCCAATCCAAAGCTTTTCCATTGAAAATAATCCCATTCCTTATGAGCCAGATATGCCATAATGTGGATGAGAATAAGGATCTCCATATGACTTTTTTTCACCCAGAAAAGCTGGAGTCAAACCACCAATTGGCAAGGCTAGATAAATTACCTGGAGCTACCCAACTTAATCCCCACCACTTGAGGATTGTTGACCAGATCTGCCATGACACCCTGCAAGTTATAAGAAGATGATCCAAGCTTTCAACCCCTTCATTGCACAAGACACACAGTTGATTTGATGATACAGGCAGAACCTTCCTGTGAATTAGTAAAACTTTTGTTGCAATTTTGCCTTGAAGAGCTAACCAGCTAAGCACCTGAACCTTTAATGGAGTAGCAGATTGCCAGATAAATGGGAATTGGTAAGTGGGAGCACCAAACGACTCATGAACTAAATTGCAAAAATATTTTACAGAGAAGACCTTATTTGGATCTGCCTTCCGAAGATGGAGTCATGTTTCTTAGGATCAAGGGTGGTGGATGACAGAAGACATAATAGATTCTCAAGTTCCTCATATTCCCAGGGTCTTAGACTCCTTCTAAATAAAAGATTCTAGCAGTTTTTGGCCGTAGTTTGGTTGAAGGTTGTATTTCTGATGGTGATTTCCTGATCTGATGACAGAGAGAAAAGCTTGGGAAAAGAGACAGATAGGGGATTATTGGCTAACCATGGATTGGACCAGAAGGAGGTGGAGCTCCCTGAACCAATCTTAATCAATAGATTTTCCTTTAGAGCCTTGCTAAAGCCATCATCACTGGAGCCAAGAGACACAATACCTTTCCAAATCCCAGAGGCATTTGACAGAGAACTTGTGTAGGGAAGCCATTTGTTACTGTCCAAGTAGTACTTGCCGCAGATAATTTTCCTCCAGAGGGCATGCTTCTCCACTCCAAATCTCCACTACCATTTAGCAATCAAGGTTGCATTCATTGAGGTGAGAGGCCTTATACCTAAACCCCCAGATCTTGGTTGTGTAACAGCATGTCAATTTACAAGATGAACTTTTTTCTTAGCCACAGCATCACCCCAAAGAAAGCTTCTCATTAGCTTTTGAATTTCAATTCTAACTTTGGAAGGCAGCTTGAATAATGAGAGAAAGTAGAGAGGGATATTGGCCAAAGTATATTTGAGAAGTGTGATCCTACCTCCAATTGAGAGATGGTTTCTTTTCCAATATGAGAGATTTGATTTGATCTTGAGAATGATACCTACCCAGTCCTTTGACAGCTGCTGATTTGGGCCCACTGGTATCCTCAAATAAGACATTGGGAAATTGCTAATGGAGCAACCAAAACATGAGGCAGCCAATACTAGAAAATGTCTTTCAATTCCAATACCATAGATGCAGCTTTTGTCAAAATTGATTTTGAGCCCTAATAAGAGCTCATTGCATCTTAGTAGCCTTTTTAGGTTTTTCAACTCGTTTAAATCAGCTGCATTGAAGCAAAGAATGTCATCTGCTTATTGTAACTGCATTAGGGGAATATGATCTCTCCCTATGGTAATCCCTTTCACCAGATCTAGATTTCTTGCCCTCTTAAGCAGAACATTGAGGCCTTCTGTAGCAATAATAAACAAAAAGAGAGAAAGGGGGCACCCTGCCTCAGCCCTCATTCAATTCCAAATTCCTTAATGGGTGAGCCATTTACCAGAATGGAAATCATGGTTGAGGAGATGCATTCCTTGATCCATTTACACCACTGAGGTCCAAATCCCATCTTATCCATAAGTAAAAGAAGAAAGCTCCAGTTGATGGAATCAAACGCCTTTTCAAAATCCAATTTGAGGGCAATTCCTTTGAAGTTATTTGACTTCCAATCCTGGAGAACTTCATTTGCAATTAAAATACCATTAGTTATGCTTCTACCTTTTATGAAAGCATTTTGTGAGTCACTTATGACTTCCCCCATTACAGATTTAAGTTGATTTGCCAGGCATTTTGCAAGGAGTTTGTACATTGACCCAATCAAGCTTATAGGTCTAAATTGATGTAGATACTCTGGACAATCCACCTTAGGAATAGGAGTTTTGAAAGAGGAGTTGATACATTTGGTGAGCTTGCCATTCTTTTGGAATTCAAGGAGGAAAGCCATAACATCATCCTTTAGGATTGCCCAAAACTTCTTTAGAAAGTTCATGTTGAATCCATCAGGCCCTGGGGCCTTCCCACCATCACAGCTGCACAAAGCCTGCCATGCTTCTTCATGAGTGAACTCTTGTTCAAGCCTTGCCTTGCTTTCCTCACTAATTTTGTTAAGAGCCTGCCCCTGCAGTACTGGCCTGATAGGTACGTTCTCTGAGTATAAACTCTTAAAATGGTTGTAAACTTCAGACTTAATAGATGCTGGGTCAATGAGTAGGGACCCTTTTGACAGAAGGTGCCCAATTTGGTTGGATCTGTATCTCCTGTTAATTGTAGCATGAAAAAATTATGTATTTCAATCTTCTTTTGCTAACCAGAGATATCTTGATTTCTGCCTTAATATGCTCTCAGCCTCCATATATGCCTTCCATAGCTTTCCAGTAAGGTATCTTCTGTTTTTCTTGGCTTCAAAATTGAGAGGATCATCCTCAGTTTATTTTTCAGCAGCAGCCATCTTGGTCTCTAATTTGCTCACTTTTTTTAAAGTATTCCCACAGACTTTAGAGTTCCAAACTTTTATCTTTGCTTTGATATTCTGTAGTTTTTTCAATAGCTGACATCCTAACCAACCTTGCACAGAGAACATCTTCCATTCATTGATCACTAGACTTTTGAAGAACTTTTTGTTGAGCCATGTATTCGAAAATCTGAAGGGCTTTGGCCCCTATTTGACCTCATCATCAGTTAGGAAAATTGGGGAGTGATCAAAAAGAGCTCTTGGCAGCCCCCATAGTGTACATTTAAAAGTAGACATCCACCTAGAGCACACTAGGACTCTGTCAATTCTGCTCTAGATTTCCTTCTCTTGAAGGTTGGACCAAGTATATCTCCTTCCTGTAAGGTCAGAGTCATCATTAAACTTCTGGAACAACTTCATACCTCTTGACACTCTTATGCAACCAGTTCTATCCCCTAATTTTAAGATTTCGTTGAAGTCACCACCCAAGCACCATGCAAGGTTACTTGATAATTTTAAGGCCATCAAAATGTTCCAGAGCTCTTTCCTGCCCTCATCCTCATTTGGCGCATAGACATTCACCATCACACAATTCACCTTGTTTTGGTAGCACCCTTCAATCAAGATGAAATTTCGATGAATGTTAGTCTTTGAGACTTTAAACATCTCTTGATTGCAAATGCATAACAATTCTCCAACCGCACCAACAGAATTACTTGCTGCCCATCCATAATTTTCAACACCCCACACTAATCTAATATTCCTGTCATCACATGCTTGCCATTTTGTCTCTTGAAGGAATAAGAAATCCACTTTCTTATGTTTGCATACCCTTTTCATCATTCTTCTTTCTCCTACCCTCACTAAACCTCTAATATTCCATTATATCAGCTTCATTAAGTTAAAAAATTCAAACACCATGAGACCATCCACACAGAGCCCAGAGCTTTAAGCTTTGCCTCCCCTTTCTTTTACTTTATCTACCGCTTGTTTGTTTATGCCCGCTCTCTCTTTTTCCACGATCAACTGTTGCATTGCTTTTTTTGAACCAAGGAAGCTAATCCCAAGACTTTTCCCCACCTCAATTGTGATACCGGTTTTCTTATGGATAGACTCTTGTAGTTCATTCCAAATCAAGTTATTTCTGTTCTTTATGTGAGCAGAAGGGAGAGATGATGCGGATCTGGAGGTTCAGACATTTGCAGCTGCCGATCTCTTCTTTGAGCTCGATAACACCTTTCCAAAATCAGAAAATGCCTTTTTCATCCTTCTTTTCCGAAGGCTTGCTACTGGCAAAATCTTTGGGGCACCAATGATCCCCACAAAAGATTGAGCTACTGTCAATGGGGGCTGGGCTAGGGGGCTAAAGACAAATTGGACTGAAACAGATCGATGAGACGGATGTAGGCCTAGGCTTGATTTGGGCCCAGTTGGTGTAATAGAATAATGCTGAAAATTAAGTGGTTGAGGAGCAATCTAGGAGTTTTGACAAAAGAAAAGAAGAAATACAATACATATACATAAATATATAAGGCCATCCAACAAATTCGGTAGTGTTATTGGACATTTTCCAATCTCACCTCTCAACAGTTTCTTATGTTGCGTTTGGATTTGTGGAGAAAATAGAGAAAATAAAAAAATAAAAAAATAAAACTAAAAAATATGAAAAGAACATAAAGAGAAAAAAATGTTACATTCTTTTATTTTGTTTGATTGGACTTTAAAATAATGAAAAAAAAGGAATTTATCAAAAAAAAAGTTAGTTAACCATAAAAATGAATATATATAACTAGTTTTTATTTTTCTTTCATTTTTCTTTCTCTTGAAGACCTTGACAAATTTAAGATCCAAGCATAACATTAATGTTTCCTAAAGTTCATCTCACTCTAGCGGTATCTATTCATTCTGAAGAAAACCATTAGAAGAAAAAAACAATTTAGACTTAATAGATAACTTGCACCATGGATTTAACCAAACAGGTCACGAAACTTTGACCCTACCAATAGTAGGAACGAAAAAAACCTACATGGTTGAAGATCCATAGTACTCATCAATCATTACAAAATTTGTCAAATACAAAGGTAAGAAAATTGCGAAGAGAACAATACTAATGAAGTAGCCACACGAGGAGGCTGTTTGGTGTAACTATTGGTCTTGGAAGAAAATTCAAACGCGGGTGGTTTGGCAGTGCAGCTGTGGGTATGGCCAACCTCACTCCCTTCTTCTATGGTTTCCAACCTCTTCTCAAAACTCAGCCTCCTTTCAATCCTAAGAAGACGAGGCACAGGTGCTGCTTCAACGGCCTGCCAAGGTGCACTGAGAGGCCTTGCCATTTTTTCTTCTCTCTCACCTTCTTCTAATTCTTGGTGTCTATAATGGTGACATGTTTTATGCTCTCTTAAGTGATCATTAAACCATGAAACACGAATATTTATATACATGTGTCACTACAAGAAAAAGGGTTATTTGCGACGGATTATTTGTGACGGCTACCTATGCTGTCGCAAATACCCAATTATTTGCGACGGCAACTTCCCCGACGCAAAAAAAAATACTATTTTCATCGGCACTATTTGCGACGGCGTTGACACCGTCGGGAAAAAGGGCAAAACGACGTCGTTTTGCATGCGCAAAGGCGACCCCCCACTATTCGTGACGGCGTATTTGCGACGGGTTTGCCGTAGCAAATGTTTTAAATAAAACGACGTCGTTTGGATATAAAATGATGTAGTTTCGATACCCAATATCATCTTCCCCCCTTTTCTTCTCCTCTTTCCCTCTTTCTCTCTTATTCGACCAGCCGCGCGCCCTAGCTTGGAACGATCAACGATCACCACTGCGGCGCGATAGTGTTTCGGCTGGAAGGCCATCGCCGGAGACGACGCCTGAAAGCCGCTGCCGGAAGACGACGCTTGGATGGCTTGCATTGCCGGAAGCCTTGTCGACTGGTGAGCCGTCTCTCTTCCCTCCTCCCTCCTCCCTCGTCACCTGCAGCAGCGACTGGAAGCCCTAGCCGCCGAAACTCCTCACGGACTGCTACCCCTCGTTGCCGAAGCCTTTGCCTTGGTGTCGTCGCCGCCGGAAGTCCACACCCACTGGTAAGCTTCTCTCTTTCTCCCTCGTCGCCTCTCTGTTTCGAGCTCTCTGTTTCTATATTAGATATCACACATTATACATTTTCAAATTATTTCATGTATAAAATTCATCACATTATAAGACTCGGTTTTGTTAAAAAACTCAAAATCTGCTAGCAGAAACTAAACTCAATTCTTTTTTTATTGTTTTTGAAGTTGACAATAGACTGGGTTTTGTTAAAGCTTGCTATCTATGTTCATATGGAGTTTGTTGCATTGTGAAATATGTACGTTCTTCTTTATTCCTCTAAGTCTTGAAAGTGTATATACACTTTTTTTTGTATTAATGCATGAGGATACTTTCATTTTCATTATTTGTAAACAAACGGAATCTACTATAAACTTTTTTTTTTTTTTTGAAATCAGATGAGATCTATTGCTGATTTTATTGGGGGAGAATTCTTGATTATTTTAATTTTTCATTATTTGTATGAGTATTGTTTTAGCCTTTACATACTCCGTTCATTTGATCAATTGTGTATAATAGAATTCTGTACTTAATAATTTCAGACACACGGGGAGAGAGAGAGAGAGAGAGAGGGGTTAAGGATAGAGAAAGTAGTAAAAGAGGTACCCATTTTTCTTACTATTACTGCTGATTTTTTTTTTTTTTTTTTAACTTAGTGCTATAGGCATGGGCCTACGGCACTCCCCGATAAATTGAAAGAAAAGGAAAAGGAAAAAAGGGGTGAAGACAATGTCTAAAAGAGAAGAAAACTCAATTCCTTTTTTTTATTCTTTCGAAGCAGACAATAGACTTGCTTTTGGTAAAGCTTGCTGTTAATGTTCATATGGAGTTTGTTGTGTTGTCAAATATGTATGTTGGTCTTTATTAAGTCTTGAAAGTGCAATATATACACTTTTAACCTTTTTGTATTAATGTACAAGGATACTTTCGTTTTTATCATGTGTAAACAAATGGAATCTACTATCAAATGTTATGAAAATCATATTTGATCTTGGGAGAATTCTTGATTATTCAAAATTTTCATTATAGTTCGAGAATTCTTTTAACTTTTACATATGTTCTGTTTGTGTGACCAATTTTGCATAATAAAATTTTTCTTATGATGGTAAAAGAGGTAGCCATTGTTTTACAATTATTTCTGAATATATATATATATATATATATATATTTTTTTTTTTTCAATTTATCAGAGAGTGCCGTAGGCACGGGTTATCCTTAGTAAATAGATAAGACGAGTAAACCCTATTTTGAAAGCTTTGAAATTAATATTATCTTGAGAATTATGTAAGTAAGACCGATGCTTGTAGAGGCTTTGGATGAGACCTTAGAAGTCTCCAGTGAATTTTGTGTAAATAACCCAAAATTCGGAATGGAATATCTAACCACGTAATTTTTTTTTTCTTTTTTTTGTTATAACTCTCTAAATATTAAAAATTTTGTGCTGAATTCAAAACTAGTAAAAACTAGACTCACATGAACTTCTTAAGAATAAGAAACTAGGAAAAAGGAAATGGGGTTTGCTTCAATTTTAGCTATTTGAAACCATCTAGACTAACTGATTAATGACAGAATTTCAACCATATGCCCTTGTTCTTGTTTATTGTTGATACACTTATTTAGATGTCACTAACTGCTTAATGAATATGACTATTTTCAATCTTTTATTTTCTTGATAGCACAATGCGCTTCTCTTCTTCATGATAGTACATCCGTGTGCTTGTAATTTGATAAACATTACAATCATTTACCATTGTCTATGGTCCAGCAGGTTTGTTTAATTCACTTTCTTACTTTATAGTAACAATTTATATTTATATATTTTAATTAACTCATGACATGAGTTAATTAAAATATAAGCATATAACCTTAGACCCGTTCAAAAATCGTCTATGTAGTTTGTGGATTCAACTACGATGAGATGGTTCTTGAATTATCCAGTTTCGGATAATTTGGGAATGCATAAATCTATGTAGTAGTTAGTGGCTCACCGGTTTAAATTGTTCTTCTTTAATGAAAATTCTGTGTAGCAAACTCTGTGTTCTCTGGGTACATACGGGATGTGGTGTACAACAATACACTTCGTTTACGTCGCGTACTTGGAGAACTATAGGGAGATGCTGCCGGATTTTCCTTAAAGAGGGACAAAACGGTTTGAGCTACTTCCTATTGCATAGATTATGCATTCCTGAATGGGATAGGACCACCTACCTATTAAAGAGGAGTTGTATGGATAATTTTCACGTTGCATGAACATTTATGATCTATATTTTACGTATGGTGACTTAATTAGTAATGTTTATGTGAATATCTACAGAAAAATGGACAAGAGTTGGATTGATTCTGGTGATAGGCTTTCCAGGGAATATGTGGACGAAATAGACCAATTTCTTGTGTTTGCGTACATTGGCAATGGTGCAGATTCATTGATCTACTGTCCTTGTAGGCAGTGTGCAAATCGTTACTATTTTTCACGAGATGTTGTGCGTGAGCATCTTCTCAACAAAGGAATGTTAAGAAAATATAAGATTTGGACTAGTCATGGGGAATCTTATCCTTCTAGTTCTAGTTGCCCTGACAGAGACAGTGGAATGTTGGGGGATGCAGACTTTGCAGATGATATGATCGGTATGATAAATGATGCTATTCTGCATGTAGGTGGAAGTTTTGAGAATGATGATGTCCAGATAGGAGGGAATGAAGAAACTGTTAAGTATTTCAAGCTTCTAGAGGAAGAGCAGTGTGAATTGTATCCGGGATGTAAGAAATTTAATAAATTGTCATTTATTGTTCGACTCTTGCATCTTAAGGTGCTCAATCATTGGACGGACAAGTCAATGGATATGTTACTCGAGTTGTTGAGTGAAGCTTTTCCTGAGGGTGTGCAACTTCCTAAGAATTACTATAAAGCTCAAAAGATAACTGAAGATATAGGCTTTACGTATATGACTTGGGATGCATGCCCCAACAGTTGTATGTTGTTGAGGAATGAGCACGCTGATCTTAATGAATGTCTCATATGTCATGTTTCTAGATGGAAAGAGAGTGTCAATAATTCAGAAAATCGTGGTAAACTGAAGCCTGCAAAACAGATGAGGTACTTTCCTTTGAAGCCAAGGCTGCAAAGATTGTTTATGTCATCCAATACATCTAGGTCAATGAAATGGCATGCAGAGGACCGAACAAATTATGGGACTTTAAGGCATCCTGCAGACTCTGAGGCGTGGAAAGATTTTGATCGGCGAAACCCAGTCTTTGCTAGTGATAGCCGTAATGTGAGGTTTGGGCTTGCGTCGGATGGATTCAACCCGTTTAGATCGATGAATGTAGTTCATAGCACTTGGCCTGTAGTGTTGATTCCATACAATCTACCACCTTGGATGTGCATGAAGCAACCATTTTTTATATTGTTTGTGCTTATAGATGGGCCTAAAGGACCCGGTGACAACATTGATGTCTACTTGCAGCCGTTAATTGAGGAGTTGAATGAGCTTTGGAATGAAGGTGTACCCACTTTTGATGCATCGACCAAATAGATGTTTCAATTGTTCACATGTTTATTGTGAACAATTGGTGACTTCCCTGGATACGCCATGCTGTCGGGATGGAGTACCAAAGGTGAATATGCTTGCCCGTGTTGCAATACGCAAACTAAATCCAGAAGGTTGAAGCACGGAAAAAAGTTTGTCTACATGGGCCACCGTCGCTTTTTGCCTACTCGACATAAATTTCGAAGGGATAGAGTATCATTTGATAAGACCCAAGAAATTGGAACAAAACCTGAAATGTTGTCTGGATCAGATATGTTGTTACAGTTGGAAGCAAAAGGTATCCTTACCCAATACAGATTGGATGACCTTGCAGTAAGGCACCGGAGATCAAAAGAGAAGCAAAAGAATGATGAGCCCAAAACCCATAATTGGAAAAAGAAGAGCATCTTTTATGAATTACCGTACTGGAAATACAATTTAGTAAGACACAATCTCGATGTGATGCATATAGAGAAGAATGTATGTGACAATGTATTATGGACAATACTAGGAGTTATGGGAAAGTCGAAGGACAATGCAAATACCCGACGTGATTTGAAAGAAATGGGAATTAGAGAAGCATTGCACCCAGTAGAGAAGGGGGCCAACAAATTGTACTTGCCTCCTGCTCAGTTCACGATGACCAAGGAGGAAAAATATTTGTTCTTGAAAGTGCTAAAGAAAGTTAGAGTGCCAAATGGGTATACATCTAATATATCACGACATGTTTATTTAGATGAAAGGACTATTTGGGGTTTAAAGAGTCACGACAATCATGTCATGATGCAACAACTTATTCCTTTGGCTATACGTCATTCTTTGCCTAAGAAAGTCATTGAACCGTTGATTGAATTGAGCAACTTCTTCAGGCAACTGTGCTCGAAGTTGAATGGTGTAACTGACTTGCAGTATATTCAGGATCGTATAGTAGTAACTCTTTGTCATCTTGAGAAATTATTTCCCTCGGCCTTCTTTGATATAATGGAACACTTGCCCATTCATTTAGCAGATGAAGCATTATTGTGTGGACCAGTTCAATATCGATGGATGTACTCAACTGAGAGATATCTTCTAACATTGAAAGGGTATGTTCGAAATCGAGCTTTTCCAGAAGGTTCAATAGCTAAAGGGTACATGATGGAAGAGTGCATGAATTTCTGTGCCCAATATCTTCATAACATAGAAACCAAAACTAATCGACCGGTGCAGAGCAAAGATGGTCCAGAAGGGTTATGCAAATTTTTTCATCCTCATAAGAGTGTACTGACACAGGCTCACCGCTATGTCTTGTTCAACTCTAAATTAGTGGCATCATTCATAAAGTAAGTTTGTTTTTTTAATCACCACTTCATGTTAAAGTATGTAGCAGTTTTATATACATCATCTTCATATATGTAATTTTATTGCACAGCAATCACCTTGAATTTCTTAAGGAAAAATTTTCTCAAGCAGACAATCATCAAATTCAGCACGAGCATTTTGAAACATTCCACACTTGGTTCAGTAATCATGTATGTTTTATTTTTTTCAGTTCACTCAAACTTACGTACACTTCATGAATATAAATATACACTCCTGGTTGCATAACAGGTTCAAACTTTACGAAGGACAACAAATATCATCTTCTCTGATGAAATCACAAATTTGGCAAATGGTCCTAATGACATAGCATATAGGTATAATGCCTACAACGTCAATGGGTTCCATTTTCGTGTGAAGCACATGGATGATAGTCAAGTTCCTCAAAATAGTGGTGTAAGTTTAAAGGCTGAGACCCTGAGTTATGCTAGTCGAAAGGATAATAATCCTCGTGTGGGGTCTGTGTACTACTATGGACAACTGACTGATATTGTTGAAATTCGATACATTAATGACATGGCATTTGTTATGTTTAAGTGTGATTGGGTTGATAACATCCGCGGGAAGAAGGAAGATGCTTTCAAGTTTACATTGGTCAACTTCAACCATTTGTTATACCGAGATGATCGAGAGACCAATGAACCTTTCATCTTTGCATCCCAAGCAGAGCAGGTTTGGTATGCGTCAGACCCTTTACAAGCAGACTGGCATGTTGTTGTGAAGATGTCACAGAGAAGTTTGTTTGATATGCATTCCTTAGACACTCAAGCTGAGCCTTATGCAAGTCAACAACTGGAAGAAAATATTGCCCTTCATGATAAAGATGTTCACTGGGTTAGGGAAGGAACAGAAGGAGTAACGGTCGATGCTCCTGTCTAACAGTCATATTCCAACTTGTCAATGATGGACTAACCTTTTGTCTTCCTCTATTAGCTTTGTGTAGTTGGTTATTTGATATGTACATAGTTGTAACCATATTTTGACATGTAACATGTAACATGTAACTGTTAATTTGTAACTTCTAAAACTTTGTCTATAGTTTGATAAGTTTGACCTTAATTCCCTCACATATGTGCTTAGAAACTTGAAAGCTTTCATACTTTTCCCTCTATTTGTTAGTTGTTTATTTTGTATGTAGCTTGTATTTTTCTTACCAGGTTATTATGTCAAAGAGGAAGAGGTCTACTGGTCGGACGGTGTCTGATGTATTGCAGTCATTTACATCTCAGTCTGAGGAGACTACTCCACCAGTTCCATCTCAACAACCTATGTTGCAACCGTCTCCTCCTCTACCGACTGTTTCAACTGAGGCAGTAGGGTTAGCACCATCAGATACATCCTCATGGCCGCTTGTATCAGGTATAAACTAAGTTAATAAATGTTCACACATTTAGCTAACAACTAATATCATATGCTTTGATTTATATTATTATTTTAGATTCATTTGCTTCAGGGCCATCAGGTAATGAGACATCCTCATCGTGTTCAAAGAAAGGGCGAGGCTTGGCATTGGGTATTCGTGACTGGGGTAGCAAGGATTTCAAGTATCACGTGGTATTTGATAAGATGTGGTGCCCAATTGAGAACACAAAAGTTAACAAACTCTCAGGGCAGTTGGGCATCATAGTGCGTCACATTGTACCCTTGATATATACAGATTGGACACAAGTACCCTCTG
The DNA here is from genome assembly GCA_033060915.1 of Euryodendron excelsum. NCBI lineage: Eukaryota > Viridiplantae > Streptophyta > Magnoliopsida > Ericales > Pentaphylacaceae > Euryodendron > Euryodendron excelsum. The sequence continues at coordinate 20,354,761 of CM065390.1, read as the reverse complement.
ATTTGATCGATCAGATTTGGCAGGATGTTAAGTTAAGGTAAAAACGTTATTGTTTCTTCAATTAGTAAAACTGTAATATTTATCTATCAGTTTAATGACTAATGTTTTTATAGCGTAATTTGGAACCTTGTCCGGATGAGTACAAACCGGTTTGCATGGACAAATGTGCGAAGTTATGGAAGGATCATAAGTACCATATCAAAAAAAAGCATTTTACGCCATATCGAGACATTTTGGACCGCTATCCTGATTGTCCTGATGGTGTCCTTCCAAATCACTGGAGAGAGCTCGTGGATTATTGGAGGACCGAGGCGGCAAAGGTTTGAGTATTTATGTCATTACATTCATTTGCAATAACATCCTTATTGAATATTTATGTCATTAATTATGCCAATCTATTGTAGGCAATTGCAAAAAATAATTCAACGAATAGGGAGCTTCGTGGCCCACCTCATACAACTGGAAAGACACAGTTCTCGACAATACGCCATGAGGTACATACGTAAGAAAATTAACGCTTATTATTATGTTTTGGGTTGTAAGCATTCACATATCATATTGTATGTTTGCTAAATTAGATGGAGGCGGCTGGGGACCGAACAGACAAGATGAGTGTCTACTTGAGGGGTCGCCGAGTAAATGACCCAGATGTGGTTCCCTACATTGTAAGTAGTACTTATTGCAATTTTAGTATTTAAATTTGTTTCATATTGTCAATTAATTTGTCTTTTGGATGTGTAGGATGAATATAATCGACTTCTAGAGAAGGTACCTGAGGAGCAAAGGACGGATGATGCTCGTAACAAGATATTTCACAAAGTTTTCGGGGACGATGGACATGGCTATTGCCGCACATACGGCACTGGCATATCTCGGGCTGCTGTTTATGAGGAGGATACTGGTCCATCACAGTGTCATATGGGCTTGCGAGAGGAGCTAAGAGAAGAGCTGCGAGAGAATTTGAAAGAGGAATCGCGAGAGGAGCTGAAAGAAGAGATCACTCGACAAATCACCTTACAATTGATGAAAGCCGGTGTCTTATCTGGAGATGCAACCCGACAGGTCACCATGCAATTGATTAATTTCTTAAAATAACAATTTTTATACATGTTATTTTTTTTTTGATATTGCAATTAACAGTATTTCATTGTGTTTAGGTTCCGGATGCATCTAGCAGACACCAGGTACGAGTTGAGTTTGTGGGTGATGATCATATACCATCTCGTTCACCGACATTGCCTCATTTAGCTTCATTGCCTCCACCACTGGAGCAAGTATTATCACTTGTTTCCTCACTTTTGTTACTTGATTATCATACTTGAAAATTCAAATGCTGCTATCATATTAGGTTTCTTTTAGGAAAAAACGTGTTTTCTAGTCGTTTGGGTAATAAAACCCACAAACAAGTTTGTGAGTCCGTCAAGATCGATACGTAGTAAGATTTAGGCATGAGTGACATGTAGGAACAAACGGCACGGTCGCTGGAGTCCCGGTTTGGAAGATGTAACAGTTTTTCCTCTCTTTTCCTTAGAGTTTTTTTTAAGAAAAAATCATGTTCTCTAGTTGTTTGAGTACTAAAACCCACAAACGAGCTCGGATCTCCGTCAAACTCGACACGTAGTAAGATTTACGCACAAGTGACGAGTGGGAACAAACGGCACAGTTGTCGGAGTCCCAGTTTAAGAGATTTAATTTTTTTTCCTACTCTTTTCCTTAGTTTTTTTTTTTATAGAATAACAAGTTTTCGAGTCGTCTAGGTAGTAAAACCCACAAACGAGATCCGATCTCTGTCAAGATCGACACGTAGTAAGATTTAGGCACGAGTGACGTGTAGGAACGAACGGCATGGTCGCCGGAGTCCCGATTTGGGAGATGTAACAGTTTTTCCTCTCTTTTCCTTAGAGTTTTTTTAAGAAAAAATCATGTTTTCTTGTCGTTTGGGTACTAAAACCCACAAACGAGCTCGGATCTCCGTGAAACTCGACACGTAGAAAGATTTAGGCATGAGTGACGTGTAGGAACGAACGGCATGGTCGCCGGAGTCCCGGTTTGGGAGATGTAACAGTTTTTCCTCTCTTTTCCTTAGAGTTTTTTTAAGAAAAAATCATGTTTTCTTGTCGTTTGGGTACTAAAACCCACAAACGAGCTCGGAACTCCGTGAAACTCGAAACGTAGTAAGATTTAGGCACGAGTGACGTGTAGGAACAAACGGCACGGTCGCTGGACTCCCGGTTTGGGAGATGTAACAGTTTTTCCTCTCTATTCCTTAGAGTTTTTTTAAAGAAAAAATCATGTTTTCTTATCGTTTGGGTACTAAAACCCACAAACGAGCTCGGATCTCCGTGAAACTCGACATGTAGTAAGATTTAGGCACGAGTGATGCGTAGGAACAAACGGCACGGTCGTCGGAGTCCCGGTTTGGGAGATGTAACAGTTTTTCCTCTCTTTTCTTTAGATTTTTTTAAGAAAAAATCATGTTTTCTTGTCGTTTGGGTACTAAAACCCACAAACGAGCTCGGATCTCCGTGAAACTCGACACGTAGTAAGATTTAGGCACGAGTGACGTGTACGAATGAACAGCACGGTCGCCGGAGTCCCGGTTTGGCAGATGTAACAGTTTTTCCTCTCTTTTCCTTAGAGTTTTTTTTAAGAAAAAAGCATGTTTTCTAGTCGTTTGGGTACTAAAACCCACAAACGAGCTCGGATCTCCGTGAAACTCGACAAGTAGTAAGATTTAGACACTAGTGACGTGTACGAATGAACGGCACGGTCGCCGGAGTCCCAGTTTGGGAGATGTAACAGTTTCTCCTCTCTTTTCCTTAGAGTTTTTTTAATAAAAAATCATGTTTTCTAGTTGTTTGGGTACTAAAACCCACAAACGAGCTTGGATCTCCGTGAAACTCGACACGTAGTAAGATTTAGGCATCAGTGACGTGTAGAAAAAAACCGCACGGTCGTCGGAGTCCCGGCTTAGGAGATGTAACAGTTTTTCCTCCCTTTTCCTTAGAGTTTTTTAAAGAAAAGAAATCATGTTTTCTAGTCCTTTGGGTACTAAAACCCACAAACGAGCTTGGATCTCCGCGAAACTCGACACGTAGTAAGATTTAGGCTCGAGTGACGTGTAGGAACGACCGGCACGGTCGCCAGAGTCCCGGTTTGGGAGATGTAACAGTTTTTCCTCTCTTTTCCTTAGAATTTTTTTAAGAAAAAATCATGTTTTCTTGTCGCTTGGGTACTAAAACCCACAAACGAGCTCAGATCTCCGTGAAACTCAACACGTAAAAAGATTTAGGCACGAGTGACGTGTACGAACGAACGACATGGTCAGCGGAGTCCCGGTTTGGGAGATGTAACAGTTTTTCCTCTCTTTTCCTTAGAGTTTTTTTAGGAAAAAATCATGTTTTCTAATCGTTTGTGTACTAAAACCCACAAACGAGCTCGGATCTCCGTGAAACCCAACACGTAGTAAGATTTAGGCACGAGTGACGTGTAGGAATGAACAGCAGGGTTGCCGGAGTTCTGGTTTGGGAGATGTAACACTTTTTTCCTCTCTTTTCCTTAGAGTTTTTTTAAGAAAAAATCATGTTTTCTTGTCGTTTAGGTACTAAAACCCACAAATGAGCTCGGATCTCCGTGAAACTCAACACGTAGTAAGACTTAGGCATGAGTGACGTGTAGGAACAAACGGCACGGTCACCGGAGTCCCGGTTTGGGAGATGTAACAGTTTTTCCTCTCTTTTCCTTCGAGTTTTTTTTAGGAAAAAATCATGTTTTCTTGTCGTTTGGGTAGTAAAACCTACAAACGAGCTCGGATCTCTGTGAAACTCGACACGTAGTAAGATTTAGGCACGATTGACGTGCAGAAACAAACAGCACGGCAGCCGGAGTCCCGGTTTGGGAGATGTAACAGTTTTTCCTCTCTTTTTTTTAGATTTTTTTTAAGAAAAAATCATGTTTTCTTGTCGTTTAGGTACTAAAACCCACAAACGAGCTCGGATCTCCGTGACACTCGACACGTAGTAAGATTTAGGCATGAGTGACGTGTAGGAACGAACGGCACGGTCGCCGGAGTCCCGGTTTGGGAGATGTAACAGTTTTTCCTCTCTTCTCCTTGGAGTTTTTTTAGGAAAAAATCATGTTTTCTTGTCGTTTAGGTACTAAAACCCACAAACAAGCTCGGATCTCCGTGAAACTCGACACGTAGTAAGATTTAGGCACGAGTGACGTGTAAGAACGAACGGCACGGTCGCCGGAGTCCCGATTTGGGAGATGTAACAGTTTTTCCTCTCTTTTTTTAAGAGTTTTTTTAAGAAAAAATCATGTTTTCTTGTCGTTTGGGTACTAAAACCCACAAACGAGCTCGGATCTCCGTGAAACTGGACACGTAATAAGATATTGGCACGAGTGACGTGTAGGAATGAACGGCACGGTCGCCGGAGTCCAGGTTTAGGAGAAGTAACTATTTTTCCTCTCTTTTCCTTAGAGTTTTTTAAAGAAAAAATCATGTTTTCTAGTCGTTTGGGTATTAAAACCCACAAACGAGCTCGGATCTCCATGAAACTCAACACGTAGTAAGATTTTGGCACGAGTGACGTCTACGAATGAACGGCACGGTCGCCGGAGTCCTGGTTTGGGAGATGTAACAGTTTTTCCTCTCTTTTTCTTAGAGTTTTTTTTAGAAAAAATCATGTTGTCTAGTCGTTTGTGTACTAAAACCCACAAACGAGCTCGGATCTCCGTGAAACCCAACACGTAGTAAGATTTAGGCACGAGTGACGTGTAGGAATGAACGGCACGGTCGCCGGAGTCCCGGTTTGGGAGATGTAACAGTTTTTCCTCTCTTTTCCTTAGAGTTTTTTTAGGAAATAAATCATGTTTTCTAGTCGTTTGTGTACTAAAACCCACAAACGAGCTCGCATCTCCGTGAAACCCAACACGTAGTAAGATTTAGGCACGAGGGACGTGTAGGAATGAACGGCAGGGTTGCCGGAGTTCCGGTTTGGGAGATGTAACACTTTTTTCCTCTCTTTTCCTTAGAGTTTTTTTAAGAAAAAATCATGTTTTCTAGTCGTTTAGGTACTAAAACCCACAAATGAGCTCGGATCTCCGTGAAACTCAACACGTAGTAAGACTTAGGCATGAGTGACGTGTAGGAACAAACGACACGGTCGCCGGAGTCCCGGTTTGGGAGATGTAACAGTTTTTCCTCTCTTTTCCTTGGAGTTTTTTTAGGAAAAAATCATGTTTTCTTGTCGTTTGGGTAGTAAAACCTACAAACGAGCTTGGATCTCCGTGAAACTCGACACGTAGTAAGATTTAGGCACGATTGACGTGTAGGAACAAACGGCACGGCAGCCGGAGTCCCGGTTTGGGAGATGTAATAGTTTTTCCTCTCTTTTTTTTAGATTTTTTTTAAGAAAAAATCATGTTTTCTTGTCGTTTAGGTACTAAAACCCACAAACGAGCTCGGAGCTCCGTGAAACTCGACACGTAGTAAGATTTAGGCATGAGTGACGTGTAGGAGCGAACGGCACGGTCGCCGGAGTCCCGGTTTAGGAGATGTAACAGTTTTTCCTCTCTTTTCCTTGGAGTTTTTTTAGGAAAAAAATCATGTTTTCTTGTCGTTTAGGTACTAAAGCCCACAAACGAGCTCGAATCTCCGTGAAACTGGACACGTAGTAAGATTTAGGCATGAGTGACGTGTAGGAACGAATGGCACGGTCGCCGGAGTCCCGATTTGGGAGATGTAACAGTTTTTCCTCTCTTTTTTTAAGAGTTTTTTTTAACAAAAAATCATGTTTTCTTGTCGTTTGGGTACTAAAACCCACAAACGAGCTCGGATCTCCGTGAAACTGGACACGTAATAAGATTTTAGCACGAGTGACGTGTAGGAATGAACGGCACGGTCGCCGGAGTCCAGGTTTAGGAGAAGTAACTATTTTTCCTCTCTTTTCCTTAGAGTTTTTTTAAGAAAAAATCATGTTTTCGAGTCGTTTGGGTACTAAAACCCACAAACGAGCTCGGATCTCCGTGAAAGTCAACACGTAATAAGATTTTGGCACGAGTGACGTCTACGAATGAACAGCACGGTCGCCGGAGTCCTGGTTTGGGAGATGTAACAGTTTTTCCTCTCTTTTTCTTAGAGTTTTTTTAAAGAAAAAATCATGTTTTCTAGTCGTTTGTGTACTAAAACCCACAAACGAGCTCGGATCTCCGTGAAACACAACACGTAGTAAGATTTAGGCACGAGTGACGTGTAGGAATGAACGGCACGGTCGCCGGAGTCCCGGTTTGGGAGATGTAACAGTTTTTCCTCTCTTTTCCTTAGAGTTTTTTTAGGAAAAAAATCATGTTTTCTAGTCGTTTGTGTACTAAAACCCACAAACGAGCTCGCATCTCCGTGAAACCCAACACGTAGTAAGATTTAAGCACGAGTGACGTGTAGGAATGAACGGCAGGGTTGCCGGAGTCCAGGTTTGGGAGATGTAACACTTTTTTCCTCTCTTTTCCTTAGAGTTTTTTTAAGAAAAAAATCATGTTTTGTTGTCGTTTAGGTACTAAAACCCACAAATGAGCTCGGATCTCCGTGAAACTCAACACGTAGTAAGATTTAGGCACGAGTGACGTGTAGGAACGAACGGCACAGTCGCCGGAGTCCCGGTTTGGGAGATGTAACAGTTTTTCCTCACTTTTGCTTGGAGTTTTTTTAGGAAAAAATCATATTTTCTTGTCGTTTGGGTACTAAAACCTACAAACGAGCTCGGATTTCCATGAAACCCGACAAGTAGTAAGATTTAGGCACGATTGACGTGTAGGAACGAACGGCACGGCCGCCGGAGTCCCGGTTTGGGAGTTGTAACAGTTTTTCCCCTCTTTTTTTTTGAGTTTTTTTTAAGAAAAATCATGTTTTCTTGTCGTTTAGGAACTAACACCCACAAACTAGCTCGAATCTCCGTGAAAGTCATTACGTAGTAAGATTTACACACGAGTGACGTGTAGGAACGAACGGCACGGTCGCCGGGGTCCCGGTTTGGGAGATGTAACAGTTTTTCCTCTCTTTTCCTTGGAGTTTTTTTAGGAAAAAATCATGTTTTCTTGTCGTTTAGCTACTAGAACCCACAAACGAGCTCGGATCTCCGTGAAACTCGACACGTAGTAAGATTTAGGCACGAGTGACGTGTTGGAACGAACGGCGCGGTCGCTGGAGTCGCGGTTTGGGAGATGTAACAGTTTTTCCTCTCTTTTTTAAGAGTTGTTTTAAGAAAAAATCATGTTTTCTTGTCGTTTGGGTACTAAAACCCACAAACGAGCTCGGATCTCCGTGAAACTGGACACGTAATAAGATTTAGGCACGAGTGACGTGTAGGAAAGAACGGCACGGTCGCCGGAGTCCAGGTTTAGGAGAAGTAACTGTTTTTCCTGTCTTTTCCTTAGAGTTTTTTTAAGAAAAAATCATGTTTTCTAATCGTTATGGTACTAAAACCCACAAACGAGCTCGGATCTCCGTGAAACTCAACACGTAATAAGATTCAGGCACGAGTGACGTGTAGGAACGAAGGGCACAGTCGCCGGAGTCCCGGTTTGGGAGATGTAACACTTTTTTCCTCTCTTTTCCTTAGAGTTTTTTTAAGAAAAAATCATGTTTTCTTGTCGTTTAGGTACTAAAACCCACAAACGAGCTCGGATCTCCGTGAAACTCGACACGTAGTAAGATTTAGACACGAGTGACGAGTAAGAACGAACGGCACGGTGGCCGAAGTCCTGGTTTGGGAGATGTAACAGTGTTTCCTCTCTTTTCCATAGTTTTTTAAAGGAAAAATCATGTTTTCTAGTCGTTTGGGTACTAAAACCCACAAACGAGCTCGGATCTCCGTGAAACTCAACACGTGGTAAGATTTAGGCACGAGTGACGTCTACGAATTAACGGCACGGTCGCCGGAGTTCCGGTTTGGGAGATGTAACAATTTTTCCTCTCTTTTCCTTAGAGTTTTTTTAAGAAAAAATCATGTTTTCTAGTCGTTTGTGTGCTAAAACCCACAAACGAGCTCGGATCTCCGTGAAACCCAACACGTTGTAAGATTTAGGCACGAGTGACGTGTAGGAATGAACTGCACGATCGCCGGAGTCCCGGTTTGGGAGATGTAACAGTTTTTCCTCTCTTTTCTTTAGAGTTTTTTTAGGAAAAAATCATGTTTTCTTGTGGTTTAGGTACTAAAACCCACAAACGAGCTCAGATCTCCGTGAAACTCGACACGTAGTAAGATTTGGGCACGAGTGACGTGTAGGAACGAACGGCACGGTCGCCGGAGTCCCGGTTTGGGAGATGTAACAGTTTTTCCTCTCTTTTTTTAAGAGTTGTTTTAAGAAAAAATCATGTTTTCTTGTCGTTTGGGTACTAAAACCCATAAACGAGCTTGGATCTCCGTGAAACTGGACACGTAATAAGATTTAGGCACAAGTGACGTGTTGAAAAGAACGGCACGGTCGCCGGAGTCCAGGTTTAGGAGTAGTAACTGTTTTTCCTCTCTTTTCCTTAGAATTTTTTTAAGAAAAAATCATGTTTTCTAGTCGTTTGGGTACTAAAACCCACAAACGAGCTCGGATCTCCGTGAAACTCAACACGTAGTAAGATTTAGGCACGAGTGACGTGTATGAACGAAGGGTACGGTCGCCAGAGTCCCGGTTTGGGAGATATAACACTTTTTTCCTCTCTTTTCCTTAGAATTTTTTTAAGAAAAAATCATGTTTTCTTGTCGTTTAGGTACTAAAACCCACAAACGAGCTCGGATCTCCGTGAAACTCGACACGTAGTAAGATTTAGACACGATTGACGAGTAGGAACGAACGGCACTGTCGCCGAAGTCCCGGTTTGGGAGATGTAACAGTTTTTCCTCTCTTTTCCGTAGTTTTTTAAAGAAAAAATCATGTTTTCTAGTCGTTTGGGTACTAAAACCCACAAACGAGCTCGGATCTCCATGAAACTCGACACGTAGTAAGATTTAGGCATGAGTGACGTGTAGGAATGAACGGCACGGTCGCCGGATTCCCGATTTGGGAGATGTAACAGATTTTCCTCTCTTTTCCTTAGAGTTTTTTTAAGAAAAAATCATGTTTTCTTGTCGTTTGGGTACTAAAACCCACAAACGAGCTCGGATCTCCGTGAAACTCGACACGTAGTAAGATTTACGCACGAGTGACGTGTAGGAACGAACGGCACTGTCGCCGGAGTCCCGGTTTGGGAGATGTAACAGTTTTTTCCTTTGCTTTTTTTTTAAGAAAATAACGTGTTTTCAAATTTTTTTGATACATAACTGCACACACGATGTCCGAACTCCATCTAACTCAACATGTAGGAAGATTTAGGCACGAGTAACGTGTGGGCATGAACGGTACAGTTGTCAGATTCCCGATTTGAGAGATTTAATTATTTTTCCTTCTCTTTTCCTTAGTTTTTTTTAGAGAATAACGTGTTTTTGAGTCGTTTAGTTACTAAAACTCACAAACAAGATCGGAACTCCATCTAACTCGACACGTAGTAAGATTTAGCCACGAGTGACGTGTGAGAACGAACAGCACGGTCACCGGTGTTCCGGTTTGTGAGAAGTAACATTTTTTTCTCTCTTTTCCTTAGTTTTTTTAGAATAACCGTTTTGTGTAATTGTACTAATTATGTTTAAGTTTTTTGAATTTATAATTTAAGAATATTGCATTTATTATTGTAAATTACATTTTTATTTCAATAAACCCATATATTACATGCATATCTATTAATTTTATTTATTATGTCATTATCATATCTAATATTGTTTTATTTTCTTCTTTTCAGGTTATTGATAAAGAATAGGTGGATGTTCTTTTTGTATTAGCTTATGTTGTAATAGACTTAAAACTCACTTTCGTTGTATGAATTTTTCATTTAGGTTGTTCTTTTTGTGAGAGATTATGTATGTATTTTGGTTTTGTTTTGGATATTGGTGGAAGACAATATTGTTTGTTTATTTGTTGTTTGGATATGTATATTAAAATGGAATATTAATTTTCTTAAGTATTTATTTAAGCATTTTGGTTTTACTGAATGTTTGAATTTAGTAGTTTTGATCATATTAAATGTTCATTTTATCAGGGTAAATAACAAATTACAAAAATCATGCCTAATATGGAGCAAAAATTTTTTTTTTTTTCGAAAGTATTTGCGACGACAAGATACCGTCGCAAATACTTTGACGATTTTAAATCATTTATTTCGCAATAGTATTAGCGACGGCATGAACCGTCGCAAATACTTGAGACGACTGCAAATACATATTACAAAACCCATTATTTGCGACGGCAGAAACCGTCGCAAATGGGGGTCGTTTTAAAATTTTAGTCCATGAAAATAGCATTAGCGACGGCAATTAATCCGTCGCAAAAGGTCTTATTGGCCACGGCATGCTATATCGTCGCAAAAAAATTTGGTTCGTCGTACACTGCCCCCGTCGCAAAAGGTCACCATGCCGTCGCACATCCGTCGCAAAAAGTATTTGCGACCCCTCAATTTGTGTTGCCTTAAATGCCGACGCTCAGCCATCGCAAATGAGTATTTGCGACGGCATTTAGAGTATTTGCGACGGCATTGAGCCGTCGCAAAAAATGCCTTTTCTTGTAGTGTGTGTGTGTGTGTGTGTGTGTGTGTGTGTGTGTGTGAGTGAGTGTGAGAGAGAGAGAGAGAGAGAGAGAGAGAGAGAGAGAGAGAAGAGCATACTCTGTGCATGTTTCATATTCTCCGCCAAAATATAGAACCAATTCTCACTGATCTCATTTTTCCTTTTCTTTCTTTTGGATTTATTTTTTTGTCCCTTTTTGGGCAAGGAATCTTTGAATGGGAGGTATGCCTTCATTTGGATGCTAACACAATCTAAGGAAATCCATGCACCTACAAGTGGTCTAAACTTTTGTAAAGGAAATTTGAGTATGACAATTCCTTTTTTCTTTTTCTTTTTTTGTCCTCAAGCTAATGAAGAAAAAATTAGCATTGGAGGCAGTCATAAGATTTGTGGCACAAGTTGATCTTGATTCTACATGAAGTTCCATTGTCTATCATGCGTTGGACTCTTGTTTTTCTACCACTTTTAACTCTGCAATTAGAGATTTTTCAATGCTTTCAAGAACTCTATAAGCAACTTAAACGATTTTGGAGGCAAATCTTACCTTTATGAGCTTATATGGATAAATAATGTACCATTTCCTAGATTAAAAACTAATATATAAAGGAATTATTTAGACTCAATAATTTATCGCATTCATCTCAAAGTCATGACAACACTTGTAGATCCACGATGTAGGATCACTAGTTCTAAAAGAGAAACCCTCCTTCTTTACACTAATAGTGATTCAAACATTAGTACTCCTAAAACCATACGCTAAGAAGATGTCAATCTCCCATTAAAATGGACGTTAGATAATGAGGTTCCCTCTACAACAATTGAAAACAAAGATTTGGAATATATCCAAGAAAATAGTGATGGTAGTGTCCGTATTAAATTCACAAATACCATAACAGGGTTAACTCAACCACGATTTTCAGATGTTGGTTCATCTGTAAGTACCCAATTTCAATATTTTCCTCCTAGAAGTTCTTATTCTTCTGTTCCTTTCTCTTCAATACCCTTTAGGTCTACTTATTTAGAATTTGTCACAACTTCGAGTGTAGCACAACCTGTCTATGTATAAGAAAATCCTCAATCTCCAACACCATCTCAAATGGATCCTCTATTAAATGTTATTGACCCCTAATTAAATACGATTGAACAAGAATTTATTTTTGATAAATCTATCCTTGTCCAAGATTTTAATTCTCCCCAACATGCTCACAAAAAGAATTGGTTTCTAAAAACTTTTGATCCTATTACTTGTATTCCTATCCGCGAAGAGTTTTATCAATTTGTTCAAAAACATAGAACTCATCTCAGTTTCTTTGACTGGTTTTGAAAATTATTCTTGTTGAACATTAATGGGTTACCTCAAGAGATATTGTCAAACCTTCTATTCATCCTCCAATGGAAGAAATTCACATTCAACATAGATCTAGTATCGTCACTGCTTCTCCTTTCAAATTTAAAACTGATACAACACCTCCTAATGCCAAAGATGTTTCTAATATTCTACAACAAAATAACTTCACGAATCAAACAATCAAAACTATTGGTGACCAATTAACTCGTGTAGAAAATCTAGTTCATAAAGAACAATTAACTACACTCACAACTACGGAAATCCCTTTATTCAAACCACATGAAATCCCTCCACACCTTCAAAATGCATTAAGTGATCAAGACTTTTCTTCTCAAATTGAGCACAAACTAGCACAACTAGATTAGGCTCTAAGGATCCCTGACACTCCTGAACCCTTATCTAAAACCTACTATTAACACTGTATTCCAACCCACACTTTCTGAAGTTGAAGCCATTGAACAAACCATGAATGATTCTCAACCTTTCGAAGTCAATGCCACTCAAAATAAGAAACAAAAGTGAAAATACCAAAGTCGATATGAAAATAATAACACAAAAAATTATTATCCTCGACCAACACTCCCTAATATGCAATTCGAAGAACGAAATCAATTTACTCAAGTTGCCTATCATGGTGGTACAATTTATGAATGGAGTTTTGACGGTATGACCGAATATCATATTTTTAACAAATTTCAAGAAATGACAATGGTTGCCTTAGCCTATAAAACTAAACAAAAATCTTCCGACTTTGTTGTCGCCCAAGCTTTAGTAGTTGATTTTACTGGCCATCGTAAAGGATGGTGGGACCATTTCCTCACCTCCACTGAACTTACCCAAATTCTCACTGCTATTAAAATTGACTCAACCGGTACTCCAATTAAAACTAAAGATAATGAAACCATAGAAGATGTTGTAAGTACCCTCATCTTCTCCATATCTAGGTGTTTCTTAGGTAAACCTTCCAAAGTTCAAGTTGCTACCTCTGAAATTCTTAATAATCTTCGATGTCCTAAACTCCAAGACTTTTGTTGGTATAAAGACGTTTTCCTAACCAAAGTCATGATAAGAGATGACTGTCGCCAAACATATTGGAAAGAAAAATTTCTTGATGATCTTCCTAAACTTTTTTTCCAAAAGGTCAAAGAAAAACTCAAAGAAAACAACAAGGGAGTCATCCCATACGAACAACTCACTTATAGTGATTTAGTCAATGCTATCCAACAACTATTAGATCAAGGTTCTCAATACTATAAGAACTTCGTCAACAACTCTAGAAACCCTATCATCTCTCTCAGATAGTGATGATGAGGCTTCTCCAGCAAATCCACATCAAGGTTCTCAAATCTCTTCCACAGATCTTGCACAGGATAATGAAGATAACTGTTACGGTATCTTCACTCCAGTACAAACAAGGTCTAAAAGCAAGCAAACACGCCAGTGACAGAGCTATCAACTTTCGGTGACAACTCCATTAACTTTCGGCCATAAAGATAATTTCACAAAAGACGAAAGTGCTATAGTAATTTCATAAAAAGACAAAAGTGTTACAGTAAAATTGACTTGTTTACTATTCACAGCAAAATTGGTTCTTTACTATTCTGCAAAAACAAATCTACTGTCGGTGGATCTACAGTAACCAGACATATGAATCAACAGTACCAAGTTTTCTTTATTTATACCTTGTCTCTCTAGGTTTTGAGGCAGGCCAATTCTAAAGCCAAGAGTCTCTCTCTCTCTAGAATTCTCTTGTATTGAAACTTTGTATCTATTTTCAAGTTCAAGATCTCCAGTAGCTCAACTCTTCTGGTAATCTTCCAATCTTTTTTATGTTTTATGTTTTCAATTTTTGATTGTAATCTTAATTTACCCAAGTCACGCTTGGTTTAGTTATCCCTCTAGGATGTGCCTGTAAGACGTTGACACTTTCAATATAACTATTTCTTCTTCTTCTACTTCTTAATTGCAAATGCAATAAATTCCAGTTATCTGGTCTGTTTTAGTTATCTAGTCATTTATAGTTATCTCGTCCTTTTTTCTTCATTTAATTTATTTTCGTTACTATTACTTGGGTTAGAATGGTATCTAATGGCGCCAGCCACTTAGGAAAGTTTTAAGGTCAGTAAGCAACGTATCTTCAGAAGATTTGGGCGCTTGTACTAGTGACTACCATGCAATTTTTAGCCTGGCTTCATTAGGAGTGGCCTTGGAAGGTCTGGAAAGAATTTAAAGGAGCCAAGAATGACCCGAAAGGCTGAAAAGGGACAAGAACCCTTAAAATAGGATCCCGGGGGTATTAGAATTGAAAAAGGATGACAGGATTTGTTGAAAGGGTTGACCGAGCCATTAGGGGCAAAATGGTCAACCAGGCTGAAAAGTTGCCAGGATGGACTCAGAATGTCCCGGAAGAAGACTCAAGATTTGGAAACATTGTTTAGAATGTTTCCAAAGGCTATCGGTTTGATACCGAGAGCCGGTGTAGTCGGAAAAGGCGACCGGCCCACCAGGGGCAAAACGGTTATTTCGTACTGGGTTTGCCGGAATTGGCTCAGAATGAACCAAAAAGATAATAGAAGATTTAGAATACTATAAGAAGCATTCTCGGGAGGTTACCGGTTTGATACCCCAAGGCAGTGTGGTTCTTGGGGCGTTCGAATGCCTAGGGGCAAAATGGTCATCTTGACCGGAAAGTCTCGCAATTGGCCTGAAACTGACTAGAAGGTACCTAATCATACCAGATTGCCTTTAAGACAATCTTGGAAAGGTGGACTTACCATTCTGAGGACTTATGTACTTTTTCAAGAAACGTGCCGAAAATGGCCTTAGAGGCAGTTTGGTTATTTTTCACCGGAGTGAGCTAGCAGGCACTGGTGTTGACCTGGGTTTTGAGTGTTTCTGCCACTCTAACGACGGTCTCGTGATATAGGGGTTTTTTGGCAATTCCTTATATTGACCTGTTTGTGAGTACTTCCGCTACTCTGATGGTTACGATGTTTACGAGTACTTCCGTTACTCCGACGGTTTGCGATCATTCCCGAGATTGCCTGATCTTAGAAAGCTGCTAAATGGACTTAGCGTCTGAGGAATCAACTTTCTCAAAAGGCATGCCGAAATGGATATTTCTACATTGGCAGGCTACCAGGCGCCAAAGGTGGACCGTTCTACCATCTAGGGGACTTGGGGTCTCGTCCCAGTCAACGGGTTTGAAAGGACTTATCGTTCCGATGAGTTTACTCGGAAACATGCCGGATTGGATGGGTCTTACCACCTTGAGGAATCAATTTTCTCGAAAGGTGTGCCAGATTTAATTGGAAGTAGAATTGGAATTGGAATTGGAAAGGGGACTTACCGTCTTCGGAAAGACGTGCTTGTTGGAATTAGGCCAAACATTACCCCCAAGGGCATTTTGGTCATTCTGTATCTATTTTCAAGTTCAAGATCTCTAGTAGCTCAGCTCTTCTGGTAATCTTCCAATCTTTTTTATGTTTTATTTTTTCAATTTTTGATTGTAATCTTAATTTACCCAAGTCACGCCTGGTTTAGTTATCTCTCTGGGATGTGCCTATAAGACGTTGACACTTTCAATACAACTGTTTCTTCTTCTTCTTCTTCTTCTTCTTCTACTTCTTAATTATAAATGCAATAAATTCCAGTTATCTAGTCCGTTCCAGTAGTGGCGCCAAGCCAAAATTTGGCCTGACGCCACTCCTAGTGGCGCCAGAAGGTTTTTTGGCCTGGCGCCACTGCAACAGGCGCTAGGTCATTCCTCTGTCTATAAATATAGAGTCTCTTTCAACATAAAAGAGGTCTGCAAACTCAATCTAAAACCCTACTTTTCAATACACAGAGCTCGTAGCCTCCCAAAACTCTAGTCTCCTTTAGGTTCTCTAAACCCTAGCCTCCATACACAAACCCTAGCTCTCATACACACTCTCATATACCTATACACTAGCCTCAAAGCCTCCATTAAAGACTTGAAAAGCTGTAACTTCGAAGCTCCCGAAGATCGAAGATAAGTTCTCGAAGACTGAAGCGAAGCAAGAAAAGCAAGCATGAAAAACAAAGTGCGTAAAGCAAAGCAAAATAAAGAAGACACAAGGTAGGCTCTCTATTTATGTTTACGCATCTCCCCTCTCTCTCTTCTCTCTGCGAACCCATTTGTGTTTTCTTCTATTTTAATTCCCCATCTTCTTCCTCCCCTTTCTTGCATGTTTGAAACAAGAGATTTTCCGATCCATATGTAGGATTAGGCTATTGGAAGGTCACTGTATTGGGGGCTTTCTTTTAGTCTAATCGGAGACAACGTGGGTTCGGCCCCCTTGATTATGTGGTGAAGCCTTTAATCTTGTATGTTCATGACCCCAACTTGCATTGTGTATATCATAGTTTTGCATCTCTCCAAAATTCGTTTTTAAACTCATTTTCAAAACTTGCATTAATATCGTTTTCAAACTTGCATCAAAACCTTCTTTTTCAAAACCACAATCCTAAGGTGGTTCTAGCTTTTCCATGGCTAGGGTTGCTTTAGGAAAGTGTTACATTTAAAGTGACCAATATTATCCATATTTTCAAATCCTTGTTGTTTTCAAAACTACTATCTTAAAGTGGTTCTAATCTTCTTATGGTTAGAATCGCTTTAGGAAAGTGAGATATTTTATATACTTTCTAAAAGCTCTCTCCAATCTCCTTTCCAAAATTGTTTTCAATAACTCCATCCAAAAATCTATTTTTCAAAAACTCTTTTTCAAACTTATTCCCAAAACACTCTCCTCAAAGTTCACTTTCTAAAAATGCTCCTTAAATTTCTTTCCAAAAATTTCTTTCCTAAAAACTCCTTCCTAAAAATTCTTTCTAAAAACTCTCTCCTCAAGTTCACTTTCTAAAAAACTCCTCTCTAGGGTTGTCTTCCAAAAATCTTTCTTTCTAAAAATTCACTTTTCAAAAACTCTTTCCTTAGACCCTAAGTTATACCCTAGAGCTAACAATTAGGAAACCCTAACTTCTTTTCTTAAAACATGTTTTCCAATCTTGCCTTAAAACCTAGGTTTTCAAAATCTATTTTCTACGTCAAAACTATAATCTTCCAAATTAGGGTTTCTAAAACTTCTCTTTCCAAATTCTATTTTCCTTTTAGGAAACTAAATCCAATCTCCTCTTTTGGAAACCAAATCCAATCTTCCTATCTAGGAAACTAGATACAATCCTCCATTTTTAGAAACAAAATCAAATCACCTCTTTACAAACAAAATCCAATCTCTTGTTCTAGGAAATAGGAATCTCAATCCTTCCTAATCTAAACCTTTCTTAATTCACTCTTTCCTAATCTCATACCTTCCTAAGCCATAGGTCTCTAAAACTTAAACTTTCAAATCTTCCCTAAACTTCAAATCTTTTCAAATCTAAAACTTTCTAAACTTAAAACTTTCTTACTTTCAAAACTTCCCTATTTCAAAACATTCCAAATTCAAAACTTTTCTAAGTCAAAACTTTCTAAAAACGAAACCTTCCTTAAGTCAAACTTTCTAAGTTCTAAACTTTCTAACTTTCAAATCTTTCTTAAATAAAAAATTTCCTATTTCAAAACATTCCCAAATCGAAACTTTCATAATTCGAAAACTTTCCTAAAATGGAACTTTCCTAATTTGACCTTTCCTAAATCCAATCTTTCTTTAATTTTTCAAGTTCAACACTCGAGTCAAATCTTTCCTAAGTCTCAAGTCTTTCTTAAGTCTAGGTTTTCTAAAACCAAGCTTTCCAAAATCAAATCTTTTCAAATCTTCCGATCAAAGTTCAATCTCTCAATCTTCCAATCCAAATTCCAATTCAATTTCTTTTTCCAATCAAACATTCTATTTTCTATTGGATTCTTGTCCGAACTACGACTGACCTAATTCCTCAAAAAGGATACATAGGCAACCCTCATGGATGCGGTCACCACCTTTTTCAAACTTCTATTTCCGTAACTTTTTTCCAATCTCCAATTCCATGACTCTTTTCAAATCTCTTTTCTCAAATCTATTTTAAAAATCAAATCAAATCTATTTTTTCAAATCTCTTTTCAATTTCAATTTCAAATCTATCTTTTCAAGTCTCTTTTCTAAAATCAAATCAAAGTTCTTTTAAATTTATTTTCAAATCAAATCTTTCTATTGCATTTACACATCATACATCATTATTTTAAAAATTCTTTTCTAAAGTAGATAGGATTGGACATTTGTTAGTTGAAGACTCTCATAGGTGAATCTAGGGTGAATAGACATGTAGGTACCGCAAAGGGCGGGGTAGGGTGATGGCTTAGTGCACCTTCCCTGTACGTAACCAACCTCCGAACTTAGGATCACTGTTTTTGAAAGACCAAAATGGAGTTATTTTTTTAAGAATGGCTTAAATATTTTTCAAAGGTTGCTCAATAACCTGTTTTCCTAAAAACCCTCTCTTGAGGATGTTTTTCAAAAATCATTTTTCAAAAACCCTAAGTGTAGTCTTGAGATTGCGCTTAGCTTTTAAGTGACCTAACTTACCTTAATTAAGTTAGGTGGCGACTCCAAATTGTTCTCCAAAATCTCTTTACTCAAATTAATTTTCAATTCAAACCTAGTCGCACTCATTCTTCTAGGAGGGTGAGTTTTAACGAGAGAATACAGTATTTTTCCTGCTTGTATGTGTATTCCTTGAGTGCGAAAAATTTGGGCACGATAGGAACAAACAAAGGAATTGGAAACAGCACAAAAGAAAGCAAAAGAAGGAAAGAAAGAAAAGGAAGAAAAGAAGAAAGAAAAGCATTAAAGCCTTAAAGAAGCAAGGAAATGTGCTAAAAGCTAAAGTAGGACAAAAGATTGAATTACTTCATTGACATTACATGCCTTGATCACAAATGTCTTGTATACTTTATTACCTCTTTCCTCCCTTTTATACCTTACCTTGACACCTATCGGCCTTCCCTTATAAAGTCTTTTTTTATTCAAAGTATGCACTTCCTTTGAGATCTTGTTTGAATATGAGTCATTACCAATCAACGACTTTTGAAAACTTATTGTTACCCTCAATCCACCCAAAGCATATTCATAGACTTTGGCAACTTCTTGATGGGCAATGACAACATCATCACCAAGTACCGTGTATCATGTTTAGTGATACTTAAGCAATGAGCATTCTATCATGAAGTTATACCAAATTGATACACTTTCCTTATTGGGTTCTTTAATACTTGGATTGCTCTCTTGTATGTTATGGCATTTACTCATTTTAGAGCATTTCATTAAGAGGAACCATGTACTTAGTTGTTTTAAAGTGTATGTCTGGTGAGGATTCGGATTAAGGCTCCAAGGATATAAATGTGTGAGTAGGTACATTTGAGCTACATTGCATGATTCTAGCACACACTCACATGCAACTCACTTTTGTGTCCCCTTTAATATAGTCTTACTTCCATTGAGACTAGAGATGTTTTGTTAAGATTACTTTGATATATCTATTCATCATTCTCATATTGTTCTAAATCTTTGAGTGATGATTATGAGTTGATGTTTGTGGGTGTTATTACTGTAAGCCCTCACGAAACACCACTCGTCCACTAGGGGTTTAAAGACTTGATACATAGGCTAAATACATACATGACTCCTACAAAAGTGGAGATTATCCTTTATCTTTTCTTTATGGGGTGTGATTACACTCCAAAAGTGTAATGCTTAGTCCCTAAATAGCTTTAGTTAGTCTATTTAGGTTGTTTATATGCTCATTTTAGTTTAATAATATTCCTAATGATGTTTTATGAATGATTTGTAAACTTTGACCTAAAAGAGGGTAGGTTTGGAGCTTAAGGGGCAATTCAATCTTTTTAAATGTACATACAATATAGTGACTGTACCTATGGTCACCTGACTATACGTACGGTAAGTCTTATCGTGCGTACACTGACAAAAAATGAGCAAACAACAGAAAGCATGATTTAGGTATTGACGTTTGTAGGTTAAACGTGCGTACACTAGATAGACCGTATGTATGTACGGTTTGCGGCAGCCTTGTTTTAATTTTTAGCCTATAAATACATTTTTTAGGAGTACAATTTGGGGATCTAACTTTTCTCTCTTAGTTTTGTATGAATTTTCTATTTAGGAGCTCTTTGTAAGTACCACATTTATGTCTGCTCGTCAATCTCCAATCTAAATTAACACTCCAGTAAAACATCTGTCGCGTCCCGATTTTTGGGTGTCCAAGATCATTTTGGCTCAGAGACCCTAAAGTGCGGAACTCCGTCACTAGAACTCGTCCTCCTGAAGGACAAGTGCAACTAGGTTTGAAAATTGATTTGACTAATGGCTTTTTAGAAAAATAAGAGTCGCCACCTAACTTGATTAAGGTGAGTTAGGGCATCTAAAACTAAACGTTAATCCGAAGATTAAACTTAGGGCTTTTGGAAAAGGTTTTTGAAAGCTCCCTCAAGAGAGGGTTTTTAATAAAATAGGTTGTTTGGCAACCTTTGAAAAGATTTAAGCCCTTTTTTTTGAAAATAACTCCATTTTGATCTTTCAAAAACAGAAATCTGTGGTCCGGGGGTTGGTTACGTGTAGGGAAGATATCCTAAGATCATCACCCTACCCCGCCCTTTCGGTACCTACATGTCTAATCACTCCTTGTTCACTCGCTAAAATAAACGGTTACCATTGTCCATTTAATATCCATTTTAGAAGTTTGAAAACGGGGTCAAGTCATCACTTTTTGGATGATTGATGCATGATGCAAGTTTTTGGAAGAAATTTGAAAATAATAAGGGTTTTGAAAGAGTTTGTAATAGGAGCTTTGAATTGATTGGAATTCTTGAAAAAGGGGTTGGAGTTGGAATAAAAGTTATGACCGCACCATTTTAGATTACCTACGTATCTCATTTAGTGAGAATCAAGTCATTCGTAGTTCAGGCAAAAGCCCGAAGGAAAATAGGCGCATTAGGACCTTTGGAAGGTTTGAAGATACTTTTGGATCTTTAGAGAAGTTTAAGATACTTTGAGGTCTTTGGAAAAGCTTAAGACACTTTGTGGTCCTTGGAAAAGTTTTAAGACACTTTGAGGTCTTTGGAGGAGTTTAAGACACTTTGAGGTCTTTGGAAAAGTTTAAGACACTTTGGAGTCTTTGGAAATTGAAGACCCTTCCTGGTCTTGAAGGTTTTGACTTGAAATTGAATGGTGGAGTGTTTCTTGAAAATGTTTTTGGATCAACTTGAGAGAGTTTTGAAAAAATGCTTTGGCATGTCTCAAGAGAACTTGAAAGTGTTTTTGAAGTCTTGTTTTGAAAACCTTGGAGGCATGTTTTGATGAATTAATTTTTAAAAGTAGTTTTTGGAAAGGGCTAAGGGTTTGGAATCCTAATATGGACAACCTTAGAGGTTGTTCTTGATTTATCACTTGTCCTTGGAATCCCTAACCATGAGAGGGCTAGGGACACCTTAGGTTTGTGACCTTTTGAAAACGTTTTTGGAAATGCTTTGAAGATGGAGTGTAGGGACATTAGAAGAGTTTATGGAGTTGGGTTTTTGAAATCATGGGAGTGGGAGGTTTTGGAGGAATAGGTTATGAGGATAAGTTGAAAGTTTGAATGATCATTTAGAAAAGGGTTCAAGAATTGGAACCTTGAAGTGTATTAACCCTGGTTGGGTTAGCCTAGGGTTAGGGGAAACCTATGGTTAACTAACTTGGGTTAGGTTGACCTAAGGTTAAGATGACTTAGGGTTAATTTAACCTAAGGTGAGTGAACTAGGGTCAAGTTAACCTAGGGTTGGACAACTAGGGTCAAGTTAACCTAGAATTAGGTAACTAAGGTCAAGTTAACCTAGGGTTGGACAACTAGGGTCAAGTTAATCTAGGTTGGACAACTAGAGTCAAGTTAACCTAGGGTTAGGTAACTAGGGTCAAGTTAACCCAGGGTTGGACAACTAGGGTCAAATTAACCTAGGGTTAGGTAACTAAGGTCAAGTTAACCTAAGGTTGGACAACTAGGGTCAAGTTAATCTAGGGTTAAATTGGAGAATGGTTTTTGAAAATTGTTTTAATGCATTCTTGAAAAGAGTTTTGAAAACAAAACATGTTATGCAAAGGACTTTGGTTGGCAATCATTTTGAAGATCATTTTCATGAAAATTTTGACTCTAGTCAAGAGTATGGTTTGCATGGTTGGTGTTTGGAAACCCTTCCAAGGGAGGTTTCCTCAATGGCCATTATAACCTTTATCTTGACAAAAGTGGAGGTTTTAAAATTCAACATTATGATGACAATTTTTGGAAAATCATTTTTGGTTCAAAGATTGAGAGAATGCATTTTTGAAAATCATCTTTTGAGAAGGATTTTGGAAACCACTTTTCAAGGAGACCATTCCATCAAGAGAGGGTTCATATGGCCAAACAAAAGGGAGACCACTCAAGAGAGGGTTCCATGGGGCCATTCCAACCACTACACTTAAAAGAATGAAAATCTTGAAAATTAGAGAAATGGAACGCAACCTTTATACAAGTTGGAATACAATGATGCCAAAATGAGAGTTAGGGGGTTAGTAGGGGGCTCTTCTAAGGCATAATTCTAAGATCCTATCCTAAACTTCAAGAGGCCAACTCTTAGAACAATTTTTGAAGGAAATGTAGAACTTGAAAATGTCATAAAATTAAGAGCAATGCAGTCATTGTGAAATATGGCAATAAACATAAAATGAAGCCAAGCATACAAGACATGATCAAAATAGTAATATGTAAGGGGTCATGATTCACATACAAGGCTTTTAGGCTTCACCATATAAACAAGGGGCTCCTAGGCCATACCATCTTAAGGTAAGCTAGTGAGAGGTCCCCCTACATGGTGGCTCTTACTTGCTTTCTTCTAGGCATGATCTAAGAGCCCTCTT
The DNA here is from genome assembly GCA_033060915.1 of Euryodendron excelsum. Lineage (NCBI taxonomy): Eukaryota > Viridiplantae > Streptophyta > Magnoliopsida > Ericales > Pentaphylacaceae > Euryodendron > Euryodendron excelsum. The sequence goes on along the minus strand of CM065390.1, from coordinate 20,331,884 downwards.
GGCTCAGACATACAAGAAAAGGGGGTTGAAGATGGGGATTAAAATAGAGAATAGCCTAAGTAGGCTAGGAGGGAGAAGAGAAGAGTGGGGGAGAGCACAAATGTAAAAAGGGATACCACCTTTTGCTTTCAACACACTTTTAGTCTCCAATGGATGTCTTGATTGGAGCTTGAGTGACTTCAAGAGGGCTTGAGAGGCTAGAATGGAGTGTATAAGTGTGTATGAGGCCTTGTAAGTGAAGTGTATAGGCTTAGGAGGGGTAGAATCTAGCCTAAGTGTTGGAGGGGAGGAATATATGTAGAGATTCAAGTTTCTGGAGTGATTTCAACAGAACTTCGTATCAATTTCGGACCTGGAATATGCAAAGGGGGAGGCCTCTATTTATAGGCAATCTGGAACAGGCCTTGCGCATGTGCTACATGTGCATGGCCAAATTTCGGCCTTGCGCATGTAAGACATGCGCAGGTACGGTTCCATTGCCAGAATAACACGTGGCACCCTGTGTACTGGTTAAATCTTGACCGTTGATCGAAAGTCGATTGATCTGATCAAAATTTAAGCACATGTAGCATACGCTCCATTACCGGGAAAGTTCGTCCAAACTTAACCTTGATAATTGAGTCAATCGGGAAGGTTTCGGGGGAGTCGGTCACACTCGGGATGTTCTCCTAGTGCTTCCGATAAACTTTAATGTTTTCAAAAAATTTGAATTATGTTTGGAGGTGAGTGATATCGTCTTGGAAAGTATATCAAAAAGGTCACTTTTGCAGAGCGTCTGTGATACGCTCCGGGGGTGTTTGAAAGTGGCTGTTTTCGTTTCGTGTGATCGAGGCCTTCGAGAAGCGATCTATTCGATCGGACCGTACCGATGGAAAGTACTCTGGAAATACTTTCAGGAATTCCCAAATTTATGCATTTCTCAAGTCATTTGACGGTGCGTTTTGATTAGAGAATCGGAGAAAAAGTCAACCTTAGCGGAACGTCTGTGAAACGCTCCAGGGGTTACTGAAAGTTACAGTTTTCGCACCGTATAATGAAGGGCTTTAGGAAGCGATCTACTCGATCGAGCTGTATCGATGGAAAGATCTATGAACGAGCTTTCGAAAATTCCCTGATTTACGCATTTCTCAAGTTAGTTGATTGTGCGTTATAACTAGGGAATCAGGGAAAAAGACAACTTAGGCGGAGCGTCTGCGAGACGCTCCAGGGAACTTTTATCGCGTCGTGTGAGCTTAGCATCGTACGGTCCTCATTGGGTTCAACAAGGGCGTGTGGTGAAACCCTCTGCTCGAAATCCCAAGGCCGGTGCTATTTCTGGGCATATTTGGGCTTCTAGGGGCAAAGTGGGAATGGTTTGGTTCGTTGTGTTAAGTTTATAGGGTTGTTCAGGGATGGTTTTGGGAGATTCCTTTACCGTTCGGGAGGGTTCGCGCAGTGTTGAGGTGTTCAGGGGCAAAATGGTCATTTTGACTAGAGTGAGCCGGAATAGGACCGGATTTGGACCAAATGGTGTGTAGGGGATGCTTAATGATTTAACAACATTTTGGAAGGATAGACTTATCGTTTTGAGGGATTTTAAACTTTCCCAAAATGTGCCTGGAGGCCCAAGGGGTAGGTTTAGTCATTTTTCACTGAGTCAGGCTAGCAGGCGCCGGTGTTGACCTAGGTGTTGGTTCCCGAGATTGCCCGGTCTTGGAAAACTACCTGTGCGGTGTTGGTCCCTAAGAACGCCTGGTCTTAGAGAGCTACCTTTAGGGTGGTGTTGGTTCCTGAGAACGCCTGGTCCTAGAAAGCTACCTGGAAGGGTGGTGTTGGTCTTTGAGAACGCCCGGTCTCAGAGAACTACCAAATGATGGATATTCTACGTTGGCGGGCTAGTAGGTACCAGAAGTGAACCGTTTGGAATTTGAAGAGGTGTTGGTCCCTGAGATCGCCCGATCCTGCAAAGCTACTTAGATGGTGCTTATGGTTAGTTTCCAAGACCGCTTGGCCCAGAAAGCTGCCTGGAATAATGGTGCTTATGGTTCCAACGGGTCCTTGTGGGCCCAAGAAGCAACCAGTTGATTGGATTGGAGATTGTAAGGCTCATCTTGAACCTGCGTGTGTTACGATGTTGGAAACCGAACCCGGTCGGGCTGGAGATTGTCGAGCGGGCAAAAATGGGGTGCTTACAACATTATCAAAGCTCAAACAAGCTTTTCAAACTCCAACGTAGTCAATTGGTCACTTCCCAGGCCCATAGGGCCCAATTGAAGCCAAATAATCAAAATGCCCATTGGCACTCCAGGCAGTTTCCCGAGATTGATCGATCTCTGGAACTAATGCCAAACACCGTTGGAGTGACAGAAACACTCACAAACTGTTACACCGTCGGAATGGCGGAAACACTCACAAACTGTTACACCGTCAGAGTGACGGAAACACTCACAAACTTTCCAATGTAGTTTTAGAGACCGGGCAGTCTCCAAAACCAATCACAGTCATCGGAGTGACAAAAACACTCACAAACTTTAAACGGTTCACTTCTGGCACCTGCTAGCCCACCAATGTAGAATATCCGTTATGCCCCTTGGCATTAGGTGGCTTATCAAAATCAGGCAGTCTCCGAAACCAATACCAAATCGTCAGAATGACAAAATCACTCACAAACCTTTAAGTCATTGGAGTGACGAGAACACTCACCAAGTCGACATGGGTCTTATGCCCCGATTTTTCGCACTCAAGGAAACACAATTGAGAAAAACACGGTACTCTCTTGTTATAACTCATCCTCCTAGAAGGACGAGTGTTACTAGGTTTAAACTAGAAATTAACTTAAATAGGGCTTTTGGAAAAAGTTTGGAGTCACCAGTTAACTTTGTTAAGGTAAGTTAGGTCACCCAAAACTAAGTGCAATCTAAAGATTAAACTTAGGATTTTTGAAAATGTTTTAAAAAACTTCCTCAAGAGAGGGTTTTTGGAGAAAACAAGTTATTTTGGCAACGTTTGGAAAGATTTAAACCCTTTTTGAAAAATGACTTAGGTTTTGGTCTCTTGAAAACAGTGATTCTAGGTTCGAAGGTTGGTTATGTATAAGGAAGATGTACTAGGCTATCACCCTATCCTGCCCTTGCGGTACCCACATGTATTTTCACCCTAGGTTCACTCATTTAGAGTCTTCAATTATCCAATGTCAAAATATATCCACTTTGAAAAGAATTTTGAAAAGAGGTTTAATATGATACGTGACATACAAGTGTAAGAAAAAGATTTGATTTTGAAAATAGATTTAAAGAGAAGATTCAAAGTTTGAAAGAGGTTGCAGGAATTGAAAACTTGAAAAATGTTATAGAATTAGAAACTTGAAAAAGGTTGTGACCGCATCCATGAGGGTTACCTACGTATCCCTTTATTGGGAATCAAGTCAGTCGTAGTTCAAACTCAGGATCCGATTAAAAATAGACACTTTGAGGTCTTTGAAAAATTTGATTAAAAAATATTTAATTTAAACATTGATTGGAAGATTTAAAATTGAACTTTGAGTTGAAATCGAACTTGTAGTTGACTTTGTAATAAAACTTGAACTTGGAATTGAATTTTTGAAATAAACTTTGGACTTGTTTTGAAAAATTTGAATTGAATTTTGAAATCATCTTAATTTTAATTAGAGCTTGAAAATCATCTTGATTTAGATTTAGAAATGGGGTAAAACCTCCTAACTTCGGGTTAGGGTTGAACTAGGGTTTAGACATCCTAAGGCTTGGGTAACCTAGGGTTAAAGCATGCAATTGAAATAAGAAGGTTTGATTTTAGAAAGTTAGATTTTAGGAAAGTTTCGAATTAGAAAGGTTCAAAATTAGAAAAGTTTTGAATTAGGAAAGTTCCAAATTAGGAAAGTTTTATTTTAAGAAAGTTTTATTTTTAAGAAAGAATTGATTTTTGGAAAGATTCAAATTTGAAAAGTTTTGAATTTAGAAATATTTGAACTTAGGAAGATTGAAATTTGAAAAGATTTGGAGGTTTGAAATTTAGAAAGTCGGAATTTGGAAATGTTTGAAATTATAAAAGATTTGATTTCTATTTCCTAAAGTAGAAGATTGGATTTTGTTTCAAAAAATAAAGGATTTGATTTGGTTTCTTATTTGGTAAATATTTTAATTGAATTAAAATTGAAAAAATTTTCTTGAATTTTGGAAATCTTTGATTTTATGTAGGAAAAGATTTTCGAAAGTTGTGATAGAAAGCCATGATTTTAATAAAGCAATTAGGGTTTTCTAATTGTAAATTCTATGGCTTGACTTGGACTTCAAGACCATGAGTTTTTGGAAAGTAGATTTTTAAAAAAAATTTTTAGGAAGTAGATTTGCAAAATCATTTGGAAAGTGGTTTGAATATAGACTTTTGAAAATCTCTTGAATATCTCACTTTCCTAAAATGATTCTAATCTGGAAAAATTAGAACCATTCTAGGGTTGTGATTTTGACAACAACTATGATTTGAAATATGGATCATAATGATCACATTGAATGTAACACTTTTCTAAAACAACCATAACCATGGAATGGTTGGAATGATCATAGGAGTGTGGTTTTGAAAACAACTTGGGGTTTGAACCCAAATTTAGACCTTGATGGTCATATTAAATGTAACACTTTTGTAAAATAACCCCACTTATGGAATGGTTAGAATCATCCTAGGATTGTGATTTTGAAAACAAGTTTGAAAGAAGGGGGTTGTGAATGCAAGTTTTGAAAAAAAAATGCAAGTTTAAAAACAACTTTGAATGCAATATTAGATATAATGTATGAACATGATAACCACAATGCAATAGGGTCGTGAACATATAAGGTTAGGCTTCACTATATAATCAAATGGGCCGAACCCACACCGTCTTAGGTCGAACTTGAAGAAAGCCCCTAGTAAGGTGACCCTCAACAAGTCTTGCTAGATATGAATCGGAAAGTCCCTTATTTCAAGCATGCAAAAAGAGGAAGTAGAAGATGAGAATTAAAATCGAAGAGAACCCAAGTAGGTTAGGAGAGAGAAGAGAGATGGAAAATTGCATAAACTAAATTAAAAACCTACCTTGTCTCTTTATTTTGCTTTGATTGCTTTGCTTGCTTTGTTTTCTTCACCTTGAGTGCTTTGAAGATGCAGCACTTAATCTTCAATGGATGCTTGGAGGCTTGTATTTGAGTGTATAGATTGTATGGAGACTAGGGTTTGAGTATTTAGAGGCTAGGGTTTAAGAAGGCTTGAGAGAATTAAGGTTTTGAAGGAATTTGAGCTCCATTTTCAGAGAGGCAGCATTTTTTAACTGAGTTTGCAGACCTTTTTTTATACAGGAAGATGTCTGTATTTATAGACAATTAAAACAGGAACTAGCGTCTATTGTAGTGGCGCTAGTGTACTTTTAACCTTAGAGCCACTAGGATTGGCGCCAGGCCATATTTTGGCTTGGCGCCATTACTAGTGGCGCCAATCCCATTAGGAAACTTCTAAAGCGGCAAGAAACAAATCTTTTGACTTAGAACCAGTATGGTTGAAAAAGGCGACCTGCCTACCAAGGGCAAAACAGTCATTTTGCTTTGAGTTTTACCGGAATAGACTCGGAATGATCCGAAATGACATTAGAAGGTTAGGAATACTATTAGAAGCATCCTCAGAAGGTTTTCGGTTTGATACCCAAAGCCGATGTGGTTTCCAAAGGCAACTAGATGCATAGGGGCAAAATGATCATTTTGACTTGATGCTTTCAGAATTAATTTGGAAGCGACTGGAAGGCACTAGAGCATGCTAGATTGTCTTTGGGACAATATTGAAAGGGTGGACTTACAGCTCTGAGGACTTAGGTACTTTCTTGAGAAGCGTGTCGGAAGGGCCCAAGGGACAGTTTGATCATTTTTTACCGGAGTGGGCAAGCAAGCATTGGTGTTGACCTGGGTTTTGAGTGTTTTCATCACTCTGACGATGTGTGACGAGTTGGTTTCCAAAAGTATCATGTCTTTCGGTAAATGTGTCATGGCCAAGAGGCGTGTTCGGTCCTATTACATAGGGGTTTTATTGGCAATTCTCAATGTCAACCTGTTTACGAGTGTTTTTGCCACTTTGACAGTTGCAATGTTTATGAGTCTTTCCATCACTCTGACGGTGTGCGTTCATTGTTAAGACTACCTAATCTCGAGAAGCTACTAGATGGTATTATTGTATTGGGGCCTTAGGTACTTTCCCAAAAAACGTGCAGGATAGCGGACATTCTATAATGGCAGGTGTCGTGCCCCGATTTTTTGCACTCAAGAAAAATACACAAGTGGAAAAACATAATACTCTCTCGTTAGAATTCATCCTCCTAAAAGAACGAGTGCGACTAGATTTGAATTGGAAATTGATTTAATTAAGGGCTGTTGGAAAAGGTTTGAAGTCGCCACCTAACTTGATTAAGGTGAGTTAGGTCACCTAAAACTAAGCATAATCCGAAGATTACACTTGGGGTTTTTGAAAAGATTTTGAAAACTTCCTTAAGAGAGGGTTTTTAAGAAAATAGGTTGTTTGGCAACCTTTGAAAATATTTAAGCCCTTTTTTAAAATAACTCCATTTTGGTCTTTGAAACAGTGATTCTAGGTTCGAAGGTTGCTTACTTGTAGGGAAGATGCACTAAGACATCATCTTACTCCGCCCTTGCGGTACCTACATGTCTATTCACTTCACTTATTTGAAATCTTTGATAAATTTCTAAAACTATCCATTTTAGAAAAGAACTATATGAGAGCAATTTGATATGATGCATGATATGTAAGTACAAGAAAAGAATTAAGTTTGAAAATAGATTTGAAAAGAAAGATTTGACTTTGAAAATAAATTTGAAAATACTTGATTTGAACTTTGAAACAATGTTTTAAAAATTGAAATTGGAGATTTGAAAATAGGTTTTGGAATTAAAAACTTGAAATAAATCATGGAATTGGACGTTTGAAAATAGTTATAATTGCACCTATGAAAGTTGCCTACGTATCCCTTTTTGAGAATCAGGTCAGTTGTAGTTCGGACAAGAGTTCGATTGAAAATAGATACTTTGAGGTTTTGAAAAAATTGATTTGAAAAGAGTTTGATTTGAAAGAAGATTCGATTTGAATTTAGAATAAAAGATATGAAATCGAGATTTGATTTGGAATTGAACTTAGACTTGAAAATGGGTTTGAACTTGGAAATAAAACTTGAACTTGATTTGGAAAGATAAAGTTGAGTTTTAAAAATATTTTAACTTAGATTGAAGTTGGAAAACCATTTTGGTTTAGAAAGAAGTTTTAGAAAAGGGTTGAAGCTTCCTAATTTTAGGGTTAGGGTTGAACTAGGGTTTACGCCTCCTAGGATTTAGATTACCTAAGATTACAACATATAGTTGAATTGGAAAGAATTTGATTTAGAATTGAAAAACTTGATTAAAGAAGGTTGGATTTAAAGAAAATTTGAAAAAGAGATTTGATTCGATTTGAAAACGCTTAAGTTGGAATGATTTGAAAAGTTAGGATTTAGGAAAGATTGGACTTTGGAGAATTTTGAATTAGGAATGTTTCAAAATAGGAAAGTTCCATTTTAAGAAAGTGCCAAATTAGGAAACTTTTTATTTTAGGAAAGTTTTGAATTTGAAAAATTTGAATTTTGAAAAGTTTGAACTTAGGAAAGTTTTCTTTTTAAGAAAGATTTGAATTTAGAAAGTTTGATTTAAAAAAGATTTGATAATTTAGAATTTAGAAAGTTGAGATTTGGAAAGGTATGGAATTAGGAAAAGAATAGAATTAAGAAAAGTTGGAGTTAGAAGAGATTTGATTTCTATTTCTTAAAATAAAAGATTGGATATTGTTTTCAAAATAGATAATTTGATTTTGTTTCCAAAAGTAAAAGATTGGATCTAGTTTTCTAAATAGGAGATTGGATTTGATAGAGAATTGGAAAGGATGAGACTTGGAAAACTTAGATTTAGAAAATATGATTTGATATGCAAAAGAGATTTTGGAAATCCATAATTTTGATGTAGAAAATAGAATTTTGAAAAACTATGATTTGGATGTAAAAAGGAGGTTTTGAAAACTTAGGTTTTGAGGCAAAAATAGGAAGTAAAAAGTAGAATTTTCTAACCATGGGTTCTAGGACTTGACTTGGACTCTAAGCAAAAAAGACTTTGGAAAGTAGACCTTTGATAGAGTTTTTGGAAAGAGTGCTTTTGAAGAGAGTTTTTAGGAAATAGATTTGAAAAGAATTTTTTAGAAAATAGATTTGAAAAGAGATGTTGGAGAGGATTTGAAAAAAAAGATGTTTTGGAAAGTAAGTTTGAAAAGCAATTTGGAAAGGGATTTGAATATAGACTTTTGCAAGTCTTTAAAAATATCTCACTTTCCTAAAACGATTCTAACCATAAGAAGATTAGAACCATTCTAGGATTGTGATTTTGAAAATAACAAGGATTTAAAAATATGGACCATGTTGGTCACTTTAAATATAACACTTTCCTAAAACAACTCTAACCATGAAAGGGCTAGAATCACCTTAAGATTGTGATTTTAACAAAATTGATTTTAGGGTTTACACCTAAAACTTATATAACACTTTCTTAAAATAATCCTAACCATGGAGTGGTTAGAATCATCTTAAAATTGTGATTTTTGAAAACAAATTTGAAATAGAAGATTTTTTATGCAAGTTTTGTAAAAGATTTTGATGCAAATTTTGAAAACAAGCTTAGAAAACGATTTTGAATAAATGTATGAGTATGATATGCATAATGCAAGTAGAGTCATGAACATACAAGGTTTAGGCTTCACTACATAATCAAGGCGGCCAAATCCACATGGTCTAAGGTTGAATAAGAAGAAAACCTCCGACACGATGACTTTCAACCATTCTTCCTACACATGAATCAGGGATTCCCTTGTTTCAAGCATGTAAGAAAGGGGAGGCGGGGGCGGGGGGCGCCGGGGGGGGGGGGGGGGGGGGGGGGGAAGAAGATAGGGGATTAAAATATAAGAAAACCTAAGTGGGATAGGAGGAAGAAGAGAGAAGGGAGAAATTGCATAAACATAAAAAAAAAAAAAAAACCAACTTGTGTCTTCTTTGATTTGCTTGCTTTATTTGCTTTACTTTACTTTGATCTTCAAGAGCTTTGAGATTGCAGCACCTTAAGTCTTTAATGGTAGGCTTAGAGGCTCGTATAAGAGTGTATTGAGTGTATGTATGCTAGGGTTAAAGTGTATGGGGGTTAGGGTTTGAAGAAGCCTAAGAAAACTAGGGTTTGCAAAGAGTTCGAGGTCTGTATATAAAGAGACGAAGTTTCTGGACTTAAATTGCCGACCATTTCCACGCAGGGGGTGACTCTGTATTTATAGACAAAGGAAATAGCCTGGCGCTTGTTGCAGTGGCACCAGAGCAAACTTTACACTAACCCTACTAGGAGTGGCGCCAGCCACCTAGGAAATGTTTTAGGGTGGCAAGAAACATATCTTTCAACCCTTGATACGCAAGGTAAAAGATTTAGGTGCTTATATTAGTGACTACCATACAATTTTTGGCTTAGCTTCACTAAAGTGACTTCGAAAGGTCCGAAAATATTTCGAAAGGTCAGGAATGGTCTAGAAGGCCAAAAATGAGTAGAAACCTTTAAAATAGTGTCTGGGGGGGTAACGGACATGAAAAACAATGTCGGGTTGGTCGACCGAGCTATTAGGGGTAAAAAGGTCAACTAAACCAAAAAACCACCGGAATGGACTCGAAATGACTCATGAGAGGACTGGAAGGTTGGAAACACTTTCTAAAGTGCTCTGGAAGGTTTTCAGTTTGATAGTTGGAGCCGGTGTGGTTAGAAAAGATGATTAGCCCTCCAAGGGCAAAACGGTCATTTTGCAGCAGGTTTGTCGGAATGAACTCGGAATGATCTGGGAAGGTACTAGGAGGTTGGGAACACTATTAGAAGCATTCTTGGGAGGTTACCGATTTGATACCCAGAGCCAGTGTGGTTCCCGAAGGCGCTCGAATGCCTAGGGACAAAATGGTCATTTTGACCAAATAGTCTTGAAATTGGTCCGAAACTGACTGGAAGACACTTGAACATGTCGGATCGTCTTTGAGACGATCTTGGAAAGGTGGGCTTACCACTCTGAGGACTTAAATACTTTCTCGATAAACATGCCGGAAAAGTCCCAAGGGCAATTTGATCATTTTTTACAGGAGTGGGCTAGCAGGCACTGGTGTTGACCTGGGTTTTGAGTGTTTCCACCACTCTGATGGTTTGTGATGTGTTGGTTTCCAAAGGTATATCGTCCTTTGGTAAACGTGTCACGACAAAGAGGCGAGTTCGATCCCGGGACAAAAGGAGTTTGTTGGCAATTCCCAATGTCGAACTGATTGTAAATGTTTCTGCTAATTTGATGATTGCAATGTTTGCGAGTGTTTCCGCTACTCTGATGGTGTGCGTTCATTCTAGAGACTGCTGTGTGAACTTACTGACTTAGGAATCAACTTTCTCGAAAGACGTGCTGAATAACAGACATTCTTCATTGGTGGGCTAGCTAGTGCCAAAGGTGGACCATTCTACCATCTCGGGGACTTGGGTTTCGTCTCGATCGACGGGTTTGAAGGGACTTACCATTTCGAAGAGTTTTTTTAAAAACGTGTCAGATTGAATGGTCCTATCGCCTGAGGAATTAATTTTCTCAAAAAGTGTGGCAGATTTGATTTGAATTGGAATTGGATTTGTAATTAAATTTGAGATTGAAACTAAAAATGGACCAAGTAATGCCCCAAGGGTATTTTGGTCATTTTGCCTCTTTTGGGCCCAACGGGCCTGCGAAGCGATTGATTGATTGGATTGAGTTTGAAAAAATTAATTTGGACTTGAATATGTCTGAATTGGTTTGATTATGAGTTCAGACGGATCAGAGATTATCAAGGCGGCAAAACTAGGGTGCTTACAGCGAGCTAGCAAGTGCCAAAAGTGAACCGCTCTACCATCTTGGAGACTTGAGTTTTGTCCCGGTTGACAGATTTGAAGGAACTTATCATTCAAGGGATTTTGTGCTTTCTAGATAAACATGTCGTGCTAGATGGACTTACTATCTGATAGATCAATTTTCTCGAAAGACGTGTCAAATTAAGTTTGATTGACTTGGATTAAAATTGGAATTGGAATTGAGGTTGAAATAAGGACTTAACATCTTTAGAAAGGCGTGTCAACTAGAATTGGACCGAGTAATACCCTAAGAGTATTTTAGTCATTATGCCTCTATTAGGCTTGGCGAGCCTGCGAAGTGATTGATTGACTGGATAGAGTCTAGAAAGCCAGCTTGGACTTGAATGTGTTTGTGTTGATTTGAATGTGAATCCGGTCGGGCCAGAGATTGCTGAGTGGGTAAAACTGGGATGCTTACAACAGGTGTTGTCACTAAACCACCCAGTGTCACGGGACCGAACACGCCTCTTGGCCATGGTATATTTATCGAAGAAAAGAAAGACCTTCGAAAACTAACCTGTCACAACCGTCAGAGTAATGGAAACACTTGTAAATCCAGGTTAACATCGACGCCTGCTAACCCGTCTCGGTGAAAAATGACTAACCTACCCCTTGGGCATGATTACATGTCTTGCGAGAAAATACAAACTCCTCAATATGGTAAGTCCACCTTCTCTAATTGTCCCTTGATAGTCTGGTATTTGAAGATGCCAATCAAGCCAACTCCAGCTCAATTTCGATTAACTTCGGTCATAATAACCATTTTGCCCCTAGTAGCCCAAACACTTCCTAAACCACACTAGCTTTGAAAACCAAACCAGCATTCATTGGAATGCCCCGTTGAACATCCCCATCCATTTCCAAGTGAGTCCTTTGACACAAAACATCTCTAAGTCAACAAAAGCTTCCCGGAGAGTCTCACAGACACTCCGCTAAGGTTATCTTTTTCTTCGATTCACTGATTAAATACACAGTTAAATGGCTTAAGATATGCGTAAATTAGAGAATTCCCGAAATCCTTTCCATAGGTCTTTCCATCAATACGGCTCGATTAAAAAGATTACTTCCTGAAGCATCCGATTGCATGGCCTGAAAGTTACCACTTTCGAAAACCCTTGGAATGTCTCACAGACGCTCCATTAGTGTTAACTTTTTCTTCAATTCTCTGATTAAAATGTGCCATCAAACGACTTGAAGCTTATCCAGAGGACCTCCAATCGGTATGGTTCGATTGAAGAAGTCGTTTCCCGGAAGCCACGATCATGTGTCGCAAAAATTGTCATTTTCAAAAACCCACAGAGCATCTCATAAACACTCTTAAAAGCTTATTTTCATGCATGCTTCTCGATGAAATATCTCTGTGATCCGGAATCCTTTGAAGCTCCTCAAGGGCTCCCAGTTCATGAAAAACAAAAGGGAAACGTCATGAACGTGATCAATTTCCTCAGATCTTTCTCAGATTGCATGGATATCGAGGCAAAGTCAGCATAAGAGTTCCTGAAGGTGAAGCATGTGCTATATGCACCTAAAAATGATCAGATTAGATAAAACTTGCAGCCCAAATTGGGATAGTACAAGGACTGCCATGTGGCATTCATTTTGTGGCCTAATATATGTGCTTGGCTAAATTTCGGCTAAGCACATGTGCTACATGCGCTAGGGCCCAAAAAGTTTTATTATAAATAGTGGCCTCCCCCCTACATATTTCAAAGCTAAAAACATAGGCAAAACCCTGCTAAAATTGTCCTAAAACTCCAAAAAAATCCTAAACACTACACCTTTCTCAACCCTCCTAGCATCCAAGCTAGATTCAACCTCTCTTTAGCCTATATACTCCATCTTCCAAAGCCTCCAAGCAACCTTAGAGGCCATTTCCAGCCTACTTCAAGACCATTGAAGACCCTTCAAAGCTCAAGCAAAGCCCTCCATTGAATCTTGAAGAAGTTGTGAAGATAAGATAGTATTTCCATTTACATTTTGCTACCCCCCCCCCCCCCCCCCCCCAAAAAAAACTCTTCTCTTCTCCCTCCTAGCCTACTTAGGCTATTCTCTATTTTTACTCCCCATTTTTTGCCCCCTTTTCTTGCTTGCTTGAACAAGAGGACTTTAGATCCATACATAGGGGAAGCTTTAGGGAGGCCACCGTGTCGGGGGTCTTCTTTTAGCCTACCTTATCATAGTATGGACCATAAGCCCCTTGCAATGTGGTATGGCCGTTTAGCCATGTATGATTTCATGACCCCCTTGCATATGGTTACTATGTTCATGTATTGCATGCTTTGTTCCATTTTCATGCTCATCACCATTTTCTAAAGACATTAACTCTTTTTATTTATATGTCTTTCTCAAACTCCATATTCAAGTATTTTCTTAAAAATGGTTCTAAGAGTTGGTTCCTTAACGCCTAGGACTAAACCCTAGTTTTCAAGCCTTAACTACCTTATATACATTTCCATATAGGTCTCTTGAGTTTTTGCATAAAAATGATTTCAGAACCACCCTCCCAAAGGGTCTTTCCCAAAATCTCTACTCTCTTAAGTTTTTATCAAAAATGATTTTCAGACCTTCCATTACACTTTGATTTTCAAAATTTTACTCTCTTGAGTTTTGTGGTTAGAATGGTCCCTATGGAGACTATCTTGAGTGGTCTCCCCACTATATTGACCATATAAACCCGAACTCATAAGAGTGGTTTTCTACATTCCAAAAGTGGTTTTCAAAATAGCCCTATTCAAGAAGGGTTCTCAAAAGTTCATTCTCTTTAATTAGTATAAAAGTGGTTTTCCAAGACTACCATTTCCATGTTGATTTATAGAAGTTTTGCTCTATTGAATATTGTGATTGGAATAGTCCCATGAAGTCCTTTTTGGAATGACTTCCCTCAAATCGAACATATGAACCCTTATTCTTTGGAGTGATTTTCGATATCTTAAGAGTGGTTTTTCAAAACCCCATTTTTCAAAAAAATGATTTTTAAAAGTTCATTCTCTTTAGCTTTCAATCAAAGAAGCTTTCAAAACTACCCTTTACATATTGATTTACAAAATTTTTACTCTTTTGAGTTAGTCGTTATAATGGTTCTAAAAAAACCCTTTTTTTAGTGGGTTCCAAATACCAACCATATGAATCCAACACTCACTTGATAGGTTTTCATAAAATGATTTTCAAAACACCCTTTCAAGTTTCATGCATAAAACCACTTTCCAAAACCATTAAGTCTAAATCCTACTTCAAAACCACCTTCCAAAATCACTAGATCCAAACCCTAGTTCAAAACCACCTTTCAAAACCACTAGGTCCAAACCTTAGTTCAAAACCATTCTCCAAAACCACCTTTCAACCCTAGATTAACTTGACCCAAATTGTCTAACCTTAAGTTAACCTAACTCAAGTTAGTTAACCCTAGCTTAACCAAATCCTAGATTAACCTAACCCTAGTTAGTTAACCCTAGTTCACCTTAGCCCTAGATTAACCTAACCCTAGGTCAATCCAACCCTAGGTTAACCTAACTCTAGTTAGTTAACCCTAGGTCAATCCAAACCTAGTCCAACCTAACCCTAATTGTCCAACCCTAGGTTAACCTAACCCAAGTTAGTTAACCCTAGGTCAACCCAACCAAGATTAGTGAACTTCAAGGCTCCAATTCAAATGCCCCTTTTTAAATGATCTTTCAATTCAAAAACCATTTTTATAGTATGTTTTAAAAAACATCCTATTCTCTTGAGTTTTCAAAAAATTAATTTCAAATTTGTTCAAATGCTTCCATGCTCTATACTAAAATGTTTCCAAGAATTTTCTTAAACCTGTCTTGACTAAAATGGCTAGACACTTAATATTTTCCAAAAACTATTTTCAAAATGCTTTCAAAAACTCACAACCCTAAGGTGTCCCAAACCCTTTCATGGTTAGAATTTACAAGAAAAAGTGATACATTAAATGTAACATTTAAAGGTTTATAATAGAGTTCTATACCCTAAATAGTTTTCAAAAGCCCTTTTCAAAAATGATTTTCAAAAGTCACGTACTTGAAGTAATTTTAGGCCTTACATGGTTAAGGTTATTTAAGGAAAGTGAGATATCAAGTACGGTTCTATAACCCTAAAGTTTTCAAAACCTTAAGGGAAGTGTCTAACCTCTTTTCTAAAATGGTTTATCAAAAATCATAACCCTAGAAGAGTCTAGTTCATTAATAACTAGTCTCTCAAGGGTGATGAAACATTTCAACGTACCTTTCATAAGGTATACAAAAAACGATTCCAAAACTTTTCAAAGACAAGTTCACAAAAGAGGTTTTACTCTATTTCAATCCAAACTCTATTTTCAAAAATCCCTAATTAAGATTTCAAAAACACTTCAAAACTCTCTTAAGTGAATCTTTCCAAGTGGCTGCGATAATTGAAAAATTGCCGCCGTCTTGGAAAGAATTCAAAAACTATCTGAAGCATAAGCGCAAGGAGATGAGGCTTGAGGAACTTATCGTCAGGCTAAGAATTGAGGAAGATAACCGTGCTTCTGAAAAGAAGTTTATCAACTCCCCTATGGTGTCAAAGGCAAACATGGTGGAGCAAGCCAAACCCAACAACCAAAAGTGAAAGCACGATGGCCAAGGGTCCTACCAAGGTTCTAAAGGTGGCGATTTCAAAAGGTTTAAAGGGCAATGTTACGTCTGCAGCAAGACTGGTCATACGGCCAAGGATTGTCACAAACGTAAGAATCTAGAGAAGAAGGATCAAGAGAACCACAAGAAGAAATCTGCTCAAGCCAATGTGACTGAGGATCTCTATGCCAATGTGGAAGACCTGAATCTCTCTGCCGTAGTTTCTGAGGTAAATTTGGTTGGCAATACTAAAGAATGGTGGGTGGACACTGGGGCCACTCGTCACATTTGTGCCAACAAGTGGATGTTCACATCTTACCAATCAATGGACGGTGAACAACTCTACATAGGCAACTTGGCAACCTCAAAGGTTGAAGGTCAAAGGAAGATCGTTCTGAAAATGACTTCCGGGAAAGAACTTACTCTCAATGAGGTGTTCCATGTGCCAGACATTCGCAAGAATTTAGTCTCTGGTTCATTGTTGAGTAAGAAAGGCTTTAAGTTAGTGTTTGAGAGTGATAAATTTGTACTTACTAACGGGGGAATGTTTATGGGAAAGGGATATCTGAGCGATGGGCTCTTCAAACTTAATGTAATGACTGTGGCTACTAAGCCTTCTAGTAATAATATTACATCTTCTATTTACTTACTTCAGTCTTCAAATGTATGGCATGGTAGATTAGGTCATGTTAACTTTGATACCATACGTAGATTAGTTAAATTAGAATCTCCGCCTAAACTTGATTTTAATGCTAATCATAAATATGCAACTTGTGTTGAGGCAAAGTTGACTAGAACTCAGTTTAAATCAATTGAAAGAAGTATGGAATCACTTAAACTAATTCATAGTGACATTTGTGACTTGAAATATGTTCAAACTCGAGGTGGGAAAAAAATACTTCATAACTTTCATTGATGATTGCACTCGCTATTGTCACATCTACTTAATGAGAAGTAAAGATGAAGCAATAGACAAGTTTATACAATACAAGAGTGAAGTTGAGAATCAACTTAGCAAAAAGATTAAGGTGTTAGAAATGTGGTGATCCTTCTTTTGAACGGAGGACTGCACCTTATTTCAGCAAAATAGAATTGCTGAGCGGAAGAATCCGCTATGTATAAGTCTACACATTGTGATCAATCCAGCAACTATGTTCTCAACAAGATTTAGCTTAAACAGAAAGTGAAAAAGTCGAAAACTTGAGAGTATGGGGTTGAAGGTACGGTTCATTGTATTGGTTATGCCGAACATAGCAGTGATGAAAATGTGAATACCATGGAGTCTAGAAATCAGGAGGAGTGGACAAAGGCTTAAACAGACTGATGCCATGAAAAACCTATCAGACGAAGGAAACGATGCTGAACCTAGACGAGGTAAAAGGACAAAGGTTGCAAAATCATTCGGTCTTGATTTTCTAACATATTTACTAGAAAATGAACCTCAGAGTTACAAAGAAGCAATGTCCTCTCCAGAAGCACCTTTGTGGAAAGAGGCTATCTATAGTGAAGTTGAGTCAATTTTGCAAAATCATACATGAAAACTAGTGGATCTTCCACCTGGTAATAAACCCCTTGGATACAAGTGGATATTCAAGAGGAAGATGAAAACAGATGGTTCAATTGATAAATACAAGGCCAGACTTGTAGTCAAAGGCTATAAGCAGACTGAGGGAGTGGATTATTTCGATACATATTCTCCTGTAACAAGAATAACGTCCATACGTATCTTGATAGCCTTTGTGGCTTTACATAATCTTGAGATTCATCAAATAGATGTTAAGACGACATTTTTAAATGGAGATTTGAATAAGGAGATTTATATGGAGCAACTTGAAGGGTTCATTGTTCCTTGTAAAGAGAAAAAGGTATGTAAACTTGTTAAGTCTTTATATGGACTAAAACAAGCTTCGAAACAATGGCATGAGAAGTTTGACAATGCTATGCTATTAAATGGCTTCAAGATAAATGAATGCGACAAGTGTGTTTATGTGAAGAACACTGCTTATAGTTTTGTCCTTGTTTGTCTTTATGTAGATAATATGATTATCATTGGTAGCAATAATGAAATCGTTAAAGCTACTAAGAAATTGTTGAACAGTAAGTTTGACATGAAGGATCTAGGGATTGCAGATGTTATACTTGGTATTAAGATTACTAAAACATCTGAGGGATATGCGTTATCACAGACCCATTATATTGAGAAGATACTCGATAAGTTTAGTAAGTCTGATAACGATCTAGCAAGCACACCCATGGATTGTTATCTACATCTATACAAGAACGATGATGATGGCATATCTCAATTAGAATACTCACGGATAATCGACAGTTTAATGTATCTCATGAATTGCACACGTCTGGATATTGCTTATACGGTAAGCAGATTGAGCAGATATACGAGTAACCCAGGGTCAAATCACTGGAAGGCCATAGTTAGGGTTCTCAGGTATCTGAGATTCACCTTGAATTATGGGCTGCACTATACAAGATATCCAGCTGTTGTAAAAGGTTACACAGACACAAATTGGATATCTGACACTAAAGACTCTAAATCCACAAGTGGATATGTGTTTACTCTAGGAGGCGCAGCAATATCTTGGAAATCCTCAAAACAAACTTGCATAGCCAGATCCACCATGGAATCTGAGTTTATCGCTTTAGATAAAGCAGGAGAGGAAGCAGAGTGGCTTCGTAACTTTTTGGAGGATATTCCTGTGTGGCCTAAACCAGTCTCTACTATTTGCATACATTGCGATAGTCAATGCGCAATAGCAAGAGCACATTTGATATGAACTTACGTAAGGAATCTAAGACCTAAGAACAAAAGGGCCAACGAACCTTTTGTCAAAATCAATTAAACTACAACAAAGATTTATATAAGTAAAAATTATATCTGAAAATAAAAACTTATCCCCATGATAAGTAATTTTTTTTTTTTGGACTATTAACATCTTGTATAAAGTAAAAATTATTATAAAATGAATCAAAAGTTAATGGACTTCCAATTCAGTTTCAAACTCATGGACCCCCCCCCCCTTTTTGCAATACCATGTCATTGATATATTCATCTACCCCTTGAAGAGTTACAGACAGGCTCTAGCTAACCCCCAAAAAAAAAAAAAAAAAAGAAAGAAAGAAAGAAAAAAAAAAAAAAAAAAGAAAGCTATTAACAAGGTTTTATTATTTAAAGGAAAATTCTCTTCTTCGGTGTCATATAAATGTATTAACCGAATTGGTAATGGTGTAGCTCATTTGTTAGCTAAGTATGGTGTGTCGATGGATGGATCACAGTCTTAGAGGGGGTCTTTCCCTTCTTGCCAACGATGTAAGGCTTTAGAATTCTTCATTAATTAACAAAACTTATTATTTGCAATAGGAAAAAATAATAAAATAAAATAAAATTCGTTTGTATGTCAATTTCTGGCTAGCAAAAAAGTTGGGAATGATTATCCATTAGAATCCTCCTAGGCATAATAACTGTTGGTGGGATTTTTCGGGAAGGCCTGGCCGATCACTCAAGCTAACGTTGATGAGTCCAAACTCACTGCAAGAAAGAAAAGTTAGAATAAGTCGACTCTTGTTAGACCGATCACACTCCAATGATTAAGTTAGCAAGCTTAATCAAGAGTTGAATAGATAAAAGTTGTTTATACTTGGGGTTAATTCTCCATGCCTGGCTCTTGAGATCTTTGGTATTTATAGTGTAATCGATAGAGTGCTTTGCTCTTGGCCTACCAGCAAGTTATCATGGCCTGTTGGGTAGGCTTCATCATTTGCTGCTGACTGACCTTATGCAGGGCTTGCTTTACCATCGTTGAAGAATTCGGTTGATCGGACGTGCAAGTCGACGTCGTGTGGAAAGCCACTAGAGCATTTAATGTGGGTCAACTCTGCATTTAATGCTTTGAGACCGCTAGCGGTTTGTGCTCACCCTTTACGATTTGGGCTAAGGTCGGCACCTTGGGTGGGACCGTCCTTTAGTGCTCGATTTGGGCTGCCCAGTAGCCTAGCTTTAATTTGTGTCAGTTGGGCCTAGCCAAATGGATTGGGCCGTGTGCTTTTACCCACAATTGCCCCCCAGCCCTTGCGTCGTTTTGAATTTTCGAACGGCCAAGGGTTGCAGCGGGTCATAATGGCACCCCTTCAAGTGTGCGAACGTTTCTAAGGTTACCCAGTCATGTGGACAGTGGGGATTAAAAGCTCCATTGATGGATGCCGTCGAATCGACGGCCGATGTGAGGTTTTGACGGAGCGACATGATTGCTGCCATTTTCCCGCACGCGAACTGACGGATCAAATGTATATAAATGGAGGACGCCCTTTTTGGTGAAAGGCACTTTGTTTTTCTTCATCTCTTTGTCTAGCGTGTATGTTGCCAGTTTTGACTCCCACCACTGTAAGTCTTTCTAAGCCCGTATATTTTTCGTGCTTCTCTTCGCTTTCCTTCTCATTTTCGACGGTTATCCCCTGATGGCATCTTGTCTTAGGAGAATACTAGATGGTCCAGCGGCCATTGCAGCTTTTAGGGCTAGATTTGAGATCCCGGACGAAATCGGCTTAAAGCTAGTCGATCTAATGATCACCGTATGGGGGAAACCGAAAAAGGAGTACCATTCCCAATCATTGCCATTGTAGAAGGGGGCCTTAGGTTTCCCCTTCATCCCTTACTCCATAAGTTTATAGTAAAAAAGAAGGTGTCGCCTTCCCAGTTATCGTCGAATGTATATAGGATCATCTTTGGCATGCTTAAGATTAATGAGCGCCTAGGTGTGAACTTGGGGCTCGCCGAACTTGATTACTGCTATTCGCTCTGTAAGGTTGGGGGGGGGTTCCAAAGTCTATCTTTGGGTTATAGAGTAGGCCAGGGAGTTAGTGAAGTGTCTACCCTCCTCCGGGAAAGGCGTTGACGACGTTAGGGTTTGCGTAACCTAGCCTTGGGAGTTCGGCAACCTTCCTAAGGGAGAAAGACTAGCACTCCGATGCTCTAGAGTTCCCCTCAACATAGGTTTGATGTTGACCTTTCATTTGTGTGTTCGATTTAACTCTAATGTTTGTCTGAACTTGATTGTGACATTTTGCAGAGAAGAAGAAGCAGTTGACAGTGCGAGATTGGCTTGTTAATTTTGCCAACCTGAACAAGGCTCTAAACTTTCGTGGTGAAGACAGATTGAGGAACATTGCTCAGACCGGCCACATACTGCTCAACTACCCTCTCCGCTACTTGACCTTTACTGCTGACACAGGAATCCCACAGAGTGTCCTTACGAGATTGGCTAAGGAAGGTGCTGAGGGAGATTTCCAGGAAATTCCCATTGGTGTTGCTGTCAAAAGAGCCCATGCCCCCACTGGAGTAAAGTTGCCACCCTTCCTACGTCAGAGCTCGTTATCGAAGAGCTGGCTGAATGTGAAGCCGGCTCGAAATTGAACAGTTCGGCCTCAAGTTCGTCGCCACTTATGATCCCAGAACGCTGAGTTAGAGTATCTACTAGAACTCAAGAATCCACCCCATCTCCAGACGAAGAGGACGAAATGAATTTGAAGGAGATGATGTTTGTTGCAGCGGGCAAGCTACTAACGATGACTGCCACAACCTCCACTAACCCTCCTACCACCGATCTGGAGATTGCCCGATGGTCAAAGTCGCCCCTGTTCAAATGAAGCAGGTGACTCGACAATAAAAGAAAAGGGCACTTGAAGTTGCCGCACCGCCTCCAGCCCCTAAGAAGCCAAGGGTTGGCGCTGGCAAAGGTGCAGTGAAGCAAGTAGGAGAAGTGGTCACCGTTATGCCAGATATTTTAGGCTAACCTTTGACAACGGCTGATTTAATGATTGACCAAGCCAAGGTCGCTTTTTGCATCATTAAGAGCGTCCTCCAAAAGAAGGACGTCATTAAGTTGGGGGCAGCGAGCGATACTGGTGTCTATATGGGGGCATTTCACGATTCTCTATTGGTAAGTCGGCATTGACTTTCAATTTGCGAGAGACTTTGCTCATATCATTTTTATGCCAACTATGCTTTTGGCGCAGGGTTATCTAAATTCGCTGGGGGCAATGAGCCGCTACCGAAAACTTATCGAGGAGCACAACCAGCTTATAGAGGTGCATAGTGGCTTAAAGAATGAGTGGACCAATGCTTCAAAAGAAAAATGATGTGTGGTCCGTGGACCTGTAAATGGTTAAGTCAAAGATTGAGGCACTCCAGGCCAAAGTGGCCAAGTTGAAGGCGAAGGAAGAGGCCATAATGATAAGGGGCGAAAAAAGGCCGGCTAGTAACCTAGCCATTCAGATGATGGATCTAAGTCGTGGCATCTTTCAAGAAGGCTAGAACAGCGCCCTTCTTGTTGCCGGGGTGGACAAGTCCTCTGATGTTTAATTACTTCGACACTACTAAGGACAGTGTTGTTGATCCAAAAAAGGTGTTAGTCAATGTAGAGTATAGCAGACAACTTGCTTTGGAGGCTGCTGCCGAAAGGGAGAAGGCTACTGCTGAATCATCTAAGGCTGCAGAAGAGGCCATGGATGACTTAGCGGAGCCGTCTGTGCAGTTGGGTGAGAAGTTGGCAGAATGATAAAGTTTTAGTTTTCCTTTTTTGGATATTTTTTTATAACCAACCTTCCTATCTGTAATGAAATTCTTGTTTTTCCTTCGTCTCAGTATTACTTTCTTTCAGAAAATGTTAAACAGTTGTTTGGCTCTTTTTGATTGTTGAAATTCATTTCGTCTTATGTTTGTATGACTATCTCTTTAATGGCCGACCTGTTCAAGTTGGACAAGGCCAAGTTTTGAGACTTGGTTCTCTGCTACCTTCATTGGCCGACCTATCCAACTTGGACAAGACTAAGTTCTGAGACTTGGTTCTTTGCTGCCTTCATTGGCCGACCTGTCCAACTTCGACAAGACCAAGTTCTGAGACTTGGTTTTTGTGGCCTTCTTTGGCCCACCTATCCAACTTGGACAGGACCAAGTTTTTACACTTGGTTTTTGTGGCCTTCTTTGGCCAACCTGTCCAACTTAGACAGGACCAAGTTTTTGCACTTGGTTTTTGTGGCCTCCTATGGCCGATCTGTCCAACTTGTACAAGACCAAGTTTTTATAGTTGGTTTTTGTGGCCTTCTTTGGCTGACCTGTCCAACGTGGACAGGACCAAGTTTTTACACTTGGTTTTTGGTTTAGTCTTGTAATGCTCAGAATAGGCATGCTTGAACAACTTCATACTGTATTGATCTCATAAAAACTTTACACACTTGTTGAGTTGTTACATCATATGGGATCATACACTCCTGGTAGAACTGTTTTAGGTTATTTGCATTCCAAGGTCGAGGCAGCTGTCTTCCCTCTTTCACAGTTTCTAGTCGGTATGTGCCAACGCCGACCTGAGATGCCACTCGGTAGGGGCCCTCCTAGTTAGGGCCGAGCTTGCCATCCGTTGGGTTCTTTGTTGCCCCCAGCACTTTTCGTAAAACTAGGTCACCTGGAGTGAAGTTTCTCGGTCGAACTCGTTTGTTATAGGAAAGTCTTAACTGCTGCTGATATTCGGTGAGTCTGATCAAGGCAGCTTCCCTTTTTTCTTCAGCAAGATCCGAATCCTTTGCCAAAGTCTGGTCGTTAAGTCCAGTATTGAATGCTGCTGATCTAATCATTGGTAACCCGACCTCCAAAGGTATAACTGCTTCCACCCTATAGGCCAAAGAGAAGGTGGTTTGGCCGGTAAATCATCTTGGGGTGGTTCTATAGGACCACAGAACGTCGAGTAGCTCCTCTACTCATTTCCCTTTAGCCCTCTCCAACCGCTTTTTAATCCCATTGAGCATAGTTTTATTCAAAATCTTGGTTTGCCCATTGCACTGTGGGTAGGCTGGTGTTGAGTAATAATTTCTGATCCCGAGCTCTTCACAGAATGACCTAAACATAATGTCATCAAATTGGGTATTGTTATCCGAGACAATAGCATGAGGGATGCCGAACCTTGTCACTATGCTCTTCCACGTGAATCTCTTAACGTCGATCTCCCTGATGTTTGACAAGGGCTCTGCCTCCACCCATTTAGTGATGTAATCTGTCGTCACAATAAGAAACCTCTTGTTACCTAGAGCTTGGGATAGAGGCCCGACTATGTTTAGTCCCCACTGGGCAAAAGGCCATGGATTGGTAATAGTTGTGAGATCCTCGGTAGGCTGATGTTTGATGGGAGAGTACCTCTGACACTTTTCACACTTTAGGACATACTAGGCTGTGTTTTTTTACATATAGGGCCACCAGTATCCTTGTGAGATAACTCAGTATGCTACCGATCTTCCACCGATGTGACTTCCACATATTCCTTCATGGATTTCAAATAGGACGCCTTGCTCCTTATCCGGGTGGGCACAGTGCAAGTAAGGACCTGTGAAGGACCGCCTGTAAAGTTCCTTACCTGGTGATAGCCAGTATCTGAGAGCTACATGTCTGATTCGTCTGGCTTCATTTTTATCCTCTGGTAGCTCGTCTTTGTAGAGATAGGAGATAATTGGGTCCATCCAGGATGGTCCTAACTATTCTACAACAAGAGCTTGTTCTTATTCATGAAATATGCTTGGTCTGGCCAAAGCCTCCACACTGATTGTTCTTTTTTACCTTGACATTAGGGCTGTTGCTAACGTCACCTCAGCATCGGCATGAAAGTTATTGTCCCGGCTGATCTGGCAGATTTTGTAACTACTGAATTTGTTGAGCAATTTCTTAGCTTTAGCCAGGTACTGCTTCATTATGTCATTCTTTGCTGCGTATTTTTTCGTGATCTGGTTGACAACTAATAGGGAGTCCGAATAGATGACAATCTCGGTTATTTTTAGTTTGATGGCTAGGCATAGTCCGGTGAGCAAGGCCTTGTACTCTGATTTGTTGTTTGAGGCACTGAACTCAAGCTTGATAGCTTGTTCGATAGCCAAACCATCTGGTGTAATTAACACTATGCCCGATCCTGCCCCTTGGTCATTGGAGGCTCCATTGATGTAGAGTTTCCAATGATTAGTGTTCTCCCAAAGATCCAGGGGAAGGTCATCGTGTTGTTGAGCAGGAGGTGGAGTTTGGTCAGCTTCGGGTGGTAGTTCGATGAAGAATTCGGCAATGAAATCTGCAGGCACCTACCCTTTCACAGCCGATCTCGGATGGAACTTGATGTCAAACTCTCCCAACTCCACAGCCCATTTTGCCAATCTGCCAGAGAAGTCGTCCCTTCTGAGGAGTGGTTTGAGCTGGTGGTCTGTAAGGACATTGATGGTATGAGCTCTGAAGTAGTGCACCAATTTGCGGGATGCTACTACCAGTGCGAGTGCCAATTTCTCTAGGGGTAAGTATCTACTTTCCACCCCGAGAAGAATTTTGCTGACATAGTAAATAGGCAACTGCTGTCGATCTTGTTACCTAAGTAGTACGATGCTAATTGCATGCTCTGACACCGCGAGGTACAGGAAGAGTTCCTCATGCTTGAGTGGGGTGGAAAGTAAAGGTGGCTGTGTCAAGTATTTCTTCAAATCATTGAGGGCTTGGTCACATTCTAGAGTCCATTTGAATTGTTCTTGTTTTTGGAGAAGCTAGAAGAATGGTTGGCACCTATCTGATGATCGGCTTATAAACCTGTTGAGTGTCGCTGCCATTCCAGTTAGCTTCTGCACTTCTTTAGCATTCTTTGGGGCCTGAACGCTCTGGATTGCACTAATTTGTCACGGATCCACCTCAATGCCGCGATGTGTAACCAGGAACCCTAGGAATTTGTCCGAGCTGACTCCGAAGATGCATTTCTAGGCATTCAATCTCATTTTGTACTGCTTTAGGATGCTGAGTACTTCTTTTAAATCTTCTAGATGGGAGTTTTTGACTTTTCTTTTTACCACCATATCGTTGATGTAGACCTCCACGGTGTTGTCGATCTGTTTTTTAAACATCTTGGTGACCAATCGCTGGTATGTGGCCTCGACGTTCTTCAGACCAAAAGGCATCACTTTGTAGCAAAATATACTCCTTGGAGTGATGAAGGCCGTCTTCTCCTAATCGTCAAGATGGAGGGGAATCTGGTGATACCCTCGGTTAGCATCCAAGAAACTCATCCTCCAAAAGCCAGCTGTTGCATCTAGAGCTGGTCGATCTTAGGGAGGGGGAAAAGGTCCTTGGGGCATGGTTTGTTTAGATTAGTGAAGTCCCCACAAACCCTCTACTTGCCGTCCTTCTTCCTTACCACCACTGTGTTTTAAATCCAACTCAGGTAGTGAATCTCCCGAATTGCCCCAGTTTCTAAGAGTTTTTTGGTTTCTTCAATAACGGTGTCCACATGCTGTTTTGCCGCCCTTCTCCCTTTTTGGACCACAGGTCAGCATTTCGAGTCAACATTTAGCCTGTGGTAGGCAACCTTGGCATCAATCCCCAACATATCATGAGGAGTCCAGGCGAACACTTCAAGGTAATTTGTCAATAACTCGATCAGAGAGTGCTCCTCAATTTTGGACAAAGATGTGCCGATAACAAAGTACTTATCATCTTGCCAATCGATGTGTATCTTCTTTAGTTCTTCCACAGCCTTGTTCTCTGACGTCTGCCCCACATCGTAGATAGTAAGGGTGTCTTCATGCAGCTCCATCATCTGTAGTTTTTCGGCCTTGGTCTTTGTTATGCATGCCATCAGGAAACACTGTTTGGCAACCACTTGGTCTCCTCTTATTTCTCCCACTCTATTAGAGATCGGGAATCTGATCAGCTGATGGTAGGACGAGGGGATAGCTTTCATGAGGTGTAACTAAGTTCATCTCATGATAGCATTTTAGAGGGAAGGCACGTTGACTACCAGGAATTCTGTTTGCAACGTAATTTCTCCAACAGTCACAGGAATCGTTACCTTCCCAAAAGGCCAAACCGGGTCTGAGCTAAATTTGACTAATGGGTTGAGTGATGGCTGGAGGTCAGACTCCTTAAGCTCCAATTTTTTGAACAGGCTGTAATACATGACTTCAGACGAACTTCCTTGGTCAATGAGCAATCTTTTCACGTCACAGTTTGCCATTCTCCGTGTTACAACTAAGGCGTCATTATGAGGGGTCTGCACTCCTTCGAGGTCTTTGTTAGTGAAGGTAATGGACGCAGGGCCATCACCGACCTTGACCTTTTTGCTCGGCCGCTGTATCTGCATTACTTCCTTCAAGTGTGCAACCTTTTGTATTTCGGCCTGGTATCTATGTGGGTCGACGATTCCTGATTCAGCCGAATCGTGTAGCACATTAATTACTTGGACAGATCTTACCTCAACCTCCTTCTGGGAGACATCTTCCATTCGCGGTTGCTCGGCCTCGTTTTTTGTCTTGTCCCAATCAATAAATTGGTTGAGATGACCAGCTTTGGCCAAATCTTCCAAGTAGGTCTTGAGATACCGACACTGCTCCATCTTATGCCCCTTCTCACAGTGGTAGGAACAAAATCTCTTTTGGTCTCAGGATGCTGGGTCCCCTCCTAACTTCGGGAGCCACTTGAAAAATGGTTTGTTACTGATCTAGGGCAAGATTTTATAAATGGGATCTTTAATGACTGTGTAGACCCCATCATTCACCTTTCTTCCCCGGTTGTTGTCTTCTTATCATGGTTTCTTGGCCTCCTTTTTGTTTGTTTTCTCGGCAACAATGCCGACCTTTGCTGAACTTAACTAAGACACATCTTCATCTAATTTTGTGTAGCGCTTGATTCTTAACATCAATTCCTGTATAGTGAGGGCCGACTTCTTCATTAAGGACTGCCGTAAACGATGCTCCCTGGGCAGGCCGATTTTGAATTAAGTCACGGCCAGTTGCTCGTTGCACTCATTAATCTCGTTGTAAGTCTCCCAGTATCACTGTGCGTATGCCCGCAATTCTTCCCCCTCGTCTTTCCATAAGGTTAGTAAAAAATCAACCTCCTTGGGCTGCGTGCTGTTGGCTATGAAACGAGCAATGAACAACTCGGCGAGTTGCCTCCAGTTTGATACTGATCTAAACGGCAACTTGTCGAACCATCATAAGGCCACGCCCCCCAAACTGGAGGGAAAGATTTGGCACATCAATGTTTGGTCACTGCACCATAACACTGTCATCTGCTTGTAATGCCGAGCATGGTTAACTGGGACAGCTTTTCCATCATTCAGAATGAACTTCGGTGGGGTGAAATTTCGAGGAATTAGGTGTGACTCAATCTCCTCTGTGAATGGTGTGGATGCAATATGGTCCAAAGCCTTTTTGATCAGGTTATGAGCTGTGCGCTCCTTAGTTTGTTGCTTCTTGTCCTCCAGCTCTTTGTTGAACCATTTCTCCCAATCTTTTTGCTGCCGACCATCATTAGCCCGTGCTTTGTTTTGCAAAGTCTTGCTCCTTCTTCAGCGCTGATCTGATCACCTGTCCTCGCAGTGCCTAGTGCTAGAGGTGTAGCTTCCTCTCACTCGCGGCGCTGGGACATCCCTGCTTCTTGCAATTCTTTCACAATTCGGAGACCTTTCTCTCCCACACCTGTCTCTTCCGGATATTGCCTCTCTTATGACTTGAACTTGGGAGGTGAGGTAGGCAATCTCTTCGCTGCGCCGCCAAATTTTCCTTTCAACCGAACGGAGTGTATCTTCACTTGAGACGTGTCCACTGAAGGGCAAAAGGGCAAGGTCCCGATGGTGGTTCCTGCAGAAATTTCGCTCCCTGGCATAGTCCAGGTTCCTCCGCAGTCTGTCTTGTGGTTCTTGGTGGCTCTCAGCAGGGGTTTGTATTTCCGACCTTAATATTCTGCCTTAGTGCCGATCTATTAGGGTAGATTGGCAGTGCGCCGAATTGGTTTGATCTTTGCTAGAGGAGGCTTTGTTATCTCATTCATTGTGGTTCTCTCCTCTTCCCCTTCGATCGTTCAAACTCATGGTTATCTCAGCCTTCCCACAGATAGCGCCAATTGTAGGTGAAATTTTTCAGGAACGCCTGGCCGATCACTCAAGCCAACGTTGATGAGTCCAAACTCATTGCAAGAAAGAGAAATTAGAATGGGTCGACCCTTGTTGGGCCAATCACACTTTGATGATTAAGTTAGTAAGCTTAATCAAGAGTTGAATAGATAAAAGTTATGTATACTTGGGGTTAATTCTTCATACCTGGCTCTTGAGATCTTTGGTATTTATAGTGTAATCGATGGAGCGTTTTGCTCTTGGCCTACCAGCAGGTTATCATGGCCTGTTGGGTAGGTTTCATCCTTTGCCACCGACTGATCATATGCAGAGCCTGCCTTACCGTTGCTGAAGAATTCGGCTGATCAAATGTGCAAGTTGATGTTACGTGGGGAGCCGCTAGAGCATTTAATACGAGTCAACTCCGCATTTAATACTTTGAGACCTCTAGCGGTTTAGGCTCACCCTTTACGGTTTAGGCCAAGGTCGGTATCAGGTCGGCACCTTGGGCCGGACCGTCCTTTAGTGCTCGATTTGGGCTGCTTTCAATTTGTGTCAGTTGGGCCTAGCCAGATGAATTGAGTCATGTACTTTTACCCCACAATAACAATGATCAAATCTCAATATTCAAACAACAAAGGAAAATAAAAACGAGAGAAAATCATGTGTCATGTGAGTAAAATATGTACCAGACTAGTTCGATCCATTATTCAACCCCAACCTTGAGCAAACTTACCATTCTCTTCCAAGATCTCGTAGGAAATTAACCCAGAACCATAATGAACAATTAAAGAAGAAGTACTGCACATGGATGGACGCAGATGCCTATATATATACTTACATAATCTGTGATTTACGTGTAATATGGATTAGATATGTCTTACGAAGTATTACATAATTATAACCACCGACTTTCAGATTCACAACCGGCGATATCCATGCCATGTTAATGTGATGCTTTAATTGCATTTTGTGGCTGAAGTGATTACACCTCCTCTAAGAAAATTTCATTGTCACATGCTCGGCGCTGTGAATTAGATAACATAAGGATCACATTGGTATGATGACTATATGTTTATTATATGCAACAATTGCAAAACTGTGGGTAAGAATAGTTTATGCAAATAAGTGGTTCTTATATCTTAAATCACAGTTTTTTTTTTCTTTCTATTTTTTTTTATTTTATATTGTCTCTATAGAATCAGAAAGGCAAGACCTTTTTCTTGGCAGGGACTAATAAGGCACAGCATGCTCCACAACTTTGGATGCTCTATAAGGCATAAGCATATAAACTTTCATACGCGACAGATTGGAATCTTTATAAATCATAACTCTCTCTCTCTCTCTCTCTCTCTCTCTCTCTCTCTCTCTCTACCCCCCCCCCCCCCCCCCCCCCCCCCTTCTTTGTCTTCGCCGAGTTCTATTCATCATCGTCCATTCTATTTTGTGGAGTAATTGTATGAAAACTTCCTTTCTGTTATGTACTTCATCATTTATTCTATTAGGCCATGTTTGACACAATATAATGGAATGGAATGATCATTCTCATTTTTTTTGTTTAGTATCAACGCCTTAATAATAATTATTGACTCATTTTATTTGACAATTTCCTTTTAAAGTAGAAATGGTCATTCTATTCTTTTATGAAATGAGAACACAAAATAAAAATAATTTTTAGTAGGTAATATTCATTTTGTTCCAACAGTTTAACAAATATAATCAAGCATGGAAATCTAATCGAAATAATCATTCCATTCCACAACCAAACATTGGAAGGACGATATATATTACATTCCGATTTCACTCCAATATTATTCCCATTCCACTCCATTTCAATATATCAAACATAGCCCCAATCAAGAGCGGATGCAAGAAGGGCCCACATTAGCTATTTTTACTATTTTTTTTAAAAAAATTTATTTATATTTATTTGATACTAGATTACAAATGTACTAGCAGTGAATCCGTGCTATACACGGGAATAAGAAAAAAAAAGAAAATGATGTAAAAATGTATTTTTTATTTTAAATACGTTGATGTTCAATATTTTGTATGTATATTTTATGAAGGTAATAAATGATTTGACAAAATTGAGTGTGCTACTCTCATACTATATTTAATATTCTAAATATGCATTTTTATATACATATGTATCATGTTTAGTTTTAACAAATTAAAAGTGTATGATTAAGTGCATAATATTAGGTCACAACCTTAAAAATAAGTCTTTGTCTTCAAAAATTAAAAATACTTGCCACTTTAAATTAAAATAAAGCAAAACAAAAATCATTAGTAATTGGACAAAAATTAAGGTTATTAACTTAATTTTTCTAAGTGGATATTAAGGGAAATATTTGAATAGGTTGTATTTAAAAATATCTCCTCTAAAATCGAATTACAGATTAATTCATTGTGATCCAATCATATATGAATAGGGTTTCAATTAAATGTTTGGCTTAATACATTAAACATTATGTGATTAGATTAATTTATTTTTTATATATATGTACTTCCTATTAAGAAATTTAAAATAAAAACATGCTATGTAAGGAGCATATTTGAACGAAATTTGATAAACTAACCACATAATCTAAGTGAAAAAATAGAATGAAATTTAAAGTAAAAATAATAAGTTTAAAACAACCAACATTATCAACAAAATTTTGATTTATTTTTTAAACATTTTTCAAGAGGTGTGTTAACGGGAATAACAATATTAATAATTGAGCGCCATGTGTATTTCCTATCATAGAAATTTAAAATAATTTTTATTTTTTTACTAAGATTCTATAAGGAGCATACTTGAAAGAAATTTGACAAACTTACTATATAGACTAAGTGAAAAAATACAATACAATTTGAAGTTAAAAGAATAAGTTTGAACAACCAATAATATCAAGAAACGATTTTTTTTTTTTTATCTCTTAAACATTTTTGAAGAGGTAGATTGATGGATTATAACAATATTAATAATTTTGTTACATGTGTACTTCCTATCATAGAATGAATTTTAAAATAAAAAGAATAAGTTTGAAACAACCAATAGCACCAATAAAATTTTGATTTATTTGTTTATTACTTGTTAAAAAAAAAATTTGTGAAGGAATGAATGATGGGTAATAACCATATTAATAGTTTTGTTGCATATGTACTTCCTATCCTAGATATTTGAAAATATTTTTATTTTTTACTAAAGATTTTATTTAAAGAGCATACTTGAAGGCATTTTTCAAACTTACCATATAGATTAAATGACAAAAGAATAAGTTTGAAACAACCAATAGTATTAGGACATGTGTACTTTTGTATTTTAATAATTTGAAAATGTGAAAAAATTATATTAGAACTTTCAGGTTCAAAGAGAACACAACATTTTACTGTAATATATAGTATAGATATAGATGTTTTGCCCTCACTGAATTTACAGACATTTATATTTGCTTCTCTTTAGATTTATTAGCATCTATATTTGCCCTAATTGAATATCACTAAACCTATAGTAAAAATATATATGTATTTCATTAACCCTTAATTATTTTTCAACTTGTTTAATATAATTATATTTCTGTTTATCAAAGAAAAAATATTGTCAATTAAAAAAATAATCATGTATGATTCTGTATAAATTTTGCTCTCATTTAACAAAAATTTTGAATGTGCCCCTACCCTAAACTTTCTTAAAAGAGGTTATGAAAAGGAAAATTTTATTCATCGGTGTCCTACGGACGTATTAACTGAATTTGTAATGGCGTAGCTCAATCGTTAGCCAAGTATGGTATGTCGATGGATGGATCACAGACTTGGAGGGGGTTTCCTCTCTTGGCTTAGTGATGTAAGGTTTTAGCCTTCTTCATTAATAAACAAAACTTATTCTCTTTGCAAGTGGGAAAAAAAAAATGTTAGTGTATCAATTTCTGACTACGATCTACAAACAATTTTATAAGCAAAAGAGTTGGAAATGATTATCCATTAGAATGCTCCTAGGCATGATAACAAAGATTAGATTTCAATATCCCAAAGGCAAAGAAAGTGAAAAAGAAAAAGAAATCATGTGTCCTGTGGTTAAAATATGTACAAAACTAGTTCAATCCATTAATTATTCCACCCCACCTTGACCAAACTTACATTCTCTTCCAAGATCTAGAAGGAAGCCCAAAGCCCTAAATGAACTATTTAAGAAGAAGAAATTTGCACGTGGACGGAGACAGATGCCTATATATATATTATATACTTACGTAATCTGTGATTTACGTATAGTTAATGTGGATTAGATATATATATATATATATATGTGAAGTATTACATAATTATAACACTGCACTGCACCGACTTTCAGATTCACAACCGGCGACATTCATGCCATATTATAATGTGATTCTTTGCATTTTTGCGGTTGAAGTGATAACACCTCCTCTAAGATAATTTCATCGTCACGTGGTCGGCGAACTGTATAAATTAGATAATATAAGGATTACAGTGGTCTTATGATTATATGGTTAATTATACGCAACAAACTGCAAAACTGAGGATAAGAATAGTTTATGCAAATAAGAGATTTTTATTTTTGTTTCTTTCTGTTTTTAATTTTATATTATACGTACAGAATGACGAAGGAAAGCTATTAATAACTCACAGCACGTTCCACATCTTTGGATGCTCTGCAAATAAACTTGTCATACGCGACAGATTGGAAATCTATATAAATTAATACCTGAATAAACTCTCTCTCTCCCTCTCTCTCTCTCCAACCTTTTCTACCCACCATTTGTTTTTCTTAAACCATGTTTAGTACAACGGAATAGAATGGATGTATCCACTTTCATTTTTATAACCTTGTTTAGTATGACCATTTAAATTAGAATAACAATTCTATTTTTTAAGGGTGAGAAAGACAATCTCTAATAGAAAATGTTCATTCAATTCGAGCATATTAACAAGTATAGCCAAATTTAAATTTAAAAATGAGAACGACAATTATTATACTATTACATGCTGGCAACCAAAACAGTGAAACAAATGGGCATTCCATTTCATTTCATTCTTGTTTTGTTCTCATCCCATTTCAGCATATCAAACATAGCCTAAACTTCCTCAGAAAGTTGGATGCACATGCAATTCATTAATTGCATCTAATTTTTCTAAGAAACATGCTATATCTAATCTCATTTTTTAATCTTTTTCTCGTCTACTAGACACAAGTAAATGAATTCTACATGAATTTATTAATGTAGATCTTACATCTATGTGTTTAGAAGTGAGAAAAAAATTGAACAAAAGGATTCCTTATAGCATTATTCTTTTTCTAGTGTTGATAACGATTAAATGTTGTACAACACCACGCCATTAAGACACAAGACCAGGACTGAATTATTAATGCAAGCCACAAATAAAGGCAGCCTCCGCCAAAATGACCAAAAATCTAGTCTCTTCTTCCCCGGATCTACCAGAACAGAAAAAGTATAAGAAAGGACCCTTAGCAAAGCATAGGAAACAAAGCTTCAAGTATGTGGTGGTCTATACATATTCATAGTTAAACCACGTAACCAACTGGGGCTAGCTGACTCACTTCCGCAAGTGCACGGAGGTGAAGCATCTTAACCCGAGGTTGCCGGGTATCGTATTTGTTTCTCGGAATCGGGATCCAATCTAGACCTTTGGCTCGGCGAACATAGACTTACTTCGAATTGAATTGCAAGCTAATGAATACCTCTATAAAAAGGAAATAAAACATGATTTGGGTTTTGATTTGGTTTTAGTTAACTAAGCAATGTAAATGAATTTGAGGTTAAGACAATTTAAAGGGAATTTGGATTCAATTGATTCAAACACCCAATTGATTCATAAGTTTCAATGAAGGTTTATAACTCAAATTACTCAAAACAATCAAGGGTAGTAATCTGGAGGATTTAGATTTAGCAAAACAAGAATTCTACTCTAGTCGATGTTAGATTGACAGACAATTAGAGAATCATAAGCTACTACTATCGATTTCATCAATCACAACCCACAATTGCTAAATCTTAAGTTGAAATTGCTTAACATAATTAATAGCCTAAGAGTTCTTGCGAATCCAACATTCAATTAGATAGAATTAGCAATTCAAGAAGATCATTCAATGAAAACATGGGATACCTTTAATGAAAACTTGAATTCCTTAAGTGTTCTTCACAATTGAACTCAAATGAGGGCTTAGCTACTCGTGCACATAATAAAATTGAAGAATTGAAGCTGAAATCTATAAGAATCAAAAGCTAGAAATGAAATTATAAATTATTTAAATGCAATTACAAAGGAAATTAATAGAGAATTACAATCAAATTGAACTAATACAATGGAAATAACTATCTATTCTAAATAGAAATTTCGTACAAACTGTTATATAAAGCTAGATCCCCAATAATCTTTTAAAAACTGACTTTATAGATCTAAATTAAATAGAGCTGTCGTCGACCATGCGCACGGTAGGTTGACCGTGTGCATGGTCTTCTAAGGTGCTTCAAACTTCCTTCGGACGGTGAAAATGAATCTCAATATCTTGCACATGACTTTGCAAAGCTCGATTCTGGTCTTAGAACTTGCAGAAGCATGCGCACGCTACTGTTGACCGTGCATACGATCAAATGACAACTTTGCCCTTTGAAGCTCAATTTTGTTCATTTTAAGCTCTATACCTACAAATCAACCACAAAATAGCATAATGATCATAATCTAACTAAAGTAGAAAAAAATATTAAACTACTTAGACTAAGTTTAGCTATTTATGAGCTAATGATTACATTTTTGGAGTGTAATCACTAGTCCAGTTGACCAAAGTTTCATGCCTCCATTAGAAGATCAAGAGTTTGAACACTCTCTCTCAAATTCCCTTTTCGATTTTGACCTTTCTTATAATCCTTCCGATGAACTAAAAAAAATGTGTAGTTGTACTATGATAAAGATGTGTCTTTTAAAGTCTCGACAAAAAACTGGCTCTCAATTTCATAGAAAAAGGTATTCGTGCTCTGTAATGTGTGATTCCTAATTTCCTAAGTTTGTATCACATGGTGTCAAAGCTTCCCCGCCTCCAAGCTGGAGGACCCAATATTTTACATATCTTCAAATTATAAGATCCAAGTCATATCATATAGTTATGATAAAAATAAAATAAAAAAGAATTTAATTGTGATGTGCCGACAGTGGGCTTCAAATACGACGCGCATCCATGAGTCTTATTTTATTTTGTTTGTGTCCCATTTTGGTTTTGGTCGTGTAAATAAATTTTAACTGATAATGGATTAAAATTAAACGAAAATAAATTTTTATATTATGAAATTACTTTTAATATGACATTCGTCCTCCAGATCCAGTAGACAATTTACTACTTAGCCTCGTGAATATAATATGCTATACTTATGCTATCACTTGACTTCTTTTTGTCCAACAATTGTTTCCTAATTCGATTATATTATTATGATCTTTATTGCATTTATTTAATTTTTGCAAACTTCATATTGTGTAAATTTCAATGGAACTAAATTCTATTAGAAAAGACACCTCAAACTATAACTACAGCTTGAACTCTCAATTCTTTATAAGAATTATAGAACTTTAATCTTACAGAAAAACAATATAGTGATGGATGTTTAATTAAATAATTTGCATATGTTTTCAAAATTTATATTTGTATAGCATTACAAATGTCTCATTTTATGCAGTAGCATAGGATAGCAATTAACAGGATGCAAGTTACCTAACTTTTCTTTGTTATTAGTTTTAGGCTCGAACAGGATTTTTTTTAAAAAATGTTTAGGTTATTCTTTTGTTGTAGCGCTTTTACATATAAAATAAATATAATAAATTTTGGTTATGTTCTTTTTTTTATGTAATTTAATGGCGCATTTGTATGCCCATTTATATTTTGTTTTGTTTGAATATTCATATACTAACCATCAAGGAAAAATATAAATATATTGATTTGTTTCATGCATTTTTATAAAAATATCTATATAAAAACAAATATGAATTATTAGCGTAATGAAAGAATTAATAATTGAAAAGGTCAGCTGGCCATGAAGTTCTTTTTTCATTTGAATTCAATAAAATAATGAAAAAGTAGGATGAATTGCACACCAAAAAAATTATCGATGGAAATTGAAGTACTACATACTTCTTCATTTACACATACTCCATAAACTACATAAACTAATTACATATAGCAAATCATATGTGAAAAAGATATATCCAATGAACTAAAGAGATAATTTAAATAATTATTTTTTTTATTTTAATCAATATCTAAGAATCACTCAAAAAAAAAATCACTCATTGCAACCATGTATGATATAGATACAGATATTATCATAAATATTGATTTTTCTTTTTTTTTTTTGGTTTCCCAACAAACTTTGAACTTTTCTGTATTTTCGTACATTTGATTTGATTTTTCTCTGTCATTATTAAATTTGGAACTTACTCCTTTCACAAAGTACCAAATTACCACCCCTATCATTTGCGTGCCAAAAGTTTCTTAAATGTAAGCAAAATTGGTAAGAAACCCATATATAGAAATTTCCTTTTGCAAGAAATTGCAATCCTCATAGGTTCAACTGAGCTCTCTCTCTCTCTCTCTCTCTCTCTCTCTCTCCTCTTCTCTCTTCTCTCTCTCTCTCTCTCTCATTATTTCTTTTGTTTCTTCCTACTCCATCAATGGAGTCTGAAACTCCCCCATTCTTGCAATCTCTCAAAACATCTTTTTGTTTTCTCTTCTTCTCCACTCTCTTCATCTCTCTCGTCTCTTTCTTACTCTTTGCATTCAGACTGAAGTTTCGGTGCAACTGCAATACATGTCGCAGTTACATCACATCCAGTTGGTCGAAGGATTTCAACCACCTTTGCGACTGGTACGCTCATCTTCTTCAAAATTCACCAAGCCAAACAATCCACATCCACGTCCTCGGCAACGCAATCACCGCCAATCCAGCCAACGTCCAGCACATACTGAAAACCAAATTCGACAACTACCCAAAAGGAAAACCCTTCTCTATGATCCTTGGTGATCTTCTCGGCGATGGTATATTCAATGTTGATGGGGATTTATGGAGGTTTCAGAGAAAAATAGCCAGTCTAGAGCTCGGAAGCATATGTATCCGATCGTGTGCGTTCGACAATGTTACCACGGAGATAAAAAGCCGCCTTCTCCCCCTTTTATCATCCGTTGCCCGAAGAGATGGCGGTGAGTTGGACATACAAGATGTTTTTCGAAGATTTACATTCGATAATGTATGCAAACTCTCGTTCGGTCTAGATCCCCATTGTCTTGAATTGTCGCTACCTATATCACATATTGCCGATTCATTCGATTTGGCAACCAAGTTATCAGCAGAGAGAGCAATGGTGGCGTCGCAATGGACTTGGAAGACCAAACGAGTTTTGAATATAGGCTCGGAGAGAAGGCTCAAGGAGGCCATTCAAAGATTTGACATTCTTGCGAAAGAAGTCATAAAGCAGAAAAGGAAACTAGGGTTTTCAACAAATCAAGACCTTCTTTCAAGATTCATGGCCACTACCGACAACGAATTGTACCTGAGGGACATTGTAATAAGCTTCATTCTGGCAGGCCGTGACACGGTGGCCTCGGCCCTGACAAGCTTCTTCTGGCTACTGTCGAATCACCCTGAAGTTGAATCGAAAATTCAAGATGAAATAGATCAAAGCTTGAAACAAGAACAAGAATTCGCCACGTTTGAACAAATTAGAGAAATGCACTATCTGCATGGGGTGATTTATGAAAGCATGAGGCTCTATCCACCTGTACAATTTGACTCGAAGTTCGCCAGGGAAGACGATATCCTACCGGACGGTACCAGGGTGAAGAAGGGCACTAGGCTAACGTACCATCCCTATGCAATGGGTCGCATGGAAACCATATGGGGTCCAGATTTTATGGAGTTCAAGCCAGAGAGGTGGTTAAAGAATGGTAGTTTTTGTCCAGAAAGCCCATTTAATTATCCAGTGTTCCAAGCTGGAATTAGGGTTTGTTTGGGTAAGGAATTGGCACTATTGGAGATGAAAAGCGTGGCGGTTTCAGTGCTACGACTATTCGAGGTTAAAGTTGTCGCACCAGACCGTGCGCTCCAGTTTGGGCCGGGGCTGACGGCCACCCTGAGAGGCGGGCTTCCGGTGGTGGTAAGGGAGAGGAGTAACATTGCACCACCAAAGTAACAACCAGGGTCAAGGATAATTTGTAGTATTATTGGCGCAAGTTAGCATACTGGGTGGAGGATGGTGATAACGTGCACCTGAGGTGGAAAGGGTTTCAGGAGATGTTGTGTTTTGTATCAGGTGGGCCTGCAAAGTAGTGGGCTTTGTGTGGTCTGCATGTTGGGGATACGCAAAAGAGGGTGGAAATTTCATTGTCACCTGCTTGGGGACACAATTAGGTCCTTTCCTATTGATTATAAAGGTCAATAGAATTTTTTATAGATAATGTGGTATTTGGATTAATGAAATCTAGTAGTTTTTATATGCAATTACTCATAATTTTTACCTTTTTTTATTGTATAGTTGTCTTGGAATACATGGTAGTGATTGCAAGGTTATTCTTCGATTCTTTTTTGCTCTGTTAATTATAGTTCTCATTACCAGTTTAGGTAATTATTTATCAGTTTTTGATAGACAGTTAGAAATAAAATAACTTAGTTAGAAATGGTTAAAAGAGATCAAACTTAAACTATCAAAAACAGAGTAAAAAGTGATGCTATCATTTGACTAACAAAGGAATAAAGTACTAGGAGAGAGAAGAGAAAATAAGTTGAACTCATGATTACAGGCAAGGGTGAGGCACCATATTATTAGGTTAACCCCTTTTCCAAGTGTTACCTCTCATTTATCACTAGGCTACGAATAAATCTTTGAGATAAAAAAATCGATTGGCTATTCTGATATCTCAATTGTTTGGTTTGTTACGACTGTTATGGTTGTTGGACTTTTAGATGAGACTTGCTCATATAAATGAGTGCCCAATCCGATATATTAATCGTAATGTTAATTTCCTATCAACTGACAAAAAATATTAATAACTATACTTAATATGCAACTACCTATTTTAACAGTAAGGAATTAGGTTCGGAAGTACAACTACATTTTTTTTCAAAAATCTGAATGATAAAATTTTAGGGAGCCAAATCATAGCTAGGTTGAGAAAAGAAAAATAGCATTCTTGTTTTTAAGTTTCATTATGACTTCTACTTTTTGTGTATTTTATGAGTCGCTGTATAAAATTCAAATTTAGGTAATAATAATTGACACAACTGTACAATTGGATATTTTGTTTGAATTATGTAAATTTTGTATACAATCCATGGGTGGTGAGTCGGTGCACAATCAATTCAACAATGATGGGAAATATTTTGTTTTTTTATATTTGTCGGAATTTGATGCCTTAAGTTGTGTTTCACGTGCTACCTTAAATCTACCCAAGTGGCTTCTTTGAAATGAGAGAGATTTGATATCGAGGGCAACTCAATTCTACCTAGTTTTTAAAGAACTTCAACGAATTTTTTAAGGTGTAATGAGCAAGGCTTTAATTTACATCATGACGATGCGTTTGAATGAAAGTCATTTACTTAAAAATATAAAAATATTATTTTTTAAAAAATTTTATCAAAATAATATAGCAGTGACATTATCAAAAATATGACACTCATCATAATAATTTTTAGGTATAAAAATGCTTTTATACAAAATTCAGAATTCAAAACGCAGCAACCCATTTTAATGCTATA
This sequence comes from Euryodendron excelsum, assembly GCA_033060915.1. Lineage (NCBI taxonomy): Eukaryota > Viridiplantae > Streptophyta > Magnoliopsida > Ericales > Pentaphylacaceae > Euryodendron > Euryodendron excelsum. The sequence continues at coordinate 20,291,634 of CM065390.1, read as the reverse complement.
TTTAATTTTGATTTACCTATGAAACTCATGACTTCCATGTTGAACTTTATATATTCTTTGGTAGGTCTCAGACTTACATATGCTGCTCCCATGTTTCCATTCCCACATGGTATGGGATTGTCGATAGTGTTACGGAGATGAGATGACAATTTGATCTGAAAAAGTAAGTCTCGCCCAGTCTTTAATAGGGCCGGTTCGGAGGTCTAATAAATGGTTTATGACCCAACGATGAACGCACGAAAAATTTTAGGTGATCCCGCGCTAGTTATCTAGTAAAATAGCTAGAATGCCTATAATGTTACACAAATATCTCTTAGTATATATACAGAGATTACTATTTCTTCATTATTGTAGAAATTCTTCTATCTTCCTCTCAAGTCTCAACCCTTTAGTATATATATGTGAATGTTACGGTTTGTTTAAACACGCCGCGTGCCACCTCAATCCAAGTCGGACTATATTGGATGGGGTGGGACGGGTTTGGAATCTTGAATGTGTATGTGACGGTGGTGAGAGGCTCAACCTGTAACGATAATGGACCGACTGTGAGGGAGAGTTTTTTATTAGGATGAGGGTAGGGTTTAATCTAAACAAAAAAAAAAAAGAATATTTTTTTCTCCACAGAGTTTGAATTTGCATAAATTCAAATAACACCAAAACTTGTCTTGTATTTGCTTATCGTTATATACATGTGATGAGGGTTAATCTAGTAATGACTGATCAGGACCCCAACAATGAGCAAAGCATGGTCGAGCATGGCCGAGCAGAAAGCATGACCGAGCCGAGGGCACGACCGAACAGACTATAACCGAGCAAGACCGAGCAGGCCCTACCTAGCACGAGCATAGCCGAGCAGGCCATACCCCGAGCAAACCTTATAGGTCGAGGCCGATCATCCCCCCATCTGCCACGCTAGTGGGGGCCACCACTGGCAACCTAATCATGATAACATGCTGCAGGACCTCGTGTGTAGCAGAAGGTAGTCACCCTCCCCGTTTTGACATGCGCCACCCTAAAATGTAAAGATGGTGCTCTCGAGCACTCTGGCACCGTTCTGATCCTCCAACTAGAGGCCGCCACGTGGAAAGACCACCTGTGCAAGCATACAAAAGTGAAACTCATCTTCTCCAACAGGGTACGCGAACATACAACTCTAAAAAACCCTAAGACATTTCTCTCCTCTAGAACGCTTGAATCTCTTTGGATTTAACTTGAACATCGGAGGGCGTTTGGCTCCCATCACACCGGTGGGTTTAGTGCAGGAGATCACCGGCCGGCCGGAGGGAACTTCGTCTCGGACCTGGGGGCAAGCCATTACGAGATTGCTGCATCATCAGCTGCCGCCGTCTGTCAGAAACGACTTCTCTCGTGGCATTTCATGGTCTTGACTAGGTCTGGGATCAACACCCTCCCTGAAGGAACTTCGTTGGCCGATTCCAACGCTAAGAAGATAGCCTCCTTGGGAAGACGGTGGCTGACATGATGGCCAGCATGCAGCAGCTGGTCCGTCAAAACGCAAAGTTGCTTCAACGAAACCCAGCTCCTCTAGTAGAGACTCCACCAGGGCCCAACCCGCCGGCGGAAGAACAAGAGGAGCAGGAGGTCGATGAGGATCCACCCATTCCCCCCAAATGGCAACGAAAACAGCAACAAAGCATGGGTTAAGGACCCTCTCCCCCACTGAGAGCCCCACATCGAAGAAGCACAAATGAGCCACGCCATCCCATCGAGGACAGTGATGGCAGAAGACTCTGGCCATGGACGACGCGGATGACAAGGTGGCCGTCACGGCATTCATGAGCGACTTGAGAAGTGGGAAGCTCTTCTCCTTATCGAAGAGGCCGCCCCAAGATATGGCCGAATCGATACTTTGTGCTTAGAAGCATATGAACGCAGAAGATACGATGAATGCGCGAAGGGAGCGTGATGAGGGGACTTCACCAGAAAAGGAATCTACAGACTGAAGGGCTTGAGCACCCATGCCCATGGCATGCTAAGCATCTAAGGAAGTATTATGCGTAAGCGATTTCTTTTTATTTGAATTTACAACAATTGTAAAAAGTAAGTACCTGATATCATACAGAAGTTTATCTGCATTTATCCTAACTTGCTTCTACAATTGCGGGTTTATCTACAACTTTGAGTTTGCCTGCCATCCTTTTTATTTGCAAACTCTCTAACATCTTCCTTGCAAGGACATCAACCCAAAATAGTAACGAAGAGACAAAAGCCCTGCTCAGGCCCAGGCCGAGCAGGCAGAAATTGAATCTGCTTGGCCAAGCGCCGAGCAGAGCCAGAGGGCCTTAAGTGGTAATGGCATAGAATCTGCTCCGCCAAGCGCCGAGCAAAGCCCGAGGGCCTTAAGTGGCAATGGCATAGAATCGACATGTGAAAGCGACAAAAGCCCTGCTCAGGCCCAGGCCGAGTAGGTAGAGGCTTTATGCCCAAGTGACATGAGAAAGCGACAGAAGCCTTGCTCAGGCCTAGGCCGAGCAAGCAGAGGCTTTATGCCCATTCGACATGTGAAAGCGATTGTTCAGCAATTGTCTACTTGAAGCGATATAGAATCTGCTTGGTCACGTGCCGAGCAGAGCCAAATGTGAAAGCAACAAAAGCCCTGCTCAGGCCCAGGCCAAGCAGGCATATAAATTAAATCTGCTCAGTCAAGTGCCAGCAAAGCCAGAAGGCCTTAATGGCCATGGCATTGAATCTGCTCGGTCAAGTGCCGAGTAGAGCCAGACGACCTTAATGGCAATGGCACAGAAATTGAATATGCTCGGTCAAGTGGTGAGAAGAGCTAGACAGCCTTAATGGCCATGAAATTGAATCTACTGGATCAAGTGCCGAGCAGACCCAGAAGGCCTTAATGGCCATGGCATTGAATCTGCTCGATCAAGTGCCGAGTAGAACCAGGGCCTTAATGGCCATGAAATTGAAACATTGAATTTGCTCGGTCAAGTGCCGAGCAGAGCCAGACGGCCTTCATGGCCATGGCATTGAATCTGCTCGGTCAAGTGCCGAGCAGAGCCAAACGACCTTAATGGCCATGAAATTGAATCTACTAGGTCAAGTTCCGTGCAGACCCAGAAGGCCTTAATGGCCATGGCATTGAATCTGCTCGGTCAAGTGTCGAGCAGAGCCAGACAGCCTTAATGGCAATGACATTGAAATTAAATCTGCTCGGTCAAGTGCCGAGCATATCTAGAAGGCCTTAATGGCCATGGCATAGAAATTGAATATGCTCGATCAAGTACCGAGCAGAGCCAGCGGTCTCAATGGCAATGGAAAGGTTCTGCTCAGGCCCAGGCCCAGGCCCAACAGGTAGACTTTTTAGGCCTAATCCAAAAACTCAAGCAACAAAAAGTTCTGACCAAAGCATCCACTCTCGCTCTGCCGACCATGACTGATAGACCAGAGTATCTACGCTGGTTATCTACAAGCATTTTTGTTGACTACCTACACTGGCCGAGTTTCGAAACTGACCAGATCAAAGTTTTACTAACAAGAGTTAGTTTATTCTTGGAAGGCAGCGAAATCTACAGATTAAAGCAAAAACTACAACAGCGGGGCCAAAAAGGGCTTTTTCATTCCATAAATACATTCCACCTTTACGAAGCGGCACCCGCATTCTAGAATTTCCCTGACCACGCTTAAGGTACTCAGAGGAATTGGGGGCAACTGATGAGGGTTAATCTAGCAATGACTGATCAGGACCCCAACAATGAGTAGAGCATGGTCGAGCATGGCCAAGCAGAGAGCATGACCGAGTCGAGGGCACGACCAAACAGACCATAACCGAGCAAGACCAAGCAGGCCCTACTGAGCACGAGCATAGCCGAGCATAGCCCCGAGCAAGCCATACCCCGAGCAGACCTTATGGGTTGGGGCCGATCATCCCCCCATCTGCCACACTAGTGGGGGCCACCACTGGCAACCTAATCATGATAACGTGCTGCAGGACCTCGTGTGTAGCAGAATGTAGTCACCCTCCCCGTTCTGACACGCGCCACCCTAAAATGTAAAAATGGTGCTCTCGAGCACTTTGGCACCGTTCTGATCCTCCAACTAGAGGCCGCCACGTGGAAAGACCACTTGTGCAAGCATACAAAAGTGAAACTCATCTTCTCCAACAGGGTACGCGAACATTCAACTCTGAAAAACCCTAAGGCATTTCTCTCCTCTAGAACGCTTGAATCTCTTTGGATCTAACTTGAACACCGAAGGGCCTTTGGCTCTCATCACACCAATGGGTTTAGTGCAGGAGATCACCGGCCGGCCGAAGGGAACTTCGTCTCGGACCTGGGGGCAAGCCACCACGAGATTGCTGCATCATCAACATGCATGCATAGCTATACATTGTTAGAATAAAATTATTCTTTTATTAAATATCAAAATCTTATTTTTATTATTTAATTAGTTAGTTACAAATTTTATGATAAAGTTTATTATAGAGTTTATTTCTAAGTTTATTACATGATTTATGTTGAGCTGTTACAAAACTTAATAGTGATTTATTGGGAATTTCAATAGCCATAATGACTAGTTTTTTAAGCTTATGTAAGGCTCATACTTAACATGTTTTGACATATATACAGAGGTCATATAATAGAGATACATACTTAAGATACAAAGATATATCCTACCATCTTCTTTATATCTTTTATATTGTGTTTTATGAGCAATTGCGACTAGGACGGTTCATTATTCACCCGGCAAACATGACCCCCGAGGAACTAACCTGTGAGCAAATTGGATTGAACCTTAGAGCAACTGATATCCGATTATACCTTCATGTAGGAAGGCACAGTTGCTTTAGGACAATGATATCACACCTCTCAATTCTCATAGTGTAAATACCCGTTTTTTGCCCACTCGGCAATCTCCGGTCCGTTTAGACTTGTATTCAAGTCAATATGGATGCATTCCAGTTCAAACCAGTTTTTTAGACGTAATCCAGTCGATCGATCGTTTCACGGGCCCATTGGGTCTGAATAGAGGCAAAATGACCAAAATGCCCTTGGGGCATTGTCCAGTCTAATTCTAGTACGCACGTTTTCTCAAAGACGGTAAGTCCCCATTTCAATCTCAGTTCCAGTTCAAATCCAATTTCAGTCCAGTTCCATTTTAAATCCAATTCCAGTCCAATTCCAGTTCAAATCAAATCTGGCTCATTCTTTGAAAAAGTTGATCCCTTATACGGTAAGTCCCTCTAGCCCGATACGTTTATCGAGAAAGTCTGTTTCGGCCTGCCTTGGTAGAACGATCCACCTTTGGCGCCTGCTAGCTCGCTAATGAAGAATGTCTGTTTCGACGTGCCTTTCGAGAAAATTGATTCCTCAAGTGATAAGTCCACCTAGTAGCTTCTCGAGATCAAACAGTCTTCAGAATGATCGCGAACCGTTAGAGTAACTGAAATACTTGCAAACTTCGCAACCATCAGAGTGGCAAAAAAATTCACAAACAGGTCGATATAAGGAATTGTCAATAAACCCCTTATGTCACGGGACCGAGCTCGCCTCTTGGCTGTGACACGTTTATCAAAGGACGAGATACCTTTAGAAACCAACTCGTCACAGACCGTCAGAGTGACAGAAACACTCAAAACCCAGATCAACACCAGTGCCTGCTAGCCCACTCTAGTGAAAAATGACCAAACTGTCCTTAGAGCTTTTCCGATATGCTTTTTCGAGAAAGTACCTAAGTCCTCAAAGCGGTAAGTTCACCCTTCTAAGATTGTCCTAAAGATAATCCAGCGTGATTAGGTGTCTTCCAGTCGGTTTCGGGACAATTTCGAGCCCTCCAATAAAAATGACCATTTTACCTTTAGTGGGTTGGTCGCCTTTTTCAACCACACCGACTCTGGATATCAAACCAGTAACCTCCTGGAACATTCTAGGTAATGTTTCCAAAGCTCGAGCCTTCTTCCGGGATATTTCGAGTCCATCCCAGTAGTTTTTTAGTCCGATTAACCATTTTGCCCTAATAGCCCGGTCAATCCTTCCAACACATCCTAACATTATTTTTCAAGTCTACTACCTCCGAACCATTATTCTAAGGGTTCTTGTCCTTTTCCGGCCCTCCGGGCCATTCTCGGCCCTTCAAATCATTCCCGAACTTTCAAAAGTCACTCTTAGTGAAATCAGGCTAAAAATTGCATGGTAGTCACTAGTATAAGCGCCCAAATTTTCTGAAGATACGTTGCTTGCCAATCTTAAAACTTTCCTAAGTGGCTAGCACCACTAGCAGTAGCGCCAAGCCAAAATTTGGAGGAGTAGCGCCAGAAGGAAATTTTGCCTAGCGCCTCTGCAGTAGGCACCAGTGTAGTCTTTTGTCTATAAATACAAAGCCTCCTCTAGCGTGAAAATGGTCTACAAACTGGGTCCAAAAACTCTGTTGTTTGATATACAGAGCTTGAAGTCCCTCCAAACCCTAGTTTTCTTCAGGTTTTTCAAACCCTAGCCTCCATATACAAAACCCTAGCTCATATACACTTATATACACTTATACACTAGCATCCGAAGCCTCCATTGAAGACTTGAAGTGTTGTAACTTGGAAGCTCTTGAAGATCAAAACAAAGATCGAAGCGAGCAAGCAAACAAAGTAAATAAAGCAAGTAAAATAAAGAAGACATAAGGTAGGCTTTCTATTTATGTTTACGCAACTTCCCCCCTCTCTCTTTTCTCTTCGAACCCACTTGGGTTTTCTTCTATTCTAATCCCCATTTTCTACCCCCCCCCTTGCATGCTTAAAACAAGGGACCCTCCGGTTCATGTGTAGGATTAGGCTATTGAAAGTCACCGTGTCGGAGGCTTTCTCTTAGTCTAACCGAAGACCATGTGGGTTTGGGCCCATTGATTATATGGTGAAGCCTTTAACCTTTTATGTTCACGACCCTAACTTGCATTGTGCATATCATGATCTTGCATCTCTCCAAAACTTGTTTTCAAACTTATTTTCAAAACTTGCATTAAATCGTTTTCAAAACTTATATTAAATCTTCTTTTTCCAAACTTATTTTCAAAATCATAATCCTAAGGTGATTCTAGCCTTTCTATGGTTAGGGTTGTTTTAGGAAAGTATTACATTTAAATTGGCTTTCATGGTCCATATTTTCAAATCCTTGTTATTTTCAAAATCACAATTCTAGAATGGTTCTAATCTTTTTATGATTAGAATCATTTTAGGAAAGTGAAATATTTTTAGAGACTTATAAAAATCCATATTCCCAATCTCTTTCCAAACTTCTTTTTCAACCTACTTCCTAAAACGCTTTTCAAAAATCTCTTTCCTAAAAAACTTTCTTCCCAAAAGCTCCGCTTTCCTAAAAAACTTTCCAAAAACTCTCTTCAAAATTCTACTTTCTAAAAACACCCCTCAACTTTCCTTCCTAGAAACTCCCTCCAAAAAGATTTACTTTCCAAAAAAAATCTCTTTTCTTGAAGTCCAAGTCAAGTCTTAGAACCAATAATTAGGAAATTCTAATTTTTACTTTCCTTTTCCACATCCAATCATAGATTTTCAAAACTCTGTTTTCTATATCAAACTCTTAGGTTTCCTAAACCTCTTTTTCATGTCAAATCATATTTTCTAAATCCAAGTTTTCTAAATCTCATCATTTCCAATTTCATGTCAAATCTAATCTTCCAACTTAGGAAATCAAATCAAATCCTCCATTTTTTTAAACAAAATCAAATCATCTCTTTTTTGGAAACCAAATCCAATTTTTTATTTTAGGAAATAGAATTTAAAAACCTTTCCTAACTCTACTCTTTCCTAATTTCATACATTTCCAAATCTCAACTTTCTAAATTCTAAACTATCAAATCTTTCTTAATTCAAATCTTTCCTAAGTCTAAGCTTTCAAATCTTTCTAAATTTCAATACTTTCTAAATTCAAAACTTTCCAAATTCAAAATCTTTCCTATTCAAAACTTTCCTAAAGTGGAACTTTCTTAATTCAAAACTTTTCAAAGTCCGACCTTTCCTAAACCCTAACTTTCCAAATCATTCCAAGTCAAGTGTTGTCAAATCAAATCAAATCTCTTTACAAATCTTTCCTTAAATTCAACTTTCCTAATTCGAAACTTTCCTAAATCTAAATTTCTAAAAATCAAACTTTTCAAATCTAAATCAAACCCTTTCCAATTCAACTACATGTTTCAATCTTAGGTTACCTAAACCCTAGGATGCCTAAACTCTAGTTTAACCCTAACCCTAAAGTTAGGAAGTTTTAACTCTTTTTTAAAGACACTTTTCCAAACCAAGATGGTTTTCTAATTTCAAACTTCAAAATGTTTTTGAAATTCTATCTTTTCAAATCTAGTCCAAGTTCTCTATCAAAGGTTAAATCCTCTTTCAAGTTCAATTCTAGGTCTATTCCTCAAAGTTCTATTTTAAATCAAAGTCCAATCTTTTCAAATCTCCCAAGTCAATTTCAAATCAAAGTTCAATTTTTAATCTTCAAATCCAAGTTTAAAATTAAACTCTTTTCAAGTCAAATTTTTCAATGGCCTCAAAGTGTCTATTTTCAATCGGACCCCGAGTCTGAACTACGACCGACTTAATTCCCAAAAAGGGATACGTATGCAACTCTCATGGGTGCGATCACAACCTTTTTCAAACTTCTAATTTCATAACTTTTTTTCAAATTTTCAATTCCACAACCTTTTTCAAGTTTCCAATTTCATAACTATTTTCAAACTTCCAATTCCAAAAATCTATTTTCAAAACTCTATTTCCAATTTCTAAAACTTTCTTTCAAAATCAAATCTATCTTTTCAAATCCATTTCAAATCAAATCAAGTTCTTTTCAAATCTACTTTCAAAAATCAAATCAAATTCTTGCACTTGCATATCATGCATCATATCAAATTTCTTTCATAAAGTTCTTTTCTAAAGTAGATAGTTTTGGACATTTATTAATCAAAAATTCTGAATGAGTGAACCTAGGATGAATAGACATGTAGGTACTGCAAGGGCGAGGTAGGGTGATGGCTTGGTGCGTCTTCCCTACACATAACCAACCTCCGAATCTAGAATCACTGCTTTCAAAGATCAAAAATGGAGTTATTTTCAAAATGGGATTACATTATTTCCAAAGGTTGTCAAACAACCTCTTTTCTTAAAAACCCTCTCTTGAGGAAGTTTTCAAAATTTTTTAAAAAACTCTAAGTGTAATTTTCGGATTATGCTTAGCTTTAGGTGACATAACTCACCTTAATCAAGTTTAGTGGCAACTCCAAATTGTTTTTCAAAAGCCTTTATTCAAATCAATTTTCAAATTCAAACCTAGTCGCACTCATTCTTCTAGGAGAATGAGTTCTAACGAGAGAGTACAATATTTTTTTCACTTGTGCATGTATTCCTTAAGTACGAAAAATCTGGGCGCGACACACAGGCCAGCTTTTTTGTTTTTTTTTTAATTATGTTTTATTGTTTATCAAGTTAATACTATTATGGGTAAAACACACTTTGCACCCTTACACTGCAATTGTAGCAATTAAGTCCATGTATTCATAATTTGTTGCAATGTCACCCTCCGTAAGCTTTAATTAGTGCAATTGATAGCCAAAATCCATGTGCGTTTCACGTGACCCTTTCTTCAGGATAAAAATATATTCTTAAACCACTTTCATACCCAACATCTTTAACCTTTGCTCACTTGAGATGATTTGGGAATAATTTGAAACCCTAATTTCATTTGATACATAAAATTACTGCAAAAAATTTAAGAGATTGGTGAGAAATTTCTGTAAAAAAAAGTTTAGGAACTAAATAATTAGGGTAAAGTAACATTAGTTAATGTGAAAATATATTTTTGCCTTTAAATAAAGACCATATGAGATGCACAAGACTTTTAGTTGTCAATTGCACAAAAAGAAACTTACAAAATGGTGACATTGCAACAAATTAGAAGGTCAAGGGCTTAATTGTTACAATTAAAAGTGTAGGTACTGAAGTAAAATTTGGTATAAAGTGTAAAGGTGCAAAGTGTATTTTACCCGACTATTATATTGTAATTTGGTTTATTCTAAAGTTGTGGTTTATTTGAATTAATGCGAATTATAAGATGTGTTTTTATACAAATTCATCTAACAATCTAAAGCAGTTGTCATTTATATAAAATATGTAGTTGATTATAGGTAGCGCTCAAAATTATAATTTTGATCATTTATTAAAATTAGTAGTTTTCCTTTGATATGTTACCAAAATGTCTTTATTAGAACGATTACATGTTTGTAACTGTACTAGAGGTTCTTCTTCTAAAGCTTGATTTGAAGTTTGGCATATCCTATTGTTAACATGTTATAGTACCATGAACTCCATACTTTGAAGTGCAAGGTCTCATTCTATGTTGTTCGTGAGTAGTGTGTATGTATGTTTGTGTATGTTTTACTAGTAATGGAATTGGATTCTTGTTGATCAGCACCAATATTGTTTTATGTTTTAATTATTAGATTCCATTGTCATGGGCTCATGGCTATAGTTACATGAAGGATAATGACTATGAAAAACCTAGCATTTGTCTATATTTTGTCCAAGAGACTAATCACTACAATATTAGGTTAAGGTGTAATGGCTATGAGTAATATTGTACAATCCAAGACAAAATAAAGAACAAACCATTCCATCAAGACCACACCACCCTTTTGCCATGAAAACCCTTAAATGGGAGAAAACCACATGTTCCCTTTACTGGACAAAGATCATGCACTATAAATTATAGTTCAAACAGTTACAAGACTCTTTACAATGAAAACCTATCAACTCATTGATCTAATGATTGTCTGGATCTTGCTCGTATCTATAATTCACCGTCTCCGTGCTTGACCACCATTCAAATCCCCTTAGAACAGATTTCAAGCCTTGAACTCCTTCATGACTCTCGACCTCTTCAATTGGGTTGAAGAAGATTGATGCTAAGACACGTTTTTAAGCTTTTTGGAAGATTGGAAATACTTCTCTCAAGGTGTTTTTACTAGTGGCGGCTCAGATCAGGTCTGGGGAATGTGTTGGGCTTTAAATATGCGCAAAAACTTTGGCGGCTTGATTCCCAATAATCCAGATTTAACGTAGCTTGATCTGTGAGAACCCGCGAGGGTCCCACGAGCTGCATCTCAATCCCTCGAGAACCCGTGAGGATCCCACTAGCTTAAACCCAGATTTTGGCATACTCACTGTTTTTGCCCTCAACAACCCGTGACATCCCACTAAGATCTCGCGAAGTCATGCCCAATTTGCATACCCACTGTTTTTGCTCTTAACATCCCTCGAGGATCCCGTGAGGTCTTGTTTTGCAATCAACACACTGTTTTTTTACTCTCAAAATCTATCGATATCCCTCGAAGTCCATTTCATCAGCCAATATGTATCATACAAGTCTCTCTTGGCACGAGCTTGCATAAATAAGTTTCAAATCCATTCCGAATGCTTGTGATTGATAACCCAATTCCCTAAATTACATCAAACAACACTTGGCACGAAATTTGGCCAATTAGATAACCTTACATTCTCCCCCTTTGGCAATTTCGTGACCAAAACCCTATGCTACAAGACACATTATAGGGAAATAACTGAAAATACAATCAAACCCCAATCACAAGCACTTAGTAGCATCCCTATGTCGGGCCCAGATTTTTCGCACTCGAGGAATACTCACACAAGCGAAAAAAATGTTGTACTCTCTCGTTAGAACTCACCCTCCTAAAAGAATGAGTGCCACAAGGTTTAAATTGAAAATAGATTTGAATAAAGGGCTTTTGAAAAAGATTTGGAGTCGACACCTAACTTGATTAAGGTGAGTTAGGTCACCTAAAAACTAAGAATAATCCAAAGACTACACTTAGGGTTTTTGGAAAACGATTTGAAAAACATCCTCAAGAGAGGGTTTTTTTAGGCAAACGGGTTGTTTGGCAACCTTTGGAAAACATTTAGCCCTTTGTAGAAAAATAACTCTGTTTTGGTCTTTAAAATCAGTGATCTAGGTTCGAAGGTTGGTTACATGTAGGGAAGACGCACTAAGTTATCACCCTACCCCGCCCTTTCAGTTCCTACATGTCAATCTACCCTAGATTCACCAATGAGAGTCTTTAACTAATTAACGTTCAAACCTATTCACTTTAGAAAACAATATTTAACAATATGATGCATGAGATGCAAGTGCAAGAAAAAAGACTTGAAAAACAAATTTGAAAAGAGATTTGAAGAGATAGAATTGAAATTGAAAAGTTTAAAAATTCAGAAATAGAAATTTGAAAATAGAAATTTTGAAATTGAAATTTTGAAAATAGATTGGAATTTGAGATTTGGAAAGATTTTGGAAACCGCACCCATGAGGGTGGAATTGAAAGTTTGAAAAGTATTGTGACCGCACCTATGAAGGTTGCCTACGTATCCCTTTGGGGGAATCAGGTCAATCGTAGTTTGGACCATAGTCCGGTTGAAAATAGAAGGTTGAATTGGAAGAAAAAGATTGAATTGAAAATTGGATTTGATTTGAGATTAAAAGAAGAGATTGGAAGTTGAAATTGAGAAGATTGGACTTGCTTTGGAAAGATTGATTTTGAAAAGACTTGGTTTTAGGAATCCTAGACTTAGGAAAGAGACTTAGGAAAGATTTGACTTGACTTGGAAGGTTTAGAAAAAAAAAATTAGATTTAGGAAATGTTTGAATTAGGAAAAGTTTAACTTAGGAAAGTTTCGAATTAAGAAAGTTTCGAATTAGGAAAGTTTAACTTGAGAAAGTTTTGAATTAATAAAGTTTTCAAATTAGGAAAGTTTTGAAATAGGGAAGTTTTGAAAATTGGAAAGTTTAGAAAACAAGGAAGTTTTGAAAATAAAAAAGTTTTGAGTTTAGAAAGTTTTGAAATTTGGAAAAATTTGAAGATTTAAAAAAGTTTAGAATTTAGAAAGTTTTAGATTTAGAAAGTCTTAACTTAAGAAAGTTTTGAACTTGGAAAGGTTTGAATTTAGGAAAGGTTTGAAAATTTAGGTTTGAAAAGTTAAAATTTCAAAAGAGGGTAGAATTAGGAAAGGGTTGAATTTTAGAATTTTAGGAAAGATTTTTATGTTCAAGTTTTGGAAACTTAAGATTTAGGAAAGTGAAAGATTAGAAAGGAGTTGAATTAGGAAAGAGTTGGATTTTGAAATTTAAGGAAAGATTTAAAGTTTAAGTTTAGAAAACTTATGGTTTAGGAAGGAATTGAATTAAGAAAGGTTTGGATTAGGAAGGGATTGGATTTGGTTTCTAAAAGAAAAAAAATTTGATTTTGTTTCCCAAAACAGAGGATGGGTTCTAGTTTCCTAAACGGGGAGATTGGATTTGATTTCCTAAAGGAAAGATTTGATTTGGCAAAGATTTGGAAAGGGAGATTCTAAAAACCCTAGTTTTGAAAGTGTGGAATTTTAACATAGAAAAGAGGTTTTGGAAACATGTATAGTTTGGATGTGAAAATAAGAAATTTTGGAAACCTAGGTATGGGGCAAAGTTTGAAAATCATGTTTTTGGAAAGAAAATTAGGATTTCCTAATTGTGAGTTCTAGGGCTTGACTTGGGCTCTAAGGAAAGAGTTTTTGGAAAGTGCGTTTTTGGGAAATGAAGATTTTTCTAGAAGGGAATCCTAGGGAGGAGTTTTTGGAAAGTGAATTTGAAGATGGAGTTTTTGGAAAAAGATTTTAAAGAGAAAGAGTTTTTGGAAAGTGTGCTTTTGGAAACGTAGATTTTAAAAGGAAAATCCTAAAGGGGAATTTCTAGAAGGAAGATTCTGGAAAGAAAGTTTTTGGAAAGATTTTTGGAGAGAGTTTTTCTAGGAAGATTTTTGGTAGAAGATTGTTGAAGAGAGTTTTTGGAAAGATTTTTGGGGAACGTTTTTAGAAAGTGGATTCTGGGGAGAGGATTTTGGAAAGTTGAAAAAGGGAGTTTTGAAAATTAGATTTTGGAAGGGAGCTTTTGAAAATAATTTTGGAGAGGAGAGTTTTAGGAAAGTATGTTGAAAGAGATTTTTTTAGGAAAAGATTTGAAAAGAAAGTTTTTGGAATGTATGAAAACATCTCACTTCCCTAAAGCGATTCTAGCCATAAGAAGGCTAGAACCACTTTAAGAAAGTGGTTTTGGAAAAGAATAAGATTTGAAAATATAGACCAAAAAGGTCACTTTTAATGTAACACTTTCCTAAAGCAACCCTAGCCATGAAAAGGCTAGAATCACCCTAGAATTGTGGTTTTGAAAACAAGTTTTTGAAAAAGAGATTTTGATGCAATTTTGAAAACAAGTTTGAAAACGATTTTGAAAACGAGTTCGAAAACGAATTTTGGAAGATGCAAGATCATGATATGCACAATGCAATTTTGGGGTCGTGAACATACAAGGTTAAGGCTTCACCACATAATCAAGGGGGCCGGACCCACGTGGTCTCTGGTTAGACTAGAAGAAAGCCCCCGACACGGTGACTCTCCAATAGCCCAATCCTACACATGGACCGGGAATCCCCTTGTTTCAAGCATGCAAAGAAAGGGGGGGAAAGAGATGGGGGATTAAAATAGAGAAAACCCAAGTGGATTAGGAGAGAGAAGAGAGAGGGGGGAAGTGCGAAAATTTAAATAGAAAGCCTACCGTATGTCTTGTTTATTTTGCGTGCCGTGCTGTCTTCGGTCTTCGGTCTTTGTCTTGATCTTCGTCTTCAATCCTCAAGAGTTGTCTTCAAGCTTTGGATTGCAGCTTTTCAAGTCTTCAAAGGATGGTTGAAGGCTAGTGTATGAGTGTATGGGGATGTATAGTAGTGTCTATGAGACTAGGGTTTGTGTATGGTGGCTAGGGTTTGGAGAACCTAAGGAGGCTAGGGTTTAGGGAGTGTTCGAGCTCTGTATATCGAAATATATGATTTTTAGGTTAAGTTTGCGGACCCCTTTCACGTTGGAGGATGTTCTGTATTTATAGAGGTTGGACAACATTGGCGCCTGTTGTAGTGGTGCCAGGCCAAATTTTACACTGGCGCCACTAGGAATGGCGCCAGGCCATTTTTTGGCTTGGCGCCACTACTAGTGGCGCTAGCCAATTAGGAAATGTTTAAGGTCGGCAAGCAACGTATCTTTGACTAGATTTGGACACCTGTACTAGTGACTACCATGCAATTTTTAGCCTGGCTTCACTAGGAGTGACTCCGGAAAGTCTGGGAATGATTTTAAGGAGCCGGGAATCCGGAAGGCCGGAAAAGAGCAGGAACACTTAAAATAGTGTCCTGGAGGTATTTGACTTGAAAAGTGAGGATAAGATGTGTCGGAAAGGTTGACCGGGCCTTTAGGGGCAAAACGGTCAATCGAACCGGGAAACTGCTGGGACAAACTCAGAATGTCCCGGAAGAAGACTTGTGATCTGAAAACATTATTTAGAATGTTCCCAGAGGTTGCCAGTTTGATTTCCAAAGCTGGCGTGGTCAGAAGGGGTGACCGGCCCACCAGGGGCAAAACGGTCATTTCGCACCGGGTTTGCCGGAACTGACTCCGAATGATCCGGAAGGATAAAGGAAGGTTGAGAATACTATAAGAAGTAATTTCAGAGGATTACCGGTTTGATACCCAGAGCCGGTGTGGTCGGAAAAGGAGACCGGCCCACTAGGGGCAAAACGGTAATTTAGCTTCAAGTGGGCCCAACAGTCCCGAGAAGCGACTGGTGAACTAAATTCAAGTTAAAAAGGCGGGCTTAGAGTCTAAATATGCATGTGATGTGTGAAAGTGAACTTGGTCAGCTCGGAGATTGCCGAGCGAGCAAAAATTGGGTGCTTACACCCTACACAACCTACAAGCAAACAACCAATCCAATCAAGTGCAAGAGAGAAATCAAAATAGAAACATCAGTAGCATAACATAATCTCCCCCTTTTTGGGAATTAATTGACAAAATAAGCACGAGGAACCAACCATTCCAAGAATGAAACCATGGACAAAGAAATATGCAAAGCAATAACCAATATATGTATAGATAAAAATGTCTAGTATCCAAAAACTATGGCCTCAACGAACAAAATGAGGCAACCAACTAAACTCAAAACTAAAAACATCCAAACGTCAACATAGAAAAAACCGGAAACATCCACAAGAGAATCGGCACCAGGAATAAAAGTTACTGACGACGAATGCTCTGAATGAATTCATTCACGTCAGTGACAAACTCGATATGCCGCAGTGAGAAAGCAAACAAAGTATCCCAGACATAGTCAATATCGCACTCCTGACACTCCATGATGAGATCGATGTGCTCATGGACCAAGCCAATGGGCTCCACCAAATCAACGTGAATTGTAGTCTGCTGGGTGAAGAGAGTAGCAATGACAGCAGTAGAGGATGACGAAGAGGTAGGAGCTAGAGCAAAAGTCCCAGCAAGAGGAGGAGCAGAAACACGAGCAATGGAGGTAGAGGGAGCAGCAGGATCAATTGAAGTACCCTCATCATCAAAACGTTTGACCGCAGGCTGCTGTAATTGAGAAGGTGGTGGAACAACTCCGAGATGGCATTACTCATCTTAAGAGTGTGACGAGAAATGGGTTTCCCAACGGGGATATGAGTCTCATAGGGCTCGGCCACAATTTGATGACATGAGAGAAACTAGGTGATCATGATCCGGAACGGAAGATAGGCTTGAGAGGAGTTATCAACAGAGGCCTCGAGGATGAGATTAAACATGAATTGACAGACATCCATAACCATGCCTATGGCAATAATGTGCATAAGCTGGGCACAAGATTCATTAATCTCACTCACATGGAAAGTGCACAAAAACAAGTCACACACCACATGATTAAGCACTCGAAATACATTCTTCAACTCTTTGTGCTTTAGGTAACTCAAAAGGCCTAGAGGCCAATCACCTCCAGCAGACAACAGGAGTTGAGCCAAAGAGTTCAAAGAAGGCCCAGTCCGAGAGAGCGGATAGGGAAACTCAAAAACAATGGGACGGTGAAATGGTGAAAGGTGCATATGTCAGATATAGAAAAGTTAAAAGACACCCCACGCACATAGGACTGCAAAGTCCTAGCCTCCTTGTCAGAAGCATAAATGTTCATATAAAATTCACATATGAGATCTTAACAAGAAAACCCATTACAAACAGCAAGACACGACCAAACCTACTTAGTGAAGTAGGCACTGATAAAAGTCTCATAGAACTCATCAAGAATAACAACTTAAGAAACAAAAATAGGGCGAGACTTAAACAACCGATTAAACTTGGACTCAGCCTCAAAAGCTGGTCTAAAACGAGAGATCATAAGAGATGAAGAGTCTCCCCCTCGGTGTGAACTTGTAGCACTAGGTGTGCCAAAGCAGGGGCACTTATCAAGAGAACTAGAGACTTGCCGTTTGCCCAGGAAACCCAAGGAACGGCGAGACGGTGGGGTGTCGCACCCAGATTTTTCACACCTGAAAAAGACAGGTGAGAAAAACATAATATTCTCTCGTTAGAACTCTTCCTCCAAGAAAAATGAGTACGACTGGATTTGAATTGGAAATTGATTTGATTAAGGGCTTTTGAAAAAAATTTGGAGTCGCCACCTAACTTGATTAGAGTGAGTTAGGCCACTTAAAACTAAGCATAATCCGAATATTACACTTAGGGTTTTTGAAAAAGGTTTTGGAAAACTTCCTCAAGAGAGGGATTTTAAGAAAATAGGTTGTTTGGCAACCTTTGAAAATATTTAAGCCCCTTTTTTGAAAAATAACTCCATTTAGTCTTTGAAAATATTGATCTAGTTTCGGAGGTTGGTTACGTGTAGGGAAGAATCACTAAGCCATCACCCTACCCCACCCTTGCGGTACCTACATGTCTATTCGGCCTAAGTTCACTCATTTGGAATCTTTACGTAATAAATGTCCCAAACTATTCACTTTAAAAAAAACTATGAAAAGAAATTTGATATGATGCATGATATGTAAGTGCAAAAAATTGATTTGATTTTTGAAAGTAAATTTGAAAAGACTTTATTTAATTTTAAAATGGATTTGAAAACAAAACTTTGAAGTTTGAAGGAAAGTTTTAGAAATTGAAATTTAAGATTTTGAAAATAGATTTTAGAATTTGACACTTGAAATAGATTATGGAATTGGAATTTAAAAAAGGTAATGGAATTGGAGATTTAAGAAAAGTCATGAAATTGGAGGTTTGAAAAAAAGTTATGGCCGGACCCGTGAGGGTTGCCTACGTATTTCGTTTTGGGAATAAAATCAGTCATAGTTCGGACAAGAGTCTGATAGAAAATTTGGTTTGAAAAGAGTTTGATTTGGAACTTGGATTTAAACTTTGATTTGAAATTAACTTGGAAGATTTGAAAAGATTGAACCTTGATTTAAACAGAACTTGAGAATTTGAAATAAAACTTATAATTGACTTTGAACTTGATTTGGAAACATAGAGTTTTGAAAATATTTTTTACTTGAATTGACGTTTGAAAGACCATCTTGGTTTAGAAAAGAATTTTTGGAGAAGAGTTGGAAGCTTTCTAACTTTAGGGTTAGGGTCAAACTAGGGTCTAGACATCCTAGGACTTAGGGTAACCTAGGGTTGAAGCATGTAATTAAATTGAATTTGATTTGAACTTAAGAAGTTTGACTTTGAAAACTTGGTTTTGGGAAACCTAGACCTAAAAAGATTGGATTTAAGAAAGACTTGAGATTAAGAAAGATTTGATTGGAAAGTTTGATTTAGAAAATATAAAGAGTTGGAGTCCAGGAAAGATTGAACTTAGAAAATCTTGAAATTAGGAAAGTTCCAAAATAGGAAAGTTTCATTTCAGGAAAGTTTCAAATTAGGGAAGTTTAAAATAGGAAAGGTTTTGAAATTAGAAAGTTTTGAATTTAGGAAGTTTCAATTTAAGAAAGTCTCGAATTTGGAAAGTTTCCTTGTTAGGAAGGATTTGATTAGGTTTGAGAAAGATTTGGAATTTGAAAAGTTTTAGAATTAGGAAAAGTTTGGGTTTAGAAAGATTGAAAAACTTAAAGTTTAGGGAAAGATTTGAAAGTTTATATTTAGGAAAAGTTTGAAAGTTTGAGTTTTGAAAACTTAGGATTGAGGAAGGTATGAGATTCGGAAGGATTGGAATTAAGAAAGATTTGGATTAGGAAGGATTGGGATTAGGAAAGGTAGAAATTAAGAAAATGTTTGAATTAAGAAAGATTTTATTTTTATTTCCTAAAATAAAAGATTGGATTTTGTTTCCAAAAAGAGATGATTTGATTTTGTTTCCAAAAATGGAGGATTTGATTTTGTTTTAAAAAACGAAAGATTTGATTTAGTTTGATTTGACATAGAATTGGAAAGGAGGAATTTTGGAAAGCTTAGATTTGGAAAGCCATAGTTTTGGTATGGGAAAAATGATTTTGGAAATCTAAGATTTGACATAGAAAATAGAGGTTTTGGAAATCTATGTTTTGAGGCAAAATTGAAAATCATATTTTACGAGAGAAAATTAGGGTTTCCTAACCATGACTCTAGGGTTTGATTTGAACTCCAAGAAAAAGGGATTTTGAAAAATAGATCTTTTTAGAAAAAGAGATTTTTAGGAAAGAGATTTTTTAAAAGGGTTTAGAAAACAATGTTGGAAAAAGGATTTGAATTTGGACTTTTACAAGTCTTTAAAAATATCTCACTTTCCTAAAACAATTCTAACCATGGAGGGATTAGAACCATTCTAGGATTATGGTTTTGAAAACAATAAAGAATTGAAAATATGGACCATATAAGTCATTTTAAAAGTAACACTTTCCTAAAGCAACCCTAACCATGGAAAAGCTAGAATCACCTTAGAATTCTGATTTCCACTATTCACCATAGTGTTCAAAACATATCAAAACATTAATTTTCACTATTCACATGGTTCAAACGGAATTCTACATGTCGAAATCAACAGAAAATTGAAAACTCACCTCTTGGAGTTCTCCAGCGAAATCTTCCCTTTCGGCGACTTTTACGGCGACGTGGTCTACTTCCGGCAATCACCGGTGGTCCTCAAGGAATGCCCTTTCAAGGTTCAAGTCGATTTCCACACAAAAACTCTTGATTCTCCAAAAACTCTTCAAACCCCGCAGCAGTGTTGAACCAACAGTTTGCTGGTTTTGATCCTAAGCCTAGCGCCACTAGCAGTGGCGCCAAGCAAAATTTGCCAAAGGCGCCACTCCTAGTGGTGCAAGTTCCAAATTCTGGGTAGCTTTGGCCTTTTTCCCACCAAAACTCAATTTCAAAGGCCTTTTGGGCCTAATATTCGTTTCTATAATCCCGTCTTCAAAAATTTCCAAAGTCCGTCCCTCCGATCGCCTCACGGCCAACATAGGACTCTTACTCTATCGTTTCTGTCTTCTACAAGCAAAGACAGAAAAAGAGGGGCAGTTGCAAGCACCCCATTCTTGACCACTCGACAGTATACAATCCGTTCAGACTTGTATTCAAGTCAATGTAGACATATTTGAGTCAAATCAACTTTCCAAGTCTAATCCCGTCTATCCATCGCTTTACGGGCCCGCCGAGCCAAATACAGACAAAATAACCAAAATGCCTTTGGGGGCATTGTTCGGTCCAATTCCAAATCAGGCATGTCTTCTCGAAGATGGTAGGTCCCCTTTTTCAAGTCCAATTCCAATTCCAATCCCTTTCTCGAGAAAGTTGATTCCTCTAGACCGTAAGGCTATCCTGTCTGGCACGTTTTTCAACGAAAGTTTCTTCAGAACGGTAAGTGCCTTTAAACCAGTCGACTGGGACAAGACCCCAAGTCCCCTAGATGGTAGAATGGTCCACCTTTAGCGCTTGCTAGCCCACCAATGTAGAAATATCCATTTTGGCAGGCCTTCTAAGAAAGTTGATTCCTCAGGCGCTAAGTCCTTTTAGCAGCTTCCCGAGATCAAGTAATCTCAGGAATGATCGCGAACCGTCAGAGTAGCGAAAGTACTCGCAAACATCGCAACTGTCAGAGTAGCGGAAATACTCGCAAATAGGTCGATATAGGGAATTGCCAACAAACCCCTATATCATGAGACTACCGTCAGAGTGGCGGAAATACTCAAGACCCAGATCAACATCGGTGCCTGCTAGCCTACTTCGGTGAAAAATGACCAAACTGCCCCTAGGGCCATTTTTGGCATGTTTTTCGAGAAAATACCTAAGTCCTCAGAATGGTAAGTCCACCCTTCCAAGATTGTCTTAAAAGCAATCCGGCATTATTAGGTGCCTTTTAGTCAATTTCGGACCAATTCCGAGACTTTCTAGTCAAGATGATCATTTTGCCCCTAGGCATCCGAACGCCCCAGGAACCACACCGGCTTTGGGTATCAAATTGATAGCCTCCTAGGAATGCTTCTTACAGTATTCCCGACCTTTCATTATTTTTCCGAGTCAATTCCGGCAAACCTGGTGCAAAATGACCGTTTTGCCCCTGGTGGCCCGGTGGCCTTTTCCGACCACACCAGCCCTGGGTATCAAACTGGTAACCTTTGGGAACATTCTAATTAATGTTCCCAAACCTCGAGTCTTGTTCCGGGACATTCCGAGTCCGTCTCGGT
This sequence comes from Euryodendron excelsum, assembly GCA_033060915.1. Classification (NCBI taxonomy): domain Eukaryota; kingdom Viridiplantae; phylum Streptophyta; class Magnoliopsida; order Ericales; family Pentaphylacaceae; genus Euryodendron; species Euryodendron excelsum. The sequence continues at coordinate 20,270,097 of CM065390.1, read as the reverse complement.
AGCTTTCCGATCTAGTTAACCGTTTTGCCCCTAATGGCCTAGTCAACCCTTCCGACAAATATTGTCATCTTTTTTCAAATCCATTACCCCCGGGACCCTATTCTAAGGGTTCCTGCCCCTTTTCGGCCTTCCGGGCCATTCTCGGTCCCTTAAATCTTTCCCGGACCTTCCAAAGTCACTCCTAGTGAAGTCAGGCTAAAAATTACATGGTAGTCACTAGTACAGGCACCCAAATCTTCTAAAGATATGTTGCTTGCTGACCTTAAAACTTTTCTAACTAGCTGGAACCACTAGTAGTGGTGCCAAGCCAATATTTGGCCTGGCGCCCCTCCTAGTGGCGCCAGAAGGCTTTTTGGCCTAGCGCGACTGCAATAAGCGCCAGATCATTCTTTTCTCTATAAATACAGAGTCTCCTCCGGCGTGAAAGAGGTCGGCTAACTCAGTTCAAAAACCCTACTTTTCGATATATAGAGCTCGTAGCCTCCCAAAACCCTAGTCTCCTTTAGGTTCTTTAAACCCTAGCCTCCATATACAAACCCTATCCTCTTATAAACTCACATATACTGTTATACACTCATACACTAGCCTCCAAAGCCTCCATTGAAGACTTGAAGTGCTGCAAACTGAAGCTCTTGAAGATCAAGACAAACTCTTGAAGACTGAAGTGAAGACCGAAGCAAACCAAGAAAAGCCAAGCGTGCAAAGCAAAGCAAAATAAACAAGACACAAGGTAGGCTTTCTCTTTAAGTTTACACATCTTCCCCCTCTCTTCTCTCTCCTAACCTACTTGGATTTTCTTCTATTTTAATCCCCCATCTTCTCCCCCCCCCCCTTTTCTTGCATGCTTGAAACAAGGAATTTTCCGGTCCATGTGTAAGATTAGGCTATTGGAGGGTCACCGTGTCGGGGGCTTTCTTTTAGTCTAACTGGAGACCACGTGGGTTCGGCCCCCTTGATTATGTGGTGAAACCTTAACCTTATATGTTCATGACCCCAACTTGCATTGTGCATAACATGATCTTGCATTCTTCTAAAGTTCATTTTTAAACTCATTTCAAAAGCTTGTATCAAAATCTTCTTTTTCAAAACTTGTTTTCAAAATTACAATCCAAGGGTGATTCTAGCCTTTTCATGGTTAGGGTTGCTTTAGGAAAGTGTTACATTTAAAGTGACCAATATGGTCCATATTTTCAAAATCATTGTTTTTAAAACCACTATCCTAAAGTGGTTCTAACCTTCTTATGGTTAGAATTGTTTTAGAAAAGTGAGATATCTTATACACTTTCTAAAAATTCTCTTCAATCTCCTCTCTAATTTCCTTTCCAAAATTGTTTTCTAAAACATTCCTTTCAAAAATTTATTTTTCAAAACTTCTTTTTAAACTCCTTTCTAAAATACTCTTTTGAAAATTCCTTTCCTAAAAACACTCCCTAGGTTTCCTTATTAGAAAACTCTCTTCCTAGAATCTCTTTCCTAAAAACTCTTTCTAACAATCTCCTTCCAAAAATCCCCTTCCAAAAACTCTCTCTTGTCAAATTCACTTTCCAAAAACTCCTCTCTAGGATTTCTTTCCAAAAATCTTCCTTTCTAAAAACTCCTCTCTAGGATTTCCTTCCAAAAATCTCCATTTCCAAAAACTCACTTTCCCAAAATCTCTTTTCTTAGAGCCCAAGTCAAACCCTAGAACCCACAGTTAGGAAACCCTAATTTTTCTTCCCAAAAACGTGATTTCCAATCCCTTATTTTGGCCTCAAAACCTAGGTTTCCAAAACCTCTTGTTTTCTACAACAAAATTATATATATTTCCAAAACCTATTTTCTACATCAAAACTATAGTCTTCTAAATCTAAGGTTTCTAAAACTTCCCTTTCCAAATCCATGCCAAATCCAATCTTTCCTTTAGAAAAATAAATCTAATTTTTCCCTTTAGGAAACCAAATCCAACCTCCCGTTTAGGAAACTAGATCCTATCCTCCGTTTTTGGAAAAAAATCAAAACACCTCTTTTAGAAACAAAATCCAATCTTTTGTTTTAGGAAATAGGAACTTCAATCCCTCCAAATTTAATCTTTCCTAATTCGAATCCTTCCTAATTTCATACCTTCCGAAACCTTAGGTTTCCAAACTTTAAACTTTTAAATCTTTCCTTAAACTTTAAGCTTCCAAATCTCACTTAATTCCATACAATTCCAAATCTCCACTTTCCAAATCTAAATCTTAAAATCTTTCCAAATTCAAAACTTTCTAAATTCGAATCTTTCAAAATCTAAAACTTTCTAAATCAAAACTTTCCTAATTTGAAAACTTTCCTAATTCGAAACTTTCCTAACATGAAACTTTCCTAAAACGAAACTTCCCTATTTTGAAACTTTCCTGAATTCGAATCTTTCTAAATCCTATCTTCCTAAGTCGAGGTTTCCTAAACTTCTATCTTTCTAAATCAAAGTCTAATCTTTTCAATTCCAAATTCCAAATTCCAAATTTCAATTTTATATTCTAAATTCAAATCAAATCCAAATTCTAATCCAAATGTTTAACATTAGTGACAAAAGTTTGGTTGCAATCTAAAATTTGATGAAAATTTATTTTGGGCTACTACATGTTGGTTATTACATGATCTATATGAATAGTTGAAATCATGTTTGCAACTAGAGCAAATTTTCATGCTAATCATTACCATGTTAATTAAGTATAACTTTTTCCCTACCTTATAGCATTTTGTATAGACAGTCTTTGTATGCCTATTGACAATCAATCACCTTCTTCCCTTCAAAAAGGGTAACTAAGTCTCAAGAGTGAGTAGTAATAGTTGTTGTTTAAGTAGCCACACAAAAACAAAAAACAAAAGTATCATTTGTTTAAGATTCTATATTGCACACAAACTGAGACACAAACACAAGCCCTACCATCTGATTTTGCATTGAATGATGATCCTATGGTTAAATTTTCAATACAGAATTCAATATCATATCTAATCGCACCCATTGGTCAAAGAACTATCAAAAAAAAAAATCCAGTATATTTACTACTGGTATATGAGAATGTGTTACAGGAATATCTATTTCATATTGCAGGGATATGGCTATCGGCATCACCATAAGAGTACCAAGATTTTGCATTAGAGCTGGGGCTTGAGAAAGGCAACCCCCAGATGAATGGCCCCAAGATGTTGACAGAGTTTCATTAATGAGGAATGATTTGAAAGATTTCCTAACAAGCCACAATGCCACAACCTACGAACCTTGTTGTTGTAGTATAACTATTCATTATCTAAGTTATGTGATGAATTCTTTACTGAAATGCCTCTACTTAGAGTTCTTAACCTTATCTTACAGTGGTATCCCCTCCTTGCTTGATTGAAGTGTAAGACAATGTTGAGTATTCTTCCTCCAGTATATGACTTTTGAAGACTTGTTTCATGTGTTGTTTGTGTACTTTCATATTGCATTCTCTAGGTTTCACATTAGACCTTATAGGCCAATGGTTGCTGACCATTGCTCTTCTAAATGTTCTTGAAATAACTGTTGAGGCCTATTGATTTTCATAAATTGCTTTCAAAATTTGTGCCTTGGTAATAATAAGAAGGCTAGTTATGTTTTTTACTTCTATCTTACCCATCCGTATGGGTAATTGCAATAATGACTTAGATTATAACACTAACAACATATAAAAGATGGCTCGTATTGCTTTTAATTGCAACAATGACTTAGATTAATTAAGCCCACATGGCTTTTAATTTCAGCAAAGACAAATAAAAGATGGCTCATATTCATAAGTTACATAAACTGCCACTAGCGCGCGATAGCACGATCAACCACGTGATGGCGCGCTCCCACAGTGAACTGCACAAATTCTCTGTGTTATTAGCATGCTATTAGGCTATGATTGCGCGGTTATTGATTTCATCCATTGAACTCTCTTTGCTATTAGCGCGCTATTATACCGCGATGGCGCGCTCCATTTTGTGAGATAATAAAATATATTCCCCCCTTCTCTTTACTTTCCCTTTGATATTTTTCAAACCTTAGCCATTCTTCACCTCTCTCTCTGTCTCTCCCCCCGACGTCGCCCAAGGTTGCCCCCTCCACGCTGCCACCTCCACCATTAAAGCAGCCACCAGTTGTTGCCACAGCTATACCGTCCACTACTACCACCGAAGGATGCCTCTGGTCACCGCTCACCACGAGCTCCACCACTGCTGGATGTTTCTCTTTTATCACAGGTTTCTCTCTCTCTCTCTCTCTCTCTCTCTCTCTCTATATATATATATATATACACAATCTCCACGAGAACAAATTTTTGACATTTCTCAATATACCCATATGCTAGGACACACAAAAGATGCAGATATAAAGAACGGGATACTGTGAAGGAGGTGAAATCGATTTGGTAAGAAGCATAGCTTGATTGAAGTTGCAGAGTGTTGTGTACTGTATGGTTTAAGCATTTTTTTTCTTTATAGGTAGTGTTATAGTGTCAATTTTCTAACTGTCCCCCAAGTGTTTGATTGGTTGTCCATGACAATCACAACTCTGCTACTAAGAAGAACAAAGAATGGTAAGAGAAGCTGCCTATTGTGGTATTAAAAGCAAATGTGATCATGTACTCCACTGCCAATTCTAAGGTTTTACTTCCTCATTTCAATCACTATTAGAAATGCTTGGCTTAGATTTCTTGGATTTTTTCAATATAGTTTACTTTTTTACTACCTTGGATTTTAAACAATATGGCATTGGTTAGGTTGAATACATGGATCTTCAAACACTATGGGACCAGGTTAATGATGCCATTAATACCATCATCAGAAGAGACGACGACACAGAAACTAGAGATCTCTTGCCCCCTTGTGTTGAAGGTACCAATTACCCATTTATTGTTCCTTCTCAAAAGTCTTGCCCCCTTGTCATTAATACATATTTCTTGATGTCTCTTATTTTTCCATTTCAAACAAGAACTTGTGTGCAACAAGTATTTGATTACAAACCAAAAGATTTTGGGGCTCTAAATTCATGGATGCATATATTGGTTTTCATGTCTAGTCTAGAGGTGGATGTTACAGAACAGGGGAAGGTTTGGCGGTATAAAATGGGTGCCTTAAATTATTTTTTGCAATGAGTCAGTTTTGTGCTTTAAAAGAAACTAGATTAAAACACCAACAACGTATACAAGATGGCTCATATGGCTTTTAATTGCAACAATGACTTAGATTAATTAAGCCCACATGGTTTTTAATTTCAGCAAAGAAAAATAAAAGATGGCTCATATTCACAAGTTACATAAACTGCCACTAGCGCGCAATAGCGCGATCAACCGCGCGATGGCGTGCTCCCACAATGAACTGCACTAATTCTTTGTGCTATTAGTGCCCTATTAGGCTGCGATCGCGTGGTTATTGATTTCATCCACTGAACTTTCTGTGCTATTATCCCACGATGGTGTGCTCCATTGCAAAAAGACTTATTGGGCCTTTTGAATGCAATCTAATACACCCAGGTAGTTCAAAGTGATAAATCGAGGGGTTTGCTCCTTCTACATACAAATAAGAAAGAAAAATCTTGAGGGAATGATATTCCTTTTCCCTAGAATGATGTTTCTAATACACCCTGATCTTTGTGCTCTTATGAAAAAAGACAGTCCCCTCCACATTCTGGTTGGGATCTAAAACTCTGGGAAGCTTATGAGAGGGTCTCATTTGCCTTGAGAATTGTTTGCAGGTGTCCCATGGTTTTCATTTTCTTTTGTCAGTTGTTAAGTGCTGCTTGTTGTTTGCTAATGTCCAATGTTCATACAAAATTTAGATAAAAAAAAAAGAAATAATGTTTTAATCACTTCTTAAAAAAGGGTCGAGAGCTCTCTCTCTCTCTCTCTCTCTCTCTCTCTCTCTCTCTCGCATGCCCAATAGGGAAGTGAGCCTTACATTGTACACACACAAACTTTAGCCATTATGAAGTTTCCATTTTGTAGGTTGTAAAATACTTGCACAATTGGGGTCCAGTTAAGAGACAAATTATCCCTTGGCTACTAATATTCAATAACCTCATGCTATCTAGCTAGGAGAAATATGGTGATCCTCTCTAAGGTTGGCATGTTCAAAATTTAGGACTTTGCAAGATATAACTTGTGCTGCTGTAAGCTGAGCCCAAACTCAACATAAGGTTGTGTATCTAACCTTGAGCTTAATTCATCCTGAAGAAAGCAAGGTTAACACAGTCAAAATTAATCACAATCTTTGAGCCATGCTGGCCCAAATGAAGGCCTAATTGTAACTTCATCAAAAAGTAAACTTGAGGTCTTTATATTGAGATCTTTAGTTTTTTGTTAATTCCTTGTCCTTGTCACTTCTGGGATTTTAAATTCATTACACATTCTAGGCAGACAGTTTAGATTCAATTCTATATAGGTAACTCTTTCTAGGACTAGGTTGTGCTGGTCAAGGCTTATGGTCAACAACATTCTTGTTCAAAAGCTTGGTTGTATAAGTCTTGCCCAAGCTATTATGGCTTGTGCCACATTCAAGCAGGAAATTTGGCTGCAATATGCAGCTTCACCTTTGAGAACAGTACCCTTTTTCTATCCTATTTGGTATTTATTATGCAAGATGTGTATCTTACTAACATGACTGTTGATGGCTATAGCCTATATTCCTTTGTGTTCCATGTTTCCTTTTCTTCTTTACTTCTTGTTGAAAATAGGTTCAAGTGCACTGGCTTATGCAAAAATTGATTTCATCCTTATGATGCCTTTCTGGATATATGACAGAGAAGTGTGCCATTGGTTTCCTCTATTTGTTATGTTATACCTTGCATAGTTTTATTGAACACTTTATGATCACTAAGACAGTTTTTTTTTTTTTTACATGGCAATTCCTACTTTTGAGAATAGTTGGTACATGGTAGTTAGAAATCTTAGGCTCTGGCAATTGAGTCTTAGCTGATAGCTGAAATTATGTATTGAGGAGTAACTTAGAGATGGCCTCTTTTTTGTGTACTTTTTCTTGCGGCCGACATATAACTTGACATTCTTGTGATGTAAATTGCATTTTTATTTTGGCATTCTCGTGATGTAAATTGCATTTTTATTTCAATAAGTTAATATATTTATATACATGTTAATTAATTATCTTTATTGTGTTCATTATGTGTCTAATATTTATATATTTTTTCTTTTCAAGTTATTCCCAAAAAATAGGTGAATGGTATTTCTAGACGTCGCTTGTTTTGTGATAGATTAAAAACTCTTTTTGGTTGTATGGATTTTGGATTTAGGTTATTATTTTTGCAAGAGACTATGTATTTTGTTTTTGTTTTATGAATTTTCATGGGAGACAATGTTAAGTATATTAATTTTATAGATTTTGATAGATATTTAAAAGATGTATTAACTTTATTGGTATTTTTGTAAGCATTTGGATTTGAATGAAAGCTTGAATTTTGTTGTTTGGATGATGTTAAATGTATATTTTATCAGGTGAAATAATAAATTATAAAAATCATTTGTAATTTATAAAAAAATTTTGGAAAATGTATTAGTGACACCAATCCTTTCATCGCCGAAAATGCCGTTGCAACACCGACGCTAATGCCCATTTGCGACGGTAAGATGACTATTTGCGACAGTATGCTACCGTCGCAAATAGTCATTTTTCTAGTAGTGAGTCCTTATGATCGTGAGATTTGTAACTACTTGTATTGGTCACTATAAGATGACTTTGGCGAATAATTAGCTATAGCGACTAATAATTAGTCGCAAAGTGTAGTTGCTGCTGACTAAGTATTGGCAACTATGGAAGTTTGGCGACTAATGTCAATGTTTGCCGTATAACATCATTTGGTGACTAATTACCTTTTGGCGACTTCCAATTAGTCGCCATGTTTAGTCGCCATTGATCACAGATCAGCGACTAACCAAACCTTAGTTGCCATAACATTTAGTAACCTCTAATAGGCCACTAAATAATTTAGTCGCTACCTTAGTTGCGAATTCATATTGGCGACTAAAAAAGAACATTAAGTAACTATTTTATTTGTTACTAAACGTGTTTTTTCTTGTAGTGAATCCATTGTCATAACATACTTTAAAAAATATCTTACTCTCTTGAGATTTCAAAAATCAACTCCTAAATTTTTTTAAATACTTCCATATTTTATCTTCAAAATATTTCTAAGAGTTCTCTTAAACTTGTCTCAACTAAAATGGCTAGACACTAAACATTTTTTAAAAACTATTTTCAAAATGTTTTCAAAAACTCACAACCCTAAAGTGTTTCTAACCTTTTATGGTTAGGGATTTCAAGGGGAGGTGATACATCAAATACAACTTTCAAGGTTGTCCATATTAGGGTTCTAAAACCCCTAAATGTTTTCAAAAGCTCTTTTCAAAAATAATTTTCAAACATCACATTCTTGAAGTAACCCTAATCCTTCCATAGTTAGGATTATTCATGTATAAGTGAGATATTCAAGAAGGGTTCTATAACCCTAGAGTTTTAAAAACCGAAAGGGAAGTCTCTAGCCCAATTTCCAAACATGTTTTCAAAACTCATAGTCTAAAAGGAGTTTGGTTCGTTAACGACTAACCTCTTAAAGATGATAAAATATTCAACATACCTTTCATAAGGTACACAAAAATGTTTTTTTAAAAGCCTTTCTAAGACAAGTGCACAAGAACTTTTTCCAATCCAAACTCCATTTCTAAAATTTTCAAAACAAGAACACTCCAACACTCCCTTGAGTGACTTCAAGGACATTTCAAAAAGCTCTAATCAAGCTTCAAAAAACATTTCTAATCATCTTCTAACCCGATTTCAAAAACACTTCAAACATCTCAAGTCCTATTTTTAAAAGTATTTTCCTAAACTCTCAAGTTCTCTTTTTTCAAAAGACCTCAAAGCGTCTTCAACACTTTCCAAAGATCTCAAAGCGTCTTTAAAATTTTTCAAAGACTTCAATTTGTCTTCAAAACATTCCAAAAGCCCCAATGTGCCTCTTTTTTATCGAGCCATTGCCCGAACTACAAATGACTAGATTACTGCCATATAAGATACGTAAGCAACCTAAAATGGTGCGGTCATAACCTTTATTTCATCTCAAGTTCCCCTTTCAAAAGTTTCTATCAATTTAAAATTTCTATCTCAAATCCCTTCAAAACTTCTATGTTTCCAAACATCTTTTTCAAAATATACATCATGCATCATTCATCTAAAAAGTGATGACCAAATACATTTTTTAGAATTCTAAAGTAGATATTAGTAACTGGTTATTCAAGTGAGTGAACCAATGGTGATTAGATATGCAAGTACCGAAAGGGCAGAGTAGGGTGATGATTTTAGGATGTCTTCCTTACATGTAACCAACCTCCGAACCTAGAATCACTGTTTTCACAAGACCAAAATGGAGTTATTTTAAAAAATGGCTTAAATTCTTCCAAAGGTTGCTAAACAACCCGTTTTCTCAAGATCCCTCTCAAGAGGAAGTTTTCAAACATTTTTTGAAAACCTATGTTTAGTTCTCGAATTACACTTAGTTTTTGAGTGACCTAGCATATCTTTAATTATGTTAGGTGCTAACTCTAAACTTTTTTCAGAAGCCCTTGTTCAAATCAATTTTTAAGTTCAAACCCCCGTCACACTTGTCCTTTTAGAAGGACAAGTTCTAACAGAGAGAGTATCGTGCTTTTCTCGACCCAAGAGGGCTTGGCGGAAAAACCGTTACATGACAAGGGAACTTAGATGTAGCCTCAGTTAACTCAGAAGCAGATGCCATGAATGTAGTGAAATTCTCAGATTCATTATCTCTGTCCGATTCTTTTTTCGTCTCAGAATCACTCCATGTGATTATCAAAACTCTGTTTTCCATGTTTTTCTTTTTGTTTGGACAATCTATAGGAATATGCCCAAAGCCATGACATTCGAAATATTTTTTTTTGCCAGACTTATCAGATGACTTCCTTATAAACTTCATTTTGTCAAAAGGTTTTCTTTTAGCTTTATCAAATGAGGAAGATTGATCTTGTTGTCATTTATTAAAAAGAAAATTAAAATTTTTGACAAATAAGGCCATCTCCTCGATACCCATATCAAAATCACTATCATCTGCCTTATTAATTCTTTCCTTAATGGAGTTTAAGGCAACTCCTTTATTCTTTCTAGATTGACGAAAATTTGCTTCAAAGGTTTGTAAAGATCCCATAAGTCTTCTACTTTTAAGGCATCAACATCCCTACTTTTCTCTATAGTTATAACTTTGGCTTGAAATCTCTCAGGTAAAGACCTCAAGATTTTTCAAACAACTTTTGAAGTAAAGATTTATTCACCAAGGTTGAAACTCAAGTTGATGATGTCACTTAGTTTAAAATAAAATTGATCAAATGTTTCATCGTCTTCCATTCTCAAAGTTTCAAAGGCAGTTGTCAATCACTAGAGCTTTGCAATTTTTACGATAATAGTACCCTCATGGGTGATCTGTAAAATATTTTATGCCTCTTTAGCGAGTTCACAGTGTGAGACTCTATAAAACTCTTCTGATGTGACCCCGTTATAGATAGCATTTATAACTTTATTGTTCCATCCACAGTCCTCATAATCGACTCTATCCTAAGCTGTAATAGCTTTTGAGGTAATCACTTCACCGGTTGTGATTGTGGGTGGAGTTCAGCCATTAACAACTACCAGCCAGACATGTTCATCTATAGATATAAGAAATGCCCTTATTTTAGCTTTCCAATAGGAATAGTTAGTCTCATCAAGCAATGAAGGTCGAGAGGTAGAACTATCTTCCTTTGGCCAATCCATAGACACATGCAATCAAGATCTCACTCTTTAGAAAATAAAAAATGATTTTAAGTGTCCCGCTCTGATACCAATTGAAAAACCTAGCATTTGTCTATGTTTTGCCCAAGAGACAAAACTCCACAATATTAGGTCAAGATGTAATGACTATGAGCAATATTGTACAATCCAAAACAAAATAAAAAACAAACCATTCAATTAAGACCACACCAGCCTTTTGCCGTGAAAACCCTTAAATGGGAGAAAAATCACGTGTTCCCTTTACTGGACAAAGATCATGCACTTTAACTTATAGTTTAGATGGTTACAAGACTCTTTACAATCAAAACCTATCAACGCCTTGATCTAATGATTGTCTAGATCTTGCTCGTATCCATGATTCCTTGTCTCCGTGCTTGACCACCATTCAAATCCCCTTAAAACAGATTTCACACCTTGAACTCCTTCAAAACTCTCGATCTCTTCAATTGGGTTAAAGAAAATTGTTGCTAAGACACGTTTCTGAGCTTTTTGAAAGATTGGAAATACTTCTCTCAAGGTCTTTTTAATAGTGGTGGCTCAGATCAAGTCTGGAGAAGTGTGCTGGGCTTTAAATGGGTGCAAACACCCTAGCAGCATGATTCCTAAGAATCCAGATTTAGTATAGCTCGATCCCACAAGAACCCACAAGGATCCCGTGAGCTGCAATTCAATCGCTCGAGAACCCGCGAGCTCAAACCCAGATTTTGGCATGCTCACTATTTTTGCCCTCGGCAACCCTTAACATCCCGCGAGGATCCCGCAAAGTCATGCCCACTGCTTTTGCCCTCAACATCCCATGACATCCCTCGAGGATCTCACGAGGTCTTGTTTTGCAACCAGCGTATTGTTTTTTGCCCTCGAGATCTCTCAAAATCCATCGACATCCCTCGAAATCCCCTTCATCAACCAATATGTATCATACAAGTCTCTCTTAGTACGAGCTTGCATAAATAAACTTCAAATCATTTCCGAATGCTTGTGATTGATAACCCAATTCCCCAAATTATATCAAACAAAACTTGGTACAAAATTTAGCCAATTACATAACCTTACAGACTAGTCAAAGTATCGTTAATATGTTTGCATATCATTATTGGGTATAATTGGCCATTGAAATTTCATCTATTTCTATTGGTTGTTTTATTAATATTATAAGGGCCGTTGATCTCCATGAGCCATTTGGTTGGATTTGTATCAAGACAAAACTGTTTAAAGGTTATTAGCCATTTATCTCTTGCGTGTGTATTTGATTTCACTATCTATTAAATAATACTGCCCGTTTATTTCCTTTGTATCTTGTAAGGTTAGAACTGGTTTAACTTCTTTGGTTCCTTCAACATGCTCATATAGATGTAAAAGAATTAGCTTGTATAGATATATGAGTCAATATAAAAAGGAAAACAGTTTTTTCTTTTGTTCATATAAACAAGTCTGGAAAGTGTTCTGTGAAAATATATTTTTGCAAGTGTGAAATATTAACAGATTTCTGTTTAATATAAAATAAAATAAAAAAATAGTTTTTGGATTGGAAAGGAAAAGTGACATCTAGAAAGGTTAGGCATCTTGAATTTGTGGAAAGAGACTCAAAAGATGATGTTTGAAAATTCAGATTTAAGTTTAGAACTTGAGAATGTGCATGAAAAGAATTTATCTTCTGTTAGCTATACGTATATTTTTGTGACTGTCATGGGTTTATAGAGGCAAGTGTCGTTGGTTGAATGTTTGATTTAACTGATTGTACTAGATTACCTTCTGTGTAAAGCTTTTGTAATGTAAATAATGTCTAATATGTGCAGTGATCATTCTATAGATTACAATATGCCTGTGACCTTTTATCAGGTGCTTGTTTGAAGAAATTATTATTTTAATAAATTCTTCGTCTTCTGAGCCTCAACTATTCACACGGTAGTTTCATTGTCTTGGGTCCAGTATATTGTTGTTTTTCATTTTCTATCACCAGAGCAGATGTAGGAAAATAGACTATAAAAATAGAAACTTGGAACGGGTTTAAAGCTATTGCAGTCCCAGATCCTGAATTGAGATGTGAAGGTTCTGTGGAGATTAGTTGGTTATTTGAGTGGGAATTTGACATCTTCAATTGAGTTGGTTTCTTACCTGCACTATTGTATATGATAACAATGCCTCTAGTTTGCACAGATTCTGCAATCAATTCTGCATAAATTTAGATGTCATGAAATGTGGGGGTTGTTCCTGTTTTTATAAATATGCAAGTTATATCTTTTGTAGCTTTGATTTTTAAATCTTAAACAAATATTTTATTGTGGGAGATGATACTAATCTTGTGAATGTGTTAAGAGATTTTTACTTGAAATATTCTCACAGGAGCTTGAGATATATCCACACCATTCATAACATCATTACAAAGGAATGACTGGGATGGGAGCTCAAATATTGCACATGGGTTCTTTTATAATTATCTCTTGGTGTGCTTATGTACTGCATATATATATATATATATATATCCTGATATGGCACTGGGGAATCGATAGTGCTGGGTTTTCTTCGTGACCGAGATTTCTCTATCGGTTGCTTTTATGGATTGGATAATGAATTTCGTCATGGTATATTATTTTACTCAAGGAAACAGGGATTTCTATGATACTGTGAGAGTTTGCTCAATGCTTTCATATCTCTTATTGGTTGCTGAAGAAGACTGGGATTTCTCTATTAGAAACTTCCATGCATGATATTTGAATGATCTCTTCATGATATATTATATTCTCTATCAGTGGGTTTCTCCAAGACTAAGCTCAACACTGGTTTTCTTTATATCTCTTATTACTCAAGAAAAAGTATTATTATTATGGTGTTCAAATGGTTTTCTCAAAGTATATCTATATGAGAGCAGACATTTCTATGGCTTCTTTGGATCTAGCAAGAAGAAGTCAATTTCTTCTATGTCGGTATTAAGTGGTTTTCTATATGCATATTTATGTGGGAGCACTAATATCTATGGCTTCTATGAATCTAGCAAGAACTAATTATATTTATTTATTGCTCTAAGCATATTAGCAAGTCGACATGTGGCATCATTATTGAGTTTTTCTCAACGTAGATATTTTTTATGGACTGGCGCGTAAATCTAAATCCTTTATATATGTCTGAACGGGATGAGCCTTAGCTCACAAGGAGTCATTTAGGAAAGTAACCCGTCTTCTATGATTGGGGACCCAATGAAGAAAGTTCAACAGGTATCAACAATCCATACTACATGACTCATACACAGCACCATTACATTAAAAGATACGAAAGATATTCTCTTGCTCATTCCTAAGGCATTTGTGATATAGAAATGTAAACGTTAAGGAAGGGTATTACCCTAGATGAGTTCAAGGTGGGCAAACTTTTGCAGGGTATTCTCGTCACATGTATCCTTTGAGGACTCACCTAAGTGAGAGCCGTTGTGAGGCCACAACTATGAGAATTGAGTTGTTCTCTAGTAATTCTCATGAGAATCAAGATCGGTGCATGACCATAATAGCACTAACTCGCGAACATATCTAATGGTCGGTACTGTGTGTGTAACACGTTGAACTCTGACTTAAAGGGTCTAATTCAAGATGTAGTCTCACTATGATTCTTTAGAGAAAAACTGTTAACACTAAGTAAGGTTTAAATCTAAAAGATACCTACACCTATTGCACAGTATTAAGGTTGCCCAAACATATTATATTTATTTAAAGTTTTGAAATTTGTGGGGGATTGGTAGGATAAAATTATTATTTTCTTAAATTTCAAAACTTTATTTTTATTACTTAATTAGTCGGTTTCAAGTTTTATGATAAAATTTATTATAGAGTTTATTTCTAAATTTATTACATGATTTATGTTAAGCCGTTACAAAACTTAATAGTGATTTATTGGGAATTTTAATAGCCATAATGGCTAGCTTTTTAAGCTTATATAAGGCTCATACTTGACATGTTTTGATATATATACAAAGGTGATATAATAGAGATACATACTTCAGATACAAAGATATATCCTACCATCTTCTTTATATATTTTATATTATGTTTTATGGGCAATGGCGATTGGGTTGGTTCATTGTTCTTCCAGCAGACATGACTTCCGAAGAGATAAGATGTGAGCAAGTTGGGTTGAATCTTAGAGCAACTGATGTCTGATTGTACCTTCACGTTAGGAGGTACAGTTACTTTAAGACAGTGATATCATACCTCTCAATTCTCATAGGCTAGCTTTTCTGTTTTCCTTTAATTATGTTTTATTATTTATCAAGTTAATACTATTATAGTATAATTTGATTTATTCTTAAGTTGTGATTTATTTGGATTATTCCGAATTATAAGATGTGTTTTTACGCAAATTCATCTAACATACATATCACCTCGAAGCAATGTGGCATTGTTTGCATGTGGGATGGCATTAATTTCTTGGAAGAGTAGCATGCTGGCTCTACCTATATTGGATGGACATAAAATAAAAATAAAAAAGATAATAAAAAAAATATTAAAGAAAAGTTCTATTCTAGACTTTTTAAAGTTTTGCATGCCAAACTTTAATCAAGGTTTGTAATTTCTAGATCAAAGATATTAGTTTCTGGGGTTTTTGTCAGATTTAATAAAAGCTTAACAATGATTGAAATGTAATATCTAGCAGTTTGTAATTGACAAGGTTCTCATGAAAAAAAAAAAAAAAAAAACATTGTTCTCATGAAATTATATATATTACTGATTCTATTTATTGCAACAGTACTTGTATAGTTAGAGTACTTTTGTTGTTAGAGCAATTCATGACTATTTAAGTACCCAAAAAAAAAAAAAAAACAAACGTAAGTACCAAAATGCACAACCATTCAAAAGCCATTTAGCTATAGCACCATCCATTTCCCAAAAATGTACATCTATTCAAAAGCAAAAACGTATCTCCTAATAGTATCATCCTTATATATTTCTAGTTGTTTTTAGAATAAATTTTGCTATTAGCCCTCAAAACTAAATTCCAGGTTTAGGGGCCTCTGTTTTATTACTTTAAGGAATTAAAAAGTCGACAACCTTTTTTGATTTGGATCTAAAGCTCCCTCTCTCACATTTGTGGGTCCTACATATGTGAGAAAAGGGCTTTAGATATGTTTAACATTTTGCTTAGTTTTTATGTTTTCAGTCGGACAGTGGACAATTATTTAAATTTTTTAGTCCTGTGAGTTTTAATTAAAAATGTTAGACAACTTTATATTACGCCGTCAAAAGTAAAAAAAAAAAAAAAATGCCCTAATAATAAGGCTACTTTATTTGTATTAATTTATATTAGTATTGGCTTTGGTAATATGTGTCTAAGGTCACTCGTTAAGAAGTAATATTTGCTCCACTTTTGAGCCTTGCAATGTAACCATGCCTTTCCCAAGGTTTGGAAATTTTAAGCATTTACTGCCTATCTAAACGAAGTGTAAGCTACAGAATACTCAACCAATATGACTTAAACACGTTATGAAACTATTGTTTCGTACGTATTTTTGATAGAATAATGTTAGAACGTTGATTAAACAACAAATGTTTAATTAAGTACTTCTCAATTTTGTGAATAAATAAAGTCAAATTATTACAAAATCCAAATAACATCCAATCAAATAAGTTGAAAAATTTAAAAAGCTCAATTGCAAGGGTTCTCCCATTTTAATAAAAGAACGGAACCATGATTTTTGACAATTTCAATGGAGCTTGAAATTCCAAATTCATCATGAATTCGAAGATCCCTAGGTCTAGGATTAGTTTTTAAAGTAATAAGGCATGGAATATGGTATCTGAAATAGGCTAAAGTCTTGATCTTTACGGCCATGGAAGTAAAAAGTGATGCCATCTCCACCAACAAAGCAAGGTCCTCACAGACAGCACCAGGAAAATTGCAACCTAACTGTTAACAAGAAAACAATTTTGAACATAGTAGCTTACAGACGTTACTTGGTTTCAAGCAATTTTCACTCCACATTGCAGAGACTACACTGTATACGTATGTATGGTGAGGATATGCAACTGCTTGAAATAAGTACATGGAGATTGTTATCTACAGTTGCTCCTGTTCAATAGGCACCAGCTGATGGGTACACCTCAGTGGGTTCCCACTAACTTCTGATGGACCCCGGTGTACATTAGCCGGCGCCTAGTGAACAGGCTCGACTGTAGGGAGCACCCCTCGTAAGTACATTTGAGGGTTTAGAATCAGGGAATAACCCTATAAGTTAATAAACCTCCTAGGACGGAGGCATAGCTCCATAATGACATTGAGGATGTCTGTTCTAGCTAATCTCGTCAAGTAATGCTACATGTGAACCATCCACCCAAAAATTCAAATTATTTTTTTTTTATTTTGAGAAAATAATTATTTTGTCCTTCCAACTTTGCCTCATTTTTTAATGTCATCCCCAAATTTTTGTTTCTTCTATTTAAGTGGCACGCCCCAATTTTTTAACCAAGTCTTTAGGCTCGTAAAAAAGCACAAAACTCTGTCATTAGAACTCATCATATTAGAGGGACGAGTGCGACTAAGTTTGAACTTGAAATTGGTCCAATTAAGGGTTTTTAGAAAAATAGGAGTCACCACTTAACTTGATTAAGGTGAGTAAGGTCACCTAAAGCTAAGTATAATCTGAATATTAAACTTAAGGTTTTTGAAAATGTTTTAAAAACTTCCTCAAGAAAGGGTTCTCAAGAAAATAGGTTGTTTGGCAACCTTTGAAAATGTTTAAGCTCTTTTTGAAAATAACTCCATTTTGGTCTTTCGAAAACAGAAATTTAGGGTCCGGGGGTTGGTTACGTGTAGGGAAGATATCCTAAGATCATCACCCTACCTCACCCTTTCGGTACCTACATGTCTAATCATCCTTTTATTCACTCACTAGAATAACCAATTACCATTATCCATTTAATATCCACTTTAGAAATTTAAAAACGAGGTTTAGTCATCACTTTTTAGATGCATGATGCAAGTTTTGAGAAAGATATTTGAAAGCTTAGAAGTTTTGTAGGAGTTTGAAATAGGGATCTTGAATTGATAGAGAGTTTTGAAAAAAGGACTTGAGTTGAAATAAAAGTTATGACCGCACCATTTTAGGTTGTCTACGTATTTTATTTGACAAGAATTAGGTCATTCGTAGTTCGAGCAAGAGCCCAATGGAAAATAGGCACATTAGGGCCTTTGGAATGTTTGAAGACGCTTTGAGGTCTTTGAAAAAAAAGAACTTGAGAGTTTTCATTTAAAGTCAGATGTTGGAGTGTTTTTGGAATAGAACTTGAAGGTTTTTTAAAAATGCTCTTTAAATGAGGTTTTGAAGTGTTTTGAAATGTTTTTAAGGACAACTTAAGGGTGTTTTGGATGCACTTTAGGGTAACTCAAGAGAGTTTTGAATATATTTTGAAGACTATGGAGGTAGGGTTTGGGATTGGAAACACTCTCGTGAACATTTTTTCAAAAAAGCTTTTTGAAAGTGGTTTTTGAAAACATCTAAGCCTTTGGAACCCTAAAATGGACAACATTAAAGGTTGTACTTAATGTATCACCTTCCCTTGGAATCCCTAACCATAAAAGGGGTAGGGACACCTTAGGGTTGTGAGTTGTTGAAAATATTTTTGGAAATAATTTAAAGATAAAGTGTAGGAGTATTTGAAAAATTTATGGAGTTAATTTTTGAAATCTCGAGAGAGTAGGAGGTTTTTAAAAAATGAGTTATGAGAAAAGTTTTAAATTAAAAAAACATTTCAAAAGGGGTCCTTGAGTTGAAACCTTGAAGCATACTAACCTAGTTTGGGTTGGTCGAAGGTTAGGAGTGGCCTAAGGTTAACTAACTTGTGTTAGGTTGACATAGGGTTAAGGTAACCTAGGGTTAGCTAGCTTGCGTTAGATTGACCTAGGGTTAACTAATTAGAGTTAGGTTGACCTAAAGTTAAGGTGACATAGGATTAACTAACTAGGGTTGGATTAACCTAGGGCTGGACAACTAGGGTCAAGTTTACCTAGGGTTGGATTGAACTAGGGTTAACTGACTTGGGTTAGGTTAACCTAGGATTAGATTTAACTAGGGTTAACTAACTAGGGTTAGGTTAACCTATGGTTGGATAACTAAGGTCAAGTTAATCTAGGGTTAGATTGGAAAATGGTTTTGAATGGTAGTTTTATGCATTTTTTAAAAGAATTTCGGAAAACAAATTATGTTATGCAAAGGATTTTGGCTGACAACCCTTTTGAAGATCATTTTTATAAAAATTGACTCTAGTCAAGTATATCGTTTATATGTTTGATGTTTGAAAACCATTCCAAATAAGGTTTCCCTAAGGACTATTATAACCTTTATCTTGAAAAGAGTAGGAACTTTGAAAGCTACACAATAATGACAACTTTTTGAAAAACCATTTTTGATATAAGGATGAAGAGAATGAACTTTTGAAAACCATTTTTGAGAAGAAGATTTTGAAAACCATTTTTAAAGAAAACCATTCTAACAAGTTAAGATTCCTATGGTCAATGTAAAGGAAGTCTACTCAAGAGAGGGTTCCATGGGGCCATTCTAACCATTAAGCTTGAGAGAATAAAAACCTTAGAGATCAATGAGTTTGAAAATCACTTTTGTACAAGAATAAAAAAAGAAGGGAACCATCGTAACAATTTAGGATTCGTATGGCCAATATAAAAGGAATACCAGTCAAGAGAGGGTTCTATGGGGCCATTCCAACCACCAAACTTGAGAGAACAGAAACGTTGGGAATTAGAGAGTTTGAAAACCATTTTTATGCAAGGTGGAATGCAAGGGTGTAAAAATATGGGTTAGGGGTTGATGAGGAGATTTTCTAAGGCATGATTTCTTAGAGTCTCGTTCTAAACTTCAAGGGACCAACACTTTGAACCACTTTGAAAAGAATATTGAGCTTGGAAATGGCATGGAAATGAGAATAGTGTAAGTTTTGGAAAACATGTTTATAAATATGAAAATAAAGCTAAGCACATAAAACATGAACAAGATAACCATATGCAAGGGGGTCATGAATTCATACAAAGCTTTAGGCTACACCACATAATCAAGATGCTCGAAGGCCATACCATCTTAAAGTAGGCTTGTGAGAGATCCCCTACACAATGGCGCTCACTAGCTTCCCTCTAGGCAAGAGCAAAGAGCTCTCGTGTCCTAAGCATCCGAGAATGAGGGGTAGAAGATGAGGATTAAAATAGAGAATAGCCCAAATAGACTAGGAGGGAGAAGAGAGGAGTGGGGAAAGACAAAAATATAAAAGGAAATACCACATTTTGCCTTCAAACACTCTCAAACTTTAATAGATGCTTGAACTTGATCTTGGATGGACTTGGAAGGGGCTAGAATGAGGCTTTCTATGGCATGGAGGGCCTTGTAAGTGAGGTGTATGGGTTAGAGTGAGGTAAACTATAACCTAAGTGTTTGGAGAGAGGAGTATATAGAAGGTTTCGAATTTCTGGAGCTATTTGTGCAGAGTTTCGCAGCAGTTTTTGATTCTTGAATATGCAAAGGGGGAGGCCTGTATTTATAGAAAAAATTTTGGATATTGGCTCATGTAGGACATGCACCTGTGCTACAGGCGCATATACTATATGCACCGATACTGTTCCACATAATGAAAGCCACGTGCCACTCCCTGTACTGGCTAAATCTTAAAGGCTAAGTGAAGTTTGATCGATCTGATCAAAATTTGGGTGCATATAACATACGCTCCGTAGTCGGGTGTGTTCGTTCAAAATTTACCTCGATAATTGTGCCAACCGGAAAGGTTTCGGAGGAATCAGTTACATCCACGGTGTTCTCCTAAGGTTTCTCGTGAACTTCTAAGTTTTTAAAAGGTCTGAACGGTGTTTGAAAATGTCAGATATCATCTCGGAAAGTGTGCATGAAATTGTATTTTTGCAGAGCGCCTGTGATACGCTCTGTAGGGGTTCAAAAGTAGCTATTTGTGTGCCGCATGATCAAGGCCTTCGGGAAGCGATCTCTCCGATCGGACTGTACCGATGGAAAGTACTCTAGAAATACTTTTAGGAATTCCTTAATTTATGCATTTCTTAAGTCGTTTGACGGTGCATTTTAATCAGGAAATTGGAGAAAAAGTCCATCTTGGAGAAGGGTTGCTGAAAGTAGCAGTTTTTGAGCCATGCGAAGAGGAGCTTCGGAAAGCAATCTCTTTGATCGAGCCGTATCGATGGAAAATCTTATGAATGAGCTTTCGAGAATTCCCTAGTTTACGCATTTCTTAAGTCGTTTGACGGTGCATTATAACCAAGGAATCGGGAGCAAAAGCAATCTTGGCGGAGCATCTGCGAGATGCTACAGGGGGCCTTCGTTGAGTCAGGTGTGTTTAGTGTCGTAAGGTCCACCTTAGGTTAAACAGGGGTGTATGACAAGACCTGCTATTCACTATTCTAAGACCGGTGCAATTTTGGGGCACATTTGGTTTAGCCAGAGGCAAAATGGTCATTTTAATCAGGCTCGTTTGAAAAGGTCAAGAACGGGTCGAAGTGTTGTGTTAAGTGTGCCGAGTCGTTCAGGGACGATCTTAAGATATTTTTCTACTATTTGGTGGGATTTGTATTGGGTTATGGCATTTAAGGGTAAAATGGTCATTTTGACAAGAGTTAGCCAGAATGGGACTGGAATTAGACAGAATGCTGGGTTGAGTATGCCTAACTGTCTAGTATCACTTTGGAAATGTGGACTTTCCATCTTGAGGGATTTTGAACTTTCTTAAGATGTGCCTGGAGGCCCAAGGGGCAGGTTTGGTCATTTTTTACCGAGTCAGGCTAGCAGGCGCCGGTGTTAACCAAGATGTTGGTTTTGCTAGCCCGGTGTTGACCAAGATGTTGGTTCCCTAAACCGCCCGATCTAAGAAAGCTACATGTGCAGTGTTTGCTCCCTAAGACCGCCCGGTCTCAGAAAGCTATGTATAGTGTGGTGTTGGTTTTTAAGAACGCTTAGTCTCAGAAAGCTACTTATGAGAGTGGTGTTGGTCTTCAAGAATGCCTAGTCTCGGAGAACTATCAAATGACGGACATTCTACATTGGCGGACTAGCAGGCGCCAGAAGTGAACCGTCTGAAATTTGACAAAGTGTTGGTCCCCGAGATTACCCGATCTCGAGAAATTACCTGGATGGCGTTGGTTCCCGAGACCGCCCGGTCTCAAAATGCTGCCTGGAATGCCTAGGGGCATGATAGTGTTTATAGCTTCAGTTGGGTCTCATAGGTCTGGAAAGCTACTAGTTGACTGGATTGGAGTTTGAAAGACCTGTCTTGGGCTTGCATATATTGTGATGTTTGAAAACTGGATCCGGTTGGGCCAGAGATTGCCGAGCGGGCAAAAATGGGGTTCTTACATTAAGTTCTCCGACTTTTAAAATGAAATTAATGTGGTCTAATATTTCAAAATATATAAGAAAATTTAGAGTTAATTACACTGTGATCCTTAAACTATGACTCAATATCTCTTTATTCCATTGAACTAAAAATCATTGCATTTTCACCTGATTAAAATTTAAAATTAGGTCTTGTTTGGCAAAAA
Organism: Euryodendron excelsum; assembly: GCA_033060915.1. Lineage (NCBI taxonomy): Eukaryota > Viridiplantae > Streptophyta > Magnoliopsida > Ericales > Pentaphylacaceae > Euryodendron > Euryodendron excelsum. The sequence goes on along the minus strand of CM065390.1, from coordinate 20,247,747 downwards.
TTGTGTATTAATCTATCGAACGAAAAGAAAAAAAATAACTTCATTGTTATAAAACATTGTAAACCCCCTCAAATGCCTAAGAAAATAGCTTGAATTATCCCTAAAATTTGTTTTTTGTTGACCACCAATTATTGCCCTTGCTAATATTAATGATATGTTTGAAACTGCACTTTTGTTAACCAAAGACCAAGAAATATCTTATATTCTATTAGACCAAGAAATGTCTTCTATTTTATTAGAGGTTCCAATTTATTTCTTTCATTAACAATAACAACACAAGATTAAATTATAATAGTTTAGGAGTGAAAATGTAATAATTTTATTTTAGCCAGTAAAATAAAACTGAAGCATGGTTGAGGGAATCATAATGTAATTAACCCTTAACTTTTTTCACTTATTTTAAAATATTGGACCACATTAACTTACTTTTAAAAGTTAGAGAACTTAAATAGAATAAACAAAAGTTGAGGGATGACATTAAAATCTAAAACAAAGTTAGAGAGACAATATGATATATTGTTTACCCCCTTTTTTGTGAATTAATATTACACTACATTCCTTTGATTTTTCGGATAGTCTGCTAATAAAGCTGAGGGTTTTATTATAATTACATTGAGAAAGAAGTGTTCCACCTATTGATGAACATTGTGTTTCTTTCTTCAAGGAGAGGGACCATTTACCAAGCCCTAACAGATTTTACTCAACAGTCACACGAAGGTCAAACTTGTAACATAATCTTTTTTCTCATACGTCAAATGCCTAGATCAAAGTCCCCTTAACGCAATCGATATTTGGATAGATACAAATGGATGGTGTACAATTCTATGTATTTTCTATGAGCTATCTCCATCATTCTTTCACATTTATGACACACTTACATCAACATACATTCATAACCATTAATTCAAACTCTGAAATGTTAGCTCAAGTAATATCTCCTGCTCTTGCATTTGGTGAAGTTATAACAGCCAAGTCTTAGCAGGGATAAGGGCGCTTGAGAGCACTACATGAGCTTGGATAAGATGAAAACAAGGATTGAGAAAAAGTTAAAAAAATAAAATAAAATAAATGGGCATTTCCAATGGCAAGGGACATGAGATTGGAGTTTTATAGCAAACATAGTACCTACCTCTTTGAATTTTGCTAGGCTAGCTAGGATCAATTTGATTATTTGAAATCACAGCAAAAATTAGGCATCCAATGCCATATTGGTGTAGCCATATTAACTCAATCTGCATATGGAATGGAGTTTGGGCTGTATCGATATTTATGCACGAAAGCAGCCTAAATGCCTAACCCTATTGTAGCCCCGTTCCATTTAAATAGGCAGTGGTTCAACATTCATACTTATCTTTTCCCACAAGACACACAACCTAAATAGGAGCAAAAGGGGTTGTTCAAGTTGATAGGGATTTTGATTATGCCGCTCATGATCATGAGTTTAAGCCCTGCCTTCTTCGTTTATCCCTATTCCCTAGGCTTGAATATATTATTCCTATCAAAGAAATAAATAATTAAGTTATTCCTCTCTCTAAAAGCTCAAGCTTTTAGATGATTTGGTGATCAATAATTTAACATGGTATCAGAACAGATAAAGCTCATGAGTTTAAATCTCACCACCGACCTGTGCCCTCTCTCTGAAAGCTTGAGCGAGCGGTCAACAATTCAACAGATACCATGTTAAAAGAATCCATGGGCCTAACACAATCTTGAAAACTGGCTTGCAAGTAGAGAGTTGCCCAAAGGCATATATGAAGGTAATGGCCTTCGTATCTAAGCGATGTGGGACTTCACTCACATCCTCCTTCATGCGAAGCATGGATGTGGAGTAATAGTGTGAGCTGACTCAACTCCCATGAGGTGAAGGCCTTTTGAAACCTAGCTCTGATACCATGAAAATAAAATGATAAAAATCATCAAGAAAAGAAAGACACAAAGATATATCGTGGTTCGGCAATGGTGCCTACGTCCACACTGAGAAGGTCAAGAATATCATTCATGAAGAGCTCATATATGAGTCTTCAAATAAATAGGGAATACAATTACCAATAAGGGATCCCATGATATAAGGGTAAATCATTCATTCCCATATTTCCTTTCTTCATTCTCGCCAACACCCATTCCCCCCTCCCATTAACTAGTTGTATATATATATATATATAGTTCTTTGTAATCCTAAAAAAAAAAACCCAAAAAAGGCCTGGAACAAATTGGAGGAAATATTCTTTTTTATTAAATGAAGTCTTTTGTAAGAAGCATCCTTAATTAATTTTTATGTAATTAAGACAGCAACAACAAAGACAAATTTAATTGAGGGCATTTGCTGTTGTTCCAGCCAAACAAAGCTAATATATCGGGGTAGTTCAGCTGCCGGCAATCATTTTGTTCTTATGGTTATCGTTTCTACATCAATTTTCAAATTAAGTGTGTGTGGGTGTATGTAATTGACATTGACTTAGATTGAGTGCATATATGTGGCCAAATTAGGACAGGATAGAAACCTATAACAAGCATTGAGTCGAAGTCACATTATAATCTGTCAACCAGATCGACGGAATTTTTTTCACTTAAATTTGCTTATAAATGGTTGCAAAGCTTCACAATATCTTCTTTCTTGCCTACACTCCAATGGAATTCTTTAGTCTCTACCACTACCTCCAAAAATCAAGATTTTCCTATGGATTGTATCTCATAATATCCTCCCAACGACTGCTTTGCTAGCAGAAGGGCATTTAATCCCTTCTAGCTCCTGTCACCTATGCACTACTGTGTTGGAAGATTCAAGACATATTTTTCACCACTGTCCTATCTGAGCATTTCTAAGATCGACAGTGGGGCAAGTTTTTCCACCGACAATGTCAAATTTTCTTGTGTTTCTTCAACATGCAATGCAATATTATCCTGTTCAGGCTGCTTATTCTTTGCTTCCTTGGCTCCTTTGGACTATTTGGAAGTGTCGAAATGACTCTTTATTCAATAATAAGGCTATCCATCTATCTACTGTTGTTATTTTTGTTCAAGCCTTAGCTAATAGTTCCAGGACCACATTACCAAAGCCAGTTATGCATGCAAAGCATAATATCATTACAATATAGTGGGAACCTCCTATATACCGCCACTACATTAAGCTTAACATTGAAGGTGCCTCCAGAAACAACCCAAGCAGGTATAGGAGGGTTGTTAGCAATTCTGATGGTTTTGTCTTGGTTGCTTTTGAAAAGTATAGTGGTCACAACTCTAACATAGTGGCAGAACTTAGGCTCTCCGAGAAGGCATTCGACTTGCTCCAGTTAGAGGCATTACATATCTTCTCATTAAGACTGACTCATATGTTGTTATTCAATCAACTACAAGAAGCAAGCCGCCCCAACTCGACTCGCCTTTCTTCTTCAGGAGTGTCTGGAGTTGATCCCTCAGTTCTGACATCTTTAGACTGAGACTTGTTATGGAGAGGCTAATAGGGTTGTGGATGCTCTAGCTACTTTTGAAGTTGATAATTCTTCTTTTTTTTTAAAGTTTATGATATTCTCCCTAATGATATAACTTGTTTTGCTAAGAATGATATATTGGGAGTCAAGGGCGGAGGAAAATTAGAGGCTCTCCTGGGTATCCTATAGGAGCCTAGCCTAACTTCCATTTTTAATATCTAAGTTTCACCCACCTTAATACTGCCCAACCCATCACTTTCTATTGCTCAGCTCAATATCTTTTATTGTAACCCCATTATATAACACAATCTACTTTAGGATGCGTTTAGTACAGCTTATGAGTTGGCTTTTTGATAAGCTTATAAACAAAAAAGCCAACAAAGTTGGTTTTTTTGCTTTTTTTATTTTTTTGTTTTTTTGTTTATTTTTATCTAAACTAATATCAGAAAAGCAAAAAAGCTAGAAAAACTTAGCTTTTTTACTAGCAAGCTTAAAAAAAGCTTGACTTTTAAGCCCTACCAAACAGGTACTTAATCTTAATTCTTAAACCTAATAGAAATTAAATTAATTATTTAACCATTAAAAAAGTGTCCTAGGAGAGAGTTTGAGATGCTAACTTCTGATTTATGTATTCATACTCTAGAATTAATAGTTACTTGAAAGAGAAAGTCATTCTAACCCAAAAGACAAGACGGCAACGACTGGTTAAAGACGGAAAAGTGCAAAACTAGAAGTTTGTCTTTACATTCTTCAAGTAAGATAAGTGCAAAATCTATGTTTTGTTTACAAATTCAATACATGTTTGTATTTTTTTATCCTTTTTTTTTTAATCAACAAAAAAATTTTATGATTGAAAATGAACAATGAGGCATAACGGGATAAGTTTCAATTAATAAAATTTAGCAAGATATTAAGTGCAACAATTGAGAGACTAACCTTCCAATCTTTCATTGACCGAGAGGGCTCATTTTCTTTCTAAAGCATAAAAAAAAATAAGTAAGTAAATTTCTGTTTAATTTACAAACATCATCCCAAGCGGGGTGAAGAATTTTTTTTATCCATAGGCAATCATTTTGTCTAGAAAAAAGATGAGAAATTTTTTTTTTTTTTTTTGCTTACGTTCTTGGATATTTTTTAATATTTACTTGCTTATGTACACCTTTGCTATATATAACTTATGCCTATGTATTTTCTATAAATTTTTTTAATTTATTAAATTTTGGAATAGCCTAGGCAAATCAAAATCTTAGCTTCGCCAATATTGGGAGTCCCAGCTGCACATTTTGTAACTAATTCGCACTCTCATGTACTCTCTTCTATTTTAATATTATTTCAGTTTCTTGTTCAAAAAAAAAAAAAAAAAAATGGTTCTCTCAACTAGGTTGATAAATTAAACACACAAAATAAAGGATATCGGCTCTTTTACTGAAGTGGTTTGAGACCAACAATGCTAATGTTTCTCAGTATTTGTTTTGTTGCAAGGGGGGAAAATTGAGTATTAGTTTCTTAGATAAATCTCTCTATGGAAAGAAGCCCTAATTTGTTAGCAAACCAAACAAGAAGTGTATGTACTAAATCCCAAGAAAGAAAACAGAAAAAAAAAAGAAAGAGAGAATGGAAAGGCAACGAGAATGCAGGGAAGCATGCATGAAAAGTAATAAACATGCTTGAGACCGTTGATTCGTGAATGTTTCTAGGAAACTAGAGTCACTAGACTCTTGTTTAACTATTGAATCATATAGAATAGCAAAATAATGCATTAACTAGCCTAAAATAATGCATTAACTAAGTTGATTCACATAAAATACCCCAAGTCAAAGGAAACAAGAAAACACTCAATGTTATTACTTGAAAAACTATTTTGGGTAAAGTGCTTACATCTGATCATACAGCAAAGCTCCAAACCTGAGGCTAAAATTAAATAACTTACTAAAAATGAAAAGATCCAAATCAAGACAAATTTTGGATTCGAAAAATCTGAAGAAACATTATAAAACAAATGGCAAATGAAAAGAAAACATTGGCAAAATTATTACTGGAAGAAAAGTTTTAAAAAACGGCAAAACAAATTATGAAATTCACTCAAAAAGTGATGTAGGTCACGATAGAGGTGCACAAAAGAACCGAAAATAGAACCAATCCGGCCTCTTTGGGTCAGTTTGGTTCGGGTCTGTGAAGGGTTCGGTTTGGTTTTGAGTGTAAAAATTGATAAATCAATAAGTTCGGTTCGATTCTCATTTCTATATTTTCTAAACCCAAACCGAACCAAGAACCAATCCAAGAATCGAACAAAGATCCGATCTTCACATATCATAAAAGCCTATATATATGTTGTATGTATGCCATTAGATCATTGTTATTTGTACTTAAATATTTATTGATTTGTGTTTGTATGTCATTTTTTATTTTTTAAAAAAATTAAGGATTCAAGACTAATCCTATTATTTTAATTTTTTAAATAAATAAGTCAAATAATATACATAAAAGTATACCCGAACCGACCCCACTTGAGGTATAGAACCAAACCGAACCGAACCGAACCAACCCGTATCGAGTCGGGTTGGTTCTATTTAATGATCGTTCGGTTTTGGATTCAAAAATCTATAACTAATTAAGTTTGGATCGGTTTTGGACCTAGTCTAGACCCGACCCATGCACACCTCTAGATGGGGACATAGCAAAGGATTTGATTCGTTGGGCTGTTTTTTAATCGAACATATGCTTTTCAAACTAGTTTGAACAACAGCTTGTATATATCCCAATGCTCCAAGTGAACCACGCTTATATATGCCGTCTGCATCATATTTGTATATAAATCAATCTTCATTAATGGACTGTAGCTTGATATATGACACAGCATAAATCCAATGGCAAAACGAACAGAATCAGATGTAATTGGGGCAAATCATGACTCATTTGAAATTGGACTTTCTAAGGGCAACAACAGCAACCACCACCAATTGGGATAATAAAAACTTGAGTAACGTTTGGTGATAGAATGGCATCAGTTAAATATTACGTTGTTTTCTTTTGACTTTCAGTTGTTAACAGCACTAAGATATTGACACATTGTATGACTATTACCTAAAATTAAGTGAGCATGACCATCCATGTTTGTTTCTTTATTTCAAATGAATCTGAATCTTTAGTTTTGCTATTTTTTTCTCTCACTAAATCCTTATCTGTAGTTATCAAGAGAGATTAAATTAAAATTGGGCGGTTCTAACCTTCTTAAAGAATTAAGAAAACCGAACACAAGTTTACAACTAGCAGCTTTTGCGCCATAACGACGATTGCGTGTCATTGGCTAATAGTTTATCAGTGTAACGCGGCCATGAAATTAACAGAAAGAATCATATGAAATATAAAACTGTATCCACTTGCTTTAGAGTCTCCTAATCGATCCATTGGAGGCAAAATGTTGGGTTTCAGTATTGAAAAACTTCTGGATGTGTCCTGCGTTGAACTCGGCAAAAAAGACTAACTACGATGAATTCATGATGATTAGGATCTGGGATATTTTCAATTAGCATTTCAACTTTTTTCTACACACACTACCTTTCAATTTTCATGCACTTAGCATGCACAAACATGTTCTTGAAGTTTGCAATTAGCTAGTCTTTTAAAATAAAATAAAATAAAAACCTATAAAGGATTATTGCATGATGGTTAACTTGCATTGCTCATGGATTTGCGTCAATGTGCATGAATTTTTTTTTTTTTTTTTTGAAAAGGCGTCCATGTGCATGATGAGAACCCTTAATTTCTTCTTTTTGTACGTTCTTTTCCTTTTTCCTTCTTTCGTTACACATTTTCTTAGAAGAAAAAACATGCTTCATTATCTCTATATATATCTAATTGCAAAAAAAAAAAAAAAAAAACAAAGAAAGAGAGAGACAAATATTGGCCAAAACTCATGCCCTTCCAAAGAGTGGTTAGGTGTTTGACTCATGCATCTATACTATTATAAATAGTAAAACGTTGTTAGGGGCTTAAGGCCAAAACTCTTAATATAATATTTTCAAAATTTTGAAATTATAAAATATCAATAATGCTGTGTTGTAATTTGATTGGTCACAATATCATTTTTTTAAAATTTTAATATACGGATAATGGCATATGCCCATCAGTGTCATAGTTTTAGATTTTTAAAATATTTGGTCACAATATAAGTTCGTAAAATTTTTAAAATATGGATAATGATACATGTCCTTTTATTATTGGTTTTTTAATAGATATTGTAAGTGGAATTTTTGAGAGAGCCTGACCAATCACTCGAACTAATATCAATGAGTTTCCAACCTGCTGTAAAGAGACAAAGGAATTAGAATGAGTCGACTCTCTTTGGACCGATCACACTTTGACGGTCAAATTAGTAATCTTAACCGAGAATAGAACTAGAAATACAGACAGTGAATGCTTAGAGATCAGTTGTCCTTACCTTGCTTCTTCAAGATGCTATGTTTTATAGTGTAGTATTTTCTGTCGTGCCTACTTATGTAATCATGACCTACATCAAAGGCTTATGCTATTTAGAGCAGACTGATCAGATAGGAATACATTTTTATCGCCATGCTTGAGTTCTACTGACCGGATATAAGTACGGCTGTCGCGTGGGCCTAAGTTGTCCTACTAAGGTCTAGGCTGTTGTAGGCCTGCATGAATTCTCTTAATATTTATTAGGCCTGCCTTATTGAGCTAGGTTGGAGGTTTTTTAACCCACAGATATGGTATGATCCATTTTGAATTTAAATTTTAAATTTCTGATTCACCTTACGCTTTATACATACTCATTAGCGTGTTTGATCTGCAAAGATTGGTTTGATCCATTTATTTCAAAATTCTTGAATTCCAATCATGTTCACTGCTTAAATTTGCTGCCAATGTATCAGCCTCCGTAAAATTGTTACAATAATCTAAGAAGGTTATCGTGTCCATGAGCTTGTGTTTGGAGAGTTATTTTTTCAAACATCCAGGAGCATATCAATGATGGAAAACAAAATCTAAGTATTGTTTTTCCCCAGTGTACGTCATACCGGTTTTCATTGTTATCGCACATCACATAAGAGGGGTGTTTCCTTTTTTTTCTTTTTCTTTTTCCCTTTCCAATGAAACCTAAAGTGTGTTCTGTTTATTTACGGAAGATTGTTGTTGAAATGAATTGTAACCGTTTAATTTTTTTTATTCTCTTCGGTTTTTATTTATTTTATTTTTGTTCTTCATTTTTCAGGATGGAGCTGACGGTAAAGCTGATCGACACAGTCCAGCATGCAATAAATCCACCAATTTGTACATAAGGTTATATAGCTCCAATTCACAAGCAAGATCCAAAGAGAAGTAACGAAATTCTAAACGTACATTCATATGAAGCGGTAGCATAAAAACAAAACTAGCCAAATCCCAAAGATGAGGAACCTTTTTATTGATTTCTATTCTCAAAAGAAAAGATGTCAGAACAATATCTAATGCTAAAATTCTATTTATTTGAAGAGGATGGGTACAAAGTAAGTGGTGACTTGAGCTTGGACTCATCTCTTTCGTATTATGCATTCATTTGTTGTCTTTGTGCATCTAAAAATATGCCTTATTAAATTCTAATTTAGAAAATTGTATTAGCATCTTATTGGATGTGCTTTTTCTTAGGAGTACCTCTATTATTTAGGAAAAATGATATTCTTCTAAAATTTATAATCAGAATTTTGAATTAGAATGATGTGGCAATGGTAATTTTGTAATTAAAATGTATCTTGGTGGATTCTTTATTTTAAAGTGATAGGCTCACAACTCAGCCACATCATTCTGGTTATATTTTCTTGTTATATATTCTGGTTGTATAGCATTACTTATTATTTAATCATTCTACATCAAGGTTAGTGTAACAGGACACAAAATAAAGTCTATTTATGTGGGTTTACAAAGAGTCATTAAAAAGCTTGTTGGTCTCTATGGTCAGGCATTGGTTGGCATTTCTTTTTGCTATAAGAGTGTCCCGATTTTTTATCGATTACTTTCTTGGACTTATGTAGGGCTATCGTACTCTATTTATTTAGAATAGCATAATTGTTATCTTTTCAATTTATTGATTTTGTATATTCCTTTGTTTGATTCCATAAATATGAAGAATTACTTAAATTAAAATTTTGGTTTTTTTATAAATATACATACATTAAATCAATCAAGAATCCCATGTATAAACAGAGATTTAGGTTGTTCGGCACATGCTTATAGGTAATAATTCCATGTATCCCTTCTTCTATTGGGTTTAAACCCACCCGTTTCACGCATACATCAAAGAGAAAAATATAAATAGGGATTTACATGGTTCGGCACATGTTTATATTCACAAACAAGATAAAAAAATACATCATAAATCGAAATAATATAGGTATGAGACAATCCAAAACACTCAAAATCGATACTATGCATAACAAACAAAGAACGTCTTCTTTTTTTTTTTTTGAATATATAAATATCTATTCATTTTTTTAACCCAATTAAATTAGTTTATTTCAATTTTTATTTTAGTTTCTTTTCATAGGAGTTAGCCACCCATATGAGCGGAGGGAGGTCCACGTGAAACAGACTTTTACTCGTGCCAGAGGTGGTATGCCACACGCATGAGTTCATAATCAAACCGGATTAGCCGGTTCAATTGGTTGAATCAGAAATCGAATCTTGAATCGGTTCGATTCAATTAATTTATCAAAAATACAATTGAACCGGATTAAATCGGATTGAACTGAATGGTATTTTAAAAAATCGGTGAATCAACCGGCTGGTTGAATCGATAAACTATACACCAACAATCTTACCGGTTTAATGATCGGTACGATTCTGATAATTATGAATTTTCCATTCATTTAACATAATCATTTTAGTTTTCATCATAAAAAATACTTGTCGTCAAATGCTATAGTCTTTGGTTTTTTTTTATAAGATTTTCATCACGGATAAACATAACTAATTGAATCTCACATATATTGAATAATGTAGACCCTATCATCTTGTGTCTATCATTGATGAAAATTTGGTGAAAAAAATCGATGATTCTCTCATTACTCTTAAATAAATGTATTTCTTCTTTGAAAATATATTTAAATAACATTAAATATAAATAAATATAATAATATTGCATTAGGGCCCATTTGCTTAGGCTTTTTTTGTATTTTTTTGGATTGAATTTTTTGCTTATAAAAAAAAGAAGTCAAAATTTTGAAATTTTTTTACTCTTTTCTTTTTGTTTTCTGCTTATTTTATCTTGTTAAAAGTAAAAAAAATAAAAAAATTTTAATTTTTTTTTACTTATAAATAAAAAAATAAAATAAAAAAATTTAAAAAAAAAAACTGTACTAAACGAACTCTATATATATTAATTTTCAAGTCAAGCCGGATTTAAAACGCATTTTTCAGGTTCAGTCTTACGGATGTTGATGAGGAGGTAAGGTGATGTAGTAAGGGGAACCTACACAATTCAGTCACCGAATCACGCAGTTGTACTTCATTTGAGTGTGGTACTGCAACAACGTGTTTGTACTGCCCGGTTTGTACTGCATGCGCATCGCGTTTGGGGTCCCCCGGAAAACGTTGCTTCAAAGGGATAAACAAGTATTCGTTAATTGACCTGCTCTTTGAAAGAAAAAAAAAAATACTATTTTTTTAAAATTGTTGTGTAAGATTCAATACTAGAACAAGATGGTGGTAGCAATCTTGTAATTAATAAATTTTTTATTTTAAAACAATTGATTCACAATTTAGTTACATCCTTTTAGTAATGAATTATATATAATTTTTTAGTTGTATAATATTACTTAAAAAAATAAAGTAATTCGTTGTTCCTAAAACAAAATAGTCCACTCGTCGGGTGGTGTGGGGTTCCTTTGGAGCTGTCCCAAATAGGTTGAAGTTGAGCAACCCCCAACTACAATTGACTGAATTGAGTAACACTAATGTCATTGGTGCGAAGATACTGTTTTTGAATTTTAAATCTGTGACGACAGTCGGCAACAAACAAATGTTATTACTACGTCAAAACTCACCCTCAAATTTATGATGCGTGTATACGTATAGATATTGGGGCGAGAAACACGGAGGGTGGAAGTCCTAAAGACAGCAACAACTCTTAACAGGTGATATTATATTACTTAATTTTATACAAGGGTTATTAGTGAACACAAAATTGGTTAAGCCAATTTGATGTCACATTTTTTTCTACCAAAAAATTTACAAAAGAAATTGAATTATTCACAAAAAAATATGAGTTTTTTCAAATCACATGAGGGCCAATAAGTAATTTGATTACTCACTTCACATTTCCTATGTTGTCCCCCACTTACACAAACTCACCCACTTCTCTGTTGTGTCTCACCACTTGCATAAATTCACCCTCTTGTTGTTTCAAAAAGAAAACGAATTTAAAAAATACATTTACTGCATTTTGAATTTTCTTACTTGGGATGGGAGTAGCTATTGCTAAAGCAAAAATAGCTTTAGGATTTGTTTGGTAGGAACTTTTTTTAGTTTATAAGCAAAAAAGTTAATTGTTTTGGTTTTTTTTGTTTTTGCTATTTTGCTAATCTTTAGCTTATTAAAGCAAAAAAGTAAAAAAAAAATATTAGATTTTTTGTTTATAAGCCAAAAAAACAAAACAAAAAAAGTTAAAGAAAAACTGCACCAAACGGGCCCTTAGTCAAAGTAAGTATAGGTGGGATTCTTAGGAAAGCCTAGTTGAGCTCTCAAACCAATGCAACGAGCAGGAGCAATTTGCAAGAAAGGAGACGATGAGAATGACTTGGTCCTCTTTTGGGCCGAAGGTACTCTGATTATTAAGTTAGCAAACTTAACCACAATGAATCGAATAAAAGTATAGAGAGCCAGAACTCAAGTGAATATACATTTCACCTTTGTGGTAGGAGGTATTTATAGTCTTTGGGATGCCATTATCCTTTAAGGATTTGTATTCTGTCTCCTACTAGGAGTTAACCACTTTTGGATATTTACCTGGTATCCTAGTCATTTTAAGAATGGACTTACATATGTTTAACCGACTTGGCTTTTGTTGGACCCCGACTAAATTTTCTACTATTAGGGCCTTTATTTGAGTGCTAGTGAGCTTGGGCCCCTCTAGGCCCAGATCGGCGGTAGAATCTTAGTTAAGCCTAATCTTATTGTACTAGGCCTCGTCATTTTGACTCACAATTGCCCTCCAACCCTAGTGCCCTTTGGTAAGGGGCTGGGGCTAGTATTATACAACTATACATACAGGATATATAGCGCGTGCCTGGCGCAGCCATCATTTGTCATTTAATGAGGCGTGATTCTTGGGGAAAACCGATTTACTTCGCCACTGGTTCACATTTTTAATCAAATGAAGGGTCTTCTCTTTTAGACAAAATACCAGACTGGAGGTACCTGGGACACTCTGCCTTTGTTCCTTGTTTGAAGAGACTCTCTGTAAGTCTTTCTTGTTTGTGCATCTTTCCTTACTCCCAAATTAGAACCCTAGGATCTCTAGGTTATCCTCCATGGCGAACAAACTTAAGAATATGATTGATAGTCCCGCCGCTATTGCAGCCTTTAAGGGTAGATATGACTTTCCTAAAGAGTTGATAGTAGGTTAATCGGACCCAAAGATGACGGTTGGTTTGAGAATAAAGAAGGGACTCCCTTCCCTCTAGTTGCCATTGTTGAGGGTGGGCTTTGGTTCTCGATTCACCCCTTCCTTAGCTCAGTCTTGAACCACTACGGAATTGCCCCTATTCAACTTCAATCCAATGGCTATAGGATAATGATGGGGATAGTCGAACTAAATAGGTGTTTGAACCAGAACTTGGGCCTCTATGAGTTTGACTACTACTACTCGAGTGTAGAGTCGAGTTAAGCTAAGTTGGACCAAAAGAGGTACCATTTTAGGATTAGACATGCACCAAAAGAGTTGGTCCAGTTCCTTCCCAGTTTAGGGAAAGACATTGGCGATGTCATTGTGAGGGTAAGCAAGCCATGGGAGTTTGGGAACATCACAAAAGAAGTTCTCCCAGCAATGAGATACCGCAGAGTTCTGAAGATAATAGGTGGATCCCTGCCTCTTCTAACTAGTTTTTCTGTCATCTCTGCTCTTACCTTTCTCTACTGTTATTAACATTATGTCCCCATTCTTGCAGCTAACTTTGGCGTCAAGGACAAGGAGATCAAACAAGTTGGCGTCGACATTGTTGCTCTCGATCAAGTCTAGGCGTATAAGGGGGACGGTGTGTTAAGAGGAATAGGTCGGGCTGCTCACATATTACTAGGTTACCTAATCCGGTACCAATCCTTCTCGGTAACTTACGGGGTACCAGAAGATGTGGTTGTAGTCCAAAAGGTGGAAGAAGGCCTGCACCAGCTTGGAGATTTTTTGGCAGTCCTGCATCAACTCCCTGTTGTTGAAGGCAGCATGGAGCATCCACAACCCTATAATTTGGCGGCCTTCCTTAAAAAGAATATCACAAAGAAGAGGAAGGGAAGTGGAGCAGCTGCTTCCACCACTGAAGTTGATGCCGGTGCTTTTGCTGTCGGAGCCTCTTCGTTATAGCGTCCCTCGCCGTTACAGTTCCTATTGCTCCCATAGTGATAGATCTGGTGGAGCCAGTGATGCCTTAGGAGGCGAAGAAAAAGAGAAGGCTGGTGAAGGCCACTGAGGCTAGAGTTGTTTCAGAGAAGACGGTGTGCCCTAAGCAAGAAGATAAGGGCAAAGAAAATGACAAAGAGCCTAAGGAGTTCGTAGTGCGGTCAATGGTTTATGGTCGTGCCATGACCTCTAAGGATTACATTCTTTTCATTGCTGATGTTACCGTTGGGGCCCTCAAGGCCGTTGTGCCGCTTGAGCATATCAAAGAGCTGAGCGAGGCCGACAACTAAAAGATTTTTATGGGAGTAGCTCACACATCGATGGTGGTAAGGCATCTTCTTTTTGCCTTTTTCTGGTTGTCACTTTACCTGACACTTTACTGATGTATTCTACCATTTTATTATGGTCAGGGAGCCATTCAAAACTTGGAAGCCATGCAACATTACTGTAGCTTGCGTGATCAGCACAAGAGTTTGCTGTAGAAATATGGTGAGCTGAAGGATTATTTCCATGCTCGAGATTGGGATACTCGTGGTCTGAAGGCGATGCTGCATAACAACCAAGTCATCCTTGCCGAAACCCAGGCTTGCCTTAAGCAACAAGAAGAATAATTCAATGTGGTAGTAGTAGAGGTTGAATCATTGAAGGTTTAGCTTGTCGAAGCTGAGAAGTCGGCATCTAAAGCGAAGGCAACCTTGGTTGAAGTTAAGATAAATCTGGAGAAGTCAAAGGTGGAGTCACAAGCCCAATACAGAAAGGGTTATGAGGATGCCGGAGACAATTATGAAGGGTAAGTCAAGCAGATCTGCTAGCAACTCTTTCGGGAAGGCTAGAAGGCGGCATTGAGGAAGCAAGCAATAAATAAGTCTTCTCCTTTCTAGACGAAAATACCTGTTTGGGCTGAAGTTAATTTGGGATCTGATGCTGAGGGGGACGAAGACGAAGAAGAAGAAGAGGCTCCTCTTGGGGTCAAGCTAGCTGAACCCAACCTTTCTGTCGAATTTCCTTCTGCCGAGAAGGAACCTGTTGCCAATCTAACTCCTGTAGAGATGAACCTGTCTGCCGAAACCAATATTCTCACCGAACTACCTCCTGCCAAGACAAACCTTCCTACTAACCTGTCTTCCTAGATTTTACCTTTTTTTATTTTTACTATAAATATGCCTGCAGTCAAAACAATTGTAATCTATTTATTTAATAGAAAAAGATTTTTGATCATCTTAATTCTTTTTTATAGTATATTTTTAAGCTCAAGTCGTTTCTATCATGTTTTTAAGCTTGATCTAAAGCCAGTTTTAAGCCACAACATTTGGTTTGGCCTAATTATTCTATCTTAACAGCATTTAGTTTTCTACTAAGTTTTTGAATGAGTTGTGGCCACTCTTTGGCTGACTTGCCAAACTTAGGCAGGACCAAGGTTGGTTTTGGCTCTTATGGCCTTTATCGGCCGACATGTCCAACTTAAACAGGGCCAAGTTTTTACACTTGATTTTTATGGTCTTCATTGGCCAACCTGTCCACTTGGACAAGGCTAAGTTTTTACACTTGGTTTTTATGGCTTTTATTGGCCGACTTGTCCAACTTGAACAAGACCAAGTTTTTACACTTGGTTTTTATGGCTTTCATTAGCCAACCTGCCCACTTGGATAAGACCAAGTTTTTATACTTAGTTTTTATAGCCTTCATTGGCCGACCTGCCAAACTTAGATAGGACTAAGTTTTTACCCTTGGTTTTTTGTGTGTATCTCCTTTTTTATGCTTACTCGTGGGTTTGCTGAATCACTTCCAACTTTTGAAGAAAAATAATGTATTATCATAGATTATCGCAAATCAATACATCATTTGGGAAACACATATACTAATAGAACTTTCTCAGATTATTGGCGTTCCAAGGTCGGGCTAATGGTCATCTTTCTTCGACAGTTCCTAGCCAGTATGCCCCCATGCTGACTTGGGAGGCAACTCTGTAAAGACCTTCCCAGTTTAGGCTAAGCTTCCCATAAGCTGGATTCTTAGTTGCCCCCAAAACTTTCCTTGGCACTAAGTCGCTAGGAATGAAAACCCTTGGTTGTACTCGTTTGTTGTAAGCTCGGCTCAATTGCTGGTGAAATCCTGTGAGTTTAAGCAGGGCAGTTTCTCTCTTTTCTTCAATGAGGTTGAGATCTTTTACCAAGGTCTAGTCGTTAAGGCTGGTGTCAAATGTTGCTGACCTAATCATTGGAATGCCGACCTCCTAGGGTATTACTGCCTCCACCCCATATGTCATTGAAAAGGAAGTTTATTCAATAGATCTCCTTGTAGTGGTTCTGTAAGACCATAAGACACTTGGCAACTCCTCTACCCATCTTCCCTTGGCTTTTTTCAGCCTCTGTTTAATCCTATTCAACATTGTCTTGTTTAATATTTTGGCTTGCCCGTTGCATTGTGGATAGGCCGGTGTTGAATGGTAATTTCTAATCCCAAGCGCATTGCAAAATCCTCTAACCAGGTTGCCGTCGAACTGGGTGTCGTTATGCCGAACCTTGTGATAATGCATTGCCATGTAAATCTCTTAGCGTCAACTTCTCTGATGGTCAACAAAGGCTCTACTTTAACCCACTTGGTGAAGTAATCTATTGCCACTGTGAGGAATCTTTTATTCCCTGGAGCTCGAGGTAGTGGTCCGACTATGTCGAACCCCCATTGTGCAAAAGGCCAGGGGCTGGTGATAGTGGTAAGGTCCTTGGCGGGTTGGTGAATTATCAGTGAGAACTTCTGGAATTTTTCACACTTTAGAACATACTGCGCTGTGTCTTTTTGCATATAAGGCCACCAGTAACCCTGAAAAATAGCTCGATGGGCTAGAGATCTTCCACCGACATAAATCCAGTAGATTCCTTCATGAATTTCAAATAAAATGCTTTGTACCTTGTTTGGATGGGCACAATACAGGAAGGGACCAATGAATGATTATCTGTATAATTTTTTGTTGGGTGATAGCTAGTACTTTAATGACTTCTGCTTGATTCTTCTGGCCTCATTCTAATCTTCCGGCAGCTCATCCTTGTCAAGGTAGGAGATGATTGGGTCCATCCAGGATGACCCTAATTGCTAGATAGCCAAAGTTTGTGCTTCTTCTCGAAATATGCTTGGTCTTGGTAGTGTCTCCACGTGGATCGTTCTCTTTAACCCCGACTTTAGGGTTGCTACTAGTGTTGTCAAGGCATCGACATAAGCTTATTTCTGTTGAATTTGCTGAGCAACTCTCTTGCTTTCGTAAGGTACTGTGTCATTCTGTCGTTCTTTACCGTGCATTCACTCATGATTTGTTCACCACCAATTGGGAATCTAAGTAGGTGACTATTTCGGTAATCTTGAGCTCTATAGCTCGGCACAGACTAGCAAGCAGAGTCTCATATTTTGACTCGTTATTCGATACTGTGAACTCTAGCTTTATAGCCTGCTCCCATGCCATGCCTTCTAGCGTGATCAATACTATGCTCGATCCTACCCCCTGTCATTGGACATTCCGTCAACGAAGAGCTTCCAATGATTAGTAGTCTCCTATAATTCCAAGGGGGAGTTGCAGTCTAGTTGATCGGCATCTGGTGTTTGAATGGTTTCCTGTGGTAGTTTCATAGAAAATTCAGCAATAAAATCGACAAGTACCTGACCTTTCACTACCGATCTAGGTTGAAATTTGATGTCAAACTCTCTCGGCTTTACCGCCCTCTGTGCTAGTCTTCCCGAGAAATCTGCCCTTCCGAGGAGTGGCTTAAGCTGATGGTCTGTGATGAGAATGCAGATATCATATTTTTCTCCCTTAATGTTTAATCTTTTATACTTATTTAGTACCTAAAGATACTCACTATTCTTATATTTTGACTTGGGATGCTATGGAATGCCCAAGAAGAAGATCCTAGCTTAAAAGTGGCGCGCGAGATTACAAGCAGCGTTAGAAGAGGCATTCGAACGGTCCCAAGGGCGTTCGAACGACTGAGTATGCGTTCAAATGCTACGTTAAACGGATATACGTCAAGTTCAGGTTTAAAGAGCGCTCGAAAGATTCAGAGAGCAGGTTTTACCGTTCAAAGTGCATTCAACGCACCGTTCGAACAGTAGTCTGATGCGTTCGAACGGTGATAAGGGCGTTCAAACGGTTGTGCATCGCTGTAGAATTTCATAAGCCTATAAAAGTTGGGACTGTTTTGTTTTTAGGGTTGTTGACGTTTTTCGTATTATTCAAGGTCATTATTTGAGTTGTTTTCATGGCCCTGCATGGCTAAACTCTGAATCTTGGTCAAAGGAGACAGAAATCTCGAAATTAATAATAAACTGTAAGATTTAATTTGTTTTCAGTATTCGATTTATGCTTTGAGTATCGAATGTTGTTCTATGCCTATTTTTATGATTGTCCTGTTTAATCACTAGGAGCCCTACTAGTTTATTAATCATTACAATCTACTGCTGAGTTAAATATCAAATCTGTAATTATTTGATTCCTCTGATTTGTGAAGTAACTAAGATTTAATGATTTACTGCGTTGGGAATTATTATATCTTAGGAAGAGCATTCAACTAAATTAAATGCAACCGCTTGTGCTTGTGTTATTTAGTTTCATCGATCTCTCTAATTTTTAAGGTTGCTGCTAGATTAAACTTTGTGTGCTTTTCTTGGGTTGTTTAATAGTTAGGGTTAATCAGATCTCTTGTTTTTTATTAACTACAATTAAGGAGAGATAGGAAAATAATTCCAACGGTAAATATTCAAAGAGTGAATTGATATGCTCGCATCGATGATCAGTTGTAAATTTCGATGGTGGATGTTGACCTAGACCAAGGTTTGTTCTTTTGATTGATTTCAACACTTTAATCTGAATTGTCTCATAATTGTTATTATTAAAATTGTTTTTATTAAATCCAAAACCCCCTAATCCTTGTTTACATAGCATAAAACTAGACTAAACACTCTCCGTGGGAACGATCTTTACTTGCACTACTACATATTTGTTTTTCGAGTATCAGTTTTATTTTTGGGTGCCCGCGACAGCACACCAAATTTTGGCGTCGTTGCCGTGGGGTGATTTTATTTAATTTTTGTGCTTTTTGTGATATTTATTTAAAAATAAATAAATAAATAATATATATTTATTTATTTTCATTATTTTCATTACTCTCGATTGTTTTTTTTCTGAATTATTTTTCAGGGTTTGTTAAAGTTTTCTTGAGTGTTTCTGAGCATAAATCGATCTTCTAATCAAGGTGATTTGCAGTATGATCCAAAAATAAAGAGAACTTTACACAGGTCAAGAGGGGAAGCTCGGAGAAATTCTGTAGAGAACGATCCAACTCTTGATTCCCTATTTGGTAGCGATTCTGATTCAGGAGAGGAGGAAGTCATGGCTGGAAATCAAACTTTGAAAGAGCTTGCTGCACCTAATGTGAACCAACAACCCTTATGCATAACATTCCCTACTTTAGATGTTCCTACTAATTTTGAATTAAAATCTGGATTAATACATCTCTTGCCCACTTTTCATGGTCTTGCAGGTGAAGATCCCCACAAACATCTAAAGAAGTTTCATGTAGTATGCATGAGTATGAAACCCACGGGGGTGACCGAATAGCAAATTAAATTAAGAGTTTTTCCGTTTTCTTTGAAGGATTCGGCTAAGGATTGGCTCTATTATCTACCATCAGAAAGCATTACCACGTGAAACGAGATGAAAAGATTATTTTTGGAGAAATATTTCCCAACTTCAAGGGCGGCCAACATTCGAAAAAAAATTTGTGGTGTAAGACAGCACAATGGAGAGTCCCTACACAAATACTGGGAGCGTTTCAAGAAATTATGTGCAAGCTGTCCCCATCATCAAATTAGTGAGTCACTTCTTATTCAATATTTCTATCAGGGCCTTTTGCCCACTGATGGGAGTATGATTGATGTTGTTAGTGGAGAAGCTTTGGTGGATAAAACTCCCGATGCCATGAGAAATCTGATTGCAAATATGGTAGCCAATTCTCAATAATTTGGCACTAGACTTTACCATTCATCCAAGCATGTCAATGAGGTAAATATTTCCTCTATTGAACAACAAATTGCAAGTCTAACTTCTCTTGTTCGTCAAATGACTGTAGGTAATATGAAAATGGCGAAGGCTTATGGAATTTGTTCAGTAGCAGGGCATCTAACCGATAGGTGTCCAACTCTTCAAGAGGAGTCCATTGAGCAAGTGAATGCAGCAGGTGGTTTTCCTGAACAACCGCAAAGAAAGCATGATTCATATTCGAACACGTATAACGTGGGATGAAGAGATCACCCCAATCTTAGCTATGGGAATCCACAAGTAAACCAGCCCGTGACTCAAAATCGTCCAAGTTACTAGCAATATAAGCAACCATACCCCCTTAGACAACAACCGGGCCAAACTTCTTATTCAGGTATGTCTTTAGAAGATATTGTTAAGTCCCTTGCCACTAATACTTTGTAATTTCAGCAGGAGACGAAACAATTTCAACAAGAGGCGAGGGCCAGTATTCAAAGTCTGGACAATCAGATGAACTAGATGGCAACCGTAGTTAGTCAGCTAGAAGCCCAAAGTTCAGGAAAATTACCCTCTCAAACGGTAGTAAATCCAAGAGAAAATACAAGTGCAATCGTCTTGAGAAGTAGTAAAGAGATTGAGATTCCAGTAAAGGCCGCCCCTGCATCGTCAAATCAAGAAAAGGAGAAAAATCTCATAGCAGACGAGAACCTTCCCAATGATGATGACGTACTTAAGCGTAAGTTCCCGCCTCTTTCTGATTATAAACATGTACCTCTTTTTCCTCAGGCTTTAGCAGAATCTAGAAAAGATGAGCAAACTAAAGATTTATATAAGACTTTTCGTAAATGCGAGGTAAATATTTCATTTTTAGATGCTATTAAACAAGTACCTCGTTATACTAAATTCCTTAAAGAATTGTGTACAATTAAGAGGAAACAGAAACTTAAAGGATGTAAGAAGGAGAGAGTAGGGTAGAATGTTTTTACAGTTATTCAAAGAAAACTCCCTGCGAAGTGCAAGGATCCAGGTACGTTTATTATCCCTTGTACGATAGGTAACACTAGATTTGAGAAGGCCATGATAAATTTAGGAGCTTCTATTAATGTCATGTCATATTCTATATATACTTCTTTGAAACTTGGACCTTTGAATAAAACTGGTGTTGTGATTAAATTGGCTGATAGATCTAATACCAATCCTAAGGGTATAGTTGAAGATGTTCTTGTACAAGTTAATGATCTGGTTTTCCCTGCTGATTTTTATGTGCTTGATATGAAAAATGGAGACCAAAATGGCCGTATTTTGTTAGGAAGACTATTATAAAAGACATCTAAGACCAAGATGGATGTCCATAGTGGCACACTTACCATGGAATTTGATGGTAAAATTGTTAAGTTTAATATTTATGATGCCATGAAATACCCTTGTGATGATAATCCTATTTATTCTATTGATGTGATTGATTCTTTAGCACAGAAAGTTTTTGAACTTAATGGACAAGATGTATTGGAAGTTGCCATCAGTAAGCATCTTGAGGAAGAGAATGGAGAGTTAGCATTGAGTACTGATCTGCAAGAAACTGTTGCAGCACTGAATGATTTTCCAAAGTTACAGCAGTTAGGTAACGTGCTTTATGTTGCATTACCAGTTCTAACGAGAGACCTTTACTCTCTGTTTTGCAGACCCCTATTCCAGATTTGAAGCCTCTCCCTAGTCACCTCAAGTACGTGTTCCTTGGAGACGGAGGAACATTACCAGTGATTATCTCTAGTAAACTTTGTGAGTTGCAAGAAGAAAAACTTGTGCAGGTCCTAAAGGAGCATAGGGCAGCTATTGGTTGGACAATTGCAAATATTAAAGGAATTAGCCCGTCTACATGCATGCATTGTATACTACTTGAAGAGAGAGCAAAACCTTCCTGTCAACCGCAAAGAAGATTGAACCCACCTAAGATGGAAGTAGTAAAGAAGGAGATCCTTAAACTTCTTAAAGTTGGAATGATTTACCCTATTTCGGATAGCAATTGGGTTAGCCCAGTTCAAGTGATTCCTAAAAAGACTGGAATAACTGTTATGAAAAATCAAAATGATGAATTAGTTCCTATACGTGTTCAAAATGGGTGGCGGGTTTGTATAGATTATAGAAAACTAAATGTTGTAACTCGCAAGGACCACTTCCCTTTACCTTTTATTGATCAAATGCTTGAAAGGTTAGTTGGTCATTCTTACTATTGTTTCCTTTATGATTTTTCTGGTTATTTTCATATTGCAATGACGCTAGAGGATCAAGACAAGACAACTTTTACGTGCCCATTCAGGACTTTTGCATATCGTCGCATGCCTTTCGGCCTTTGCAACACCCCCACCACTTTCCAAAGGTGTATAGTTAGCATATTTTCAGATTATATTGAGCATATCATAGAAGTTTTTATGGATGATTTCACAGTTTACGCAGACTCCTTTGATAATTGTTTGCACAACCTTACACTTTTTCTTTAAAGATGCATGGAAACTAACCTTGTGTTAAACTCTGAAAAATATCATTTTATGGTTGAACAAGGTATAGTGTTAGGTCATGTTGTTTCATCTAGGGGAATTGAGGTTGACAAAGCTAAAGTTGACATTATTCAATCTTTACCTTATCCGACTAGTGTGCGGGAAGTTCGTTCTTTTCTTGGACATGCAGGTTTTTACCGAAGATTCATCAAGGACTTCTCCAAAATAGCATCACCCCTATGTAAGTTACTACAAAATGACGTGGCTTTTGAGTTCAATGAAGTATATAAAAAGGTGTTTGATAAGCTAAAGGAACTATTGACTTATACCCTAGTTATCCAACCTTCTGACTGGAGTATTCCTTTCGAGATAATGTACGACGCAAGTGATTATGCAATAGGCGTTGTCTTGGGTCAAAGAATTGGAAAAGCATCTCATACCATTTATTATGCTTTCAGAACTTTGAATGATGCTTAGAGAAATTATACTACAACTGAAAAAGAACTTTTAGCTGTTGTTTTTGCTTTAGAAAAGTTTCGATCTTATTTACTTGGTACTAAAGTCATTGTTTGCTCTGATCATGCAGTTCTTCGTTATTTGATGACGAAGAAAGAGGCAAAACCAAGATTAATTAGATGGATACTTCTCTTGAGTGAATTTGATTTGGAGATCGAAGACAAAAGAGGGACAGAAAATCGTGTCGCCGATCATTTGAGTCGTTTAGCTTATGTTAAGGATGAACTTCATTTGTAGGAAACATTCCCTGACGAGCAATTGTTCTCCACAAGTGTAACATTACCTTGGTTTGCAAATATTGTAAATTATTTGGTTATTAACATACTACTGACTGGTTTGTCTAAGGCTCAAAGAGATAAGATCAAGAGTGATGCCAAATACTATGTGTAAGATGACCCATACTTATGGAAGCATTGTGCGGATCAAGTAATCAGAAGGTGCGTTCTTGAAAATGAAATCATGTCTATTTTAACCTTTTGTCATTCTTATGCTTGTGGAGGTCACTTTGGAGCCAAGAGAACAGCGAGAAAAGTGCTAAAATGTGGTTTTTATTGACCATCTCTATTTCGAGATTCATATTCTTATTGTAAGTCATGAGATTCTTGTCAAAAGATAGGTAATATATCCCACAGGAATGAGATGCCACAAAATCCCATACTATTTTGTGAAATTTTTTATGTTTGGGGCATTGATTTCATGGGACCATTTCTTGTATCTTTCAGTTATGTTTATATCTTGCTTGTTGTTGATTATGTCTCGAAATGGGTGGAAGCTAAAGCCACCAGGACTGATGATTCTAAAGTTGTTGCAGATTTTATCAAGTCTAACATATTCTCCAGGTTTGGAATTCCAAGAGCTCTAATAAGTGATCAAGGCACTCATTTTTGCAACCAAACTATGGCGACTTTGTTAAGAAAGTACCATGTAATGCATAAGGTGTCAACTTCATATCATCAGCAAACTAGTGGACAAGCGAAAGCGTCAAATCGAGAGATCAAGTCCATCATTGAAAAGACGATCAATCCAAGTAGAAAAGATTGGAGTTTGCAATTGGATGATGCTTTGTGGGCGTACAGAACTGCATATAAAATGCCCATTGGTATGTCACCTTATTGATTGGTATTTGGGAAACCATGCCACCTTCCAATTGAGCTAGAACACAAAGCTTACTGGGCTATCAAGAGTTTTAACATGAAGATGGATGAAAGTGGAGAACATAGGAAATTGCAACTCCAAGAGTTTGAGGAAATTCGCAATGATGCCTATGAGAGTGCAAGAATTTATAAGGAAAAGACGAAGGCTTTTCATGACAAGATGATTTCTAGGAAGGAGTTTAAAGTTGGTCAGAAAATTCTTCTATACCAGTCCCGACTTCGTTTGTTTCCAGATAAGTTGCGTTCTCATTGGATTGGACCTTTTCTTGTTACTAATGTTTTTCCTCATGGTGCACTTGAAATTCAAAGCTTAGCCACTTCCAAAGCGTTCAAGGTGAATGGCCATCGACTTAAGCATTTTTATGAAGGTTTCCAAGTCGAGAATGTGGAGAAACTAGACCTTGAGGATCCGGTTTATAAGGATTGAAAAAGGAAGCATTGAGTCGAGCCCAGGATAATAAACAAAGGCGCTGCTTGGGAGGCAACCCAAGGGAAGTTCATTTTTCTTTTCTTATTTTCACATTTATATATTGGTTATCTCTGCCCTTTCTGTGCATTTTACTTTACATTAGGGACAATATAATTTTTAAGTGTTAGGGAGGGGGTTTAGGCAGTATTTTTATGAGTCTGTCAAGACGTTGATGGTATGAGCCCTAAAATAGTACACCAACTTGCGTGACGCGATCACCAAAGCTAGGGCCAATTTTTCCAGTGGCAGATACCTACTTTCCGTCCCCAGAAGAGCTTTGCTGACGTAGTAGACTAGCTTATGCTGCCTATCTTGCTGGTGAAGTAGGACGGCATTTACAACATGGTCTGGTACTACCAGATAGAGGAAGAGTTCTTCATACTTGATTGGCGTAGACCATAGCAGTGGTTGGAACATGTATTTCTTCAGGTTAGCAAGGGCCTGGTCACACTCAGGACTCCAGTTGAACTGCTCTCATTTTTTCAAAAGTTGGAAGAATAGTCAGCACTTATCTGAAGATTCGCTAATGAACCGATTAAGGGTTGTTGTCATTTCAGTCAACTTCTGAACTTCTTTGATGTTCCATAAGGCCGTGGGGCCTGGATGTTTTGGATAGCACTTATTTGATTTGGATCTGCTTCAATCCACTGGTGCCTGATCAAAAATCTGAAAAAAAAAATTTCGAGCTTATCCCGAACACACATATAAAGGCATTAAACCTCATCTTATAACTTTTGAGGATGTTGAACACTTCCTTTAGATCGTCCAAATGTAATCTGCCAACCTTGCTCTTGACCACCAAGTCGTCAATATATACTTCAACAGTGCTACCGATGTGTTGCTTGAACATTTTGGTGACCAATCTCTAATAGGTGGCACTTGCGTTCTTCAAACCTAAAGGTATAACTTTGTAATAGAAGATCCCCCTTGGGGTGATGAATGCAGTTTTTTCTTGGTCTTCTTCATAGAGTGAGATCTGATGGTACCTGCGATAGGCGTCTAAGAAGCTCATCCTTTCAAATCCAACTGTTGCATTCACGAGATGGTCAATCTTTGAAAGAGGGAAAGGGTCCTTAGGGCATGTTTTATTCGATGAAGTCAACACAAACCCTCCACTTACCGTTCTTCTTCTTTACCACTACTGTATTGGAGAGCCAACGCGAATAGTATACTTCCCTTATTGCCCCCGCTTCAAAGAGCCTGTCAACCTCTTCGATTACCGCATCAATATGTTGAGTAGCCGCCCTTCTCCCCTTCTGAACCACAGGTCAGCATTGTGGGTCCACGTTGAGTTTATGGTAGGCTATATATGGGTTAATTCCCGGCATTCGTATGGGGTGTAGGCAAAAATTTTCATATACTCTGTCAATAGATCAATTAATGATTTCTTCTCAGATCTAGGGAGCGAGGTGCCAAGAACGAAATACTTCTCCTCGTTATGTCGATCTATGTAAACTTTCTTTAGGTCCTCAATAGCTTTATTTTCTGGTAGTAGCCCGACATTGTCAATTATGGGTCTATCATTGTGGAGCTCTATCATCTAAAATTTACTCGTCTTTTCCTTCGTTGCACATGCCGTCAGGAAACACTGCTTAGCTGCTACCTGGTCTCCTCTTATTTCCCTCACTCCTCCTAGGATTGGGAAGCAGATTAACTAGTGGTAGGAAGAAAGTATGGCCTTCATGAGATGCAACCATATCTTACCCATGATTGCATTGTAGAGGGAGGGCACATTAACTACCAGAAATTTTGTTTGGATTGTAATCCATCCCGCAATTATCGAGATGGTTACTTTTCCCAGCGGCCACACCAGGTCCGAGCTTAAACCGATTAAGGGGTTTAAGGATGGGTGAAGATCAGAATCCTTTAACTGCAACTTCTTGAAGAGGTCGTAGTACATAACTTCAGAGGAACTTCCTTGATCAACCAACATCCTCTTTACATCACAATCTCCCACTCTAAGCATTACCAGCAACACATCATTATGGGTAGTACTCCAACAAAATCGTCATCAGAGAAGGTTATGGCCTTAGCACTGCTGCCGACTTTAGCCTTTTTTTCTTGGGGTTTCCAACTGCATCACCTCCCTGAGGTGTGCAGCTTCTAGATCTCTGCCAAATATTTGTTGGGGTCCACTGTCGCCGATTTTGCCATCCCATAGAGGACATTGATTACCAGTGCAGGCTTTGTTCTGACTTCCTTCTGTGGGGGGGCTTCCTGCTTTGTCTTCTCTGCCTCCTGCTTAGTTTTCTCTCAGTTGATGTACTAGTCAAGATGTCCTGCATTTGCCAATTCCTCTAGGTGGTTCTTAAGATTTCTACAATTCTCTATCTGATAACCCTTTTTCTTGTGATAGGAGCAAAACTTCCTCTAGTCTCCAGCAGCAGGGTCTCCTCCCAATTTTGGGGGCCCCTTAAAGAAGAGCTTGTTGCGTATTTGGGGCAAAATCTTGTAAATTGGGTGCTTCAAGACTGTATTGACCCCTGTTGTTGCATTTTTGCTATTTTCTTCACGCCTGGGCTTTTTGCTTTTGCGCCCCTCTTTCTTCTCGGCTTTCTCACCAACCTGCTCCTATATTGGCTATGTTGCATCCTCTTCCACCTATGAATATTATTCAATCCTGAGCATTAGGTCTTGTATTTGGGTCACTGGTTTCTTCATGAAGGATTGTCTTAGTCAGTGTTCCCTGGGTAGGCCGGTCTTGAACTGTGCAACAGCCAGCTGCTCATTACAATCTGGTCCAAGGCTCTTTTAGCTATATCCTGGGCTGCTCGCCCCTTATGATGCTTATCCCGGTTGTCAAGCCCATCATTCAGCCACTTTTCCCAATCCTGCTGCTCTAGCTTGGCTCTTACCAGATCTTGTTCTGGTGTCTGATTTCTTTGGGGCTGCCAAACTCTTTATGGATGTTGATCTATGTGGCTGCTGATCGGTTTGTGGCTGCCGATCTTCCCGTCGATCCTTGTATTGCCCTGTACTGGAAGCATAATTCCCTGTTGTGCGCATGGCTGGAGGGCTCGGGTTTCTTGAATTCGTCCTCCTTCTGTGTCGCTGATCTGGTGATCTATCAGGTACTTGTCCATCTTGTATGGCAATTATCTCCCTCATGGCTTCAATCGTTGCCCTGAGGTGGGCGATTTCTTCGTCCCGCTGCCGGAGCTCCTACTCAGTTGCCCGCATTGATTGATTGCTGGGTACTCGGCCACTGGAAGGTGACGGATTCAGGTTATTGCGACAGTTCCTTCGCTAGTGTGGATTTCGGGCATACTACAGAGCTCTACCTAAACCCTCTGTCCTTCACGCTAGTTGCTTCTCGGGAATCATATCTCCGATCAAATAAAATGTCCTCCCGGAGTTCGCACTAAATCATCACCATGTAGACTTAACTGGCGAGTGCCATCTTGACCGTGACTGTCATGGCTATCGGTTAGCTCCCTATTGGTGGGATCACCTCCTATTTTGTCACAGTTGATACTCCTTGTTGTGTAGACCTTCCCATAGATGGCCCAATTGTAGGTGGAATTTTTAGGAAGGCCTAGTTGAACTCTCAAACCAATGCAATGAGCACGAGCAATCTATAAGAGAAGGAAATGATGAGAATGACTTGTTCCTCTTTTGGGTCGAAGGCACTCCGATGACTAAGTTAACAAGCTTAAACCATAATGAATCAAATCAAAGTATAGAGAGCTAGAACTCAAGTGAATATACCTTTCACCTTTGTGGTAAGGGGTATTTATAGTCTTTGGAATGCCATTATCCCTTAAGGATTTGTATTCTATCTCCTACTAGGAGTTAACCACTTCTAGATATTTATTCGTTATCCTAGTTCTTTTAGGAATGGACTTGCATATGCTTAACTGACTTGGTCTTTATTGGACCCAGGCTAAATTTTCTGCTATTAGGGCCTTTATCTGAGTGCTAGTGAGCTTGGGGCCCCTCTTGGCCCAGATCGGCGATAGAATCTTAGTTGGCCTAGATCTTATTGTACTAGGCCTCGTCGTTTTGACTCACAATAAGCAATACATTGGTTTTGGTCAAAACCACCTATGCTTCTGCCAAAAAAAGTAAATAATTCACAGGCTCACTAATATTCAGGGATGGCACTAGATTGGGGGAAAGTGGAGATCCGACCGAACTCAACCCGTTTTAGGAGGTTATGGAGGATTCAAAACGGGGGTGACGGCGGGGATGGAGGTTAAAATAAAAATCCATAGGGATATGGAGGTGGGGATGGACCAAGGTTTTCTCCCGCCCCGTTTCCCTGCTTTAATTTTTTTTTAATTTTTTATATAGGCTATTTTTATATTTTTTTTTACTCTTTTAAGTCTTTGCCTCTTTAAACGTCAAGTAGCAAAGCATAATCTATAATTGAATTGTAATGATACATCAAGGCTATGTTTGGTACAAGGAAATGGAAAGGAATGGAATGAGAATGAGAATGGAATGAAATGGAATAGTCATTCTCATTCCCTTGTTTGGTAAGACTAATAAACAATACTAGAATAGAAGGAATGAAATTTGTATATGATATGAAACTTTAATATTATGTTTATGCAAAATATTAATAATATATTATTTAATTATTAAGCAGTTATAATGGTGGTGGTCGTGACAGTGGCGGTGGTTTAATTATTAAATATTTTTATAAATTTTTAACTTTTTAAATTTTAAAATTTTAAAATTTTAAATTTTTTTATTTTTTTATTTTTTAAAATTTTTAAAATAAAAAAATAATTACCAAACATGTTTTATATTTTTTTAAAAGAAATTTGACAATAAAAATCTTACAAAGTTTTGTTTTATGATGTTTCATATGGGAATGGAATGACCATTCCCACTCTTGAAATAGAGAATGGTCATTCTAACAAAATATGAGAATGATCATTTTACCTTTAAATAGTAGTACCAAACAAGGGAATGGGAATGAAAGTTAAAATGGTCATTCCATTTCCTTTCCTTGTACCAAACATAGCACAAGGGTTTAAATTTTTTGCTTTCAATATTTATCACAACAATATATGTAATAGAAAATCATGTATTAAGCAAGGTAGTGTTCCCAGTAGTTCTCAATCATGAAATCAACGCTTGGCTCTTGAAAATTAGTCGTTTTTAAACAACTTAAATGGTGAAAAAAAATTGGGCTTAGGCTCGAGGTGGGAGTGGAGGCGGGGCGAGGGTGGAGGCAGGAATGGAGACAACCTTGTGCCCGTGAAGGCGGAGATGGAGGTCCTTGCCTCCATCCAAGCAAGGATAGAGGTGAATTTTTCAAGTGGACGCCCCACCCCAATCCATTTCCATCCCTACTAATATTGACAATCATTTCATAAGAGATTAAAATTAGTATTACACCCACATGACCATGCTTCTTCAAGAAATTTCGAATTTGCACAATCCCCCTTGAAAAATCAAACTTTAAAATTTTTAATAATTGTTTAACAGGATGCTAGATGAATATTTGTGTGTAGGTTTAGTAGTTGATGGAATTTAAACTGACGTCCACCCTACTTTACCAGTGCATGCGTCACAAATCAGTTTAAATAAAAGTAAGGTAACCTTCTTACTAAATCAGCATAACAAAATAAAATAAGCACCGCTCACTTTTTGTTTACTTATTTTTAACAGCGACTGATGTTACTCATATTTAAGATCAATTTATTTAATTAAAATTTTTGTTCATCTTTGCTTTTTTTTTTTTATCAAAATTTAATTTTTTATATAGATTATACTTTTTATTGAACACAAAAAATTAATAAAACGTCATAAATTGCTTAAATAAGTTTATAAGCTGATTAAAATGACATAGGAGTTGAGAAGTAAAAAAAAAAAAATAATAACCAAAATAGGCAAAAATCGTAATAAAAAATATCTAAAAACAAGGGCCAGATTTTGTTGGGGGTGGTGAGTGTGGGTCAACCCAATCTGGCAGCCTCACGGCTGACACCACATGCCAACCCATACCAAATCCCAATCAAACCCGAACCGAATCTTCCAACCTCCGCCATTGTCTTCTTCTTCTTCTCTGTCTATATAAATGAAGCCAAAGTCCCTCGTCAAAACCCATCCCTAAAAACAGACATCAACCCAGAACTCTCTCTATTTTCTCTTCGTTTTCAAAGTTTCTTCATTCCAAGTACTCATCATCATGTCTCAGGTAATTACTTGCTCTCTTACATAAATTCTCAGCCGTTGATATTCTCCTCCTTCCTGTTGCTCTATGAAAATTAGGGTTTATACGGACTAACATATATGCGTGTATATATATGTGATATGTATTTGGAACATAAAATTAAACCCTCTTCTGGTATGCTTTGTTTTGAATTCACGGATTTGCTGTCTGCTGACATAATTATGTTGTCGTTGCAAGGGAATTGAGGAAGAGGTGTCGAAATTGTATTCTGTATATACATATATATAGTTCATTTACATAAATACATATATTCATATATTCATATTGGGATTTGGCTGAAAAGTGGGAAATTTTGGGGAACCCATCAATGTCTCAAATGTTTGTAGGCTTCAAAGATCGGGTTGTTCTGTTAGGGCCTTTTATAGCTATCTTCAGATTTTCCTTTTTCTCCTGAAAGCTTATGCTTTATGTTTTGTGATATCAAAGTTTCATTTTCTCCGCGCACATACTTAAAAAGTGTTGTCCATTTACTATTTGTGATTATGAAACTAAGCGGGTTTAGAAGTTCAGGATAACCCACCTTGAACCAATTACTGTCTAATTGGTGTGCGGACTTTGTAGTCTGGTGGTGAAACTCAATTGGATGTCCTGAATGGGACAAGATAAGTTTCAGAAAGCTTGTTGTTTTGATATAATCAAAAGCTGCATGAATTTGCACATATGTGTTGGGTGCATGATTGTAAACTTGAAGCCTATCTTGGGTCTAGTTGTGTTTAGAAGATTGAATTCTGGGCATTAATGGAATTACTTCTGATGTAGTGATCAATTCACGATATATATGTTCCTGTCTCTTTTCAATGGTACCCTGGAGGTTGTGTTTGAAGGTTTGTACCTGGATATGTAACAAGGTTGCTGTTGTAACATGTAATTTTGTGGGAAAGATGACATTTGTTCCATCAAATTTCTCTTGAGTTCTCGAGGTTTTAGGTTAGATGATCTTTAATTCCAGAAAGTCTTGCGTGGGGTAGGTATGAAGGTTTACATGCAAAGATAGTCATGTCTCTAACTAGGCTGAAGGAGGGCAAGGCCTAGGGAAACCTTTAGGCAAATGTTATGTGCATTGAAATTCTTTTGAGTGTTGCTTCTGATTTGTAATTGGTTTTGAAATTTCTACAATGGTTCTTCGTGGATTAAATGAAATTGGAGCAATTTCCTCATTTTAGTAGCTAGATATTGTCAGCTCAAGAGTGTAGATGTTTACATTTGTGTGGGCTTATAGACGTGTGTATGTTGATCCAAATGATGATGTTATACTCTTTTTTTCAACTCCTATGACCTTTAGTGTGGCATTAAAGTTTTTTTTCTTTTCTTGACTTGTTCCTCATATATTGCCAACCTGAAAACCCTTTCTTCCGTATGCAGACTGTTGTTCTCAAGGTTGGCATGTCATGCCAAGGTTGTGTGGGAGCTGTAAACAGGGTTCTAGGCAAAATGGAAGGTATGTTGTTTGCACTTTACTTATTTTCATTTGTTTCTTATCAAACTTATTTTCATGTATTTCTTATCATTCACTGAACTCACTCAAGACATGAGATGAAAACCACAGCTGAGCATTTCTGAGTTGGTATTGCACAGTGCTGTTGTCTTTTCTTGCTTTTTCTCAAGTAGTATGATAAGATGCAACTATAGCATTTATAATAATGCAAGGGAATTGCTAAATCCAGTCATTATGGCGTATTTACAGCTCCCCTTTCACATGGGTGTGTCTTACCCTGTGAGAGAAGAAGGGATGTGGATACAACCATTTAGGCTGTGAATTTATGATCTTCTGTAGTACTTAGGTTTTGCTTTAATGTATTGTTAAGCTTCCTATCTTTCTGTGTGCATATATCTATACCTTACATTGCAGTACAGAGAGGTGATTTGTTTGCATGCGCTTGTGTGCGACTAAATTATAAGAATATTAGTAAAGAAAATTTAAATGAAGTGTCTTTTTTCCAAAGCCTAACATTATCTAGATAGTAGCTTTAGTGTGGAATGTGGAATAACTAGGTCATTACATTGGGCGTCTGAGGAATATGTAGAACTATTGGTTGGTTAACAGATTTATTATTCACAAAATTGGCAGCTCAACTGGCCAAATTATGTCTTATCTAATTCATACACGTATAGCATGTATGTGGCTTGGGATTTTTTCAGACTGTTGAAGGTTGTTCAATTTTGTCTTTTGTATATCATCATAAAGGTCATCAGATTATGGGCTGTGCATTTGATGAGAATGCTTTGTTTCTTCCATTTGCTGGGATTCAATTGTTTTCTTTTCAAATAAAGATAACTGGAAAAAGATTTGTTAGACAAGGAGCTTTGGCTGGAAATTAGACTTTTGTCCTAGCTGAATATTCTGATATTTGTTTTCGGCTTAATATGTCGGCTGGAAAAAATGTCATAATTTTTGGGTTAAATTTGCTATTATGTGTTCTAATGCCTAAAAGGTACGAGTAGGATTAGTGAAAAATTGCTTTGATGATACGTGTTTTTTTTTATGGCTGGGAACTGTTGTTCTGTTGAGATTTGATTGGTGGTGTCTCTTCTCAACCATCTTCAGGCGTGGAGTCATTTGACATTGATTTGAAGGAGCAGAAAGTGACTGTGAAAGGCAACGTGCAGCCGGAAGCAGTTCTTCAAACAGTTTCCAAGACTGGGAAAAAGACTTCATTCTGGGAAGCTGAAGCAGCAGCAAAACCTGCTGAAACTGCTGCCGTTGCTTAATACGCTTCTGTCGATAACTTTGTGGGAGTAAAATGTGTGACAGTAAAGTTGGCTTAGTGAACTTATGATGAAACA
This sequence comes from Euryodendron excelsum, assembly GCA_033060915.1. Taxonomy (NCBI): domain Eukaryota; kingdom Viridiplantae; phylum Streptophyta; class Magnoliopsida; order Ericales; family Pentaphylacaceae; genus Euryodendron; species Euryodendron excelsum. The sequence continues at coordinate 20,214,086 of CM065390.1, read as the reverse complement.
CAATATGAATTGTGGAGTGTTAGCATGTGTTATCTTGATTGTAAGCTACAATAAGGTCTTGGGTGCTACCCTTATTTGATCTCATGTACTAGTTTATACTCTTTGTACTGGTTTATAAATCGAAACTATGCCTTTTGAGAATTTTTTGCTGCCTTATTTATACGGTGCTCCATTTGGTTGTTTGGGAAGCAGAGTAAATCAAAAAAGATAGAAAGAAGAAAAATCTAGAATAGCCACTTACATCGGCCACATTTCTGCTTGTGCTAGCTGGCATAGGAAATGCTAGGACTGGGAAAAGAATTCATGGAAGGATTTAAATTGGATTGAGGATGATTTAAATAGCTTTGGTAGTACCGCTGTTGAAATCAGCTCGGTTTGTGTTTTGAGACGATCTCGGAGTCAAAACCTGGAAGTTGGTATGCATATGAAAGTGTGGAATCACAAACATAGAAAAGTTTGTTGGGACTGGTTAATAAATTTTCATGTGAAAATGCAGTGAATTGGACTTAGCCCATCAAGCATTCGGGGAAGTAAATGAGCCACAATAGTGGGCCGGGACTGCATTGACATGTAGGAGGATGTGATCAACAAGGGAAGGGAAAAGAAGCCATTGATCTCTTCCATACTTTGCACTCTTCAGGTCTCAAAGTTAGTGGACTTTTACTCAAATAAGTAGGCTACTCAAAGAATCTTGAAAATTTATCCGCGCAACCATTAATCACAACTTAGGAATTTTATTAGTAATAAAAATAAGACACTTGAATTCCATATATGTGCATGTATAGGCAGATGTATAGAGTGATACTATAAAAAGAAAAATTTTGTACTGAATTTTTTAGACAAAATGATGAAGTTGTTTGTAGTCCATTTATTTCAAACCAAATTACTCATCATTTAGCGCATAATTTCAAACATACCATTGTCATAAAATTCGGTAGAGTTTTCTGTGTACAAATTCTGTAAAAATAGAATTTTCTATATGTATATATGTAAGTTTATATATATATATATAGTATATGAAAAAATCTTCAAAACAAAATAACTATTTAACTGGAGCATTGATAAATTTTCTAGGAACAAACTGAGAACTATTCCTAAAAGTATTATGTAAAAATATAATTTTTAAAAATTTGAGGGCAGGCCTCACATGGCTCCGCCCCCAGCTGTGGGGAAATCCTTGAGGCCTGTGACTCTTCTTGCCCTACTGCAACAAATAGACCTATTTCATCTTACCCATCTTAGCGTAATCAAAATAGTGTCACCTAGTCCATTTTCGTTTTATTTTCTCTTGTTTAGAAACAAAAAAATTAAATTAAAAATGACACCATAAAAAATACTATCATTTTCATACATTTTCCATTGCATATAAAAACGATCTAGAAATTTAGGAAAATACCATTTTTTTTGTTCTTAAAAATGGGATTTTTTTTTTTACAAAAAATTTTTAAAAATAAGCCTTGAAACTGGTTTATCAAATGTGGTCTAGGCGAAAACAATTTCCAAAAATAGTTTTTCAAATGTGATTTTGGCAAATTTTGAAGGAAAAAAAAGGGGTCTGCTCAATATAATCAAGCATGATTGTTTGCAAAACTGAAATCAGTTAGTAGTCTCTTCATTGACGATACGAAAGTTGTATTGGTTCGTGGGCTGGGTTTTCAGCTTGATTCGGGGTTTATTAGAATGGTTTAATTCCAACTAATGAATGAAAAGGAGAAAAATGAACCAAAAAAAGGAAATATATTTTCCCTCTTAATCAATCGTCTGGAAGGAATTGTTTTCAAAAAAGAAAAACAAAAGAAAATATGCACCCCAATTCTAATTCTAGTATAATGAAAGCAATTACCAACTCCGTTAGCCAAAAAATTAAAATAAAATAAAAGCAGCCAAGATTTCTCTTATAATGCAGTGATTTTGGTATGGCACAGGTCATTCAGACCCAAATGGAGCAATTGTTCTGGGCTCAAGAAACCACCTCATTAGTAGTATAGGACCATATCACTTTCCAGTGAAGCAAGATCTCTCTACCCATGCAAGTAAGAGGGGTGAGAGGAATCCAAGGACTTTTTGACTTTCTGGCTTGATTTTGTAGGCCTCTCTCTCTCTCTCTCTCCGCCCCGTGATACCAATCACATTCACCTTCATTTGACCCTGTTGTCCTGTAATAATTTTGCAAATAGTCAGCTGGTGAAAAATATTTTTTTGACTCTTTCTAGTATTTCTAGGGACCCAAAAGTTAAGATTAAAAATAAAGAACCAATCAAACAAAAGGAAAATAATTAAATGGTTGCTTTGACATTTTTTGTTTTCCAATAAGTGTCCACTGAAGTAACTCTTGACAGTCTTCTATACAAAAAAAAAAAAAAAATTAACTCTTGACAGTGACAAATAGGAATGGCAATGGATCGGGATAGGGGAGGAAGTTGAGATCTCTATTCCCGCTTCCATTTAAAATATTCATTTTTTATTTTCACCTCTATTTTTGGATGAGGATTAATTGGAATCTCCACTTTCACCTCCACCTTCACCCTGTCTCCGCCACCACCTCCAATCCAAACTCAAGCCCAAACCCAAACTTTTTTTTGTTTTTTTGGTACAAAAGAAACAAGCAACACAATGCTCAAGAAAAGAAAATGAAAAAAAAAAAAACTAAGTTGTTAGAAATATTAATAGTATCATGGTCTCCACTTGACAGTAAAATAGAATTAATATTCGAACATTTTAGGTTGTATATAAATCAAAATAGTGTTATTGTACTGTCAAAAGAAATAAAGCTTAAAATAACAAATTAAAAGCCCATTCAACAAATAATATTAAAAAATTATTGAATATAAGTCAGACACCAATCGACTCAAAACTTAATGATGGTATCACTAGTACACCATACATAAAAAATAAAAAAATTTCTAAAAGCGGGAGAAGCGGGGCGGAGTAGGAGAACAACTTAGTCTATCCGTATATAAAATTTCATTTTAACCTCCATTCCCATTTTGTATCCTTCATTCTATCCCTAAACGAGACGGATGCGATCAAACCTCCACTTTTTCCGATGTATTGACATCCTACAAAGGTGCTCTCTTTTTCTTTATGTGGAAATAATATGAATCAAAATGATAGTACAGAATCTACTGTTAACATACTTATAAGTTTGACATTTTTAATTTGATGAAAAATGATGTATTAAATTTCTTTTTGATAGTTTCAAAATAATATCGTGACTTGTTCAAATCGTATCGGATCAAATTTATGATCCAATTTAATAAGTTTATTTCTATTCAATTTTGCAATAATGGGAGGGTGGACAGAGAGAGGGGCACGGCCCACCCAAAATATTTAAATTACTACAATCCTCATAGATTTTTAAATATTTATAATAAAATATAGGTATTGTCCCCTTTCAAAATTTAAAAAAAATTATCTTAATTCCTATAAAATTAAAGGTTTTTTACTTTAACCCCCTATACAAATTCTTTGTCCACCATTTGCATCCAAGAATGCCGGATTATCGGATCGGGTAACGATATAGATCACACCAAGCATGCTTTATTATAATGAGACAGAGGAATGTGGTTCATGGAGGATACGTGCTGCCATACTAGCATTGTGACACACAACATTTGTTCCTCTTGATTGATACATTTTTAATAAATTGGAATTTCTTTTGATGATCACAATTAAGAAAATACATCTTTTTTCATTTTAAGAGACAAATTATGCCGAAACATGGACTGAGGTACGTTTGCCTCATGGAATGTTCCTTTGTAACAGGAGTTATGATTTATGTCGACTTTATTCATGTAGCAAGCGTTGCTAGCGTTTCAATGAATTGATTTCTTCTCAATGAAGGGATTGGCTATGGTATCATAAGTGATTTCTAGTTTTCTACAGTATCGGTATTCAACTATAAAAAAAATAAATCAATTTTGGTAGTATTCTTTCTTTTCTCTTTCTTACATCAATCAACTCCCTTCTTTTTTCTCTTTTCTCTCTCTACCCCCATTTTTAGTCTTTCTCTGTTTTTGACACGACTGACCAGTCTCTTCTCTTTCTTGTGTCTACTTTCCTAGCACGGTTTTGCTCTCTCTCTCTCTCTCTCTCAAATGTCCCTGATCGTGTCCTAAGAAACCTCCTCTGCATACTTGGAAGGCACAGACCCACTAGTGAGTATTGCCCTTTGATTTGTTGGCATATTTGGTTCTTCATTTCTTGTGTGTTCTTTTTAAATTGACTTCCAAATTATTGATGTTAGCTTTTATGCTACCACTAGGAGGTGGTTATAGGTGCGGTGTTATTCTCGTAAATACATGTACATGCATCTACAGGGATGCGATCTGGTGAAATTTTTGACCGTGTATGGTGGTTCTGATTCATTTTGACGTGCTTTGACAAGATTGATGAGGGTTTTAATCTGGGTTTGTGATCCAATGTCTTTGATGTGCGAACACTGATTTGGTGGCATTCATGTGAAGTAAAATGCAGGAGTGTTTGCTAATCTTTACATTCTGTCATGATAGATCAATTAATGAAATGAGACAAAATTTAAGATTGGGTTTTAGTTCCTTTTTTAGTGTTTTGTGTGTAGCAAACAGTCAGTCATTGCTGCCTCTTGATCTCCTTTTTTTATGTATATTTTTTTTGGGCACTTTTTAGCTGCTCTTGGTTATGGCACACCAGTCCTATGGAGGAGATTCACAGGCATATTCACCAAATTCTCTTCCCGTCCATGTCCATAGTTCTGTGACTTTCATCCATCGAATGAAATTTAAACATGGCATCTCGAATTCTTATTTCTAACTCTGCCTTGGCTTCCTCACATTTAGCATCTAGTCTAGTGCCGGCGAACTCTCTTCGTGACTCCTTCGGCAATCCAACCTGGGTAAGTAAAGCTTTGAACTTTGGGTGCTCGAGACTTGAAAATCATATTGATCCACAAGACTCATGCACCCATTCAGCTAGATAACCAAGTGCTAAATCAATTTGGGTCTTGCTCAGAGTTGGAACAGTCGATTCTTTTGGACAGCTTCTTTTTATTGTCTTCCAAAATCCGAAAAGCACCCAAGTCTTCTTTCCCACCTGATAACATCAAAGCGTCTCCAAGGCATCAAGAACGGCAGGTCGTTGCGAACCTATCGAGAGCTTGGTGTGGCGGCTTGTGTGTGTGTTGAGTAATCAAATAATGGAATTTTCTATTGAAGAAAGAGGGTTCTAGGTATGGAGAAAAATATTGAGGGGTCCATGAGTCTTCTTACGTAAAAGTCCCAACTTCCAAATTTGAAGAGATTTTTAGTATAACTTAACTGTATGTATATGATTATTATATGTAGGACTTTATTTTTTGTGGTGGTGGGGGATTTACAGAGGGCTTGTCCGGTTGTGGGTGGAGGCTAGTTGGGGCACCGGTGGTGGGTGGTTCTGTAACTCCTAGAGAGGAAACAGAGAGATAGATGAGAGAGATTTTTATTAAAGGTTGCGTATCAGACGGAGACGGATCCAGAAAAGGAAAGGAAAAATAAGAAGATGAGAGAGAACCCCAAAAGTCATGTCTCTTCTTATTTTTTCTAATGCAAGTGAGGATATATTTGTCAATTCATATGGTTAATATAGGCAACAAACGAAAAAGTGGGGACGGAGCTGATCGCAGTGGTCTAGCTGAAATTGCTCTTTATTATTTTTTCCTTAGCTGTGACCAGTTTTTAGCTTTCCTTACACAATGTCTCCCCTCCCAAAAATGTCAATTTCAAGGGGTCCACTTCACCTTTATTTCAGACTCTCTCCTTGTGCGATTGCGTCATTTCTGTGGGCTGTTTCTCGACCGGGGAGATGAGGCTTTGGTCCAGCGAAGAGAGGGGTTTTTAGAGAGATAAATCTCTACCATCATGGATTATGGTTCTGCTAGATAGGGAAGAGAGAAGGTTGTTACTATGGTGAGTCTCTGAGAGAGAGAGAGAGAGAGAGAGAGCAAGAGATGGGTTCGGCCATTGGGGTTGGCTGGATTTCTCCTATGGTGATCACCGGAGTGGCGGCCATGGGTGGTGCTGGCATGTGGTGATGTAGTGGGTGTAGAAAAAAAATGAGAGAGAGGGAGAGAGATTGGGGCCTTAATGGTGGCTGTGGAAGGTGAGAGGTAGAGAGAGGAGTGAGTTTGGGCGTGGTTGTGAGCGATAAGACTTGCGTCAACTTTCCCAACAATCGTTCCCCCTCAAAAAAAAAAAAAAAATAAAATAAAATAAAAAAGCCACCGCAGATCTGCTCATGCGCATACGGATACAAAAAAGAGATTCCTACACTTCTCTCTGTCTACATATTTGTATGTGACTGTTTTTTTCAGGTCTCTGTCCTTGTTCTATTTGGATGATTTGTTTACCTTTTTGTCTTTCCAAATCGTTTCTATTGAATCTGCTGTTATGTGTTTTCAGGCAATAATCAGATCCAATGGCAGAAGTTTTCGTGGTTTGTGTGTGTAAACTTTTGAAGTTTCTAATATAATGTTTCAACAGAACATTGATAACATCCAAATCAACACTGATTGCTGAAGTGGCAAGGTTCGTTCTCTGAATACTATGCTCTATTTGTTTTGGGTTGTAATTTGAATTAATTGATTAACAATAGTTTTACCACACGCATGCAATTAAGTTATGAAATGGGTTTTTAATTCGTTTACAAGTTGAGTTTTCTACTTAAAAGTTGCACATTGATCTTCTCAAGCTTCGCCCATTTATCAAGTAATTAATCTTTATTTAGGTATATCATCTCCACGTGATTTGCTGCTATATATTTCTCACCAGTGATAGTGAATTGTGTTATGTTTTTATTATTATTTATTTTACTTCAAATTAATTAAATTTTCTCACCAGTGATAGTGAATTGTGCTATGTTTTTATTATTATTATTTATTTTACTTCAATTTAATTAATTTTTCTCACCAGTGAATTTCATTAATTGTTTTATGTAGATCTGTTTGCTATTTTACTAACTCTCTGGAGCAATTTTGGATTAGTGGAAGAATTGATGTTATTGATAGGTCATGTTCTGACCCTATGAAGCTTCAGGTGCCTTTTTAAGTTTCAAGCACACTGAAAAAGTGTTTTCTTGTTTCATTACTATCTTATTTTTTATTGCTGAAGAATGTAGTAATGTTGATCTATAAATGTTAAACCATAAAGTCTATGGATATTTGCTTATCAGGTCTTTTCTTCTTCCTTTTTGATGCACATGGGAGTTTTAGCTTTGATCCATTATTCTTCACCTGTGCACTCTAAACTTTTCAATCAAGTGTATTTGTAGCAAAATGGAATGGTGCAGGGGTTTCAGGGCCAGCGTGATAATGTGTGTTCAGTACATGGTGTTAATTTTGGGATGTCAAAAGTACAGTGTTGATTGGACTAATGTTATAACTTTAAATAATCCTTTTTCCTGTTCATTCGTACTTCTTTTCGGAAGTCCCTTGAGATGTTCAACTTCGGGATAGTTTTGTATGTCGATTTGTTTCTATTACTTTTGATTTGGGCTAATAATTAGTTTATGATGGCTTTATGTTAATTGGAAGTCATTAACTGTGAATGCTGGCATATTTATGTTTGGTTATGAGCGCCGGAGGCTAGATGTTTGACTTTCATTCTTACAATGTTCTAATTTTCATTCTAATGTTTGATTGACATGACAATTAGTTAGAATTTGTTTTGGTTACAATTCAACGGCTAAGATCAATTTGGACCACGATTCAAATTCCTGCTTAGAAATGTCGCCATCAATATCTCTCTCTCTCTCTCTCTCTCTCTCTTCATTTTGTAAACCCTTCCACAGCTGTTGATGAAAGTAGTTGTGAAAAATTTGCAGGCATGGCGTGCAAGTAAAGAGAGCATTAAATGCTCCCTTGGGCTCTGCACCTCACTGTCTCCACCGTCTTTGTCTTGGCAAAGCTGAACTAGAGACCCACCGCATTTTTCTCTCTCCCTTCTCTCTTTACGCAGTCTTCCCCACCACCACCTCTCAGTGCTCTCACCTTTAGATGATCTGAAATTTAAATATCTTTGTTTCCCTGAATTTTCCTTGCAACCTTTCCTAAGAGCCTGTTTGGAACTTTGGGGAGGGGAGGGGAGGAAAGAGAAGGGAAAGGAAAGAGAAAATGAAGAAAAAGTAATTTTCCTTTCCTGTTTGATTTTGTAGAAAGATGAAAGAAAAAGCAGTTTCCCTTTCTTGTTTGATTTTTCCTTCCCTTTTCCCTTCGCTTTCTATCTTAGGTAGAATCAAACAAGGGAAGGGAAAAGGGATGAAAATTTTTTCAATTTTCCCTTCCCCTCGCTCCCCTCTCCCAAGTTCCAAATAGGCTCTAACTGCCTTAGACTCCTGTGCTGACTAATATATGCTTGGTTAAAGAAGACGATGGAGAGGCTCTGAGCTTTGCGTTTGAATCAGTTAGCCTTACCCTATTCTCTTCTTTCTTGATTCTATTTTCATTCCCCTTCTCTCTCTCTCTCTCTTTCTAAATTTTTTGTTGTTGTGACGGATTGCAGTGGAAAATCTATGGTTGCTTCTTTTCAATTTATGTATTTCTATTGAAGATGAGCATTCTCTGTGTGTGTGTGTGTGTGTGGATACATATACCTTAGATTTTAGCCATTTCTAGCCCTTGATTTGCATTTAGGTCTGAGGTGAGGGAAGGAGAAACATATAGAAAAGGGTGGCTCACACTCAAATTTCAAAACACCATAGTGTGACACACAAGAAGCCAGAGAAGGAAACCACATAGATTTGGGTTTAGTGTCCAAACGTATATACATATACATATAGATATAGGTATCTACATCTCATGTTCTGTTCAATGTTTGAATGTTTATTGATTAATGTTGAGAATATAGTTACTGAAAATTATATATCGGTAGTTGTTAGTTAGTGGTTAAATGTTGTATTTGGGTTTTTGATTCAATAAGCATTGCGATGATTTCTAATTATTTATCCTGGGAAAAAGAGTTTCTTTATTATTCTACTTATCAACACCAAAAATTACAGAGTTTATTATTCTACTTATCATCTACATTTCTACTGACATTTTGTAGATCTTTGCAGAACATAATTTTTTTTACATAATTTATTTCTATGCATTGCAGATGAACAATCAGTTTTGATTAATTTACTTGGGGTCCCACCTGATTCACTGTAATGTCATTGGAGACCTGTGTTTGATATTGTTTTTTTAGTTGTATCACAGGTTCATTCAGGTGAAGATTTCAAAATTATTTCTTTGATCTCAACCTAGCTTCCTCTTCATGTGTCACCTACGTACTCTTTGTTAGAGAGAGAAAGAAAATGCATTTAGCTTTCGAGATTGAGAAGAGATGGGAATCCAGAAAATTATGAGACCCAAACAAATTCAAGAACAATTTTTGAGGGATTGGTGAAGAGTAGTCCACTAAGAATGTCGCAGAATTTAACGCCAATCTTATCGCTTTGTACGGGTAATTTCACATTATTGGTTTCACCATATATTTGATTTTTTATTTTATTTATATTAATGGGTTTTTCTGATTTTTGGGTTCTTTAGATTGACTACGGACCAATTAACTAGAAGGTTTATTGTTGTTTTTCTTTTTCTTTTTCTTTTTTTACCTTTAGGTGTTAAGAAAGGGGAGAAGAATGTGCAAAAAGTAAATAGGGATGCTACCTGGAGGTATGATACGGTCTCTCATAAAATGCATGAATTGGTAAATTTCGTGGTGTGAATTATTGAATTTTTTACTTAATTATGTTGCATAACATTGTCTTAGTGGTGAACCTTTTTTCCAAATTTTTTCTCAATATAAGTTGGTGTAGTTTGGAGGTTTAAGCCTTAATTAACACATCCATTCATGAAGGAAGATGATGAGAACTTTCCTAATTCCCTGCTGCCACGTACTCTGATTGTGAGAAGATGATGAGAGGCTTCCTAATTCCCCAGTTCCATTCAAGACTTATTACACTTGAGATTAAGTTTCAGACTTCGTAGGCTAATTAATTTTGTTTTTATTTTTTTGTTACAATAACAGAACCCAGTTAAGGGTACAGACACAACCTGTAAGAATTTCACTCAGGACTGCATAGCATGCAGGTATAACCTCTCATTCCTTTCCTGTGTGTGTGTGTGTGTGTGTGTGTGCAGTATGTACACAAATACTATGTTTTGATTGTTTGTAACAGTGTTTTTGAGGACCAATTCACTTGGGATTTTTGTTTTCAGGTCACAAAATTTGCAAATGGGGTTGATTTTTTTATTTTTCTTTTCCAAATTATTTTCTCAACAGCCAAAGAGAGAGCTTGAAAGTGTTTTTTTGTTATCTTTATTTTTTTTTTCCATCAAACTCAATTCAATAATAAAATTTGTTGCAAAATTACTGAGAGTAATAAAATCTCTTGGGGTTCTTGACTTCAGCTCCTTAATGTTTTGTTTTTGCTTTTTGAAAACGAAAGAAATTCCCTGGTTGCCTTAATTTGTTTAGCGTTTGTGAAGATTTATGCATTTTGATTGTAGAGACAAGCATGAGATGCAATTGAGATCGTGTACCTGAAAGAAATTTACTTTTGATCCAAATGCCAGGACCTACGACCCTGAATAATTCCATTGGCTCTCTAAGTTATTTTGTTGTGAGATGGTAATTAAATGTGAGGTGGTAAATAAATGTTATTGGTCCGGTTAGATGTAAAATTTATGCATAAAAATTGTTTTTTTATAGCTTTGCTTTTCTGGAAATTGAAGTTTTCTTATTTCTGGGTATTTCCTTTGTAATTTTGGCACTTGAATTGGCCAGCTAAGCTCTCATTCTAATTCTCTATCCTCTCAAATAGGTGAAAATTGCTGATTTGGGATTGGCTGCAATAGTTTGCAGGAACCACTCGATGCATTGCATACTTGGGACGCACATTAAATACAGCGAGCCAATTTATAATTGCACATCATAGTAGTCAACCATTTAAAGGTATTCCAGTGAAGTTTTTGCATTGGATGTTTTTGAAGATAATATTGAATTGAAAGCTTCTGCTATCTCTTCAATTTTCCCCAGTATCTCTTCAATTTTCATTTGATTGCAATTCTCTCTATTGATTTCGAGAATTGGGTTTTGTTTTTGGTTCTATATTGGATGAGGGGTAATTGAGAATTCATATCATTTCCACTACGGTTATATAGATGTAATCTGTTTTGGCTGTTGGTACTCGTAATTGGTAGGTTTTAAATTGAATTTTGAAATTTGAATTTTTGCATTATTTCTTCAAAAGAAGCATGTCTGAAAGATTCAGTATTACATTTTTCTAAGTTAAAGGATCTCATTGTTTTTCTCTTTACAACTCTGTTTCTCTCTAGAATGTGATATTGAATTTGAGAATTTTGGATGTTGGGTGTGTTTATGGGAAACCAATTTGAATTAAATTTGGATTTTGTTGGGGAGTGCCATAAGCACGGGTTATCCGTAGTATTATATAATATATAACAGTATAATGTATGCTAAAATATGGTGTTTTATTCATTTATACTTTTATCCCATAGTCCTTTACTCCTGGGAGTACAAGACCCACTTTCCCCTAGATAAAATAAGACCTACTAGAGAGCATGAACACTCTGCCCTTATCCCGCGAATCAAACGAGCAAAGTCTACTACTAGAAGGCATGGACATTCCGTGGGTAGTGCCATATGCGTGTATGACGCAATTTTGTGTGTCCGAGATATTTTTTGACTCTCCAAACACGCTGCAGATGGGTGTCCCAAATGGGATATGCTGTGGACACGAGGGCTTGCATGAAAATTTTGAAAGTGTGTGAGTGGGAGTTGATTTGGAAATTGGAAAATTCAAAGACAACTAATTGTTCATAGAAATGCTTTGAAAACTAGGTTTGTTAGTTCAATCGGTTAAATTGTCAATCGATTCAAGTAAATGGTGTGGTTGACCCTCCAAACCCGCACAATGGATGAAATTATAAAACTTACTAGCTAGGAAGCACGAACACTTTGCTGTGAGGCCCCCGTATGTGTGTTGGACACCTTTAGGATGTGGACACACGTCTGACACCTGTCCAACATGCCATCAGACGTGTCCAATTTTTTGTAACGTCTTTTCCTTCAAACACTCAGTGGACACTTATCGGACACGCGTGTTTCATTTTGGACACTTTGTAGACATAGCAGGGCTCTACCACAATTTTTGAAAATAAAAGATGGGTCTATTTTGTAATTTTAAAAACTCGAATCTGAAAATAAAAAAAGACAAAGGTTTTCGAGAGAGAGAGAGAGAAACCCTAGCCAAAGAATCCCAGAGGCTAATTGCTTGGATACATAAAGCGTTTCTGCACTCTTTAACTGCACATGGTCTTTAATTAAGTTATGGAAGACATGGTTCTTTAATTTTGATTAGTGTTATATTGTATTTTTTATTAGCTTTAAATTATATATATATATATATATGTATGACATGTAGAAAATATATAAAATCATATATTTTTGCCGTGTCCCAGCCATGTCGTGTCTTGCATTTTTTTAAATTGTCGCGTTAGCGCATCAATGTCGTGTTGTGTTCGTATACTATGTCCAGGTCGGTGCTTCTTAGCCTACTAGGAACCATGGTTCAATGGCCAACTGTTCGAACCATGAGTTGGTATATCCCAGACCGTCTACGTCTTGGAGTTTATAAAACGGGGAAAAATCCTAGAGTTTATTCATAGTTTCACTTCACGCTCCCCACACTAGACCTTTCTAGCAATCGGCCTCTTCCCAACGACACCTCCTACTCCTCCACTGCTCCAGCCTTGGTCCTAGTAGTCTCTCTCTCTCTCCCACAGTTCTTCACTTCTTGAATCTTTGGTTTTGTTTGTCTCTAATATTTATTCCATTGATCATTTTTAGTGCCATAGGCAGCATCCTCTGGCAGCAATCTCCAACTCCCACAACTAGGTTCTCTCTCTCTCTCTCTCTCTCTCTCTCTCTCTCTCTCTCTCACCGGTGATCAAAGTCCCTATCAATTGGGACAACCCCTTTGCTATTATGGTTAGTCTCCACAGAGAGAGAGAGAGAGAGAGAGAGAGAGAGAGAGAGAGAGAGAGAGAGAGAGAGAGAGATTGGGGCCTTAATGGTGGTTGTGGAAGGTGAGAAGTAGAGAGCGGAGTGGGTTTGGGCGTGGTCAAGGGCGGAGGGACTATGAAGGCTCCCTTGGGTTATAGCCTAGGGGAGCCCAGCCCAACCCCTATTTTTGATGTACGAACTTTTTTAATATTTAAATTTAGCCCACCTCAATATTGCCCTGCCTAGTCCACCATTTTCTATTGCTAAACCCATCACTTAACCTAATTACCTAACACATCTCACTTCAATCTTAATTCTTAAACCCAATAAAAATTAAATTAATTAATTAACCATTAAAAAAGTGCCCTAGGATAGGTAGAGTTACAGTCTAACTATTAAAAAGATTATTTAACACGCTTTATGTTTTGTCTAACTATATATATTTTTTATTATTTTCTTAAAGGAAAAAAAATCATTTAACCCCATTAAATTAGGTTTTGACCTCAACACTATTTCCTCATGGTACGAACCCGAGAGAGAGACCAAGGAGAAGAGCAGACTCCCGTCACCTTCGGAACTTCATCCTCCATTACCTGTAGGTACTTTGTGTTTTTCTCCACTAGTAATTATAAACCATGATCTCTAATTGCAGTTCTTAGAATATCTTCTTTAAGTCTTTGTATAAATCCCATTTTAGTAACTTTGCGCAGTCTGGTTTTCCCAAAAACTGATCATGATATGAATTGAATATCTTCTTTGGTGCTTTGTGTTGTACTTCAGTAATTGTCAACCTGAGTCTTGATAATTGTGTCTAGTTTTGTTATTAAAAAAAATGTGACAACTTTGATAGGAAAATAATCATTTAAACATCAAGTTAGTATTTATAAATGGATATTTTAAATAAACGGCCAATCACAAAAAGTTCAACAAGCTATTTTGGAGTATATATTTTTTGGTCGTGCTTCTTATTGGTAAGATTTAGTGCTCTTATTTGTTGGATAGGTGATCCATTTGCACAGGCGCACATTTTTGTGATACATTTGATCCATCTGCACATGTGCACATTTGTGGTACATTTGAATATGTAGAATTTGTTGAAATAGTGATCCATTTGCACAAGTGCACATTTGTGATATAAATTCAACACTTGTTTGATTCTTTTTCTTGTCAACAGAAATATTCTATAATGGCACATGAAAGAGATAAGAGATGAAAAAATATTCTTTCATTCTTGAAACCAAAAGTTGATAAATCAAAAAGTAATACACTTTCTTCATCTAATGTTGGTACTTCAATTCCAAATGAGGAGTCTCCTTCTAAATCTCGAAGAGTTGTTTATGTACACTTTTGCTACATATTAGTCGTGAAATTGTTTGGTCTATTTAACTTTTGCATATACATGTTCTATAATTTTTTTTTGTAAATTCATTAAATTTTGGCATAGCCCAAGGCAAATCAAAATCCTGTCTCCGCCCTTGCGTAAGTGTATGAATATTTGTGTTTATACAGTGGATTTATGAACTGGGATTGTAGGGTTTTGTGTGCTGCCATGCATGTGGGTCATGTGCGTGTGTTATAAATATTTGAATGGGCTTGTGTATATAGATCATAGATGTATATTTACATAACAGGTGGGAGTTCTTCATGGATGTGGAAAAGTTAAGAGAGGGAAAATTCAGATTTTAGAGAGAATTTATTTTTCGAGAGAAAGAGATTGGGTTTCCATAGAAAAGAATAGGAAAAGAAAGAAAAGAACGAGAGAGAAAAGAAAAGCGGAAAGAAACAAAATAAAATGGAAGTTGCAGAAAATACCGAAGTTCAAGAAAATCTGGGTTTATAGCTGTATGGGGATCATAACAGAGAAAATCATAGTGTGCGAGCCCACAGGTACTACAGTGCACCATTGGCTTGTTCGGACCCTTCGGTTAAGGCTTTGAGTGTTATAAAGTACCTATCCCTAGGTATTTCCATGTTTAGACTCCATCTTTAATTTTTTTTATTTTGGTCAAATCTAGACCCTAGAATGATTTCAGACACGAAAAATTGTTTTTTTTTGTTTTTGTTGCTTCGTGTGAGCTTAAGGCCAGTGTGTCTAGGGTGTGTGTATATATACATATATATAGATATATATATATATATATATATAGAGAGAGAGAGAGAGGGGGGGGGGGGGGGGAGGGAATACCTATATAATCAATCAAGATATGACCATCAGAGAACCGGCCACCCGGTTTACCAGGATAAGTCATTCCATATGGTTGTTTCCATGAGCGAGAAAACAACTTTAGGCCTTTACCAGTATCAACATTCGAGTCCCCAAATACAAAAAGCTTCACATTGCTACCTTGAGGTTTATGTGATTCTTTGATGCCTTCAACTTCTCCTATTACCAATAGTGACAAGAAAGCACACTGTAGTAAGAATGTAGCCATGGCTTCGGTATAAAAAACAATAAGTCTTGGAGGGAGATAATTGTTTTTGCTTCTTCCATTAAGGGCTAATTTGAGGTGTAAAGAAAGAGATCTCCAGCGATGATACACTTTTTAATGATATTTCCTTTGTTTCGTTAATTTAAATGTTACCTTCTTGAATATGTGAATAGAAGTTAATGAAAGCTTCTATACTTTTTGACATGATTTTTGAACATTCAAAAGAAATTTAATTAAATAAAATCTTTCACTGATTAAAGCTTCTTACTGATGAGAATATGAGGATGATTCATTAATAAATATTTGTCTACACTTTTGAAAGATATAATTTCCTGCCCCAAAAATCGGAGATATGCTATTAATGATGACAATGACAAAGAGTTGCACACTGCCACCTTAACATTTATATGATCCTCTATTGGTCTTATGACCATTGATTTATATGCAACAAAAAATTTTTCCCACTGGGAAAAAAAGCACTAATACATGTTTTGTGCGGAATTATTTGAGTGCCGAAAAGTTCATGTTTTCGTTGTTCAATATTTCTCAACTGTTAGACTAAATTAGACTGAAACAAACAAAAAAGTGTAGAAAATTTATTTTTGAACAAAAGCAGAGGAATTTATTAAGAATTTTGAGGTTAAAGTAAATAATTACAAGAAGGAGATTATAAATTCAACAAATTAGAGTAATTTCCTATAAGAAAACCCTTGCAAAGCACAACCTCCGATATCCCAAAAACCAAGTTAGATTTTGGGGTCCGAAAATAAGTATACAAATCTCAAATTAAACTCTGTGCTTGGCTAAACTATTAGCAATAGAGTTTGCTTGTGAAATGCAAAACAAGGTTTGAACCTTAGGCTATTGTTATGCTAGATGAAGATAATAAAGTGTCATTAAATTATAGTTTTATGATGGTAAAAATTTAAATATTTTTAGTTTAACGGGGTAAAGTGACATTAAGTTATAGTTTAAAGGGCTAAAACATAATTAATATTTAATTTTTTTTTATCTATTTTGGAAAGTTGGACCACATTGACTCTATTTTAATGGTTGGAGGACTAAAATAGAAAAAATCAATGTTGATGGATGACATTAAAATCTGAGGCGAAATTGGAGGGACAAAACGATTGTTTATCCTATAATTAACCTAATTATCTAACTATGAGAATATGTCAATTATTTTAAGTATGCCTAATATGAAATGTAACCTAAAACAATAAAGTAAGGAGACAGTGCACACAGCATTTTTGCGTAGAAACCTTAAACTATGAAAAAAATCATGAGGCCATGCATAACCTAGATGCAATCAGCATTATATACCAATAAACAGATACAAGAATAAACTTACTACTCAATGTGTTGATTCTCAATAAGGAAGAAATCTTAGACTTGCTCGAGTCCACGATTCAGCGTTTTCCCGTGCTCTCAACGTCAAACTTTGTAATTCACCAAAGCATTGTGTAAAGTTCTTGGTAACTAGGAGGAAGAACACTCCAATATGTTGGGAACCTTGATAAAGCCCTCTGAATGGTTTAATGAAGTTTTGAGATTCTTTATATAATATCTGAAGTGTTTGCAGAGTCTTGGTTGAAGTATGATTCTTGTTAGGAAAGGTTTCATATGTAAATATGTAGTAGATTGAATTTCTCCGTTCGAATCCATTGTCATCCGTTTGGACGCAATGTCCGTTTATACACCTCTGGTGGCCGTTGGAATGCCCAATGAATCTAAGTGCACAGGTCTTGAAAAGTTATATGAAATTGATATATTATGAACTTTAGTAGCACTTCTTGTAAGAAAGATATGATATTGTAAAGTTTTAGCTCTGTATGTTATAATAGCTTGTACCTAACATCATCTAGTTGAAACTTATACTACATTGGCCCAAATACAACTTTAAACTTATATCCAATTAAAGTGTTCTTGTTCACAAAATATGCCAACATTCAAAACCTAACAGAATTTGTTACCCACATTGTTGATGCCAAGGTCTTATATCTCTCACCTGCTAAAAGTAGAAACTCTAACAAGAGAGTCAAATTCAAAGTAAATAAATGGAAAGTAAGAGCCAAAAATTAAGCTTTAACAGTCGTAGGAATGCCCAGATTGATTATAAATGAAGAATTAACTTTCTAGCGTAATCTTTAATCAATCCTTCAATACATACTGAACCAATAATAAGTTTTGGTATGTGCCCCTTTCAAGACAGTGGACAATGGTGCCTATGGCAGTTCTCATACGTATTTGTTAGTTTAATGCATGGTTACCAAAATGAGAAGTGGAAGGGGGAAACGGAAGTGGAAAATAATTGGAAAACTTAATAGGAATCTTATGAAACTTCACGAAACTCAAAGAAGACCTTTAAAAAACTTAGTGAAGGCTGAATAATTTCATAGATACTTAGTTAGAACTTGAGCGGAAAAATATATAAAAATTAATATTTCAAGTTTCTGAAGCGTTTCCCCTAAGTTTCCTAAGAGTTTCCGAAACGTTTTTCCCGCATTTTTGGAACGTTTTCCAAAATATTGTAACAAATTTTGTAGCCGTACCGGAGATGCTTTTTCCCAAAAACATGCTTTCCCCTCCCAAATGAGTTTTCCATGCATACAACTTGTATGTATGTGCTGGATGCATCATTTTTCATGAAAGACAAGATCTACAATTGGCTCATGCATCTAGGTAGTACATTCATGCAAACAACCTCAATGCACTTCACATAAAAAATTAGCTTAATTAAGTAAACATTTAACAAGGATTAACTACAGAAATGTGTGCCATCCCTTGCAAAAATTTAAGAAATTCTTAAAATCAAACTGAAAAAATCGGTTTACTCTCATGCCCATTGAGTAATGTCTAAATCATGAAATCAAATTGAGTAATGCTACGAAATATATATATATATATATAACTTACATTCTAAAATAAAGTACCAACTAAAATAGATTTCAACTATAAACAAACTACTGCCATATCATTCTTGTAGAGAATGCTGAATAAAAAATAGATTAGAATAAACTTTTCCAATAAAATTAGTGTAGGTAGAGTTCTGCTACAACATGAGCCTCTACCAAGTTTGAATGTCCCTCTCCCTTAGTCTTCATTTTTTCTTATATTAACACAGTCCCAAATGACATGATTTATACTTGATCAGTAATTCGTCAGCAGGAATGATATTTGGGATTGTAACTTTTGATAAATTAAAAAAAAGGTAAGAATAAATGTAAAGAAATTGTTAATCATTTTATTTAATTAGTAATTTGTTTCCTAGGGTCTGGAAAGGTTATCTTAAACTACTGCAATTCCCATTGCATCGATAGAGCTGAACTGAATTTGAGACGGAGTTGCTGTTGAGGTGTCAAACATCCATCCAAATGTAAAGCATTATTCTTCAATCAAGGAACAAAATTTCCATTTGTTTCCACCGAAACGGCCGAAACTTTTCCGTTTCCTAAGAGACCGAAACTAAACACTAGTGGAATAACGAAAAACTATTATTATAATCAAAATACACTGAAACATAGAAAAATGCACCAAAACACAATGTTATATACCTAAACAATAAGTTGTATTAACCCGAATTTAAAATTTTTATAAAAGGTGTATAATTTTTATACAAAAAATTGTATTTTACTATTTTAATATTTGTCACTTTTGAAATGTTTCGGAAACATTTCGAAACATTTCTAAAATGTTTCCGAAACGTTTCCGTTTCTGAGCCAATCGAAACGATCCCTCGAAACGAAATTTTGATCCTTGTCTTCAATGTGTCCTGTCTTGATAAAAACTTAAAACTATACCCTTTGTGTTGATATATGAAGTTGAACACATTTTCACGACGGTGCATAATTGCATATTGGGACATGTATTACTTATCCACTTTTTGAAACCTAATCGAATTAGGGTATGCTGCTGTAATCTCTTCAACAATTTGATGAATCCCAACAGATGCTGATTGGAGAAACTAATACCAACCAAACCAGTGACAAGGTTTTCATTATGAAAAATACTAATCTTATAGAAAAGTTATAAAGAAAACCATGAGAATAATGTGATGATGCCATTTTTATAATTAAGAGTCATCTTGATGGATAACTGTTTCAAGTAAAAGAGTTTTGATGCTTTATTGATCACCGATGCTCAGATTTAATTTTTTTATCCTAAAAGTATTTTTTGCTAGGCTTTAATTTGGTCCGTTTGGATTTAGTAGGTGAAAAGGGATAACAACGCAAATGAAATAAATTGCCGTTATTTCTGACTTTTAGTCCACCGTTTGAAGAGGCAATAAGAATCTAGCTTCTCTAACACTCTGCACTCAATTATAAGTTTGCGTTACAAGAAACAAAATAGGCTATAATTACATTAATATTCCTAATAGAGTGGAAGAAGAAGAAAGTTTAGAATGATATAAACATCATTTTGACGTTAGAAAATTATTTTAGAAAAAAATAAAAACTCCCACGTAGCAATTATCTTTAATAGAATCATAATGATTTCAGTTTGGTCCAAATCTTGAAAGCGCAAGTGTCCCATTTAAAAATTTGGGGATTGAAAGTGAAAACGGGCTAATTATAAGGGTTAAAAGGTAATTTACCAACTTCGTTTTCCAAGGAACTAAGCTAATGGATGTCCGGCAAGAACTAGACTAATCAAAAAATAAGGATACATGGAGCTAAGCATGAAAGAATTTAGATACGTGTGTAACTCAGTCATCAAAATAGCATAGACATGAAACGCGAGGGAAAACGTGGTTAAGAAATATAAATGTAATAAGAATTTCAGTAAGAAGTTTTTGTAAAACTTAAATGAATTTTTTAAAACATAGTTAAAAACATATATGAATAGTTCGATGAATACTTTATAAAGTATAATGAATGCATAGTTGAAAGTTTAGAAAACAATGTATAAAAATGAATAATTCAAGTTTCAAATAATTTTTGCTGAGTTTCATATTAGTTTCCCTTTGGTTTGTTTACTATTTTCACTAAATATCCCAAAAATATTTGAAACGTTTCCTAAGAGTTTCCAAAAAGTTTCTGTAAATTTCAAAAACATTATGTACTGATGCTAGGAGGGCGTTTTCCTTAAGCAGATTGAGTTTCCTTATAATTATATTATAAGTGTATAAGACCCATCTGTTTTGGGTTTTTTTTTATCAAAATGAAAACTATAGCTTTCATATATTTTTTTTTTTTATCATGTGTCTAAAATTTTGAAACCTTAAATCGAAATTTTAAGCAGTTTTACAGAAGCTATTCTCAAGAAAAAAATTGCAAAGACAATTTTGAGAAATACGTTCAACAAATGCATTTTCTTGGGAACTTTTGTTTCTTATTTGTAAAAACAAGTTTTCCAAAATGGTATCAAACATTGCTTAGAATTCTTTGATTGCATACTAATATTCATGTTTTTGATATATAAAAAATAGTTAGAGAAACAAATAGTGATTAGGGTCGCTGGTTGCATTCTACTATATGATGCTTTGTTAGTCGTATTTAAAAAAGATTTTGCACGTCAATTGATTCTCTGAATTGGCGTAGAAAATCAATATGAAAACCTTAATAATAACTGCAATACATAATAATATTAATTTTAATTAGAAAAATGTTTTTTAAGGTGTCAAGTAAAAAATTAAAAGTTGATTAACTCTTCATAATGATTTTACAAGTAAAAAAGGTCATACTTCCTTGGTTCATTGGCATGTAATTGGCTATTTTAATATCTTAGTTGTTGAGCTCTTAAGTTTGATTTCTCCTAGTGGATTTATATTGTAGTTTATGTATGATTGTTAGATTTTCTGAAAGAGATGAGTGTCCAGCCTAATATATTACTCATAATGTTATTATTCAATATCAACCGAAAGAAAACAGCAGCAACAACATTAAAGAAGTAACATGATATGTAGATTGATATGTGCAATATAAATGTACATGCATATTTTGAGGGAAAAATGCATTTTACTAGTGGAAATTAAGTGGGTTTGGGTTTGCTCATTTGTTTAATCAGGTCGCAATTAGGGATGGCAATTTGGACTTCCCGGGCTGATCCGAGTCATGGCCCACCAGGCTCGGGCGGCTTTGCTGGCTCCAGACAATTTTTAGGTTGGGCTAGGTCAAAAGTGAGAATGCTAGGCCTAAGCCCAAGCCCAGTCCACGGCCCTAAGGGTGGGTCCTTGGGCCCATTATTTTTAAAATTTTATTTTAGTACGTTTAATTTTGAGTTTTTAAATTATCATTTAATTTATAAATAATAATTACTAGCTAGTAATTGATAATGGTTTAAACAACATAAACAGAATTAGAGAATTAATAATTATAAATGATTAAACTTATAGAGTATTAATTATTATAAATTTATATAAATTATTAATTATATGAAAAATACACTGATGATTCTACGGACTGTAAATTTATTATTGAAGTTATATTTAATTATTTTGAACTTATATACACTTACACTTATTGTATGTATCTAATAAATTAAACTTATAAAAATTAATAATTTTTTATGTAAATATTTGTATGGTCAGGCCTTGGGCTGGGCTTTTGGGCGGGCTTTAGGATCGGGCTTGGGCTACCGAGGGTGAGGCTTAGGCCACCCATAGGGGGGTGGGCTTGGGTTGGGTAGGGCTGGGCTAGGCCCTCGGTGGGCTCGGGCAAGGCTTGGGTCACCTACGGGCTTAGGCCAAATTTACCTCCCTACTAGCAATAGAGTTGCTTGAATTTAAGGGTCATCAATGGGTCGGCTTGGGGCAACCCAACCCGAATTTGTGAGGCCCATGCCCAACGGGCTTTCACCTATCAACGGCCTGGCCCGGCCCATGGCCAAATGTTGAAGCCCAATCCTAGCCCACGGGCCTAGGGAATATAGGCTTGTTGCCTTGGCTCATATGGGGTTAAATTCGAATTTCTTTGTTAAATTCAAAATTTAATGGAAGTAATTTAAAAAAATGCCCCTTTAATGGTTCTGTTATATTCTAGCCGGAAACAAAGACTCTAGTTTATTCTAGCTAGTGAGTTTGGGTTATAGAGGGAGAAAGAGGGTGTAAAAGACAAAATGAAAGAGAGAAATATGGGTGACTAAGGAGGTAGAAATAATAGGAGAAGATGGATCATCGGAGATGGAGATGGCCTTCTATGAATAAGGCAGTGAGTTACTTAGTCCAAACCATGGAGTGCTACCATAGCCACCCATGAAGGATTGTGGAGAGAGAGAGAGAGAGAGAGAGAGAGAGAGAGAGAGAGATCAAATGGGAGAGGGACTGCGATTTATTGGTGAAGAGAAATAGATATTTATAGAGACAAGAGCATAAAAGTAACACATGACAATTTTGTGTGGCCAATTTATTGAGATTTATTTGCCCTTTTATGGTTGGGTGTATTTTTTGTTACTTCCATCAACAGTTGCACTTTGATCAGAAAAAGCCACGGGGATTATGCGTTGCCTTTTAAAATGTAAGGCCATTATGTATACCTGGGTTGGGCAGTAAAGTGTAATTTCTCCCAATAAAAATCAAATTACAATCGCAACAGGCGTACATTCAAAGATCCACAATATGAAAGAAGCAAAATAATATGTTCTTGAAATTAAAGTTCCTGCACTAAACAATATATGACAAAAAGCCCTAAAATTTTGATAGCAAACTTCAATACAGAGCATAATCTTGAAATGCCTAAAAAACACATGAAATGTAACCACCACCATCATCATCATATACGTTAATGAAAATAAATGGCTTGTCTTACTGATTTCTCATTATGCAAACACAAAATTAGAACTGGCTTTTATTTCTTGTAGTATGTATGCATATATGTATAATCTTCATTGGAAGCACTCGAGAGGAGAGAGAACTAACCGAATAAGAGAGCTGTCAAACAAGAGCGCTTCAAAGAGGAGGTTAGGGGGGCTTTCGAACAAGAGTGCTTGAACGAATAGAGGAACCAACAGCAAGAGGCTTCGAACTAGGGTTTCGAATAGAGGGTCTTTGAACATTAGGCAAGTGCTTCGAACAGGGAGTGAAGGTTTTGCTCATCTGGCAAAACCTTCACTCTTTGTGAAGAACCTTCACTCTCTGTTCGAAGCCCTTGCCTAATGTTCAAAGACCCTCTATTCGAAACCCTAGTTCGAAGCCTCTTGCTATCGGTTCCTTTATTCGTTCAAGCACTCTTGTTCGAAAGCCCCCTTGGCCTCCTTTTTGAAGCCATCTTGTTTGACAGCTCTCTTGTTCGGTTACTTCTCTCTCTTCTCGAGTGCTTCCAGTGAAGATTATACGTATATACATACACACTATAAGAAATAAAAGTCAGTTCCTAAGTTTGTGTTTGTATAATGAGAAATCAGTAAGGCGAGCCATTTGTGTATATGATGATGATGATGGTGGTTATATTTCATGTGTTTTTTAGGCATTTCAAGATTATACTCTATATTGAAGTTTGCTCTCAAAATTTTAGGGCTTTTTGTCATATATTGTTCAGTGTAGGAACTGTAATTTCATGAACACATTATTTTGCTTCTTTTATATTGTGGATCTTTTGAATGTACGCCTGCTGGGATTGTAATTTGATTTTTATTGGGAGAAATTACACTTTACAGCCCAACCCAAGTATACATAATGGCCTTGCATTTTAAAACGCAACGCATAACCCTCGTGGCTTTTTCTGATCAAATTGCTGCTGTTGATGGAAGTAACAAAAAATACACCCAACCATGAAGGGGCGAATAAATCTCAATAAACTGGCCACACAAAATTGTCCTGTGTTACTTTTATGCTCGTCTCTATAAATATCTATTTCTCTTCACCAAAAAATCGCAGTCCCTCTCCCATTTGATCTCTCTCTCTAGCTCTACATGGGTGGCTATGGTGGCACTCCATGGTTTGGACTGAGTAACTCACGGCCTTGTTGACAGAAGGCCATCTCCATCTCCGATGATCCATCTTCTCCTATTATTTCTACCTCAGTCACCCATCTTTCTCTCTTTCATTTTGTCTTTTGCACCCTCTTCCTCCCTCTATAACCCAAACTCACATAGCTAGAATAAACTAGAGCCTTTGTTTCCGGCTGGAATATAACAGAACCATTAAAGGGGCATTTTTGGAATTTTTTATGTTTAATTTGGTGGGATGTTTCTGCGCAGGCGCATGTGAGTTTACGTGCATTTGTCACACATTTTGTAGACATAAATTATTACAATTGAATTTGTTAAGAAACAAAAGGGGTTACTTGTGACATTTAAAAATGCGAGGAGGTAAAGTATACCTGGATTAAATCGGTAGAATGTAATTTCCCTTTTTTATTGTTATGTTATAGGAAACACTTTTTATTGTTATGTAATCTTGTAATTTTTTATTATTTTTTAATACAATATTCATATATGATATATTAAAAATATAAAACATACATTTTTGCCATGTCCCTCCTATGTTGTCTTATAATTTGGAAAATCATAATTTGGCATACTTGTGTGTTATGCTTCATAAAAGAACTCTTATGCTTCATAAAAGAACAGGGACAAAAGAACATCGAGCTCAAATTTTTTTTCTACTAATCTGTCCAAAGATTTGAAACCGGACTGCTGAGCAAACTAGAAAGTGGCTATGCAATTAAACCATAACATCATAATTATATCATAAATATATAGAATTTAGTTAAACTGATAAATAAAGATGTGCCCCCTTTTCTCTCTTTTTCTTTCTCACTCTCTCTCTCACGATCGATTTGGTTTGACAAAGATGTGCCCTCTTTTCTTTATTTTCTGATTCTAAAGTTTTCTTATTTGCCAAATAAATCCCATTTTCTAGTCTTAAAATTTATAGTTGAGCCACGCCGTGTCCCTAAAGTGTTGAAAATGGGACATGCGTGTCCAAGTGGTGCCCATGGAGTGTCTGATTTAAAAATAAAAAATAACAAAATGACACGTAAAATGGAGTGTCCAACATGTGTCCGTGCGTGTCCCACGCCTGTCAGTGTTTGGCGCAGGTATGGCTCCTCCAATGGAGTGTCTGTGCTTCGTAGACATGTAGCGTTTGCGGTGTGTTAACCTTCATGTGTTTTGTTTATGTATATAGATATATGTTATAGATAATTGAGAGAGAGCAGAATTCAAAAATTTACAGGAACATCACATAAATTGCAGATACTCAGGTAATATGAAAATTGAATGTGTATGTTTATAGAGAAAGATTAGAGCTCACATGTGGTTGTATCACACTTCTCAGCCGCCAGAAAACGCAGTCATAGTGAAGACAAAGCAGGGCTGTCAGAATGGGGAGAACTGGGAAGGGACTGGTTAACCTAAAAAAATTCCTACTACTTGTACTGTTACTAAAACAGGCGGTCCAAGAGAACCATAAACGATTCTTATGGTTTTCTGGTTTAGAAGTGGTTTTCACCAATTCTTCAAAAATAAGCTGTTCTCTCTCTCGGCCCGCCCCCCCCCCCCCCCCCCCCCCCCCCCCTCTAAAACGGATGGTCATCTATATTTAGATCTTTTTGGACGGCTTCATTAGTTTACTGGTGGAACAATCCTTGATCTGGATTTTAGTACATTAGATCTATCTGTATTCTATATTTACATACTGTAATAAAAATGGTAGGACTAACTGATGAGCAAGAGGCTTGAGTAATGCATTAGTCACATCTGTGGAAGAAGAATTCTTACTATGGGTTGCTCGCTTATTTTCTTCATGAGGTCTCGTTTGGTTCTTATGTTGATGCCGAGGAAGGTCAGCTTATGCAAGGGAAAACTTTTGATGTAATGCATCCAAGTTGTGTTTCTTTTGATATTTAAAAGTTGTGTCAGTTATCATGGCGACGTGAATGTCAGCCTTGAGCTTGCAATAGGAAGCAGACCTTGAGCCTGTAAAATTGGGGAAACCAAGAGCTGTCAAGTGTCTGGAACTAAGATGGGATATCTTTGGTCCTCACTTGTTTTCTACAAGAGGCCTATTTTGGTTCTTTTCTTGTTGCAGATGAAAGTCACCTTCTGCAAGGGCAAAATTTCGTTTTAATGCGTCCAAGTGTTTCTTTAGATCTTTAAGGATTGTGTCAATCATCATGGCGACATGAATGTCAGCTTCAGCTTGCAATAGGAAGCAGACCCCTAGCCTGTAAAGATGGGAAACCAAGAGCTGTCAAGTGTCTGGTACTAGGATGGATATTTTCTTTACTCAACCGAACATATCCACAGAAAGTCCACAATTCAATCCTGAGATATTGAAGAAGACAATTCACAACTTGCACTACAATAGCAAAATTATCAAAATGACGCCACGAAATCTGAGTGATCTGTTCAGAATTTACACCCACAGATCAAATCCATTGAATAATAAAAAAACTTGAAAATTTTGTCTATTGCAGTGCATAAGATAATCCAAAAGAAGTTTGATAATAAAAAAGTTGCTGCGATGTTAAATTACATTCTGTTCAAGGATAACTGCAGTTGAATACATAACTGGTGCATACTTGACTGCCATTCACTAACTTCCATTTGTGTTTGAGCGTATGGAGTTTGATCACAGAATGGAACAATTTTACTATGTAAAAATATGAAAATGGCGCATCAAATTACTTGGAGAATCATGAAATGCACAAATTTTGAATCATTATGAATTTGAAATATGGTTTTACTGGTGCAGCAAATTATTTAAAATGCTATGCAGCTAACTTTTTCCATTCAAAATTTGATACAGACCTGAACTGAACTGGAACTGAACCGAGATGCAATACATAAAATATGCTTTGGTGCTCTTGGCCCACCGAATAATTTTTGAGGCAATATAAATTAGTGCCAAATTACGGTACTGACCTTAACATCTCTCTCCTTTTTCTGTTCTGTTTGTGCCGCTGCGCTTCTGTTGCTGCTCTCTCTCTCTCTCTCTCTCTCTCTCACACACACACACACACACACACACACACACACACACACACACACACACACACACACAGATACAGAGACACACAAAATAGGGGTGTAGTTTTGATCTTCTAATGGACATCAAAGAGATAAATGAGCCTTGGAGTAATTTCCCCCTTCTTAGCAAGCAGAATGTTATTGTTGCTAAAAAATATATTATTGACACAAAAGTGGTAGTTCTGAAATAATGAATCGCTTATGCAGTTTTTATGAATTTTATGGTATTAAGAAAATATAAAGTTTAAAAGAAATTATGATTTGGATAAGTTTCTTATTTTATATTTGACACAGGAAACAAGCAATAGGTACAGTTTTACAAAATATTAGCTGTTCTGATATAGTTTCTAAAAAAAAAAAAATAATATGTAAATGTCTGCAACTTAATGTGTGTATATATGGCAAATTTGCTCTTGAGTGGCCATCTAAGGAGGATTGTTCTGGTCGTTTGGTATCTTTGGCCTGCTTTTATCTTTCCTTTTATTTTTAGTTTGTTAATGTCTCATTGAATGTAGAGAACCTAATAGGTATCAATTTGATTGGTTTTTGGTTTTTCAGATTTCCAGTTGGTGCTCCTGCTTATTGTTATTTTTTGTTCTGCCTATATAGTAGGATTCTGTAGGCCAAGATCATTCCAGTTCTGTTTGGGTTAGGTCACAAACCCAAATTGAAATGAAGTGACCCATGACAGTTCTAAGCCAAATCACAAGGGAGTGAAGTGCACCTTCCCCTTAGTCTGTATTTATTTCTATATCTATATCGAAATATCCATACCCATATGTATATATGTATATACTTCTGTAGGAAAGGAGGTCACTATTATTGTGGTTGTGACACGTCTCAATGTGGCAATGAGCCTCATTCTACATATATAAACTTAGAGCTGTGTATGTTATATAAAAAAATATAATTATATTATTACACTTGGTTTTCGGTTCAATGTTTGATGTATATTTCTTTTTTCCTTTTTTCCTTTTTTTTTTTGGGCATGCTATTAATGCCAGATTCTTCTAGTATATATAAAAGGAGGCTACTATCTTTTTGATTTTTTGCGGTTTTATTACAGATTTATATGTGATAGAGCTATATAGATTACTTAACTTTTATTTTTGGTTCTGTGTATTTGTAGTATTCACTTTTTTGACACAAATACACTCCGTTTTTGGTTCATTGCATTTCTTTTGTTCATGTAATTGATATCGATATATGTAGATAACTACACTGTTGTCGCAGTTCAATTTGTTTGTTTTAATGCATATATTATTTTCTTTTTTCATTTTTTATCGGATATTATTGCTGGACTGTTTCCTAAGAATCTAATTGCATATCTTATACAATTTTCAAGATGCTGTGGCAGTGAGATGTAGCTTACTGCGGCCTTTATTTTTGTTTTTGGTTCAATTTACATTTTCCGGTTCATGTATTTTTAAATTTTTTTAATTTCTTGGCCTGTTACTGCTGCTGCAAGGGCTAATAAAAAATAAAAAATAATGGAGATTCTTGGATTTGGAAGATGTTGGATCTATTAATGGCGAAGAGATTAATGCGATGGGCACTTTGTATGTATGTACATAGAGGTATATGTGTGTGTGTGTAGGTTGGGTTCCAAAAAAGAAGTTGAGGCAATTCTGTCAAAAAAGTTCATTTATCTGAATGCAATGGTATTTAGGTCTAGTTTTTAGTTGTGCAAGTCACATGACTGGTGGTGTTAACTTTTTTCTGATAGAGACCTAATAGAAGGGATGAAGTGATGCATTTTTATACATTAGGGGTACAAAATTTCCACTTTCTTTTGGGGGAGTAAAGTGATTATGAGTCATACTTTAGGGGGTGTCCATGTCATTCATCCTCACAACAATCGACACACAGTAGCAGAAAACACTCAGGCTTGTGAAAATCAAGAATTTTGGAGATTGAATTGAGTCAACAACAATCAATATACCAATTTCAATCTCAAACTTATAACTTCAAATATGAGAGAGATACTTGACAAAATTCTGGTGTATAAATCTCTTTTTGTAAATGAGAGAGAAGAAAGAGAAACTGTGTTTGTGTATGTATAAAGAGAAAATAAACAAAAGAGATACATTTGTCACTATACAGGATATACAAAGATATCATTGGAGAAAAAGAATCTTCTAATGAGAGAGAGAGAGAGAGAGAGAGAGAGCTTTTTGGAGTTTAAGTGTTGGAGATAGTTGGTCATATTCATGACACTGAGTCTGAGAAACAATGGGGCTCATGGGCGGAACAGTGCGTAGCGAGAGGAGTGTGAGTGCATCAAGCAAATTTATTTGGAGGATAGTTGGTCATATTCCCTTCAAATTAAAGAAGTTCAATGTCATCTCATTTGTAATTAGGTAATTTTTAGGCGATAATTTTGGTAAAATGAGAGAGAGGTGGCTTTAATTTGGGGGAGACACAAAATTAGTACTCTCCTTTCATATAGTAGTACAGGTATACAATGCCGCCTAAAGGTTTTTCCTTGAATCGTGAGTTGTGGTTGAGTGTGACTATTTGAAGGTGACAATTGATTCTTTACAGAGTGGGCGATTGGTTGAGGTTGTAGGGGATGCAAAAGCCAAAGCTGTAATGGTTTATGATGTGGCACTCTTGGAATCTTGGGCCTTATTCTTCCTATTACCAGTGGTATGCTTGTGCAGTGAACTAGCAAAAAATATGTTTTGTTTTATATAAAGAAGGAATAAGAATTTATTATGTGCATTTATGTGATCAAATCACACAAAATATAAAGCTTTTTTTGTTTTTTTTTTTGGTACACATAAAATATAAAGCTAGATATGGTTTTTGTGTGCTTTGTTTTTTTTTTTTTTGTAAGTTTTATTTTCAAGAATTGTAGGGTTAGTCAGTCCTAACAAAACAGGTTAAGTTCTATTCAATGTCTTTATGCGTTTATGCTCCAAGCCTTTGTTACCATAATACTTTACTACCTTAGCGAATTATGTTTTTGGAGCGGCTTTTCAAAATATGGTACTCTAGCGTTCCGAAATGAAAAATTTAGCGATTCAAAGTGTTTTCAAACTTTTTTCCTATTTATATCTTTAAAAGTCAACTAACGGAGAAAAAAAAATCAATTATAACAATAAAAAAATATAGGAAGAATAAAATTTTGGCATAACAATATGCAAAAAATTGGGCTATAATACTCTTAAAATGTGTTTTTAGATGATTAATTTGAAAAAACATTAATTATGTTTTATTAAATGTTTGATTATAAAAGAAATTTTTTTTAGAAGTTCCTTAATTCTAATAGTATACTTTATAGAAGTCTACTCCTAGCGTACCATATTTTAGAACACATGGTGTACCACGTTTCCGTTCCTGTTCCACATATTGGAACGATCCAGGTTTCAAGTTACATAGCTCCAAGCATATATCATATTATCGTCTGCGATGTTTGTGTAAATATAGAAAAACATTTTTTTTTTGTGTCAAATGCAATGGAGTATGGGGCATTTTACTTGATGAAGGTATACTTATCGGGCATTTTGTGGAATATGGTGGGTGAGTGTATATTTGGGTGCATGTGTCAGCCTGTGCGCCTCTTTATTGCTGATGATATACATGATATATACATGTATATAATATATATATATATATTTTATTGTTTTTTGCTCTTTTCGCCAATGTTTAGTGTCAAGAATGGGCTTACTCCTTGTTACTGTCCATAATTGTGTTGATATGAGTTGGGTAAGTAGGGGGTTACAATGAACTAAATGTCTATAATTATGCTGATTCTGGTGGCAATTATATTTATCCACACGTAAGCACAGACAAACATATACACGTATAGAAGGATTATTGTACTTGCTTTTTGGTTGTAGATACATCAAACATGTGGATTTTCCATAATCCAGTTTATGATCTTTTTCTGCTTAATATTGTGTATGACCTTATGTTGCATTGGGAGATTCTAATAAATATTTATTTGTTTATATTTTTATACATTTATTATGTCATGGTTCAATTTTGGTTTTATTTTGGTTTCACCTGTGATAGTTGACCCAATTGTTTTTCTGGTTTGCTTAATGGTTCTGTTATCAAAACATTGGTCTCATGTACATATTTGGCTCACCCTTTGCCTGAGCAAAATCGCAATTTATATTGTGGAAATTTGGGAAGTTTTGTCTTTTGTCCCAGCTGCTCCATCATTGCCCCACAACTCACTGACTCCAGGTCAAATTCTCTTTCCCATGAACATATGCCCTTTTTGATTGGGGTTTTTGGTTCTCAATAGGACTTTCTATGGTTATGTTATTTCTAGAAAACGGTTAAACCATTTAGGGTATAAATTCTATTCAATTTAAATTGACCCAAAACGGTTAATGAATAGAGAACAATAAGTGCTAATCTATCCCATGATATAGGTTCTTATATGGCAATCATGAAAGGAAAAGGGCTTGAAAGTGTGATGCTCCCATGAAATTGACGTTTTATTATTTTGTTGCTTGAATTTTGGAATTGTATACAATGGGAAAGTTGCATATGGTTTACAATGTTAATTTTCATGATTTATAAATTTGGCCAGTTTTGCTCGATTAAAAATGTGATTGAGTGATGGTCATCAAGCGTGGAATAATGATTTTATGAAGGATAATACTCTAAACAAACATCATTTGAAGGTGCATATGTTGTGTTGGTGGCTTTTTCTACAGATTAATTTTTTTTTGTTGCTGCTCTTTTTTGATAGATCAGAGAGGTGAACGAGTTGTCCTTTTTGGAATACTATAGATAAAATACTTGTAGGATGTAGGGGTTAATTTCTCTATGTATATCTTTGTCACTTCATTGGACTTGCGGGTTATTGTGTCGTTGAAAGAGCATTGTGTTGCTCCTATTCCCAATGATTTTATGGCTATTGCCAACTCTGTTGATTATAGATGCAGTTTTAGTTAGGGCTGTAAGCCAAGCCAAGCCGAGCCGAGCCGAGCAAATAGTTGTTTAAGCTTAGTTTGATAAGCTTAATGAGCTTGAACATGTGTTCAAGTTTGGTTTGTTTAATTTTTGAGCTGAGCTTAAACGAGTTTTAATGGAGACGATCATGAACCGAGCTCGAATAACTTGAATTTTTAAGTGTATATAAGCTTATCGAGTGGAGTTTGAGCCAAGCTCAAAATATTAACGAGCTCTAAAATGTGTTCAAGTTTGGTTTAATTACATCATGAGCCGAACACGAGTTGAGCTCAAGTAGCTTGGTTTGTTTTACAGTCTTAATTTTAGTGTTTTGAGTGACATTGATGACATTTAATTTCTCTTTTAGTTGTCTAGGTTTTCTCGTTCAACAAAAATTTCCTTTTGCTCAAACATTTATATATGAAGAATGCATGAATGGGCTAACACATACTTAAATAGAAGCTTAATTCTGTTTAAATATTTTTTTTATAGCAACCCAAGAGCAACCCATAAAATGATTCAATCTTTATGGGCACTCCAGAACCAGCAAATACTTACACATTAAAACGTTCCCGATGTGGGATGCCAGTCCAAAGCACAAACCCAGCCCTTAGACATGGGCCGTAAAACCCCAATTACACCTACGGGCGGCCACACCATCCTACATTGAAGATGGCTTAGGAATGCCCCACAACTGCCAAGATGTAGCTAGTTTTTTTTATTTTATTTTTTATTTTATAGCGACCCACAAAAGGATTCAAACTTTATGGACATTCCAGGATCATTAAATACTCACTCACACACCCAAACGTTTCTGATGTGAGATGCCAGTCCAAAGCGCAAATCCAACCCCCAAACATGGGCCTTAAGTTAACTCTTTTCACAATTGTCATTTTCAGAAAATACGGAGAACACATATATTAGGTTTCTCTTATCCGATGTTGAAGCTAGTTCAATTACTAGGATTAATCAGTTCCAATATCAATCTGGAGCACAGATCCAGCTATCACAATGCGAAGACTTCTTTTCAGGAACATCTAAAAGGGTCATAAAGGTTTATGAAACAATTAGTGACATATTGAAGGTAGTGGAACCAATCCTTGCTAAACTCCTATAGGTATTAAACTTGATATAGCTGTTAATTAATTTACTTTTCTGAATATTTATTGAAAAAGTTTATCCTTTTGTTGGTCAATTTTATCTTGATGGTGGTGATGATGTCAATCAAAGATCAGAACTGAAACTAGTTATACTGAATAGCTCGTGCAATGGAATAGTTGGGAAGGGCAACTTCACCATAAGGTATGAATGCTGCTCATTGTAATTGTCTATTGAAGTATTATTTAGTTGATATGTTTTTGTGTACAAAAAAAAACACCTCACACCTATACTGTTGTTATTCATGTCAAAGCCTATGTGATGGGCATGTTTGTCCTTTATCTTACTGTTCATTCTCCAGTGAACCACTGATTCACTTGTTTGTTTTGAAATTTTGCACTGATATCATTATTTGAATATATATATGCTTCTTGGGATGGATTTATTGCAGTTAGTTTACTGTTATACTAAGTGGAGTTGATGCTCTCAAATGATATAGTAGTTGGGTCTACTTGTTTTCTACAGCTTTCCTACACCTCTTCTCTAGTTCTCTAGCACATCTTCTCTTTATCATTCTCAATTTTCCGATCTTTACTTCATCAATCTTAGTTCTATCAAATCTCATTGTATTTCATGCTACAAAGCATCTCTAAGGCATTGAAGTCTGACTTCCGGCAAAATTACAACTGCTAGACTATTTCTGCCAACAAATCTGGATGACATTTTCTTTTTAATTAGTTACATAAAACTTCTGGCTCTATTTAAAAATAATAAAACTGATCTTACCATTCAACTTACTTGTGTTAATTCTTTTGTACCCACCTTTGTCACATAATTATTGCCTCTCCAGCCCATTGACATCCAAGTTGTGCCTGTTCACATATCCCCCAAGGATCACTAACAAGTAAAAACCTGGTAATCCTTGGTCATAGTGGTTTATCAATTATTTGATTCACTTTTACCTATCTAGCAACAGTTGTTCAAATGGCCTGATTGAAGTCTCCAATCAAGCTTCATGAGGAATTGAGCAAACATAATATATCCAAGTTGATTAAAAAATGAGCCACTCAAATGATGTTACATTTTCAAACCGAACGGCAAAAAACAAGTAGGCCCAACTACTATATCATTTGAGAAAATCAACTCCATTTAGTATGACAGTCAAGAATTGCAATAAATTCATCCCAAGAAGAAGATATACATTCAAATAATGATATCAATACAAAATTTCAAAACAAACAAGTGAATCAGTGGTTCACTGGAGGATGAATAATGAGATAAAGGACAAACATGCCCATCACACAGGCTTTGACATGAATAACAACAGTATAGGTGTGAGGCGTTTCTTTTGTACACAAAAACATATCAACTAAATAATACTTCAATAGACAATTACAATAAGCATCATTCATACCTTATGGTGAAGCCGCCCTTCCCAACTATTCCATTGCACGAGCTACTTAGTATAACTAGTTTTAGTTCTGATCTTTGATTGACATCATCACCACCACCAAGATAAAATTGACCAACAAAAGGATAAACTTTTTCAATAAATATTCAGAAAAGTAAATTAATTAACAACTATGTCAAGTTTAATACCTTTAGGAGTTTAGCAAGGATTAGTTCCACTGCCTTCAATATGTCACTCATTGTTCCATAAACCTTTATGACCCTTTTAGATGTTCCTGCAAAGAATTCCTCGCCTTGTGATAGCTGGATCTGTGCTCTAGATTGATATTGGAATTGCTTAATCCCAGTAATTGAACTAGCTTCAACATCGGATAAGAGAAACCTAATATATGCGTTCTCCGTATTTTCTGAAAATGACAATTGTGGAAAGAGTTAACTTAAGGCCCATGTCTAGGGGCTGGGTTTGCGCTTTGGACTGGCATCCCACATCAGAAACGTTTGGGTGTGTGAGTGAGTATTTAATGGTCTTGAAGTTCCCATAAAGTTTGGATCCTTTTGTGGGTTGCTCATGGGTTGCTATAAAAAAAAAAAAAAAAAATTGGCTGCATCTTGGCAGTTGTGGGGCATTCCTGGGCCATCTTCAGTGTAGGATGGTGTGGCTGCCCGTAGGTATAATTGGGGTTTTACAGCCTATGCCTAGGGGCTGGGTTTGTGCTTTGGGCTGACATCCTACATCGGGAACGTTTTAGTGTGTGAGTAAGTATTTGATGGTTCTGGAGTGCCCATAAAGATTGGATCCTTTTATGGGTTGCTATAAAAAAAATATTTAAACAGAATTAAGCTTCTATTTAAGTATGTGTTAGCCCATTTATACATAATTTCATATACAAATGTTTGAGCAAAGAGAGATTTTTTATTGAATGAGAAAAACTAGACAACTAAAAGTGAAATTAGATGTTATCAATATATCACTCAGGACACTAAAACTGCATCCACTGTATAATCAACAGAGTTGGCAGTAGCCATAAGATCATTAGGTATAGGAATAGCTCAATGTCCTTTCAATGACACAATAACCCGCAAGTCCAGTAAAGTGACAAAGATATACATAGAGAAATTAACCCCAGTATCCTAACTCGTATTTTATCTATAGTATTTCAAAAAGGACAACTCGTTCACCTCCCTAATCTATCAAAAAGAGTTGTAATAAAAAAATTAATATCTAGAAAAAGTCAGCAACACAACATATGCATCTTCAAATGAGGTTTGTTTAGAGCACTATCCTTCATAAAATCATTATTCCACACTTGATGACCATCACTCAATCAAATTTTTAATCAAGTATGACTGACTAAATTTACAAACCATGAAGATTAACATTGTAAACCATATGTAACTTTCTATTGTATACAATTCTAAAATTCAAGCAACATAATAATAGTACGTCAATTTTATGAGGGCATCACACTTTTAAGGACTTTCTTTCGTGACTGTCATCTAGGAACCTATATTGTGTGATAGATTGACACTTATTGTTTTCTATTAATTAACAGTTCTGGGTCAATTCAAATTGAATAGAATTGATACCCTGAATTGTGTAACTGTTTTCTAGAAACAAAATAACTATAGAAAGTCTTATTTAGAACCAAAAACCCCGATAAAAAATGGAAGATGTTTATGAGAAAGAGAATTTGACTTGGAGTCGGTGAGTTGTCGGGCAAAGATGAAGCAGCTGGGGCAGAAGACGAAGCTGTCCCCAATTTTCACAATCTCCATTGCTATTTTGCTCAGGCAAAGAATGACTTGTCTCAAGCAAGGACGGACATGAGACCAATGTTTTGGTAACCGGACTGTTGAGTGAACCAAAAATACAACCGGGTGTTCAACCAAAATTGAACCATGACATCATAAATATATAGAAATATAAACAAATAAATAAAATATTTATTATAATCTCCCAATGCAGCATAAGGTCATACACATTGTTAATGCAGGAAAAGATCATAAATTGGATAATGGAAAATTCATGTGTTTGATGTATTTGCAGGCAGAAAGCAAGTGCAATAATCTTCTATATGTGTATATGTTTGTTTGTGCTTGCGCGTCGATAAATATAATTGCCACCAGAATCAACATAATTAAAGATATTTAGTTCATTGTAACCCCCTATTTACCCAACTCATATCACCACAATTATGGCCATCTTACCTGATTCCTTGTATGCTTTTTGTACATGTCGATTAGTACTCTTTGGTTGCTTATAAAGCACGGAAAAATCCATTCAGGCAGTTTTTTGTTCTGTGGCATTGTTAGTCAAGGAAAATGTCACAAACAATATTAAGCAACTACTAAATGAGCTAGTTAGTCAAGAACAATGCTCCTTTTGGGATATGATAAAGTTAGTTAAGAAAAATGTGCAACTACATAAGCTACAATGTCCATATTGGAAATGTTATGTACAATAATCCTTCGATATTGCCTCAAGATAGTAACTACATAAGCTACAATGTCTATTCACTGCTGATGTTTGCATACATTGTTTGAGCAAGTCATTTATTGAAAAATCTAAAGCTAGAATTCAGATATTGCCTCAAGATAGCAACTACCATGAGTTGAATGATAGGCCAGTAAGACTAATTGGTACTCTGGAGCAAAAGATGGGGGCTATTTTTTATTTTATTTTATCGAAGTTGGCTCAGGATCCACATTACGGACAATCCTTTATTCTCCCACTTGCATGTGCAGGTATGATTTTCTTTTATTGACTTTCTCAGGCCAATCATACTTATATTTTAGTTTCAGTTAATTTTGTATGGATCACTGGTGCCCTTAATCTATTTATTTTTGGAAAGCACTATTGGTGTGACGATTTTGTTTGCTGTGACCATTTAAAGCAGTTGTTTATACATCTGGCTTGAAATTCCACTGAAAGCAGTGAACGAAGTGTGGCATTAGTGCTTTCTTTTGTCTTTTCTATCATAAGTTTTCAGCTTTCAGTGACTTTTAGTTTGGCTTTCCTGCATCTTAGGTTTATATTTCCTATTCGGTTTCATAAACAAAGTGTCATGTGTTGTTAGTGCAAAAGCCTAAAGCTCCTTCTAACAAGGAAAACCAATTGTTTGCGTTACCTTAGCTGGTGCTGTTTTTAGAATATTTCTCTTAATCTAGTTTGTGGAAACATGTTGTCAGCAAGAGAAAGAAGGGAGGATGGATTTCAATTTCCTGCTATGTTTTAAGAGGGAAGGTGACCACATAACCACCACCAGAAAAGGTTCTGCAACTTATGCAGTATAAAAAAGGCAAAGCTTCTCATTTATTTTGCTATGTTTGTTTTATGTATGAATTTGATGGATCTCTCAAAGACTACTCTTTAATTTAATCTGTGCAGTTCCATTCCTTATATCTTTACTTAACCAAAAAACAGTAATAATAAGAAACTGATTTCGTTCACATTTTTAACTCCACCTCAACAAAGTAAAACTTAATGAGCTGTCGAAGATGATTAAAAATCGAGGAAAAAAAGGAAAATAACATCTAAAGTTGATAATTCCTCCCTGAGTTATACTCACTTTCGTTTCTCCCCTGCTATCTTGACTGTACCAAGATGAGAGAAAAATAATATCCCTTGTATTGCTTTTCTTTTCCTCACAATATCTGTTAACACAACAGAGCATTGATGCCAAAAACATAGAAAAGGATCACCATTTAGACTTGCGGCCCATTGCAATTTTCATTAACGATACTTCTCTTATGTGTGTTGTATGAAAGACTTGTCAAATGAAGAGGATCTAGCTAACAACTTAGGAAGGACAGCTCTTCACAAAGCTGCATATGCCGGCAACATTGTGGCAGCCAGACTCTTATTGAGTGAAAGCAGGAACCTGCCATATGTTAGGGACTGTGATGGAAAAATACCTCTCTTCTATGGTGTTAAGGTTGGGTGAAGGAAGATGGTTAATTACTTGGTGAATGTCTCTGGAGAGGTGGAGGATGAAGAATGTGTAGAAATTTTGAATCATATGATTTATGCTAGATACTATGGTGAGTAATTAATATTTTATTATTGTTACATGAAGAGCTTTGGCCCACAAAGATACAAATTGGAAATTCAAAAGAAGCCCAGATTATTTGTTGGGTAGAGATTTCCAACTATCTTAATTATTTCTATTCAAAAGATAAAATTTACAGAAAAAAAGAAAAGGAAAAAAAGAAGAAGTGATATCGAGGTGTTAAAATAGAATTAATATCCTATGGACTAACTCTGTTAGTTGCTAGGGGTGGCAAATGGGCGGATTTGGGCGGGTTTAAATGAATTTAAGCTTAAATGGGTTTAACCCAAACACGCCCAATTAGTAAGCGGGTTAAATATGGGTGGGTCACTAACGGATCAATTTAAACCCATGAACTCAAATTGAATCCGTTTATGTATTATCTAAATTTATGTAATTATTATAATATTGACATTATTTTTATTTTTTTTTCATAATTTAGGCTCAGTTTGTGTTTACTTTTAATAAATAGTATTCATATATAAATACTTTACCACAAATTAACAAAAACATAAATTTACAAGAAAAAGACTTGGCAATATTTCTTCTTATATAGTCATATTTTTCAAATTTCCTTAACGCTATTAGTTTTTATTTTTTGTGTTTTTGTGTTCAATTTTATTTTTGATTAAAAAAATAAAACTAGAAAACATGCACAGTAACTCAAATACCATTATGTATATATATTTATTTATTTTATTATTGTTCTTACGTTAACATTATTAATAAATAATATAATAAAGTGTTAAAAATATATATATAACAAGAAACTTTTGGAAAGCTTCCCCACTTACCCCAAACCCCTCACGTCTTCTCTCTTTCCCCGTATGACCCATAACTGGTGGCTCTAATTACGTGGGTGGAGGTGGGTGATCTCCGATGGCGATGGCTGGGTGGTGGGAATTGAGAGCGGTGGAGAAGGGCTGGTGTTGGTGTTTCGGGCTCTTGATGATAGTGGTGGTGGTGGTGGGGTGGAAGAGAAAGGCAGGGGTGGTGGGGACAGGGGCTGACGTAGCAATGGCAATGGCAATGTCTGTGGGGGCTGGTGGGTGGAGACGATGAGAGAGACATATCGGATCTTGGATATCATGGTGTTCAATGGTGATGGAGAAGGGCTGACCGGTGGTGGGGGAGGCAGTTGGAGCAGGCGAAGTTATATTGGCTGGTCATGGGAAGGGCTGGGGCTATAGAGAAGGTGGCTGGGTAGTGGCGGCGCTTGGCAGTGGTTGGGAGCAGCGGCAGTGGTGGTGGTGGGGTAGAAGGGTGGAGAAGGATGGATTTGTTCCAAAGATAAAAAATCGCTTGGGCACCTAGGTTTTTTAGCAAGCCCAATGGGTACCTAGGTTTAATCCATTTAAAATCGCTTTTAATTGGGATTGCATTCTTCAACCCAATTAAACCCATTAATAAATTTAGATGGGTTTAAATGGGTTTTACATGGGTATAATTGGGCGGTTTCATAGATATGGGTTGGATTTGCTAGCCCTATCAATGCTGCAGACATTGCTCTAACCTTGGTTCAGGCAAAACCGAAGTTGGCGTCAATGGTGCCCTCTCCTTTGACCGTAATTGCAGACCAACCTTCAGCATTCAGAAGCGGAAACCACTTGAACTTATGGGGAAATTTAATCTATCGGTGTTAGAATCTTTGATCCCATCTCTCTCCTCTCTTTCTATTACCTATTCTGCAATTTTATCTATTGATAACCTAACCTATAAATTAGTATATTTATTACGTACTGCTAATGGAATTAGATGACTAATGATGTGTATGTAGAGATAGACTCTTTGTTGTGAAAGATAGAAGCTAAGGTGGCCAAGGAAATGTTGTTGTGCAATATATATATTTGTTGACTCCTGTCATTTCCTATTTCATGTAGCATGTAGAAATACAATAACTGATGAGGGAAGTAAATTCCCCATCTCCTCTTAAGATATCCCAGATAAAGTAAAATCAGCAATGATAAAACAGTATACTGAATGATAATCTTGTAAAGCAAAGTGCTACAGTTATGCAAAGGGCACTAAGAGGACAGAGGTAAAATGTTCAGATCTCAAGAAAAGATAAGTGGTGCTGAAAGGCCCTCACTGATTTCAAAAAGAAAATGCAGTCCTTGAAACAGTTAATGAATAACTAAAGGTACAGAATAGGTCAACTAAAGATGCATGTAAATATCATAGCTTCTTGTTTATGTTGTTCCTAATTCCACAACTCCAAAAATATCACATCTCTTTGTTTATGTTGTTCCTAATTCCACAACATATGTTGTTCATTCCTAAAGATATATGAGCTTCAAGGTTGACATATCTCCTTGTTTATCTATCACAGCGTGTAGCGAACTTATAAGAATGAATATCAAATTAAGAGGGAGAGTTGAGAGCACGAACAATGGTGTAGGTGAATTTGAAATCAAATGGAATTAAATATAGAGTCAATAACTGAAACAATCAAGTCCATACTGTGGAGAAACAACATGTGATGAATACCAAGCAAAACCTTATCCAATATGTGAGCATTTCCCTAGTATGGATATACTTCACTTGAAGCTTTTCATTTTGGAGTGGATTGGTTTCATGAGTATACATTAAATTTAACACCACTATGCTACAAAGACTGTCCTACACAACTTAAGTATACATTCTGTTTTGGCCACTACAACATACAACTAGTCCAGAGGGCTGTCTTGTTTATTAGTTTTTTTTTTTTTGTTATTTATTTATTTTTTACATTGCAAAAACTATATCACAATTAGGTCAAGGAAAGCACAATCACGTGTTAGAACTAAAATACAAATAATAGCAAATGTGAGATTTATTGGAACCAATTTCATGAATTATTATATAATTAGGTCATTAACCTCACTGACCAATTCCACCTAAGAGTCACTGATTAATTATGAAATTTTCTAACTTCCCTTCAACTAATTTTGCCACTGAGGATAATACGCCCCTAGTTCTGCACGTCCTCAGTTCTTATCCCGTCCATCTTGAATAAAATGGAGTAATAAAAGCACCTCCATAGTGGTATTTCTTTTTCTTTTTCCATTTTTTTTAGCTCATGTGGGCTGTATAAAAATGTTGACCTGACTGAGTTCACATGATCTGATAGGAGATCTATGAGTGTTTTTTTTTTTAATTTTATGATCTTGATGAAAGTAATCTCCGCGTATAGTTTGTCTTGGATAGACATGATAAATCTTAATCAACTATATTCCCTATTATAACTTTTTTTTCTTTTATAGTGAAAGACACTAACCCTATTAGGGTCACTGTAGCTATCCTTCTTTGACACAACACCACAATTTCAATCAATAGTCAAAGAA
Organism: Euryodendron excelsum; assembly: GCA_033060915.1. NCBI lineage: Eukaryota > Viridiplantae > Streptophyta > Magnoliopsida > Ericales > Pentaphylacaceae > Euryodendron > Euryodendron excelsum. The sequence goes on along the minus strand of CM065390.1, from coordinate 20,171,934 downwards.
AGCGCTATATATAATTTTTAACATTTACAAAACAAAAAAGCGACATTAATGCTATGTTTGAATCTTGAATTTGTGGAGAAAAAGAAATGAAAATCGAAAAGATATAGGTTAAGAAAAATGAAGTGAAGGAAGCTAAAGTTTGTCCACTCCTTTTATTTGGACTTGTTTAATATTGTTGTGCAGTTAAGCAAAGATTGTATGCAATCTTTTGGGAACCTGCCAAAATATTTTGTGAGGACTGCATTAATATCATTTTACCTTCTTGCTATATTAGTATTCATTGTGATTGCATCTTTAAATTCATTTTAATTACAGTGCCACAGATAGCTCACCTCCAAGAGAATAAATTGGAACACCATGAGGCACTTCAGCTAGTCAAAGGCCTTTGCATGGTGATATAAAAATCAAATTCCTCAAATGTTGCCATAATATTTGAGCCAATACTCTTCCAAGCAACATGTGTTGGGGTACATGAAGTTGCGGAAGAGATTTTAACTTCATTCCCTGGAGCTATCTTTTCTCAGAACTCGATGAAGCAGAACATTTTTCAATATGCAATTCTGCAACGTCATGAAAATGTGTTTGACCTCTTGCATCCATTTCAGACAGCTTATTATCACATTTTCTTATCAGATTTGGACACATTAAAGAACAATGCTCTGCATTTGGCTGGACGTTTAGCACCTCAGCAGGAGTTTTGTCTTAAAGTCAGTGCAGTCGGTGCAGCGTTCCAGATGCAGTGGGAATTGCAGTGGTTCAAGGTAATCTTTGCAGGCCCCAAGGGAATTAAATAACTGATTAAACAAAATGATTACCAATTTCTTTGTATTTCAGTCTCTCTTGGTAGACTTCATCAAAAGTTACAAGCCTAAATATTATCATTTCCAATATTGTTTTGCTAATAGAGTACAAAAGCATGTCTACTGGCATTGTGTTATATTATGAGAGAGAGAGAGAGAGAGATGCTTTCTCAAGTAAGAACGGATAACGATTTTCTTTTTGTCCTTCTGAAGAGATTAATTATTGGTTTGATCACCCTTTTCGTCTCTTCCATATCCATGATAGTAGCCTTTAGCTCCATAATTTATCTTGTTTTTGGACATAAAAAGGTGTGTCTTCTTATCCAGTCATTGCATCAGGTGGTCTACCTATAACCTTGTTCGAAGCCTTGCAGTTTTTCTTTCTTGTGGATATGATCAAATCCACCTATGGTCCAAGCATATTTCGTAAGAGTGATTATAAGCTCCAATAGGTAAAACATCAAAAGCTTGAGACTCTTAATGTTTTCGGGTGTTTCTTACTATTGACTATTGTTTTGATATCTCACTTGTTTGTACAATACTTTATAGAAGAAAAGAGATTTACATTGCTTTTTTCTCTGTTTCAGGCCCTTGCTAAGCCATACAATACTTTTGATTTCCAGTGTAAAAGGCCATCAAAATGCTTATGAGTTGTAATCCGGAGAAGTTTCATTTGTTGAATGCCTTTCCTGACAATGAGAAAAAAGGGTGTTGTTTGTTGAGTGTGACTGAGAAGCAGCAGCTGAGAAAGAAGCACTATTCCATATTTAGAAGTGATTGTATATGCACTATATAGATTCTTGCATATGTTTTGTTTGAGTTAAGGAACTTGTTAATTGAGTACATTATATAGTTATAGGGTATTCTCATGCTGGTTATATATGATTGGTTTGGCTACCTTACTATCTTGTTGCCTTGTGGTTGGGTTTATGACTGTCTGTTATTGTAAATATACTTATGTAATGATTTGGTTATTTTTGTTACATTACTAGCAACGGCCATGTTTGATGTGTGCTTATGGATGTCTTGTAAATATTGTCATAGTCCTTGAAGTCCTGCAAGTGTTTTTTTAGGATTGTGTTTGTGGTTTGAATCCAGAAATCGCTCTGTCATGCATGAACGATGAAACTTTTCACCTTATTAGTCTTGTCATTGTATTTCTGCATTTGTTCCAGCTCTCTGTCAGGCTAGTGTACTAATTTCAAATTCTTTCATATGTAAATTTGGTCCTAACAAACTATTTCAAGTCCTTACATATATTTTTAGCTCTGTCCACTGATTTCAATTTCATTGCTCCTTCCTTCATTGGGGAGAGAAAAAAACAGAAAGGAAGTACAAGAAATAGCATGAGGGAAAGGGCTACTACCAATGTGTGAAAGTTACGTGTATCAGAATGTACGAATAATTGGATTCACGGGACGATAGGCATGAAGAATTTTAAGGCTAAGAGTGTGTATATCCGCTTGTATTTGTCTTCAAATTTCACCTGTAATGGTGGTCTAGAAGCCACCTTCTGCCTGGAACCTATGGCAGCCCGCCAATGAAAGTTGTAGAGGAGGTGAGAGATTCTGGACAAAGAAGCTCCTGGCTCCTGGTAACTACCAAACATCCATCAATTCTGAGAACTCCCACCTTCTACATGAGTATGCAGAAACAGCATTTTGATTGCCACAACTATCTTTGAAAAGTGGATTATAGACTAAAGCACAAATCGATTGGTTCGAAGCACTTACCTATAACAAATTGAAGGTGATCTTCAAAACTGAAGTAACCTCGTAGGTAATGGATTGTATTACCCTCAGGCAAGGGGCTGAATGTTGAAATGAGAGCATGAATATCAAACACTGCAGATTGAACACTCTTTGCCTATTTAGAAACAATATCAAAGCAACTGCAGAACATGGAAGAATAAGTTGGCCAGCATACAAAAATATTCTAAAAGGACTAGTAGATGACCCGAACAATGCACACATAAAGAACCAGATAAAAGCCAATCAAATATTTTATTTAGAATGAAAAATTGCACAACAGAAAACAATTAAAATATTGGAAGGGAATAATCAAACTCAAAAAAAGAAAAAACTAAAGCTGTATAAAAATAAAAAACACACACAAAGAACGATGCTTTTTTCAATAAAAAATCACAATGTTCTATAAATTAGGATTTTTAGATAAGCACAAACATACCAATGAGAAAAGGACTACCTAAAAATCTTTTAAAATTAAGATTTAAAGATAAGTACATGCTTTATTGAGTTTTAAATTAATAAGTGAGACTACCCTACGACATAGCATTTCAAAAGTATAAGAGCATAGAGAATATCACTTAAGCATCACCTAGGAGAAAGAAAAAATTTAGCAAACACAACTGATATATATATATATATATATAAGACTGGGCCAGCAAAGAAAAATGAGCAGTGATTATAGAACTAGTAGGGATATTAGAAAAGGCCCAAAACATGTTAAAGCGCCAATGATAAGGAGCACATGACTTGGAGTTGAGCAGGTAACATAAGGGTGGCCTAAAATACTAGACTCTTGCAATTGCAGGGTTTATTGGAAGATTCAGAGGTAAAAGTTACAAAACTCCTGGTACAATGAAATGGAATGGACTAATAATGAAAATGGAATGAGAATGGGAATGGAATAGTCATTCTTATTTTTTTTTTTGGTAATACAAATTACTAATGCTCAAATGGAATGAAATTTTAGTATATAATGTAAAATTCGATATTACATAATATTAAATTTTAGAGATCATTACACTTTGTTCCCTTGTGGTTGGACTGAAAATCAAATAACCTTCCTATAGTTAATAAATAAATACTTAATTCCCTTGTGATTTAAATTAAAGTGTAAAATGAATGAACCGTACCAGTTTATGTGAAAAGACAAAACTAGCTCTACCTTTTGAATTAATTTACAAAAATGTCCCAATATATATATATATATATGTATATACCGTATGTATATATACATCACACTTGCAATTTTGTACACAAAACACAAAATAAAGAAAGGAGAAAAAAGTAAACCAGAATATGTGTATATATATATATACATATATATATAGAGGGAGAGAGGAGACAAAACCAGAAAAAGAGGAACGAGCAAGACAAAATCCCAAAATACTGAAGCAGCAGAGCCATTGCCGAACCAACTCCTCCTCCTCCAAAACTGGCCAGCCATGGCCATTAAAATCAATGCTAAAGCAACCCCTTCCATGGCTGAAAGCAGCTACTCCACAACCAGCCCACCACCTTCTCCTCCCTCACCTGTTGCCAACCTCTCTTCTCTGGTCGAACCTACTGTTCTGCTAAAATTTTGGGTTGTGAAATTTCAATCAATTCAATTTAATCTAGCTGATTTAATTTGACACCCAATTCACAAATTTGTCAAAAGGAATAGTGGTGATGCTTGAATCAATGTAATGTGCATGCATATTTGTTGATTTAATTTGGAAAATCTATAGTTTAATCATTTCAATGTACATAAACGATTTGAAGAGGATGAATTGCATGTGGATCTTTGGCAAACTGCACCACCGTGTTCAGCATTTATTTTCTGCTTTGCCAGGTTAATTTCATGGTTGTTTCAACCACTTTTAATGGTAGAGACAGTTTGGCTAGCTTCTTCCTTAATGGGTTTGCTAATGGAAAATCTAGATTGAAGGAAGTTCGGTAAAGGTAACAGGAAAAATTGCTCAGATTTGTTTGCTTGGTTTTGTAGTTTAGTAGGCTAGCTTTTTGGGTGGTTGATAGGTGAGAGAGAGAATGAAGTGGGTGGGTTAGAGCGGGAAATGAGGTGCTGGTGCGACAATGGCGGGTGCAAGCAACCAGCGACCCACTGATTGAGCGACAAAGGCGGGGAGGAAGAAAGAGAAAGGGAAGAAATGTTTTGAGGTTAAAAATGTCTTTTAGGACATTTACATTGTAGGAATATTCGCCCACTAAATCCTACGCGCGCACTACACCTTCCTTTACTTTTTAACACTTCTCATTCATTTTACATTTTAGTCTAAATGGCTTCATGGAAGATTTCCTCGATAGCCCAAGCCTTGGAGGAGATTTGGTAGGGAAGCTAACCTTGGATCTGCAGCTATCCTTGGAATCCAGTTTTGAGGAGATGGAAGTTAAGCAGGCTCTCTTCAGTTGTAATGGGAATAAAGCTCCTAGTCTAAAAGGCTTCAATATTTGTTTCTGGCAGAAATTCTGGAAACACAGCAAAGGAGGACATCATGCAATTCATGGAAGAGTTTTACAAGAATGGGAAACATCTTAAGGATTGAGAAAAGTGCTGGCTGATTATTAGTATTAATCAAACTGCCTTGGTCAAAGATAGGCAAATTTTGGATGGGGTCTTGATTACAAATGAAATTATTGATGATTGGAAGAAAACCAGAAAGAAAGGTTTAGTCATAAAGTTGGATTTTGAAAAAGTTTTTGACAATGAGAATTGAAATTTTTTGACAATGAGAATTGAAATTTTTTGATACAAATGATGAAGAATATGGGGTTTGGTGAAATATGGTATAGATGGATCATAGAATGTTTATCCTCTGCTTGGATGTTCTTGCTGATCAATTGCTCTCCCACCAATGAATTCAAGATGTCCAAAGGTCTTAGACAAGGGGATTCTTTATCCCCTTTTCTTATCATAGCTGTTGAAGGCTTAAATGTCCTATTATCAAGAGCAAGGAAATTGGGGTTGATCAATGATGGTTCAAAGGGTCCAATAGGCATGTCCATCACTCGTTTGCAATTTGCAGATGACACCTTGATTTTCAGCTCAGCAGACCTGGAGGAGGTAAGAAATTTAAAAAGGATACTGAGGTGTTTTGAACTTTTTTCTAGCCTGAGGATTAATTTTAAGAAGTTAGTGGTTAGTAGAATTGGAGTAGATGAAGGTTTCCTTCTAAAGGTTAAGGATATATTTAATTGCAAAAGTCAAGCCTTGCCTATGAGTTACTTAGGCCTCTCGTTAGGGGCCAATCCCAGGGTCTCTAGTACCTGGTCAGGGGTCTTGAGCAAGATCAAAGCCAAGCTAGCCCCCTATAAAAGGAATTATCTACCAATTGGGGGAAGATTAACACTCATCAAATCTACCTTGGCAAACTTACAAATATACTACCTATGAATGTATAGAGCTCCATAAAAAAAATTACAATGAAATTGATAAACTCCAACGCATATTCTTGTGGGGTAATAAGGTTGGGAAAAAAGGGATTCACTATGTTAAATGGAGCAAGGTCACTACAAGTAAACAAAAAGGGGGATTAGGTTTGGTTCTCATAACAGTGATGAACGTGGCTTTACTTGCAAAGTGGTGGTGGAAATTTGCAAAGGATAGGTATACTTTGTGGAGGAAAGTTGTATGTTCTAAATACAATTGGGATGAAAATAGATTGACATTTCCAGATGATGATCATAAGATAAAGCCCTCAATCATGATGAAGGACATTTTATTGTCAATGATGATCAGCAGTGTTTTAAAGCCATTTTAAAATCCAATCTAAGAATTTCGACTAGTAAGGGAAATTCAATCCTTTTCTGGGAAGAACCTTGGATGGATGGGTCAGTGCTAAAAGATCAATTCCTTAGATTATTTTCTGTATCTGTACAAAAAATGGCAACCATCTCAGAACTTAAAGATCAGTTAGGTGGCCAGATCCTAAGATTTAGGAGAAGGTTACTCACATGGGAGGAAAATAGGGTGGTGATTCTAAACCACCTTTTGAATAGAAAGGCTTTTGATGGGAATGCTATGGATAAGATTATTTGGAAAGCAAGCTCTAATGAAACTTATTCAACAAAATCCTTTTGCAATACTAATGAAGATAGGGATCAGCAGGATCATCCAATTATGGCATCCCTTTGGAAAATCTGGGCCCCTCTTTGATGGCCCAAAAGGCAACCCAAGAGGGGAGGGGGTGAATTGAGTTTTTAAAAACTAATTGCAATCAAGATAAATTAAAACTAATTTAGTGAATGTAACAGTAACTCAAGTGTATGCAATGTAATATAATCAATTAAGATATGAAAGCAAAGTACAAAAAAAAGACACAAGAATTACCAAGATTTAACCACAACTTGTGGTCTACGTCCTCACCCCAAGATTTTCTTGAAATCTTCTTCCACTATGTGACCTCTAATTACAAAGTAGAGGCTAGTTGAAGTACCTAACTCACTCTCCTTAAAGCTTACACCCAAGCTTCAATACTACAAGAGTTTTGTCCAAGCTCTCTCAAACTTACAAGTATTTTTCTTCTACTAGAGAGCACTCAAACTCTAAATCACAAGTGTAAATGAGATATACAAATGGAATACACACTCTCTATAAAGAGTAGGTAAGAATGAAATAGCTCACTAAATGCCAATTCTTGAAGACACAGAGAATGTAAAGAATTGTCAGCTCTCGATGATCAAAAGTTGGAATAATCTTGTATCTTTTGTCCATAAATGCATTTGGAGGCTTGTATATAAAGCCCTAAATTGATTTTACCCATTGGAGGTAGTTAGAGCTTTATTAAATGCGCGCTCAGTTCAATATAACTTTTAAAAATATAGCCGTTAGTCCCTAGGTGTTGACACATGACTTCATGTGTAGACACATTAAGCTTGCATTCTCCAGTAGTTGCTCTCTGTCTCCATGTGTTGACACATCAAATCCATGTGTCAACACTTGATCATCCATTTTTCAAGCATTGGCCTCTGTTCTCGTGCGTCGACACATCAAATCCATGTGTGATTTGATGTGTCGATACATCACCCAAAAAATCCCTTCTATGCTTTTCTTGATTAAGCTTGGCTTAAAAAACACTTCAAGTACTTTAAGGAATCTTCTCTTTGGGGTATAGTGATTTTTCAAAGTTTTCAATCCAGTGTAGTTATTCAATAAAGTTTTCAATTCAATTTGGCTTGAATTCATTTTGATTTCTTCAAAAAATTTTCTTGAATTCTTCATAGAGTTTTTGCACACATGACGAATTCTCCTTTTGAACACCTTTAATCTTTTCGAATTCATATCAACTTCATTGAGTCTTTATAGGTTTAATGAATTCTTCTTTTGAACACCTTCAATCTATTCAAATTCACATCATTGGTTTGACATTTGAATAGATGTCATTGTTCTGTTTTGGTGCATTGCTTTGTTTTGATGCATTTCTCGATCCTTGAGTTGTTGTGCATTCATTTTGACATTCATTATACTTTAGGTGTAAAATATATTTACTCTTTGAATTGCACACTAATTAAAATCATTAGCAAACTAACACAATGTTTAGTTCTTATCAAAATCAAGGCGTGAAGTCAACAATCTCTCCTTTTTTGATGATGACAAAACCTTTGCAAAAATAGACAAAACCTTTTCCAAAAATAGGTGTAAGATTAAATGAAATAAGTACAGTCATGAAATAAGTAAAGTCAAGTTTCTTACCATAAAAAAACTCCCTCTCTATTTTGCAACTGGTGCTTCTAACAAAAATGTACTTTCTTTTTGTTCTTTTGTCAAAAACAATCCTTGAAGAGTTTTTATTTATTTATTAAGATATTGTTTTATTAAAGAAATTCCAAAATTAAATGGAGGGAGAATTTTCCTTTATCATTTTACTCCCCCTAAGAACATGCTTTATAAGTATTCATATAAACCATTTTACCATTCATCATCATTCAATATAATCATTAAGTAGTCCATTCTTATTTTATATCCATTCTTCTCCCCATTCTTCTCATTTTAAGTCCATTTTCTCCCCATTTTATTCCAATTTTTCTCCTCCTTTTTGTCAATTCATCAAAAAGAGAAATAAATATTTAAAATAGAGACATATACAATAGTAAAAAAATCTTGTAGCAAGATAATTTGTAGAAATAGGGCAACACGCATATCATTCAATCATTAAGGCCTTAAGCTACAACAATAGGGTTATATTTCATTCACAAAAGTCATTACAAAAGATGAGTCAATGATCATTCACAAAATATTATAAAAAAAAATTGTTTTTGAGGATGATATGCCATCTTTCAACAAAAATGCAGACAGATGCAAAAATAAAAATGCAAATAGGAAAGAGAGAGAGGGGATATGGAGAGGAGAGGTCAATGGGGAGAGGTTGGTGGTGAGGGGATTAAGACAAGGGGGTCGTCTGGGGTGTTGGAGAACTTCTTGCCAGGCTTGTCCCTCAGCCCATACTTGTGACTAGAAGTGGAATGAGGAGCATCAGATTCAATAGCAGATGAGTTACCCTCTTCCTCTACTTCTATTCCTTTTTCAGCATTCTCTCATTCTTCAGCTTCTTATGCCTCTTCCTTCCTACCTGCTCTTGCTTTTGCAGCCTCCTTCTCTGCTTCTCCTTCTTTTTCATTTCTTTCGTTTTCTTTAACTACTTGTTCTTCCTCTTCTCCCTTGTCTTCTTCCTCTTCTTCCATAATTTTTTCTATCCCATGTCTTAACATCTTTACTTTCTTTTTCAGTTCTCTTACTTTGCTTTTCACAAAAAATATTCTTATGGCAGCCATGTCTGCCTTCTTGTTCAGTTTTTCGAGAAAGTCCAATACCTGAGCCATGAATGCATTCATTGCATCTTTATTTCCTTCAAGTTCTTGATTCAAGCTTCTCTTGGTACTCCTTTGTCTG